>JAQQTO010000055.1:36167500-37587500 GCA_029884595.1 Ormosia semicastrata
ACAAATGAGAGTAGATTTTATTGCATGCTATATTGTTTAACTTCTTAAAAATGTGAAACCTTCACGTATTTACCCCACCATACGATTTTTATTGCCATCCCAGATTTGGTTGATACCAACTGTGGTCATAGAACACTGATTGAGTAAGCAGGAAACTGAAGGTATTGTCGCTTCTAATAATCCACGAACTTCACCTCTTGCCTCTTACCAAGTTTGTTAAAACAATCAAATCCTAATTATAATGGGATGGCAATTTATTTTAGTTAACTAATTGTATCTTATAAGCGTTCTCTTCGATGAAATTTCAGGAAAATGGCAGTAGTATTAAAAGCAACAATAAGGGTGATATATTGTGTATGCCTTGATAGGATATGGTCATGATTCATTTATGTATGCCTTGATAGGAATTCAAGTAGAGAACCTTCTATTCACGTACCAAAAAATAGATCTTGATTTTAGTAGTCCAACTCCTGTTTAAGCATTTATTATGTGTATGGATATTGTGTGAGGAGTGATATAAAATGTGATCTAAGAAATTATACAAAAATCATTATTCTAATTTATATATTCACAATTTTCACCTTTACTATTCTCTTGTTAGATTATGTTTGGGCTTTCATGTTACTGCCTTATTTTCTATTTTTAGGAGCTATTGCAACATGACTGTTGATAATTGTATGTAAAATGTCATAGCATAAGCATGTTGGTCTTTTCAAATGAATTGCAATTAATTATAATATATGATGGTCTCAAAATTACGTTGGCAACATTTTCATTTTGCAGGTATTGAACAAAATCTAGTGTGGTTTTTCACAAAAAATCTGGTGGCAGTTTCGATCATCAAGTTGAAATGATGGGTTAATAATTGATTATACATTGTTTTGTCCTTTTGCTAGAATGTTGGTTTGGTTATGAATAGAATTGTGTGGTGCTGACTAAGTTGGATAAGATTTTTGAAGTTTCTAACTCAGGATAATTTTGATGTTTTTTGATAATGTATATGTATGTTATTATGTTTTGGTGTATGATGTATAAGTTTGAACCCATAATAGAATTGTGTATAATTTTATATATTAGTGTATATTTCTTATTATTATTAAAAACTCAATTATCAAATGCTCAAGTTATTAAGAATTGAGGAGCAAAATGTTCTTACAAGATTCTTACTATTTTTACACTTTTATACAATTAAAAAATATGTACTAAAGATCCACACAATAAATTATAATATTTGAATAACGCCACTTTTAAAAAATAATTAGTTAAACTTAAGAATAGGAATTTGTATATCAATAAAATGAAATTTAAAGTGAATAAGATCCACCTTTTAATTAGAGACAATAATTTGAGAGAGAGAGAGAGTCGATATTTTTAGAGTGAGAAAATATTTTTTGAATCAATATTTTTATTGAGAGAAGATATTGTTTATTAAAAATTTACTCTCTACAATTTTTTTTCAACTTTGATAGAGAAAAATAATTTTAGAGAATTTTTTAGAGAAAAATAATTTGAGATTTTTTTAGAGAAAAAATAATATTTGAAGAAAAGTTTTTTAGAGAGAAAAATTATAGTGAGAAATTTTAGACAAATTTTTTTATTAGTTTTTCACTTTAATATTTTTTGTAAAACATTAATTATGTTAATTTTTTTGAATAAAGGGTAAAATAATAAAAATATATCTTAAACCCTCCATTTCCTTTCCTTCGTATATTCCACACTCCCAAACAAGGAGGAAGATAAACCTCTTATTTTCCTTCCCTTCCTTTCTCTTTAAACCCTTCCTCTTCCTTTCCCTCCAAACTTCCAAACACACCCTAGGGGTTCCTAGTCTAACCTATAAATTGCCTGTGTGGCCATTAACTAAGGCACCACCACAAACTAATAAATAAAGGTTAGAAAGTCTTTTATACACTCTTCACTCCAAGCTCTTTCTTCGAGAGAGTTGTGTACTTTTGATTTTAGTGCTATGGTTAGAGGTATGTAGATTCGATCCTTACACTCAAAGTATTCATTTTTATTCTAACATTTGCTTCTTTCTATTTCTAGATCTAATTTATCTTTTTAAGTTTGTAAGTATCATTGGGTTTTGTTCAAAATGAATTTTCTTTTTTATAAAAAAAATTGAACTTAAAGTTTGTTTAAAAAAAACTAGAACCTTTATTATTATTATTTGTATTTGTTGGCGGTGAGATGTACTATATTTTACTCTCACAAAAAGGATTGAAGGGATAAAGAAACTCACCATACTAAAAGACATAGGACAAGTCACCATTAAGAAATAATGCATTGCTATTACAAGCTCAATTGTTGAAAAATGTTATTTTTAAAATTAAATTATTAAAACATGGATTTTGAGAAAAAAAATCATTCTTCCTAAAATAAAGGATTCGAGTATTTCCTATAATTGCCCTATAATATATGGAATAATCATTTTGGCTTTATGGACGAAGGAATAAATCTCAATCTTTCCTAGCCACTTTCCTTACTTTTGGAAAAATGTGTTAAATTATTGTATGGACTTGCCTACAAATTATCACACCTCAAAAACTTTTAACACATTTGATCTTAAAAAAGAAACAGTTATATAAAATATTTTTAACTAATATCAAGTTGTGCTACACCTAAAATTAGTTCAAGCTAGAGACTTACCTAATGACTCGCTTATACTTTGGTCAATCCTTGTCAAAACTTGACCCAACAACTTGTGAAGCCCAACAGAAATAGAGATTCAATATTTGTCTTGAATAGACAGGTAGCATTGTTGTTGCAACCTTCTATTATAAAAGCATTTGCACAAAACTCATTGTGAATACAAATTTATCAACAACCACTATTTCAAAATTTCAAAAACTATTACATTGCAACATTTGACAAAGACCAACTCCACCATGGTCTTCCTCTCGTGTAGCTTTTGTGCGGTGATATTTTTTACCTTCCAACTTTCAATATTTTTTCTCCTTCAAATTTACTTGACGAATGTCTTTTAATTTTTCTCAAAAGATATAGAATATTTAAACATTATTTATAACTAATTATGTAATAATAATGGTTTATAGGTTAACGTGCAATTTATCTCTAAAGTGTTGATACTTTCATTATCAATACTAGTGTTGTAATTAAGCACAACATACTCACAATACTAGAAGCCTGGAAATCATATCAAGTCAGCTACTTGGGTTTCCGAAAAGATTCAAGTAGGACCAGGATCATGTTCGAAAAAAGACTATTTTGATATTAAGTTTCCAAAAGGTCATATTGCAATTAAGAGTTTTGATGGTGAACTAATTGATGAAAAGGGGAATTCTATACTTCTCCATGAAGCTTACCTCCACCATTGGTTTGTTATGAGATACTTTGAAAATATTACTATGTCACGCAACCCTAGTGTCTGTCACAATAAATTTGATGGCCTCATTTTCAAGAGAAACAACGGTGCATGCAGTAATACTGATCTTCCACAATATTGGGGCCTTGGAACTGAATCACGTGGAACAACCTCAAACATTCTAGATCCTTTTGCAATAGAAGTAGGTAACCCTATAGAAATTCCAAATGGGAATGAAGAGAAATGGATGCTCAATATCATGGCCATTGATACACGTGGTGTACAAGATAAGGAAGGGTGCATTGAGTGTAGATATAACCTTTATAATGTCACAAAGGATTTGTTTGGTCAACCATTGCAACCAGACTATAAAGGAGGATTTTTATGTTGTTATGACAATACACCGTGCAAATTGAGAGAGGGTTTTCAAGGCCCAAGGAGAACCCTCTACCTAAGATACATAATAAGGTGGGTTGATTAGGACCAAAACCAAGTGCTCGTTAAGATTTATATACTTAATGTGACCGATCAAGTGTCGAGATCCAATGGAACCCACTATTGTCAGGTAAATGAGTTATTCAAGACACTTAATTAATAGACTTTTTCAATCTCATCAATTAAATACCAAACATAATAGTAGTCCATTACTTCGTTGGGAGTAAGTAAGCAATAAAGATTTCTTAATTTGCTACAGGTAGAATATACTGTTCCAACAAATGATGGTAATGGCTCCCAACCTCATGTCAAGAAGGCAAGCATCCTAACGGAAAAAGGTGGTTATCTCATCTATGGTGCTGCTCATCAGCATATAGGTGGAGTTGGTGTAACTCTATATGGATAGGTGTAACACCCTTTTTTGAGGAAGGAACGTCACACCATAACCTCGAAACGGAAATAAGTTGAAAATTTGCTAAGACCCGATTCATTTTAATATGGATAAGTCTATTTAGTGTAATCGTACAAATGATTAGGCGAATTCTTTTTTTTTTTGTTACAAAGTAATAAGATAAAATGATAAAACATAGTTACAGTAGAAAGTAACATGGGAAGTAAACCATACATTCATACAACATACTTATATATATTTATATCACACTTGTTTAGATACATCATTAGATATACAAAAAGCAAAAACTTTATATGCCCCAAAATGATTACACATATACAGCCCACCAAAAGACAAAACATCAGGCCCCCCAAAAGATTTACCGATAGCCATCAGCGGCTACCAACAGCATCAGCCCCTAAGACGAGTGAGAAGAAACCATAGCTGGATCCTCATCAGGGTCTTCCTCAATAGAGGAACCCTCATCGGAGCAACCGAGTTACGAGTGGGGGCTCGTGTAGAAGATAAGAAAGAATCCTCTTATGGGGAGTAATAGCGCTCACCCCACACATCACGTATGGGCAAGTAAAACTCTAAATACAAGCGAGCATGAAAAGTAAAGATAGGCGAATCATAACGTCCCCAAGCAAGAGTCACAGTCACGTCTCCGAGGTAGACACAGCAATCCGTACTCAGATTGATGTGCCAGCAGTTCGAACCTCCATGAAAAGTTAATCTCGTATATCCCAAGAAGCCTTGCGAACGGGACGCCATATCCAAGCAGGAATCTAATCAAAATCAGGCCAGAAACTAGGGAATTCGTGCACTTCCCCTTCCTTACCGACGTCTTCGGAGAAACATATAAATAGACAGAATAGCAAAAAATACAGAAAAGAGGTAAGACATCCTATATTCATTACCAAGTATGGAAGTAAAGAAACCGAACGACGCAAAACGCTCACATAGCATATCAAAATAATAATCAGCATCAAAAAGCAAATGGTAAACAACTAGACAATTTTAGGCAGTAGTAACATAAGTAAGGCAACAGTTTCAATCTTCATATATATATAAATGCCAAATAATATGTTGACTCACTATGCACGTGCACATGATATCAAAATCCTACTCCATAGAGCTAGACACAAACATCGGAGAGAATGATCAGGAGACATGTCTGTAATTCGGCTGCCGAGGCCAACAAGTGTTATAATTTCTCAATTTATCAACGTGCACATCATGGCATTGTACAAGACATTCTACTCTAGATCGCGATATAGGACAGTGTTTCGGTCTGGATCGTCGATGCGTTTGCATCGGTCTATCTCACGGCTTAGAAGAGCTACCAACTGACCATTGTGGGACACCCACACCCCGACGCCCCCAAGGTCAACATTATGACCTACACTAGTCTATTCGCACCCACACATAAGTGTGATTCAATCACCTAGGCAACATGGCCTTAACAATAGTCCATCGAATTTTCACAATGCATGATGACTCAATGCATATCCATGTATATTTGACAATGATATACTTTTTCATAGCATGCCATAATTTGGACAAATTAAACATCAATCGAATTTTGGTCTCACTCATAGACCCACATTAATATATTAATTAAATTCTCAAATATGACAATTTTTTTTTTAGGTTCATTATGGGATTTCACTTTAATCTAACATTTCTTATGAAAGTTTTCTCTAGAGGAATTCTCTTGTAATTCTCATCAAATCTTTATTCCTCTTAATTAGCCAAGTCTTTTACTCAAATTGAATCATACTTACTTAGGAAATTATCTAAGATTCTCCAAGTCTCACACACTCTTGTTCTTCCCTTAAGTTCAAAAGAATCACATTAGGTCATCGAATAAGTTTCTTTCCATCTTATGAATCCTTAATAAATTCTGAATTTACCTAATCATCTAAGCATTAACTTAATGCATTATTTTTAGTCAACATGGCCCTTAAGGCCGTGACCTCCCAAGGACAAGAGTCCAACTAGTTTTTTCATCACATTGTTAGTCACTTAATACTTAATTACTTAAGTTCCAAGATTACCAAAAAATTACATATTTAGACCCAAAAAGCCCTAGAGGTCATGAGCCTCCCAAAGAGGTAAGAACCCAAATTTTTCATTGCTCTATTAATTATTATTCACTTGATTAGTTATCTCTCTAACTTGTTACAAAATTTTATCCATGAACACCCTATGGAAGGGGGTATGGTCGTGAGCCCCACCAAGGAGAGCAAGGAACCCTTGCTTCAAATTCATGTTTCCAATCCATCCAAATCAATCCAAGATCATCAATATACACAAATACAACCAATAAACCACATAGAGGAAAGTTAGTACAGAGATTATAGAAAAACACATAACTAAGCGAGTAACCCTAACATGGGTTTATCACAATTAACACACAAACAAGTTTCCCACTACTAATAGAGGTTGAAGTGGATAATCTTCCTCTTACCAAGAGAGAAAACAAGTAAAGAAACCTTCTTGATGCCTCCTTCAAGATTTCGGCCAGGATCCTCTAAAACCCTAAGAATCACAACTCATCAATTCAACATCAAGGCTTGAAGAAGAAAGAATCAATGGTCATGGTGATGGCCATAGAAATGAAAAAGAATAAGAGAAGATAAAGAATGAAGAACATTACCTTAAAGCTTCAAGCTTAAGGCTTGAGAGAAAATGGTAAAAATGGAGGAATCAAGTGATGCTCATTAAAGAGAAAAGGATCATGGTGATGAAGGATTTAAGAAATGTGATTAGTTGGAGCAAACAAAAGAAAAATAGAGAGGTGATGGTGGTGTGTGGCCGGCGGTTTGGAGAGAAAAAGGAGAAGAAAATGCTTGAGAGAAAATGAGAGAAGAGAAATGTAGAGAGAGAAAGTGATAGTAAAGTGATTTCAAAATTAGAAATGAAAAGTGATAAAGTGAAAAGCTAATTTTTGGCTCCCATTTAGGCCTCATGGCCGTGGAGTGTGTGGGTGAGAAAGGAGGGAAATTGGCTTCTCCAACAAGCCAACAGGAAGTTGCTAGGAAACTTCCTCCAAAGCTTCTTCAAGAAGCCAAAACTCACCTTTTTGAAAAGTCAACGATGATGTCACTTGTGTGATGTCATCAAGGTGATGTCACTTAAAGTGAACACTTTAGAAAAGATGATTAACACTCTGCTAGAACTATTATCCAGTGAACAATAGTTACAGTTAACAAAACAGTATTTATTGTTCATCGGATAATTTCACGGTACAACAATTTTATTTATCAGATAAAATCTCGACAAATATAAACTTCGTAAACTGTGCCCGACCTCGTGTTTAGTAAGATCCCCCGTCGATGTTTCCACAGTTCAATGTTTACTAGTCTCGAGAATAATATTTTATTTTTTCGGCTCCACTCATCGCGCACGTAAGTTAAGAAATATATTAAAATAATCAACAATTCTAGAAAAATTCAAAAAAAATTCACAACAATCCCAAATATTATAAAATGATTATTTGTCATGAAACAAATAAATTTTGGGGTGTTACACCTGCTCTGCTCAGTGCACACGTAAAACGAGAAATATATTAAAATATTTAATATTTCTGAAAAAATCCATAAAAATTTACAAAAATCAAAAATATTATAAAATGACTATTTATCATAAAACGAACAATTTTTGGAGTGTTACAACTCTCCTCTTCTAAAAAGAAATTTCATCCTCGAAATTTTCATACCTTAGAATAGATGTGGATGTTGTTCCTTTATCTTGTCTTCTAACTCCCACATTGCATCTCCGGTGGTTTATTCCAGATCACTCTTACCAACGAGATTTCCTTCCCTCTGAGTTGCTTGACTCTCCTATCTTCAATCCTTACAAGAGGTGCCTCATAGGTTAAGTTCTCTTTCAATTGTACTATGTCTGGTGCTATGATATGGCTCAGGTCAGGAATATATTTTCGTAATTGTGACACATGAAAGACATTGTGAAGGTTAGAAAGAAAATGTGGTAAGGCTATTTAGTAAGCTACTGGACCTATTCGGCGAAGAATTTGGGAGTAATTTTTCTAGATTTTAGAACTCGGCCGACCCCAGTCGTAGGCGTGACTTTCAAAAACCCATGCTCGCCTTCCTCAAACTCAAGAGGCTTTCTCCTTTTGTACGCATAGCTCTTCTGTCGACTTTGAGTCGTCCTCATCTTTTCCTGAATCATTTTGACTTTCTCAGTCGTTTGTTGTATAAGATCAGGTCCAACAGTAAAACACTCTTCATCTTGGTACCAATACAAATGTGTTCTGCACCGTCGTCCATATAGAGCTTCATAGGGTGCCGTCCCTATGCTCGAATGAAAATTGTTGTTGTAGGTGAACTCTACCAATAGTAAAACTTTATCCCAACTTCCAATTTGTTCCAAAGCGCAAGCTCTGAGCAAATCCTCCAATGATTAAATCATCCTTTCCGATTGACCATTAGTTTGAGGATGATAAGCAAAACTCAAACGTAGCTTCGTTCCCAACACTTCTTGCAAACTTTGCCAGAATTCTAATATGAACCTTGGATTTCTATCAGAAATAATACTGGTAGGCACACCATGTAGCCTAACAATCTCACCAATATACTGTTGAGTCAACTTCTCCATGTTGTACCTTATGTTGATTGGTAAGAAATATGCTGACTTTGTAAGTCGATCAACGATTACCCATATTGAATCGTTACTTTTTATGGTCTTTGGTAATCCAACTACAAAGTCCATCGCAATACTATCCCACCTCCATTCGAGAATAGATAGGGGTTGCAATATTCCTGACGGTCTCTGGTGTTCAACCTTTATTTTTTGACAAACCAGACAAGACGATACACATCTTGCAATATCACTCTTCATTCCGTGCCAGCAAAATAAACATTTCAGGTCTTGATACATCTTGGTTATTCCCGGATGCATACTCAACTTGCTCGTGTGAGCGTGTTCGAGAATATACTTTCTAAGTTCTTGATCTTTAGGTATACAAACTTTACCTCTGAACCTTAGGATTCCATCAATTCCTTCCTTAAATGTTGTCACACTGTCTTGCTTCATTAGCTCCATTTCTTCTTGCAAAAACTTATTTGCTTTCTGTTTCTCTTGAATGTTTTCCATTAATTCACTTGAAATTGTGACCATGTTTATACAAAATCTTCCCCGGTGCCAATTCCACAAAGGACCATACATCCCTGAATTGCTATATCAAATCTTTTTCCTTAATCATTATAGCAGAGATGTTGAGCATCGTCCTACTCAAAGCGTCTGCCACAATGTTTGCCTTTCCGGGGTGATACAGAAGTTGAAAATCATAATCTTTCAAAAATTCCAACCACCTTCGTTGTCTCATATTCAACTCTTTTTGGTCATATAGGTACTTCAAGCTCTTGTGGTCGCTAAAGACGTTGAACATCACCCCATAAAGAAAATGCCTCCATATCTTCAAAGCGAATACCATAGCTGCTAACTCCAAGTCATGTGTTGGGTAGTTCTTCTCATGCACTCGCAACTGTCTCGAAAGGTAAGGAAGACACAGGTAAACCAAGTCGTCACACACAGTCATAAGAAATGAAAGAGTGGGTTACCCCAGAGTTATACAGTACAGTCAAAAGATTACCTCTTATGGTACCCTCTCCTTGTATCAGATCTTCATATTCGGAGGCTTCTGCTCCGCTCATAATGTAGACTCAGCCTCCTACTTGCGATTTTGCAGCTCATGCAATGTTGACTGAAGGCTCTGCCTTAACTTGATTGCAATCCCTAGAGATGTGTCCGGGTTTCCCACATCAAAAATAGATTATTTCTTTGATGGTACAATCCCTCATCAAGTGGTCTTTTCCACACTTCAAACACTTTGGCGAAAATGCCACATTCTGACCAGTTTGATTTCCACTAGAACCTCCATTGGAACCTCCACCAGATGACTGTTACTTACTTCCCAGTGGTCGAGAATAGGGTTTCTTTTGAAAGTGATTTACATTATTGCCACCTCCTCTTTGGAACCTAGTAGGTTCAAAGTTACGATTCCTCGTGTCCTGCGCCTGATCCAGATCTTCTACTCGGTGAAACATGTCCAACAACTCTGAAAACTGGTTGATCCTCAAGGTTATAACTGCGTTTTCACATTATGCCTTAATCCTTCCTCAAATTTATGACACTTCCACACCTCGTCCGACTGGTGTTGGAAATACGTTGTAAATTTGGACAAGCTCTCGAACCTCGCGACATACTCGTTGACAGTCAAGTTCCCTTGCCTCAAACTAAAGAACTCTATCTCTTTAGTATGCCTTGCACTTGTTGGAAAATACTTCTCCAAGAATTTATCCTTGAATACCTCCTAGGTGATTACTCGACCTTCAGCTTCTAGTAATCTCTGCGCTCCGTTCCACCAATCTTCCGTGACTCCGATCAGCATAAAAGCAGCATAGGTCACCTTCTTGTCATCGACACAGTTCATGCCCTTGAAAATTTTCTCTAGCTCCTTGATCCAAAGACTAGCCTTCTCAGGATCAAATTCTCCCTTAAACTAAGGAGGGTTGTTACAACGAAACTCCGACAGATTTTGAGCATCGACTGAAGCTTCTTGCTGTTGTGCAGCCCTTTTCCTGTTGTTGAGCAACTCTCTCAGTTTGTTGTGCAATGACATCCGCCATTCGTTGCATTGCTTCGATTGCTGCTGCCATGCCTCCATCGCGTGCCATTTCACTTTTTCAGGGTAGACTGAATGGAAAACACAAGGAAGAATTAGATGTATCCTTTCAGAATACCAATCACAGAGAATCATACAGCACAAACAAGACAGACCTAACCACAAAGACCCAAAAGAAAACTTAAACTGGGGCTCTAATACTAAACTAGTGTAATGCCCCTTTTTGAGGAAGGAACGTCACACCATAACCTCGAAACAAAACTAAGTTGAAAATTTGCTAAGACCCGGTTCATTTTAATATGGATAAGTCTATTTAGTGTAATCGTACAAATGATTAGGCGAATTCTTTTTTTTTTTGTTACAAAGTAATAAGATAAAATGACAAGACATAGTTATAGTAGAAAGTAACATGGGAAGTAAACCATACATTCGTACAATATACTTATATATATTTATATCACACTTGTTTAGATACATCATTAGATATACAAAAACTAAAAACTTTATATGCCCCAAAATGATTACACATATACAGCCCACCAAAAGACAAAATATCAGGCCTCCCAAAAGATTTACCGATAGCCATCAGCGGCTACCAACAGCATCAGCCCCTAAGGCGAGTGAGAAGAAACTATAGCTGGATCCTCCTCAGGGTCCTCCTCGTCAAAGGAAACCCTCATCGGAGCAACTGAGTTACGAGTGGGGGCTCGTGTAGAAGATAAGAAAGAATTCTCTTATGGGGAGTAATAGCGCTCACCCCACATATCACGTATAGGCAAGTAAAACTCTAAATACAAGCGAGCATGAAAAGTAAAGATAGGCGGATCATAACGTCCCCAAGCAAGAGTCACAGTCACGTCTCCGAGGTAGACACAGCGATCCGTACTCAGGTTGATGTGCCAGCAGTTCGGACCTCCATGAAAAGTTAATCTCGTATATCCCAAGAAGCCTTGCTGACGGGATGCCATATCCAAGCAGGAATCTAATCAAAATCAGGCCAGAAACTAGGGAATTCGTGCACTTCCCCTTCCTTATCGACGTCTTCAGAGAAACATATAAATAGACAGAATAGTAGAAAATACAGAAAAGAGGTAAGACATCCTATATTCATTACCAAGTATGGCAGTAAAGAAACAGAACGACGTAAAACGCCCACATAGCATATCAAAATAATAATCAGCATCAAGAAGCAAATGGTAAACAACTAGACAATTTTAGGCAGTAGTAACATAAGTAAAGCAACAATTTCAATCTTCATATATATATAAATGCCAAATAATATGTTGACTCACTATGCACGTGCACATGATATCAAAATCCTACTCTAAAGAGCTAGACACAAACAACGAAGAGAATGATCAGGAGACATGTCTGTAACTCGGTTGTCGAGGCCAACAAGTGTTATAATTTCTCAATTTATCAACGTGCACATCATGGCATTGTACAAGACATTCTACTCTAGATCGTGATATAGGACAGTGTCTCGGTCCGGATCGTCGGTGCGTTTGCATCGGTCTATCCCACGACCTAGAGGAGCTACCAACTGACCATTGTGGGACACCCACACCCCGACGCCCCCAAGGTCAACATTATGACCTACACTAGTCTATTCGCACCCGCACATAAGTGTGATTTAATCTCCTAGGCAACATGGCCTTAACAATAGTCTATCGAACTTTCACAATGCATGATGACTCAATGCATATCCATGTATATTCGACAATGATATACTTTTTCATAGCATGCCATAATTTGGACAAATTAAACATCAACCAAATTTTGGTCTCATTCATGGACCCACATTAATATATTAATTAAATTCTCAAATATGACAATATTTTTTTTTTAAGTTCATTATGGGATTTCACTTTAATCTAACATTTCTTATGAAAGTTTTCTCTAGAGGAATTCTCTTGTAATTCTCATTAAATCTTTATTTCTCTTAAATAGTCAAGTCTTTTACTCAAATTGAATCATACTTACTTAGAAAATTATCTAAGGTTCTCCAAGTCTCACACACTCTTATTCTTCCCTTAAGTTCAAAAGAATCACACTAGGTCATCGAATAAGTTTCTTTCCATCTTATGAATCCTTAATGCCTTAGCTTAATGCATTATTTTTAGTCAACATGGCCTTTAAGGCCGTGACCTCCCAAGGACAAGAGTCCAACTAGTTTTTCTATCACATTGTTAATCACTTAATACTTAATTACTTAAGTTCCAAGGTTACCAAAAAATTATATATTTAGACCCAAAAAGCCCTAGAGGCCGTAAGCCTCTCAAAGGGGTAAGAACCCAAATTTTTCATTGCTATATTATTTGTTATTCACTTGATTAATTATCTCTCTAACTTGTTACAAAATTTTAACCATGAACACCCTATGGAAGGGGGTATGGCCGTGAGCCCCACCAAGGAGAGTAAGGAACCCTTGCTTCAAATTCATGTTTCCAATCCATCCAAATCAATCCAAGATCATCAATATACACAAATACAACCAATAAACCACATAGAGGAAAGTTATTACAAGGATCATTAGAAAAACACAAAACTAAGAGAGTAACCCTAATATGAGTTTCTCACAACTAACATACAAACATGTTTCCCACTACCAATAGAGGTTGAAGTGGATAATCTTCCTCTTACCAAGAGAGAAAACAAGCAAAGAAACCTTCTTGATGCCTCCTTGAAGATTTCGGCCAAGCTCTTCCAAAACCCTAAGAATCACAACTCATCAAATCAATATCAAGGCTTCAAGAAGAAAGGATCAATGGTCATGGTGATGGCCATAGAAACGAAAAAGAAGAAGAGAAGGTAAAGAATCAAGAACATTACCTTAAAGCTTCAAGCTTAGGGCTTGAGTGAAAATGGAGGAATCAAGTGATGCTCACCAAAGAGAAAATGATCATGGTGATGAGAGGGTTTAAGAAATGTGATTAGTTGGACCAAACAAAAGAAAAATGGAGAGGTGATGGTGGTGTGTGGCCAGCGATTTGGAGAGAAAAAGAGAAGAAAATCCTTGAGAGAAAATAAGAGAAGAGAAGTGTAGAGAGGGAAAGTGATAGTAAAATGATTTCAAAATTAGAAATGAAAAGTGATAAAATGAAAAGCTAATTTTTGGCTCCGATTTTGGCCTCATGGCCGTGGAGTGTGTGGGTGAGAGAGGAAGGAAATTGGCTTCTCCAACAAGCCAATAAGAAGTTGCTAGGAAGCTTCCTCCAAAGCTTCTTCAAGAAGCCAAAACTCACCTTTTTGAAAAGTCAACGATGATGTCACTTGTGTGATATCATCAAGGTGATGTCACTTAAAGTGAACACTTTAGAAAATATGATTAACACTCTGCTAGAGCTATTATCCAGAGGATAACAGTTACAGTTAACAAAACACTATTTATTGTTCATCGAATAATTTCACAGTACAACGATTTTATTTATCAGATAAAATATTAAAAAATATAAATCTCGTAAATTATGCCCGACCTCGGGTTTAGTAAGATCCCCCGTTGACGTTTTCACAATTCAAGATTTACCAGCTTCGGAGAAAATATTTCATTTTCTCGACTCTACTCATCGCGCGTGCAAATCAAGAAATACATTAAAATAATCAATAATTCTAGAAAAATTAACAAAAATTATAAATATTATAAAATAACTATTTATCATGAAACAAATAATTTTTGGGGTGTTACACCGGCTCTGCTCAGTGCACACATAAAATGAAAAATATATTAAAATGTTCAATATTTTTTAAAAAATTCACAAAAATTCAAAAAAATCACAAATATTATAAGACTATTTATCATAAAACGAACAATTTTTGGGGTGTTACAACAGGTGATATTCAACATTTACCATCACTCTTATATAGTCTTTATGATTGCTTCAAGTTTATGTTTTATTAAACTATGTGTGCTTGATTTGTTTCTTTATTTTGTAAGTAATATTTGTCCTTGATTCCATATAATTGTAAGAAGTCAAATATTGCAATGCATCTTCACCTCTGAAATTTATGTGTTTGATTAATTTAGGATGGAAGGACTTTATGCACTTCAACACCAAAATATGGAACGAGAAAAGAAGTTGGAAACGAGGAGGGTTATGTTGTTGGAATGTCCGTTTGTTATCCGAAACCAGGTTCTGTCGTGATAAATAGTGGAGAAACTTTGACCATAGAATCCAAGTACAAATAACAGCTTTCGCACCAGAGGTATGGGACAGTTCTACATCTTGGTGGCAAAACAACTATAAAGTGCGACACACGGACATAATTCCTCTCATCCACATTTTGCTTGACGTAGAGTTTTTGGATGGCGTATGCCACCAATTCTTTTTTATACCAATCTTAAACATATACTTATTTGGGAAAAAGAAAAAGAGATAACGAGTATTGAGAAGTGTGTTTCTCTTATTTTATTATCTAAAAAGGAAGTGGTGTAAGAATTGTGTAATAGAACTCGTGAGCAAATAACATTGTTGTATCTAAATTATTCTAATACATTCATTGAGATTCATAAATCAAATTATTCTTTTCTATTAGTATAGTGGCTCTTGACCTCATGCTAAGAAGACATGCATCCCAATGAAAAGAGGTTATTATTTTATCTATGCTGCTACTCATCAACATATAGGTGGAATGGGTGCAACTCTATATAAGCAAGTGATATTTAACATTTAACATAATTCTTACATAGTCTTTTATGATTGCTCAAAATTTATGTTTTACTAAACTATGTGTACCTGTTTTGTTTTTTTATTTTGTAAATAATAATTTTCCTTGATTCCATATCATTGTAAGAAGTCAAATATTTCAGTGCATATTCACTTCTAAGATTGATGTGTTTGATTAATTTAGGATAAAAACACTTTATTTACCTTGACACCAAAATATGGAACGGGAAAGGAAGTAGGCAATGACGAGGGTTACGTTGTTGGAAAGTTTATTTGTTATCCACAACCAAGTTGTGTCAAGATAAATAATGGTGAAACTTTGACCTTAGAATCTAAGTACAATAGCATTTTTTGCACTGGAATTATGGGAGAATTCTACATCTTGATGGTAGAACAACTATCAAATTAACACCGCAAACATAATTCCCCTGATCCACATTTTGCTTAACATAGAGTTTCTTGATGACATATGTCATCTAGTGATTATATTATCTAAATAAGGAATGATATTTGCACATGAAAAAATTTACACGATGTTTAAACTTTGCTTGTTTGAGAAATAAAAGGGAGAAAGTATGTGTTGGAAGAAGTGCTATAAGAATAGTTTGCAGCAAATGTTCTGCAAATATCACTGCTTCATCTAAATTGTTCTAACACATTTGTTGAGATTCAGAAATCCAATTGTTCTTTTTCATTTGTAGAATGTTGACTAAATTATATATATATATATATATATATATATATATATATATATATATATATATATATATATATATATATATATATATTTGGAGCATATCTGGTGAGAGGAATGTTCATTATAAAAGGTGAGAGCAGTAAATCTTGACCATTGGATCCTACATGAATGGTCAAGATTAAAATATAAATACATGTGACTTTTTGAAGTGATTACATGACTTTTTATTAACTTTTAATCTTGGTCATGTATGGTTGTATAGTCAAAATTTACTCCTCTCACCCTCTCACAATAAAAACTCTCCTTATTGGATATGTGTGTGTGTGTGTGTGTGTGTGTATAAACTACCCAACGTGTGTTATTCTAAGTGGAATGGGCTCACATTACTTAAGCATATGGTCTTGGGTTTGATCCTGTAATTCATGTGTATAAAAATAACATTGTTAAGAAGGATCCCTATTTAAGTGTCTAATCGTACCCTGAGAGATTAGTCTCTCACCTATCGAGCAGAGAAATACTCTAGAAAACTAAAAATAAAAAATAGGGATGTGATCACGCTGAATATCTTTGATTCCTAGGTAAGATGTTTAAGTTATTCATTCCCAAGTAAGATGTTCAAGTTATTCATTCCCAAGGTAAACTTAGTAAGGGTGTTTTTCAAATCTTTAACTTCTTTTTTCAAATATAAACATAAATGACATGAAGAAGATGAAGAATGGGCATCTTTTTGACAAGAACAAGTATAGCATGAGGAATTAATATCAATTAATCCAAGAGTCTCATTTTCTAATTTCAATTCCACAATTTCTTTGTTTAAAGAAGAAATTTGGTTTTCAAAAGAGAAAATTGAAGATAAAACCATTTTTGCAAGTCTCATGGATTCTTTATATAATTCTTCAAAGGCATCTTGCAATTCCTCAAAAGAAGGTTGAGATTCATGAGTTTGAGATTCTACCTCCAAGTTATTTTTGGCCATGAGACAAAGGTTGGCTACTTCATTGTCCAAAGAGTCCATGTCATTGTCTTTCCATGCAATGTATGTTCTTCTTCCTTTCTTCTCTTTATTTGGCCTTCTCTCAAACTTCTCTGGGTAGTCCATCCTCTTGTGCCCTAGTTTTCAACATCCAAAGTAAGTGGAAGGAGTTGGAGTTGAGTTTTCACCCTTTACATAATTTTTCTTTGGAGGGAAAAATGTCATTTTTCCATTTCCCTTATTTTTTAAAATTTTTCCAAACTTTCTAATAAGAAGGTTGAATGTTTCTTCATTCATCTCCAAGTTCTCAAGCTTCTTTTCATCATTATGGGATGAAGAGGCCTTGAGAGCTAACCATTTCTTCTTCTTATCAACATCTTCATTTTAGTGAAGCTTTGATAATTTCATCTCATGTTCTTGATGTTTCCCAAAGAGTGTTAGAAGAGTCAGAGTGACAAGATTTCTTGATTCAGCTATAGCGGTCACCTTGGGCTGCCATTCCCTATTCAAATATCTTAATTCTTTGTTAATCAAATCATCATTGAGAAATGTTTTTCCTAATGAGGTAAGATGATTAACAATATAAATAAACATTTTTTGCATATCGTGTATATTTTCTCCTTGATTCATTCTAAATAATTCATATTCATGTGAGTGTGTTAATTCTTGCTCTTTTCACCTCACTAGTTACCTTATGGGTAACTTGAAGAGCATCCAACATTTCTTGTGCAATTTTGCAATTAGAAATTCGAAAATACTCATCATACCCTAGACCACTAGTGATAATGTTTAGTTCTGGCATTGTATTGAACTCTCTTTTTGTCCTCATCAGTCCATTCAGCCTTTGACTTTATGACTTCTCTATTTTCAACGATCTTGGTAGGAACAAAAGAACTATTTTCAACAGCATCCTAAACATCAAGATTAATAACTTCAATAAAAAAAAATTATTCTTTCTTTTTAATAGGTATATCTAGTGCCATTAAAAGCATATGACCTATTGATTGAGGCACCTTCAGGTAAAATACTTTGAAAAGAAATCATCACTTATCTTGAAGCTGTTAAGCTCTTTAAACAAGAGTTAAACTCTGATACCACTTGTTACCAAGTGGCTTCAAAACTCAAGAAATGAGTGAATTGAGTTTTTCAAAACTTTTTTCAAACAAATTCCTTTTGATTTTTGTTGAATTTATTTTCTTATGTAGAGAATGGATTTATAACAACAAAAAGATCTCACACAAATTCTCAAAGAAATTAAATGAGTAGAAGATGAAGCAATAAGTATGCAAAGCTAATAAACAAGCTTGAAAGTAAAGAGATAAGGGTAGAGAAGAGTGCAAACAAGATTTATATTGTCTCAGTCATCCTTGTGATATACGTCCAGTCCCTAGGATCATCCACCTAGGAGTTTTCACTATTCTTCAAGTTTCAATAAGTGCTTGAGAAACTTTTACAAGCTTTGAGCCCTTCTTATACTTCTAGGATCATCCACCGTTATGTGTAGAAGCCTCTTTGTTTCTTAGAGAGATCATTCACCCTCACAAGTGTTTACAATAGATATTGCAAAGAATAAACTCTCTCAAAGAGCTAATTATACAACTTGAAAGTACTATGAAACTCTCAAAGATATATCAAAAGGCTTTAAAACAGAGCAATAAAGTAGGAAGAATTGAAACTCAGATTTAATACTTTGGAGTAGGTTGTTAGATGTTCAAAATATAGCATTAAGTATCTCAAGCCTTGTATTTGTAGCCCATCAATGAAATAGAGCTGTTAGAAAGAGTTGATGGAGCATTAAATAAACTAAAAGCTACGGCCAAATTATTTGGATAGTAATGAAAGCAATATGAGAAGTTGAAGCTTAAGACTTGTTGGGCTAGTATTGACTTGTTCCATTACCTATTCGCCTTTGATTCAAAACTTTGGCTAATAGCTAATGCAGGAGCATTGTTGGCATCTTATTTTTCCTAGGTTTGGCCAGTGGCAGGCAAATGCAACTCACTTATAGGTGTAGAAGGAAGAGGAGAATGACCCAGTGCAAGGTCGACCCATTTCTATAAGCTATAGTTTGCAAAATTTAGGAAAAACATGTTCTGACCAAGTCAAAGACCGGAGTTTCAAGCATGTAGTTAAGATAAGGATAAGGCCCATAAAAAATAGGAAAGATGGAACATGGCAATTGCTCCAACATGTAAGAGTGGGAAGACATAATTTTGGCTTGGCATTGAAGAGGGAGTTGCTGGCAATTGACTTGGATAAGAAAGTGACTTTTAAAAAGTAGGAGATAATGGATAAGGCAATTGCTCTCATGTTCAAACATGGAGACATGTAGAAAAATACAATTTTTGACAATTTTAAAGGTGGAAAGCTCTACAAAACAACTGCATAGAGGTCTCATTATTCGATCATGGCAGAGGAGCTTAAAGATTGAAAAGAGAGTGGCCCCTAAAATCAAGTAATGTGGTTTATGAGTGCTGAAGTAGTAGTTTTTGCTGCTCCAAATCTATAAATAGGCTTTTAAGGCACTGCAGAAGGGATTTCTAATCATCACAACCAAATTACTTATTCATTTTGTCATTTACTTCCATTTTTTATTAGCTTTCCTACATTTTACAGTTTATTTATTAGCTTTTCTTCACACTTTTACAACTTCATTGTTGCTCTCCAGTTTAGATTATGTTTCTTTATCTTTCTATACTTCATGGCTTAATTTCCAATTCTTGTACTTCAATTCAAGTTCAAGTATTTTACTTCTTTGAAGTCGATTAATACAATTTTAGTTCATTTTATTCAACAAGTGTATTTTACTTTGAAACCGTTAACTGAGAATTATTTTTAGTTATCCTTAGAACCAACATCAAATGATATAGCTATCCCTTTAAAAGTTTCGTATGACAAAAGTGGAACGTATATATGGGCCAAGGGGACTCTAGGAGCGAATCAATACCCGATCAACTCAAGCTCGCTCCAAAATTTTAGGTATATAAAATATCTTTTAGAGGTTAGAGATAAGGATAAAAAGAAGACATGTGTCTCCTCTTCATTGATTAAGGTTATAACGAAAATCATTAATAATTTTACGTCAAAATTCTCCTATAAAAGAAAATGTCACCACTGAAACAGGGGTTACTCATGTCAAATATTCTCCACGCAGTACCACCTATTCCAAAATAGGTTTAGTCAATATACAAAACTTAATTTACTTAAAACAACTTTAGAAGTGTGGAGTTTTATTATTATTTCATTGGGACAAAACTGAGTAATCTTTTTTTACACCAATAGTTACTTAAGAAAATGAAAAAAGATCATTATATATATTTTTAGAAATATATATACTGTTAATACTTTTTGTTAAGATGTTAGATTTAATAAAAAAATAAAAAATATTAAAAAAATATAAAAAAATATACTAGGAGGTCCTATATAACTCCGTGGCCTTAGCTGTACATTACGTGGAATTTTCAAGGTCACTTCATTTCCTTGATTGTTTTGGAAGACCTGTTTTTATGACGCCACAACTCCCAAAAAGCTTGCACAGGAAAACAAAGTTGACCAAAGTGTTATATCAATAACGATAAATAGACAGATCAAATGACAAATCACTAATCTATATATACAAGATACAATTCTTCATTGTAAACGAGAGAGATTCTTACATATGTAAATAATCCTCTTACACACTATTTCATTACCATGTGCCACATATATCATAAAAGAAAGAATTTGTTTAATATGGATTTCAAAATATATGATTTATTAATGGATTAATAATAATAATTATTAATTAAAAAATTAATAGTTAAAATTAATTATTTTAAATTTTATAAATTTTAATTAATAATATTTAAATTCACATATAAATTTAATTAAATTATTTTTTATAAATAATTATATATATAAAAATATATAAATTTTAATTAATAATATTTATATATACTTAAATCTGTATATAAATTTTATCAAATAAAAAAATAATAATACATTTATAAACCCAAATATAATAAGTACATAATAACAACTTCCTAAAAGAAATTATGATACAAGAACCAATTCCATCACTTTCTCTTAAAACCCTGAAAAATTTCCTATCACCCATCATCCCATTATGTGTTTTTCTTCAAATTTTGTCTCAACCTCAAATTGCTGACGGCTTTCTCTTTTTTAAAATTTTCAAATACCAATGCTAATTGTACAATATTTTTTGGTTGATTTTAATAATAAATATTTAAACCTATTAAAATATAAAAATTTAATTTGCAACCAATAAATATTTAATAATTAATCACGATATTACATACAAAAATACCGGAGAATACCACCATCAATTCTTTTGAATTTTTTTTTGAGCGCTTCTATACACTACAAATAGAAATCACAACCCGTTTTAAGAAAGATGTGTTATAGTACAATTCTGTTTTATTCCTTTTTTATTTTTAAAGAAAAGATTTAAAAAAGAAAAAAAAAGTCAAAATGGTATTCAATTGATATCTTATGAATGATTCATGTTTCCACGAATTCAATTAGTGAGAAATAGTATTTTTCAATTTTTTTTTTTGTAGAATTTCCTTTAGCAACTAGAAAGTTTGAACCTTAACAATTAATTTTAGATGCCAACTTGACTTCTTTGGATACCAATTACCAAGCTTCACCAATTCCAAGTTTTGAAAATAATTTTGTTATTAATTTAAAAGTACTAAAATTTTGTGTTAGAAATACATTCTTATTATATTCTTTTCAACACATTTTCTTTTATTAAGTCAAATCACACACTAAAATATACACTTAACTTTGATTAACGTATAATCTGTTGGGGGAATACCGCATCTCCTTTTCAATCTTTTGGAGAATACCACATCCCTATTAATCTTATTAGGGAATACTACATCCTCTTCAATCTATTTGAGAAATATCACATTTCTTTCTATACAAACAAGCAATAAATATTAATAATTGAAAAAAACATCACACAAATCATGCACAAGGTTTAACGTGGTTTGACTAACATACCTATATTCACGGATGACAAGAGTCAAATCTACTATCAAAACAAATCTAGCCTGCAGACCTTACAATATAATCTCTCTCAGATCTCATTATTACTCTCATAACCCTATTAATTCTCAAATGCAAGTATTTATAACTCATTCTTCCTAGTTTTATATTGTGAACAAATCTCTCACAAATCTTAATCATATCTCACAAATCTCTAACATATTTTTTTAAATCTTTGAACAAGTCTTTAACATATCTTACATATATTTGCCCTCTCACAAATCTTATTCATATATCACAAATCAGAAACTAGCGATAAATTTTTTTAATGAAATTTGGGTCAAACCCAACAATCTCCACCTTGATACAATTTCCATCATCATATTTAACAAAACAATCTTCAAATCTGCAAACCTTCAAATTTATTGTTATTGATGGAACACGCCGCTTGACCTCCATGCCAAAAAGATTTTCGACAACACATGCCGCCATTCATAACGCTCAATCTTCCAAATCTTCAAATCAAATCTTCATGCTTGCACCGTTATTATATGAAACACGCCGCTTAACCTCAATGTCAAGAAGACTTTCGACACATCTACTTCATTTGTCGTCATCATAATGAGACACACCACCTGACCTCCATTGTTAGGCAAACTTTCGACACAATGGCCTAAAGGAACCATACCATCGCTTAGATCCTCAAACCATCGGCTTTGATACAACTTGTTGGGGGAATACCGCATCCCTCTTTCAATCTTTTGGAGAATGTCACATCCTCATCAATCTTATTAGAGAATACCACATCCTCGTCAATCTATTTAGAGAATATCATACCTCCTTCTACACAAACATGTAATAAATATTAATAATTGGAAAAAGCATAAGACAAATCACGCACAAGATTTAACGTGGTTCAGCTAACATGCCTACATCTACGGATGAGAAAAGTCAAATCTACTATCAAAACAAATCTAGTCTGCAGGCTTTACAAGACAATCTCTCTCAGACTCTCATTATTACTCTCACAATCTTATCAATTCACAAGTATTTATAACTCATCCTTCTTAGTTATTTTTTGTAAATAAATATCTCACAAATCTTATTCATATCTCACAAATTTCTAACATATTTTTCAAATATTTTAATAAGTTTTTAACATATCTTAATATATATTTGTCCTATAACAAATCTTATTCATATCTCACAAATAAAAAATTAGCGATAATAATCTTTAATGAAATTTGGGTCAAATTCAACATAATTAATTTAATTAACGTATAATTAACTTAATTAATATGTAATTAAGTTTAAATATATATTTTAGTATGTAACGTAATTCAATAAAAAAAATATATTAAAAAGAGTATGTGAAAAAATATGATCTTAGCACTCCTTAATCTTGTTGACTTTTACCGGTCCAAAAAAAAAATTTGGTTACCTTTTTTATTTTTTGGCCATAAAGTAAAGAGTATAGACACTACACAGTCCACAGTTCACACTCAACTCGAATTTGAAATCTTCCCTTTTCCTCTTTTCCCCCACTTTCCCGGGAAAATGCCCAGGAAACGCAGGCCTCCAGTTCCAGACGTGCTATGGCGCTTATTCCGAAATCGAGCACGAACCCTCCCAGATACCATTCTATCTCTGCTCCCTCCTCCGCCTACGTCGCCGGAGCTCTGCCTCTGCAAGGGCCGCCGCTGCCTTGGCTGCAGCGGCGACGCCAGGTCCTTCCTCCTCAGACCAGACGACCCCTCTGATTACCACAAACTCCTCGCAAAGTGCTTCGTAGTCGTCTCCGAAAACGCCCCTTCAATCCCCGTTTTCAACCCTCACTCCAACTGGCCCCAAAATCAGGTCTTGTTAAAAAAAAGTACTTTTTTAAATTTTTTTAGAATCAGCGTTTGATTTGATCAACGTTTTAAAAGGGCTTGTGTTAAAAAAAGGGGTTGTCAGAAATTTGATTTGGGGTGCATTTGGATAAGCTTTTTTTTTTTTTTTAAAGTGCTTCTATAATATAGTTTTGCTTTTTGTTTTTTGTTTGAGATTTTATGGAAAGCTAAAGCTATTTGTGAAAAAATTGCTTTTTAGCTTAAACAAGTGTTCAAACTTTAAAGTTGTTTGGTTATAAAATTATAAATGTGTGTGTGTGTGCTTTTTTTTTTTTTGGGTTTCTGTATTGGGGATTGATTTTTTTGATTGAAGCTTAGGAATTGCTGATTTTGACTTTCAGATCGTGAAGAGGACTATTGAACTGATGTTGTATAGAAGGGAACCAGCCTATTCCAATGTGTTGTGCTCTGGTTATGATAGGGTAAGAAGCTTCTTCCCTTCTTTTCTTCTTCAGTATGGTACAAAATTTTAGTTTATCTGTGTCATTTTTTTATTATTAATTTTGGAGCATTGTGCTTTTTGTTTTGTTTTTGTTTCAATTGCTGTTTTTGTATCATAAGGGTTTTCTTAATGTTGGATTACTTATTTCAAGGGATTATAATGCAGTAGTGTTCTTTAGGATCCAGAGTGATCTGTTTTCTTAGTTGTTAAGCTGTTGATCCTGAATTCTTCAACTATTGTTATAAGACTGCATACTTTTGGTTGGTTTTTGTTAGCCTGTCTTTTAAGAATGCATGGGTAAGGATGTCAAAATGTTTATAATCTGTAAAAATGCAATTAAAATTCCCCAACCTCCCAGTACTTTGTGGTATGATTCACAAATATTTTGGATTTCATTATTATGCACATGAATTTTCTTCCCTGACTTTAGTTAACTGTTGAGTGTTGACATAACATAACCTGGCAAATGGAGGATTCCTTTTAGTGCATTGGTGATCTAAGGTTGAAATGATGTTAGGGCTATACTTCTTTATGAAGACTAATGTGATTTATTCCTTCCTTTCTTTTTAAAGGGTGGTTTCTTACTGGTTTTTCTTACATTACCTCTCTCTTCCTCACTCCAAACTATTATACACAAAAGCATGCGTTGTATGCATCTCAGTATGTCTATATGCATGTGTGTATGTCTTGCGTTTGTTTATTTGATGATTTTGTTCATATGCAGAGCAAATGTTCAAGCCCTATTGTGGAGCTTTTATCCTGTGCATCTTGGTGTCTTCTGTTAAGTAGGGTATGTGATGATATCAAGATTTTTTTTACAATGATATTTAATTATTTGAAGCTGGTCTTTTATTCTTTTTTTCTTTTTCTATAAAAAATTTAGGCAAAAACTTGCATCCATGCAGGTTGGAGATGATTTAATGGTTTACCTACTGTGGAATACATCAATATTCTTGCCAGCTCCCCGTGGAAAGCACCACCAGGTGGGAGGTCCTCCAATTAGTCGTCTATGCTTTGATATGCTCAATTGTTCATCAAAGTTTGACAATCAGCATCCTTCACTTCACAAATGCGGTAATAAGAAGTGTCTATCATACTGTGATCTCAGTAAACATATTAACTGTAGCATTATAAACTCTCTCTGAAGATGGTTTTTGTTATTGCAGTCAAATATATGCACCTGGCATGTTTAAATCCATCTTTTAAAAAAAAATTTTTTTTGGGGTAACATATCCATCTTGTTTCTTAAAGCTTGTAAGGTTTTGTTATTCCATTAGACTTCTAATCCTATGTTCAATTTGCTATAATGTCAAACTGTTGATTAATACTATAATCACCAATTAACTACATGTTTAGTCATTAAAATTCGTAGAAGATTTGAATGCAAGTTGCCAAATCTGAGAGATCAGTAACTTTGGCCATGTCTCCGGTATCAATAACTGGATAAACTCATGAATCAATGAGCCTTCTCTTATAAGTCTATGTGTTCTGTCTTGATCCAATTTCTTCTTCTTCCTTTTTCTCTTCACACTCATTAGTTTTGTGATTAATGTTATGGCTGTGGCTTCTTTCCTGACTAATTATTTGTGTCATGAGTGTTACAGCAACATTATGTATTGATGATATCCCTTTTCCTCTTGATTATGGGTAAGATGTTGCAATAATGTTTTATTTGCAACAGGAGCGCAAAAGAGAAAAAGAGCTGATGTTGATGATTTAACATTAGAGAGACGAAAGTGCCATATTTCTTACAGTACCAATGGTCCTGTTGGCTTTGCAAGTAGTCTTGGCTTAACTGGTGAAAAGTCTTCAGTGCAACTGATCAGGCATCATGGGAGCAGGAATTATGATATCAGTGTATCTGAAGTTCCTATGTCAACAAGAACTGGTACTGTTATAAGGAAGTCAGAGTCAGAAGGGAAACAAGGCTCGAATTGTATTACACCTAGGCTGGGGAAACGTTCTAGGCCATTTAGTTGGCAGCGGCGTACATGCAAAAAGCAGAAGCAGTTAACCTTTGAAGAAAACTATCTAAATTTACTTCCTACTAATACAGATTGCTTGCATGCTAGTTTTCAGTGCGACAACACCAGCTTAAGATATCATGAAAAGGTGATCAATTGTCTCTATGAAATATTTTAGAATGCCACTTACAAACTTTTGTCCTGAAATTTTGGTAGGTATTTGATTCTTTTCTGTATCAAACTTAACTTGTATTCATCATATGATCTACACATTTATAGCTATGCCTCAATTCTAAATACTTGTAAGGTTTGGTGTGATGCCCTTTGTACTGATTGATAGTTGTGAAGGAAACTGGTAAACTGTTTTACTTTATTTTAGTGCATAGTGGAATGATATTAATTACTGATGCTTTGTAACCATATAGCATTTTCAAATTATGGTAGCGCATATATGATAGAGCAATTTAAACCTCTAGAGGCATCTGATTGCAATTTTGTAGGATATATACCATCTCAACTATTTTCATTATATTTGATCTCTGTTTTTATTTATTTATTTATTTGTTACTTTTTGTCTTCATTGTTGATGGAATCAGTATCACATAATATTTTTATTATGAAATGTTATAATAATAATTCAAATTGTCTACTTCCAATTACCATTTGCAACAATAAGTTGGGTTTGAGGTTTGAAAATAGTAATTAACGAGAGCCGGAATTTGGCATGTATGTAGCAATTTGTACTGTGGTTGAAGCCTGATGCTCAAAGTAACTTGCTAATCACGGAGATAAACATTCAATAAAAGCCTAGAAACTGAACATTATCTAGAATTGAAGCAAGCAGGTGCTATGTTTTTGGTGTTTTCAGATAAAAGAAGAATTCATCAAGACAGAAAGGAATGCAAGTAGGATATTGGTCCTCCTAAGTTAAAATGTAACATAAAAAAAGAGAAAAGGGAAATACATCAGCTCAAAAGAAAAGAACTACTCAGTCCGTTTGCAAGTATGTCCTAGAAACATGCTATAAAATCCCATGTGCAGAAGCTCACAAACAAGCTGGGAAAACTAGCCTGTCTCATAAAGCTGTTGAGAGAGATAATTATTGTTGAAGATTCTAGTTATTTTCCAGTAAAAAAAAATATTTTTTTGAAAAATACATGTTATAGTTATGAAATGTGTTTATGATGAAGGGGAAGGGAGTAGTGAGATGTTGATGGTAGGTAACATTACCCAAAAGTATTAATGCTGAAATACAAGATGACTGTGTGGGGTTCATTTCAATCTTCATCAAAAGTAATTTGTACTTTTTCAATTATGTGGCTTAAATTGTCTTGCAGATATAATTGTTTTCTTATTATCACATCTGCTTTTTATGTTGTATAGCTGCAGAAGCCGTGGCAATGTTCTTGCTGTTTAATCTTGCAATCTCTTCCACCTGTTCCTAAGAGGATTGATATCAAAAGGCAGTCCATCTTTTATAACCTGGAGTCTTCATTCTCAGTTCTTCCGAAGAAACGTATCCACCAATAGGTTTTGAATCTGACATGGTTTACATGGCCCTTCTTGAAATAAGATATTCTTCTTTGTTCCCATCTTTGTTACTTTCTATGGAAATAATCTTTATGTTTACAAGCACAAGAGCAAATTGTTTTTCAGAAGTTCTTTCAGAATCACTTGCCCTTCTTCAAGTGTCTGAGAGACATTATTTTGCCTCAGTGTTATAATTTCATAAGGGCCTGTTGCTACTTCTGCTAAGTTAAATAGAATATACATTTCCTTCATGAATTATCTTCAGATATTTTATATTCCTTAAGGCCAAATTTGGCTTGTTCAAAGTATCTCCTTGGCAATGTTTTTGGCTTCTCAGATGTAGATGCCAGTGCTCAGCCAATGCCTTGTTTCCACAGCAGTGGTTCGTGTCTGGTTGGCTCTGCATGCCTGTAAGTTCAGGCAGGCCCTCTTGATTACAGTGCATTCTTTAATGTAAATGTTATGACACTTTTAAGTTAATTATTAACAAGGTCTCCAGTTCATACCCTGTATTTTGTGGTCAGAAATCAGAATGTATGTGAAGTTCATTTTACTCTCTGCTGTCTAATTATTTTCTGGTTTAGAGTTTGGACTTAATGATGCTGCAGGACTGATTTAAAACCTGCCTACAATCATTTTAGAAGATGCCTTGATTCCAATCTTTTTGGCTTTTAAGTTTGTGTTAAAGGGCTCTTAGAATGTGAGTTCATGGGAAAGGAGTGGCTGGAACCTGGAAGTTGAATATTCATTAGCTGGAAGTTCTGGGCTTCAGTGAAATGAGGTTTTAGAGGGTTCCTTGATTGCTGCCTAATGTAACTCCTGAATGATACCCAGAGGCCAGGAAAGAAATGAAAGAGAGAAGGTTATTGCACGGGCAATGCCTTTAGAACACTTGTAAATTTTGATAACTAATTCCTGATATAGTTCCTTGTACATAAAATGAAACGTGTATAGACTTGATTTAGAAGGAGGAGGAGGAATTAAGAAACAATCTCAATATCATTCAAATTCTTTTTAGTCTAATTCAGTGATAAAGTTGAATTCTGTAAGACAGATAATATGCCTTTTATAAGCCTTACTATTCAAATTCAATGATAAAGCTCATACTTCTTGTAAGTTGTAACAGTTGCAATGCTTTTGCAGGTATCACTCCCTTGTTAAGTGGTTTAAGCATCTCATTTGCAGGACGCAGTGTTGCCTGCATACAAAGCTCTTGGTTAAGCATTGTGTTGTTCCATCATTTGATCAACATACAATTGGAAGATCTAGCTCCAGACTTAAGGTTGGTTTTCCCTTTAGGATATTAAAGTTTTACTATATTGGTTGGTACAAGAAGTTTCCATTATGTTGGTGAGGTTATAAAAAACTGGCTCTAGAATTCTTTCGTTTCATGTGCATAGGTACATCTTTGGTTCAAGTTGATGATTGGACACATATACATAGTGTAAAGCACATTTTAGCTTTTGCCTAGTAATTATAACACATTATTTTTTCATCTTCAAAGAAATATTTGGTAAGTTTCATAATATATTTTTCTTACAGGACAATTTATCAGGGACAAGTGTGCGCAAGAAATCTCAGGAGTTTGGTTCTAAACATTGTGCAGATACTGTGGAAGCAATTGATTCACAGCGTGAGGCAGTTAACTCATACTGCTCAAAAAGTCAAGTGGTATCTTTCATATGGGCTGTTTCTAGGAGTTTACTTCCTTCCGAATTATTAGGTACTCCTTCTAATTGGAGGATCATGAGGAGAAATATTTCCAAGTTCATACACTTACGGAGATTTGAGAAATTCCCTTTAAAGCTATGTATGCATGAACTGAAAACATCAAGGTTTCCATTCCTATCAAATAAATATTTCTTGAATAGTCAAAATGCTTGGGTTTTAAAGTATATAGAAGGACATAATAAAGTCCTCCATAAAGAATTCAGAAATTGGAATAATGCTGTACATGGTATTAAATATAAGCTTCTGGGGAAGTGGATGTTCTGGTACTTCTCTAGTCTGGTTGTACCTTTGGTGCAAGCAAACTTCTATGTTACTGAAAGTGAGCAAGGGAAACAAGATATTTACTATTATCAGAAATCAGTTTGGGAAAAGTTGACAAATAGCACTGTTGCTTGCTTCAAAGACTGGAGATACAGTTACCTGGATGATGTGGCTGTGCATAATATTCTTAGAGGTAGACCATTTGGGTTTTCAAAGCTCAGACTTCAACCGAAAGAAAATGGAGTAAGGATGGTGGCAAATCTGAAAGGTTCTTCGAGAATGCCATCGCATATGTCCAGTATGGGAGTTCAGTATTGCAAAACAGAGAGGAAAACAAAACACCAGAAAATCAAGCAAGAACATTTTCAATCTGTGAATTCTGTTCTTCGTGATGCCCATACTATTCTAAAAGGCATTCAGCTCAAGGAGCCTGAGAAGCTAGGTTCTTCAGTGTTTGATTACAATGATGTTTACAAAAAACTATGCCCATTTTTGGTTGGCCAGAAGAACGGATTGACATCTATGCCTAGTTTATTCATTGTCACATCTGATGTATTGAAAGCATTTGATTCTGTTGATCAGGACAAGCTGCTTGGCATAATGAAAGATGTTCTACTGAAAGATGAATATATTCTTAAACAGTATGATCAAGTTGTTTGCACAAAGAAATCTTTCTGGGTTCAAAAGCAATTTACAATGCTGGATGAAACTGTCAACATTGGCCATATACGATTTGCTTCATTTGCTTCCTTTCGTCCTCAGCATGCTGTCTTTGTTAACCAGGTATCATTTTTAAATTTTTCTAGTAGGTGAGGAAAAAGTTATCATGGTCTTTATATTTGCACATTCTGTCCTTTTCTGTTCTGTTTCATTGTGTTCTGTGATAAGTTTACCTATTCAAACTTAATTGCCTTGTACTGCCAATTGTGATCTTTCTTTTTCTCCTATATGATCTACACTGTTTGAAATTTGTCTTTACCATTGAGTGGGTGTCTGACATGTATCTTTACTTGAAATTTTGTTGATTATATCCTTTGTCCAACCTGATTTTAGGTGACAAAAACACTGATGTACACCTCTTATAAACTGAGATTTTATTTGAATTTAATTCAACTTATGTAAGAGTCCTTGGTTCAGGCAGTTGCAGAGATAATATAAGAAATCCAGTTCATGGCAGACATATTCTTGTATTTTCAATTAGCATAATTCAAATTGCACTATTTAGTGATGCATTAGGAAATTGTATGTTCAATTCATTTTGTAAATGATGATGAGCATGCATTATACCCTCGTCTAGGCCTGTTGCTATGTGTTGGGGCCTCCTTTTTGCCTAGAAAGTTTGTTGGCTGATACTTCAATTCATATTAACTCGTCATTGACATTGATAATTCATATTACTGCCTACTGACATTGGTCCCTAACTTACCCACTTGAGTAAATTTCACGCATGAGATTTCGTTTTTTCCTCGGTTTCTTCTTCATTGAATACAATGTTGGTTCCCTTTTTGGTATACTGGAGTTGTTTGCATGACTTGAAATGACCTCTACCAAAATCCCTACCTACCTGAAGAAAGCCCAGGCGGCAAGCCGCAATTAATGCTATTCTGTTTTGATCCTAATACAAATTGTTACCTATCCTCTCCTTGTATTTCTAGAATTATTATGGTGGCATCTCATGCATTTTCTTTACATCTCTAGGGTGGCTGGGTTGAGGAGGGTCTGGTACTCTGGTCCAAGTCTAGCTGAACTTGTTCACTTAATGCTAAGAAGTATGTTTTATTTAAATAAAAGAAGTAAATTAAGAACCTATTGATCCAATGGCGACTCATCCATCTTTTAAGAACAACAGGAATGATGAAATTATTTGTTAAACCCACAGGGTGTGTTAGGAATGTTGAAAGTTTATGGTTAATATTGTTGGAAATAGATAATTATGTTGGAAGTAGGATATAATTATTATCCCACTAATTAGAGTTCATTGTATCTTAGAATTCATTGCAACCTTAGGATTCATTGTATCTTGGGAATTAAAGCTAGAGTTAATTCCCCTTCTTGTAAATTGTATTATGTATATAAATAGATCATCTGCTGAGTGGGTGGGTCACTCAAGCAATTCAGAAATCCTTTCTAAGTTTCTTTGATATTCAAGTTGGTATAAGAGCGGGTTGATCTCGTTTCTGGTTTCTCAACCTGTACTGTTCATGGTACTGTTCCTGTCACTGTTTATGGCACTGTTCCTGTCACTGTTTATGATACTGTTCCTATCACTATTCATGGTACCATTCCTGTCATTGTTCACATACTGTTCTGCACTGTTCACATCACTGATTGTATTGTTTACGGTACTGTTTCATTACTGTTTGTACTGTTCCTTCACTGTTTTTTTGCGTACTGTTTGGTTATTGAGTCTAAGTGTTCTTGGAGCCTCTGTCATTCGGTTCTTTAAAATAATTCTGTTTCTGATTTCTTTTCTACCAAATGACATCAGCAACAAATTCCAACAAGGGTCAGAAAAGTCTCATCTCATTTGCTTTTTCAGGAACTCCTTCAATTACTCCTGTGAAACTTAATGGCAAAAACTATATGGATTGGTGTTCAGCCGTCGAAATTTGGTTCCTCGGTCAGGGACTTTTTGATCATCTGACAACTCAAGTAGAGAAAATTGATGCTGCATTAAAGGATGAATGACAAAAGGTTGACTATCAGTTAATGTCTCTTCTTTGGTAGTCCATTGATCCATCACTGCTGGTTCACTATCGTTCGTATAAGTCTTGTTATGATATTTGGAAGAAGGCTAAAAGTGTTTATGCTAATGACATTCAGCAACTCTATGACTCTGTCCACAATTTGGCAATTCTTCAAATGCTGGATCATGACTTAATTTCCTATTTGAACAAAGCTCAGTCCACAATTCAGCAAGTCAAGATGCATCTAATTGATAGTGATCCTAAAAAGGTGGTGGACAAGTTAGATCAGATGTACATGGTCTTTGTTCTTCATGGCTTGCATAAGGACTTTGAAAATGTTAGAAATCAAGTCATGACAAATCCAAACATTCCTACTGTTGATGAACTGATTGATCGATTATTCCGTGTTTCGTTGTCTGATGAATCTCTCAAACTTGATCCTCAAGAAGACTATGCAGCCTTCTTGACAAATTCTGGTTGTGGGGGACGTGGTCGTGGTCATGGAAGAGGCCGTCGTGGTAATTGACCACAATGCTCTTATTGTAAACGAATGAGGCATACTCAAGATCGATGCTATTCTCTGAATGGCTTTTCGGGAAAAACTGTCAATATGTCACAAATGCAGGCACTGGATACCGCAAAAACAGATGATCCTCCACAAGAAAATAAGATTTTCTTATCTGATAGTGAATATAAGGAGTACCTTAAGTTAAAGGCAGCTTCTAACAATATCTTATCCTCAGGACCTCAATCTGGTAATTCCCCAGTTTGTTTTTCTCAATCTTTGCCTTTTGGATCCTGGATTTTGGACTCTGGTGCATCAGATCATATTGCTGGTAATCCTTCATTATTTTCGAATTTATCTCCTACAAAAATTCCTCATTCAATAACCCTTGCAGATGGTTCGAAAGTTCTGGCCACTGGCATTGGGAAGATTTCTCCTCTTCCCTCTTTAAATTTAGATTCTGTTCTTTTCATTCCTGGCAGTCCTTTTAATTTACTCTCAATTAGTAAATTGACTCACTCTCTTAATTGCTCAATAACTTTTCTTTCTGATTCTTTCTATATTCAGGACCGGAGTACGGGATAGATGATTGACAAAGGCTCTGAATCACGTGGGCTCTATTACCTTCAACCTTCTTTCTCAACCATCTGTGCTGTGGCTGATTCTCCAAGTATCCTTCATAATCGTCTGGGTCATCCATGTTTAAATAAATTGAAGAAAATGGTTCTTAGTCTTTCTCATTTACAGTCTCTTCAATGTGAATCTTGTCAACTTGGAAAACATGTCCGTTCTTCCTTTCACAATAAAGAAACAAGTCGGTCCAAGTCTCTTTTTGAGTTAGTTCACTCAGATATCTGGGGGCCTAGTCGCACTAGTTCAATTCTAGGCTTTCGTTATTTTGTAACTTTCATTGATGACTACTCAAGATGTTCTTGGATCTACTTAATGAAAGATCGGTTTGAATTGTTGGAAAACTTACAAAAATTTTGTTCCGAAGTTTCTACTCAGTTTGGTCGTACAATTCACATTTTAAGAAGTGATAATGCTAAAGAGTATTTTTCTGCCTCATTCAAGTCTTTTATGTCCTCAAAAGGTATGCTTCATCAATCTAGTTGTCCACACACACCAGAACAGAATGGCGTTGCAGAAAGAAAACATCGACATCTGCTTGATACTGCCTGTACCTTGTTACTTCAAGCAAATGTTCCTTTAAAATTTTGGGCAGATGCGGTTCTTACTGCAGGTTACTTGATCAATAGGATGCCATCTTCTGTGTTGGATAACCAGATTCCTCATTCCTTTTTATTTCCTGATGAATCTACATATAAACTTCCTCTGCACATTTTTGGTTGTACTTGTTTTGTTCATGATCTGTCTCCAGGAAAAGATAAACTCACTGCTCGTGCAATCAAGTGTATTTTCCTTGGATATTCCAGAGTACAACAAGGTTACAGGTGTTACTCTCCTTCATTACATCATTTCTTTGTTTATGCAGATGTGACTTTCTTTGAAGATTCTCCATTCTTCACTTCAAAGGAAGAAACAATCCCTCCTTCTTTACTTGTTCCTTTTCTCAGCCCATCGACCACCACTCAAGAAGATAATTCTCATCCATTGATCACTTATCATCATCGTCATCATGAACCTTCCACATCACCACCAGATCCCGAGCTCGGTGTTTCAGTGCCTGAACCAGCTTCTCAATCGTCTCCGGATCCGCCTTCACCCATTTCTGACTTTCCAATTGCTATTCATAAAGGTATTCGTTCCACTTGTAATCCTCACCCTATTTATAATTTTGTTAGTTATCATCGTCTTTCTTCTGTTCAATATGCTTTCACCTCTTCCTTGTCTTCTGTCTCTATTCCTAAAACTGTTCAGGAAGCTCTTTCCCATCCAGGATGGCAGCAGACAATGATTGAGGAAATGAAAGCTTTGGAATCCAACCGTACTTAGTCTTTGGTTCCTTTACCTTCTGGTAAAAATCCTGTGGGATGTCGCTGGTTCTTCACTGTAAAAGTTGGCCCTAATGGTACTGTGGATCGTCTTAAGGCTCATCTTGTAGCCAAAGGTTTTACTCAGATTTTTGGGCAAGATTATGGTGATACTTTTTCTCCTGTTGCGAAAATGGCTTCAGTCAGGGTGTTTCTATCCATGGCAGCCATGAATCAATGGCCTCTACACCAACTAGATGTCAAAAATGCCTTCTTGCATGGCGACTTGACTAAGGAGATCTACATGGAGCAACCTCCTGGGTTTGTTGCTTAGGGGGAGTCTGGTTTGGTTTGTAAACTTCACAAATCACTATATGGTCTTAAACAATCTCCCCAATGTTGGTTTGGACGATTCAGCTTGGTTTTACAAAAATATGGAATGATTAGAAGTGAAGTGGATCACTCTGTATTTTATAAGTATTCATCTAATCTGTGTATCTATCTTGTGGTTTATGTGGATGATATTGTCATAACAGGCAATGATCATGCTGGAATTCAGCAATTGAAGGAGCATCTATTTTGTCATTTTGAAACAAAGGACTTGGGCAAATTGAGATACTTTCTGGGGATTGAAGTTGGTCATTCAAAATCGGGAATTGCCATCTCTCAAAAAAAGTATGCTCTTGATATTCTTAAAGAAACTGGAATGCTGAATTGTAAACCAGTTGAAACTCCCATGGATCCGAATATTAAGCTCCTTCTTGATAAAGGTGAATTATTTTCAGATCCAAGCAGATATCGAAGATTAGTAGAAAAGCTTAATTATCTTACTATTACCAGACCAGACATCTCTTTTGCTGTTAGTGTGGTGAGTCAATTCCTAAATTCTCCCCGTATTGATCATTGGAATGCAGTCATCAAAATTTTGCGGTTCATTAAAGGATCACCAGGAAAAGGGATAGTATATGAAAATAGAGGACATAAGGAAATTATTGCCTACACTGATGCAAATTGGGTTGGATCTCCATGTGATAGGAGATCCATTTTAGGATATTGTGTTCTCTTTGGAGGAAATCTCATTTGATGGAAAAGTAAGAAACAAAATGTCGTCGCAAGATCAAGCGCTGAAGCAGAATATCGAGCTATGGCTCTCACTACATGTGAACTAATATGGCTAAAGCAGCTCATTAAAGAGTTAAAGTTTTGTGAGGTTGGAACTATGAGATTAATTCGTGATAATTAGGCAGCTCTCCATATTGCTTCTAACCCAGTCTTCCATAAATGAACCAAGCATATAGAGATTGACTGCCATTTTATTCGTGAGAAGATTGTTTCTGAAGAGATTACCACATCCTTTGTCAACTCAAATGACCAATTGGCTGATTTGCTTACCAAAGCTCTTCGGAGACCAAGGATCGCTTATATCTGCAACAAGTTGGATGCTTTTGATATCTACGCTCCAGCTTGAGGGGGGTGTTAGAAATGGATAATTATGTTGGAAGTAGGATATAATTATTATCCCACTAATTAGAGTTCATTGTATCTTAGAATTCATTGCAACCTTAGGATTCATTGTATCTTGAGAATTAAAGCTAGAGTTAATTCTCCTTCTTGTAAATTGTATTGATTATGTATATAAATAGATCATCTGTTGAGTGGGTGGGTCACTCAAGTAATTCAGAAATCCTTTCTAAGTTTCTTTGATATTCAAGTAATATAACTAAGGGGGTAGCCGGCTTAATTTCCAAACTGTGCATATCGCTCAAGCTTTAACATATTATTATGACTTTACTTTCAAAGAAGACATTGTGGTAAATTCTCTAGTTAGATAATTATTTAGGACTATAAAAGTTTTAATAAAAAGAATCCTATACCATGCCCAATTTAACCTTTTATAATGTCTCAGGAGCGGTGGAAGCATGTGAAAAAGAAAGTGCTATTTTCATATCTTACAGAGCATGTGAAGCACAATGTGTTGCAGTTTGATGGAAAATTTTACTTGCAAGGTGTTGGTATTCCCCAGGGAGGTGTTTTGTCATCTTTGCTTTGCTCCTTATATTACGGACATTTGGAGAGACGTGTGATATTTCCATTTCTAGAAAAAACACTAGAATCTGGCAGTTGCATGGAGAACAATGCTGTGCACACCAACAGTGATAATAAAGTCTCGTCTCCATGTTATATGCTACTTCGATTTATTGATGATTTTCTTTTTATATCAACCTCAAAGAAGCAGGCAGCAAGCTTGTTCTCGAGGCTGCAAAGAGGATTTCGTGGATACAACTGCTACATGAATGAGAAAAAGTTTGGTGCAAACTTTGATGTAAAGCAGATATCGGGCTCCCCATTGAACAGGGTTTATGTGGGTGAAGATGGTGCTACTTCATTTCTTCGTTGGAGTGGTCTGCTTATCAATTGCTCCACTATGGAAATTCAGGCTGACTACACAAAGTTAATCTTTATTCAAAGCTTTTTCATTGAGCATGTTATTGCATATAATGTGTATCCTTGTTTTTAGCATGTTTGATAGATATTCATTTTCTTCTGTATTTATTGATCGATGATGTTCAAGTGCTGAATGTTTCAAACTTGTGATCAAATTTTCAGGATTTTATACAAAGAATATAATAAACAGAAGACAATGTTAATTTTCAGTTGATGGAAGACATTTTTTGTGGGCAGATAATTTTCTGCTTTCTTTTGTTGTTTTGATAATCAGTGTTTACTAGAAGAGAACGGTTCAATGTTAAATTATATTCGTAATCCTCCTTAAAGCAATAAAACAAAAGAAACAAACAAAAACAGGGGAAAATTAACTCCAAACAGCTCCCCATTCCCTCTGTAAATCCAATAGGTTTCTGCCTTCATTTTTGAAAAAGTAAAATCTGATAGGGGTGCTATAATTGTTTTACTGAGTTAGTATAATAACTCTAAGGATAATATGCTTGTTTATCTCAGTTTGGTTCTTGTTAAAAAAAGGGTTTCTACATATGTTAAACTGATGTCTTAGGTTTTAATTGTCAAGTTTCCTGTTAGGGCTGTTCAGATGTAATGTAAGGGTACTTTGCAATGGCTCATTTTAGTAAGAATTTCTCAGGTTATGACTTATGCATGATTGAATTGTAATTGATATTCTGTTCTTGCATACATAACCTTCCACCCTATTAGTACGTAGAATCAGGAATAGGACCTTGGGGAGGGGTTAATTAGACTCAACTATGGGATTGGATTAATTTGAAAAGTCGACAGACCCTCCCATACCCTGCAACTATGATTTGGAGGTTGAGATGTTCATTCTTTATTTTAAGATAATTGTCTCAGACAAAAATTTCTACTGAGCAGTGTTCAGGTGCAGGTTATTTATTACATTGTTTATGTGTAATTATAAATGGAACTTTATTTAATGTTGTGATCTGATGTTTATTAGATTGTTTATGTGTAATCATAAATGGAACTTTACTTCATTTAGTGTTGTGATCTGATGTTTATTAGATTGTTTATGTGTAATCATAAATGGAGACTCGGAGTAAGTGGTTCCATATGCCAAACAGGTACTTGAATAACCATTTAAGCTCGACACTTACTGTTTGCTGGCAAGGTAAACCAGGCATTCATCTGAAGGAGAAGCTGTGTCTCTATCTAAGACCTAAATGCCATCCTATATTCTTCGATTCAAATTTCAATTCAGCAGCTGTTGTCAGATTAAATATTTACCAAGTATTTTTATTATGTGCAATGAAGTTTCATTGTTATATTCGTGACTTATCATTCATCTGCAAACTTCATAAAAGATATTGTTCAGACATTATTCGGAGATCTTTGAGGTATGGACATAGTATCATATTGTTGAACTGGTATTAACACTGCGGTTTCTCATTGTTGATTTGATTGGCTTTTCTCATTAAACAAATGCTATACGTAAGGTCTCAAAAAAACGATTATGTATTTCTTTCTGAATACTTCAATTCTAGGAATTATATCCATTACTCAATTATGTTTTCTTTCATGGTCAACTGGCAGATATATGCACGTGCTGATAAAGAAAAGGATGCATTCCATGCGTCTTGGTTCTAATATCCAGCCAATTCTTAAGTTGAAAAAGGAGGAAGTTGAATGGCTTGGGTTTCATGCTTACATACAAGTACTCAAGAGAAAGGAATCACGCCACAAGGAGTTGCTGGCAGTTTTGAGGTCAAGGTTGTTATCACATAGAATATCTGGGAGTGTGTCACCTGAACTGAAGTATGCAATTAATGCCAAGAATTCCTCTCTGCTTTGGGACATCAAGTATTAGTTCCTAAAGGTATGTTCTGATGATTGAACTAGTTCTTTTTTCGTATTAAAATATTTGGTATTATGTTCCTTCTACCCTGCGGCATTGTCGAGCCCATGTGGTGGGCAATATTACAACATTTTGCATCTGGTGGCATTTTTTAAAATAAATTTCATCACTAATTATATGAAAAAATTATTGCGAAAATGAGTAACTTTTGTCCAAAAACTCGTGATAAATTCCATTCCATGTGAATTATTTTTGTATGGGAAATATGCTCATGGAAAAATTACAAGTTTTTAGGCAAAATTACACTTTAGCAGCAAATTTTCAAATAATTAGTGACGATTTATAAAAAATAACCACCAGATGCCAAACATTGTACTTTTTTAAATTCCCTGCCACGCAGGTGAATGACAATTCCACATGGTAGTAATCACATGGGAGTGTTCATTCTTTCTAATTGTTTAATTTTTCTTGGTCTACAGTTATGTGAAATGTTGAGTGGTAAAATTGATCTGGTTGTTTACCACAAAAACAGGTCTGGGTGGCATGATGCAATAACTTTGCCAGTTATAAAGAAAGGTTTCTTTCTCTTTTTTGCTTTCGTTTTTTGTTTTTGAGCACCTGGCTTTGGATCAGGGAGAAGAGTTAGATGGAACTGAGGGCAGGTATAAGGCTCAAGTCACATCTAATTCAACAATGGAAAAAATAATAAGAAATTTTTTAAAAAAAGGAGAGATTTGAATTGGTTAGTCCAGTAAATGTTGAAAACTTGTAAGTTTACCTTCATTTTTTTGTTTTCTAATTGCATATCAAATAGAAATGATTCTATTGTATTCTTGCCATTGCCATTCTTGTGTAGTATAATGTTGTAAACCAGGTGTGCAAATGGAAAATAGGAAAGAGAAAAACAGGCACAAAATTTAGTATGGTTCGACCCAGGTTCACAGCCATAGATGAAAGAGAAAATTCAGTATGATCAATGAAGATTACAAGGAATAAATGCTCAATGCTCAAGCCTTAATCCCAATACACCAAAATCATCACTGTTGAGATTTTCTTACATTGTTATGACCTAACTACTGATATTGTCCCTCCACTTTCATTAATCATTATTGATCTCCATGAAAAGTCCATGGGACTCATGTCTGGATAAACTCAATTAAATTCAAGCCACTTTATAACTTTAATAACACACATGGTGTCTTGATTTCAAACGTCTCTATGTTGAGCAACGTTAATACTTCTGAGCTTCACTTGTTTAGACGCAGTGACTGGAACTTGCAACCAAAAGGAGTAGTGCCAATTTCTATGCAAAAGTTTAACGGTACTTTACTTACAAATTAATGTGGACGAAACTGGGAAGGTAGTGGAAGCCAGAGCTACCAACATGTCCCATCATTTCAGTAAAGAAAGAAAGAAAGAATTGTGTATGTACAATGAATGTCACAACTCACAAGACATCATATTGCTTTCTCTTCTGAGTTACTCATGAAATATTATTCTTTTCGCATCTCGTGTCTATGCAAAAATTTAGGGTGATCTTAGGGTCTTGACCATTTTGTTATATCATAGTTATTAGAATTGGATTGGACCGGCAGTCATACCAGCAAAATTAAGAATTGGTCTTCTGTTGGTTTAGTTATTCCTTAAAAACTGAATTTTTAAAAAATCGATAAAAAATGGGTCATGGTTTATAGAATTGAATCAGTCTTTTTTTTTTCTGAAAAAATATTTAAAATATTTCTTTTTTTGTTGCATTGGCTATTTAGTTTCTAATTCATAATTAAAATTCAGCTTTTCTCCTTTTATTTTGTCTAATGTGAGATAAAAAAGAAGCTAGTAATGTAATAAGAGTGTGACTTTCTTTTTTACTTATTCGATGTAGGATTAATATAAGATGAGAAGTTTTACCTTTCTCATTTTATTTATTCAATGTGAGATTAATATTTGTTAAAAAATTATGTTAGTATTAGTATAATATTTTTAGTTTAATATTTATTTATATGATAAATCAATTTAATTATGCTAGAAATATATTTCAATATTTTTCCTTGATTTTATTTAAACACTTAACATATATATATAATATTTTTCTTACATATTGTTATATATTTATATAATATATAATATATAATGTATACATATAAAAATTATATTTAATTTTAGTTCAATTAAAACCTTAAATTTTTTTCTTTATCCGTTTAATGATTGGTATGCTTCTTAAAACATTAAGTTAGGCCAATAATATTAGTTGCATAACTTAAATTATTCATTTTTTTTAGTAGTTAAAATGGCTTTGGTAATAATATTAATGGATATAAATTCGTTATTAGGCCAATAATAGTAGGATAGTGTTGAGAAATTTGGATAATTTGCAAGTCATATATACAAATCTCGGTGCTATTATATATATATATATAATTTGAATTGGATGGAGATCATTTGCCTTCCCTTCTTGTCTCCTAATAGGATTATGCCATATAAGATGAAGTCTTGCAACAGAACTAAAACAAACTGAGCACAACAGAGAAAAATATAGTGCATTTGTGTTGAAGTGTTTGAGCACACAAAGAAACTTGGGTCAAATACATGATAAAACGACACAGGCAGTGATGTAACACGCCTAGAGGAACAAGCAGTTATTGTACAATTTGACCTACCTCATCAACCTCGTACTTCATGATGCTTCTAACAATTTGAAATAGACTTAAGCACGCTCATCATTTTCGATGGCTACTTAGCCAGCTTATATTAAGCTACTGAAACTTTTTTATTTTGAAGTTTCTCTTTTTTGCCATAATAAAAAGTTTAGAGTGAGATGGTTGCCCCAATCTAGGATAGGCTCAGCTTAGAGAAACTTTTACAATGGACTTACAACAATAATAATAACCAAGTCTTTTATACGAAATGAGATTGACTACATAGATCAAACGACGCCATTGTACTTTATTATAAATCAAGTTTTCAGAGATGCTATTCAAATCTAAATCTTTTTTAATCGTTTCACTTATAATCTTTTTTGGTTTTTCTCTATTTTTAACTGTTGGACTATTATCTACCTGATCTACTCTTCTTATAGAGACTTCTAAGGGTCTTCTCTTTATATGTCCAAACTACCTAAGACGAAATTCTTCCATTTTTTTCACAATAAGTGTTAGTCTTACTTTTTCTCTAATGCAAGTCATGTACTTGTTATGGACAAAAGACAATTAAGATAAACTAACTTCTATTGACTTGTATTTTGAAGTTAACATAAGCTGCTTTACAAGTTAGATTATCTTTTCAAATACTAAAATTCTTTATTTGAGTGCGTCTTAATCTACTTGCATAAATCAATATTTATTAACAAAATCAAGTGATTTACATATAACTAAACATCATATTTACATTTAAGCTCATATTATACACAAAATCTTTTGTCATAAGAGCTTACAAAATAATCTTGTATCAATGTGTTTCTCATTTTCAAAATCAACAAGTTTTAGTTTTATGATAACACTTAGAAGTAATTTATGTCGTTAAATGTATTTAATTTACTATTTGCTGTTGCCCTTATATATAAATAGCATATCAAGTAAATGAGTAGTTTATGGTGAAAAATAAGAGGAGTGAGTTAGCGTTTGAGCAGCCTTAGCAATGCCAGGGTTCAATGTAATTTATGTAAGGAGAGACAACCTACTGCATGGGAGGATTAATTTCACAACTTGTATGGGGAATCCCGACAAAAAAAAAAGGAATTTATTTGAGTAGTTAAGATTATAAGATCAAGTAATGTAACTTTTTAATTGATCATGTAATAGTCAGTGACATATAAACAATTCTTTCAATTTTAATATGATGTATAGGTTAATTTTAAATTCTTTAAGAGTAAACCTCCAAATTGGTCTATGAGAAATTCAGCGTTAGACACATTAATCCCTGAAAAAAATACTTACCCTGAGATCCTTGACATCAACCATTGTCGGACACATTAGTCCCGCTATTATATTTGCTTTGTTAAACATAATAAAAGAGCACATGTGACACATTAAATGTGTGACTTGACACTTACTCTTGACTCATGGATGTTGTTGTCCACGTTGATGAGTAAAACAATGCTGTTTTGATTGAGGGTTTGAAAACCCAAAGCTCACCTTCTCTCCATGCAAAACGGTGAGTTTCATCCACTCAAGAATGCAAGGTCAGTAAATTCCCTCCATTTCCCCCAAAACAGCAATACATTTTCCCTCCACTTAGTCATAGCTAGGGTAAAAAGCAACCACTCTCACCTTTTTTTCCTTCCATTTCAAGAATGCTAGGCTAAAAACGAAACCTATTTCCTCCAACAGTTGTTGTACGAGTGCATTAATCAAAGCATTGAAGGATTCTTCTGACACAGGAATCTGAGGTAAGTAACTTGATTCCTCAATAATGTGCTTTTGTTTTCTTGAAAAATTCCTTCTCTGTGGTCCCAAAGAACATGTTTGTGAATAAAAAATTAATGGTGTGTGTGATTCCTGTGTACATGTGTTGGTTGGCTAAGTGTGGGTCCTATGTGTGTAAAATAATACTTATGCAGGTGAATGTGGTGTGTATTGGGGTCCAATTGGTTGTGTGGACCCTTTATGTATTTTTTTTAGTGTTTAATTTCTATGTTTGTTAATCATTCTCATTTACAGATGATTGGATACATTGTACTTGTCTTCGATTATGAGGGTCAGTTTGTGAAAGACCCCTAGCAGGATGCTCTGTTATGTATATGGGAAAGTAGATTACTTACCTAAGATGGATGTAGACTCGGTGAATTTGTTTGACATACAAAAGCTATTGAAGAAATTTGGATATCATGCTTATAAAACTTGCTTTTGGTTTGTGCCTGATCACCTTGACCTTGAATCTGGATTAAGGGTTATCAATGGGGATAGTGATATTAATGACATGTGTGATGCTGCTATAAGTAATAGGAATAGGAATGAGATGCATCTTTACTTTGAGCATCCCGTTCTAGAACCTGAAGTGATAGAACTTGATGTTGACAGTAAGAGGGCGGGAAGTGAGCAGGGAAATGAAATTACTGCTAGTGAGATACGATTTAATGATAATGTAAAACTTGCTAGTTAGGTTCATAAGGGCAGTGATTCCTCTCATGATGATTTTGAGAGTGCAAAAGATTCAGTATATAGGCCTCCCTATTTGAAGAAGACCAAGATGAGGAAGAGGTTAATGTAGATGTTAGACCTAAAAAGAAGAAGAGTGGAAAACAACATGCACCAAAGAAAAAAGAGTAAGGAGGGGATGCTGGGCAACAAGAATTGAAAGAAGATGAGAGAACATGTGTTTATGACAGTGAGGAACCCAAAGGGTATGAATATTTGTCTGAAGAGCTGCACATTCCTGCTTCATCTGAGGATAATGGTAACTCCTCTAGGCCTCTTATCCACAGTTTAATGACCAAGCAACATTTGGACAAGGTCACTTGGAACTTAGGATGGAACTTCTAAATTTGGAGCAGTTTAAGACTGTAGTGAAGGATTACAACACATCACTTGGTAGGGAGGTCAAATGGCTGAAGAATGACCAAGTCAGGGCTAGGGTTGTGTGTAGTAGTGAAGTTTATGAGTGGTTGATTTACTGTGGGTGGAACAGTAAATCTAAAAGCTTCCAAATTAAGACCTTTAAAGAGGAACACACATGTTGTAGGGGTTTTAAGAATAAGCAGCTAATAGGGGTTGGTTTATGAAAAAATTGGAGAAGAGGCTTAGGACTCTTCTAACCATTAAGCATTTTGAAGCACATGACCACACGAAGGAGGACTACAATGTCCACCTTAATGACAAGAAGATATACAGGGCACTTAAGAAAGCCAGAGAAGTGGTGGAAGGATTTGAGAGGGAGCAATATGACAAGTCATGGGATTACTTGGTGGGAGCATTGCTAAGATGGATGTCATACCCCAGCCAGAGTCCCCACCACTATTTCAGAGGGTATATATCTCTCTTGATGCCTACAAGAGGGGATTCAAGACTGCATGCATGCCATTTATTGGGCAGGATGAAAACAACCAGTTTTATATGATTGTATATGCTATGGTTGACAGTATGACCGAGGACAATTGGAAGTGTTTTTTAACCCTTCTCCATGAAGACTTAGGACACTGCAAGGTGCATGGTTAGAATTTTGTCTAAGATCGACATAAGGTATTATCACACTTAATCTAATTCTATTGCTATTATTTTGAAAATTTTGTTATGTATAAATGAGTAACATTATTGCTATTATTCTTTTATGCAGGGGTTATTGCCTGCAATGTAGGAAGTAATGCCTAGCGTGTATCATAGAAGTTGTGTGATGCATATTTGGAAGAACTTCATAAAATAATGGAAGGATAAATAGATCAAGGGGATTGTTTGGGAATGTACCAAGTACACTACTGTGGCTGAGTTCAAGGCATGTATGAATAAATTAAAGGGAATGAATGAGAGGGCTTGGGTTTACCTGAACAAATTCCTTCCTGCAACATGCGTCAAGGCTTATTTCATTCGCTGGCCAAAAGTGTGACAACATCACCAATAATAATTATGAGGTCTAGAATGCTAAGATTTTGAAGTACAGGGGGAAACTTGTTTTAACTATGTGTGAGGAGTTAAGGTGTTATATAATGAGGAGGATGGTTGGACATAAGAATGTTTTAGCAGCATATAGTGGAAGTGTAGCACTTACACAACAAAAAAGATTTGTCAAGCAAAAGATTGAAAGTAATAGGTGGACTTCAACATGGACTGGTGATCTAGAAGGGAACAAATTTGAAGTGCATAGATATTTCAACAAGGTGGACGTGAATTTGAGCAACCACACCTATACATGCAACTTTTGGCAGTTGACAAGATTGCCTTGTGAACATGCAATTGTTGCAATTGTATACAAAATCCAGAGACATGAGAGCTATGTCCACCAATAGCTCACAATGGATGCCATAAAATGCCACATATTCATATTTTATTTAGCTAGTTAATGGCTAGCAGTATTGGGCCATTACAAATAAACCTAAGCCCGTCCCACCAAAGATCAAGAGATCTATTAGCCATCCAAAGAAGCATAGAAAGAAGGATGGTGATGAAGAAGTCCTTGGCAGTGGTCACAAACTTAAAAAGACACATGAGGTAAAGTGCTCAAAGTGCGGTGAAGCTGGCTATTACCATACTAATTGTAAAGGAGAACCCATGCAGAAGAAACTAGAAAAGAAGTCCTTGGCAGTGGTCATAATGACTTCTTTCTATGCAGAAGAAGCATAGAAAGAAGGATGGTAATGAAGAAGTCCTTGGCAGTGGTCACAAACTTAAAAAGACATATGAGGTAAAGTGCTCAAAGTGTGGTGAAGCTAACCATTACCATACTACTTGTAAAGGAGCACCCATGCAGAAGAAACTAACTAAGCCAAAAAAAAAGAAAGCAAAGCAGTCACAAGCATAGGATTAGGATGAAATACCTCTCTCATAGTCACATCCTCAACCTGAAAACCAGTTATAGGTTAGCACATTTACCATATACTTGAAAATTTTATTTGTTTCAAAGTGGTTAATATTTTCATTTGTTTTCATCTTGAGTAGGTTTGTGAAAGCCCCCCACCTGTCAACCCTGGACCAATAATGAATATTGGACCAGTTCAATCCCTTACAACCATTTCATGATACGTTTTTATACTTATTCAGCTTTTTTTTAGTTTGGTTTGTTTATTTTGTACCTTATTAGTTATGACTAATCATACTTGATTTGTTCTTAGCCTGAGCATGATAATGGAATCCCTCCACCTATCAACCTTGGACCAATTACTGGTCCAACAATTAATATTGGACCAATTCAGTCCTTGCCTCTATTGGATGACTTGTTTTTTTTACTTATTATGTTTTTTTATAGTTAGTTTGTTTATTTAGGAGTTATGACTAACTATATTAAACTGGTTTTCAGCCTAAGCATGGTAGTGGAAGTCCTCCACCTGTCAAACTTGGATCAGTTATGGAAGAACATGCCAATCTTGTGAGGATTCTATCCTTTGCTTTTTTTTTTTTTTACTTATGCATTCTTTCTAAGCATGGTAATATGTGTTTTTTTTTTCAGTCTCAGCAGGGTAGTGAAAGCCCTCCACCACTGATTCCACCAGCAGTTAGGCCACCACCAATGGGAGCCCCCACACCTCCACCTGTAAGTCCCTTTATTGTCTGTGGTTTTATTTTTTTCATTTTGGTCAATGACAATTTTATTTACTTATTTTCTTGTTTTCAGTTTTAGCATGGTAGGGGAAACACCATTAGGTTCTGTGCACCACCATTTAGGCCAATAGGTCTGATCCCACTAGTAGCAAGGAGGTCAACAGGTTCTAGGGCAAGAATAATCAAGCCTGCAACTTTCAGGGCACCAGCCCTTTTAAATCCTCTACATGAACCTCAACCTACCATTGTAGGACCTATTCCATCATCAACTATTGAAGGGGTTTATACAAAAACAATGGCAACAACAAGTAGTGGCACAACATCATGACTATTCAAGTTCATTCCAACTCCAGGCTTCAGGGCACAAGATGGAAACAACAGATGAGGAGTTCTATAGAAGTTACAACTGCTTTTTCTAGTTGTTTAGGGTGTGGACGTAGTCACCTAGTAGTTATGTAGGGTATGAACAAGCTTTTTTGTATATGCCATTTTGATTAGGGGACATATCTTTTGAGTTGATGTCTTTTGGTATAATGCACACATTTATACTACACATACATATTTTTTAGGGTGCTTTGTCTTGGTATACATATTGTGTAATTATGGTCATAGGAATAGGTCTAATGACATAATTTGCCTTATCAATGAAAGTTGTAATGACAAAATTTGGAAAATCAATGAAAGTCCACATTTTTTAGTTACATTGTGCTGTGGAGTTTCTTTATATTTGTTTGTTATTATATTGTTGTTACAGGGATTAATTTAAATTCTTGTTATAGGGATCAAAAGAAGATCACTAATCATACATGTCATTCTTGGTCACTAGTAATAATGGTGGCAAAGCGGGTCAATCTGCCTCGACCGGCTACGGTTTGGCAAAAAACAAGGCGGGACAGGTTGACCCATTTTTTAAATATGGGTTGGAAGTGTCAATCCACCTCATTTAGTGGTAACTAAAATAAAAAAATGGCTAACCCACCACAAAAAAAAAGAAGGACAAAAAAAGACCTGACGGGTCAACCCGCCCCACCTCAACCTACAGGTTATGTGGGATGAGGTTAAAATAATCTGTTTTTAAAAATAGGTTGCAAAATGTAAACCAATTTGCCATTTTTGGTGGGCTAAATGGGTCGACCTGCTGGGTCTGACTCGTTTTGTTATATCTAACTAGTTATAATTCAAGTAATGTATGTATTGTTGCCAAAAGGTGCTATGTGTGTAGCAAATGCTAATTTCATTACATATTCCAATGGTACATGCAATTCTCGTTACAAAAAAAAAAAAAACCACATGGGGCTGATAGGGACTTCCATTACATACCAACACTACTTCTAAATACAAACCAACTACAATGCACCAACGGATCAACTCACAACTTCCATATATATACTGAATATTAATTCCTAATTTAAGCCTACATTGCTTGCATCTATCCAACCCTACTTCCAAATACATACAAATACAATGATAACAACCATCAACACAACCCTTAACACCCGAACACATATTTTCAAATACCTAATATCATTGTCCACTCTAACAAACTCCCTACTCACCTTCATTTCCAAGTCATTCAGTCAGCCTTCTTCCATCTTAGAAAACACCAAATCATTATCAGCAACATCATCCAATCATAAAAAATATGCACACTGTAGCTTTTTCTCCTACAAAAAAAGCAATAAGTCAATACTAAAATGGAGGTGTAATTTTGAAGTAAAATTCACTTTCACTCAATATCTAAGTGTCAAATTCATAACATTGTAATATGGACACCCAAAGAATGGTCTACTTGGATTCTTAATAGTTTTTGGGGTGTACACTATGGCATTCCTCCCACATTTACACGTCGAACCACCACCCCTACCATGGAGCTATGTTCTCACGCTTGCAGCAGTTCTACTTCAGCTAACCTCACCCAATGGTGGTCTCTGTCTGCATCGATTCAACACAGGTGAGCTTCCCACTCTACCACCGCTCATCATTTGCAAATCAAAGTTGAGTTCCAACAGGTGTACTTTTGGTTTGGCGCAAGTGAAGAAGAGCATGAGGAAGAAGATGTAATTTGGGAATTGGGGAATTTTTTAAACCCTAAAGCCTAAACAACATCATTTCTAAAGGGGGATTACTAATTCAAACCTAGTTGAAAAAGAAAATGCCAATTAGGATGATATGAAGCCAAGTCATGCATTTATTGCGCCATGTGTGCTCTTCTGTTAATTTTAATAGAGCAAAAATTACTGAAGGACTAACATGTTGAATGATGGTAGATTTCAAGGACCACATAATGAGTTTTTCTAACTTAGGGACTAATGTGTTTAACACTAAATTTCTTAGTATCAATTTGAAATTTTACTTTTTTTAATCTTGAATATTGAGATTAATAATAATAATTTTTAGAGTATTTTTTTATTTAAATGTGAAAGATTAATTTATTATAATATGATTAAATATTTAAGTAAATATTTTTTAATAATATTATTTTTATATATATAAATTTTAAAATTAAATTTAAAATTATATATTTAAAAATTTAAATTTCTTTCACTCAAATTAAAATACATTAATTTTACAAGATATATTTTTATATATTTATTTTTTATTTTTTAATTTGATAAATTTTATTAATTAAATTATGATATATGTATATTTTTTTAAAAAATTTAAAGAAATAATATTAATGAACACATATAAATATTTTAATTAATAAAATAAATATAATACACGTAAGAAAATCAATTTAAGTTTTGTCATAAAAAAAAAAGGAAAAGAAAATATTGAGTTACACTGCACGTGTTCATATTTACTGCTTCTGCTTCTCCTCAGCAGCCCTAGAACACAGCATTGGGTCTCACTCCAAAGAACACAACAGAAAACGCAGAGCCTGATTCACAAAATTAGGGTTTTCGCATCGCAGAGATGGCACTGTGCGGCCGAGTCAGATCGGGAATCTCCATCTTCAACAAATCAGGGTTTCTCTCTTCCCAGAGATCCACTCTCCAACGATCCCTCATTGCCCCTTCCAATTCCCTGGTGAACCAATCTAAATCTCTTATCCAACACTTTCTCTTTTCCTCTGATTTTACTTCAATGTGTTAAATCAATGTCGGTTCCTTCGAGAACCCCATAGATTGTTAAAGATTCGAAATTTACAATTTTTTTAACCTCGATTGCAGTTTTTCTTAGTAGTCAAACGGGTTAGAGCTTGAATTTTTTTTTTAAATTTTTTCTCCCATTTTTATGTGTGGGTGTGCGATAAATAACCCCTTTATATATATATATGCTGATTATCCTTTTAAAAAAAAAATTATTTCTCCCATTTCATAGTTTGTTATTGCATTGAGCCATATGTTTGAAAGTGCAAGAACCTGCATTCTTGTGCCTTTTGAAAATTTATACTATGTTGTCTATTCTGAGGTTCAGGACTGCCGCATCATGTTACAGGAAAATATGGTGTTGTTACTGTTAAGCCCATTTGTTGGTTATGGTTTTATCATTTTTATTTTCATTTTTCTCTCTCTTGTAATTTCGGTTACACCCTATGAAAAAGGGAGGTTGTTTAGCTATCAGAATTAATCAATGAAAATAAAAAAAAATGTTCTCTTCTCTCACTTCTCTGTTTTGCTTAACCAGTGGCTGCATTAACCACTGGAGTGAGCTTCTTATTTCTCTAGTCTCTACTCCCTGGTTAATAGCTTGGAGGTTCTCGATTTCTTAGCATTTCCTGAACTTCTAATCATTTCATTTTATTTCTGTAACGCATCATGTTTCATAAATCATAATTTATTGTTATTGGCTGAATGCCTGAATGTGCGTGCGTGTGTGTGTGTGTTATTTTGTTTTTCTAAAATTTTCTCATCTCATCTTATGCTTGTGTAGGCCACTAGAAATTTTGCCAACGTACCCGGGCAAAAGGACAACAAAGTTAAGGTAATTGAATATTTTGGTCTTGAACATATTCATCGATGCACTTCAGCCTGCTATGGGAGGAACTGTGCTTTCTTGTCTGTGATTAATAGAAGAAAAGAAAATTTAAGAAAAAAGAATGTACAATTAATTGTATATAACCGACCTCACCTAGTGTGGAAAGGATTTGTTGTTGTTTGTAATTGCATATAACCAATGACTAAATTTAATATATTTTTGGTTGAATAGTTCTTTAAGTGGTTATGTTTTTCATCTCATATTGTATTTCATTTAGGCCTAATTGTATAGTTCTGGAAAGGTTTTTCCCCCTTAGTGTTTGTCATTATCGATGGATTGATCTGTTTTAACCCTTGTCTTGTTGCTTCTTGATTGCTTTTTTAGGTCCCGAAGGCTATGTTTGGGGGTTCAGGAAACTATGCCTCTGCTTTGTATATTGCAGCAGTGAAAGCTAATGCAGTGGAAAAGGTTGAGTCTGAGGTTCTCGTATTTGTTGAGGCGGTAAAGAATAGTGCTACATTTTCACAGTTTACAAAGGACTCATCTGTTTCAAAGGATATTAGAGTAAAGGCCATCCAGGATATTTGTGGTGAAGCTAAGTTTTCAGATGTTACAAAGAACTTCCTTGGTATGATAAGCTTCCTATTGTAGTATGATTTTGACAAAGTTATTGTTACATCTATATTGCTAAAATAAATTTTGTGGTATTTTAATCTTTATGGTTTGAACAATTTGAGTCAGAGAAATTATTACATTTAATTTTCCTCAATGAAAAAGGAACTTCATGTCAGTGATGTTGGCATCTACTTCCCCTTTTTGAAGCAATGTGGAGATTTAATGTAAATTGTAAACCTATCCACGTTGGTTTTATTTTCCTTAGATTTTTTTCCCGGTTCTCTTGTGTATTTGGTTGGAGTGGAATGCCCAAATTTTGAAGGGAATATCTTTGCCCTTAAATATATTATGAGATTGGGAGAGTTTACATTTTTGTTATGCAAAGAGATTCAATGGCTTTGTTGCGTTTTGAGCCTCTTTGGCTCTTTGTTTTCTTTCAGTTTCTCTATTTTGAAGGATACCTTATTCTCCCCCTATTTGCATTTTTTTCTCTCTTATCCCTAGTGGACTTTCTTCTATTGTCACACAGAAAAAAAATCTCCTTCAGACAAGATAGAGGAAATTTATGTTTGCGTAGGTGCCCCGTCAGGCATGCAAACAATTTGTAGAATCTTAGTTTATGAATTAGTTATTATTCTAAACTATAGGACTCCTCAATCATATTTCTTTTATGAATTCCTAGTTGTTAAGCATTTAATGGTTCATCAGATCAATACTAGTGTTGCTTAGTTAGGTATATTACTGGAATGTTGGCCTTTTTTGGGGTTATCCTCAAACAGACACATAGGTATCTGATAGATGTCTACCTATTACTATAGTCTAGGCAGTGGGTGGTAGAAGGAATATGCATTGGGGATATTATTGTAATTGATATTATTGTAATTACCTAGACACTTGACAGCAGGGGAGAGAGAAGTGTGAGTGGATTCTATTAGAGGAGAGTGGGATAAATGTGACAGGGGAGTCTTGGGAGAGATAGGCAGCATAGTAGAGTGAGGTATTGGGTGGGGTTGGCCATTCCTAAGGCTGGGATTCTATCTGTGGGTCTCTCTATTTTGCATTTCTTTCTTTTCTGGTCTGGTAGTATTCTAAGAATTCCAGATTTTGTTCTGGTGCAAGGAGCTAGTCTCCACTTTTCTCTATTAGTTCTATCAGTTCCTATCAAATAGGTATCAGAGCTCTCGATTTCGGGAGCCTTGGACTGTTTAGACAAGGATGGAAGAGAGGTGGCGGAGGATTGAGGGGATGACCAAGGAGTACCATGAAAGGATGAAGAGGGTGGAGAGGTTGGAGGAGTTATTGTGTTGGAGAAGGGGTGAACAACAAATGGGTCTAGAACCACACGCAGATGTGGAGGGAAGTAAGGGTTGACGAGCCTCCGGAGTGAGCAATGATGAGCTTCTGCGATACGTTGATGGAAAAGCCACCAAGTCAAGACAGAGGAGGTCGGAAATGAGTTTGGAAGGCAACGCTGCTGGCAGAGCAACATCAAGGACGGATCGAAACAGCCAAACAGACGATCCAAGATGAAGGATGGAGACTTCCATGGTTTCCAGCCAGATCCCCAGGTTTTCCAGCGAGATGCTTGTGGCTGGTTGGTTAGAGCAGAATGATACTTCTATGTAAATGCCATTGGACAAGGACAGAATCTGATTGCCGCCGTAAGGGCCCTAGAAGGACGTGCCCTCAACTGGTATCAATGGTGGGACTTATGAATTCCAGTCGCAACATGGCCGACATTCAAATCCGCCGTAGTCCAATGATTTCTATTGGTGATGGAGTAGTCCCTAGCACAATTAGAATCAATGGCCGAACTCCCAGAGCAAAGTGAGATGAACTCTGGTTCGCTGCTTGACATCGGAGAAGAAGCTTTACGACGCACCAGGTAGAACTCATCGTGCGAGAAGGGGAGTTGTTTTTTTGACCTAATGGGCCAAACCCAGCTTAGTGAGGGAAAGAAAAGGGCCTTAGAGAAAGGGAACATGTGTGTAAGTCTTAGATGGGCCAAACCTTAAAGGTGTGATGAATTAGGCCTTCGGGAAAGATGAGATGAATGTATGCAGCTAGGGTGTGCCTAATCCCATGATTAACCAGTCCATTGTAGGGGACCGAGGAACACAACCCAATATGGTTGCTTATGCAAGGAGAGGTGGGTCAACAACAACACCCATAATCAACTCCATCGTGGTTGAGATTGGGTGGGGTGGTTCAATGACACCCACCAGTATTTCCAATCACAGCGGTTCAGGGACGAAGGCCACAGAGAGCCTGCTGGTGGAAAGGATAGGAAGCAACTGGTGGCAAGGGCTGGTGACCAACGGTTCAGTTGGGTGCTGTGCCACCTATGAAGTGGTAGTGATGAAGAGTTCCCTTGAGATTCTGACAAATATGGGGCTCATTCAGACCTAATGGCACACGAAGGTGATGGCCACTTAGAAGCAGTTGAGTATCTAAAACTGGAGGTGAGCCTTTGCAAAGTCATGTTGATAAAATAGCTACAGTAACATGAAGATTTTGTGATGTAATTTCGAAGTTTGATGGATTTTTTGTTGGGCCTTCCTTTATGAATTGGGAGGAGGTTTATTTCTTCATTTTGCTGGACATCTCGGGTAACATGGGGGAAATTACAGCATTGCAACCAGTTCCAAACGCTCATATCCTAGTTATGAAATTCAAGTTTGATGGAATATCAATGAATCTACTTTATGCAAGTATGCCATACTTAATTGAACCAGAAAACTCAAACCTATCTGGTGTCTCTGTTCTGCACCATGTGGATGAGTCTACTGCTCAAAGTATGAAAGGCTATAGGGTTGCTGATCTTATCCAGAAGCTAGTTCCAAATGTTGAGCCATACCTGTTCTGTGAAAGCTATCTGCCAGAGGAAGGAATGATGGGAGCAAATGCATTACAATTGTCAATTAACAACATATTCCACAACTTTTTCTTATTCGGCCAAGGAGGCATTAATGTTGGATTTGAAAGAGGTACAAATGAGGCCCCCAAGGAATTAGGAATTCGGTCATTATGCTCCAAGCAGTGGGACCCCAGTGGAAGTTATTTTGCATCAAGCATCACTTGGTCATTATCTTTCAAGCAATGGGACCCCGTGGAAGTTTCTTTCAGTTGCTACATGACCCTTACTCAATCATTCATCTCAAGGACAAGGTGAATCTTTTGGGGGGAGTATTAATTGATGTCTGCCTATTATTTGAGTCTAGGCAGTGGGTGGTGGAAGGGAATATGCATTGGGGATATTATTGTAATTACCTAGACACTCGACAGAGGGGGAGAGAGTAGTGTGAGTGGATTCTGATAGAGGAGAGTGGGAAAAATGTGAGAGGGGAGGCTTGGGAGAGAGACGCAGAATTGTGAAGTGAGGTATTGGTTGGGGTTGGCCGTTCCTAAGGCTGGGATTCTATCTGGGAGTCTCTATTTTGCATTTCTTTCTTGTCTAGTCTGGTAGTATTCTAAGAATTCTATAATTTGTTTTGGTGTAAGGAGCTAGTCTCTCTACACATGGTTTTCATTGACCTAGAAAAGGCTTTTGATAGGGTGCCAAGAGAAGTCTTGTGGAAGGCGTTAGAGAAGAAGGTAGTTTGAGTTGCTTATATTTGGGCCATCTAAGATATGTATGACGGGGTTAAAATTAATATGCGAACACATGGTGGGGCCATAGAGGATTTCCCTATAACCATAGGTTTACACCAAGGGTTAACCTTGAGCCTTTATCTTTTTGCCTTGGTTTTTGGACGTTCTTACTCAATATATCTAGGAACCAGTGCTTCAATGCATGCTATTTGCAAATGACATAGTTTTAGTGGAAGAGTCGAAAGAGGGAATAAATGGTAAACTAGAGCTATGGAGGGAAGCTTTGGAATCACATAGCTTCCGTCTAAGCAGAAGTAAATTGGAGTATATTGAATGCAAGTTCAGTGAGATGTGCGTTAGCACGAACTTGGAGGTGAAAATTGGAGATAGCATCATACCACAAGTCACAGAGTTTAGGTATCTTGGATCCATCATACAATGTGATGGAGAAATAGAGGGAGATGTAAATCATATGATTCAAGCTAGGTGGATGAAATGGAGGAATGCTTCATATATTATTTGTGATCAAAAGGTACCTATCAAGCTAAAAGGAAAATTTTACCGCACAGCCATACGACCTGTGATGTTTTATGGTATTGAATGTTGGGTAGTAAAGTGCCAACAAGAACATCAAATAAGAGTGGTAGAGATGAGAATGTTGTGTTGGTGAGTGGGCATACAAGAAAAGATAAGATCAGGAATGAATGTATTAGAGGGAAAGTAGGAGAGGCACCTATTGAGGAGAAAATGGTAGAATCGCGCCTAAGATGATTTGGACATGTGAGAAGAAGATCAATAAAAGCCCCAATTAGAAGAGTTGATTAGATGGAAGATAGCCCAATAATTTAGAGGTAGAGGAAGACCAAGAAAAACTCTAAGTGAAACTATTTGAAAGGATTTAGATCTAAATGGCTTCTCGAAAGATTTGGTTTATGATAGAACATATGGTTTGGATATATGAGAAGAAGACCAATAGAAGCTCCAATTAGAAGAGTTGATTAGATGGAAGATAGTTCAATAATTAGAGGTAGAAGAAGATCAATAAAAACTCTTAAGTGAAATCATTAGAAAGGATTTAGATCTAAATGGCTTCTCAGAAGATTTGGTTTATGATAAAACACAGCGGCCTCGCTTGATCATTTAGCCAACCTCACTTAGTGGGAAAAGGCTTTGGTGGCTGCTGTTGTAAGGAGCTAGTCTCCACTTTTCTCTATCAGTTCTATCAGTTCCTATCAGTTTTACACAAGTCTTAATCTTAAACAACTGAGTTATATCTTTAATCCACTAGTTGGCATGGTACGTGTGAACTGGCTTCTGACTTTAGAACATTAATCCTGAAAGCAGCAAGAGATATTTCCTTGTAACTACATCACCTAGCTCAGCATGTCAAGTAACCACTGACATCTTTTGGTGGGTTCTATGTCCGTATCTTCAATTTACTACCCTTGATTAGAGATTAAACTCAATGTATACCTCCTTATCACCCAATACTGTCCTCTGAATTCTGGAAATAAAATTCCTAAAATTTTCATTTTCAATAATTTATCTCACGTTGATAATTGCTAAATGTTTGTTCCTTCCAGTCATCCCAAGCTTACCATAAATAGACTGTATCTGTATGAGTTACCTGAAATTAGAGCTTTTTTGCTACTTAGCTTTGACTTTGTGTGAATTTTGAATTTCTTTTACCATCTAGCATAATTCCAATAATAAAATCATGCCTTTGGGAGCATTACATCAAAAAGAAAAGGGCTCAAGTTATTGTGCTAGCAAAAAGAAATCTTGCACCGTAATCATCTGTTATTTTTCTTGGTCATAGGACTCATAGCTGTGTGTATCAATGGGCTTTATACATTTCGCTGGATTATGTATATCTTAATCCTCAGATCCATTACTTTGCGTTAGGACCTGCTGCATATTAGAATTCACAAATATGGTGATTATGGTTTTTTTACTTTCTTCTCTTCCCACATAAAGTATGATGACATCATGTAATAATAATCTGATGTTATTCATCAAGTTGATATGTCATGGTATTTGGATATTTAACTCTTGTTGTCTTGGAAGACTACTAGTTACCTGGCTGTCCCTTTTGTAGCACTTAACGACTTAATTTATCTAGAACTGATCACATGCTACATTATTTTTCTGATGCTATAATTCATTGATTAATTTGTCTGTTGTGAAGCTATCGTCGCTGGGAATGGGAGGCTTAAAAACCTAGACACCATTGCCAAGAGGTTTGTGGAGTTGGCAATGGCATATAAGGGAGAAGTGAAAGCCACTGTGACCACTGTCTTTGTAAGTAGTACTTCTTTGATGGCTAGTTTATGTCTAAAAAGTAATGCATCATATTAGATATCTGTACTTTCTATTGCTGAATTCAGTCCCATAATTTTCTAAAAAGGATGATTGGATTTGATAGTGATGTGAATTAACTTATGTATACACAATGCCATATTTTCATTTAACTTCTATTATTAATAAAGAATAGGAGAGGCACTATTCCATATGCATAATTTGTCAGAAATACTTCAAAAACATCCTTATCTCAATTAAATTTTCATTTAAAATAATCAATGGAAGTTGGTTTATAAATGTAATTTAAAAATTAAATTCAACAAAAAATTTTTTTTGAAACTACCATAACCGGTTTATCCCTCAACCATTCTCACTATTCTCATTCCTTTACCTTCGTGATTTCTTTAAGTACCATCTCATTGTCTCCTATATACATATATATATTTTCAGAAAATTAATTATTTTAATTAAATTCATATATATATATATATATATAGTTTTTTTTTCTCTTTCTAAATTTTCTGCTGCTTACACATTATTGCAGTAAAACTTCACTGCTTCAGTAAGCTGTCTAAATGCTTATGCTTATGTTGGTGGCTATGTATTTTGGTGGTTTTGGGATTATATTAGCAATGGCTTTTGAAAGGTTAATTGGGTATATATGATATGATGTTTTCTCATCAAACAAGATTGAATAGTTTCTCCATTTCCTAATTTCCTATATTTTTATACCAGCCTCTTCCCCCTGAAGAGGAGAAAGCACTGAAGGATACTGTTCAGGAGATCATAGGTACCGGTGCAAAGGTGCATCTTGAACAGAAGGTATTAGTGTGATTTTTTTTTTTTTTTGTGTTTTCCCTACCCCTCCCTCTCTCTCTCTCTCTCTCTTATATATATATATATTATGTGCCGTCTGGTTCAAGTTGTCAACTTCGGTTTTTTCTTTTTGGTTTTTCAGATTGATCCAAGCATACTTGGTGGTCTAGTGCTGGAATTTAGCCAGAAGGTCTTTGACATGTCTATTAAGACTAGGGCAAAACAGATGGAGAGGATTCTCCGAGAGCCCATAAATATTGGCAACATCTAGAAGACAACAATTTTCTCCTGACAATCTGCGTCATCATGGTTTAACGAAAGAAGTATTACATTCTTGTTTATTATAAATTGTGTGGATCTGGATTTGTATGGGATGGATTGCCGTCATTTTGCAAATAAAAGCTACCTCTTTCCAACATCCTGTTATACTTCATTGTCATTTCAATGTGTCTGAATACATTTTGATTTGGCCTTTTGAGGTCTTAATTAGCTCCTGTTGGCCATTGGTATTAATTTGCTCATACTAAGGACCGCAAATTTCAAATTGTATATGATACCCCTTTACCTGGTTGGGCGTTGCTTCTCTCATGATCTAGATACATATACATGAATGATGTGCTACCTAATCCAAGAAAAAGAAAACGAAGCTATATGTAGCCGTTGGATGGCTGATTATTTATCAGAATCAGATCAACAGCCAATTTTTGGTATTATGAAGGTTTGCGATGTGTTTCTGGTCAACTTTCTGTTCTCTAAATATTCTTGTGATCCTGAATCTAGATGGCCTGGTTATTCTTGAACATGGAACATATGGCAGGCAGATCAAGGTTTGAATTGCAGTTTATAGGGGTGATTTGCACCCTAAAATAACTAGCCTCCTGGTGTCCCTTTTTTTTTAAAAAAAAAGAAAATTCCCTTCCCCCTTATTGAGGGTCCCCAAAATGTGTCTGACATTTTATTTAGAGGATTGCATTTCTTGAGAATTAAAATAAATGTAGATAGTTTGGAATTTACGATTTTTCTTTACATACGGGGTCCCAACAGTTTGATATGATGTGTTACAAGAAAACAAAATTGGTTTTTTATTTTTGGTACAAAAATTGGTTTTACAAAAGAGAAACGTTGCTTGTACAAATGTTTTGTGCACAAATATTTCACAAATGTAATATCAACCACTGGATGACGTAAAAAAAGTAGGAGAAAAAAAAAAGAGAAAAGTAAATGATTGCGGTGAAATTGTGAAAAATTTGAGATTTTTTTGTTTGTTTGTATCATTACTCTGTACAAATTGCAGATGGTAAATATGTCAAATTTCTTGATAATTTAATATCAACGCTACTTTTTTTAGGGGGGATGCATGATAAGTTATACACAATCTGCCTATTGAGTGGTGGAGCAAGATCATTACATTACTAGTCCATGGAAGACAATCTGTTATCACATGAGATCTGTTTTGAGTTGAATAAGCGTGTTTTTTTTTTGGTGGTACAGAGTTGAACAACCTATTTGCCAAAATGGATAATGGAGGCGCCTCTTGAAAATAAGTAGACATGACTTATCTTTCTGGGGAGAAATGGAATTACAGATACGTTTCTGCAATAAACTGGGTGCTACACAGGTTCATCATGGTATACAGAACGTGTTGCCTTATTCAAGTAATGATCTGCCTCTACATAATTGAAGTTTATGTAAAGAATATACACTCTGTATAAGTCGAACAAAAATTTGTTTGGGAATCGCCCCTTAAGAAATACTTAGAAACTAAAGCATTTAACTGCTCCTATTCATACTGGAGCAGCAGAGGGAATATGACATATTAATCTTCCTCTTCTTACTGTGAAAGCTCCGGTATAATGTGCTTGATGCTTGAGGCTTCTTTCTTTGTAGAATAATATGGGTCTTTTCCTATATAACTTTTTCTTTTCCCTTGGCTTTTGCTGAAAAATTATCTTCATTTGTAACACTTTTCGTTGTAAAAAAGCAAGGGAAGTTTACATGTGGAGTTGGATGGCATGGTAGAAATATAGTCATGAATCACTTTCTCTATGTGCAGTTGTTATGTTGTCCCCTCGGTGATGATTGAACCCATAAATCTACAAAAAAAGCTAAAAGATACAAAAGGGAGGAAAAGAGTAGATTTTGTAGCTTGGCCTTTTCAGTATTAAAAATGGTGTGCCTCAAGCTTGTACTTCCATGTTTCTTCTTTCTGAGTACTCTCACCTTTTAGCTCATGATTTTTTTTAAAAAGGACTACTTTTTTGGCCTCTGCATTCTAGTAACAGATTCTTACAATGTAGTACAAGGTGTTACACAGAATCCCCAGATGAGTTGTTTTTTCTTGTCTTTGTAACAAAGTAGAATGTTGCTTGGGACACCCTCATAAGCATTAAGAGGATTTTTTTGTTGGTTTTTTCTTTTCTTTCCTTTTTCCCTTCTCTCTCTTCTATCCAGGACAGCTGTAAATAAGAAAAATGATGCTTTTGAAACATTTGAGTAGCTTGAGAGGTTTCTGCATCACTTTTTGTCAGAAGATTGTGCAAGTCTCTGTCAGAATAGAGATTGGGGATAAATAACTACATTGCCCTTGCAATATTTTGTTAAAATTTCTACATACATAAGGATTTTCTTCCTGATCAACCAATTACCATTTAACCTTTCATTTATTTATTAAATCACATAATTTGCCACACATACATCAGACATTTCTTACATATTTAGGAATTGACAGAGGCTCCCCATGTATATCTGATTTTGAATTGGACAATGACTGATATTGTGTGTTCATGAATTTTTTTCTATGTAAAATAAAACTGGCATGTCAGGAGGGTAATTAGGTAATGGAAAGGGAATCACTCAGGGAGATATAGTTTGACAGCCAGGAAGAAAAGGATACATCTGTCCATATTTTATCTGCAGAGTTGAAAAATATTATGAAATGGATCTCGCTAATTATTATGGTTTTCGGTTTAAGTTTCTGGTTGCAATTTCTATCTGGTAAAAGCAAGGTCAATTTACATGAAAGCTGTAACTGATACTTTCTTAGAAGAGAGGTCCTGGTACGTTGTACTAGGCTAAAACTTTTGTCACTGTCTTATAATGCATATGAATTATTAAAAATATTAACACAGAAATCTAACATTAGGTTACTAGAAAAAGAAATCAAATTATTAATTTGAAATAAAATAAAGGGCAGGTAAAAGAGATGTAGTACGGTAGTTACTATGGATAAGAAATACACGTATAGTCCTTGAATAGCAAGCAGAAGTCCTTGTCAAAGATGGAACATAAAGTAAAACAACCAAAATTTTACCATACAATTAAGTTATCTTAACATTGCGAAGGAACTCTAGACCCATATTTTTACCTTTTCTTTTGTTTTGTTTTTGGCCAAGAAGTAGATATAAGGGAATCCTCTAATTGATATATTTAACTTCTCATTCATGGTATTTGTTGTGTTGCAACCAACTTTTAACTAAGAACTACTGATTAATATATAGTCTTCAAAGTACTGCAACTTAATTGCAATAATCGTCACTCTTGGAGCAGTAAATGCTGCAGGTTAAAGTGAATTCTGCAGATTAAAAGTGAAATTTTTTGTACTTAACTGCTCAAAGTCATAAAATCTTGTATGTCATGTTTCATGTCGACAGAATGAGAGCCGTAATCTCCAATGTATGTCAATGATAAAATTATACCATGAAAAGAAAAAAGAGCATTGCTTTGTTGGGAGGTGTACATAATTTGCTTCAGAAATATGCCACCAAGTGGTTAGCCCCTCTAATGAAACTCATGCAAAGAATGTAAGCTACACACACTATAGATCAGAATTTGAAAATTAACAAACAACTGTCAAGCGTGCAACACTTTCGCCATTAAATTAAAATCCAAAGGTACCATAGTCCTCTCTCTCTCTCTCTCTCTCTCTCTCTAGTCTCTACACACGTGAATTTGAAGTTTAACACCCAGTGAGAGAGAGAGTATTATGTGAAGTGGAAGCAAAATTGTTTCTGTTTCATACAATAAAATAAGATGATCATTACCTTGTGAGTGAAGTAAAATGTATCGAAAATGACAAGAATTGAGTCAAAGACAAGAAGACCAACCATCCTTCTCCAACTCTCTGATCACTCTTTCTTTCTCTGGGTTAGGGAGGTCCCCCTCCAATCCGTTTTCCACTCTACCTATCAACCAACAAACGCAATCCCTTTTCTTTCTCTCTCTATCTCTTCTCTTTCTCTCTCTAATTCATACTCATATTCATATTTTAAGCAAACCCCACAACCATCAGTATCATCATTACCATTCCCACCCCATGAAGCCTTCTCTCTGTCTCTTAAAAACATCATTCACCTATATAGCTTTCTCATAGATCTCTATCATAACCCACTTAAAAGAAGAAAGGCCTCAAAGGCTTCACAGCTCTGATACCCCATCAGCACTAGACTCTGTAGCTGTCTGGCAAATGAGGAAACCTGATCTGATGGGCAAAGACAAAATGAACAACAACAACATTAAGAGCAAGCTAAGGAAAGGTTTGTGGTCACCTGAGGAAGATGAGAAGCTCATAAGGTACATGATAACTAAGGGACAAGGCTGCTGGAGTGACATTGCTAGGAATGCTGGCCTCCAGAGGTGTGGTAAAAGCTGCCGTCTTCGTTGGATTAATTACTTGAGACCTGATCTCAAGCGAGGTGCATTTTCACCCCAAGAGGAAGAGCTCATCATTCATTTGCACTCCATTCTTGGCAACAGGTGCCTTCTTTCTTCATTTTCACCTCAATATTAATTTCCTTCCTTGCATTGCTATAGTTATATAATATCAAGTTTAAACTATTGATATATGACCAACTAATCAACAAGAAGATTAAATTTTCCAGTCAAAGCCAAAACGGATAAACAATAAGAAAAATGTTAGTTATACATATTTGAGAAACACATTACCTCACAAATCAGGGTATGTGGCGGCATTAGGTGTGAAATAAATTGTAATCAAATGATGAAATTTATGCCGTTGTGAGGTGATGTATGTATAAATAACTGTGGTCAAACAAGAATGTCTTTTATAAAGAAGACAAACAGATAGATATAATGTCATTGAAGATTGATTTAACTTGTGCATTATATAGGGAGCGTCATAATCATGAGTAATTAAAATGTCATACATATATATGTGCATACTAATTAAAGGGTTCCCCAAATGTAACCCAAGATGGGAGGATCTCTTAAATTGTGACAATTTGCATTGCTTTTAGTACATTTTGTTTTACAGTATGTCCTTCAAAACATTGTTGTTAGAACCATGCACTTCAGATTCAGTATAGACTTTCCCAGATATCCCAAAAAATGCTGCTCATAAAATATCTTTTATAGGCAATATATATATTGACTGACGGATTTTACCCCCTTAAGCCTTTTTAATGATTTTTAAATCTGTTTTTACCTCTTGATTTGCCAGTTACATGTTCACTTTACAATTTAATTACAGAAAGTTTTTAGTTTTGTCCTAAACAAAGAATATCCAGGCTGAACTATATATATATATATATATATATATATATATTTATTTATTTATTTACACGTTAATCACCCGTTTAAAAATAGTGTAGAAAATTTGGTGTTAACGTTAGTCACACGTTAATTCTATATTTACACCTCATTGTTGTTATTCTATATATCTACAAATCTTAAGAGCTCAAAATTATAAGCTGTCAAAAATTCAAAATCAACAATGAGGTGTACACACCAAATTTTATATACTATTTTTAAATGGGTGATTAACGTGTAAATAACTAGTGAACAATATCTATTATGTGATGAACTATGATATTAATCAATTATTATATAGATTATTACTCCAGTTCACTACATAATATACGTTGTTCATTAGTTATTTGCATGTCGTTTATAGGTGTAAAATGGTGTGTGAGAAGATATGTACAACTATCATTTTCCATTGAATAATTGGGCAAGTTTTGTTTGGAAATTGAACTGAATATAGGGTAGACCAACTCAGTGCATAACGTTATACAAAATGGCGTAGCCTAAAAGCAAGTCAGAAATTTTGCCTTGGTTATCTAAGTCTAGCTTTCTACTTAAGGATGGCCTATACCCATAATACATTGACTATTTCACTACACTCGTAAGCTTTGAAAATCTCTGCTGACTAAACCATGAATCATTAAATATTAGAGCTGTGTATTCCATCAAGCAGATGTAGTGGGTAACATATTTTGGATGTTGTTGGCTTTTGTTTTCTCTTCTTTTTAATCATTTCCACTTTGAAAATCTCAGATGGTCTCAGATTGCAGCACGTCTCCCTGGACGCACAGACAATGAGATCAAGAATTTTTGGAACTCCACAGTGAAGAAAAGGTTGAAAACTAATAACTCCACTACATCACCAAACAACAGTGACTCATCAGAACCTAGAGATGTTTTGGGAGGGATCATGCCCATTAATGAACATGAACTCATGACCATGTGCATGGACTCCTCTTCTTCAACTTCATCATCCATGCAATCCATGCATGCTATGGTTTTAAGTGACCAGTTTGATCCCTTTGCCATGTTAACCAATCGTTATGACATGACTGGTGCAGCCCGTTTCCCTGACATGCCTGCATGCTTAACCCAATTTGGCATGGTGGATGGGCTTCATGGTGATTATGGGATGTTGGAGCCTAATAAAATGGGGTTAGAAAGCGACTTTTCCCTTCCTTCACTAGAAAGTAGAGGCATTGAAGACAACAGTGCTCGAATTGATGTGAAAAGCCATAACAACCACTTCAATAATAGTTGCTTCAATAACACTGATCAGATTCAGAGCACCAACGTAGAGGACTTATTTGGGTTTGGAAACCATGGGCAAGGGGAAAACTTAAGAATGGGAGAATGGGACTTGGAGGGTTTGATGCAAGACATATCCTTTTTTCCTTCCCTTGATTTCCAAGTTTAAGTGTCCATGAGTCCATCTTTGGAATTCTCTCTCTCTCTTTCTCTCCCCCCTCATATACACACTATACACACATGCACTTAAAATACAAGGCTACCCAAACCTCATCTTAGGAAATTTTGGGCACCCATTTCTTCCCATGTTCAGTTTCTCCAAAATATAAACAAACACAATCCCTTTTGTTTGTTATACCATATCTTGTTAATCATTGTTTCTTTTCTGGCTTCACAAATTTTAACCCAATATTAATCCAGTTGTCAGTTGTGTTAGATATAGTTCTGCAATGAAAATTGCAGTGTGTGTATAGGGTGGCCAGGGAGCTCTTGCTTTGTTTCTGCCCCGGTGGTTTCCTTGTGAAGTACTTTTGTGTCAATTTTCCGGAATAGGTGGTTGCAATAATCAAAGGATCCTATCATCAAGAGAAATGTGAATAGGGATCATTTAGAAAGTCAAGAGCAGAATAAAGCTTAGTTGAAATTGTTGTAGCATTGTGTATAACACAAGGAATAATGTGGAGGTGGAAGTTGTTAATTAGTGGCAGGTAATAGATGTACAAGATGATGTAAACACATTAATAAGTATCAACTTTGAAATTCATTCACTTCTCGCTCTCTCTCTCTCTCTACATATATATATATATATATATATATATATTTTATTACACACACACACACATAACCAAACAGCTTATATTGAGGTTGTGTTCGATATATATCTAATTTTCCTTTTAAATAAAATAGAGGGCTCAATATATTATACTGTGACTCTTCAAAGATTTCATCTGCAAATTAACTCGATGAAGTAAAAATGAAAATCAAATGTAATTATTAATTAATTAATAATATTGTTTCGTTCCCGACATAAAGGAAGTTATATCCGGAACAAGCTGAGCTAATCCATGACATTGGTCGGTTATATATATCTAATTTTCCTTTTAAAAAAAATGATTCACCAAAAAGAGAAGTTCAATATATTATACGTTATGACTCTTCAAATCATTTCATCTGCAAAATTAACTCGATGAAGTTTGTTTGGGAAAAATGAAAATCAAATGTAATTATTAATTAATTAATAATATTGTTTCGTTCCCGACATAAAGGAAGTTATGATCCGGAACAAGCTGAGCTAATCCATGACATTGGTCGGTTATTGTGTCCCAACTCCTTTTAGAAAAAAATGATTCACCAAAAAGAGAAGTTCTCAGCCAAAAATATAATTATTAGAGAAGTTAAGGACGTTATGGGAGTGGTAATCATATTATCCTTCAATAATAAACTAACCACTTACACGACTATTGATTAGAAAAATGCTAGATTAATTTATTTATTTTTTAAATTCTTTTTGAAATGATTAGTCATACTTATAGGCTCTTGGATGCTTGAATAGTTATATTACTTTATCTTATCTAATAACTATCATTATTCTAGTTAAATTTAGTCAAAATTTATATTTTTAATCTAAAATTATTTTTTTGTTGGTACAATGGGTAAAGAAAGAAAACTAACTAAAAATAAACAAAATGCCAGCGAAAGAAATTCTTGAATGCATAGAGACATAACGCATAAGCTTTATATACAACAAATTATAAAATGTCATTACATTACAAATGATCCCTACTAAAACCAACTCAGAAAAATGATTAAAAAATTTAAAAAAGATGTCTTCTCTCTCCTCTCTCGTTCCTCACCTCCTTCTCTCTCGTCCCATGGCTGTGTCACATAAAATTCCAGAATTGCATAATATAGTCAACTCCAAGCAGCAAAAATGTGAGGGCAGGGGAAAAGACACAGAATTTCTCATCCACATTCATAGAGCAACTCGACATTCAGAAGGAAGGAAGAGCAATGAAAATTGCAACTCTAAATGAAGTTTCAAACTGAATTTCATTTAGTTTTTGGTTTCGTACAGTGACCAAACGGAGTCAAGACTGAGTTTCAAACAAGTTTTGGTTTCGTATCAAACTTTAATGTGAATTTCTAATGCATTAACCCTTAAAATTCTCCATTTGCCATGTGAAATCTAAAAGTCGAAACTGACTACAGCTAATAAGCTAGATCTGACAGATGCTCTTGGATGTACGAACTCTCTTTTATAAAATTCCTCACATTTTTGCCTCTGCTTCCAGTCAATACGAGCACTTTCCTTTAAACCAAACCAAACAAAGCAAGCCAAACCCACATACAAAACCAAAGTCCATCGTAGCCACCGCGTCGTACAAAGACCAAGCTTCATAGCTCTAGAAACCCCACAAACCAGAGGTAGAGATCGAGCAACAGAAGCTAGAAATCTCCATTGAAATTTCTACCGCCACAGAGCAAATCGAACCGAGACCCAGAAGCAACACCGGACCAAAGCAAAGCTCAAATCAAGAAACTTGAGATTTACTGTGAACCAATTCTAGCAATTAGAACTGTTAAGATACATTGCCTCAGTTAATTTTTCAAGTATAATTTATATATTTGCATGCGTGAATTTTCTTTAAATCACTCTACTTAATATCTTTATTTATAATATTTTATAAATTTTTATTCATTTAATAAGATTTTATACCAATTAAAGATTAAAATTTCATAATTAATATAGTTATTGTTATAATAATTATTAATAGGTCTTTTAAAGTTTTATTTGGGCATATATAAGTATTGTCGATATGAAAATATCCAATTGCCTTAATCATTGCGGATAAGACCACCGAAGCTAGCTCTAGGAGAGGCATCATCAAAACAGGTCCCATCCACATTTATCTTCACACAATTTTGAGGAGATTTTTGCAAGTAAACTTGAATAATCACACAAGTAGTGTAATAGGTAAAGGTGTAAGGGGTAGAAACATGTCAAAGTTTTGTCTTAAATAAACTTGATGTTGTGTAGATTTGATTATCGCTTGAGTATGATCTTGTTACTTGTGCCGCAAAAGAATATTAGCCACATCAGGTGATGTGGACCGCTATTTTGAACCTTGGTTAAGATACATCGCCTGAGTTAATTTTTCTGGTATAATTTATATAAAAAACTTGAGTTAACATTTTTAAAAGATTTAATCTCCATTGTCGATATAAGCCTTAATCATTATAAAATTTAGGAGAGGCATCATCAAAACAGTCCCATCCACAATCTTCACACAATTTTGAAATTTTTAAATGAATAATCACACAAGTAGTGCAATAGGTCTTGCTGTAGGGGTGGAAACATGTCAAGTTTTGTCATAAATAAACTTGATTTGTATCTCAATTATAAGACTTAAGTATGACCCGTGAGCTTATAATAGACTCATTTTTAAAGCTTGACTTAACATTTTTAAAAGCTTAACTTGACTTAAAAGTCTATTTAAAGATCTACTTTGTAATGAAATTTTTAAATAGGTTAATAAGTCTACTTTTAAATAGGCTAACAGACCTTTACATAGGTTAACAGACTTACTTTTAAATAGGTCAATATGCCTTTAAATAAGTTAATAAGCCTACCTTTAAATAAACTAATATGCCTTTACATAGTTTAACATGTCTAAACCTTGAAATAGACCAACGAGCCTATTTAAGGCCAAAAGGCCAACGGGTCTACTTAAGACCAATAGGCTTTTGTTATAACTTAACACCCACCTTCTAATTTTATAAATGTTCACCACTTTCTTACTCTAATCTTTGGTTGATGTGGGACTTAGATATATACTAAGTTGTACAATTATTAGAGGCATATAGTTGCAAAACATGAAGATCGAACATACACTCCTCTAATTGCAACATGAATGCAAGAAAAACTAGAGTTATAATGAATTAGCATCATGATAATAACTGCATGTTCTATAATGAATTGACAAGAAAGATAATATTATAATATCAATAATTGGTGAAGTTAGCATATTGCCCCAAGAATTCCACAAACAACTAAATGAGTTAGACATGAAACATAGTCCAGTAACTTTGATAACTTTTCGTCAGGTTCCTACAATTAGAGACAAAATAATTACACGATTTAACCATAAGGAAATTAAAATAATAACCTTACATATGTTATTAACAAATATATAAATAAGAAATCCAGAAATAAAAATTGTTGAATGAACCCACTTGTATAAGCTTACAGAGGAGATATAATTCAATGTTGTGGGATATTGTTGCAATTCATGGTCCCCTATGAGATATAAATAACGTAGGTTATATCTTCATATTTTGCAACTATATGCCTCCAATAATTTTGTAACTTGGTATATCTCCAAGTCCCACATCGACTAAAGATCGAGTAAGAAAAAGTAGAAGCATCTATAAAAGTAGGAGGTTAGGGTTAACTTATTATTTTCATTCTAAATAATATATTATATTAAATATGTTATTTTTATTATAACTTACTAACTTAAGTTTTAGTTCTTGATTTTTATTAAAATTTAATTAAAAAATATTATATATTATAATAAATTAATAATTATAATTATAATTTATAATTATTATAATAATATATATTATATTATATATAGTTAAACATGTCAGGTTGGCTTGTCAGGATTAAATTAAAGACCTATTAGATAGCTTGATGTTTGACATTTTTAGTTAAACAGACTTTTAAAAAAACCTTAACCTAACTTGTTTAGTAAATAGGCTAAGTTAGGCCTCAGACAAGCCAGACCATAGGCTCCTAACGGGCAGCTTGACTTATTTCCCACCCTAACTGGCAGGAACACCTATGACAATTAGGTGTAAAACATGTTTCTAGACTTATCCAATACAATGCACTTATTAAGCACATGCATCTGCATACTTTGAAACTACAATTTCTTAAAACTTCGAGTCCTAGAAATTACAAGTGCATGAACATCTAGATACATGCATAGTGGGTAATTAATCAAGTTTATATTTTCAACACCCTCTTTTAAGCTTAATTCTTCTTAGTAACTCCAATCCATGCTTGCATCTTCACAAAATCTTCAAACTTCAAAGCCTTGGTGAAAATATCAGCTACTTGATCATAGCTTCTCACATAAGAAAGCTGAACTTCTTTATTTTCAATGTATTCTCTTATGAAATGAAACTTTGTATATATATTTTTACTTTGATCATGAAACATAAGATTCTTTCCCAATGCAATGGTAAATTTGTTGCCACGTAAATAGTAGTAGCTTCATCTTGTGACACATGTAGTGTCTTCAACAGCCTTCTTAACTAAATTGCATGACAAACGCAGGAGGCGATGACAACATACTCGGCTTCACATGTAGAAAGAGTTACATTGGGTTGCTTCTTTGAACTCCAAGTAAAAACAATATTAGCCAACAATCTTGAAATCAAAAGAGGGTGAATAATAAAGATCATAGTCAATTCCTTTGATATATCGAAATATCCTTTTAGCCATTGTCATGTGGGTTGTAGTTGGTGCTTCCATGAAACGATTAATAACTCCTACTCCAAAAAGAATGTTGGGTTTTGTGCATGTCAAGTACCTTAAGATTTCAACAAGACTCCTATATAGAGTCGGGTTCACCTTCTCGCCTTCATCATACTTGGATGACTTGGCTCCACAATAAATTGGGACCATGTTCACGGCCTTACAATTCTTCATCTTGAACTTCTTTAAAACTTTCTTGGCATAAGCTTCTTAAGAAATGAAAATTTCATTTCCATATTACTTAACTTCAATACCAAGGTAGTAGGCCATGAGACCTATGTCAGTCATTTCAAATTCTAGTGTCATAACCTTTTTTGAAGTCTTCAAATATCTTTGGGTTGTTGCTGGAGAAAATCAAGTCATCAACATATAGACATACGAGAAGAATGCTTCCATCTTTTCTTTCTTTGACATAGAGAGCATGTTCTTGTGGACACTTGGTGAAGCCATGATTTTGGAAATATTTATCAATGCAGTTATATCAAGCCCTTGGAGCTTGTTTCAAGCCATACAATGCATTCTTTAACTCCAACACTTTATCTTCATGTCATTTCACCATGTAACCTAACAGCTATTGGATATACACTTCCTCTTCATGATAGCCATTCAAGAAGGCGTTCTTGACATCCATTTGATAAATTCTTCACTTCTTTTGAGTGGCTGAGGAGATGATCAATCTAATAGCCTCTAAGCAAGCCAAAGAACAAACACTTCATCATAATCAACTTCATATTGTTGGATATATCCTTTAGCAACAAGTCTAACCTTATACCTCTCTATTTCTCCTTGAACATTTCTTTTAACTTCGTAAATTCACTTCACACTAATTGACTTTTGTCCCTTTGGAAGAGTAGAGAGTTTCCATGTGTCATTATTTTGAATTAATTGAATCTCTTCATCTATTGTATGTCTTCATTTTTCATCTTGCATGGCTTCTTCAAAGTTTAGTGGCTCAGAGAGTCAGCAAAGAGACAAAATAATGTTGTATTCTTCACCATTTGGGTTTCTTTATAAAGCTCTCTTAGGCTTCTTGTTCCTTTAGGTCCTTGTGGTGAGCAACCAAGAGGAAATAAAGTCTCATTATGATTGGGTGAAGGAGGAGGAGTAACAACACCTTGATCTTCATGGTTATACTCTTCAAACAAGGGAAGTGAAGAATCCTTTTCATTATGAGAAACATTCCACTCCCATGAGCTTTCTTCATCAAAGTCAACATCTCTACTTATGACAATCTTCCCATTGGTAGGACTAAACAACTCACAGCCTTTGGAATTTGTGCTATAGCTAATGAAGACTAACTTATCACTTTTATCATCAAGCTTTGTCCTTATCTCCTTCAGAACATGCACATAGGCAATACTTTCAAAAACACACAAGTGAGGGACATTGGGATTCTTACCACTCCAAGTTTCTTGAGAAGTCATGTCATGAACACTTCTTGAGGGGGATAAATTCGACTAGTACACAACGCAAACAAAAGGTTTCGACCTATAACTCCTTAAGCATATTCTTTCTCTTAATCATGTTTCTTGCGACATTGAGGATGATTATATTTTTTCGTTCTGCTACTCCATTTTGTTACGGTGAATATGGAACAGTGAGAAGTGATGAATGTCATGAGTCTCACAAAATTTGTTAAACTCTATAAAAAGTGAATTCTCCTCCGTTATTGATCCTTAAAGCTTTGATAGCAAAGCCACTTTCATTTTTTCACTAGAGCTTTGAACTTTTGAAATGCTCCAAATGCTTCATCTTTTCTTTTTAAAAATTAACCAAGTCTTGTGAGAAAAATCATCAATGAAAAGTAAAAAGTAATTGAATTTACTATGTGATGATAGTTTGATTAGCTCATATATGTCCACATGAACAAGTTGAAGCGACTTAATGGTTCTAGACATAGACTTCTTTTGAAAAGACTTTCTCACTTGCTTTCCCAAGAGACAACCTTCACATAATTAATTGAGTAGAACAATGAGAGACAACTCATGTACTATATTCTCCCTCGTCAATGCACTTAATCCTCCAAAATTAAGTGGTCAAATCTCATATACCAAAGCCAAGAGGAATCTTTGATACATGCCTTCAAGCATTTTGGGTGATCAACGTGACATTGAGTAAAAATATTCTTTTCTTTGACAAAGATATCCTTGCTATTAAGTTATATGATTCATCTCTCAAAATGCGACATGCATTTTTTAAGTGAATATCATTTCCATTCTCAAACAATTGTCTCATGCTCACGATATTTACTTTCAAGGAGGGAGCATAATAGATTTGAGAAATAAATTTATGGTTACCATTTTTTGTAAGGATGAGAACATCACATTTTCCTTCAATGAGAACCTTTGTACCATCTCCAAAAATAATTTGGCCTTTGTGTTTCTCATCAAAATTTGTGAATAGCTTCTTGTTGTTAGTCATGTGATTACTAGCACCCATGTCAAGATACCACAAGAGTTCATCTTCTCCACTTTTGTTTGCCAACAAGAGTAGCTCTTCCTTTACTTCAACAAGATGTGCCTTTCCTTTGTAGTTTGTAGAACTCCAATATTCATAACCATAATGACCATATTTGTGACAATGATAGTATTGAATATTAGATTTTTCATACCTTCTTCCACTTCCTCTTCTAAAACCATAGCTTCCACGTCCTCTTGATGTTTGTTGTTGTTAGCTTGGCTCTTCATTGTTAGAGTTATGACCGCCTCTTCTTCTTCCATGACCACAGCCACAACCAAAATCTCCACCATTACCTTTTCCTCTTCAATGCAAACTAGTATGTCTTTACTTTTTCCTTTCAAGGAACCTTTGCTTGAAAAGCTTGGATTAGAGGGTCTTTTTTCTTTAATCTCTCCTTATAGGGATGCAAAGATCCTTGTAGTTCATCAATAGTCATTGTCTCTAAATTTTGTGATTGCCTAATAACCATGACAACAAGATCAAATTTTGAGTGAAGTGAACGAATAATTTTCTCCACCACACGAACATCTTCAAGATTTTCACCATACCTTTTCATTTGATTAACGATTGCTAAAACTATTGTAAAATAATCATGAATGGATTCAGACTCCTTTCATGAATAAAGATTCAAAGTCACTTCTTAATGTTTGAAGACACATTTTCTTTACCTTATCAACTCCTTAGTGAGACGTTTGGAGAATCTCCTAAGCTTGCTTTGCTTTAGTTACACTAGAACCTTTCTCAAACATGTTATCATCCAAAGCCACATGAATGATGCTAAGTGCATATTGATACAATTTACAATTCCTTTGAATTTGGTTTCTCTATGCTTGACTTAAGGCACCTTCATTTATCGGTTTCTCATAGCCATTCTTTACCATCTCCCATGCCTCTTGTGAGTCAAGAATTGCTCTCATTCAAACACACCAATTATCAAAATTCTCTTTTGTGAATTTTAGAACCACAAGAGAGGAGTAGGTCATCTTCAATGGATTAGTAGGCTTTGATACCACTTTGAAGGATATAAAGGAGATTGGTAGAGGAGGAAGAAGACTTACTAATGAAATTCACTTTAATTAGATTTCTTGGCTTGGTTTGAGTAGCACAAGTACAAGGGTATATATAGGTGTAGAACATGGCTCTATACTTAACCAATACAATACACTTATTAAGCATATGCATCATGCATACTTTGAAACTATAACTTCTTAAAACTTTGAGTTGTAAAAATTACAACTACATGAATATCTAGATACGTACATAGTAGGTAATTAATCAAGTTTATATTTCCAACAATAAACCTCGTTGATACCTAAATGAGTTAGTTGGTAACACCATGCAAAACAAACCAGATCAACAACCTAACCTTCTCAGGAACACTGAGCTTCCAAATCCATAACCAAGATGAATTATCATCCCAAGTTTGTTGTTGTGCAAGAAGCCATTTATAAGTGCTTTCGCAATAGTGTATTCACTTGAGCATCCCTCCTTACAAAGAGTAATTCTTAGTTAGACATGGTCTACCATAGATACTCAAATTATTATTTAACATGTATTGTATGATTGTAGGGCCAATGACAAAAATGCACCTATTATTAACAATTCTTTTACACATATTGAATAATGATTTGAATGCCTAAGAAATGATGTGGTAGACCGTTCCTACCTAAGAATATCTCCCATACAATTCCAACACTCTTTAAACATAGGGAACCTAGGAATGAGAATAGCTGTTACTAGACTTTTTAAACAATCAAGGATGTTGGTGGACATATGGTTAAAGCTCCACAAACCATCAATCTAGAGATCTCTGACATTAGCATCCATGTCCACTATATTAACAATATCAACTAGGTTGCACCAAAGCCCATCCTTGTGCCAACTATCAAACCATAATGAGCACCAAAGCCCATCCTTGTGCCAACTATCAAACCATCTTTCAAGATATTGATTGCTTTCATGAAGCTCTGTCAAAAATAGGATGAATTGGAAGAGGTGCTTGAATTCAGAATACACTTATTTCCAAGATACTTATTAGAGAGAACTTGGACCCAGGATCTATCCTTCTCATTCAACATCTTCCATATTTGCTTACTAAGAAGTGCCACATTACTATTTCTCATTTCATGAATAATTGGTTTAGTAATTTCTCTCTAGTTGACCAAATGCATACCTCTATTGCCATCTCTTTTCCTCTAGATAAACTTCTCATTAATTTATCCACATCATCACATACCCCCTGAGGAAGCCAAAACAATTAATTGCATTGAATGTATAAGGATTGAAGACATAACTTACTTTGATAAATAGATTTAGCTGCCTGCCCTATATAGGAGATCAACTCTTCCAAGTTGCTAACCTGTTTTGAAACTTCTCCAAAATGGGAAAGAAGTCACTCTTGTGCACCCTAACTTTAAGAAGAAAGAACTCCAAATATCTCCTGAGATTATTGGCAAATGTCATGGAAGATAAACTGGAAAATCTTATGAAAGTCATTGCCCAAGATCCTTTTATTCCCAGTAACTATGCCACTCATCTTGAACGTTGTGGGTTAGGCCTAATCACCCTTGTTGTGTATTTTACGTACCCAAGATTTGGTTCCCATGCTGGCTCCCTCACCATTAGAAATAGAATTATTTGGTATTTGACTTTTGGGTGATGATCCCTCCTCATATTGTGATAACTTATTCTTTTAGGATATCATACTTATTTGAAGAGTTCCGTTATTTGAACACCTGAAATACAACACCCATATAACGAGAAATTGTTATATGTTCTTAAAGCACAATAAATGCATGCTCCATAAAGGATATCTATCATTGATAGGAGTATATAATAATTTCTCACTATATGACACAATCTTCACTTGTAAATACGGTATAGAACAGGAAGTTATTCATATGGTATACAAGAACAACAAGCCACACTCACATGTAGCACAATGTCTCATGTGAATGTCATACTCTGGGTATTCAAAAAACATTTTCCTTATTTGAATTGACCATCCATCTACTCCCTTAAATTTAGCACCTTGATTACTTGTTTGTTTTTTATTTGCACTAAGACATCTACAATGCTCCACTCAAAGAACGGAGCATGCTCCATTGAATTTAACTTCAATTATCAATTTTGAATATTTATTTTTTAACCCCTCATTTTCTTTTTTTCATTTTAGCCATTCTAACAAAAACACCACTTTTGGTGGTACCACCGAGAAGCGAAGGTTCTCCATTGCCATTATGTAGGCAGAGACAGAAGGAGGGGGGGACGTGTATGAGCCATGCTCTCCCCCAACTTGTAATATTTCTTTTACTTATACATGATTTTTTTTGTGGTCCCTGTAACAAAAAAAATGAATGTTGTATCTCAATTTTATATATTATAAAATAAGTAGTAAGTGCAAAAGACCAAAAAGTCACACAAATAAGAATAAAATAATAGTAAAAACAAAAAATGTTAAAAGTCAAAAAAGCATGGAGACAAACGTTGAAAGATTTCTTCAAGAAGTTTCTCAACTTTTGTAGCAAGAATAAAATAATATTAAAAACCAAAAAAAAGTTAAAAGTAAAAAAAGCATGGAGAGAGACGGAGAGAGACTTCTTCAAGAAGTTTCTCAACTTTCTCTTTTTCACATTTTAATCTTTTCGGTCTCCTCCTTCTTATCACTTTCACCTTCCCCTTTTTCATTTTAACAGCCAGAGAAGAAGAACACGTACTGAACCGAACAAGATCACACGCACAACACAAGGCCTCAAATCTAGCACTACAAGGTTAGTTTGCATTGTACAATGTTGTTGGATTATTTTTTATTTTTGTACTACAAGTCTTTTCTTAATTTATTCTCTTAATGCTCTTTTTTTTTTCCTCTTGTTTATTTTTATAGATTTACAAAATTAGAAGAATAGAAAGCTTTTACATCACGTATATTATTTAGTTTTATTTGTTTAGTTTGTTAACTAATATTTATATTGTAATTAGTTTAGAGTATTTAAAATACATTAAATTGTAAATAGATTGTAGCTCACTTTTTTTTTATATATATATGCTTTTTTTTTTAGGTTGAAAGATGTTTAAAAAGAAAACAATTGATTCATTTTTCAAGAGAAAGGAGAGGAATAATGATAATGCACAATCTAGTGAGCTAAATATACATTCAGAGATGAATGTTGCAAATATTGTTGAACAAGCTACAATAGTGCCTACTATGGAGCCACCTCTTGCCAAAGTTATGAGAACTGAACAAGAAAAAATTAGTATTGACACTTTGATACGTGATCCTGGAAAGCATCCAAAATTTGAGAATATCCTATTAATCAATAAGATGAAATTCATAGGGCTTATATTAAGTTTGGACCATATCAATTTATTATGTATGTGTATCCATTTTCTAGTCCAGAAGATCATCCTTGTCGATTTCAAGCTCATTGGTTTAAAGCTTTTTCTTGGTTAGAATACTCACCTGAAGAAGATGCTTCCTTTTGTCTTCCATGCTATTTATTTTCTAAAAAAGCAAGTCCATTCACTTCAAAAGGGTTTAGAAATTGGAGGAAAATGAACAATGGAAAAGAATGTGCATTTTTATCTCATGTAGGAAAAAGTCCTAATAATTCAGTTCACAATATTGTTATTAGATGTTATGAAGATTTGAAGAATCAGTCATGTCACGTTGAAAGAGTATTACATAAACAGACTTCACAACAAATTTTGAATAACAGATTGCGTCTTAAAGCCTCTACAGATGTTGTTAAATGGTTAACTTTTCAGGCTTGTGTTTTTAGAGGCCATGATGAAAGCTTGGACTCCAAAAATCATGGTAATTTTCTTGAGATGATTAAGCTCTTGGCTTCTTACAATGAAAAAGTGAATGAATTTGTTTTGGAGAATGCCCCTCAAAATGCAAGGTACACATCTCTTACTATTCAAAAGGAAATTTTACATATCTTTGTTAGAAAGGTGCAAGATAAAATTTGCAATGAGATTGGTGATGCGAAATTTTGTTTGATTGTTGGTGAAGCTCGAGATGAATCTAAAAGAGAACAAATGACACTTGTTGTTAGATTTGTTGATAAGCATGGACTTGTAAAAAAGTATTATTTGGATGTAGCACATGTTATAGATACCACTACCATAACTCTTAAATAAAAGATATGTTCAATATTGTCTCATCATAATCTCAACATTCAAAATGTGCAGGGTCAAGGATATGATGGAACAAGTAATATGAGAGGAGAGTGGAATGGTTTACAAGCTTTAATTCATCAAGAATGTTCTTATGCGTATTATGTCCATTGCTTAGCTCACCAATTACAATTGGCTCTTATTGCTGCATGCAGCTAGAGAAGTAATTAATGTTCATGCATTCTTTCAAAATCTGACTTTTATTGTCAATGTGGTATGCTCTTCTTCTAAACGCAATGATGAACTATAAGTTACTTATGCAAATGAAATTACTCAATTGGTTGCAAATGATGAGATTGAGACAGGAAGGGGAATGAACCAAATTAGCACATTGCAAAGACTTGGAGACACAAGATGGACTTCTCATTTCAATTCAATATGTAGCCTTTTACGTATGTTTAGTGCAACTGCTTCAGTTCTTGAAGATTTAGCTGTTGAAGGCTTTACATACTCCCAACAAGGTGATGCTACTTATGCTCTTAAGTCATTGATGTCATTTGAATTCATATTCATTTTGCACATGATGAAAGAGATTATGAGAATTACTAATAAACTTTGTCAAGCTTTGCGACAAAAATCTCAAGATATTTTAAATGCTATGCATTTAGTAATTAGCACAAAATCAATGATTCAGAGGTTAAGAGATTGTGGTTGGGATAGTCTTCTAAAGAGAGTTAATTTCTTTTGTAATAGTCAAGCTATTCAACTTCTTGATATGAGTGCTTGTTTCTTTGACATAATTCGATTTCATTGTCGAAAGGATAATGTGACAGTTGAGCATCACTATCGTGTGAATATATTTATAACTATGGTAGATTATCAATTGAAAAAATTTAATAATGGATTTAGTGAACAAGTGACATAGCTTATCATATTGAGTAAAACTTTAGATCCTAAAGATGGCTACAAGTCATTTAATATTAGTGACATATGTAAACTTGTTGAGAAGTTTTATCCTTCTGATTTTTCTGAGCAAGAAAAGATTCAGTTGGAATATGAATTGTAATATTATGAGCTTGATGTCTCTAAACATCCAAAATTTCAGAATTTGTCTACTATTGCTAACTTGCGTCAAAGATTGGTGAAAATTGAAAAATCAAATGCTTATCCTTTGGCCGATAGATTGCTTCGGCTTGTTTTGACTCTTCTTATATCAAAAACAACTACTGAGCATGTCTTTTCAGCTATAAAAATTATTAAAACAAGACTGTAGAACAAGATGGAAGATGATTTTCTCACAGATTACATGCTTGTTTACATTGAAAAGGAGTTTGTTGAAAAATTCACCATAAATGCGATAATATATGAATTTTATTTTATGAAACAGCGTCGAGTACAACTTAAAAATTGAAAGTATGTATTTAAGATTGACTTATATTTAATTGTGTTTACTATGAATATTTTTAATTTAAAGCATATTGATTATGAATTGAATTGAATTTATTTTTATGATTATATTATATGATAATTAAATTTTTTTAACTTAAATATTTAGAAACATATATCTAATTTTTAATCCGGACTTTCCTATTATTACAATCCTAACTCCGCCCTGTGTGTAGGTGATATGCTAAGGTCCCGTTTGGGACGTAGTTGTAGACTAAAAGCAACCATCTTGGGTTGTTGCAAAAGTTGTGAAGCTTCACGAGATTTGGGTGATTGATGGAAGAGAGAATCAGGATCTCGTTGCAGAATGAATTGGTGGAAAAGGCTATTCCACAGCGGCAGAGGTGTCGCCGGTGGCGGCATGGTGCTTGTGGAGGTACTTCACGACAACGAGTCTGGCATCGAGGAGGTTGCTAGAGGTAGACAGAACTGAAGCCACCATCGCCGATTTTGCCCTTACGGTCGAAGTGGTTGGTGGAAGAGTCTAACACTTCGTAGGTGAACATTGGAGGAAGAAGACTCAATGAACGTTGGCTGTGAAGAAAAAAGGTTGATGGATCTTCCTCTGAAGCTGCTTCTTTGAACCTCATAGAGTGAAGAATGGCAATGGTAACAGAAACAAGAAGCAGCAAAGAAGTCAATGCGGCTACAAGGTTGAAAACAGCCATTCTGTTAGACTTCACCTTTCGAATCCAAGGCTGTGACAAGGTAGATACGAAGTGGGAGCATATGAATTGCTTATCTGGGTCTGATGAATTGAACCCAAAGAACTCTGGGGCAATTAGAGAGCTCAATCGGCGACAAACAAACAATTTTATTTTTTTTGGGCAAATAATTAAATATTAACTTTGCTAACTTTGCTAACTTGCTAATTTTTGGAGCATCTATCCATGGCTCGCACAACTCAGCGTAGATCCTGTCATCGAGATAAGCCTTGGGCATGAGTCTATTACCATTCTCATATTCAATCCTGAAAAGCTTTTCAGCAATAAGATCCCTTCCCTTGTCTCCCTAGGTTTGAGAGGAGCTCTGCCAATCACTTTGTCTTTGAAAGAAACTTCTAGCTTAAAGCCTACCACACCCACCTTATTGCTCCCTTGACCATCACTAGAACCTGCAGTTCCTCCGCTATTAGGTGGTTTGTCAGGCATAGGCACCACAGGAGCGTTTTGAGCTGAGAAAACAAAGCTAGCCATCCTAGGCAAGTTCTTTCTTTAAAACTGTATAACACTATATATATTGTTGATTCTTACGAGAACACTACTCTAATGATTAGTAACTTAGTGCTAGGTACGAGTTCGACTCTCACAATTCAAATGAACCTTGAAAGGGATCTCACTTTCTCCCACCTGGCATAAGATTTCAAGCTCTAGTAACTTTGTGTTTTTCCTCCCCCTTTTTTTGCCATAAATAATGTTTTTATATTGCATTAATTAGTTTAAACTTATAAGTTCAGCTAAAAAATTTATAAGTTTCCTTTGAATGTAGAAAACATAAAAGATAATCTATAAGAACACATTACAAAGATATATAAATGTCAATAAATGTTTACTAATGGCTAAACAAAAAAGTATTTACTCAATTTTGAAACCAATGTCTTGTATATTTTCTAATCCTTAAGATTAAGTGGGTGCCTCTAAATTATATGGCATTGGTGTTCATGCCTGACATATTTGCTTTTTCTTGTTCAAGAACTATTGGTTAAAGTGACACTTATTTTCTTTAGAGGTTGTTTCATCCTAAAACCGAATATCACCTAGCTACGACGCTTTTTGTTTGAACTTCAATATATATACATATATATTCTTTTTACACGAAGTCTTAGACCTTATTTATAATGAAAATGAATAAATTCCTTTTCCTGACGAAGCCACACTCGTTGAAAATCAGATATAGCAATAGAGAGAGTAGAGAATATAAAGGAGGGTCATCCAGAACAAGCACCCGGAGAGGAAAGCTATGAGATCATCCCAACCAAGGCATTAGCACACATATATTATCTTCTCCAAGTGCATGCTGAATCTTAACACCGATCACAGTGACGCATGTAATCACTGGTGGACACATGCAGGACCAGGAGCACACAGGTAAAGGGGGGCAACTTTCAGTAATGAAATGAACCAAGCAATTCAAAATCAGATTCAATAATGATTTCCTTTGCACCAAGGTCCCAATGATGCCTGAATCCATTGAGGATATCCTATGCTTGCATGATAGAGTGGTGGCAAATATTATGAAAAAATACTTGAAAGAAATTTAAGTGGAACATGTTTAGAGCAGAGATTGAAAAAATTAGAAAGAGAAGAAGATGGAAGAAATACTATTTTATTCTTTGTATTCTTGAATCTTCTTCTACAAATATATATTACATGATTCCACTAACACAACACTAATGCACCACTGTCCTAGTCTCCTCCTCATCTGAGTGTACATGAAGTTATAAATGCCTACTCATTCTATTGGGTTGTTGGAGGAGATGTAATTGATTTGGTAATTGGTAGTGTGTAGAAGGAAGGTGGATTTGATTGTACTGAATGAAATGATTTTATTGAATATCGGTATTACAATATGTGGTGAATTACAATGCCAGCATGTATGCTTTTTGGTAGATGGCCTTGAATGGCTCTATGTGGCTTACCTCAACCGTCAGGTATGAATGCCTATTTATAGGCGGTGTTATATCGCCCTTCATATGGCGGTCTGTAATATTTTTAACTTTTTCTATCTAGATTATTCTACATTAATTGGCTCTAGATCATTCCTATAATGTCCGTGTCATTGCCTATCTTGATATTTCTAGACGTTGGGCTTCTTCTATCAGTCTTGAAGCTTCTAGATTTTACCAAATGTGTGCATCACTTTTAACATTCCTCATTAATGCACATTTTGGTGATTCTTCATAGCATCTCAATCCTTGAACTTGAGAGTGCCTTTGTAAATATCTATTAGTTACTCCTCCTTGCTGTGATACTTGGCCTGGTTGATAATTAAGCTTTTTCCATGCTTAGTCTTCTAAAGTAGTGATAGCAGTCAAGCAATAGTTTCTTGCGGGCGTCATGAATCTTGCTTCCTGTAACTTTTTCTTGATGTCACGCTTTGTCTTGTAATCTTGAATAGTTGTGCCTTGTGCATACTTGATCCTTGGCGCCTCCTTCATGAGCTTGAGCTTTTGTATTCTTGAGCTTGACTCATCTTGATCTTCGGCTCCTCCCTCATGGCTTGTCTCTTAGTTTCTTCCTTTGTAGCTTCTTTGAATTTTGGCGGTTCTCTAGTAAATAAATTCACTTGTATTTTTTCGTTAGATGATTTTTCTTGTTTGAGACTAGGAGATGGTGGGCTTGTCTTCCTTTGCCATGGTGGCATAATTATAGAGAATATTTTATTTTGGGTCATTTAACCTGTAGCTATTAGTTGACCCTTTTTCTTAGCAATGACCAAATCTTTTCTAGCATTAAAGATCACCTGATAGCCTTTGTTTAGTAGCAGGCCAGTGCTCAGCACATTTTGTGCTATTCCCGGAGTGTAGAGCGCAGCATTATGAATAAATCTTTGTTGACCATTTCTGGTTCTGACTGCAAGAGTACCTTTTCCTTCAACTTTTTGAACTTCACCATCTCCCAGAGCAACTTCAAAATTTATATTCTCTTCCATTTTGACAAAGGAACTTTTGTTACTTGCCATATGATTCGAGCATCAACTATCCAAGTGTCAAATATCTTTGGCCTCTAGCTTAATGAAATATGCCGAATAGAATAAAATGATTCATTATTTATAGTGAAATTTGCCTTTTCTTTTTTGTTGGTGCCAGCAATCTTTCTCAAAGTGAGTGTACCTCTTGCACTTCTTACATTTAAACCGAAAATCTTCTATATGATAATTATTTTTCTTGCAAAAATTACAATATTTATCTCCATTTTTTCTTGACTTTTGTAATTTCCTCTTCCTTTATGAGATCCTATATTTACTTTTTGTTTTGAAGACACTTTCAACATTTTCTTCGTTACGCCCTCTTAATTTCTTCCCATAAGCTTTTAAAGATCCCACTAGTTCAATGATAGATAAAAATGATAAATCCTTAGCTTGCTCAATGACCACTACTATGGGATCATATTTTTCTGTGACTGTAATAAGTAGTTTATCTACTAATTTTTTGTCAGTCATATTTTCTCAGTATAATTTCATTTGATTAACTGTTTCTTTAATCTTAACATAATATTCTCCTATTGTCTCAGAACCCTTCAGTTTCAAAATTTCAAATTCTCTTCTCAAATGTTGAATCTTGATGAAGCGTAGCGTACCTTTTCAATACCACGAAACTCCTCCTCCAAAATATCCCAATCCTTGTGAAGATTGTGTCTGTCGCTGCTTACTGGATGACAAATAGAACTTGCGCATCCTTTTGTTGTTTATCTTCTAAATTTTTACACCTTCTCTCGGGAAGAGATGAAATATCTGCTGGGGTTATCATCTCATTTTTTATAATGTCCTGCAATTTTTGTGAGACAAAATATGTCTTTAATTTCAAGGTCCAAAAATCGTAGTTCTCTCTAGTAAAAATTGGTAAAGGGCCGGCTAAGAAGTTGACTGTAGATGTGGCCATGGGTTTAAAATAGAGGTGTGAATATGTGGTAGTTGAAAAACAGAATTTGATAAATAAACCTCATGTTCACGCCCAGTATATGACTGAACGGAGCTCTGATAACACTGTTGGGTTATTGGAGGATCTGTAAGTGATTTGGTAATTGGTGGTATAGAGAAGGAGGGTGGATTTGATTGTACTGAATGAAATGATTTTATTGAATACTGATATTACAGTATGTGGTGAATTACAATGCCAGTATGTAGGCTTTCTGGTAGATGGCCTTGTATGGCTCTTTGTGGCTTACCTCAAACGCGAGGTATGAATGACTATTTATAGGCTGTGTTACAGTGCCCTTTATATGGCGGTTTGTAATATTTTTAACTTTTTCTATCCAAACTATTCTTCATTAATTGGCTCTAGATCATTCCTATAATGTCGGTGTCATCACTGTCATTGCCTCAGTATTGCAATATCTTGATATTTCTAGACGTTGGGCTTCTTCTATCAATCTTGGAGCTTCTATATTTTACCAAATGTGCATCAGTTATAGCACATTCATATTTACAAATATTACATTTTCTAATCCCCTTCTCAAACGAAAATAGACAATTCGTTTGCTACCCAAGAGTGTCGATCCTGACAAAAGACCCTTTTTGAAAATTTTTATAATTTACATGACTCACTTTTATGTTAGCTCAAGGTTTTCAAATTGGTATTTTTGTTGGTGATGATTCTAAACATTTTAATATTTTTAACATTACATATTTATACTTAGTTTTAGTTGAAAGATCATTATGTAAATTTGTCACAGAAGAATGAAAGTTCTTAAGTTATGAAGTTGAATACTCCGTTGAAGAAAACAAATTGAGCTATAACAAAGAAGTAAATTCTCTGGAAGAGTTGCAAACATGGAAATGAATATAAAGATGATAGAAATTTATTGGATCTATTAATTTTAAAATTTATGACATAACAATACATATAAAGAGTTTTAAAGTTATTTTGAAAATGTGTCGATGATGAAGTCATTGTTAAAATCCTTAAAAGCAATCTCGATGAGAGAAAAATACTATTTTTTTCTCATAGCAGTCGCTCACCCGTCAGTATCAATGGGGTAACTATATGCACTGGAGTGACTAAGAATAAGAGTCTCTTTCTATATATATAAGATATCTAGAATGAGTTAAATTTACCTACTATGTCAAACTCATATACGAAACTCATAAAACAAAACTTACATATGAACAGTGCTTTAACAATAATAGATCCATTAATAATACTGATTACAATTTGGGTTAAACAAAATACTCTAATAATTTTGACATCTAATTAATCTAGGTTTTATAAAAAATTATAATATGATTTATGTTATTCCATAAAAAATTCTAATATTCTCTCACTTGGACAGCATAAGTCACATTATATTATTTCAATAAAAAAATAATTCTTCAGATTAATCAAACAATATGTGACCACAACATGATGTCAAAATCGAGTCAGCACTCTCAACAACTGGTCCAAAATGAGAGTACAAACATATCAACAATACAGAAAATCATACTCGAAGGAGTACTGATATCATACATGTAAGATACTCATATCTCGGTGACCCAACAAAACGTGGTATATGGGTAATGGGAAAACACATCCAAAATTGCATGTCAATATGTGATCAAATTAAGTGCATTTCCTAACAAAATAACCTTAAGCATATGCTCAAGATGCTTTCTGAGATTTTACAAATATCTTAGTACAATAACAAAATGAGACTGGGTCCAAAATGTTTCCATAATATGTCATATCATAAACAAACAAAATTGTAATAATAATATTATATGGCAACGATAATAATAACAATATAATTGTCTAAGGTCTTGGGACATAATAATAAAATAAGGTCACAACAAAATTACAAAACAAATTCTCACGAGCCCAAAATATCAAAAGACTTTACTATACCCATACGTGTTACATGATCAACAAAAACTTTAACAACTAAACTTTTGTTAGATGGTCTATAAGCATAAGTTCTGTAGGGATATGCTCGAACACTAGTATGAAACTCTTGAATATTCTCTCTAATAAACATGAATTTTGTATCAAAATGCTTTGAGCACTTAGAGCTTTTATTAATTTGAGAAAAGCACATTATGACAGAGTTGTCACAATAAATAGTAAGAGGTCTGTAAATACTCTCTACAATATGAAATTCAGTAATCAGATTTTTCAACCATACCGCTTGACGCGTAGCCTCATAACAAGCTATATACTTTGCCTCCATAGTAGAAGTAGCTGTAAGTGTCTGTTTAATACTATTTCAAGAAATAGCTCCTCCTGCTAACATAAAGATATATCTTGATGTGAACTTGTAGTCATCTGGACAACCACAATAATTAGAATCAGAATAACTTATCACCTCAAGGCAGTCCGACCTCCTATAGGTGAGCATATAATCTTTGGTACCTTGTAGATACCACATAACTTGTTTTGCAGCCTGCCAATGAGCCACATCAAGTTTGCTCATGTATCTGCCAAGTACACTAACAATAAAATCAATATCAGAATGTGTACAAACTTGAGCATACATAAGGCTGCCAACAACGGAAGCATATGAGACTTTCTCCATTTCAGCAACATCTTTATCATTTTGAAGATACTGAACATTAGAGAGTCTTTCGCCCTTTTGAATAGGTGTAGCACAAGGATTACAAGATTTCATATTAAATCTATTCAGAACCCTTTCAATATAAGCTTTATGAGATAAGCCAAGAATACCACGAGATCTGTCACGATGAATCTCAATACCCAATACAAAAGAGGCATCACCAAGATCTTTCATATCAAAATGTGCTATTAACATCTGCTTGGTCTCATTTAGAAAAATAATATCATTACTAGCCAACAATATATCATCAACATATAAAACAAGAATAATGAATCTGCTCTCACTAAATTTTAGATAAATGCATTGGTCAACAATATTCTCTTTAAAACCGAGAGAGCCAACAATATAATCAAATTTCAAATACCATTTCTTGGAATCCTATTTCAATCCATAAATGGATCTGCTCAATTTACATACCATATGATCTTTACCATCTTCAATAAAGCCATCAGGTTGATCCATATACACATTCTCATACAAATCACCATTTAGGAAGGTGGCCTTAACATCTATTTGATGAAACTCCAAATCAAAATGAGCAACTAAGGCCATCACAACATGAAAAGAGCCTTTAGTAGAGACTGGTGAGAAAGCCTCCTTATAATCAATGCCTTCCCTTGGTTATATCCCTTAGCAATAAGTCTGGCTTTATACCTCTCTATTTTACCTCTAGCATCACGCTTGGTCTTAAAGACCTATTTGTAACCAACAGTTTTACAACCAGTAGGCAACTCCACAAATTCCCAAACATTGTTTTTTATCATAGAAGCTAACTCATCCTCCATAGCCACTAGCCATTGTGCACTATCAGGACTAACCATGACCTTTTAAAAGGAAATATGATTAGAATCCTCAACTGAATTTAACTCATGTTCCTGCAAGTACACAACATAATTCCTGAATCTAGTAGACTTAATGGATATAGGAACCTGCTTAGATCTTCTCAGTGGAGTCACGACAACATCAGGAATCTATACATTATTTTTGACTTGTTGAGGAATATCGACATTATCAACAGGATCAACAACATCATCATTATGGATCAAAGGAGATGACATTATCCTTGGAAAAAGGAACAAGAATAGGAACAATAACATGCTCTTATCTGAAATCAACAATACGTGGTTCCTGAGTTCCACCGTGTTCTAAGTCCCCTTCAAAATAGACAGCCCGATCAGATTAAATAACTCTAGTAGTATGAGAAAGACAATAGAACCAAGAACTCCTTGAGCCAATACAATGGCCAATGAAGAAACCACTAATGGTTTTGGGATCAAGCTTCTTTAAATGTGGGTTATAAGGTCTCACCTTTGCGCTACAACCCCAAATACGGAAATGCCCCAAGGTAGGCTATTTTCCTGTCATAAGCTCATATGGAGTCTTTAGCACATATTTACTTGACACATGATTCACTATATAAGCAGTAATCTTCAAGGCATCTCCCCACAAGAATTCTGGAAGAGTAAAATGACTAAGTATACATCTCACCATATCCATAAGAGTACGATTTTACCTTTTTGTAACTCTATTTTGTTGCGGAGTGTCAGGTATGGTGTACTGTGCCTCAATACCACAGTCTTGTAAGAACCTAGCAAAAGATTTAGGATTTCTACTAGTTTCATTATACCTGCCATAGTACTCACCACCACTATTAGACTTTACACATTTGATCTGCTTACTAAATTTCAAATCAACAGTGGCTTTGAATGCTTTAATGACATCTAAAGAATCAGATTTCTCATGCAACAAATCAATCCACCCGTATTTAGAGAAGTCATCAATAAAGGTGATAAAGTACTTAAAACCACCTATAGCAATATGAGTAATGGGCTCACAAATATTTGTATGATTTAACTGTAGTATTCCTTCACTCTTAGTAACGCCACTCTTTCTGGCTCTAGCTGTAAGTTTCCATTTTATACAATCTACACAAGTATCAAAATTAGAGAAGTCCAGATCATGAAGAATATTCTTCTTGATCAACCTCTCCATTCTCTCCCCAGAGATGTGCCTTAAACATTTATGCCACAACATAGAAGAGTTTTAAGCAATTCTACCACGTTTGTTCCCAACAAACATTATTGATATCCGAATCCCGTTGATCAACAGAAAGAGAATCAACATCCAACATGTATAGACCATTAGACAAGTTCACAGACATGAAGAAAACATAAAACACCAATTGATTTCATCAATAATGGATCAAAACACTAAATCACTCATCGAAACCCCTAAAATCAAAACTTAGAGCATTTTAGGTCCAAATGGAGAAATTTTAGTTTCTAATCCAAACTCTTAGTATGAACAAGTCATAAATCACATTAAAAACCTATCCAAGCAAGTAAATCACCTAAAACACCATAAGAACTCAATTTGACATATTAAACCTCAAATAAGCCTAACATGGGAAATGAGAAAGAATGAAGTTTAAGCTCCAAAAACCCCTACCTCAGATCAAGAAGATGAAGATGAAGCCAAGGATGAGCCATGGAAGATCCAAGCTCTCCCTTCCCCTTTTCCATTCTTCCTCTTTCTCCTTCTTCTTTCCCTTTCACGGTTTCCCTATTTTCTATTCTTTATTCTATTTTTTGCTTCTCTCATTCTCAACCGTGAGATATTTAACAAGGGAAGTCAAATTTGACTTTTCTTGGATAGGTACCAAAATCTTGATCTGCTAAGAACACTTAGATTTCACCAAATCTAGATTTCTAGCTTCCAACAAGTTTAAAATAAATCCTAAGATTCATAAAAAATTCTGTTTCACCATTTCTCTATTTTTTCATATCAGCTGCTAGTCAAACCGATACTAAAACACATAACTAGTATGCTTAAAAATGTCAAACTAACTCTAATTATCCTAAAACTTTAACTGTAGCACAGTTCATACATTTGTGACTTGGAAACAAACTCTCCACATTTATTTCCACTAACTAAGCAGTTTAAGCTACTTCCGGAGTAAATAACAGTTATATTTCATACATAGTGTTACAAAAATGTGACTAAACATGTTTAAAAAGTCACAAAACTTAACAGGCATGATAAACATGTATTAAGCTACCTCCGTAACCATACATAAGTCTATCACATTTTCCAGGGTGTTATATTTCTCTCCTCCTTTTTAGAATTTTATCCCCAAAATCCACTCACCATCAACACTTAGTCTCTCACAACTAAGGTTTCAAGATCTCCTTTAGACATCACACTCCAAGGAATCCTACCTTCCACAACGATATCTAACTCATCATTATCAACTCAAGACAATCTTGTCTTATGCAGGTCTCTAGCTCCCAAGCTAAACCTTTGCCAGTTATTCTTCACCTAAGAAAATATGTTTTCCTCAAAACTCTTGGATTCCTCGATCCATAATCCTTTGCAAGCCTTAACTAAAAACCCTTTATCCAACCCATGAGCTCTACTAACTCTAGGGGTACCACTCCAAAAGGTGTAGATACAAACAAATCTTCACGAGTTCAGTCGTACTAACTAGACCTTCACTAGAAGAACTCCTATTCCCTTAGTTTGCCTAGGTGAAGTCATAGTTTCTTTTCCACACAAAATATTACATATTGAGTAAGTCAGTCCTCAATATCATGCAACCGTGTAATAGTAGCTACTAACATTCCAACCTAAGGCAAGTCATGCAATCTTTTTCTAACATCTCAAATAAGAGACAAAAAAATGCACAACACACAGAAAAACTTCTAACATACTTAATCATAATCAGTCCATACCCCAGCTCAACAGGATGAACTACTCTGATACCAAAATGTAACATCCCAAATTTAATAACCATAATATAACTAAGGTATACTACAGTGATTAGATTCAAGCATGCTACTTACTACAGCTATGCAAGTTTCAATATAACATATCAGCATTATATAGAAAATTTGAGCCTCGAATGTATAAACAATACACAATATCTGTATTTATCATTAATACAATACATACATGATCAAAAGAATCTACAAAGCTACGTTAAGCAAAACACTCCAAGCTCCTGCTTGCACTTTACTTTCCATAAGTCTTCCTCCCTAGAATCATCATGGAAACACACACAAGGGGTGAGAATCACGCATTCTCAGTAGTTTAATCCATAAAACATGTCATCATAATCATTCCATCCATTTCGGGAAAAACACATTTCTAAACTCAAATCTCATACTTATCAAGCTAGAAAGGTGGCAAAAGCCATAACCATGTCCTTTCTCTTCCTGAAATAGATTCTCATTTATAAGTTTATATAAAAACTCTTTTATTACAAACAGTTTTCAAGCAATCACCATGCTCACAAAAATACAACATCTCCATCCTAGAGATACAAACACAACAATCTCTATCTTAGAGATACACACAACTGTGGCTACAACCACTATCACACTAGTGGCTACGACCACTGTCTCATCTTAACAACTATCAACGATATTATACAACCACCTATACCATCGTACATATCATTGATTAAGGTAACTGCCCATACAATTACTATGCAAATGCAATGCTTATTATGTTGTATGTTTATGCCTAACATGTCCTAAGACAATGGTTATGCAATGAGATTAAAATAGCGTTAGTGTAATGTCATGAAACTCAAATATTTCCAAGAACTCCATTCCTTGTATGTCACCTGAGTAGTATGGTTTCGACCATTTAACATTACTTGGCAATGAATGGACTACTTCACCTCTTAACAAAAGGGTGTTCACCATCTCATATACCACCTGGAAATGAATGGACTATTCCACCTCTCAACAATGGGTGTTCACCATCTCATATACCATTCACAGATATGTGAAAATAACAAGTGTGTGAGAAAACATACAAAGTGATATTTAGCACACACATTTAACGCCACATTGGATATCCTCCTACACAAGTCATAACCAATGTCCTTAAACATGTCACACATTTAACGCCACATCGGATACTCTCCTACACGAGTTCATAACCAATGCCCTTAAACGTGTCTATCCTCCTCTACGAGGTTTTCCAACCATCAACTTAGGAATATCCACATACTCGCACTATGTGTCATTCCCATCACATATAGCATCACAAAAGATACTAAAACAATCCTATATGGATCAAAATCCTAAGTGTTACCCTATAGCATTTCCAACCCATTGGTTGCCTAAGGACTCACACTTTTTTCACATGAATTAGGTAGTCATTTCTTTCTTGAAATACTCCCATAGGTGCCTCAACACACTTTAGGAAATATATACTAATAATCCCATCTAGCAAAGAACTTGAAAACATAATAAATGATATTTTTGAAAATTTTGGCCTCAGACACGAGCCATGCCTGATGACACGCCCCCTCGTGTCTTCCTCTGTTAGCATAGTTTCACAAATTAGAACAAGCAGATAGGGACACAACCCCCACGTGTCTTTGGACACGGACTGTGTCTCTCAACCAGACATACTGCAACAAATTCTACAAAACTATGGATCTGTTCCATTGGTCAAATTCATAGATTTTGGCAACTCCAATCCAATCTTTAGGTGATTTCAAGTCCCAAACAAGTTCACAAACATGAAGGAAACATAAAACACCAATTGATTTAATCAATAATGAATCAAAACACTAAATCACTCATCCAAACTCCTAAAATCAAAACTTAGAACATTTTAGGTCCAAATGGAGAAATTTCAATTTCTAATCCAAACTCTTAGCATGAACAAGTCATAAATCACATTTAAAACCTATCCAAGCAAGAAAATCACTTAAAACATCACAAGAACTTAATTTGGCATATTAAACCTCAAATAATCCCAACATGTAAAATGAGAAAGAATGAAGTTTAAGCTCCAAAAACCCCTACCTCAAGATTAAGAAGATGAAGATGAAGCCAAGGATGGGCCATGGAAGATCCAAGCTCTCCCTTCCCCTTTCCCTTTCTTCATCTTTCTCCTTCTTATTTTCCCTTCACAGTTTCCCTTTTTTCTTTTCTCTTTTTTGTTTTCTGCTTCTTTCACTCTTAGTTGTGAAATATTTAATAAGGGAAGTCAAATTTGACTTATTTTGGATTGATACCAAAACTTCGATCTGCTAAGAACACTTAGATTTCATAAAATCTAGATTTTTAGCTTCCAACAAGTTTAAAATAAATCCTAAGATTCATCAAAAATCCTATTTCACCATTTCTCTATTTTTTCATATCAGCTGCTAGTCAAACCGGTACTAAAACACACAATCAGTATGCTTAAAAATGTCAAACTAACTCTGATTATCCTAAAATTTTAACTGCAGCACAGTTCATACCTTTGTGACCCGAAAACAAACTCTCCACATTTATTTTCACTAACTAAGCAGTTTAAGCCACTTCCGGAGCAAATAACAGTTATATTTCACATATAGTGTTACAACAATGTGACTAAACGTGCTCAGAAAGCCACAAAACTTAATAGACATGATAAACATGTATTAAGCTACCTCTGTAACTATGCATAATTCTATCACGTTTTCTAGGGTGTTATATTTCTCCCCTTCTTTTTAAAATTTTGTCCCCAAAATTCACTCACCATCAACACTTAGTCTCTTATAACTAAGGTTTCACGATCTCTTTCAGACATCACATTCCAAGGAATCCCACCTTCCACAATGATATCTAACTCATCATTATCAACTCAAGACAATCCTGTCTTATGCAAATCTCTAGCTCCTAAGCTAAACCTCTTCTAGTTATTATTCACCTAAGAAAATCTGTTTTCCTCAAAACTTTTGGATTCCTCGATTCATAATCCTTTGCAAGCCTTAACTAACAACCCTTTATCCAACCCATGAGCTCTACTAACTCTAGAGGTACCACTCCAAAGGGTGTAGATACAAACAAATCTTAACGAGTTCAATTGTATCAAGTGGACCCTCACTAGAAGAACTCCTATTCCCTTAGTTCGCCTAGATGAAGTCATAGTTTCCTGTCAATATAGAACATTACATATTGAGTAGGTCAGTCCTTAATATTATGTAACCATGTAACAGTAGCTGCTAATATTCCAACCTAATGCAAGTCATGCAATCTTTTTTCAACATCTCAAATAAGAGACAAAGAAATGCACAATACACAGAGAAACTCTTAACATGCCTAAAGAAAAAATTGTATTAGCAATTGTAGTGTACCAAAAAAAAGGTTCAAATTTCCTCTGCAACAGTCATAAAGGACAATATGAATAATGATGAATAACTAGACCAATGGCAAAAGCAAAATGTACACTCTTTTTTTCACAAAAAGACAAAGTTGCTTTTTAAAATTGTCCTTGCACTAGTCTACAATGTAAAATTTGTATTTCTCTATATATATCCAGCTACTACAAAGGAACCAAGGCCAAAAAAATAAAACAGGAGAAAAGAAAGAGTAAAAAATTATAATAAAGGAAGAGATTCTTTTGTGCTTTACTAGAGTATTCTCTTGTATTTTTGAGTTGTGCTTACATAAGTGTATAGACTCTTGATATTGGATGATTTTAAGTCTTCATACTCTATTTTTCTTGTAAAACCCATGTGAGGATTTGTTGTTCTAGCTTGGAGAGGCTAGGATTGAAGAAAAATACTTAGTTCTAACTTGGAGAGGTTTGGATGAATCGAAACTAGTATTTATCTTGGAGAAGCTACAATTATTTAAAGAACATTTGGCTGTAGTTGAAAAATATTAGCTTGCCTAAGGACTAGTCATAGACTCCATATTGGAGATCAAACCAATATAATATTTTTGCATGCAAGCTCTCTCTAACCTTTCTCTTTTATGTTTTCCACCGTGTTAGCTTCAAAATCTTAAGACCCTTTCTTGTTGCTTAAGTTTTGCATCTTAGTTTTGATGACTAACATACCTATGCTTTCTTGATCTTGTGTATTGCTCTCATAAAAAAATTCATTGTACACTTATGTTTTTTTTATTATTTTAACTATATGAATATATATATTTGGCGAGCATTGCTAACATGTGTTTTGAAGTGTGTTAGAACTTGGAACTCAATTCTTAAATGAAGAACATTATCTTCAAACACTTGAATAGTCAGAAATTTCTCTAGAAAATTGTTCAAAAAGACATTAGAAAAGCTTATCAAAAAATCTATTAGAAAGAGAACAAAAAACCATCAGAATAGCTCGATCACAAAAGTACTTCAAGAACAATCCCAAGACTTTATGAAATTTTGTTAAAGAGTCTATGTCACCAAAACATCCATCCTAGTACAATATGAAAAGATGCATAAAAGGTTGCTGAAAAGCTAATAAGTAGTAGACAATAATGGCTAGTTTTACCTAATGCACTAAAAAACTGATCAGATGCTTTTAATGCATTCTCAATGACTAGAATTGATCAAGGCCTATAAATTGAAGCTGTTTCAAAGCGTTAAAGGCTAGAATTAAAACTAGTTGGTGAATGAATTTACAATTGAGAAAACTCCTATTTCTATTGTCTGATAGTATTTTCAAGTCTAAAGTTTCATTTTGATACTCAAAAAAGCTTTTCTATTTTCATTCTTTGTAAATCTTTATTACTTTCATTCTTTGTAAATCTTTGTAGTAGAGATCATCTTACCCTGATCTTAAGAGATTGTATTCACTTTTTGATTGTTAGAGGGAGCAAACACAAACCTTAAACACTTATCCTTCGTAACTTAACCCGGTAGTGGTTTGTATGTGAGCTTGGAGAGGCATGGTGAGAAAAGAATACTCTGAGTGTTTAGCTTGGAGAGGCTACAGTTCAAATAATACTTTGATAGAGAAAATCCTGGTGTTCTACTTGGGACTAGACATAGGCAAATAATTGGTCAAACTAATATAAATCCTGAGCGTATTGCTTCTCTGCCCTTTCTCTTTATTTTCTAAACTTGTATATTTAGTTTTTTGATCATTTGCAAGTTCTTTCTGATAAAGGAAAAAGTATATGAAAATTGTTTTCTAATTAAGACCTTATTAGTAAAAGTTTTTCAAATTGGTTGAGAGCAGTATTTCAAGCATTCTAAGTATTTTCTAAACCTTGCTACCTATCTTATCTTATTTTGCTAACACATTGCTCTAATCATCCAAGTTCTATACTTGAGAAAACTATTTTAAGTTTTAGAAAAGCTTTCAAAAAGGCATAATTCAACTCCCTTTCTTGTACACTTAGCCATCTTCAATAGAAAAAAAATTAAAAAGATTCCAATTGTTGGAAAAAAAAATTCAGTAGCTTAGGTTGCCAGAAAAACTCAAAAATAAATAAATAAATGAAATATAAAATTTTTAGTAGAGGCAGTTGGATATAATATTCCAACAATAAGATTTTCAGTAGCTTGGATCCATTGAAAAATCCCTAAAAAATAATGACTTCCAGCAAATTTCATTCATTTTATGATGGATTTGGTTGCTGGAAAATTAGTTTCTTGTTGTAACAAATGAGAAAGCCTTATAAGCTAGTTTAGGGAGCAAGTCAATCACCTAAGCATCAACCTAAACAACAATTAACCACATAAGACAAAATATAATGATGTCATAAACCTTGGTGATGGGAGGAGCCAAAATCTTACTACCAATTGTAAGGACTTGGATCCAATAAAAAAAAACTCAATGTAGAGAGTAAAATCCAAATCATTGAAAAATATAGGGACTAAATATTTTATTTAACCTATTGTTTTTTCAAGTACATAAATTATTTAGGTTGAAGGGAGCACTGCTAGAAAATTGTCTATTATGTCAGTCTTATTTGTCAGAAATTCATGAAAATCCATCAGAAATTGAAATTTTCAGCAAATACATGTCACCGAAAAACGCTAGTTGAAAACCAAAATTTGTCAAAATCCACTGGATATACCAACAGATAAAGTTGCCATAAACAAAAAGACAACATGTCAGGTTACACAATTTTTTGATGGTGTTATCCGCCACAAATTACAGGCAAATTATCCGTAAAAAATCATGGGTATTTTTCAAACATTTCTGGTGGATATTCATCTACAAAATCCACCAAAACCGCTATATATGTGACTTTTAGCAGTTCAAGACTTGACTGCTTTACTTATCTTTCGTCTTCCACTGACAGTGAGAATGATGACTCCAATAATAATATTTTCAGGTGGTTGATATAATAGAATGATTGCTGTTAAGACTTTGGCAAGTGTACCAAGCCGTGCAAGTAATAAAGAGATGAGTGGGTTGTCGTTCCCAACGAGGATCGTGACAAATACTAGCACTAAACACCACAATCACTATCTAAACGATGGGTTTGGAAAGAAGGGAGCTCAGCAAAAAATGATGAAATCAGAAATTAAAGAAATAAGTCTTTTTGAATTTTTTTCACAAACACTTGGTGTGCACAATTGAAATTGAATTCGATTAAGATAAAATGCTGGGGTTAGACTTACTAATTCTTTCCCAAATGCAATGACATAACAAACAATATAATCTTTAACTTCATTTATGAAAATCAATCCACTAATTACTCAATTTCTAATTCCTTAGATGAAAAGAGCCTAAATCCTCTAATTAAGTCCTAATTCCTTAAGTGACTTAAAGAGTGAATTCGCATTAAGGTTAAGGATTAACAGATTACTAATAGATCAAGACCTATTCCTAGATTCAAGACCTATTAGGTGATTAATTTCAGATTTAGACCTAGCATCAATTTTTCAATTGTTTACCAAATCAAGCATCAGGTCATGGATAATCAAGCCACAACAAGCATTAAGCACAGAAATTAAGCACTCATGAAGAAGTAAAGAAATATATTGGATGATCAAATCAAATCCATAAGAGATTCAGAAAAAGATACATCTAACCCCAACATAAGAAAGTTTAGCTAGACATGATTAAAGTGATACAATAAAAAGAAATAAAGATAAGAGATGAAAACTCCATTGGGTGCTCTTGGTTCCCCAGCCACGTCCAGAAGCTCTCAATCCTTTATCAAGAATCTCCCTTCTAAAAATTCCCCGCATGAATCCCCCAACATCTACGTAATATCCTATTTTCAGGATTTCTTCCAGACGCATCGAGCTTAGCGCGAAATTATCCACGCCGAAATAACTTAAGTGACTATCTTTGTTGCATCATAAGCTCTTAAAGCGCGCTCTTGCTGACGCTTAGCGCCACATGTGCTGAAGTGTATCACGCATCAGTCAATCTTCTGGCTTCTTCAGGCTAAGCGCCACAACCTTGGGGCTAAGCGCTGGCTTCCATACGTGAACTTGGGCTTCAGCTTCCAATTGGGCTTCAATGGGCTTCCATGATTTGCACCCAAACTACATAAAACACATCAAAACATCATTAACTAATCTAAAAAAAAATCAATTAAGAAAATATTCTTAAAGACTAAATAAAACACATAAAACATGGACTAAAACGACATCTCAAGTCTAAAAAGAAAGATAAACAACCTCAATGTACACCTATAAAGGTATACAAATTAGACATTTATCAAATTCCCCCAAACTTAAGACTTTGCTTGTCCCCAAGCAAAAGTAAACTAAAAAATAAAGAACAACAACTCAACACACAAGTTAACTAACAAAAGAAAAAAAAATTCAAAAAGAAATGAGATCCATCACTACTCAACAAGACAAAGTAATACAAACTCCACTGATGAGAAACTCACAAAGAAGATTCCATCCATAGCGAACTTGCATCCAGACTTTGCTCAAACAGAAGAAGTCATAGCAAAAATGTACAGTTATTTTCACTCTTGACAGAACAATAATCATGGCATTAGCAATATAGTCAAAACAATGGAAAATCAACTCCTCACAAGATGTAGCTGTTTCTCTCAATCACTCTAGTGTATGGAGTGTGTGTTCCTCTCAAAATCACACATTAAAACCCTACAACTTCAATTTTGCTCTTCATCTTAATTCTCCTTACACAAATCACATGCATGCATAGTCATAAGGTCTTTACTTGGGATGTAACTTGGTTTGGTCAAAGGAAAAGTGATGAAGGATAAGCAAGCTAATCACCAAAGAGGATAAGAGATTTTTTTTTTCATTTATTTATTTATTTTTGATCACTTTTTAAAACTACATAATATTTTTTTTTTGAATTTCTTTCTTCTTTGCCATTTTTTTTTCACTTTTTTTTTATTCCCCCAAACTTATGTTAAACCCAAATACAAGAAAATATTCTCTTATCCAAAAAGGTGCAGGTATAACATTGTTTTTCATTTTTTTTTGGCCTATGGGTTATCCACAAAAATTAATCATTGTCTTTCAGCTCAAGGGGATATCACAAAGGATAAAAAAAAAATATATTTAGGTAAGCTTTTTAGTCAGAATGGCTAGAAGAAAAAAAAATGCCCTGATCATTCTATGACATGCAAGTGAATTTTGAATTCAAATCAAATTCAAGCAAAATCAAGAGTATAAGTTCCAATGGTGCCACTCACAAAGAATTTATCATTAATGGTCCAAAGAACTCACACAGGTAAAGCTAAAAATTTCCATTGAATTTTCCAGATTTCCTTGCCATAGTCATTATTCACAAGAATTCAAACCAAACATCAAAGCTATGATATCCTTATGAAAACAAAATCACAGAAGCACAGCAACCACAAATGTCAACTTCAATGGAAGAGAAACAACATGGAAGAAAAGTACTACAATGAAATTGTTAAGAGTGATAATCTCAAAACCTTTTTTTTTATTTTTTTTTTATTTTTTTTAAAAAGAATACCACATAAACACAAGACATTTTGACAAAAATAACAGAAAGAACATGGTACATTTATTCATTCAAAATTAAATTCAAGCAAAGTGAAGAGAAATTTAGCTCAAGGGTTCCTAGAGGAACCCTCTCCAATCTTCTTCTTGCACCCCTTCACTTTTTTCCCCTTCTTTGTGTCTTCTTCTTCTTCTTTCTGCACTTGGGAAGTTTGCTCTTCTTCTTCCACCTCTTGAGGAGGAAACACTCGCTCCTTCTCTTTTTTGCACAAGTCCATCAGTGGTTGCAAAAACTCTTTGTAATCATCGTCAATTTCCTGACCTTCCAAGGTCCAATTCTGATTTGGACAATTTCTTGCACATTCAAGACATTCTTTCACCATGTATTCGTTCGTATAATGAACTGGAGGATTCGGTGTGGTCCTCTTAGGTGGCATCCTGTGGAAATCCATGAATGAAAATGAACCAATTAACATCACACTCAAATATTAAATATTTTTTTTCACACTAAATTATTCTATCACAACTCAAACACCAATCAGCAAATAAAAATTCAAAAACACAAACAGAGTTTAACCCATACTGATGTCCAAACACAGAATAACAAAAACTAAACAAAATAACCAGGTCCACAATATAATGATAACAATATCACAAAGTCAAACATTAACAATTATTTTCAAAATCAAATTAAAGTTCTTCAAGCTCTACTCCTCTTCATCCTCTAGCTCATCCCCCTCTTGAAAAGCATCCTGGTCCCCAGGATGTTCTGGCCATGCAACATAAGAATCCACCTCACTAGCAGAAGGAAAGTGGAATGACCCCTCAGGTGGACTGGGCAAATGAGCAGATAAGTCTCGCATCATATTCCACATCATCATGTCAGATCTGTGAAGAGCATCGAGCTTGTGGTGAAGCAGACTATGAGATGATTCCAAGGCATCTACCCGTGTGGAGAGTGAGCGGGGAGCAGGAGGAGTCGGTCTAGATGAAGCTGGTGCATCACTGCCCATACAATTTTTCTGGATGAACTTGGCAGTAATGGGGAGCCTGGGCTTAATCTTGGCACCCTGAGAGACATCCACACCAGCAGCTCGACATAATTCAGTAATCAGAGATGGATGACCTAGCTGGCCAACTCCCACAGTATCAGCAGCCCTTTGAATTTCAAAAGAAATGATCTCCCCCAAGTCCATGGTGAGACCAGCCATGATGGCATAGAGCATGAGAGATCTTCTTTCAATAATGTCGGAAGTATGGGAGCATGGTGAAATGTTAGAGTGCAGGAACGTCATCCAAATCTGGGCCAACTGAGTTAAGTCACCTCGGAGGATCTTCTGCCTCTGCCCTGATCGACTCGTGACATAGTCAGCCCCAGGTTTGCAAACAGTGGCTAAAACCTGCTGGTAGTCCTTGTTCCGATTCTTCCAATCTGTGTATCCACAGTCCAAGGGGGCCCAAGGAGTTGGAGTGTCCAAAAATTGATTTATGGCCTCTGCATCAAAAGGAATGGCCTTGCCACGGACATAACTCCTATGCTGTGGGAAACCTTCCTCCACAGTAACGGCATTTGCATAGAACTCCCTTACAATTGCTACATTGGCGGATTCAGGGTAAGTGAACAACTTAAGCCAATCGCGCCTCCGCAACTCAGCTTGAAATGCTTCATATTCACCAGGAGCAAGTACAACTTTGCGCTCCATCAGAAGGTTTCGATTCTCAATGTCCTTAAATCTCTGTTGGTGCTCTTCAGAAAGAAATCTGTCAGCATCATACGAGGAAGATCCTTTTCTTTTCTTTGAGGTGAGCTTGGAAGGTGGAGCCATGACTGAGACAAGCAAGGATCTAGGCTCAGCGCTGTACCAGTTAGAAAATGTAGAAAACACAGAGCACCAGCAAATCCCAAATGCAAATGCAGCAAATATACAGGGGAAATTGCAACCACAAATGCAGAGTAAAGCATGCTTAAATCTGTGCTCACATGATCTAAGCAACCTTTAGATCCCTATAACATATATAAACAGGCAAACCCTTGGTCCCCAGGCAGAATTCCAAAATGCAATGTCATCAGAGAAGTATTTGCACATATAAACACAGAGAATAAAACAGATGTAATAAGCGGTGCGCAAAATACACGGGGTAATGCCAAAAACATCGGCTCCATCGGAGAAATAGCACTGATGGCAATCAAAAGCCCTAAACCCCCAAATCCAGAGGAGAAACGTGACCCCCCCACAAAATCCAATGAGAGTGCTAGGTTCCAAGGAATATGCAGAGTACACGAGTGGAATCAAATAACAAGAACAAAGAAAGAAAGAAAAAAAATGAAATAAAAGAGAAAAGAAAAAAAAAGAAAAAAAATAAAAGAACAAAAAGAAATACGAAAATAGAAAAGAAAAGAAAGAAAAAAAAAATGAACACCATCCGGTTTAAACAAATAACCCCAACAACAAAAAAAAACAAAACAAAAAAAAAAAAATAAAAAAAACATAAAAGAAAATAAACGAAAATGAAATGAAAGAAAGAAAGAAAGCATACACTGTGAAGATGAGAGGAAGAAAGGAGGTAGGTGGGTGTGAGTGGAACGTGCAAAAGAGGAGGAAGAAAGGAAAATGGGGAGAGGAATGGAGAAGAGGGAGCGTATAGATGAAAAGAATGGAAGAGGGGAGAGAAACGAAGGTAGCGAGAGGGGTGTGGAGGCGGGAATGGGGAAATGGGAAAGGAATGGGGAAGTGGGAAAGAAATGGGGAAGTGGAAAAGCGACGCGCCTGCGTACGAGGGACTCGCGCGTAGCGCTTGAAAGTAACTAGCGCTTAGCGCGCCTTAATAATTTTTTTTTTAATTTTATTTTATTTTAATTTTTTTCTTTTCTCTTAAAAAAAAATAAAAAAATCGATAAAAAAACAGTTTTTTTTTTTTTTGAAATGTGGCGCTAAGCGCAACATGAATGAGGCTAAGCCTGATTGCTTCAGCTAAGCCACTAAGAAATGGCGCTAAGCGCAACATGATTGGGGCTAAGCGCCATAGCATCAGAGAATGGGTTAATTTTGGCTCGCAAGTGGCGCTAAGCTCACATACTTGGCGCTGAGCGCAAGTGCAATAGACAGGGGCACTGAGAAATGGCGCTAAGCGCCATAAAATGAGGCTAAGCCCCAGAGAATCAGAGAGCTGACTGATTTCAGCTCGTGAGTTGTGCTAAGCCCAATATTTTGGCGCTGAGCGCCAGTTTAGCAGAAAGAACACTGAGAAATGGGGCTAAGCGCAAGAAAATGGGGCTAAGCCCCAGCGCATCAGAAAGCTAACTTATTCCAGCTCGTAAATGGCGCTGAGCCCCCTATTTTGGCGCTGAGCGCCACATGCAAAAACAGCAGTACTTAAAAACCATCAGCAAAATCCCCAAAACTCATGTATTTCTCTCAAACTCACCCAAAATCTCAAAATAACACTGAAACATGAGAATTCAATCATGAAAGCAATTAGAAAATTCATGCAAATCTAAAACAAAGCAACCTATCTAATCAACAAAAATAACACAAAAAGGGAAAGAAATCCTGGGTTGCCTCCCAGTAAGCGCTAGTTTAACGTTATTAGCTCGACGCCTTGTAAATTTTATGGTTCATGCAAAATAAGAGCAACATTTGCTCTTTCTACTTTCCCACCAAGATAGGGCTTCAGTCTCTGTCCATTGACCCTGAAAGTCCTTTTAGAAGCTAGATCCTCCACTTCTATTGCTCCGTAGGATGTCACCTCCTTAACAGTGAATGGCCCTGACCATTTAGACTTCAATTTTCCCGGGAATAACTTCAGCCTAGAATTAAACAACAACACTTGTTGTCCCGGATAAAATTGTCTCTGTGAAATATACTTGTCATGGTAGATCTTTATCTTCTGTTTGTATATCCCCATATTCTCATATACGTGCACACGCATTTCATCAAGTTCATGCAGCTGATTAACTCTCTTTTCTCTACTCAAAGTAGGATCAAAATTCAAGAATTTTAAGGCCCAAAACGCCTTGTGCTCCAGCTCAACTGGCAAATGGCAAGACTTACCATAAACCAGCTGATACGGTGACAAACCTAAAGGAGTTTTGTAGGCTGTCCTATATGCCCAAAGAGCATCATCCAACTTCTTTGCCCAATCCTTCCTTGAATGACCAACTGTCTTCTCCAAGATTCTTTTTATCTCCCTATTTGATACCTCCACTTGGCCATTGCATTGCGGGTGATAGGGAGTTACTACTTTGTGTCGGACATCATACTTGGAGAGGACATTTTGCAACTGATTGTTACAGAAGTGAGTGCCCCATCAGCGATCAACACTGGGAACTCCAAATCTAGAGAAAATGTTCTTTTTGATGAATTTAAGCACTTTGTTTGAGAATCATTTGCGGGGAGTGGCCATGGCTTCAACCCATTTTGAGACATAGTCAACGACCACCAATATGTCTTGGTTTGAATAAGAGGAAGGGAATGGCCCCATAAAATCAATGCCCTGAGCAATCAAATACTTCAACCTCTAGAATGGGATTCAAAGGCATTTCACTTCTCTTTGAGATATTGCCGGTCCTTTGGCATTTATCACAACCCTTCACATAGTTGTATGCATCTTTAAAGATGGATGGCCAATAGAACCCCGACTGAAGTACCTTTGTAGCAGTACGTTCACCATTAAAATGCCCTCCACAAGGGGAATCATGGCAATGCCAAAGTATCTTACGCCCTCATCTTGTGACACACACCTCCTGAGAATTCCATCAGGGCCAATTTTGAAAAGAAAGGGTCATCCCAAATGTAATATTGGGCATCCCGAAAGAATTTCTTTTCTATTTGCCATGTGAAATCTTCTGGTATAACCTTTGCTGACTTTAAAGTTAGCCATATCAGCAAACCATGGCCTTTCTTGCACCATCAGTAGTGCTTCATCTGGAAATTCATCCCTAAGCTCTTTTTCTTTGGCTGTGATTTCCTCGTTCACTAGCCTTGAGAGATGGTCTGCCACCATATTTTCACTTCCCTTCTTGTCTTTGATTTCAAGATCAAATTCCTGCAACAATAAAATCCACCTAATCAGTCTAGGTTTTGATTCTCCCTTAGTTAGCAAATATTTAATTGCTGCATGATCAGTGAACATAGTAATCTTAGATCCAATCAAATAGGAACGAAATTTCTCCAAAGCAAATACTATGGCAAGCAATTCCTTTTCAGTTGTCGCATAATGAATTTGATTCACATTAAGGACCTTGCTTGCATAATATATTGCATGAAAAATTTTATTCCTTCTTTGCCCCAATACAGCTCCTACTGCATAGTCACTTGCATCACACATAAGTTCAAAGGGGAAATCCCAATCAGGGGCTATAATAATAGGAGCAGAAATCAATTTATCTTTCAAACAATTAAAAGCATGCAAACACTCATTATCAAAATCAAAAGAAGAACTCTTAATGAGAAGATTGCACAATGATTTTGTAATTTTTGAGAAATCCTTGATGAATCTTCTGTAGAATCCAGCATGGCCTAGAAAGCTCCTCACACCCTTCACATTCAATGGTGGAGGTAGCTTTGCTATCACTTCAATCTTGGCCTGATCTACCTCCATACCTGCCGTTTGAAATCTTGTGACCAAGTACTATGCCTTCCTGCACCATAAAGTGACATTTCTCCCAATTTAAAACTAAATTGGTTTCCATGCATCTTTTAAGAACATTAGCAAGGTTAGACAGACAATGATCAAATGACGTACCAAAAATAGAGAAATCATCCATAAAAACCTCTATATACTTTTCAATCATATCAGCCAAGATAGAAAGCATACACCTTTGGAAAGTAGCGGGAGCATTGCAAAGACCGAAGGGCATCCGTCTATAAGCAAAAACTCCATAGGGGCAGGTAAATGCTGTCTTCTCTTGGTCTTCAGGATTGACTGTAATTTGATTATAACCAGAATAGCCATCAAGGAAGCAATAATAGGCTTGTCCGGATAATCTCTCAAGCATCCGGTCCATGAATGGAAGAGGAAAATGATCCAGGGTAGCTTGGTTGAGCTTCCAGGTAGTCGATGCACATACGCCAACCGGTGACTGTTCTAGTGGGAATTAATTCATTCTTGTCATTCATCACCACAGTCATACCTCCCTTTTTAGGGATGACCTGAACTGGACTCACCCAAGCACTATCTGAAATGGGATAAATCATTCCGGCTTCAAGGAGTTTCAGTACCTCCTTTCTCACTACCTCTTTCATTGTGGGATTTAACATTCTCTGCGGCTGCACCACCGGCTTGAATTCCTCCTCAAGTTTGATCTTATGCATACAAAAAGCTGGACTTATTCCTTTTAAATCAGAAATAGTCCATCCAATCGCAGTTTGGTGCTCTCGGAGTACCCTTACTAGCTTCTCTTCTTCAAGTTTCGACAAAGAACTGTTGATTATCACTGGATTTGCATCTTGATCGTCAAGGAAGGCATATTTCAAGTGAGATGGCAAGGGTTTCAACTCTAGTTTCGCTTTTTCCTCCACCTTGTCATTCCTCAGCTCTTCTTTCATCTTGCTGATAGCACTCTTTGCTTGATTGGCTTCTAGATACTGCAAGCATTCCTCAATGGTTTCCTCATCTACCTCATCATGATTCTCAATAGCATTCACAATCACTCTTTCAAGAGGTGAAGGTGGAGTATTGTGCTGAATAGATTCTGCAATTGTAGTATCAATCAAATCTACCCGATAAGAAGTTTCCTTATCATCCGGGTGTTGCATTGCTTCAAAGACATTAAAAGTCACTTTTTCATCTTGCACCCTCAACATAAAGCTGCCCTTGTTGCACATCAATTAAAGCCCGGCCAGTTGCTAAAAATGGTCCCCCAAGATAAGAGGTACTTCAACATCCTCTTCCATGTCTAAGATCACAAAATCTGCCGGAAAGATGAACTTATCAACCTTCACAAGAACATCTTCCATGATGCCATAAGGGTGCTTGATTGATCTATCCGCAAGTTGTAGTGCCATCCTTGTTGGTTTCACTTCACCACCACCAAGCTTGTTCAAGATTGAGAGTGGCATCAAATTGATACTTGCCCCCAAATCACATAAGGCCTTACCAATAGAAATGCTTCCAATTGTGCAAGGTATTGTAAAGCTTCCAGGGTCTTTAAGTTTTGGAGGCAGCTTCCTTTGAAGGATTGCGCTACATTCTTCCGTCAAGGCAACGGTCTCATCCTCTTTAAACCTTCTCTTCTTTGTGAGAAGTTCTTTCATGAACTTGGCATAGATTGGCATTTGCTCAAGGGCCTCCGCAAAAGGGATGTTGATTTGCAACCGCTTGAATATGTCAAGAAAACGAGCAAATTGTTCTTCCTTCTCTTTTTTCTTGGTTGGATGCGGGTATGGCAATTTAACATATGATGGAATCTCTTGAGGTGCACCTCCATCTTTCAAAAGTTGACTTTTGCTCTTTCTCAATATAGACTCCTCATCCACTAACTTTTCTTTCTTCTCATTTTCTTTTTCTTTTTCAATTTCTTCCCTCTCAACCTCTTTGCCATTTTTCTCATTTGTCTTGCTTTTTGTTTTTTCACTTGACTCATTTTTTTCAATATCTCTCTCTTTTTCAGTCAAAGGCTCACAACACACATTCTCAATGATTTTTCCACTCCTCAATGTAATAGCTTTACAATGCTTTTGGGATTGTTTTGAGTGTTACCCGAAAAACTCCTCTGATTGTTATGCCAATTGCTTTGCAATTTGTCCAACTTGAATCTCCAAGTTCTTGATGGAAGCATCTGTGTTTTTCTGGTTGGACATAGACATTTGCATGAATTGATTGAGAGTGTTTTCCAAAGCTGAAGTCCTATCCTGAGGTGGTTGTGTGGTTGGAGGTTTACTTGGTGACCCAACATCTTGTTTCCACCCAAAGTTCGGGTGATTCCTCCACCCTTGATTATAGGTGTTGGAATAAGGGAAGTTTCCTTGCCTCCCATAGTTCCCCATATAATTGGCTTCCTCAAAAGAGTTAGGGGTGGCCTCACAATTGCCATTGTCATGATCACCTCCACAAAAGTCACATTTCATTACTTGTTGTTGCGGCATATTGGTGCTTTGCATGGCTTGAATTTCTTTGTGGAAGCTGCATAAGTTGCTTGTTAATGGCCTCAAGTTGCTGAGTCAACAACTTATTTTGAGCCAAAATAGCATCCTTTGAATCCAACTCCAATATTCCCCTTTTTGAGTTAGTGCCTCGATCATAGTGCATCAAGTAGTCATTAGATGCCATAGCTTCGATCAATCTCAATGCTTCCTTTGGTGTCTTGGTGTTCCTAGAACCTCCAGCTGAGGCATCCAACATGAGCTTGGTTGACGGTCTCAATCCATTGCAAAATGTTTGCATTTGGATAAGATCATCAAACCCATGATTTGGGCATCTTCTGAGTAATTCTTTAAACCTCTCCCATGTGTCATGAAGAGTCTCTCCCTCTTGTTGAACATAGCTTGTGATATCACCCCGTGTCTTCACAAATCTAGATGCAGGAAAGAATCTTGCTAGAAACTTGGTTTCTAAGTCATCCCATGTAGCAATGCTCCCTCTTGGTTGAGATTGGAGCCAAGCTCTAGCTCTATCTCTAAGAGAGAAAGGGAACAACCTTAAGCGGATTGCATCCTCAGTGGCACCATTGATCTTCACCGTATCACACAGCTCAATGAAATTGGAGATATGAGTATTTGGATCTTCCTTTTCCATCCCTGCAAACTGATTTTGCTGCATAATGTTCAAGAGAGCAGGCTTGATCTCAAAATTATTGGCAGTGACCGGAGGAGGTACTATGCTGGAGGTATGCCGGTTTGCATTGGTGTTGGCATAATCCCCAAGTGTCCTCCGAGCTCTATCACCATTACCCGCCATCTCTTCCTCCACTTGTTGAACCAAAGTGGAAGATGGAGTTTCTTGTTGTTGTTGTTGTGTAGTCTTGGCTAACAACTTGTTCTTCTTTGTCTGACCCCTATTCTTCCTAGCTGTTTTCTCTACTTCTGGGTCGTAAAGAAGTTGATCGGCCAGAGTTTTACCTCGCATAAACAACACAAGCTAGAAAAAATTTGATTAGCACACAAGGAGATTATCAAAAGCAAAAAGAATATAAACAAAAAAAAAAATAAAATTGTGTCTAGATTAATAACTGAAATGGGTATGCTAATATTGAAACACCGATCCCCGGCAACGGCGCCAAAAACTTGTTAAGACTTTGGCAAGTGTACCAAGCCGTGCAAGTAATAAAGAGATGAGTGGGTTGTCGTTCCCAACGAGGATCGTGACAAATACTAGCACTAAACACCACAATCACTATCTAAACGATGGGTTTGGAAAGAAGGAGCTCAAAGAAAAATGATGAAATCAGAAATTAAAGAAATAAGTCTTTTTGAATTTTTTTCACAAACACTTGGTGTGCACAATTGAAATTGAATTCAATTAAGATAAAATGCTGGGGTTAGACTTACTAATTCTTTCCCAAATGCAATGACATAACAAACAATATAATCTTTAACTTCATTTATGAAAATCAATCCACTAATTACTCAATTTCTAATTCCTTAGATGAAAAGAGCCTAAATCCCCTAATTAAGTCCTAATTCCTTAGGTGACTTAAAGAGTGAATTCGCATTAAGGTTAAGGATTAACAGATTACTAATAGATCAAGACCTATTCCTAGATTCAAGACCTATTAGGTGATTAATTTCAGATTTAGACCTAGCATCAATTTTTCAATTGTTTACCAAATCAAGCATCAGGTCATGGATAATCAAGCCACAACAAGCATTAAGCACAGAAATTAAGCACTCATGAAGAAGTAAAGAAATATATTGGATGATCAAATCAAATCCATAAGAGATTCAGAAAAAGATACATCTAACCCCAACATAAGGAAGTTTAGCTAGACATGATTAAAGTGATACAATAAAAAGAAATAAAGATAAGAGATGAAAACTCCATTGGGTGCTCTTGGTTCCCCAGCCACGTCCAGAAGCTCTCAATCCTTTATCAAGAATCTCCCTTCTAAAAATTCCCCGCATGAATCCCCCAACATCTACGTAATATCCTATTTTCAGGATTTCTTCCAGACGCATCAGAGCTTAGCGCGAAATTATCCACGCTGAGCGCAACTTAAGTGACTATGCTGTTGCATCATAAGCAGTTGCGCTTAGCGCGCTCTTGCTGACGCTTAGCGCCACATGTGCTGAAGTGTATCACGCATCAGTCAATCTTCTGGCTTCTTCAGGCTAAGCGCCACAACCTTGGGGCTAAGCGCTGGCTTCCATACGTGAACTTGGGCTTGACTTCCAATTGGGCTTCAATGGGCTTCCATGATTTGCACCCAAACTGCATAAAACACATCAAAACATCATTAACTAATCTAAAAAAAAATCAATTAAGAAAATATTCTTAAAGACTAAATAAAACACATAAAACATGGACTAAAACGACATCTCAAGTCTAAAAAGAAAGATAAACAACCTCAATGTACACCTATAAAGGTATACAAATTAGACATTTATCAATTGCATAGTGAAAATGGTTCCACCTCTCATGATAATGAGAAAAGGACTAGGTAAAGAGATGAGAAAAAGGGAGGAGAAAACATTATGGATTATAATAATAAATTAACATGATTTAACAAAATAATTTTTCTGGCGAAAAAGAGCTCCTTGGTGGAGAAGCTAGGAAATAAGAAGGAAACCTAATCCTAATAAATTTTTTAGAAAAATAATGATGACACAAATGATAATGACATTGTATAAGAGCATTGTGGAGAAGAATATCCCAATAAAATCAACATAATTGGAATTGGGGTAGTTGAGAGGGTAGTCCCAAGGCCATTGACCTTCTAGGTGGTACAAGAAGCATGTGTTTGCTTACGGTCGTCTAACAATTTTTAAAGAGTGACAGGAAAAATTTAATCTCAAAGGAATTTAGACGAATTTGAAATTAAGGATTAGAGAATGATGATGATGACATGTTGGGCATATATATTTTTCTTATTATTTGTAATACAATATGAACTTAAGAAAAGATTATAACAAATCTGTTTAGAAACTAGGAGTGTCAATATAAAAAAATAGCCAATTTTCTTTTGAGCTCTTGAATCGATTGTGCTTGTGTTTGAAAGATTCTTGTGTTGGTTTCTCTCTAGATTAACTAGGATATCAACCTCATTACAATTCAAGAAGCACCATTTTCTTCACTCAATGTTCACTCAAAATATATCCATCATCATCATTGTCTTCAGTTGTTAAATATACGGATTTTCTTAATCTTCTTACACTCTTCCATATACTTTCGATAGCCAAATCTTACATAAGTAAACTCATATACCTTCTCCAATTCAAAGAGGTTTCTAGATTGAAGAATGCATATGAGTTAACCTTTGTAGGATCTGGCTAAGATCATGCGTAAGGAAAAGTGCAAGCATGCTAAGAAAATTCAATTTTGTAATTGTTGAAGACAATGATGACAATTGATGTATTTCGTAAGGAACGTTGCTTAGACAAAAAGTTGTACTTCCCGAATTGTTGCCAGAATTTCTATCTTAGCTCACCAAGAGAGATCCAATGCAAAAAAATTTTAACACGCATGAGATCAATTCATTAAACAAAAGAATTTTTACTTTTCCTAATATTGACCCTCCTTATTTCTAAACTCATTCATTAAATATGGATTGTCTTCCCTTTAGTTCCTACTGTATTACAAATAAGAAATGTACATCTACTTCACTTGTCAACACAATCATTATCAAATCCCTAATCTTAACTTCATCCAAATACCCCTAAAATTAATTTTTTTCTCAACTACTCTCCAAAACGCGATAGACGAGTGCAAGGAGACACATGCTTCCTGTGTCATCGGCAAAGGAAATAATCTAGGCATTAGCCACTCAACTTCCCTAATTGTAATGATGTTAAGCTCCCAATTTTATTAGGTGTTCCTCTCCATGAGACTCTTGTATAATGTCAATATTGTTGCTAAAAACACCATTTATATAAATTACATTTGTTTTCAATTCCGTCTTATTCCCTAACAACTCCACCAAGCAACTTATTTCCTTTAGAAAAATTATGTCATAAAAATGTGCAAATTTATTTTTCTAATCAACAATGTTTTGGTTCTTCCTTTTGTGACATTACCCTACCTAGTATTTTCTTCATCATCATAGGAGGTGAACTCATATCACAACTCATACTTTTTATCACATTTACCACTTGATAATCTTAGTGCTAGAGTCATCATCTTCACAATCAGTGGATGACGAAAGATAAGTTAGTTGAGCAATCAAATCCTAATGTTAATAACAATAAGGTTTAGAATTTCTCAGGTAGAACATTATTTCAACAATTAAAACACAACAACATGCACATAAATAAGTGTCAATAACAATATCACTATATACATGCAAATATAATTATACAACTGATGAAATAATTTAAGTCTTTAGTTTATGCAATTCGTAGCTTCGTAACTGATGCTTCTTATATATTTGTCATTCCTCTAAGTTTGAAGTCATCGTTCGCCTGTAAGATCTATCACACACCACCTAATGTCCTCAACTCGTGCGTATATATGTCATATGTTTAACAGCTTGTCACACAATTTTATAATCAATCATTCTTATTTAATTATTTAATTAAGGATAGAGCAACAAGACAAGTTGGTCGCACATTTTTTTTTCACTTTTCAAATTAATATTATATAACTTCATAAAAATTACAATTATATTATTTAAGATGTAAACATATATATACACATTCTTGTAATGAATTTAAGTTAATAATTTTACATTTATATAGATCAAATTTTCACTTTCTTTTATTCATATTTTATTTTTTATATTTATTAATTATTTAAGTTTAATACATTAATTATTAAATTAAATAATCTAGGTTAAATTAAAGTCTTGGTCCTTATAGTTTACATTTATTTTCAATTTAGTCATTATAATTTTTTACTTTTTAAAACAGTCCTTGCACTTATAAAAATTTTCAAAATAGTCCATGCCATTAACTTTTATTCTAATACCGTTGATTCCCTAATAAACATTTTACAGAGTAAAAAAGAGCATATAAAAGAGCATCTATTGAGCAAAAAAAAAAACTTATTCAGAAGAAATAAACACCAACTAGAATGAAGGAATGCCTATTGGATAAAAGAGTACATACTTACAAGAAATAATCACCTATTAGAATGAAGCAGTCATTTGACAATTTACAGAAAAAATAAGCATCTAAAGGAACTCTTATTGGATAAAGAAATGCTTACTTTGTTAGTCAATTGAATGTGTTATAACAAAAGTTAATGATGTGGACTATTTTGAAATTTTTTATAAGTGTAAGGAATGATTTAAAAAGAAAAAAATATAAGAATTGAATTAAAAATGAGCATAAAGTATAGGGACCAAAACTTTAATTTAACCAATAATCTATCAAAATTTTCACTTAAAATTTTTAAAATTTAAAGTTTAATTATTTAATTACTATTTTTATCATTGTTTTGTAAAATGGTTACATAATACTATATTATTATTTTTATAATGGAATAGTATTAGTCTTATACAATATCTTGTTATATTATTCAATTCCTATGCCATCATACTAGAAGTATATATAAACATACATTTAGATATATAAATAAATACAATATATATTAAAAATATAAAAATCATATGTATACATGCGTAGATATTATAAACAAATAAACAAAATATAATATTTAAATAAAAATAATATATCATATGCATAGTTCCTCCACGTCCACAGCTATCCACTACCATTGTTGCCATTGTTGTTACCATCTGCACCTATATGTGCACTCCTCCACCCAATACCTCAGAGTTTTGGTCACCATAAATGTTGTCAATCCCAGAAAAGCTCCCACGAGCAATGGGCTCAAAGTTTTGGGAACCAAGAAGTGATCAATACAACAGTGGTGGGGGAGGGGTTAAAGTGATGGGATTGGGAGCACACGGTTTCCGCCATCGTTGGTGGAATTTTGGTGGGGATGGAGCGAGAATGATGATGAAGTAGGGAAGAACAAGAGGAGATGAAGAGAGTGCAGAGAAAGAGACGAAGAGAGAAATAAGAAGAGAAGAATGGAAAAACGAAAGGGAATCGCCTGCATGCGAAAGTTATAAAAAAGGTTTTGGCGAATTTGACACAAATTCGTTGGAAACTTTTACCGGCGAGTCCAATTAAATTTCTGGTGGATAAGTTGTTAGAAAGTTTTTTATGCTTACACCTTGAAAAATTGGAGAAAGTTTTCGACAAAAAATATCTGCCACAAACATAAAAAAATTTAAATGTTATTTCCTTGTTAATTTTCCTGCAAAATTTTTGTCAAGAATAAATAAAAATTCGAGTAATTTTTTTCTTGCAGATAATTCTACCAAAATTTTATTTTATTTTATTTTTTTTCTTTTCTAACGATTCATTTTCTAGCAGATTATGCCACCAAAAATTCCTTTTTTTTATTGGCGATTTAATATCTGTCAATGAATCACAATTTTCTTGTAGTGGAGGCTTTTCCTATTTCAAGACTATGACAAACCACCAACCTCAATAAGGATTTATAGTAGAATTACAAATCACCTACTAACAGGAGAACCCAAGATTTAAACCAAAGTCATAAAGGTTATCATGAGTAGAAGGTTAACTAGGAGAGCCAACTCCCCATTAACATTTAACCTACTATTTAAATTGCCTATGGTTTACCATCATGTTTACATGGTTATTATAGAATTACCAAAGTTGCTATGATACACTCTCGATAAGTCTCATCTAAAATGAGTAAATAAAAATATATATCCACTAATAATTTAATTTAAAATACATTGTGATATTAATCTACTAAATTCTTTAAAAGTGGATACACTTCTACCTATTTACTTTACAAATAAGCTTGTTTTAAATTAACTTTTTTTCGTACCCTTATGGTACCATACGAGCGTGATGTTAAACATTTATTAGCTATTGCTATAATGAATGTTTTATAATATCCTAGATTTATACATGTGACATACACATTATGTTTAAATCATATCTATGCTTTAAAATATAAATTTTTCAAAAACATATATTGTTATAATTAATTTGCTTTTCTTTTTTCACAATTTTTTTTTCTCGTAGTCCAAATTCTCTTCATTAATCCGTCATACCCTAACCACGTCACTATTGCTAAATAAACGCATAAGATAGAGAAATTATATATTGACAAATTTACTATAGTAATGTGGCAGCATTGATTAAATAATAATGTAAAAAGGTTTTGTAATTGTAACAGATAAAAATTAATATTTTTAAAACAGTGAAACCACCGATGGGCTCACTTCAAACAGGCAAATAGAAAAAGAAAATGGCCAAAAGGCTCCTTTTGAGACAAGAAAAACATTATACGAAGAATGACAGTTTTAGGTGGCTTGTTAACTTAATTATATTAAGATTAATCATCACATTTCAATTCATTAGGAAAAGAAAAGAATAAACTACAAATACAGAATAACTTTATTTTTATAAAAGATAATTAAATAAAGATCCTAAATGTAATTAAAATTTATGCACCTACCTAAAGTATCTTCCTCCCAATATTGTATACCATCAAACTGAGGGATAGGTAGTTTTCTCTTCTTCAAATAGCTAGTTCACCAATTGATAATTTATTTTGTCATCGTGTTTCATTTTATAATTTTACTTACTGCGAATTGAACCTGAAATTTGTACCTGCATTATCACTCGACAAATTAACTGTAGTGAGCTTATAAACTGACATGACTCAGCATTATTTTGGTTCTAATCAAGCATCTTCATTTTTATTTTTTATGAACACATTAAGAAACACAATATCATATGAAAAAAAAAACTTACAAAGTTTAGATATATAAATATGTGCAAACGTCATATAATTAAACCATACTTCAAATATCATAACCAAAGCAGCTAACATAGGACCAAAACAGGTAGTTATCAAACTCCAAATTCCAATATCTAAACTCTTAGGAGCCAAGTCTATAGACCACAATCAAAATGCAAGAAGGACCATAAACTCTAGAGCTTATTCTAATGAAGAAAGAAAAGCAATATACAATCTTTTGCCATGGATCATGATGGTAGTTAGAGGTGGGATTCATTATGTCTTGGTATAAAAGCAAAAGATACTCTTCTCATTATACTACTTTGCTCAATGTTCTAATTGTTACCTTACAATCATTACAATATATGGCGACCCTTGGATAACAATCTATCTTCTCTCTTCAAAAGCAAGAAATATTCGATTAAATTGCATCTCTACTTCACTTTTAATCCTCTCTTCCCTCTCCCCTCTCATCTCTCATATACAAAGTTTTTTAATTAAAAAGTCATCGAGTATTTTATGTTTTAGCCGTAATTTTTCCATATAATTGAAATAAAAGCAAAATAACAAGAAAGAAGCATCTGATGATGAACGTATTTTTTCAACTTGTATAAATTTGAAGCTGATAAAGATGTAGATGCTTGAGGTCTAGCAAAGGGATTGATGTTCAGTCACAATCAAATTAACATCGGGATAAGGGATAAATAATGCTAATTTGCATGAAATGGAAATATCTCTAGCAAGAGAAGAAATTGAAAGAAAAGTGAGTATTATATTAGATTGCACAATGGTTATGGTAATGGAATAATCAGAAGCTATAGTGTAGGCCATTGTAGATACATTAAAATATAATAGAGCTCTGTTAGTCTTTTCGGTTTAGATCTGAATCTTTTGCAAGACATTATAGGAGGAAACAGTATGGGTAAAGCGTGCTTACTTTACTATCATTTCTTGGATGGGGAAAGAGAAACAATTCGGTGTAAAGCAAATTAATTAATGCCGTTATAGGAGGCGCAATATGCAGACGACTGTACACAATCACTGGCTTTCCCGTAATAAACGGATTAATTAGATTTTCTTTCACTTTAGTGAGACATGTTACTTAAAAAGACATTAGAGTGGAATAGTATAATACCAATAAAGGTTAAATACAGTAGTAAACAAATTTCTCTTTGAAGAGAAAAGATAATTACTAAAAAGATTTTTTGATTAGTAATTAATTGTAACAATGTGTCTATAGAGATATTCCAGTCAAAGATAAAACAAAAAAAAAAAGTGAAATAGTGTACCAACTTAGTAAGAGCTTGGAATTGTTTATATGAAGATCATACCACCACTAATATTATATCAAAGTAAATAAAATATATGTGTTCTGAGTTCATATAGTTGTACTTATAAGATTTTCATGTTTTTTTTAAATGTTGATCAAATGGAACCATCAACCATATAAATAACATTATTCCTCTTTAATTTCCCTGGACTAAAACTTACATTTTTTACAACAGATAATTTATGCTATTAGAGTATTGGTTGTTACAAAAATTGTTAGATAAAACTCTTCTAAAATAAATTTATTTGTAAATGATCAAGTAAAAGTGTATTCATTTTTAAATTATTTAATGAGTTAAAATAATAATACATTTTAAATTAAATTAAAAATTAATATACCCTTACTTATTCACTTTATAAATAAGTTTACTTTAAAAGAGCTTTTTCTTCAATTGTTAGTATTTAACATTAGTAGTCCGTGAGGGAGTAGGGAATAATATTGAAAATCTTCTTCTTTATAAATCAAGTTTTAATGAGTTGTGTGAGCTTGATTGAAATTTAGTTAATTAAAACAAGTGAAATTTCACGAAATATTGTACATACAAAAAAAAAATCTTTACAAACGGACAAACCCAAATAAAGTAGGGAAAAACTACATTATCTCTCATGGACTTTCGACTCTTGATTCCTCTGTAAGTTTCCTATATTTGGGAACTGAACCTTAAATAATTTGTTAATTTCTGTTAAAGCAAAAACAAAAAGAATGTGGATTGAGAAGATAAGAGAGTATAATACAATGAAATAGTATAATGTATATATGAGACTTCTAATTAGAAGTAATTGTAAAAAAATAAAAATAAAAATAAAAAAGACTTTTAATTAAAAGCAACAATTATATTCCTTACATTCATGTCCCTTAATGAACACCCAAACCAGTACTATAATGCACAAAACATTTTTAATTAAACAAAGCTTTGGGGATAAGAAAAATGCCCTCTACTTTTGCCACCCCTCATAATGCAATCCTTCCCTTTAAAACCCACGTCTCCAAATCCCCTTTCTCCATGTAAGAAAAAAAATTCTCCCTCCCTCTCTGTCTCTGTCTCTCTCTCTTTCTTGGACACAAACAAAAACACACACAGACACAAACAATAATGTCCAACCATAATGGGATGCATCCCAACAACGTTATTGAAGACCATGAAGCTCTGATATACCAAACTTACCCGTGTGCATACTATGTCCAAAGCCCCTCCACTCTCTCCCATGCCAACAGCGCAGACATACGCAGCAACATCCAAAACGACGTAGAATCAACCTTCCATTCCCCTATCAGATCCGAGATCCACCCCTCAAACCCGACCAATGAAGAAGAAGCCTCCCGCCTCGCCCTCTGCCGCTACTCCTCATCCAGGGGCTCCAGCCACTCTTTCTTGCACCACAAGAAGATCTCCTATGACGGCAGCCATGGCACTACCACCGAGAACGACGACGTCAACCGTCTAGTGATAGTTGATGGTAGTGGTGGTGGTGGCAGCAACGAGGGTGATGAGAATGATGATGAAGAGGAAGGGTTGTTTTATGACTATTATTACGGGAAGAGGAAGGGAGGGTGGACGAGGTACTTCTCTTACCGTAACTCTGATTCCTATGCTTGGATTTGGTTGCAAATGAGTTGGAGAGTTGTGGCGAGCTTGGGAGTCGCACTGCTTGTCTTCTACATTGCTACCAAACCTCCACCACCCAATGTCTCCATTGAGGTACGTACTCAGTAATTCTAAGATCGTCCTATATATCTTTGATCTTAGTATCTTGAGATTTTTAGGGTAATTATTCTTTAATATATATATATATATATTAAGATGAATTTTTATTGAAAGAGAGTGAAAAAAATAAATATTAATCATATAATTATATATAGATTATTAAAATTAAAAATTATTTAAAAGTTATATGACTATTTAAAAAGATTATATATATTTATGTACTAATTTTAATTATTTATATAAAATTTAATAATCAAAATTCACTCCTCTCACATCTTACAATAAACACTCCTCTAGTTACTCTTCCTATATATATCTTTTCCAATACTACTTTTATCAACTCCAGTTTTATAACTTGAGAAGAATGCTAATTTGGCTTTATCTTTTATGAATTGTAGGTACTTATGAGTCGGTCAGTTAATTACATATGTAAAATTAATCCTTGTCGTTTCGTGGTTATTTCTTTGGTAATACTCAAGTTAAATTTTTAGGCTAGAGATAATCTCTTTGTGTTTGGGTATTCTATAGGTTTGGTCAGTGGCCACATACATGAAACCTGATGTGCACTTCTAAAAGTGAGAAAATTCTTATATATTTATTGCCATTGGAATTGTGGGTCTCCACCTTAGTCAGAGGATCCCACATGAATATAATAGCAGAGAAAGAATTTTTTTTCCTTCAATAACATTTGACGAGGCATGCTCCTAAAAGTGACAAGGTAATACGGTTTTCTACGAATGACGAGGCAGGGGAATGATGAAGGAAAGACTTTCTTATGAGGGAAATTTCTTATATATACACCGAGGAAGAAAAATTCTTCTTTTAAATGAGTCTCATACTATTAAAATTATAATGGGACTTATATAATTAATAGGATTATCATAAATTTAATAGTTGAGATGGTTTATCGTCTGCAGGAAAGAATTTCTTTTCTTTTGAGATAATGCATACGTATTCATAGGGATGGCTGAATAATAAAAGGCACTGCCTTCCTTTCTTTTGGTAGGTCATTTCACGAAATTAAAGCATTATTGTATTTTTGCAGGCTTGCTGTGTTATCTATTCTATTATATAAAAGGACTTTTCTACTTTGCTATTTGCTTTTCTAAAATTGTTATTATTAATTAATTATCTATTTATAGATTTAAATAAAAATATAAAAATTATAGACACTATTATTAGTTATTTAAAGATTTAAAAATAAATATAAAAGGCTAAAATTATAAACATATTATTATTATTATTTATTCATTTAAAGATTTACAAATAAATTCGCACAAAAAAAAGATTTACAGATAAATATAAAAATGGAAAATGATAAACACTATTATTGCTCATTTAAAAATTTAAAAATGAATATAAGAGGCTAAAATTGCAAACATATATTATTATTACTCAATTAAAAATTTAGAAATAAATATAAAAAAATACAATTGTAGTTGTCTTTTATATTTTTCTTTCTTTGACTATAATTGTAGTTGCCTTTAAATATTCATAAACTCTTCACTATATATAGTTATAACTGACACAAAAGACTTTTTATTAGTATTTGTTCTTTTATCTTAAAAAATATAAATTACAAATACGTAGTGCCAGTTAATGTGGTAGCTAGTATATTACTAATGGTTCATACAAACTTCTAAACTTGCAAGTAAAATTTAAAGTTACATACTTTTCAAAAAATAAATCTTAATTAAAATATTAGACTTTGCACCTTTTGTTGTCTCAAAAATCAACTGTTAATTTGGGCTTAATTGCTTAAACTTAATTTGTTTAGTTTACATATAATTAACTATAGATAAATGCATTACTTTGTAAACGGCGGAGAAAAAGAAACAAAATATAGAAAGAATAAACGTTAATTGTTTATACAAAGTTTGGATAAAGGAGGGTGGTAAGTAACGAAGGATTAAACCTTTACCCTCATTATCACAGCATAGGTTTAGAGATGATCCGGTAAGTTGAGCTACAAATTTCTATTTATTAAATTAATTAATATTTAAATGAAAAATTATTTTAAAATCTTTTTTTTTATCAGTAATTATTTTAAAATCTTTGAGATAACAAACTACTTATTTATTAGTCACTTGTAACTTCTTCAAATTTGGGCCCATAGCATCTGCGCGTGTAGACCATTTCTCTTCCAATAGTGACGATGACTACAGATTGTCTAGTAGGAGCAATCATTGTGTAAAGTTAGAAATGGGAAACCTTAATGGGTTTATCTTTTTCACCTTTTTGCTATAACTTCATCATTCTTCTATCTTTTGACTGCTTGGTTGCGTTGGGGCTATGCTCCTCAAAACTGGAAAAGCCACTAAATCATAGGGAGAAGGGTCCTCTATAATGAAATTATTTGAAAAGTGAGTAAGCACATATCCACATTTAAAAGTTCGTTTCGATAAGATTTTTTATAATAATATTTTTAAAAGTATTTTAACATGTTTTTAAAATATATTTTGGTGTCAGTTTGAAAAAAAGTAGAAGTAGAAAAAAAGCAATAAATTTATTTAATTATGAAATTAACAATTTCTTATTTTTTTAAAGTAGGAGAGTGATTTTTAAATATAATTTTATGAAAATACTACAAAAATAAGCACTTCTAAAATATTGCATTCAAATGTAAAACAACTTATTTTTTAATAAAAAACACTACTAAAATAAGAGGTATAAAAAAAATCTTTTTTATATAAATGTATCAAAACAAGCCCTAAGTGTGTGTTTTATATTAACTGTGAAAATTTAATTATTTCAATAATTAATTGTATGTATTGATTATTGTTACAATAAATTATGAAAGAATTAATTTTATATTTAGATATGTTAGTTAAAACATAATTTTAAAATAATATGTTTTATTTAAATAGTATAAAAAAATTAATTTTATGTATTAAATTACTAAAAGATGTACAAAATGATTAAAAAAATTATTTAATTAAAGATAACATGATATTTATATCTTAAAATTTTTGAAATAATTTATAATCAAGCAGTTAAAAAAAGTCTATAATCAAGAATTAAAAGTTTCAAGTTTATGAAAAAAATTATTATAATGAATTGAATTTCATATAAAAGTTAAAGAATAATTTACCAAACATGAAAAGAATAATAATAAAAAATTTCTCAAAAAAAAATTGTTAGAACAGTAAATTAATATGAACCAAACACATGTTAAATTATTTAGTGAATAAAGATTATAATATATTTTAGATTAAATTATAAGTGAATATATTCTTACTTATTCAATTTATTGTCAAACTCACTTTAAAGAAAATTTCCTAACTCATAGATGTGTCATCTCAATTTCTGTTATCCATTGTTTGGATAAGAAGAAAAAATGAGGGGAAAGAAAATAAAAAAGGAGAGAAAGGTTCTCTTTGTTGAATGTGTTGGGTTTTGAAAAGGTGCAGCTGCCCTTCGTTTCACTTTTCTCGCCTGTTTCTCAATTTTCTTGCATGTTGAGCGAAGAAAACTTTCCCCGTAACCCCACGTTGTTTTTTAAATTTTTTTCCTCTTTTCCATGTTTCTCCCCTCATCCAAATAAGAGAAAAGTACATTTTCTGTCTACTTTTTCTCTATCAGTTTTCTCTTCTCATTTTCTCTTCATCCAAACAAAAAGTGTTTAAAGTAGAGATAGTTTTATGCATGGAAAAATTACTAAATTACCCGGAAAAGAATTTTCCAAACTTGCCCCGATATTTTTTATTTTTTTTGTTAACCCGTATATTGCTAGAAAAGTGAAAAACCTAAACTGTTAAAATGCGTTTAGACACTGACGATAAGATAAAGCGTGATAAGTATAAGAGAATAAGATAAGTTCGATAAGATAAACAAGTTTGATAAGACTTATACTATCAAGATTTGATGCATTTAGTATAAATAACTTGATAGTATATATAATTATTTACTATGACTATATTATCCTTAACATTTTTTACCATCACCTTTTGCTTGTTAAACTACTAATGAAATAATAATAATAATAATAATTACGAATTTAATAATAATAATAATTATGAATTTAATAATAATAATAATTAAGAATTTAATAATATTATTAATAATTTTGAATATAATTATAATAATAATTACTAATTTAATAATAATAATAATAATTACTAATTTAATAATAATAATAATAATTACTAATTTAATAATAATAATAATAATTACGAATTTAATAATATTATTAATAATTTTGAATATAATTATAATAATAATTACTAATTTAATAATAATAATAATAATTAGAATTTAATAATCATAATAATAATAATTACGAATTTAATAATATTAATAATAATTTGAATATAATTATAATAATAATTACTAATTTAATAATAATAATAATACTTACTAATTTAATAATAATAATAATAATTACGAATTTAATAATAATAATAATAATAATAATAATAATTATGAATTTAATAATAATAATAATAATAATAATAATAATAATAATAAAATTAGGAATATAATAATAATTATTATGAATTTAATAATAATAATAATAATTACAAATTTAATAATAATAATAATAATTACGAATTTAATAATAATAATAATAATTATTACGAATTTAATAATAATAATTACTTAATTTAATAATATTAAAAGTGGAGGGTAGTGGTGGGAGGAAAATCTTATCGATTATATCATGGGGTCATAAGGAGGATAGTGTTATATGTTTATTATTAGCAGGATAAGAAAAGCATTTTCCGATTTAATTATCCTATCAGGTGGACATACCAAACGTCTGATAAAGTCTGATAGTATTAACTTATACTATCATATTCTCCTTATACGACGCACCAAACATATGTTAAGTGGGTTCCTCTATTGGATTCATTGCTCTAGTCTGTTATTATTATCTGGGCTCAACCAGGCTACAGAGGCTCTGGACTCTAGCAGCAATACTTTTAATGTATTTATCTTAGCTAATAACTCCAGACAAATATCCAGATAAAGTACTCGATTTACTACTACAACACACTAGCCCTCACCATTTTGTATCTGATATTAGGGCGTATTTGTTACATATATAAACATAAATATTATTGATAATTTTTTTAAAATTATAATATTTAATAAAACATAAAATTTTCTGGATTTAAAATTTAAAAGACAATGCAACATACATGCCTTTCAACTTATTTTAAACCCTAAAAGGTTTATTTTAAAATAATGTAAGTTTCACAATTAATTAATATATTGATTACTATCGTGAACCAACGAAACATAGTTATTATTATATAAAATATCACCTTAAACTTTTATAATGAATCTTTGATAAAAATGTGTTTAAATAAATAATATAACTAAATGACAAATAGTACTTCAATAAGACATTATAATATTATATATACATTACAAACTCGCGTATAATATGTGCATGGCACAGACATGTTAACTATTTAATTAATATTACTCACGTGCCATTTCATGTGCAAGAATAACCAGTGAGACAAATTAATATAATCTCATTTTCACCAAAAATAAATTATATCAATTACTATTATATCTTGTATTTTTCATTCTTTTTCTTTATGAAAAAATATTAAAAATTATTCTTACATTAATCGAATTTTAGATAAAAATATACTATTGATTCCAAGTTAAAAAAACTATTTTTTCTCTCGTGAAAAAAAATAATAATTTTGCTTGCTTTTGTGTTTCGGTGAAGATATTTTTGCTTGCTTTAATTTGCAGATCGCAAGGATTCCAGAATTTAAACTAGGGGAAGGGGTGGATAGAACGGGCGTGACAACAAAGATCCTGACCTGCAATTGTTCCATGAATTTAATCATAGAGAACAAATCTAGGTTCTTTGGTCTTCACATTCGTCCTCCCGTCATGGACATGAAGTTTTCCATCTTACCCTTTGCATTTTCTCATGTAAGTACGTCTTGCAGGATTGTACATATATGAGCTATATATTGATCATATACTTGTATATTTTCCATGATCTATAAAACATAATTTTTTTTACATTATTAACTGGAGGCCTCTTAAATAGTGATTGTGATGATAATCACTTTTATTTATCAGACATTGTTAAGGTTAATAATGGTAGAGTAACATGGGCTTAAGCTGGTCTAGATGCCATCTTATTGTTATTCCAAAAAAATGAGAACATGACAAGATGCTCTTAGGCTTGCGTAATGTTATAAATATAAATTAATATTGAATTTCTATATTTATATTTTTAAATTATTTAACTTATTATATCACACAGTACGTACTATGATAATAGCATAAAAATGTACAAAACTTACAAACTTTATATACGCGGATGGTTAACCTCTCAACTTCATCTTTTTCATAATAACATATGTAGATTTATCCCTAGACTTCTTTTGCTTAACTTTGTGTAAATGTCGTATCTTTAATTCAAATTCAATATTGCAGGGGCCTGAGCTCTATGCTGAGAGTGGCTTAACAATCTTTACATTACAATTGGGAACAAAGAACAAGCCCATGTATGGTGCAGGGAGAAGCATGCAGGATATGCTAGATTCAGGAAGAGGATTGCCAATAGTGATACGAGTTAGCCTGAGCTCATATTTCAAAATGGTTCCGAGCCTTATAAAGCCCAGGTTCCATCATCGAGTTGAATGTATGGTGGTTCTCAGGAAGGGTTACGATAAAAAACATCGAACCCAAGCATTTAATAGCACCTGTAAAGTAACTTCTTAATAAAACTGTGGCTTCAAATAACTATAAATTAATGTGGAATATACAAGGGTCTGAAAAAGATATTATAAGGGGAAGCTTAATTAGAAGCTTCAGTTGTATGATCTGGTCCAAAACAAAATATTGAAGTGCTTCCATTTTATGTTCTATTGTTCCATCCTAGCTCATGGAGTTCTTTGGATACGCCATAGGTGTGTGAGAAGACTAACCTCCCTCCCCCCCCCCCCCCCCCCCCCCCCCAATGGTGGTTATGGGTTGCCTTTTATAGTGAGATTGCATGATCTTATCTCATGATTGCTTATGATTTTATGTTAGAGGGCCTATTGGGGCTTGCATGTGTACTCCCTTTTGTCCTTTTTCACTAACTAAATATGAGATATTTTTAGATATTTGAGCCATGAGTTTGAGTGATCATTTTAAAAGGTCGTGGATTTTGAGTAATGGGCCTCTAGACCTAAATACAGTCCAAGTCTCTCAAGTTGGAGCAATATAAACAGTTGAGCGAATGAGCTAAACTTGTCCTAGCTTGATTTACATGTACTACCCCAGTGCGACCCAAAACCCTCCCAGGTGGAAATGAGATGAAAATCTTTGAACGACCTATGACAAATTTTAGGTTGTGTCTCCAGTATTGATCATAAGATTAAATATCACGAACTTTAGGTTGTGCTTCTTGTACAATACTGATCTCCTGTTGTAGGTTATGCAACTTTTGGTTGTGCTTCTTGTGCAATACCGATCTCCTATTATTGGTTATGCTTTATGTAGAAAGTCCATCCAGGTTGATTCCACAAAATATCAAGGATTTATAAAAAATTATGTATAAAATTATGACCAAATAGTAATGGATTCCCATTTCTCTTGAGATAACAGAAGGAATATCTATTTCTTAAATTATGGGACAAAACGACAAGAATCCTAGAGAAGAATCCTCCTTGTAGTCTCCGCATCTTTGAATAAGTGTTGATGCCCATATCTGTGATTGCAAGTCCCTCTGGGTTTCCCCACACTTTGCTCAGCATTGCCTTCACAACACTGCACGATTGAGTGCTTTTTCTACTAGGATTCTTTCAATCAACGTTCTTCTTACTAGCTGAATGCACTCATTTTCCTCTACTTCCAACAAGAAACTTTCGCCTTCTAAGCCTCCTCCACCTTCAGATGAGTCTACCCCAGAGTTTTCTTCCATCATCTTACTCCCCAACCCCTCAACAATAGTGGCCACACTTCTAATATCTTCAAATTCTTAGAAAAACCACTATTTGTTTATCTAATACAAACCAAACTCTTAGATTAAGAGCTCATTAACAATCCTCTCATAGGAAGGACACTTCTACACTAGAGGAGAAAACACTCCTACACCAAAAAACTCCTACACCAAAGGAGAGAACTGCTATTTTTCAATTCAAGCCATGGGTTTGAGTGATCATTCTAGAAGGTAGAGGGTTTTGAGTAATGGACCTCCAAGACCATGTACAGTCCATCTATAGATATATTTATTATATAAGGCTTTGTATACGATCCACATTTAAGGAAAAAGATGTACAATATATCACCTACAAGTTACAATATTTTTTAAAAAGTTACAAAATTTGAATGTTAGTACAATTTTTTTAAGGAAAAAGCCCAAAAAAACCCCTTTTAACTTTGCCCGATACACACATTTTAATCCTGTAACTTTCAAAATATACATTAAGGTCCCGCAACTTTTAAATTTGTGCATTTCAATCTAAAATCATAATGTTCGTCAACTTTTGGATGGAGTTCATTATGTGAGAGGCATGTGATGTAAAAAAAAGTACTTATATTTGAAGGTCACATGCCTCTCATGTGATGAATATCGTCCAAAAGTTGATAGACGCCATAATTTTGGACCAAAATGCACAAATTTGAAAGTTGCGAGATCTTGATGAGCATTTTGAAAGTTATAGGACTAAAGTGCAATCAGACAAAGTTGAAGGGAATTTTTTTGGACTTTCCTTATTTTAATAAAATAGTATAAAGTTACATAATTTAAATATGAAATTATTTTTCTATAAATAAAAAAATCTAATTTGAAAAGATTATCACTTGAATCACTTTCTTTTAGGAGAAAGAAAATTTATTATGATCGAATAATCCAATGACACTTACAAATTAGAAAAGATACATTAGATTTAAAAAGAAAAAGAAATAAATATAGCTTATCCTATGAACTAACGAACGATTTGTAGATCTGCTCCTTATTCGAAGACTATCAATGCCTAAGCATCTTTCATAGTAAAGACCAACACGAAAAGTACTGTAATTTAAAGAGTGTATTATGCCTCCTCCCAAAGTAGACATGAAAATCTCTCATACCTGCAAATCTATCAGGCTATGACTAACCACAAGGGGACTGATAAAAAGCATCTTAAAAATTAAAAACCAAAACACTCATAAAAGGGATAACAAAAACATCTATAAAAGGGATAACAAAGTCACAAGATCTGCCATTGAGAGAAGCAAATCTAGACAACCAAGCTCAAGATCTATCAGATATGAATAAATTATTAGAAACCACACAAAAGCAAAAAAAAAGAGATGGTGGAGCTACCATCAAAGAAAGAGGATCGTAGCCCCTACTCCAACACTCTTAGAGAAGGAGGCTCAGAACAAGAGAGAAATAAAGAGTGTTAAGAGTCTCACATTGTCTGCCTCAATATTTGGGGTGCGATTTATATATATGTTGGGTCACTCTACTTAATGTCAATTGATTTTAGGTTAAAATTTCACATGGTATCAAAAACCAAGATCCCATATTTGTTTCCGCCAATTTCTCTAGGTTTGTTTCCGTCTGTTTTGTTTAGGCATCTGTGGAGGGGGTGTTAAGAATTTCACATCACTTGCCTCAATATTTCGGGTGCAGTTTATATATCTGTTGGGTCACTTCACTTAATGCCAATTGGTTTTAGGTTAGAATCTCACAGAGAGAAAGAGAGGCTAAGGTTTTAACGATTATATTTAATCGAATCATTTTGTTTTCACATCGTTATATGTAATTAATCACTTGTATAACTTTATCATTAACATACATAACCAACGTGTGTTGCTTAGAGTGGAAGGAACTTGAGTCTCTTAAGTATGTGGTACTGAGTTTGATTCCTAGATTCATATGTATGAAAATAATACCGTTGGGAGGTATCCTCAGTTAGGCGTCTGACCGTACTCTAAGAGATTAGTGATCTTTCACTCATCGAGTGGGAGAATATTATGAGAAACCAAACAAAAAAAAATCATTAACATATGTATTCAATTTCAAACTCAATTTCATGGTCAATTAAATTTAAATGTGGGTAAAATCGCAGGTTATACCTCAATTGTGTCTTACCCTGTGTTTCGATGTTTTTTCATTAATGAAACAAAATGAAATAGGTGGGGATGGGCCGGAAAGGAAAGGGAAGGAATAGAACATAGTTACCATTCTCTTTGTTTGGAAGTTTCATTAACGAAACGAAACGGAACATAACTTTATTCATGTGTTCTCCCTATTCCACCTCAATTTTGGGAAGAATAAAAGTTAGGCATATGAGGAGAAGAGAGAAAAAATAGTTCCTCATGTGTTGCATTATCTTATCATGTATTTTAAAACTTCTAAACAAGAGAAGTTATTTCTCTTCCCCTTATTTTTTTTCCCTTCCTCTCATTACTTATCCCCAAAACAATTATGAGTACTTTGTGATCCAGTTAATTTAATGTATTGTGCTAAATATTTTCATCTCTTTTCTTCTCCTTTCTTTCTTGATTTAAACTTGAGTTCCATAACCAAAAATGAGACACAAGTTATATTAAATTTAGAAATAAAGAATTTACAGGAACTAAAATGAATCACTAATTTAAGAATATCAATAACATAATTTAGATAAAAATATCTGGACCAAATTCAAACCTTGCCAATGGGCCGGGATTGGGTCATGCTAATGGTGGGCCAAAAATAGGTTGGATAATTGGTTCAAGGTCTAAACACTTAAAGTCTACTCAATTTTGACCTAAACCTACGAACGGTCCTTCCTAGTTATAATGCCGAAGCAATCTTGTCAGTTGCAAGAAAGAGAACTCCAAACTGTACAAATATGCGATCCGTGTTTAAATTTGAGGACATATTATATCAGGCATTGATGAGATCCAAAAGGAAGTTAATGAAGCTTTGTTGAATGAAGCTCGAAAAGATAAAGAGCAAGAAAGAAATCATGGTACAAGATTCCAAAGAAGAATTTTGTGTCTTATCTAAATGCTTAAATTTGTTTAAAAGTTATTTTTAGTGTGTAAGTATAAGGTTGTTCTCTGAAGAACTATAATTGCCAAATTCCTTTTCTTTTCTCCTATGGAAGTTGCAAAGTTCTTGATCAGAAATGCATACTTGAACATTGTAATTATATATTAGGACAAACTAAAAATGATTCAGTATGAATTTTTGTAGTTTTATTTTCTATACGGTGGTAGAATTTCATTGATTTTATGTTTAGAGTTTAATTTCAAAAGACTATCCTATTAAGAAGGAAATCCTTATGACTTAAGTATTGTATTTAGACTCCATATTTGTCCAATGTGGAACACAACAAAATTTTGTAACTCATTTCTTAATTTTTTTTATTCATGTGGATTATACATTTAATTAAAGATAATAATAATTCAAATTCGTGAAAAAAAATAAAGATAATTTTTTCTTTTCTTAAAATCACCCTTATCTAGTGATCCTCCAGAATTTAATCTTAAATTAATTCTTGTGCTCTCTAATAAATATCTCACCAATCATTCAATTAACATTTCTTTTTTAATTTTTAAAAGTTGTATTGTTTGGTGGTTCGTTTTGCTATTACATAAGATATTTCCAATATGCAAGGAATGCATAGGTGAGTCCGTGACACGAAATTGACGGATGATGTATCAAATTGGCGTCTATAAATTGGACTACGCAATCGACCAGTGGTGCATTTGCCCCATATTTTGGTATGTGTTTGATTTATTTACTAAGTATGACTAAGTGATGCGTGTTTCTGTTGTAGATATTGGCAAGTGTATTAAATTGATAAAAATAATAAAAAGTGAGTAAAATATTATTTTTATAATAATTATGTTATTAATTATTAAATTCGTTAAATTAATACTATTTAAGTTATCAAAAAATGAGTTATTATAAATTTAATTAAAAAGAAATATAAGTAAGTAAAATAATAAATCAAAGAGGTGAAAAATAATGGTATTAAAGTGTTACGGTTCAAACTTCACTTGAACTTTTTAAATGTATATTTAAATATTGGTTTAACTATGTTCTATTTCAATGATTTATAGTCAATTTCTAAAATTTATTAATATTCAATCCCTTAGTATATGAATCCAGTTATACTATTTGAAATTAACTAATCTCTTAATCTAACTTCAAATAGAAAGGTATTATCAAGAACGAGAGAATCAAAAGAAAGACTACATAACCTACAATGTTTATTCCTAATAATTGTAGAAATTATGGTATTTATTACATATTCTAGGTTCATTCATATTTTTCCAAATCATACATCAACTCAAAAGATCATTCCCAAATTGATCAAGTTTAAAAAAATATTACGAATAGAGATTAACATGTAAATTATGAAATAGAAACATAAATTAAACTCATAAAAGAAGTTACATCATCCAAAAACAAGATCCATCATCTTCCAAACAAAGGGAAATTAGTTACACATGAAAAAAGAAGAACACAAAGGAAAGAACAAATTCCATTGTAGAAAGGCGGAAAGGTTGAAGAAAATTCCTAATCTTCAAGCCTAACCACACCACATTTGGGTTTGTGCCTCTTGACGGCTGTTGCGTTCTGTCTAAGTTTGTGTTAAAATTGGCATAACTTTTCTATTTATAAAGAAAATAGCGTGATAGGTTATGCGGCCAGCGCTCAGGAGTTGGCGTTCTTTCTTGAAATTCTGATACGTAACGCACGCTCAGGCGCTGAATGATCAGAAATAAAATTCCTCCTCTGCCTTTGCCAGTGCCTAGGCGCTGAACCACCAGAATGCAAGTTTCAGCTTTTCTGTCTCGTGCAATCGTCCAGTCTTCTTCTATGCATAATTACTTATTAAAATAAATAAAACACACAATTAAAATATAATTTAGAAAAAATAAAAACAAAATAAACTTAAGAGCAAACTTAATAAAAAAGATTAGAATAGAATGAAAATCAAGACTTTTGAACCGTAAAAATATGAATTTTTAAAGATTCATTACTCCCCCAAATTTAAGATTTTGCTTGTCCTCAAGCAAAAGAAAAACAAAACAAAACAAAAGACTGTACAAATAAAAACTCAAAACACACAAACTCAACATGGCAATAGCAGTTATAAAAAATCATTCATATCCTCAGAAATTACTTCACAATCTAACTTCAAAGTGTCACACATGAATAATCTAATTGTTACATCATCTCTCACATGCAACTCTCATGCATAAATGACTTCCAAAAAATATAAATAAAAAATCAATTCCTATTCAGAAAGTACAAACCTGGATAGGTTTATAAAACTACACGTGCACGTCAAACCCACATCCATAGGGTTGTTCTTCATCTCTCTCTCCACTAATGTAAACAACATATAACCAAAGATCAAAAGGGTCTTTACAAAACTTGTAATGTAAGGCCAAGGGTGATGAGGGTTAAGAAAGAAGGGGTAGGAGAAATAAAACAAAAGTTGATATACATAATCAAGTACAATTCAAAATCCAAGCCACAAAATGTTGAATAAGTGTAAAACGGAGCATAGAAATCCATCACTTTATTTGTATACTTTTTCTTTAACAACCTCCACCCCAAACTTATTTCTTTGCAACACATTGGGTGGATTTTTCTTTTTCTTTTTTTTCTTTCATTCAATTTTTTTCTTTAGCTCTTGAAATATATTATGCACAAAAATAACTAAGGCTTGAATAATAAAATAATACAAGATATGTACTCAACAAAGGGTGTATAAGAGAATATTTTCTTTCTTTCTTTTTTCATGGGTATGGGAAAGAAAAATGTGGGTAAAGAAAAGAAATAAAGGTCAAACATACACAAGGCTGCAAAAAGGATATAGGAATATACTGTGTTTATAGGTTGGTTTGAGAGGCTCAAACGGTCCAAAGAAGACCCTAATCATTTCCTTGATCATGTATTGTCTAGGATTTCGCCTCAAGAGAGAATCTAACAACTTTTAGATGCAAATCATCCACATACATGCATTCCCATAAACTTTCTCTAAGCTTGACATGCATTTAAATTCCAGGGTCTATCAATCATAAAGATGAGAAGAACATTCGTATACAATTGAAACAATAGAGATAAATGTAACTCATAGATTTTCATGTGATATCCTAAGAAAATAAATCAATTCACAATTCAAACAATTATTGGATATTCAATTCAACATACCGGCATGCACAAAATGACTCAAAACACAATCGAGTGATGATAACAAAATAAAACTCATAAAAACAAATGTGAAAATAAAATATTAAAGAAAAGAAAAATAAAATTCTTTTTGGTGGCCGACAATTATATACACCCCTTACAAAGGCTCCGAACTCAGTGAGACACTTAAGCCGACTCAACATCACCTTCAAAACAAAAACATAAAAATGATAATCAATAAAATAACAAATAACAAAATAATAACAAAAACAAAAATAAAAGAGTAAAGAAAAAGAAAGAAAATTTGGGTTGCCTCTCAAAAAGCGCTTGTTTAATATCATCAGCTCAACGTTGCCTTTTTAACTCATCAAGGTGGCATGAAGTAAGAGAAGTAAGATGACGTCTTTCTTTTGTCAGATCTTTGCCTCCATACTCATTCACTGGCCTTAGAATCAATCTGCAATAAATCAGTGGAAGTTGGAGGATTTTTTTCAACTCCAACAATTTTTTAGAGAAGAGGATATTTCTTCTTTTCATCAATGATCTTGGAAATGGGAAGATCAACATTGATTAATAATGAAGGGCTCTTACTAGACAAATCTTGTAGAGACTTATCTTGAATGCATTTTACAGAGGCATAGAAATCTGATGTCAATGCAGATTTATCAAAAACGTTGCATGGTCACCTGATCTCCATCCACCCTCAAAATAAGCTCACATCTTAATACATTAATTAATGCTCTTGAAGTAGCTGATGCGAATTAAAAGTTGCAAACTCAAGTGCAGGTTGTTTCAAGTAATAAATTCTCGGGAGTCCGAGGTCGATCCACAGGGAATTGATGAAGAAAAATTCTTTGACGTAAAGTAAATATTTTGTCACACAATAAAAGTGATAAAACTTGGTCACAAATAAAAAAAAACTTACTTGGGTTAGGAGATCCACTCTTGGTAAATAAATTAAGGACAAAATTAATTCTTTTGATAACTTAATTAGAATCCACGCATAATGGAGGTTCCAATTGAAAAATACAACATTCAAAGTTCATTAAAAATTATATACGTAATTATATTATGATTCCTTTAATCATCTATTAATACCACCACTTATAAATGAGATCAAGCATTCATTGTGCCAAAATCTTGTCTACAACAAATCAAGATCTCCACTTTACAAGGATAATTTCTAAATTGATTGGAAACAAAATACAACATGTATAATGACTACTTCAAAATATATCATTTAAGCACAAGAAAGAAATGAATTTAACCTTATTTCATTACCAAGAGCTTCACCCTTTCACCTAAGTAAAATGAAACTTAGTTACTCATAAACAAGAAGAAGGAAGAGAGAAGAAGAAGAAGAAGAAGAAGAAGAAGAAAAAGAAGAAGAAGAAGAAGAAGAAGAAGAAGAACATGACTTCAATTTAGAACAAAAGAAAACTACAACAAGATAAACAAACAACACAATAACATGATCTTGGTCTCTAAGACCAAGACTCCCAAATGAGCAGCTAATGGTGCCTTTTATAGAGGATTAGGGATATAAAATGACAAGGGGGCTGAGTCATGGGTGAGTGGATGAGTCGAAAATGAGTGAAAAATGTCAAATGACTTTTGATGAGTGAAAAATTATGGAGATTCTTTGTCTCCAAAATCATTTAGTTCTGAAGTCATTGAATACGTCATTTTTGAGAAATGTTGTCTTCATAAAAGTTGTAGGCCTGGATCTTAACTTTCAAATGCCATTAGTTTGGGTCAAAACTCATTTCTACAACTCAAGATATGGTCTAATTACTGCATACTGCTCAAGCCCAATGACAACTCCTCTGTTCTGACTTCTAATCCCAATATGATCCATTAGACCTTAGATTCTGGACAAGTGTTCAACATGAAGGTTGTAGATTTTGGTCTTAATATCAACCATCAAAATTTCAGCCCATTTGACATCTTATATCCTGAGTTATATCATGAACAGTACGCATAGGTCAAGCTGTCAGGATCAGTATCCTAATTCTTGCTTCAACTCCAATTTGAGTTATCTAAACGTGTGATTTGGCCTTTAAGGTCTTCATGAAAGTTGTAGGGAATTGTCTTATATTTCCTACAATACTAGAATCACATCAACTAGATATTTGTAACTCAAAATATAGCCAGTTTACTGAACACTGTCAAAAAGATAAATTAAGGCTAATTCATGCGATAATTCTTTCAATTATCCAATTAAGCTCAATATCATAGAATGTGACAAAACCAACATAATTAAGCCTAATTGAACCTTAAGAAGCCCAATGTGAGGATTATAAAATGTATAAAATATATTGTTATCAAATTTCCTCACACTTAGCTTTTGCACTCCTGGACAAAACACATAAAAAAACTAGGGATCAAAGAAAAAAATGACACAGACTCAAAAGTTAAAAACTCTAAAGGATTCAATGAATCAAGAAGAGTAACCAGACATTCAAGGGATCAAAACATTCATGAGGTAACATTTCTTTGCATCTCAAATCAACAAGTAAGGAAACTTCAGTTGAAAAACATGAATCAGGAATGATAGATCCTCACAGAATTCACTCTCAATCTCTCAAGTATTTAAAAGGTAAGTATTTCACTCTATTCAACCCATGAACAATTACACTACCATAAGCTTGCTTATCTTTTACTTCTCCACTACTCAGAACACATGCACACAAAAATCAAGAGAACTTTATTCAAGGTTTTAATTGGGCTATGGTAAAGGAGAGGGGTAATATGAATATGACAAGTTAAATAGCAAAGAGAATAGAAGAGCATTATGATACAATTAGAGTGGAGAAGATGTTTAAGAACATTCAGTTTAAATTTTCCAAGATTTTCTTAGTTCCTTCTTTGTTTGCTTCCTTCTCATAAAGGACAATGATCAATATTTGACTAATGTTTTGTTGAAGATTAATGCTAAATTAGTAGGTTGAATTCATTGTTATGCCTAAACATTCTTCTTCTCTTTCTGTTGTTTCCAAGCATCCACTCTCATTCTAGGTATGAATATGTCATATGGTGCATTAGGAGAGTTTGATAATCTTTTAATTGCAGCGGTGGTCAGCTCCCCTTTTTTTTTCAATATTTTGCATACACACCCCCACACTTGTTCAAAAACTCATCCAATAACAAAGCCAATGCTCTATTATTCCCTAAGGTTAAGTAAGAACATGTTTTTTTTTAGAACACGTAATGAGCTAAAAATAAGGAATTGTCAAATAAGCTCAAACAGGTTTACACAAGGAAAAATATGCAATGTTGGCTATTTGGTCAAAGTAGCTATTTCAAGAAAAATGCTTCAATCTTATTTATGTATGCATGTGAAAATGTAGCCTAAAAAACAAAGCAAGTTCTAGAGTAACAATTCCGTGATTGAAAAAAAAATCACACAAGAAAAAAGAGAATGATACAGATGTTCAATCCATTCATCGATAGGCTCAAAATCTCACAAGGCATATATCCACCATTCTCAATCTATCAATTCAACATCCATAACCAAGTATATGAAATTTAAGAAAGAAGACAATCTATTCAACCATGCCATGATCCCTGAATCCATTGCTACTTCTACACAAAATAGTTACTACACCAATCTAGATGCGTCTCAAGAGTAAAATTACTCCTTACACTGCCATCCTTAATTCGTTTTGCTGTAGGTTTCTAACAATCATATCAATTAACATACTTCCTAATTTTATTTTATTTTTGAGACTTCAAGAAAATCATCAGGGTAAAAAAGTCTAGAAACCCCTGAAGGACCTCACCAAAGAGATCATTCACTCAAAAGCTATATACAAGGTGGCATATCTTTATACTGCGTGTCACCAGTGCAGTCCATCCTTACAAGGCATGGCTTCAGATCTCTACTGTGGCTAGAATTTACACAACCTGTCTGAACACCTACTTAAAGGCATTGAATCTGAATACAGGTGCATACTCAACACCACCGGCATGACCTGACGCATCAGAGCTCATAAAGTTAAGTACAAGATAATGCTCAGTAGCTATTTACGTTTCATAGCAAAGATAGAACTCCTCTTTCGGTCCAACAGTGCTACAGAGCCTAGGTCCCAAGAACTGGGAATATAGCACGTGGCTCTCTACAGAGCATGACACACGAACCTTATTTATAGACCGACGTGCGAAGGTCTCCTCCTGAGTCTATGACAAGACGGGCATTCGCGCGGGGCTCCTAATTTAATTAAAGACCAAGTACAACCGAAGTTCCACCATTCTTCCTTTTTTTTTTTAAAGATGAATGTCGCAACCGGGATCGCGACGGGACGACCGAAAAAAGATAAAATCAATGGAGTCGCCACCAATGTTTATTTAAATTGGGAAAACATTAGAAAAATCCTTTTATCAGGAAAACTGGTCTTTTGAAAATGAGTTTGAGTCCGGGAGTCGATTACAGATAGGGAAGGTGTTAGCACCCTATACTGCCCGTTCCAAGAACGGTACCTTATGTTAGTTGTGCAAAATTTAATAATCTCAAATATATTTATTTTTACCCCTTTAAACAAAAGACTTTGTAATTATTTTTTATTTTTCTCATTTTTTGGAAAGAAATAAAAGAAACAACCAAATCATGAAATTTTATTTTTTTTGGCTTGACAGAATAGAGATTCTGCTCCTACGTATCCTCGGGTGCAATGAGGAACTCAAAGTCACGTAGTTCTTTATAAAATAAGTGTGGGTTGGTTGATTTTACTTAAAAAAAGATTTTATTTGAAAGTGAATCCATTTTTTTTTTTGCACAGGATTCAAGTTAGCACTAGGCTACTCAATAAACCCTTATGATCCAAAAGATAATGAAGATAGCATTCACTATTCAATCATCATCATTGGTCATTGCATGGATTAAAAGATTTTTTTTATTTTCTTTATTATTTTTTTTATTTTGCTATTTTTATCACTTTTAACTCCCAAAATCTAGCCCAACAAACTGATGATACATGAAATAAAAAAGAACAAGAAAACGTGAAAAGAAAACAAAGAAACAGATAACCCGAAATTAAAAGATACAACAGTAAGGACCTCGTTTACGACCAGATTAGCAGGAGAGGGTGGCTGGCTTCTTCGGTTCGACGGTCGAATGGAGGTAAGGATGGGATGGATTCGACGGTCGGTTGGAAAGGGGTGATTCTGTTTTGGGGTTTGACAGTCGGTTGGAGGTAAGGATGGGATGGATTCGACGGTCGGTTGGAAAGGGTGATTCTGTTTTGGGGTTTGACAAATCGGTTGGGGGTAAGGATGGGATGGATTCGACGGTCGGTTGCAATTGATGAAGATGGTGGAGTCATTGGATTTTGGGATCCGACGGTCGGATGTGGTAGAGTTTGGTTGATGGTGTGAAGGTTTGGATGGGTTGTCGGTGAGGGGGTAGTAACTGGTGTGGTTCGACGGTCGGTGGTGCGGATATGGTAGTGTTTGTGAAGTTGGTTGAAGGCAGTGCAGGAGTTCGACGGTCGAATGGGAGGTGAGGATATGATGGTGTTTGTGAAGTTGATTGAAGGCCAGTGCAGGAGTTCGACGGTCGAATGGGAGATGAGGATATGATGGTGTTTGTGAAGTTGGTTGGAGGCCAGTGCAGGAGTTCGACGGTCGAATGGGAGGTGAGGATATGATGGTGTTTGTGAAGTTGGTTGAGGCCGGTCTGCGGGGAGTTCGACGGTCGAATGGGAGGTGAGGATATGATGGTGTTTGTGAAGTTGATTGAAGGCCGGTGCACGGGGAGTTCGACGGTCGAATAGGAGGTGAGGATATGATGGTGTTTGTGAAGTTGATTGAAGGCTAGTGCAGGAGTTCGACGATCGAATGGGAGGTGAGGATATGATGGTGTTTGTGAAGGTCACAGTGGTGTGGTTCGACGGTCAGTTTAGGGAGATTGGATGGTTCGACGGTCGGATATGATGGAGTTTGGTTGATGGTGTGAAGGTTTGGATGGGTTGTCGGTGAGGGGAGTGGAGCTCACGGTTCGACGGTTGGTTGGTTAAAGGTCATGGTTGAGGGAAAGGTTAAGGAAGGTGTTGTTTACGTGTGCATGGGTTGATGGAAAGTAGATGTTTTCGATTTGGAAAAGTTTGAATGTGGGTAGTTGAAGATGAAAGTAATAAAAGGGAGATGGATTCACGGTTGGAGAGTGGATATTGGGTTTCATCGGGGAGGCTTGAGTGGATATGTAGTATTCATTTCGGGTTGAGTGCGAGAGGATTCGGGGTTGTGTGCAAGTGAGAATAGTTAGCAGAAATGAGCTACATGACATAAATGCATAAGGTTACCTGTGGAGTTCAAGGTGGAACAGTTGAAGTGAATGCTATTCCTCAACAAGGCTTGTCTCCTTCTTGTTCCCTCTCTCTCTGTCTCTTCCTTGTGATGATGGTGTGCTCTTGGAAGTTTATGGTGATGAAGGATTGATAAAGACGATGGTCACAGTGGAGAATGGGTGAAGGTGATGAGGGTGGTATTTTAGTGGTTGAAGGAAGGAGATGATGAAGATGGTAATGGGTTGCTGTTGGCTGGGCTAATGGAAGTTTCGCGAGAGGCTTGAAGAAGGTAATCGTGGTGTTGGGGTTGGGTTTCATAGACGGGGTTTACGTGAATGGAGTTGATGAGGAGATCTTGTGGTGTTGGCTATGGAGATTGGTTCTCTGTGAGGCCAGGTGTAGTCTTCGTCTCGCTTCTTGGAGAGTCTCTCGCTTGCCTTCCCTACTTCCTTTGTATCCGAAAGAAGGAGGCCTCCCCGCCCGAGGTGGAGAGGTCGCTGTGTTGACCCAAACTGGGTCACCATAACACTTCCCCATTTGTGTATGCCGCCCTCTCGCTCCAAGCTCTCTTTCTCCAATGCTCGCTACCCTTTCCCCATCCATGACATGCAGCTCCCCAAGGAAAGCAAAGATGCTCGGGAGCCGACCAATTCTCAATAGGAAAGCCACGTTTCACTCGCATACTTTTTATTCACTTTTTCTTGTAACAAATGAAGAAAATTGTGTTTTATTATTTAATATCTTTTATTTTATTTTATTTTTATTTTATTTTTTGTTTTGTTTGTGTTTTTTTTTATTTTTTTGTTTGCACCAATAAAATAAACTAAAATGAAAACTGACCAAGAAAACAAAATGCTCACAATAGTGCAATTAAACATTAATCCTTGATTAAATGACAAAATTTTATGGACAAAATTAGGTATCAATAGCTGCCCCCATTTGCTTTATATTTAAAATAAATGGGAAGCAAATGAATTGATTTAATTTTGTCCATGAAAACTTTCATTTCTTGCTCCTTTTATTCTTTTTTTTTTAGAAAGCAAAATGACGCAAAAGCGAAGGACATTAAACGAGGGAGAAAGTTCATGAGTCGGGCATCCATTGAGGCTTGATGAAAACTTAAAGCAAAAGATAAAAAGCTTCATGAGTCAGTATCCGTGAAGCTTGACAAAACTTAAAGCAAAAGATACAACCATGAGTCGGGTATCCACCTGAAGCTTGACAGAAACTTAAAAGCAGAAAAAGACACAAAGCTTATGAGTCGGGCGTCCATTGAAACTTGATGAAAATTTAAAACAGAAAAGACAAAAAACTTCATGAGTCAGATATCCGTGAAGCTCGAGAAAAGAAAAAGGTGACGGGCACAAGGCCCCCGCTGCTTTGGAAGCGATGGGTACGAGGACCCAAAAACTAAAAAGCAATGGGTGCGGGGACCCAGGAATTAAAAGACAATGGGTGCGGGGACCCAGGAATCAAAAGACAATGGGTGCGGGGACCCAGAAATTAAAGACAATGGGTGCGGGGACCGAAAACTAAAAGACAATGGGTGCGGGGACCAGGAATTAAAAGACAATGGGTGCGGGGACCCGTAAACTAAAAGACAATGGGTGCGGGACCCGAAAATTAAAAGACAAATGGGTGCGACCCTGGACCCGGGAATTAAAAGACAATGGGTGCGGGGACCCGGGAATTAAAAGACAATGGGTGCGGGGACCGGGAAACTAAAAGACAATGGGTGCGGGGACCAGGAATTAAAAGACAATGGGTGCGGGGACCCGTAAACTAAAAGACAATGGGTGCGGGGACCCAGAAATTAAAAAAACATGTGGGTGCGAGGACCCAGGAATTAAAAGACGATGGGTGCGGGGACCCAGAAACTAAAAGACAATGGGTGCGGGGACCCGAAAATGAAAAGACAATGGGTGCGGGGACCCGAGAATGAAAAGACAATGGGTGCGGGGACCCGAGAATTAAAAGACAATGGGTGCGGGGACCCGAGAAGCTAAAAGACAATGGGTGCGGGGACCCAGGAATTAAAAGACAATGGGTGCGGGGACCCGGAAACTAAAAGACACTGGGTGCGGGGACCCGGAAACAAAAGACAATGGGTGCGGGGACCCGGAAACTAAAAGACAATGGGCGCGGGGACCCGGAAATTAAAAGACAATGAGTGCGGGGACCCGAGAAAACTAAAAGACAATGGGTGCGGGGACCCAAAACTAAAAGACAATGGGTGCGGGGACCCAGAAATTAAAAGACAACGGGTGCAGGGACCCAGGAGACTAAAAGCAATGGTTTTGTGAATGCATGTGATGTCAGAGATGGTGCACGATGCAATGGATATAATGAATGTGGTACTTGAGGACGATGCATATGATGCCAGAGGCGATGCATAATGCAATGGATGCATAATGATGCAATGAATGCCCTACTGTAAGGATTCTCATGAACAAACTGAGTTAGCAAATCTTGTTTTTTGCTTTTTTGGTTTTTTTTGGTTTTTTTTTGTTGTTTTTTTTCTTGGGGCTTTGGTTCCGCAACCCTTAAGGACTTTTTCTCACAGCAGGATCGCGATTGAACAGCAAAATTCATTGATTGGCCTTATGATTTGACTGATGATTCTTACTTTTCTCATCAACTCTTGTCAGGATTTCATTGCGTTTCCCATGACTTTTCGAGATTGTTAAAGCAAATCCAAATGCTTTTACCATATTGTCACATGTTTCACATCTCAATATAAAATTATCATAAAAAATACATATTAAGTCAACAATGGGTTGCAACAAAAAGGGATTATCATTATAGATAGGAAAAGTACAAGAAAGACAGTACAAATGAGACTCGAATTGAAAAGGTTTACAAAAGAAATGTTGGAGTGAAATTTTCCAACTCTTCCAGTGATGCTCTCTTAGATGATCAGTGCTAATTTCCCATGTACGCGACCTTGAACATCCCCTTGTCTGTTTCTGAGAATATGATTTGATCCAGCTTTTACATATTGGGAGTGTCTCCTGACAAGACTTCGTATATTCAAACTGCCCCGGTTCGGCCCAGATACTCTCAAACTGCCCCAATTTGTGACTTGAGGTATGTTCACTTCTTCGGATGTGTCAAGTACCATTTTTTAACCCTAACTTTTGCCTAGGTCGCTCTTCCAAGTTTTCAACCTAGCGGGTCGCTCTAACTTTTTCCTAGGTCGCCTTTTCAGGTTTTCAGCCTAGCGAGCCATTTTTCTTTTCCTCTTTTTTTTTTAAGCATAGTACATTTTGACTGCATCTGAATTTACGGGAAGTGGTAGATCTTCGCCATCCATGTTTGTGAGAATCAAAGCTCCTCCTGAGAAGGCCTTTTTTACGACATAAGGTCCATCATAGTTTGGAGTCCATTTTCCTCGAAAATCCTTTTGAATGGGAAGGATCTTTTTGAGTACTAAGTCCCCTTCTTGAAACTGTCGAGGACGCACCTTTTTCGCATAGGCCTTCATCATTCTCTTCTGGTAAAGCTGACCATGACATAGTGCGGTTAATCTCTTTCCTTCAATGAGGTTCAATTGATCAAGTCGAGTTTGGACCCATTCGGCTTCTTCTAGTCCTGCCTCCATCAGCACCCTTAATGATGGGATTTCCACTTCAATAGGGAGTACCGCTTCCATTCCATAAACCAAAGAGAAATGAGTTGCCCCAGTTAAAGTACGAACGGACGTGCGATAACCATGCAGTGCAAATGGTAGCATTTCGTGCCAGTCTTTGTATGTTACAACCATCTTCTGGATGATCTTCTTGATATTCTTGTTTGCTGCCTCAACTGCCCCATTCATCTTCGGGCGGTAGGGTGAGGAATTGTGGTGCTCAATTTTAAAATTCTCACACATCTCTTTCATCATCTTATTATTCAGATTAGTGGCATTATCTGTAATAATCTTTCCTGGCAAGCCATAACGACAAATCAGCTCCCTTTTGACAAACCTGACCACTACACTCCTGGTGATATTGGCATAAGAAGCAGCTTCGACCCATTTTGTGAAGTAATCAATTGCAACAAGAATGAAGCGATGTCCATTTGAGGCCCTTGGTTCAATGGGTCCTATGACATCCATTCCCCACATCGAGAATGACCAAGGTGCCGTTAAAACATTCAGAGGTGCTGGTGGCATATGAACCCTATCAGCATATGTCTGACATTTATGACACTTTTTCACATAGTTGAAACAATCGGTCTCCATTGTCAACCAATAGTACCCCGCCCTTAGTATTTTCCTTGCAATTGCATGCCCATTTGCATGAGTTCCAAAAGAACCTTCATGAACATCTTTGATGATCTTCTCGGCCTCTGCTGCATCAACGCATCTTAGCAGCACTATATCATGGTTCCTCTTGTAAAGCATTTCTTCATTTAGAAAGAAACCCATTGCGAGTTTTCTGAGGGTCCTTTTGTCATTTTTTGAAGCATGTGGAGGGTACTCTCTGCTCTTGATAAAGCATTTGATGTCATGATACCACGGTTTCCCATCTGGTTCCACTTCTATCGTTTGACAATATGCCAGTTGGTCACGACTTTCCATTTTTATAAGCGGCAAGTCCCTATCCTGACTTACTTTGAACATTGATGACAATGTGGCTAGGGCATCAGCCAACTGATTATCTTCTCGAGGGATATGATGGAATGTAACTTCGTCAAGTTGTTCAATCAACTTCTTGATGTAGGCATGATAAGGGATTAACTTGGCATCTCGAGTTTCCCATTCTCCCTTTAGCTGATGGATGACCAAGGCAGAGTCCCCATATACCTCAAGAACTTTTACCTTTGAGTCTACTGCTGCTTGGATTCCCATGGCACACGCTTCATACTCAGCTATGTTGTTTGTACAGTCGAAGCACAACCTAGCAGTGATTGGGATGAAATTATTTTCAGGGGAAATCAGTATGGCCCCAACTCCATGCCCCAGTGAATTGGAAGCTCCATCGAACAACAAAGTCCATTTTTCTTTTTTCGAGGGTTTTTCTTCTCTAAACAAAGCCATTACATCTTCATCAGGGAACTCACACTGCATAGACCCATAATCTTCCACTGGTTGACTAGCCAAGAAATCTGCCAGAGCGCTGCCTTTGACCGCTTTTCGCGTGACGTAGACAATGTCATATTCTGATAGCAAAACTTGCCAGCGTGCAATCCTCCCAGTGAGGGCAGGTTTTTCAAAGATGTACTTGATCGGGTCCATTTTGGACACTAACCAAGTGGTGTAACACAACATGTACTGCCTTAACCGGTGGGCTGCCCATGCCAAGGCGCAACATGTGCGTTCCAACAATGAGTATTTTGCCTCATAGTTGGTGAATTTCTTACTCAAGTAATAGATGGCCTGCTCCTTTTTTCCAGTTTCATCATGCTGTCCCAGTACACAACCTATGGATTCATCCAACACAGTCAAGTACATGATGAGAGGCCTTCCTAGCACTGGAGGTACCAAAATCGGGGGTTCTTGCAAATACTGCTTGATCTTCTCAAATGCTACCTGACAATCCTCATTCCACTCTACTGTCTGGTTTTTACGCAACAACTTGAAGATTGGCTCGCATGTTGCCGTCAATTGGGATATAAACCTAGTAATATAGTTCAGCCTTCCCAAAAACCCACGAACTTCTTTTTCAGTGCGAGGAGCTGGCATCTCTATGATTGCTCGAACTTTGTCTGGATCAACTTCTATCCCTTTCTCGCTAACCACAAACCCCAAGAGCTTGCCTGATTTTACCCCGAAAGTGCACTTAGTAGGATTCAGTCTGAGCCTGAACTTTCTCAACCGTTCAAAGAGCTTTTGCAGATCGGTTATGTGATCTTCTTCTGTTTTTGACTTTGCAATCATATCATCCACATTAACTTCTATTTCTTTGTGCATCATGTCGTGGAACAATGCCACCATCGCCCTTTGATAAGTTGCTCCGGCATTCTTCAATCCAAATGGCATCACCTTATAGCAAAAAGTTCCTCACAGAGTGATGAATGTGGTCTTCTCCATATCTTCAGGCGCCATCTTGATTTGGTTGTATCCCGAGAAACCGTCCATGAAGGAGAAAAATGCATGTTGAGCAGTGTTGTCCACCAAAACATCAATGTGAGGTAGAGGGAAGTTATCTTTAGGGCTGGCCCTATTCAAATCTCTATAGTCGACGCACATTCGCACCTTCCCATCTTTCTTTGGGACAAGGACGATGTTAGCAACCTATTGAGGTACTTTACAATGAGGAAACCGCATCAAACTGCTTTTTAACTTCTTCTCTAATTTTTAGTGACATCTCTGGCTTCATTCGTCTCAACTTTTGCTTGACCGGAGGACATTCTGGTTTTAATGGCAATTTGTGCTCAACTATGCTAGTATCTAGGCCAGGCATATCTTGGTATGACCAGGAGAAAACATCACAATAATCAGATAAGAGCTTAACCAACTTGCTTCGCTTATTTTCTTTCATGGTAGTGCCAATTTTAACTTTTTTTTTATCATCCTCTGTCCCCAAATTAATCAGTTCAGTTGGCTCTTCATGGGGCTGAATTTCCTTGGCCTCTTGTTCCATTAATCTCATTAGCTCAGGAGAGGGTTCCCAATTGTCATCATTATCCTCATCAATATGATTAACGGGATGGTCAAAATCATATAATGGGGTCATAGCACTATCATTTTCAAGAGAGTCACTTTCAGATCTGCATTTATTGGTGTCAACACAAGTAAAAAAAAGGGTAATGAATAAAGGTTAATGAAATGGTTGAGCAAAAAGTTGAAAAAGAGAAATAGCAAGATAATCTGAAAATACATTTATTGATAGTAAATATTGAAATGAAAACATGTGAGCCCGCTTTCACAACACATTATCCTAAAGCCTTGGGCAGAGCTAAAGGATTAGCATTACAAAATTACTTTGAATCAATTTCACAAGTCATGGGAAAATCAACGCTCTCCCAATTGTTGAGTTCTACGCATGGGGAGTAAGGGTACACCAAGTTGACACCATGATTGATGAGTTGATCGTCTTCGATGGCGGTCACTTGGTTCAGAAACACTAATTCCGCACCCGAAAGTTTCGTCGGATGTCACAGATGGGGATCCTCTCAGCTTTAGGCTCCCGATTTTCCAACCTAGCCAACCTCCTCTCCCTTTTCTCTTCTAGGACCCTTCTTTTGTCTGCTTTGGTGGGTTTATATCCTAACCCAAATCTGTCTTTGTTTTCGCAGGGTGCCCAGAAATTCACAATGCCTTGTCCATTCATTCCTAGTCCTCTTCCATATTGATATCCTTTTCCAAGCATTACCTTGGCCATCATCATGGATGCATTAGATGGCTGAGGCTTTAGACCTTGAGCTCCTTCTTCCACATAGGTGGCATTGACAATCTCTAGCGCTTGGAACGCGGTTTCAAGAGCTTCTTCTGCAGCTTCAATATAAGGAGTATCCAATGGCTTGCTCACCAGTAGGTCCTCTTCGCCAAAGACAGTAATCATCTTATTATCAACTATGATTTTTACTTTTTGGTGCAAGGTAGAAGGCACAGCTCCAGCAGAATGAATCCATGGTCGTCCTAAAAGACAACTGTAGGATGGCGTAATGTCCATCACTTGGAAGAGTATATTAAAAGTGCAGGGACCAATTTGAACTGGTATTTCAATCTCCCCCATGACTTCTCTTCTGGTGCCATCGAATGCCCTTACTATCATCGTACTTAGTTTCATGCAAGTCCCATCAAAAGGCAGCTTGGAAAGGGTTGATTTCGATAACACGTTCAAGGAGGAACCATTGTCAATGAGCACTCTAGCCATTATATGCTTTTGACATTTGACAGAAATGTGCAGTGCCTTGTTGTGCCCCATCCCTTCAGCTGGTATCTCATCATCAGTGAAAGTGACATAATTATCAGCAGTAATGTTGCCAATAATACCACCTAACTTGTCATTTTGTAATGTCATGGGAAACATGAGCCTGATTCAGTATTTTCATCAATACTTTTCTGTGCGATTCAGAGTTCATCAATAAGGACAAAAACGATATCCTCGCAGGGGTGCGATTCAGCTGATCTACCACTCTATATTCGCTTTGCTTTATAAACTTCAAGAACTCACAAGCTTCTTCATCTGATACCTCTTTTTTGTACTCCTTCACCTTTTCTGGCCTTTCTTTTTCTTTTGCTTCGTTTTCCATGGGAGTCTCCCTTATCTTGCCTTTGCCTTTACTGTTCCTCTTTTCTCCTTCTTCTGGGTCCTTTCGCAGCTCCTCAGAAGTGTAGATGCGGCCACTCCGAGTCACTCCCCCAATCCCTGATATATTGGTAACAATAGAAGTCGAACCAGACACAACTTCCCACTGATCATTCGTGGGATTGCTTCTAAAGACTTGGACATCATAATTCCATGGCACGGCTCGAGTGTCCTTGAAGGGAAAAGGACTGGGAACTTGAATGGTGATAGGTTTCGGGCCGCAAGGGGATAGCGCATATGCAACTTCAGTGTAATAGATAACCAATGGTTTGATAGCTGGACTTGCAACGGAAGGGACCAGAGAGTTTACGGCTTCCTGCCCTTTTTGCAATTGTGGAATAGTACACTCATCCACCATGTTTATGCCACCATTGTCACCTAAGTGACCTATTTGCACTAATTGCATATCCATTAGATCTTGGAGGATTTGTCTGAACTCACCACAATCCTCAATAGAATGCCCTACATTCCCATGGAGATTGCACATTATTTCACCTTCGTCGCCCTCTTTCTCCTTAATATGAGCTTCCATCATTCCAGATTTACACAGTTCTTTAAAGATAACCCTCATGGGGGTCTTGACATTTGTCGCTTGTCTTATGAGCTGCTGGGCAGAGCACTCCTCTATAGCATTAACTGTGGGATTCCCATGGTTTGGTAAAGGATTGTGACCCACACTAGGAGTATTTGTCTTGAAATTCAACCACTTAGCATCTATTAGGTCTTGCACCTTAAACTTCAGCGTTCTGCAATTCTCTGTGGAATGGCCTGCGCCCCGCATGGTAGTCGCACTTGGCATTTGGGTCAAATCCTTTAGGGTATGGGGGCTCCACTGGCTTCATCGGGCAAGGAGCCAAGAGAGAGTTACGGATGAGTGAGGTAACAACTCGGTATAAGTCATAGGGATTGGGTTAAGATGCTTCCTTTCTTGGCTATATGGTGGTCTTCTTTGGTTTGTGTTTGGGCTTTGGGTCCATGGTTGAGCTTGTTGAGGCGGTAAGGTAGGGGGTGTCTGGTATTGATTAGGATATGGCGTTTGGTGAGGCCTCATTGGGTGAGGAGGTTGAGGATGAGGAACATGTGAAGCGTTGGCGACATAGGGGTGATACGGCTGGGGATATGGAATTGGTGGAGTAGTGGGAAAGTACGGGTGGTAAGGTGTGAAAGAAGTTTGGAAGGATGGTTGATGGTTCACAGGTGTTTGGCTATATCTCTCTCGGGTGAAGTTTTTCTGGTCAAAGGTAACAACATGAGTTTCTCCCTCTCTTTTCTTCCCCATTGGAGGCCTCTTGGCATTGAATGTTCCTGTTGAACTTTCAACGATCTTCCCACTTCTCATTCCTCCCTCAACTCTTTCTCCGATGATGACCATGTCTGAGAAATTTGAGGATACACTCCCTATCATTTTGTCATAAAAGGGTGATTGCAGTGTATCAATGAACGTAGCCACCATCTCTCTTTCGGTCAATGGGGGCTCTACTTGAGCAGCCATTTCCCTCCACCTCTGAGCATATTCCTTGAAGGTCTCAGCATCCTTCTTAGCCATATTCTGCAATTGTAGTCTATCCGGTGCCATATCGATGTTATACTTATATTGTTTCAAGAAAGCGTCAGTCAAGTCTTTGAAACATCGTATATGGGCACGCTCAAGATGCGTGTACCAATTCGAAGCTGCCCCAGTTAGGCTGTCTTGAAAGAAGTGGATTAACAGCTTGTCATCGTGAGCATGCGAAGCCATCTTGCGGATGTACATGGTTAGGTGGTTCTTTGGACAAGTAGTTCCCCTGTACTTGTCAAAATCTGGGACTTTAAACTTGGGAGGAATCACCACATTCGGGACAAGACAGAGCTCTGAGGCATCCAAAAGACCATAGCCACTTGCCCCTTCAATGGCTCGTAGTCTTTCTTCAAGAATTTCTCACTTCTCCCTGGACTGGGGGTTTTCCACAGAGGAATTCAACGGGTATTGTGGCATGATGGTGGGAACAGAATGTTGCCCCAGTGGGGTTCCATTGGCATGTGGTTGAGCTGCACTTAAGGAGTTTGAAGCGAGGTGCATGTCTTGTCGGAGGATTGGCAGTTTGCGGTGGTACAGAACTGGGATGGAGACCATATGGCGGGATGAAGAAAGGGTATGGGTGCTGTGTTGGCGGGGCTTCATTGACATTTAACTGAGTGGCTTGATTTTGGGTAAGGTTCGAGGGATTTGAAGTTGGGGACACTGTTGGCATGTCATTATTAGGGGAATTAGTGGCTAATGGTGGTATATAACCTGGAGGGAGGCCATACGGGGGAAAAGACGCCCCTTGGTTACCCTGTGAACTGGCGACCAAAGGTTGAGTGGTGCCGTTTGGGCAAATGGTGAGCGGCATCGTAATCCCTTGAGGATTAAAGCCTTGGTATTGCAGAGGGGAACGCAGCAAAACCGGGCGAGCAAGGAGGTGTGGCCGGATGTCCTTCATTTGTCGCCGAGGATTCCCATCCGTACTCTTCTACTCTCCATAGACTGTAACATTTCCAACATCTTGGACATTTGCTCCCTGAGCTGGTTCACTTCATCCCTCAAATCTTGCGTCTGCTCTATCTCATCCATGATCTTTGCTTGGGAACGAGTCCTGTAAGGGTGTCGTAGAAGTTGTTTTCCGCTATAGTGTCTATTTTTCTGCTTGAGGAAACATGATGCGATTATTAGTATGGACTAAACCAAAATGACAAAATGCATGTATGCAAAGCAATGACTATTTATGCCGATGATTTTTTGTTTTGGCAGATAAATATGATTCTGCATGCAATTCCTTGTTAGCGAAAGGAACAAGTTTATGCCCCGTGAGGATACTTGGTGACCGTGGAAAGGTTCGCACAAACATTCGATAGCAAGGCAAAATCCCTACATTTAGCACTAGGGCATATCGCTCCTTAGGCGAAAATGTAGTTGATGGTAAATCCCAGGGAATATTCATTCCTCAATGGACACCATTCACTAGCAATGCTGACGTAGAACCAAACTCTCCGTACTTTCACTCAAGGACAAATCGTCCCGAGGCGAAAAGATGGTTGACAATTTATTCACGGAAGAATTCACACCTCAATGAACAATATCTTGATAAAAGGATAACAAAATACAGCAATGAGCATCCATTTTCATTTCAAACTTCAGAAGTACAAGATTTAGTTCCCACAAAATGTAACACAATTACATCAACAATTTCATTTGTTTTTTTCTAAAACCCTTAGCGAGACTTCGACAATACTTCATAAAATCAGCAATTTTTGATGGTAGTTGTAACCAAGGGTTTGTGTGAGCCTGAATGTCTGCTTCTTCGAAATGAGTAATCAGTTGCGTGGCGTGATATCGTAAACTATCAGATATGTCTTCAAATTTCTTCTTCCATTCTTCTTTTTCAGCCCTTTGGTCTTGTGCTACTGATTGCCACACTTCTGCCCATTCTTCTTTTTGCCTCAATAGTCTTTGGGCTTCAAGTCTCCACTGCTCATGGTTTCGCCCAACTCTTGAATTTCGAGCTTCAAATACCCATTCTTTTGGTTTGCTTCCGAGAGTGCATCGTGATATTTGGTAGCTAATGCTCACCCTTGGTCGAGTGGCGCTCGCCTCGGTCGAGCTTCTTGTAAGACTTGCATTCTACGATCTTGTACCCTAGCATTCGCCTCCAACTTTTCTTTTTCTCTTGCAAAACCAACGCCATTGTCTCTTCCCGAGCACTTATCTTAGCTCGTAATTCATAAACTCGTTGTTGGTCTTTTCAAATTCTATCCCCTTTCCTTTCCTTGCCCTTTTCCCTTGGCTTGGAGTCCCAGCCATATCTCGCACACGTATCCTTTAGATATTCAACTTCATCAGCTAGCTTCGGCATCGACTCTGGTGGATGACTATTTTTAACTCAGCGGCTTCCTTTCCTTGTTCCAAGGCTTTCATTTGTGCTTTCAATCTTTCAATCTCGGTGGCCATTTGAGGTATGGTTTGAGGATGACCTTTATCATTTGAAACCGTCTCGAGGGATACTATTTTGCACCCTTCTTGCCTCTCTCCATTGCATGTATTCGGGGGTACAAACCACCACATGCTTCCCCAATTCCTTTGTTCCCGCCATATGAATACTCTTCCAAGCATCTCTAATCTCTTTTTCTCGCTTAGTTGTGCCTCCATCTTGTCTGGTATAAGAATTTGAACCCTTCAAGTTGCTCTTCGTTGGGCACGTATTGAGTCCATCGGAGTTGCCTAAGCACGAGGATTGGCGCGTATGATACACCACCTCTAGGGCTCATCAAAGGAACATTAGGAAAGTCACCACAGCTAAAAACTATCTCTTCTCCATGATACCACGGGCATACCCATTTAAAAGAATCTGACCCCATCCTCACGAACTCATTCTTCCATTCATAAGCTTTTTGTGGCTTCACTGGTATGCGACCAAAATTCCTCAACGGGTCGTAGGAGTCCCGGCGATTCTGTACATCCATATGCGTCATGATCCAAACGTACAACATATGTGTACAATATCGAATTTTTCCACCACCCTTTTGATGACAGATTTCCATCGTCAGGAAAGTATCAGCAAGGATAGCAGGGACCGGATTTGCTTTATACTTCTCAAACTTGAAGAATACATCCATTGCTGCTTGATCTACCACATCTGAGGTAAATGGGAATAATACTAACCCAAAGATTGTTAAGGCCAGTATTTTGTTGAAGAAATCCCACTTTCCTTGTTGTGCTAGATATTGAAGATGTGCTTCTAAGTAACTTTTCTTCAAGCCTTCTGTTCCTCCCCTCTTTTCCATGCCCAATTGACTTGTTGGAGCCCTTATCACCTCCATTATCTTCCCTTGATACGTAATACCCTCCATAAAGATAAACATTTGGGTGCTTATTCATTGGAAGTCTCAACATGATCGCATACTCCTCTATGGTTGGTGTAATGTCCAAGTTAGGCAGCTCGAAACATTTGAGAGAATGGTTCCAAAATTGGGTAAGGCCACTCAAGACGGGCTCCTCAACTGTAATGCGCAGCAAATCCAGAATCTGCCCGTAACTGCTTGAGAACTCAGATCGAGCCTTAGGGGTCATTTGTTGGGTAACGTCCCTCACATAGCTCAGATCACTGCCATTTACTGTAACCCTTATACTCCTCTTGAGGTCGACTGCACTGTTGGAGTTCTGTCCTTGATATGTTTCTTCCATCCCTTGCTATTGACGGGTGCTAACCTTTCCACTTTGCCAAGAGAACTCACCCTAAAAAGGAAGTAATGAAGGGAACATGTAAGCAAAACAAAAAGAAGAATGCACCCTAAGGATACCTCTCGTCGAGGTAACTCTAAAGAAAATGTATTAACAGTCTAAGTGGAGAAGCCTTCACAGGGTCGTAAACCCAAAGGGTGCCTTGTCTCTTTTTCTTTTTTCCTTCTAAAACGCTGAGACTATTATGAAAATGCAAGATGATGTGTGTTTTGTTCTGCTGAAAAAAATTTTATGAAGACGCAAGAATGAATGAAAGTGCCAGCCATGAAAATGCAAGATGATCTTTTTTTTTAGACAAGAATGAATGACATGAGATAGATGGATGATGAAAAAGCTAAGAATGACAATGCAATATCATATGTTTTTTTCTTTTTTTTTTAACCAAAGGAATGCATGGATGAATGACATGAGGAATAGATGGATAATGAATAAAAAAAAAGCTAAGAGTGAAAATGTAATATCATGTATCTTTTTTCTTTTTGTTGAATTTTTTTTAAAACCAAAAGGATGCATGAATGAATGTCATGAGGAATAGATGGATAATGAACAAAGAAAAAAAAAACTAGGAATGAAAATGCAATATCATGTATCTTTTTCTTTTTTCTTTTTTTTAACCAAAAGAATGCATGGATGAATGACATGAGGAAAAGATAAAAAAAAAGTATGCTCCATTTGTGTCCTAATCAGGTGTAACCTAAGGAGATGGATGACTCTAAACTTTTTTATGTCATTATGTTCAAACTACTAGTGCAAGGTTTTTAGGACAGATCTATCTTCTAAAAAGTCATGGTCCTCAGATTGCCCCCATCTCGAAAGATAAGGATCCAATTCATGAATTAATCACAAGTAGGGATGAACCCTCTCAATATGACTAGTCCATGATACTGGTAACAATCTGAGTGGTGTCTCAACAAATGTCAAGTGAGCACAAGGCTCCTCAATAACAAAAGTCGAGACCCCTCCTACTCCTCGGGTTCGCACAGACTCGGGTATAGAGCCCAAAAAGTGTGTGAGGTAAGTGATTAGTGACGTGTGTGAATGAGCATAAAAACCTGTACAAAAACTTAAAAGACAAAAATACCCCTAACCAGCAAAACATATATACAACAGCCAGCCAGCAATCATCTACCCTAGAGTTTTAACAATTAAGTACAAAATATATATACAAGCCACAATATACATGAAATAAACCTATCAGATATTTACATAAAAGTACTAAATAAAGTACATTTACAAACAAATAAGAAAACAAGAACAAAGACAAAGAGGGTAAAATAAATAAATAAAAGATTATAAAAAATTTGCACAACTAAACAACAACAGGCTTGACTCTCTGAAAGTCCCCAGTGGAGTCGCCAGTTGTCGCAACCGGGATCGCGACGGGACGACCGAAAAAAGATAAAATCAATGGAGTCGCCACCAATGTTTATTTAAATTGGGAAAACATTAGAAAAACCATTTTATCAGGAAAACTGGTCTTTTGAAAATGAGTTTGAGTCTGGGAGTCGATTACAGATAAGGAAGGTGTTAGCACCTATATCTTGCTGTTCCAAGAACGGTACCTTATGTTAGTTGTGCAAAATTTAATAATCTCAAATATATTTATTTTTACCCCTTTAAACAAAAGACTTTGTAATTATTTTTTATTTTTCTCATTTTTTGGAAAGAAATAAAAAAACAACCAAATCATGAAATTTTATTTTTTTGGCTTGACAGAATAGAGATTCTGCTCCTACGTATCCTCGGGTGCAATGAGGAACTCAAAGTCACGTAGTTCTTTATAAAATAAGTGTGGGTTGGTTGATTTTACTTAAAAAAAGATTTTATTTGAAAGCGAATCCATTTTTTTTTTTGCACAGGATTCAAGTTAGCACTAGGCTACTCAATAAACCCTTATGATCCAAAAGATAATGAAGATAGCATTCACCATTCAATCATCATCATTGGTCATTGCATGGATTAAAAGATTTTTCTTTATTTTCTTTATTATTTTTTTTTTATTTTGCTATTTTTATCACTTTTAACTCCCAAAATCTAGCCCAACAAACTGATGATACATGAAATAAAAAAGAACAAGAAAACGTGAAAAGAAAACAAAGAAACAGATAACCCGAAATTAAAAGATACAACAGTAAGGACCTCGTTTACGACCAGATTAGCAGGAGAGGGTGGCTAGCTTCTTCGGTTCGACGGTCGAATGGAGGTAAGGATGGGATGGATTCAACGGTCGGTTGGAAATGGGTGATTCTGTTTTGGGGTTTGACAGTCGGTTGGAGGTAAGGATGGGATGGATTCGACGGTCGGTTGGAAATGGGTGATTCTGTTTTGGGGTTTGACAGTCGGTTGGGGGTAAGGATGGGATGGATTCGACGGTCGGTTGCAATTGATGAAGATGGTGGAGTCACAGTTTTTGGGATCCGACAGTCGGATGTGGTAGAGTTTGGTTGATGGTGTGAAGGTTTGGATGGGTTGTCGGTGAGGGGGTAGTAAGCTGGTGTGGTTCGACGATCGGTGGTGCGGATATGGTAGTGTTTGTGAAGTTGGTTGAAGGCCGTGCGGGGAGTTCGACGGTCGAATGGGAGGTGAGGATATGATGGTGTTTGTGAAGTTGGTTGGAGGCCAGTGCAGGAGTTCGACGGTCGAATGGGAGGTGAGGATATGATGGTGTTTGTGAAGTTGGTTGAGGGCCAGTGCAGGAGTTCGACGGTCGAATGGGAGGTGAGGATATGATGGTGTTTGTGAAGTTGATTGAAGGCCAGTGCAGGAGTTCGACGGTCGAATGGGAGGTGAGGATATGATGGTGTTTGTGAAGTTGATTGAAGGCCAGTGCAGGAGTTCGACGGTCGAATGGGAGGTGAGGATATGATGGTGTTTGTGAAGGTCACAGTGGTGTGGTTCGACGGTCGGTTTAGGGAGATTGGATGGTTCGACAGTCGGATATGATGGAGTTTGGTTGATGGTGTGAAGGTTTGGATGGGTTGTCGGTGAGGGGAGTGGAGCTCACGGTTCGACGGTCGGTTGGTTAAAGGTCATGGTTGAGGAAAGGTTAAGGAAGGTGTTGTTTACGTGTGCATGGGTTGATGGAAAGTAAATGTTTTCGGTTTGGAAAAGGTTGAATGTGGGTAGTTGAAGATGAAAGTAATAAAAGGGAGATGGATTCACGGTTGGAGAGTGGATATTGGGTTTCGATCGGGGGAGGCTTGAGTGGATATGTAGTATTCATTTCGGGTTGAGTGCGAGAGGATTCGGGGTTGTGTGCAAGTGAGAATAGTTAGCGAGAAATGAGCTACATGACATAAATGCATAAGGTTACTGTGGAGTTCAAGGTGGAACAGTTGAAGTGAATGCTATTCCTCAGCAAGGCTTCTGTCTCCTTCTTGTTCCCTTCTCTCTGTCTTCCTTGTGATGGCTGTGCTCTTGGAAGTTTATGGTGATGAAGGATTAATAAAGACGATGGTCACAATGGAGAATGGGTGAAGGTGATGAGGGTGGTATTTTAGTGGTTGAAGGAAGGAGATGATGAAGATGGTAATGGGTTGCTGTTGGCTGGGCTAATGGAAGTTTCTGGCAGAGGCTTGAAGAAGGTAATCAGGTGTTGGGGGTTGGGTTTCGTAGATGGGGGGTTACGTGAATGGAGTTGATGAGGAGATGCTGTGGTGTTGGCTATGGAGATTGGTTCTCTGTGAGGGCCAGGGTGTAGTCTTCGTCTCTGCTTCTTGGAGAGTCTCTCGCTTGCCTTCCCCTGCTTCCTTTGTATCTGAAAGAAGGAGGCCTCCCCTGCCCGAGGTGGAGAGGCTGCCAGGTTGACCCAGCTTGGGTCACCATAACACTTCCCCATTTGTGTATGCTGCCCTCTGCTCCAAGCTCTCTTTCTCCAATGCCTGCTACCCTTTCCCCATCCATGACATGCAGCTCCCCAAGGAAAGCAGCATGCTCAGGAGCCAGACCAATTCTCAGTAGGAAAGCCACGTTTCAGCTCGCGCCTTTTTATTCACTTTTTCTTGTAACAACAGAAGAAAATTGTGTTTTATTATTTAATATCTTTTATTTTATTTTATTTTTATTTTATTTTTTGTTTTGTTTGTGTTTTTTTTATTTTTTTGTTTGCACCAATAAAATAAACTAAAATAAAAACTGACCAAGAAAACAAAATGCTCACAATAGTGCAATTAAACATTAATCCTTGATTAAATGACAAAATTTTATGGACAAAATTAGGTATCAACAATGAAACAAATCAATATATAAAGTAGCAAGATTAATTTTAACCAAACGATCAGAATTTAAATCACAATACTAATTAAGCATAAATAAGTGACTTAAAATAAAAAAATAATATACAAGCTAGCGGTAAACCTGCCATGGTTAAAAAAAATAATATTAACAAGTAGGCGGTATAAACCTGTCATGGTAAAAATAATAACAATAATAATAATATTAACAAGTAGGCGATATAAACCAGCCATTAAATATTAACAAGGATGAGATATAAACCAGTCACCAAATAAATATTAACAAAGGTGTAGTATAAACTAACCATCAAATAAGTTAATAAGCGGATAAAGTAAAAAGTTAGTAAGTTAGTAAGTAAAAAATTTAAAAGGTTAGTAGGTTAGTAAGTTAGAAAGTTAGAAATAAAATATAGAAAATAAAATACAAAAAATAAAATGCAGAATATAAATTACAAAAAATAAAGTACGGAAAATAAAGTGCGAGAATGTAAAGAATAAAAAATAAAGTGCAGAAAGTAAATTACAAAGAATAAGGTACAGAAAGTAAATTACAAAAAATAAAGTGCAGAATATAAAATACAAAAAATAAAGTGTAGAAAATAAATTTAAAATATGAAAATCGGATAGAGGCAGAGCCCCACCAGAGCTGGCGAAGGACGAAGAAGAGAATAGTCAAGATTGAGATATTACTAGGACATAAAGTAAAAATCAGAGAACCAGCAAGCTAATTTTTTTTCTTCTTTTGCGGAGAGAGAAGAGAAGAAGAAATATTATTTCATTAATCATTAAGGATTATAGAAGGAGAAACAAGAGTTTCTCTTACTAAATTAGTACGTTAGTATGTACAAAAAAAATATATTAAAAGAGTAGAAATATATATACACATACACACACACACACACACACACAAGATCCACAAGGAAAAAAAAATATATACAAAATATATATATGCAAAATATTTACACAATAATTTTGTTCTTCAAATCACGTCCCCGACAACGGCACCAAAAACTTTGATGCGGATTAAAAGTTGCAAACCCAAGTGCAGGTTGTTTCAAGTAATAAATTCTCGGGAGTCCGAGGTCGATCCACAGGAAATTGATGAAGAAAAATTCTTTGACGTAAAGTAAATATTTTGTCACACAATAAAAGTGATAAAACTTGGTCACAAATAAAAAAAACTTACTTGAGTTAGGAGATCCACTCTTGGTAAATAAATTAAAGACAAAATTAATTCTTTTAATAACTCAATTAAAATCCATACATAATGGAGGTTCCAATTGAAAAATACAACATTCAAAGTTCATTAAAAATTATATACGTAATTATATTATGATTCCTTTAATCATCTATTAACACCACTACTTATAAATGGGATCAAGCATTCATTGTGCCAAAATCCTGTCCACAACAAATTAAGATCTCCACTTTACAAGGAGGGTTTCTAAATTGATTGGAAACAAAATACAACATGTATAATGGCTACTTCAAAATATATCATTTAAGTACAAGAAAGAAATGAATCTAACCTTATTTTATTACCAAGAGCTTCAGCCTTTCACTCAAGTAAAATGAAACCTAGTTACTCATAGACAAGAAGAAGAAGAAGAAGAAGAAGAAGAAGAAGAAGAAGAAGAAGAAGAAGAAGAAGAAGAAGAAGAGAAGAAGAAGAAGAAGAAGAAGAAGAAGAAGAAGAAGAAGAAGAAGAAGAAGAAGAAGAAGAAGAAAGAAGAAGAAGAAGAAGAAGAAGAAGAAGAAGAAGAAAGAAGAAGAAGAAGAAGAAGAAGAAGAAGAAGAAGAAGAAGAAGAAGAAGAAGAACATGGCTTCAAAATATATCATTTAAGTACAAGAAAGAAATGAATCTAACCTTATTTTATTACCAAGAGCTTGACCTTTCACTCAAGTAAAATGAAACCTAGTTACTCATAGACAAGAAGAAGAAGAAGAAGAAGAAGAAGAAGAAGAAGAAGAAGAAGAAGAAGAAGAAGAAGAAGAAGAAGAAGAAGAAGAAGAAGAAGAAGAAGAAGAAGAAGAAGAAGAAGAAGAAGAACATGGCTTCAATTTAGAACAAAATAAAACTACAACAAGATAACAAACAACACAATAATATGATCTTGGCCTCTAAGACCAAGACTCCCAAATAAGCAGTTAATGGTGCCTTTTATAAAGGATTAAGGATACAAAATGACAAGGGGGTTGAGTCATGGGTGAGTGGATGAGTGGAAAATGAGTGAAAAATGCCAAATGACTTTTGATGAGTGAAAAATTATGAAGATTCTTTGTCTCCAAAATCATTTAGTTCTGAAGTCAATGAATACATCATTTTTGAGAAATTTTGTTTTCATAAAAGTTGTAGGCCTAGATCTTAGCTTTCAAATGCCATTAGTTTGGGTCAAAAATAATTTCTATAACTCAAGATATGGTCTGATTATTGTATACTACTCAGGCCCAGTGACAGCTCCTTTGTTTTGACTTCTATGCCCAATATGACTCATTAGACCTCAGATTCTGGACAAGTGTTTAACATGAAAGTTGCAGATTTTGGTCTTAACTATCAACCATAAAAACTTCAGCCTATTTGACATCCTATATCCTGAGGTATATCATGAACAGTATGCATAGGTCAAGCTATCAGGATCAATACCCTAGTTCTTGCTTCAACTCCAATTTGAGTTATCCAAACGTGTGATTTGGCCTTTGAGGTCTTCATGAAAGTTGTAGGGAATTATCTTATATTTCCTACAAGACCAAAATCACATCAACCAGATATTTGTAACTTAAGTTATAGCCAATTTACTGAATACTGTCAAAAAGATAAATTAAGGCTAATTCATGCACCAATTCTTTCAATTATCCAATTAAGCTCAATATCATAGAATGTGATAAAACCATCATAATTAAGCCTAATTAAACATTAAGAAACCCAATGAGAGGATTATAAAATGCATAAAATATATTATTATTACTAGATAAGAACAGTCGTCCAAGAATCAAAGGAATATCAGCATCCTCGTCCATATCTAGAATCACAAAATCAGCTACGAAAATAAATTTGTCCACCTTTGCTAACAAATCTTCAACTATACTATATGGATGTTTGATTGACCGATCAGCTAATTGAAGACATTGTAGTTGGCTTTACTTTATCAATCCCAAGCTTGCAAGGAATTGACAATGGCATTAAATTGATGCTTGCTCCTAAGTCACATAGAGCCTTCTTAATGGTCAACTTACCATGAGTGCAAGGAATGGTGAAACTACTTGGATCTTTCAATTTAGGTAACAATTTCTTTTGAATTATAGCACTATATTCTTCAGTAAGTGCCACAGTCTCATCTTCCTTGAGCTTCCTCTTCTTTAAGAGCAAATCCTTCATGAACTTTGCGTAAGAGGGCATTTATTCAAATGCTTTAGTAAAGGGAATGTTAATCTGTAGCTTTTTAAAGACATCTAAGAACTTGGAGAATTTCCTCTCTTGGTTCTCCTTCTTTAACCTTTGAGGAAACGAAAGTCTAGCATACAATAAAGGGTCAATTGCCATATTCTGCTGACGCTCCTTCTTTTTCCTCTGCCACTTTAGTTGCTCCTCTTTAGCTTCTTCATTACAACACTCTTGAGTTGAAACATCCGCAATAGGAACATTAATTTTTTCAACTTTTAATGAATCAGGTGCTTCTTTAACTTGTCATTCCAAAGTCTTGCCACTTCTCAATATAATTGCATGATAGTGTTCCTTTGGATTGATCACAGTATCGCTTAGTAAGGTGCTTGGAGGTCTCTCTTGTAGTTGTTTTGCTATCTGCCCCACTTGATTCTCTAAATTTCTAATAACAGCTCATTGATTCTGAAAATTTGCCTTTGTTTCCTCCATAAAAGTGAAAATCTGTTGCACAAAAGCAGATGTCTGTATAGAGGGTTTCTCAAGTGCAATCTCAAGAGGAGACTTCTTCTCTAGTTAAGGATCAATGGTACCATTTGATTGCTCCAATAAAAATTGGGATGATTCCTCCACCCTGGATTATATGTATTTGAAAATGGAGTACCTTGGGGTCTGGAAGAATTGCCCATATAATTTACCCGCTCTTGAGACGAAACCTAAAATGCTTGCTTTGCATCCACCATTGGCATGGTTACCTCCACAGAAATCACAAATTAGAGCTTGATGATTAACTGCACTTACATGCATACTCCCAACTTGGTTGGTGAGGTTAGCTAACTGCTGCGAAATACTTTTGTTCGGAGCAAGTAAGGCTTCAAGAGTACCAAGATCCATAACTCCTTGTTTGACTGCTGGTCTCCCACTAGGCAACTAATATTCATTGGTCGCCATGGTCTCAAATAGTTCTTGGGCCTCTTCAGGAGTTTTAGTATTTAAAGATCCACCTATAGATACATCTACCATAGCCTTGGTAGGATAATTCAAACCATTATAAAAAATCTGCACCTGTTGCCAAACCTCAAATGCATGATGAGGACATTTTCTGAGTAGCTCCTTGAACCTCTTCTAAGATTCATATAACGAATCCTCTTGATTTTAAGTGAAACAAGCTATTTTACTCTTTATCTTAACAAACATTGATGGAGGAAAATATCGAGTCAAGAATATGCTAACTAGGTCCTCCCAAATAGAGATGCTCCCTTGTGGCTGGGCTTGTAGCCAACTCTTCGCTTTGTCTCTTAGAGAAAATAAGAACAACCGTAATCTAATGGCATCATCAGTTACGCCATTATACTTAATAGTGTCATAGAGTTGCAAGAAACTAGCAATGTGCAAGTTTGGATCTTCTGCCTGACCTTTCCCAAATTGATTCCGTTACGCCAGCTGTAGAAATGCTGGTTTAATCTCAAAGTTATTGGCCTGAATAGCAAGGCGTACTATAATAGTTGAAACATTCTCAGCAGATGGAGTAGCATAATTAGCTAAAGTGCATCTTCGTACTTCAGTTACAGCTACTTCAGCTATCTTTTCTTCTTCAAGTTTCTTCCTTTCTCTTGTTGCTTTCCTGTTTGCTCTAGTTATTCTCTCTATCTCTGGATCAAAGAGTAATTATTCTAACTCCACAGAACCTTGCATAAACAAACAAGCAATCAAACTAGAGTGAAGTAAAGAAAATAAATAAAAAAATAAAATAAAAATAAAAATAAAAAATTACTAAAAAATAAATAAAGAAAATAAAAAAACAAGAATTAATAAAAAGAAAAAATTTAAAAGAAAATTAAATAAGAAAAAAATAAGTGCCTAAATTAGTGTCTTTTCAACTACTATTTAATATTAATAACAATAATCTCCATCAACGGCACCAAAATCTTGTTGCAGATATTAGCAAGTGCACCAAATCGACAAAAGTAATAAAGAGTGAGTAAAATATCGTTCCCACGAGGATTATATTATCAATTACTAAGTTTACCAAATCAATACTATTCAAACTATCGAAAAGAGGATTGTTGCAAATTCAATTAAAAAGAAATATACGTAAGCAAAACAATAAATCAAAAGAGTGAAAAATAATGATGTTAAAGTGTTAGGGCTTAGACTTTACTTGAACTCTTTAAATACACATTCAAATATTGATTTAACTATGTTCTATTTCAATGATTTATGGTCAATTCCCAAAATTTGTTAATACACAATCCCTTGGTATATTAACCCTTTTATACTGTTTAGAATTAATTAATCCCTTAGTCTAACCCCAAATAGAAAGACATTATCAAGAACGATGGAATAAAAAAAAAAGACCACATATCCCACAATATCTTTTCTAGTGATTGTAGAAATTATGATGTTTATCACATGTTCTAGGTTCATGCAAATTTTTCTAAATCATACATCAACCCAAAAGATCATTCCCAAATTGATCAGATTTAGAAAAGCATTACGAATAGAGATAAACACGTAAATCATGAAATAGAAATATAAATTAAACCCATAAATAAAGTTACATCACCCAAGAACAAGATCCATCATCCCCCTAACAAAGGGAAATTAGTTACATATGAAAAAAGAAGAATACAAAAGGAAGAATATGATAAACTCCATTGTACAAAGGTGTAAAAATTGAAGAAAATTACTAATCTTCAAGCCTAATTGCGCCCACACCACATTAGGATTTGTGCCTCTTGACGGCTACTGCATTTTATCCAAGTCTGTGTTAAAATTGGCGTAACTTTTCTATTTATAAAGAAAATAATGTGACAGGTTACGCGACCAGCGCTCAGGTGCTGTGTTTTTAGCGGTTAGGCGCTAACGTTCTTTCTTGAAATTTTGATATGTAACGTGTGCTCAGGCGCTAAACGACTAGAAAGAAAATTCCTTCTCTGCCTTTGCCAGCGCCTAGGCGCTGGACCACCAGAATACAAGTTTCAGCTTTTTTTTTCTCGTGCAATCGTTCAGCCTTCTTCCATGCATAATTATCTATTAAAATAAATAAAACACACAATTAAAACATAATTTAGAAAAACTAAAAACAAAATAAACTTAAGAACAAACTCAATAAAAAAGATTAAAAAATAATGAAAATCTAAGACTTTTGAACTGTAAAAATATAAATTTTTAAAGGTTCATTAGTTTCTTTCTTCCCTAATGGTGGCATTGTTTAATGAATGTGGTTTTTCTTTTTGAAAAAAAAATAAAATTAGGTAATTTTTGAGTTAACTTGCATGTATTTTAATTTATTTATTTCTTTGATTCGGAATTAAATGATTCAAAAATATATCCTTTACAGTTTGATTCCAAATAATTGTCATAATTAAGATTCGAATCTAAACAATCTATATAGTATTCTTGTTTGGTAGGACTCTTTGCATGGGATCAACGTTATTATTCATATAACAATTTGAGGTTCAACTGGTGAAGAGATGAAAGTGATTTCCTTTTCGTTCAATGAGACATTTTTTGAGATATGAAAATATTCAATAGCTACAGCCTATGTATAGCTTTTGTTTTCACATTGTCATTATTTAGGGTGTGTTTGAGTGTTAAGGTTTTGGAGGAAAAGGAAAGGGAGATTTATTCTTTATTTTGAATAAACACTCTCTATATTTGAATTTTTTTTTAAAATGAATGAATAAAATAAAAGATGACTATATAAGTTTTTCAATTAATCTTTATTTACTTTTATAAATATTTTATGATTATCTTAATTTAAAAATAAAAAAATAAAATTTTCCTTTTCTTTTCCTCTAAATCCTTCATCCAAACATATCGTAACAGAAATATGTAACGGTGCTATCAGGAGGACATATCCTAGGAGAAATATGTAACGGTGCTATCAGGGGGAGGAAATATGTCTTGGCTTTATATTAATAGAGTACATTTTACCATCCTTGTTCATAAATCTCTATCAGTACTCTTGTGAGAATACTCAAACTGTGACAATTTCGGCTATTCAATATATGCTGAAACACAGTACCTAGTTGGATGATTCTAATTGTGTTAGTTAAGCATGAATTTTCTGCATGGCCATATTACATGTTGCTCCATTAATTTCAATCTCGCGAAGCAAAATTTACTTTTCATTGATGTGAGTACCACTTCCAGAACGCTATTTGCTCAGTTTGTTAGTGACCGAATCTTGTAACATCATGAAAAGTTGAAAATTTTCTAGGAGAAGGACATCCTAGGGGTGTTTGGTTCAAGTGTTCAAAAATAATATTTATGATATTTCAAAAAAAATGATGACTATGTGATTTTCATGATGACTATTTCAAAAAATGATGATTATCACATTTCTTTTTTCGTGAATGATTTTTGGCATCCACGTCAACCGCCATCTGCCACTGCTGAAGGTGGATGGCGGTAGGTGGTCAAAATCCAGCGACTCACGGCATCTAGTGAGTGGCTGGTGACTATGTGATATTAAAAGAATAAATATTTTAAACATTTTACATGAAAAAAATTAAAATATTCTCATGCAATAGAAAATTTAATAGGATTGTAAGATTTCCACCTTATAGAAATAGGGAAAATAAAAGGTGCAAGAATATTGAACAAAAATTCTTCTTGAAAATAATTTATACATGGAAATGTTTTTTTGAATATTGTATCAACAATAAGAATATATTTTCATGTGAGGATTTTCGAGAATGAAAAAAATATTTCATCAACCAAACATTAGATGTGCTTGGGTAGCTAGGGAAGTTAAGATATAAATATAGTATCATAGTAATTTTGCTATTTTTATTTTTTCAGAAAATCTTTTATGATCAATACGAATATATATATATATATATATATATATAGAACATATCTAGGAGATAAGTTTTTATTATGAGAGAGTGAGAAGAGTAAATCTTGACCATACAACTATACATGGATAATCAAGATTAAAAGTTACTTGAAGGTCATGTAACCATTTAAAAAAGTCACATGCATTTATGTTCTAATCTTGAACGTTCATGTAAGATCCAATGGTTAAGATTCACTTATCTTATATCTCACAATAAACTCTCCTCTCACCTGATGTACATCCTATATATATATATATAGGAGACATATCTAGTGAGATGAGTTTTAATTGTGAGAGGGTGAGAAGAGTAAATCTTAACCATACAATCATATATGGATGATCAAGATTAAAAGTTACTTGAAGGTTGTGTGACCACTTAAAAAAGTCACATGCATTTATATTCTAATCTTGACCATCTCATATATATATAAGATCTTATTCAGGTGAGAGGAGTGTTTATTGTGAGCGGTGAGATGAATGAATCTTGACCATTGAATCTTTCACGAATGGTCAAGTTTAGAATATAAATGCATGTGACTTTTTTAAGTGGTCACATGACCTTCAAGTAATTTTTAATCTTGGTCATCCATGTATGGTTGTATGATCAAGATTTACTCACCTCACTCTCTTACAATAAAAACTTCTCTCACTAGATATGTCACACACACACACACACACACATATATATATATATATATATATATATATATATATATATATATATATATAAGGATCAATTTACATCGGTGTAAATCAAAATCACTTTTATACTATTGAATAATTTTTTATTGAATAATTTTCTCACAAAATTTGTCATTAGGTTGAAAGTTCCTATCATATAGATCATATTTATAAAATTTTACATTAATTCAAAATTATTTAATACTTCATTGACATACGTCAAGGTTAACGTAATATATACTTTTAAAATATATAAAAATAAGAACCACTTGATTATATTCTTATTAATGTTTAATTTTTTTAAAATTTGACACATATAATCAAAGTGTTAGATAGTTATAATTCAACGGTTAGATCGATAAAAATTACATTTTTTAATAAGTTAATAAGTGGTATAAATATATCAAATTTTACAGTGATATAAGTTGATCCCTTCCATTTTTATATATATATATATATATATATATATATATATATATATATATATATATATATATAAGAGAAATAAAGAATATATATCCAAAAACAGTGTAATATAATCATTTGTAAAAAGAAATAAAAATGGAAAGGTCTAGGTTATTATTTAGTAAGATGTTGGGATATAAAAAAGAGTACAAAAATGAAAGCGTAAAAGTAACATCACTTAGAAAATAAAATTTACACTTTTTTCGGATGAAACTTTTTAGATTTTTTTTTTATTGCAGAAGCTTTTTAGATTTTCTAAAAGTACTTTTACGGTAAACTGTACAAATCTATAAATACTCAAAAACTATAAATAAAAAATCTAATGCATTAATATAAAAATCTGATACATCTTTATTAGTTTATACAATTTAATTTATCTATAGCTATGAAGCATGGAGACGGATATGGATACGAGATATATACGACATGGACATGAATACAAAGACACAATAAATTCAAAAATTTTAGGACACAGACACGACATATATATATATATATACACACACACACACACACACACACACACACATATATATTATTTTGATTATAAACATTCTGAACACAATTTTTTAATGACAACACAAATATCTTTATTTATAATTAGAAAAGAAACTAACAATAATTAAAAATTAAATCACAGATCAGAGTGAAACTTACTTGAAACTTGAATTATTAGCACACAGTGAATACGATGTATTGAGAAAAAATAGAAAATTTTTCCCGAGGGTAGGTCTAGTGATATTGAGCTTGTGGGCCGTGATATTAGTACACTGTCACACAATAATTTTTTTTTTAAATTTTAATAGGTTGTGTTTAATATGTGTCCGCGGTGCGTTCGAGATGTGTCCTGACCGTGTCCGAGAAAAAAAAATAATTTTTTTAATTGGACACACTCGGACACGTGAGACACGTGTATCGTGTGCGTATCGTCGTGTGTCCGTGTCAGACACATGTCCGACACGCGGACACGCCAGTAAAATGGCGTGTCCGTGCTTTCTAGATCTATAGTAATTTCTATGATAAAACATTTTGAAATCTTTTACAATATAAAAAAATTAAATAATTAGTGAGAATTCTTTTTTCATTAAATTTTAGAATCTTGTAATTTACAAATTTTTAAATTTTGATTGAAATATTTTTTTATCTTTTAAAAAAAATTCTTCTTGATTTTTTTAGCTAATTAAAATATATTGACTGATAATGAATTAAAATATATAGAGAATATAAAACACATCCATTAAACAACTAAATTACTATTAATATATTGACTAAATTATTTTTTTATCTAAAAACACACAAGTTTTTGCATTAAATGATTACTTGATACTTTTTTTTATTTTTTATTTTTACAATTCCTTTTCTTGATATTTTTTGGATACATTGATTGATAATGAATAGAGAATGTAACACAAGATATATGTTCCTCAGGAGAAAAAATTAGAGACTTCTTGAACATGAAGATTTACGCACAGCGGAATGTGATAATATCTTAGTCGAATCCAATCTTGAATGGTCTCTAATGATGTGCTCTATGCTATGTACTTGCCTTTACAGTTTAACACAAAATCACCAACAGAATCTTGTGTGTTTTCCACAGTCAACACACTCAAATCCAGAGGGCTCTGCTCTTATTCAATTTTCTCTTTAAAATGAGAAAATGATCTCTTGCTTCTCTATTTTGTGGGAGGTCTTTCCCTTAAATATATAGAAAAATAATTACCTCCCACTTTCCCACACAATGAGAGTTATTTCATCTAGGAGTTATAGTAATCATTCCCACTAGACCCTCAATTAAAAAATATTTGACCAATTAATTAATTAATTAATTAACCAACTGGAGGGATCATGGATGTGGGTCAGCCCATAATGGGCGCCCTATTTCCCAGCTTCTCCCAGTTGCACATGATGGGATGAACAACTCAGAGCCTTTCATTCAAATAAGCATTCTTTTGGATTTTTATACTGAGTGTGTTGCCATGACCAGTTAGGCACTATATTTAGGAGCTCTTATACTAGTAATCCTTCTTAGGGCCAGTATAAGTCCTACAACCCTTTTGTGGTTAACTTTGTCATAAATGTGCCTGGGATGCCCTAGATTTGTCTATATTCACTCACACATAGCATCTCTAATCCCTTGTGAGTGTCAATCATTTAAAGCCTTGCTATGACCTCTAATGTTCCTTGTGTCAATGCTTATGATGCTCTTTGAAAATAGCATCATAATAGACATGTCTCAGACACAATCATAGTTTGTATATATTTGACACGATCTTTCTTTCGGCCACATATCACTAAGATCAAAATTAGTTGCTTTCCTAGTATTGCTTCGTTAGATTGCATTATCATAACCCTTGGATACATACTAAAGTAGCATACGCTAACTCGTCACCTTATGATACTGTCAAAGTAATAAGGGCATCAGTGAAAGGATTTAAACCTTTTTGGGACTTATGCGGTAGTGAAACAAGGATCCATTCACTTGCTTCCCAAGTGCGGTCATTAAGCGCATGTGGTATGAAACACATGCTACAGTGTATCTCTAACCCCATAAGAGCATATATTGATTTTCTCTATTCTACACCGTATAGATCTTAGTCTAGGTACCCCGACACCTGACCCGAGTTCTACCACTCTGCTCACCCTCATCCATATCTCTTACCAAGGTGACATAAATAAACCATGTTGCGTTCTTACTAGCCATATGATGCCCTTTGGCAACCTTTCTTGACGCTAAGAAACACAAATGTCTTATCTTGGCTCGCTCCTCACAAGTGCCTAAGTGCTCGTGTGAGACAGCTAGCCTTATCAACCTGTACGACATACTATCATATTGTGTATGTGTATTCTATGATGTATGAAACCAATTAATGAACAATACATTCATTCACAAAACAAATTCATACATTATGTCCAAAACAGTTAAAAGCAAGGAAATACACGACTTTACAATCTACACAATCCTAGAGATTTCACATGTTCGACAAACACTTCCCTAGGTATCAGCTTCATTAAGGGGTCAACTACCGTCTCATGCGTAGAAATATATTGTAGAATGAGCTCCTTTTATACTATGATATTCCTCACAAAGTTATACTTTGTGCCTATATGCTTTGTTTGGCTATGATACTTAGGGTCCTTAGTGTAGGCTATGATTGCCTAGTTATCACAATAAAGTGACACTAGATCTACTAGCCTACCAATGACCTCTAAATGATCCAAAATCATCTCAGCCACGCAGCCTCTTGCACTGTAGTAGAACATGCGACAAATTCAACTTATATGGTCGACGTAGCTGTGTATGTCTGCTTCTTGCTACTCCAAGAAATGATACCATTATTCAGCAAGAATGTATAATCATAAGTGGATTTACTTTCATCCAAATCTCCACTCTAGTCTGCATCAGAGTAACTTACCAACTATAAGCCACTTCCCTAATAATATAATTTTTAATCAGCAGTGCCACTTAAGTATCTCAAGATCCTCATGAAAACTTGCTAATGATTTTGCCCTAGATTGGACTGATAATGACTTACTAGACCCACAACATAACAAATGTCGGGTCGTGTGCATAATATTGCATACATTAAACTCCCAACAGCACTGAAGTACAGGACTCTTTTCATGAAATCTTTTTTATATTGATTCTTAGAACACATTTCTAGGCTTAGGCTTTAACTTTTAGAAACTTTTGCTACAGGGGTATCTATGGGTTTACAATCTTTCATTTTAAACCTCTCAAGAATCTTCTAGATATATGACTCTTGTGACAGAGCGATTAGATTCTTAGAGCGATCCCATTAGATTTGAACTCCAAGGATATATTCTATTTCACCCATGTCCTTCATCTCCAAATTGAAGGTCAACCAACTCTTAATAGAATTCATAAAAATAAGACTAGTTTCAGCTAATAGTATATTATCCATGTAAAGGGATAATATCACAAAATCTGTTTCAGACCGCTTTATATACACACAGTGGTCTTCATTGATCATTTGAAAGTCATAAGACATAATGGCTAGATTAAACCTTAAATACCACTATCTAGATGATTGCTTAAGTCTATAACTGGACCATAGAGCTTGCAAACTTTTCGTTCTTGACCTTTCTAAATAAAACCTAATGGCTCTTTCATATAGATTTTCTCATGTAGTTCTCCATTGAGAAAAGCAATCTTTATACCCATTTGATGTAACTCCAAGTTCATTTTTGCAAGTATAGCCAGAATAAGTCTAACAAAATTGAATCTCACAACAAGTGAGAAAATATCCTTATAATCAATACCTTCTTGTTATATATACCCCTTAGCTACCAAGCGAGCCTTGTGTATCTTTCAATGGAATTATCCACTTTTCTCTTAATTTTGAGAACCCATTTGTTCCCAATAGCCTTTCGGCCTAGCGGAAGGTTAACCAAGTCCCAGACATGGCTTGTCCTCATCGATTCCATCTCTTCTTCCATTACCTTCATCTATTTTCCCTTAGTAAGGCATGAAGAGCCTCTTGAACTGAATTTGGCTCATCATCATCCTATGGAGTAACCATCAATGTTTCCCCTTCAATCTCAAAACGTCAACGAGGAACATTCCCCCGACTACTCCGATGCAACTGTGTCTCTTGGGGACTAAATTATCCTCCTACTCAGATCAATAGGTGAAGGTACAAATATTTGTTCTTCACTTCTTTAGTTTTGATCATCTACCTACTAGTTGACAATCTCATAGAGTAACATAATTTTGTCAACATCGCCCTTACTAGGAAATTTAGTCTCTAAAAGTATGACAGCCTATGATTCAAGCTCTGTTAAGCTTCCATCTTCATTCTCACCAATGAAGACATAATCCTTTAAGTGTTCAAAATATATGATGAAAATGCATTTCTTACCCTTTTTTCCCAGTTCCCCATACTTATGAGAAGAATCATGCATATAAGTTGCCAACCTCCAAGGTTACAGTACACTCAAATCAGGCTTTCTACCTGTCCATAATTCATAGGGTGTCGAAGTAACAGACTTAGAGGGCACTCAGTTAAGTATAAAAGCTACAATCATCAATGCATCTCCCCAATAAGAAATAGGTAAGTTAGCTTGTGCCATCATTAACCTAACCATCTCGAGCAAAGTCCTATTCCTTCACTCTACAACTCCATTCTATTGTAGAGGGCCACAAATCTTCAATTGTCTAATGATTCCTTTTTCATCACACAAATATCTAAATTGATTTAATAAATGTTCACGTCTACGTCCATGATCAGTTCTCAAAGCTTTTATTTTTTGATTCAATTGATTCTTAATCATGTTCATAAAACTTCTAAAGCTCTCTAGTGCTTCTAACTTATGGGAGATCAAATAAACATGATTGTAACGAGTATAATCATCAATGAAAGTAATGAAATATAAGGCTTCATGCCTTGCTCTCTCACATATAGGACCATATATATATATATATATATATATATATATATATGAATTAATTGCAATGAAAAATTAGCTCTGGTTCCTTTCCTGAATGATTTTCTAGTTGCTTTACCTGTTAGGCAATGCTCATATAGAGGCATTTCTATTTTGGCTAAGGACCCTAATAGTCCTTCTTTTGCCAACCTGTTCATTCTTTCAAGACCTACATGTCCTAACCTAGCATGCTATACATTCACATCTGAATTTAAATTCGAGGTAGTAGATAAAGCAAAACAACCATGATTATCATAAACATAATCAATATTACAAATTATATCCAACATAATAAAGCCATCCAACAAATAACCAGAACAGTAATGTCTTATCCTAAGGACAATGTATATAGAATTATCATGGAAATTGACACTGAAATTAAGTCTAAGAAGAGAAACGACTAAACCTAAGTTCCATCGAATTTTTGGAACATATAACTCATCATGTAGGATTAGGGTTCATCCACCACGCAACTCTTGTTTGCATGTACTAATCCCCTTCACCTCAATGCTTGCATTGTTTCCTACATAAAGTCATCTACTCCAGGAAGGTAGTCAGCGGTACTCAACAAATGATCCTCTATCTCTAGCTATGTGGTTTGTGGGCCCTAATTTTCCTCAGGTCAATCCCACGCAAAATGACCCAACTTATGACAAGCATAACACTCTATCTTGGTCAAATCATACTTTTTGTCACCACACTTTCCTTTCTTCTTAAACTCAAGCTTAGTCTTCTCAAAAGACTTTCCAAATCTCTTCTTGTGCAAAGGCTTCTTATTCTAGGGCTTCTTACCTTTGCCCTTTTGCTTAGGCCATGAAGTCCCAACAGATTTAGCCATAAAAGGTTGCTCGAATGTCTTAGCAGCCTCACGACACTCATCCTTATGAACAAGATGATGCTCAATGTTATCAAAAGTTTTAATGCACTCATTGTGGGCCACATTGTTCATCTGAGAGGTTATGACCAACTGATTTCAGCTCCTTGATCACGTTCGACATCTCTCCTAAGTGCTGCCTTAACGAAGTATTAAGGCGCAATTTGTATGTGTTGAACTTGATGGTCAACCTTCTAAGTTTAGTTATAGAAGTGTCCCTAAACTTGTCTTTTAGTGCAATCCATATAGCTTGAGCTTTGGGATTGATAAGTCACATACTCACACATGGGATAATCAGTTATGCATCTTAGCAACGTTATACGAGCAAAACTATTCTTTTTCTTTTAGGCTTGAAAAACCTCATGATCTCTCTTGTGCTACTGCGTGTTGCCATGCTTTGGCTCAATCATAACATGGTTCAGAGTTTCCAAAACAACTTGCTCCTCAAGGATGTATTGAACCTTACAATGCCAAATATCGTAGTTATCCTCATTTAGCTTATTGCCTTTATTAAGTTTAGCAATGATGTTCTTAGAAGTCATATCTCAAACTTGTCTACACACATAGGTATACCATATATCAACACATACACAATATCCATGCTTATTGCATATTGCAATCAGACTAACAATGGTATATAATTAGGTTTATGATGAAAAGTCTACGTTTGTCTTACTTTCATCACATGTCACCTAACTATACCATCATTTTTCTAATTCAATTATGCACACAACATCAATTCCATTATAGTTCTTAAATAAGCCCATTGTCTACCAATTTAAGAACTCTCACTTGGATAAACATCTAGATAGTCCTTAAACGAGTTCTTTGTCTACCAATTTAAGGACTCACATTGGAATAAATATCTATCATATACAATATATATATATATATATATATATATATATATATATATATATATATATATATATATATATATATGAACATGAATCAATATCTAAGAACAATTAATCATAATTATTTAAATTTCAAGAAAAAAATCACATGTTCATATGGTAGAAATAATTCTTTCATAACGTGAGAAGAAAAAAAATTGATTTAATAACATTTAGTATGCAAACATGTCATAATGACAAAATTATAACAAATTCAAAAAACATGTAGACACCCTCAATATGTCAAAAAATTTTGACATGTCGACGACCTCTTAATATGTCGACAACTTTCAATACATTTGATAACACTGTATTTTATACATTTTGTAATCATCTCACTAGGCTTCTTAAGGTTCAATTAGGCTTAATTAAGTTGGTTTTGACACATTTTATGATTTTGAACCAAATTGGACAATTAAATAAATTATTGCATAAATTAACCGTAATTATCTCTTTGGCAATGTTTAGTAAACTGGCTATAACTTGAGTTTCAAATATCTGATTGATGTGATTTTGGTCTTGTAGGAAAGTTAAGACAATTCCCTACAACTTTCATGTTGAACACTTTTCCAGAATCGGATTCCTTGGAGGTGATATTGAGCTTTGAAGTCAGAATAGAGGAGTTGAAATCGGGTCTAAACACTTTGCAGTAATTGGACCATATCTTGAGTTCTAGGCATGATTTTGGACTCAAACCAAAGCCATTTAAAAGCAAATATTCAGGCCTACAACTTTCATGAAGACCACTTCTCTCAAAAATGTAAAAATGACTGGACACACGGCTGTGTATTTACTTAATTATTATTTAAAAAAAAAGAAAAAAAATGTCTTTAACGTAACGGATGACGTTTCAATGCACAGTAACCTTCCAATTGCCTATAAATAGGCACAATTCCAGCGAGAATTCAACATTCAGAATTCAATTTAGAATTCGGGGACGAGGAGAGGAATTCGGACGGAGACGCTGCTGGGGAGGGGTCTTTGGGCAGTGCCCTGCCTCTCTCCTCAGTCTCCTTCCAATTTTATTTCTCTCTCTTTTTCTTTTTTCTCTTTTTCTCTCTTTTAGTTTATGTGTAAATAAGTTTTAGTCTACTTGGGTCAAAGTGTGAAGCTCTTGGTAATAAAATAAAGTTAGATTTATTCCTCTCTTGTGCTTTAATAATATATTTTTAAGTAGTTATTATGCGTGTTATATTTTGTTTCTGATAATTTAGAAACTACCATTGTAAAGAGGAGTTCTTGATTTATTGTAGACAAAATATTAGCACAGTAAATGCTTTAACCCATTTACAAGTAGTGGTAATAATTAAAGGAAACATAATATAATTACGTATATTATTTCGTATTGTATTTTGTTTCTAATCAATTTAGAAACTCTCCTTGTAAAGTGGAGTTCTTGATTTGTTGTAGACAAGAGATTAGCACAATAAATGCTTTAACCCATTTACAAGTGTTGGTGCTAGAAACTCTCCTTGTAAAGTGGAGATCTTGATTTATTGTAGACAAAATATTGGCACAGTGAATGCTTGATCCCATTTATGAGTGGTGATATTAATGAATGATTAAAGGAAACATAATATAATTACGTATATTATTTTAATGGACTTTTAATGTTGTATTTTTCGATTGGAACCTCCATGTTGCGAGGATTCTAATTGAGTTATAAAAGGAATTAATCTTACTTTTACTTTATTTACCAAGAGTGGATCATTTTACCTAAATAAATAAATTTTATCGTAGTAATAAAATATTTACCTTACCATAATTAATTTTCATCAATTCTCTGTGGATCAACCTCGGACTCATCGAGAAATTTATTACTTGAGACAACCTGCACTTGGGTTTGCAAATGCAACAATTAAAAAGTGTGCGATAAAGTTTTTTAAGCGCGTTCTTAGGACTTATTTTGAAGAATAAATTTGGTGTAAATATTTTTGTACATAATAAAAAGTAAATAGTGTGTGAATAGTAATACGAATAGTATGAATAGTAAAAAAAATAAAAAAATAAAAAAATATTTTTTTTGATAACTAGTGTGAATAGTATAAATAGGGTAAATAATATGTGAATAGTATAAATAGTAAAAAAGTAATTTTTTTAAATAATATAAAAAATAATAATAATAAAAAAGATGTGTGAATAATGTAAATAGTAAAAAAGTAAAAAAAAAGTAAAAAGTAAAAAAAATTTATAAAAAACGAAAATTAAAAAAAACAAACAAAAAAGAAGGTGGTCACACCCGTGACCACCCAAAAAAAAAAGGAAACCAAAAAAAAAATTAAGCCTTTTATTTTTTTTTTGTACATATTAATTTAGTGGGGAAACATCTCCTTTTTATTTTCTTTGTACATATTAACTCAGTGGGGGTAATTCTCCCTTTTTTTGTAAATATTAACAGTGGGAGAAACTCTTCCTTTTGTTTTATGCACTAACAGTGGAGGAACCTCTCCCTTTTATTTTCTTTGTATATACTAACTTTGTTGGAGGAAACTCTCCCTTTTATTTATTTGTTTCTTTATTTATTTATTTATTTTTTGTACTTTATTTTTTTTATTTTATTTTCTGCACTTTATTTATTTTTATTTTTTTGTTATTTATTTTTCGTCATTTATTTTTCGTCATTTATTTTTGTTATTTATTTATTTTTATTTTTTTTGTCATTTATTTTTTGTTTACTAACTTACTAACTTTCTTACTAACTATCTAACTTTTTACTTTACCCGCTTCTAACATTTTAATTTATCTCGTATACTAACTTTTTATTTTTGCTTATTAACTTATTTGGTGGTTGGTTCATACCACACCTTTGTTTATATATTTTTTTCTTTATTTGGTGGTTGGTTCATACCACACATTTGTTTATATTTTTTTTTCTTTTTTTTTTATTTGGTGGTTGGTTTATTACCTCACCTTTGTTAATTTTTTATTTGGTGGTTGGTTTTTACCACACCATTTTTAATTTTTTATTTGGTGGTTGGTTTATTACCCCACATTTGTTCTTTTTATTTGGTAGTTAGTTTATTACCCCACCTTTGTTATTTTTTTTTTTTTGTGGTTGGTTTATTCCACACTTTTGTAAATATTTATTTGGTGGCTAGATTTATACCACACCTTTGTATATATATTTTTTTATTTTTTATTTTTCTTCTATTTTGTCATGTGTAATTAAATTTGTGTATTTTTAGGGTGAAGATGTTACTTGATTCAATTGACATGTATTAAGATTGGAATTCTAATTAACTCTTTTCTATTCAATTTGAGTACTTATTATGGTTCATAATGCTTTTATGAATTGACCACTCATAAATTGATCTAGTGGGTATATGTGTAACCCAAAAAGTTTGCATATGACCTAGATCATAAATAATAAAGTACCATGATTTATAATCCTCTAGGAATGGAGGTTATAGGTTGTGTAGGAGAACTATAGTATTTTTCCATGAGAATACATAGAGTAAAAGTCATGCCTTTAAATGTTTTTAAATTACTGATTCTCCCCATCAATTGAATGATTAGAAATTGATTAGAAGGAAGGTCCCAAAGCTACTCTATTGTCTATGATAGATTATTGAATCAAGTGAAGTCTGATCCCTAGTATTCTGAGTATCTAGACAACATTGAACATCTTCACAACTTTCACCATGTCGGCTGCCTTCGGACTTTCACCAGGCTTTAGTACTTTGACAATCTTCAGCACATCGACAACTGTAATGTCGACAACTTTCATGTCAATAACTCTATCATGGGTGTCTAATATAAAGCATATTATATATCACTAGAAAACTCAAGAAACAAGGATTTTCACGATCATGTTTGACATTTCTCTTAAATGCTGCCTCGTCGAAATGTTAGGACACAATATGTAAGTGTCAAACTTATTGGTCAACCTTCGAAGTTTGGTTGCAGAAGTGTCCCCAAACTTGTCTTTCAGTGTGATCCACATAGCTTGAGCTTTGGGATAAGTCACATACTCACATATGAGATCATTAGTTATGCTGCTTAACAACTTTATACGAGCAATACTATTCTTTTTCTTCTAGGCTTAAAAAATCTCATGATCTCTCTTGTTCTACTGTGTGTTGCCATGCTTTGGCTCAATCATAACATGGCTTAAAGTCTCCAAAACAATTTCCTCCTCAAGGATGTATTGAACCTTACGATGCCAAATATCGTAATTGTCCTTATTCAGCTTATCACCTTTGTTAAGTTCAACAATGATGTTCGTAGAAGTCATATCTCAAACTTGTCTACACACATAAGTATTCCATATATCAGCACAAATATAATATCTATGTTTGTTGCACATTGCAATCAAACTGACAATGGTATATAATTAGATTTATGATCAAAAGTCTACGTTTGTCATACTTTCATCACATGTCACCTAACTATACCATCATTTTTCTAATTCAATTATGTGCACAACATCAATTCCATTATAGTTCTTAAATAAGCCCCTTGTCTACTAATTTAAGAACTCTCACTTGGACAAACATCCATATAGTCCTTAAACAAGTTGTTTGTCTACAGTTTAAGGACTCCCACTGGAACAAATATCTATCACATAAAACATATATACATGAACATGAATCAATATCTAAGAACAATTGATCACAATTATTCAAATTTCAAGAAACAAATCACATGTTCATATGGTAGAAATAATTCTTTCATAACGTGAGAAGAAAAAAATTGATTTAATAACATTAAGTATGCAAACATATCATAATGAAAAAATTATAACAAATTCAAAAAACATGTTGACACCCTCAACACGTCAACAATTTTTGACATGTCAACGACCTTTTAATATGTTGATAACTTTCAGTACGTTGACGACTTTAAACATGTCGACAAGCATCATTATGTCGACAACTGAGTATCTAGACAACATTGAACATCTTCATAACTTTCACCATGTCGACTGCCTTCAACCTTTCAACAGGCTTTAGTACTTTGACAATCTTCAGCACATCAACAACTGTCACGTCGACAACTTTCATGTCAACAACTGTATAATGGGTGTCTAATATAAGCATATTATATATCATGAAACAAAGATTTTCACGAGCCATAGAACGAAACGCCCAAAACAGATAATGGATGTGCCCTTCAAAGCTCACTAAGATCATTTTAAAGGGAATCACTGTGATCATTTTAAAAGGAATCGCTATGATCGAACAAGTTTATTCAACCTTTGTTTGGCCCCCTGATCATGTTCAACATCTCTCTTAAATGCTGCCCTTAAATGCTACCTCATCAAAATGTTAGGGCACAATCTATAAGTGCTGAACTTTATGGTCAACCTTCTAAGTTTGGTTGCAGAAGTGTCCCCAAACTTGTCTTTTAGTGTGATCCACATAGCTTGAGCTTTGGGATAAGTCATATACTCACATATAAGATAATTAGTTATGCTGCTTACTAACTTTATGCGAGCAATACTATTCTTTTTCTTCAAAGCTTGAAAAGCTTAGTGCGCGTAAAATACACTAAGAGCAAGTGCACTCTATCACCAAATAATATAGGACTTGAGTCCTAGTTATTGATCCCACGAGGAATAAGTGGTAATTACTAGATTCGTAAAACCCTTTGTTATCTAAACAATCGAAAATGTATGAAAAAATTCAAAATAAAATCAGAAAACAAATAAAGAAAAAAAAAACAATGAACAACCAAGCAAAGAATAGATAATCAATGAGAGAGAGACTAGGGCAAGGTTCACTTGAATCCAATTATTCAGATTTTCTTTCATTTATGATGTAAGGTGATTCTTTTACCGATATTCTCTTACTTGCTATTGAATCCCAATGGTCATGGATGAAACAATATTCTATTCCTAAATTAAATAACCTATTTAGTCATTTAGTTGAATTAATTAAGAATGCATTAAGTTTCAATTCAAGAGATGAACTAACATACTTGTTAATTCCATTGGTAAAAAAAATTGATGTTTGGTCATTCACCAATCTAATCCTAGGCTTATCATATAGATCCACTCATTGAATGCGGATGATCACCGGTCAAACAATGAATTGACATATGCCAAAAGTGATCAAGTTATGACAAGAATGCAAGCAATATGATAAACCCTAACATAAATTACCTTAATCAAATTAGAAATCAAACCCAAATAATTAGGAAAACAAGATCCCCTATAACCTTAGTTATGGCTACTCATGTTCAACACAAACAAACTCATATCACAATACAAATCCATGGAAAGAAAACCTAAAGAAAGGGAAAATTAGAGGGAAAGAGAAATCAAAATTCTTTTAATGGAAATTATGATCTTCAAGCCTTCAAGAATCGAATCTTCCCTTCGAAGTCGTCCTCCAAGGTCTGCTGCCGTGAAACTACTCTCTCAAGATTAGGAATTTCTTGTGTTGTGTGCTCAATGTCTTGAAATTTAGCATAACTTCTTCTATTCCTGACTTCTGGATGCTTAGGCGCTGAGCCACTTAAACTAGGATGCACGCTGTTACACGTTGCGGGCTCAGGAACTCCTCCCCAGTGCTCAGTCGCCGGGACACTAAAGTTATGCTGCTGGATACGCTTTGGGCACTCAGGCGTTCTAACACTAGCACTCAAGCACTGGTCACCTAATGAAATTTTGTGCGTTTCTTGCTCCTTTAAACATCTAGTCTTTTTCATGTGCAATTACCTGACAAAAACAAACAAAACACATAGTAAAAACACAATTAAACAATACTAAAAATATAATGAAACTTACAAACAAAATTCAATAAAAAATATAAAAAGAACATGAAAAGCTAAATAATTGAACCATAAAAATATGACATGTTAATGGTTCATCAAAGCCTCATGATCTCTCTTGTGCTACTGCGTGTTGCCATGCATTGGCTCAATCATAACATAGTTTAGAGTCTCCAAAACATCTTGCTCCTCAAGGATGTATTGAAGCTTACGATGCCAAATATCATAATTATCCCCATTTAACTTATCACCTTTGTTAAGTTCAACAATGATGTTCTTAGAAGTCATATCTCAAACTTGTCTACACACATAGGTATACCACATATCAACACATACACAATATCCATGTTTGCTGCACTTTGCAATTAGACTAACACTTGTATATAATTAGGTTCATGATAAAAAGTCTACGTTAGTCTTACTTTCATCACATGTCACCTAAGTATACCATTATTTTTCTAATTCAATTATGCGCACAACATCAATTCTATTATAGTTCTTAAATAAGCCCCTTGTCTACTAATTTAAGAACTTTCACTTGGACAAACATCCATATAGTCCTTTGTCTACCAATTTAAGGACTCCCACTTGGAACAAATATCTATCACATACAACATATATATGAACATGAATCAATATCTAAGAACAATTAATCACAATTATTCAAATTTAAAGAAACAAATCACATGTTCATATGGTAGAAATAATTCTTTCATAACGTAAGAAGAAGAAAAAATTGATTTAATAACATTTAGTATGCAAACATGTCATAATGAAAAAATTATAACAAATTCAAAAAAATTGTTGACACCCTCAACACGTCAACAATTTTTGACATGTTGACAACCTTTTAATATGTCTACAACTTTCAATACGTTGACGACTTTAAACATGTCGACAAGCTTCATTATGTCGATAACTTTGAGTATCTAGACAACATTGAACATCTTCACAACTTTCACCATGTCGACTGCCTTCAACCTTTCAACAGGTTTTAGTACTTTGACAATCTTTAGCACATCGACAATTGTCACGTCGACAACTTTCATGTCGACAACTCTATCATGCGTGTCTAATATAAGCATATTATATATCACTAGAAAGCTCATGAAACAAGGATTTTCACGAGCCATAGAACGAAATGCCCAAAACAGATAATGGACGCGCCCTCATGCGCCCTTCAAAGCTTATTTTGATCACTGTGATCATCTTAAAGAGAATCACTGTGATCGAGCTCATTATTTATGATCTACTTTCAATTTAATGGAAGAGCTGTAGAATATTCAGAGGGGATTATAATTGAGTGAACAAGTTTTGTATTGAAACTTGGTTTGTATCTTTCCTTAGAAGTATTGTTGCTTCTCAGGGGCTTTTTGCCTCTCTTGTTCACAAAAAAAAAAAAAAAGACTTAGTTTGGGTAAAAATAATCAAATCAAATCATTAATTTAGCCTAGAGAGATATATATAAGTTCAACAGGTGTATAGCTTACATCATGTAGCTGCTACATCCTAGCAGAACCCTGCTAACAAACTAACTATATCAAATTGACTGTAACTAACTTGTAACGACTAACTAAAATGGGTAACACAGTTAATACTTTGAAGCATGAACAGTCAGTGAGATTTGAAATTTATAACCCTAGATTAATTCTGCCTTAATTAAGTGGAATTAATTTAAAATTTTATCATCATATTTAGGCCATAGAACTCTTGCTAAGTTCTTTCTAAAATTTCATAATTTCTGCAAGTGTTTAGCCCTAGACAACAATCCATGAATTTGACTTGTCCAATAACAATATCAATTTAAAACTAAACCATGTATCCTAGTTTAAATTAAAAAAATTTGTAAATGGGTGTTTTAAATTTATGTATAATTTTTTTTTTATCAAACTTAGAGATACATTCAAAAAAAGAAAAAAGGAAAAAAAGAAACATTCATACGGACGAAAGACTTAAATTTATACAAATTGCATATGAACTAAGATATTGAGGCAATAAGAATTACTTGCAGGTATGGTGTCAAAATCAATTTAAATAATCAAGGAAAAAACAAAGTTTGGTTAAGTTTTTTTTTTGAACCAACAACTTTTTTAGTCCCTAACAACTTTTTTTTTTGTCTTTTGCATCATGTTTGGCTCTTGAAATTAAACGCTGTTGATTAAATTTTTTTTACCATCAAAAGCTTTTTTCCAAAAGCTATAGATTAAGGGCTTGTTTGAAAAAATTAAAAATTATAGATTATGCTGATAATCGATTATTGTTATAATCGATTATAATCAATTTATATTTATGTTTAGATGCATTAGTTGTAAAGCGATTTTAAGCTAATATGATTCATTTAGATGATATAAAAAAGAATCACTTTTATGTATTAAATTACTAAAATAGGTATAAAATAATTAAAAAAAGTATTTGATTGAGGACAAAATAGTATTTACATATCAAAGTATAAGAAATAATCTATAAGCTAAAATCATAAAGGGTGTGTTTGGGATAAAATTGTAAAAATTTGATTATGCTTAGTAATCGATTATTGTATAAAAGCTTTTTGTTATAATCGATTATAATTGATTCATTTTTATGTTTGGATGCATTAGCTGTAAAGCGATTTTAAGTTAATCTAATTCGTTTAGATGATATAAAAAAAATCACTTTTATGTATTAAATTACTAAAATAGGTATAGAATGATTAAAAAATTATTTGATTGAGGACAAAATGGTATTTACATATCAAAATGTAAGGAATAATCTATAAGCTAAAATCATAAGCTTCAATCTTCAAGATTATAAAAATTAGCTTTAAAAACTTTTATTTTACATTGAATTTCGTGTAAAAGCTGAAGCTAATTTTACCAAACATGATTAAACACTATTCAAACAGCTTTTTTCCCAAAAAAAACTGTTGAGAATCTCTACCAAACATGCACTCAATCTTTAGCTTATGATTATTAGCTATAAAAAGCTTTTTTTTGCGTTGAATTTCGTGTAAAAGCTTTTTTAGAAAATAATCTTTTTACCCAAACATAATAATTATTTCACAAAACAGCTTAATCCTCTAAAAATAGCTGTTTGGGAAAGAATTAATCTTTTCCAAACATGCTCTAAGTATCTGTTTGGAAAAATTGTGAAAATTTGATTATTTTAATAATCGATTATTGTATAAAAGCTTTTTGTTATGATCGATTATAATTGATTCATTTTTTATATTTGGATACATTAGTTGAAAAATTTTAAGTTAATATGATTCATTTGGATAGTATAAAAAAGAATTATTTTTATGCATTAAATTATTAAAATAGGTATAGAATGATTAAAAAAGTTATTTGATTGAGGACAAAATAATATTTACATCTCAAAGTGTAAGGAATAATCTATAAGCTAGAATCTTGAGCTATGAAAATTAGCTTTAAAAAACTTTTATTTTGCATTGAATTTCGTATAAAAGCTAAAGTTGATTTTGTCAAACATGATTAAATATTGTTACAACAGCTTTTTTCTTAAAAAAAGCTAATTTAATTTTTACCAAACACACTCTGAGCATTTTGATTAAAAGTTACAGATTATTCTTTATACTTTGAGATGTAGATACCATTTTGTCCTCAATCAAATAATTTTTTTAATTATTTTATACTTATTTTGGTAATTTAATGCATAAAAATAATTCTTTTTTATACCATTCAAATAAAATAGATTAATTTAAAATTAATTTTCAGCTAACATATATATCCAAACATAAAATTGATTTTATTATAATCGATTATAACAAAAAGTTTTTATATAATAATTGATTATTGAAATAATTTAGTTTTCACAACTATCCCAAACACGCACTGATTCTGCCATTAGTGGGAGTAGTTTAAAATTTTATCATATTAGGCCATAAAACTCTTGCTAAGTTTTTTTTTTCTATAGCTTCAGAATTTCTGCAAGTGTTGAGCCAGAAACAGCAATATGTGCAACGAGAAAAGTTTTCCCCTCCAATCCACTAATTGATATCATAAACAACATTCACTCATGAGTCCATTGTTGTAGTGGAAGCCGGACTGGTTTTGTACCCACACAAATCAACTCTGAATAATCATTCATCTATAACCATGTATTGTCCACAAGAAGCCTTTTATATATATATATATATTGAGTCTTGTGGCCGACAATTGAGAATCGATGTTTCTTTATTGGCATGATTATTTTTTGTTGTCGTAGATGAAAATGTCCAAACTATTGTAGTGGTTCTGCTTAAGCGATAATTTTTCTTTGCTGATATGATATCGTTGATTGTATAAAATCTAACTAGAACTTCCGTATATTGGTTTTTCTTTTTTGATAAATTCCGTATATTGATTTGCTGGTAAGGTATTGTGCCCTCCAACATTCTCTTTGGGATCAATTTGTCTTTGTAAATTAGGTCAGTAAGATTGTCTTAGATGTCCATGATCACCCGTGTGTCACTTATATCGTTTTTTTTTTTTTGTGTGGTTACGTATTGATTGTTTTTAACTTATATATATGACGATGATGATGATGATCATCCCATATCAAATTGGCATCCCCACTTGAATATGATTAGAGAAAGCACCCATACTCTCAAACTTTAATTAGAACTTTTAGATTAGTGGGCTGATGCAGCCTATAATCACATCTACAACATAAATTAAGGTTAATTCTTGTTTAAACATTGTGGTCAACAATAGAAGGGTCAAAATGAATTCTGCATTCTATGTTCACTACAAACTGTGATATTCTCTTCGCAAAACAAAGGAAGAGTACTGATCGACGTTGGTTTTTTTCTTCTTTTTTTTAGTGTTATACTGATCTAAGTTAGTTATGGAATCACATGTAGAAGGAATTAATGCTCTCATCATTGCCAGTCATTGCAGTAAGGTTGTGTTTGGATAAGTATTTTAAAATTTTAAAGAATTTGAAATTCAAAGAAATTAAATTGTAGCAATTCAATGTTTATCATTTGCAAAATTTTAATGTTTGGATAATTATCCTGAAATTGAAATTCAACACCAAAGCTTTGTTGATGAACAAAACTAATTCGGCAAGTGCACCGAATCGCTACAAGTAATATAATGATAAGAAAAGAGATATCGTCTCCACAAGAATTGTAATTATTTTATCAACACAAAAGAAAATGTTGTTTCTACTTGAATTGAAATTAAACTTTTGGTAACTTGAAATGTATTGGTTTTAAACAAGTATAAATGGAATGAATTAAAACAAAGCAATTAACAAATTAAAGAATATTTTTAAATTTTTAAGGAGAAGAAAGTCTATTGAGAAAAGCGGCTAGGATCCGAATCCTATTGTTTACCCTCTTATGCTACTGATTTATTCTCAATACAAGTGATAATCATGCATTTGAAGTTCCAATCAACAAATTAGACTTAGATCAATTCCTTAATTCAAAGCCCCTTTAACCCAAAATACAATACCCAATTCCTTAAGTAATTGTTAATCCAGATTAAGCATTAATAACAATGATTTAGTGGAACACATAATTACAATGATATATTCCTATATTCAATCATAATCATGCCAACCCAACTCAGTTTTAGCATCCCAACCAATTTTCTAATTAGAAGAAATACCCAAAATCAAACCAATAGTGATTAAGTATTGATTAGCATTAAGTAAAGAGTAAGATGCTCAAATACATGAAATTAACTTGTATTAAAATAGTAAAACAGATTACATGAGAGTTTCCACAATGTTCATCTGACCCTAGCTCAAAAAGATTTAGCTACTTATAATGAAAGGAGAAGAGATGAGAGAAATCAAACAAATGGAAGAAGAAGAAGCCATTGATTCTTCAAGGTATTATTCCCAAGCTTGAATCATCAATGGAAATGGAAGAAGATGAAACCCTAGCAGAGCTCTGGGTAAAAACCTCAATATTTCAGAGTTCAGAAAAAAGAACAAAAAGAAAGACCAAAGACCCATAAAAAATGTTTCATCTGGCTTTTTAAAATTGGTTGCATAACGGTCATCGCCTCGCAATGGCCCGTGCTCACAACAAGACCCACAACAACTTCAAAAGTCCTTCCATCCAGTCATCGCCTCGCGATGGATGTTCCTCTCCTCGCGATGGCCCGCATTCTCGCCTCGAGATGGAGAAATATCACCTCGCGATGCACGCATGGAACGAAGCCTATGATCCTTTCATTCATCTTCTCGCCTCGTGATGGCTATTCCTCGCCTCGTGATGGCACGACTGGAAGCTTCGCCTTGTGACACTTTTTCATCGCCAGGCGATGGACTAAGTGAGCAACTCTTTTTCTTTCTTCTGATTTAAATCCAAACCTGTTTCAATAAAAAAAATTTAAATCTCATTAGTCAATGAACACAAAAACCTACAATACTCAAAAACAATGAAAACTTAACTAAATTCTATCTAAATTCTCTAATTCTAAAACTAATTTGACCCAAAAACTTACTTGTGCTAGAGATTCAACACAACTCCAAACTTAGAGTTTTGCTTGTCCTCAAGCAAACAACCAATTTCAAATAAGGGTCAAAGAATAAAATCAAATTTTGATTCATTTTTCAAATAATCCATTCAATCTCAGTCACAAAATTGAACAATCCACCAAAGTTTCATCAATCATTACACAATCAATTCACCTACTCTTTTGCATTTGTGTTTCCCAATCATTACAACTTTATGTAACTAGAACCATGGATCCACTAAAAGCAACAAATCCATCCTCACTACTTATCTCCAGAAAAGGTGTTTCACTCAACTCAAGTGTCTAGAGGTGTTATTTACACTCAATTCACATCACAAGCAGCACCCTACCATAAGCTTGACAAAGTTCTAGAGAAGTCAATGCAATGCAATGCACACACACACTAAAAGAAGTCTTTTTGGGTTGTAATGGAGCTTAGGTAAAGGTAGGAAATCATTTGAACAAGAGGCTTTTTGTACTTGGAACTAGACACAAGTCATTTCATGACACTCATAAGCCATCTTTCAATTTATTCAGTACCAAAATCCCCAAAACAATTCTTCAAAACAAATGAAATGAGAAACAAAATGAAAAACAATAATATTTTTTTCTTTTTCTTTTTCTTTTCTTTTTTTTCATATATTTTAATTTCTCTTTTTTTTTATCAATCAATTTTTTTTTTATTTTTTTTTTAATATTTTTTTTTACATGGTTGGACAAGGAAAAGTCCACCTACCCCAAACTTAAAACATTGCTTGCCCTTAAGCAACCCCAAGCTTAAGAATTTGCTAAGACATGCCATGAAATGACCCAAACCTAACTCCAAGTGAGTAGGGACAATGGTTTTCCAGTTATGGGCTTGTAATGAGGGGTAAGATCAAAGAAAGGCTAAAGGCTCAAGGGGGTAGCAAAGGATCAAACTATGCAGGTGGTTTATTTAGGCTTTAGTTAAGAACAAGAAAAATGCCTCAGTGTGTTTGAATAAGCAAGCAAAAACAACTAAGAACAAAGTCAAGTTCTAAAGAATGTCACATACAATGGAAACACTCATGAAAGAAACAATAGTGTTTAAGCCCAAGTACGGACAAATGTGTGTGAAAGTGAGGAAAGACATGTCACAATCAATTTCACTTTGATTAAAGTTACAATGAGCTGCTAAAAAGGTACATACTCAAGCAAAATTTCAGCTCCTGAATTATACAACTCATGTAAAACTAAGTGACAAGTTCACAATTGTGTGCAAGATTTGAAATTTAAGCAAGGAATGAGTTCAATGTAGACACAACATTCAAGAGAATTGATCGTGCAATTAGCTTACAAGGAAGTGCATAATCATTGTGAAATTTTAAGAAACACGTGGTGTGTGAAGTACATGAAATGATTTAATTAAGAACAAAAATGCCCGTAAATTACCATTCCATAAATCCACAACTTGAACCAAAATCATAAATCCACAATTTATTTCAGCCACAAAACACTCTTAAATTCACTTGTTATCAAGCACAACTCGTGGACTCAGCATGGTAGCATTATGAAAACAAGGAAAAGAAAGATTTACCATGATGAACATTTACCATGATCCTTAGAGTGAAGATAGAGGGGGAAGACATACCTGAGAACGAATTGCAGATAAATTGAGTGCAGAGAGAGGGTTAGAATGAGAGAAATGGAAGAAATGAAGATTAGGTGAGGGGTTGAGAGAAAAACCCAAGCAGAGCTTTTGGGAGAAGTTCATGGGAAATCACTTCAAATGGGCCAGCTATTTATAAAATGTGACCCATCTCCTGGCGACAACACCATGTCGCTCCGCGACAGCACATTCTAGCGAGAATAGAATATGGTTCATGAGCTGCCGCCTGGCGAGTGTTATACATCGCCCCGCGATGAAAGTCAGTAAGCTCTTGTTGGAAATTCGCCCTGCGATGAAGAAATCTTGCGAGGCGATGGATACTGGAAAAGAAACCTAAATTTACACGTCTCATCTCGCCCCGTAAAAGCTTCATCCTCACCTCGCGATATAAGTTAGTGGCATTTGGCTAGAAATTCAATGCGCAATGGGATAACTACCGCAAGGCGATGAGCACTGGGAAGAACTTTGAAATTACACTTCACATATCGCCTTGCGATGGCTTCAGCAATGCCTCGCGATGAAGAACCATCACCTTGCGATGTACCCTGCTTCAAGTCTGAACTTTTTAAATTAGTCTCTCGCCTGGTGAGATGTTCCTTCTCGCCTTGCGATGAAAGTCAGAAACAAATTTGAGGAAATTTGCCTCGCGATAAAGATTCATCGCCGAGCGATGGCACGCTGGGAGGCATATAGAACCCTTTTGTCTTCAAATTGCCTCGCGATGAAGAACTATCGCCTCGCGATATCTGATCATGACACAGCTTCCCTTTTTTTTTTCTTGCAAATCGCTTCGCGATGAAGAACAATTGCGAGGCAATGGAGACTGAAATACTGATTTCGCTAAGCGATACATCATATTCGCTTGGCGAAGTGCTTGACTTCTCCATATTGTAACTCTGGCTCCCAACACTTCATTCCTTGCTTAAAAACAACAGCATTGTAACATTACCCTTGCAGCAATAAGTACCAAATCAGATCATAACTAGCATTTTATTCTAAAAATAAAACAAGGAAAATTGCTACTTAAAATGAATTCAAAATGATTAAGGAAGAAGAATTGCTTGGGTTGCCTCCTAAGAAGCGCTAGTTTAACGTCGTTAGCTCGACGCCTTATGATTTTTATGGCTCATGCAAAATAAGAGCAACTTGTGTTCTTTCTATCACCCCACCAAGATAAGGTTTCAACTTCTGACTATTAACTTTGAAAGATTGTTTTGAAACTGAATCTTTCACTTTTGTTGCTCTATATGGTGTCACTTCTTTGACAGTGAATGGTCCTGACTATTTAGACTTCAATTTTCTTGGAAACAACCTCAGCCGTGAATTAAACAACAACACCTGTTGTCTAGGATGAAAGTTTCTCTGTGAGATGTACTTGTCATAATAGACCTTCATTTTCTGCTTGTATATCCCCATATTCTCATATGCGTGTGCACGCAATTCATCCAGTTCATGCAACTGATTAATTCTCTTTTCGCCACTCAAGGTAGGATCAAAATTCAAGAACTTTAAAGGCCAATATGCCTTGTGCTCAAGTTCTACTGGTAAATGGCAAGACTTACCATAAACCAGTTGATATGGTGACAAGCCTAAAGGTGTTTTGTAGGTTGTCCTATATGCCTATAAAGCATCATCCAATTTATTTGCCCAATCCTTCCTTGAATTACCAATTGTCTTCTCCAGAATTCTTTTGATTTCTCTATTTGATACCTCCACTTGGCCATTGCATTGAGGATGGTAGGGAGTGGCCACTTTGTGTTTAACATCATACTTGGAAAGAACATTTTGTAGCTGGTTATTACAGAAACGAGTTCCCCCATCACTTATCAACACTCTTGGAACTCCAAATTCAGAAAAAATGTTCTTTTTGACAAATTTGACCTCTGTTTGAGCATCATTTACAGGAATGGCCATGACCTCAACCCATTTTGAGACATAGTCAACAACCACTAAAATGTACTGATTGGAGTAGGAAGAAGGAAATAGCCCCATGAAGTCAATGCCCTAACAATCAAACAATTCAACTTCTAAAATGGGATTCAAGGGCATTTCACTCTTTCTTGAGATGTTGCCTGTTCTTTGGCAGTTGTCACAGGCCTTCACATGGTTATATGCATCTTTAAAGATGGATGGCCAATAAAATCCAGACTATAATACCTTAACAGTAGTACGTTCTCCATTGAAATGCCCTCCACAAGGGGAATAATGACAGTGCCAAAGTATCTTCTGCCCTTCATCTTGTGAGACACACCTCCTAAGAAGTCCATCTAGGCCAATTTTGAAAAGAAATAGATCATCCTAAATGTAATATTGGGCATCTCAAAAAAATTTATTTTTCTGTTGCCATGTAAAGTCTTCTGGTATAACATTAGCAGCCTTGAAATTAGCCATATCAGCAAACCATGGCCTCTCCTTAATTGCAAATAACTTCTCATCTGGAAACTCCTCAAGGATATCTCTCTCTTTTGCAGTGACTTCTGAATTTTCTAGCCTGGACAAGTGGTCTGCTACCACATTTTCACTTCCCTTCTTGTCTTTAATTTCAAGGTCAAATTCCTACAACAACAAAATCCACCTAATCAGTCTAGGTTTTGATTCTCCCTTGGTTAGTAAATATTTAATTGCTGCATGATCAGTGAATACAGTAATCTTAGATCCAATCAAATAAGAATGAAATTTCTCCAAGGCAAATACTATGGCAAACAATTCCTTTTCAGTTGTGGCATAATGAATTTGGTTCTCATTAAGGACCTTGCTTGCATAGTAAATTACATGAAAAATTTTATCCCTTCTTTGCCCTAATATAGCTCCTACTGCATAGTCGCTTGCATCACACATAAGTTCAAATGATAACTCCCAATCAGGGGCGACAATAACAGGAGCAGAAATCAATTTATCCTTCAAAAGATTAAAAGCATGCAAGCACTCATTATCAAAATCAAAAGAAGAATTCTTAATGAGCAGATTGCACAATGGCTTTATAATTTTTGAAAAATCTTTGATGAATCTTCTGTAAAAGCCAGTATGGCCTAGAAAACTTCTCACGCCCTTCACATTCAATGGTGGAGGTAGCTTTGCTATCACTTCAATCTTAGCCTGATCTACCTCCATACCGCTGGCTGAAATCTTGTGGCCAAGTACAATGCCTTCCTGCACCATGAAATGACATTTCTCCCAATTTAAGACTAAATTAGTTTCCATGCATCTCTTAAGAACATTAGTGAGGTTAGACAAACAATGATCAAATGAAGTACCAAAAATAGAGAAATCATTCATAAAGACCTCTATATATTTTTTAATCATATCAGCAAAGATAGAAAGCATACACCTCTGAAAAGTAACGGGAGCATTGCAATGACCGAAAGGCATCCGTCTATATGCAAAAACTCCATAGGGACAGGTAAATGGTGTCTTTTCTTGGTCTTCAGGATTGACTATAATTTGATTATAACCGAAATAGCCATCGAGGAAGCAATAATAGGCTTGTCCGGATAATCTCTCAAGTATCTGGTCCATGAATGGGAGGGGAAAATGATCCTTCCGGGTAGCTTGGTTAAGCTTTCGATAGTCGATACATATACGCTAACTAGTGACTGTTCTAGTGGGAATTAATTCATTCTTCTCGTTCCTCACCACAGTCATACCTCCCTTTTTAGGAATAACCTGAACTGGACTCACCCAAGCACTATCTGAAATAGGATAAATCATTCCGGCTTCAAGGAGTTTCAGCACCTCCTTTCTCACTACTTCTTTCATTGTGGGATTTAACCTTCTTTGTGGTCGAACCACTGGCTTGAATTCCTCCTCGAGTTTGATCTTATGCATACAAAAAACTGGACTTATTCCTTTTAAGTCAGATATAGTCCATCCAATTGCAGTTTGGTGCTCTCGGAGTACCCTTATAAGCTTCTCTTCTTCAAGTTTTGATAAAGAACTATTGATTATCACTGGATTTGCATCTTGATTGCCAAGAAACGCATATTTTAAATGAGATGGCAAGGGTTTCAACTCTAGTTTTGGTTTTTCCTCTACCTTGTCATTACTCAGCTCTTCTTTCATCTTACTGATAGCACTCTTTGCTTGATTTGCTTCTAGATACTGCAAACACTCCTCAATGATTTCATCATCCACCTCACCATGATCATCAAATAGCATTCACAATCACTTTTTCAATAGGTATAATTGGAGTGTTGTGCTGAATTGATTCTGTAACTGTAGTATTAATCAAATCCACTCGATAAGAAGTTTCTTTATCATCCGGGTGTTGCATTGCCTCAAAAACATTAAAGGTGACTTTCTCATCTTTCACTCGCAACATTAACTGCCCTTACTGGACATCAATGAGGGCTCTTCCAGTGGCTAAAAATGGTCTTCTAAGAATCAAAGGTACCTCTGCATCCTCATCCATGTCCAATACGATAAAATTAGCTGGAAATATAAATTTATCGACCCTTACTAGCACATCTTCCATGACTTCATAGGGGTGTTTAATTGACCTATCTGCAAGTTGTAAAGCCATTCTTGTTTGCTTGACCTCACCTCCCCCAAGCTTTTTAACCATAGACAATGGCATTAAATTTATGCTTGCTCCCAAGTCACAGAGAGCTTTTCCAATGGTCATGTTGCCAATAGTGCATGGAATTGTAAAACTCCCTGGATCTTTCAATTTTGGGGGAAGCTTCCTTTGAAGTATTGCACTGCATTCCTCTATTAATGTCACCATTTCATCTTCCTTGAACTTCCTCTTCTTAGTCAACAATTCCTTCATAAATTAAGCATATGTAAGCAATTGTTCCAATGCCTCTACAAAAGGAATGTTAATTTGGAGACGTTTGAAAATGTCCAAGAACCTTGCAAACTGCTCCTCTTTCTCCTTTTTCTTGCTCAAGTGAGGATATGGTAACTTCACATATGGTGGAATCACTTGAGGCTTATCCCCTTCTTGCAAAATTTGATGCATTGTTCTCCTCAAGAAGGAGTCTTCATCTACTAAGTTAGAACTCTTTTTATCCTCTTTTTTTTTTTTTCGACCTCCACTTCTTTTTCTTCTTTTTCATTTTCTTCTAGGTTCACAATGTCACTCTTTTTATTTGACTCTTCATCCAACATCTCCCTCATATTTGTCTCAGCAGATCCTGAAACTAATGGCTCCACTACATCTGGTGTGATAGTTTTCTCACTTCTCAAAGTTATGGCTTTGCATGACGCATTTTTAGGGTTATCCATTGTATTTCTAGAAAATTGTCCTTTGGATTGTTCAACAAGTTGCTTTGAGAGCTGTCCAATTTGGTTCTCAAGGTTCTTGATGGATGCTTCTTGGTTTTTGAAATGAGCCTCGTGATTTTGGAAATTGGTTTGGGTAATATGCATGAATTGAGTCAATGCTTCTTCTAAAGCAGAAGACTTCTCTTTAGGTTACTGTGGTTGAGGAAGTTTGCTTAATTGAGGAGTTTGGTGTTGTTTCCAAGAAAAGTTAGGATGATTCCTCTACCTTGCATTATAGGTGTTAGAATAAGGGTTCCCTCTTTGCCCCTGAAAATTTCCCATATAGTTGGCTTGCTCATTTGAATCACTTTGAGCTTTATAATTACCATTCTCATGACCTCCCCCACAAAAATCACACCTCATACATTGCATCACAGCCTTGGAATGATGAGATTGAGAGGAACCTGTTTGTAAAGCTTGGAGCTATTTAGTGAGAACCTACAATTGTTGAGAGACCAATTTGTTTTGGGCTAATAAAGCATCATGGGCATCTAGCTCTAAAACACCTTGCTTGCACTCCTCTATCATGATGAATGAGATACTCATTTGAATCCATTGCTTCCACTAACTCTCTTGCTTCTTTAGCCGTCTTGTTATTCATTGTACCTCCTACCGAAGCATCTAGCATCATCTTTGTATTTGGTCTCAACCCATGGCAAAATGTTTGCATTTGTATTAAGTCATCATAGCCATAGTTAGGACACCTCTTCAAAAGCCCTTTGAACCGCTCCCATGCTTCATAAAGATTTTCTCTATCTTTTTGCTTAAACTAGTGATTTCAGCCCTTCTTTTGATGAACTTGGAGGTAGGGAAAAATCGGTCCATAAATTTATCCTCCAATTCATTCCAAGTAGTAATACTTCCTTGAGGAAGTGATTGTAACCAATCCTTTGCTCTGTCTCTCAAAGTAAAAGGAAACAATCTCATCCTCTTAGCTTCTTCAGAAACACCATCCAGCTTCAATGTACCACAAATCTCAAAGAAATTCACCAATTGCTGGTTAGGGTCTTCATTATCCACTCTAGAAAATTGATTCTGCTTGAGAACATTCAATAGAGAAATTCTGATCTCAAATGCATTTGCCTCTACTATTTGATACTCAATAGCCAACCTCTGACGGTTATTCCTCCGGCCAAAATCTCCCAAAGTCTGTCTAGGTGGTGGTTATGCAGCCATGACCTCTACTGTGAAAGTATTAGAAGAAGAAGTAGACTCCTATTTTTCTTGAGTTATTTTTTGCTGCTTTGCTTTCTTTGCTTTCTTCCTATTTGCTTTTAATATCTTCACAATCTCAAGATCAAGCAAAAATTTAACTACTTTTTTTCCTCGCATAAACAGAAAATAAGAGAATAACAAGTAGCAAATCAACAATATTTAAAAATGAAGGAAATTAATGCAATTAAATTGTAAACAAAACAAAATAGAAAATAGAAACAATTGTCCAAAGTAGCAACTCATTTGCCTTGCTGGTAATCAAATCAACAATCCCCGGCAACAGTGCCAAAAACTTGTTGATGAACAAAACTAATTCGGCAAGTGCACCGAATCGCTACAAGTAATATAATGAAGAGAAAAGAGATATCGTCTCCATAGGGATTGTAATTGTTTTATCAACACAAAAGAAAAAGTTATTTCTACTTGAACTGAAAATAAACTTTTGGGAACTTGAAATGTATTGGTTTTAAACAAGTATAAATAGAATGAATTAAAACAGAACAATTAACAAATTAAAGAATATTTTTGGATTTTTAAGGAGAAGAAAGTCTATTGAGAAAAGCGGCTAGGGTCCGAATCCCATTGTTTACCCTCTTATGCTATTGATTTATTCTCAATACAAGTGATAATCATGCATTTGAAGTTCCAATCAACAAATTAGATTTAGATCGATTCCTTGATTCAAAGCCCCTTTAACCCAAAATACAATACCCAATTCCTTAAGTAATTGTTAATCTAGATTAATAACAATGATTTAGTGGAACACATAATTACAATGATATATTCCTATATTCAATCATAATCATGCCGACCCAACTCAGTTTCAGCATCCCAACCAATTTTTCAATTAGAAGAAATACCCAAAATCAAACTAATAGTGATCAAGTATTGATTAGCATTAAGCAAAGAGTAAGATGCTCAAATACATGAAATTAACTTGTATTAAAATAGTAAAACAGATTACATGAGAGTTTCCATAATGTTTATCTGACCCTAGCTCAAAAAGATTTAGCTACTCATAATGAAAGGAGAAGAGATGAGAGAAATCAAACAAATGAAAGAAGAAGAAGCCATTGATTCTTCAAGGTATTGTTCCCAAGCTTGAATCATTAATGGAAATGGAAGAAGATGAAACCCTAGCAAAGCACTGGGTAAAAACTCCAATATTTCAGAGTTCAGAAAAAAGAACAAAAAGAAAGACCAAAGACCTGTAAAAAATGTTTCGTCTGGCTTTTTAAAATTGGCTGTATAACGGCGATGGCCCATGCTCACAACAAGACCCACAACAGCTTCAAAAGTCCTTCCATCCAGCCATCGCCTTGCGATGGATGTTCCTCGCCTCGCGATGGCCCACATTCTCGCCTCGCGATGCACGCATGGAACGAAGCCTATGATATTTTCATTCATCTTCTCACCTCGCGATGGCACGACTGGAAGCTTCGCCTTGTGACACTTTTTCATTGCTAGGTGACGGACTAAGTAAGTAACTCTTTTTCTTTCTTCTGATTTAAATCCAAACCTGTTTCAATAAAAAAAAATTTAAATCTCATTAGCCAGTGAACACAAAAATTTATAATACTCAAAAATAATGAAAACTTAACTAAATTCTACCTAAATTCTCTAATTCTAAAACTAATTTGACCCAAAAACTTACTTGTGCTAGAGATTCAACAAGCTTCCACAATAACATTCTTATTATTAGTGTGATTGATTATGATTGATCACATTTAGTTTTAGAAATGATTATAATTGATTTAGTATATAATTATATTATATTATTTTCCTTTCTTGTACAAGAGTTTTCTTGTATAAATAGAGACTAGTCCTTCTATATTCATTAGTTTAGAAATATACATAAATTATTAATATTTGTCTCCCTGCTTCTGTTTCTAAGTTGGTATTAGATAGTCTAGGCTCTCGATCCAATCCTAGATTTCAGACTATAGATTCTAGACTTCGATCTAGATTTCAGACTTCAGACTTCAGATTCAAGACTCTAAACTTACCAGATCTGCCACATCACCAGATTTCCCCTGTTCATCCACTAGATTTGCTCTTGTTTGTAAACCCTGATTTGCTACTATTCACGTCACCAGATCCACACCAGTCCGAGCACCGCTTTGAGACCACCACTAACCGGCGACATCGTTATCACCGGATCCGTGCGATGTCATCACCGAAGTCACGAGTTTAGCCAGATCTGTCATATGAGCCACCAGACTTGACCTCGAGCATTCCAGATCTGTGCGGGCCACTAACCAGATCAGCGCCATCCGCGAGCCGCTGTCTATTCGCGAGCCGTGAAACCCAACATTTATCTGCAGTTCCACTATTTCTGCCATGAACTCGCGACCCTTGTCAGTGACTGATAATCATATATTTTATACATTAATAAACTTTCATTTTTATTGATTTACACTCTCCATATGCTTAATTGATTGAGCTTAGTTATGTTTTGTAAGTTTGGACTCAAATTGAGCTTAATTGATTTTTTTCAGTATTATTGAGAGCTTACACTATTTCTGTATTTCAGCCATATCTTAAGTTCTATATGTCTAAAAATTATATATCCTACTTTATAAGAAAGATAAGAGAGGGCTCTACAATTTTCATGAAGAGCTCTAGGGAAAAATCAGACATCTAGTGGAGCTAATTGGGCTTAGAAGTCAGAACACGGGTTTTGTGATTAGAACCTGAACAGTGTGCTTCATCTTTAACTTTCCTTTACCTTTGGTTTTATTCATCGTACTTTGTTTCTGTTTAAATTTGTGCAGGGTTTCTCTTTTCAGTAATTGCAACAACAAGTACTATATTCTATCCTTTACCTATCTATGTTTTGACATTGAGGACAATGTTGTGATCTGGTTAGGGGGAATGCTAGTTGTGTGAAAAAAAATCAAAAAAATAAAAATAAAAATAAAATAAAAATTAAGAAGTGTGTTTATTTATATGATTTTCAACAATTTATTAATAGCAAAACTAATTAAGGATGGTAGAGTAAGGAGTAAATTATGCCCTTAAGGTAAATTTACTCTTGAGATGCATCAAAATTACTGGCAGAGTAAGGAGTAATTAGGTAGATAATTATGTTGTGTGGAAGTAGCAATTCAAATTCAGGGAACATATCATGATTGAGTAAATTGTCTTCTTTCTTAAAAATTACATGCTTGGTTATGGATGTTGAATTGGTGGACTGAGAATGATAGAATTATGCCTTGTGAGATTTTGAGCTTATTGATGGATGGATTGAACATTTGTACCATTATTTTCTTTCTTGTGTGATTTTCACTTATGGAATTGTTACTCTAGACCTTACTTTGATTCTTTTTTAGACTACATTTTCACATGCATACATAAACATGATTGAGGCATTTTTCTTGAAATAGCTACTTTAACTAAATAGCCAGCCTTGCTTAGTAGTATATTGTCTCAATATGATATCAAATACTCTTATGACTTCTTAGAAATTTTCTGATTCCTGCCAATGTAAAGCATTAGAAATGACCTATTTTCCCTTACTTAACCCCTTTGAGCTTATTTGACCATTCTTTGTTTCGAGCTCATTATATACCTTAAATGAAAAATTATGTTCTTACCTGGTCTTAGGGAATAAGAGAATATTAGCTATGTCATTAGATGAGTTCTTGAACAAGTGTGGGGGTGTGTGTGCAGAATGGTTGAAAAAAATGTTTAATTAAAAATATATATATATTATGTTTATCTTCAAAAACAAAAAATAAAAAAAAATGTGTAAAGAAAGGCCAACAATGCAATAAAGGAAAGGAAAAGAATATGTAAACAGAATTTGTATTAGGTGGAGTTGGGATGAACTTTCATGCTTGTTAAATGAATTCAGCTCTCATTCTCTTTGGTATTTAACTTGTCATATCCATATTACCGCTTCCTTTACCTTGACCCCATTACAACCTTGAATAAAGTCCTCTTGATTTTTGTGTGCATGTGTTCTGAGTAGTAAAGAAGTAGAAGATAAGCAAGCTTATGGTAGTGCAATTTTCATGGGTTGAATTGAACGAAATACCTACCTTTTAAACGTTTGAGGGATTAAGAGTGAATCTTGTGAAGATCTATCATTCTTGACTCATGCTTTTCAATTGAAATTTCCTTGCTTGTTGGTTTGAGATGTGAATAAATGTTTGATCCCTTGAATCTTTGGTTGCTCTTCATTCTTAAATATTATTAGAAATTGAGTCTTTTAGAATTTTTAGTTTTTGAGTTTGTGTTGTTTTTTCTTATTCCCTAGTTTTGGTCTTATGTGTTTTGCCTAGGAGTGCAAAAAGTTAAGTGTGAAAAAATTTGATAATCATATCTTGATACATTAATAAACCCTCATTTTTAGTCATTTACACTCTCCATGTACTTAATTGATTGAACTTAGTTATGTTTTGTAAGTTTGGACTCAAATTGGGCTTAATTGATTTTTTTCAGCATTATTGAGAGCTTATACTGTTTCTGTATTTCGGCCATATCTTGAGTTTTATATGTCTAAAAATTATGTATTTTACCTTGTAGGAAAGATAAGAGAAAGCTCTACAACTTTCATGAGAGCTCCAGGAAAAAATTAGACATCTAGTAGAGTTAATTAGACTTGGAAGTTAGAACACGAGTTTTGTGATTAGAACCTGAATAGTGTCCAGTAATCAGGTCATAACTCGAGTTTTAGGAACTGCCTTGGGCTGAAATTTTGGCATTTACAAGTTAAGACTCATATCTACAATTTTATGAAGAACACAAAACCCAGTTCGGATTGATTAGAGATCATATTGGGCTTGCAATTCAGAACAGAGGAGTTGTTGCTAGGCCTGAATAGTGTGTAGTAATTAGGGCATATCTCGGGCTGTAGGAACTTATTAGGGTTAAAATTTTGGCATCTGAAAGTTAAGATCCATATCTACAACTTTTATTAAGACCATTTTGCCATTTTCTGACAGCATCCATGAGTTCATCATTGAATGATTTCGGAAACAAGAATTTCAATAATTTTTCACTCATCAAAAGTCATTTGACATTTTTCACTCATCCACCCACTCATCCACTCACTTATTAATCAACTTCATTGTCATTTTGTATCCTTAATCTTCTATAAAAGGCACCATTGGCTGATCATTTAAGAATCTTAGTGTTAGAGATTAAGATCATGCTATTGTGTTATTTGTTTTGTTGTAGTTTTCTTTTGTTCTAAATTGAAGTTATGTTCTTCTTCTTCTTCTTCTCTCTTTCTTTCTTCTTGTCTATAAGTAACTAATTTTCATTTTACTTAGATGAAATGGTGAAGCTTTTGGTAATAAATTAAGGTTAGATTAATTTCTTTCTTGTGCTTAATTGATATATTATCAAGTGGCCATTATATGTATTGTATTTTATTTCCAATCAATTTAGAAACCCTCCTTGTAAAGTGGAGATCTTGATTCATTGTAGACAAGAGGTTGACACAATGAATGCTTGAGTCCATTTATAAGTGGTGGTGCTAATATATAATTAAAGAAACTATAATATAATTACGTATATAATCTTAAATGAACTTTGAATGTTGTATTTTCTGATTAGAACCTCTATTATGCGTGGATTCTAGTTGAGTTATAAAAAGAATTAATCTTGTCCTTAATTTACTTACCAAGAGTGGATCTCCTAACCTAAGTAAATTTTTTTATTTGTTACCAAGTTTTATTACCTTTATTGTTGTAACAAAATATTTTCCTTACGTCAAAGAATTTTTCTTCATCAATTCCCTCTAGATCGACCTCAGACTCCCGAGAATTTATTACTTGAAACAACCTGCACTTGGGTTTGCAACTTTTAATTCACATCAGCGACCTGCGATCTATGTTGCTGACATAGACCCGCGACACGTGTTGCTGAACTCGCGACCCGTGTTGTTGACGTGGACAATGATGTCATCAAAGCACCTAAGCTGCCCATGTGTCCTTGTGCTGATATGGCAATGCTGACGTGACACCGAACCCTTCCTAAAGTTTTTCGGTGAGATATTTTCATTTTTGAGATTCTTTTCTATCAATTCAGCTTCGAAAGTTCAATTTTTTTTGTGTTTTTCTTGGTATAATGGAAAAACTAGATATTGCTCAATCTCCTTCAGTTATGCTTATTGCCCCCAGATGTTGCAGATATTGTAAAGGCCCAGGGCACTTGATTGAGAATTATCCCACATGTCCTCCAAGGTTTGATCAAAATAGGTTTCAACCTGGTCCCAATTCTTCTAATTTTGTGCTTGTTACTGCTGCCGCTAAAGGATCCCCAGGTTCTTCAGCCACACCCAAATTGCCTTTTCTACTAATAATCTCGTGTCCTTCCTTAAGCGTCTACTGTCCAATTCTAGTAATACCTCTTCTGCTTTGTTAACCACACTAGGTAATACTAAATGGTACTTTGACTTTGCTTGTTGTAACCATATGACATCCATGTCTCAGTCTTTTTCATCACTGTCTATTAATGACATTAGACATTCTATACACATAGCTAATAGATCTCTTATGAATGTTAGTCATAAGGGTTTTGTCTCTTTGCCCACTCTTAGCTTACCTGATGCATATCTCATTCCTAAATTAAACTTTAATCTTATTTCTATTAGTCAACTATATGTTACCTTGGTTAAAAGGTCATATTTTCTTCTTTTGGTTGTCGTGTGCAGGATCCAAGGATAAGACAAGTCATAGGGACTGGATGTAAAGTTAGAAGGTTATTTGACCTCACCAACCATCATGTTCCTTTTGCCTCAAATCTTTGTGTAGCATCCACCTCTATCCAACTATGGCACCAATATCTTGCTCATAGTTCTCTAAGGATACTTTGTCCCCTCTTATCTGAAGGGACTCTAGGTTCAATTAATAATGAATTTTTTCACTGCATTTCTTGTCAAACTGCTAAACAACCTACCCTTTCCTTCAGTAAAAGTACCTCTATTTCTAAATCTACTTTTAACCTTGTGCACTCTAATGTCTGGGGACCTGCCCCCACACCAACTATGGGAGGTAATGGATATTTTGTAATATTTATTGATGGTTTTTCTTATTTTACTTAGATATATTTAATAAAAAATCGTTTAGAACTTCCTCAAATTTACATTAATTTTGCTACTATGATCAAAACTCATTTCTCAAAAATAATTAAAGTTTTTTGTTATCATAATGCTTCTGAATATTGTGATTCAAAACTTCTCACCTTTCTTGCTAAACATGGTACACTCTCTAAGTTTTCTTATCCCAGTACCTCTTAGCAAAATGGTCAGGCTTAAAGAAAACACCTTCATATCCTTAACTTTGTCTGAGTTATGCTTATCTCCTCCTCTTGTCCTAAACGTGCTTGGGGTGAAGCTACTTTCAACATTGTCTATGTCATCAATTGTCTTCCTTCTTCTGTTCTAGGTAATGTATCTCCCTTTGAACGTCTCTACCATACTTCTCCATATTATAACTCTCTTGAAGTTTTTGACTGTGCTTGTTTTGTTTTCCTTCAATCTCATGAATACACTAAATTTGAGCCCTGAGCATGCCTCTGTTGCTTTTTCGATTATGACACTAACATAAGGGCTATCGCTATTGGAATCCAATCTCTCAACGCATCCGCATCTCTCGCCATGTCGTATTTTAGGAAGACACCATGTTCTCCTCACTTTCAAAGTTCAAGTCATTCACTTCTACTTTGACTCTGTTTTTTACTAACCTTTTTGTTGATCTTTTTCCTAGTGATTCTAGTGGAGGTTCCTCCAGTGAGCTTCCAGTCACTTCCGATGTTTCAGCTACTCCCGATGACGTCATTCCAGATGTAGATCCTGCATCTTTCATTGCACCCTCTCTTCCTTCTAAGCATCCAACTAGGGTAAGAACTCAACCTACCTATCTTCATAATTATCATTATTTTTCTACCATGCTTCACTTACATGAACTTAATCCTATCAAAAAGCCTCCATAGATCATCATTGGCAGCATGCTATGCAAGAAGAGTTACAAGGTTTGGAGAACAGTAATACTTGGGACCTTGTTGATTCTCCTCCTGGTAAGACACTTATAAGATGTGAATGGGTTTTCAAGATTAAGACTCGTTTTGATGGCTCTATTAAGCGATATAAAGCTTGTTTGGTTGGCAAAGATTTCACTCAAGAATATGGCATTGATTATGAGGAAACTTTTGTACTTGTTTCTCACATCACTTCAGTTCGTACTCTCCTTACTATTGCAACCACTGAGACTCTAAATCAGACGGATGTGAAGAATGTCTTTCTTAATGGTGATTTGGAAGAATAAGTTTATATGTGTGCACCTCCTGGTTACACTTGTGCACCAAATAAGGTTTGCCATCTTTAAAAGGCTTTATATGGTCTCAAACAAGAACCTCGATCCTAGTTTGCCAAGTTTCACAGTACTATCAGTCAGTTTGGTTTTTCCTCCAATGCTCATGATTCTGCCCTGTTTACTCGCAAAACTAATAGAGGTATTATTATGTTACTTCTTTATGTTAATGATATGATTATTACTGGTGATGATACTACAGGTATTACTGAGCTTAAACAGTTCTTGAGTCAGTATTTTGAGATGAAAGATCTTGGACCTCTCAGTTACGTACTTTCTAGGGCTTAAAATCCTTTCTTCTGCTAGTGGTATTTCTCTGTCTCAAGCTAAATATACCTCAGATCTTATCTTTTGAGCTGGTCTCTTTGATAGTCACACCGAATCCACTCCTCTAGAACTTAATGTCATATTTACACCTCTAGATAGTACTATACTTGATAATTCTACTCTCTATCGGTAGTTAGTTGTTAGCTTGGTTTATCTTACTATTACTCATCTAGACATTTCATATACTATTCATCTAGTTAGTCAGTTTATGTCAGTTCTGTGCACTACTCATTATGTTGTTGTTCTACATATTATATAGTGTATAAAAGGAACTCTATTTCATGAACTTCATTTTTCAGCCAACTTCTCCTTGGTTCTCTAGCCTTATTTTGATGTTGATTGGGGTGGAGATCCCATTGCCAGACGATCCACCACTGGTTATTGTATCTTTCTTAGTTATGCACTTATTTCATAGCAAAGTAAGAAATAGACTTTAACTGCACATTCCAGTACTGAAGCAGAATATCAAGCACTAGTTGACACCACATCTGAGATACTTTGGTTACGTTAGCTTCTTGAAGACTTGGGATTTTCTCAGTCCTCTCCCACTACTCTTCCCTGTGATAATAGGAGTGCTATTCAGATTGGTCACAATGATGTTTTTCATGAGTGCACCAAGTATATTGAGATTGACTGCTACTTCATCTTTTAACACATTTTTCGTGGTGCTCTTCGTCTTATTTCCATATCCACTCTTGATCAACTAGTTGATCTGTTCACCAAAGCTTATCATCCTGGATGTTTTCACACTCTGATTTCTAAACTCAAGTTGGTTTCTTCTATATATTACTCACTTGAATTTGAGGGGGGATGTTAGCGTAATTGATTATGATTGATCACGTTTGGTTTTAGAAATAATTGTAATTAATTCAGTATATAATTATATTTTATTATTTTCCTTTCCTGTACAATAGATTTTTTTTATATAAATAGAGGCTAACCCTTTTGTATTCATTAATTCAGAAATATACACAAATTATTAATATTTGTCTCCCTGTTTTTGTTTCTAACTCTTGTTACTTTTTCTCTTCAATTCCATTTATTAAACCAAATTGAATGATCAAGCACTCGTTTGGTGATGAGATCTTAATTCAATGTCCAAAAACTTGAAGAAATTTTATGATGCTAAAATCATTTGGCTGAACAAATGCACTGATTTACGGTGATGAAATTGAATGAAACAAAGAGAAGATAAGGGTGTTTTGATGGATGCAGATGATGATGCTCAATGAATATGAACCATAATAATGTAAGGATCATGTTGTAGAGTGATCCACAATCAATAGTTTCCAATCCTTCCTCTGTTCTTCTTCATTGCATCTATATCCATTGACGTTTAGCACTATGGCTCCATGGATCTTAAGAACAAGATAAAATCCAACCTTAAATCGTTCCTCATAGCCAAGCTATTATAGTATATTTGAGCTAATTATAGATTAGTTGAGTTAGTTAGAGATTAGTTAGTGATTAATTAGATACATATGTTATTAGTTAGTGGCTAGTTACTTTCCCTACTCTATATAAGTCATGTACTAGGCTTGTATTACATACATTTCACCTTTAAAATTTTAGATTTCTCATTCTCATATTCTTTCTCAATTTTCTCTAATTTTTGCCATGTTTCTTGACATGGTATAATAAAAAAAAGTGAGGAAAAAAGAAGAAGAGAGAATTTACAATGCAGCAGATAGGAGAAATTTCTCATGATGGATGTCATAGCTCTAATACCATGTTTATAGTTCAGCTTTGGTCAAGCATTTGTTCAACTTCTATTTGACTTGATTTCAGCTTCTACCTTGGGTGGTTAAGCCTTGATGTTAACTTCTGCCTTTGGCAGTTAAGCCTCTATCATAGTTTGGCATTCATGATATTTTCCCCACTTTTGAGATTGTTTGGCATCATGTAATGCTATTTAGAGTCCTATAGAGCCTCAATTTTGATAGACTCATAATCGATGATTGTTCCAACAAGTCAACTCATTTCAGATTTAGTTTGATCTACGGTGACGTGATTATGGCATGATTCATTTTACTTAGGACGAGAGCGGTGGATACGTTGAAAGTAAAGCTACGAACTTCGGCCATCACCAATTATCACTTATCATACAATTTTAGTTTTTTTTTGGTTAATTGTGTGATTACAACCTGACTCATTATATTTTTTCATTAATGATTATTGATTGATCAGTTGCATTGTACTATTAATCCTAAGTTGAGAATGCTAGTACACATCTTCTAGCTTTTGGATGTTATTAGTTAGTGGTTTGTTACTTTTCCTACCCTATATAAGCCATGTATGGGGTATTACATACCTTTCACCATTAAAATTTTAGATTTCTGATCATTCTCACATTCTTTCTCAATTTTCTCTAACTCTTGCCATGTTTCTTAATACAAGCACTACTATTGTTGGCATGGTTAGGTCTGGAAACATAGCTTCCTTCTATATGGTCCTTTAACATTGAAAAATCAGTTTCATTGCCACTATGGTCAATTTTCTCTATAGCTAGATGTACTTTGAATTTCATAAATTCCACCTATTTTTGGTAGAGTTTCAAATGTTTTATTTCTATTATCTAAAATTACTCAATATTTTTTTTTTGGATTCTTGAATTTTTTTTTAATTATTACAAATCATTTTAAATCCTCTACAAAATATATATTCTCATTAAAATACTCCATTCAAACACTAAATAAGAAAAACCTCTCCAACCCAGTCGGTCTCTCCTAGGGCTAGGTGTCTGCTACCTCTCCACCTTAGGTGGCTTCATCTCTTTACTATTAGTCTCTAGGGTTGTTCATGTGTTGGGAATTGCAGATACATCACGCAACGAAAAAATAGGATTCCCACCAAGGATTTATGCGAAAAAGCCATAATTCAAGTTTTAAATATTTACCTCTTGAAGCGTGATCAAAAGGAAGTGACGTGAATCACCAACACTGTAATAGCAATGATGTCTCTGCGGTATCCACACGAACAGACTCATGAACGTCCAACATCCGCAAAGAGGAACTCACGTCTCTCACACAGTGCTAGCTGTGAAGAGTAGAGAAGAAACCTGTCACTCTCTCACTCACTTTTCTGTAGGTGCGGCTAGGGTTTTGTAATATATGTGTCTTAGCAGCCCTTTAGTGGTACTATTCATAATAGTGATTGCCTTAAGTGAGTGTGAACAGCAGCAAGGTAAGCTGTGCAACCCTAGACTCATTTGTTATGAGTCTGACCTATATTTGAATCGAAGTCCAACTTGGATTTATTGCTCCAATTTTAGTCTGCTCTATGTGTGTGACCCTGCAGGTTCTCATTACGTTGGCAGTAATATTAAAATCTCATTTTAATATTACAAGCAGTGAGTGTTATCTAGCAATACATCGCTGCTACCCAAGTAATAAGAATGTCAGTGATTTGACATAACCTTTCCGTGACCAATGTTTCCATGTCGTTTAGTCCCTTTGTCAAGATATCTAGATTGAACACAAGGCATGGAATGCGTCACCCTTGTATAGTCCAATCCTTCCTTTCCCTCATACTCGAGTAGTCTTTGTAATAATAAATGAAATCAATATCTCATATTGACTCATTTAAGCATGGCCATGCATTCCGCAGTCTCACTCAATCAGGGGGTCCGAAGATATCGCTCCTGTTATGTAGGAGTGACAAATCTCATCTAGCTCACTCACATCCCTCTGCATGATTCGTAGTATATCCAATAACTAACTTTATAATCACCTTGTTACAGATGACGTTTGATGGCATTAAAACACACAACTCCTCATGTAGGAATCGTAGTTATTTCAGGTCAAAGGACCACAGACACCATTGTCACTATGAGAATCGCTTATGATACTCACGTAACGATCCATGTAGCGTTCTCATGGCCGGTCAGTCCAGTACATCATTACTCTAATATGTACCTATGTGAAGACTTGATATCTCATATCCATGACCCGTGAGATGTGGTCATCAGTCTACGCACATACTAGTCTCAATGCATTATTGTTGCCCTAATTAACAATAATACTTAACTAGGGATATTGAAGAATAGTGTTCTGCTTATATCCAATAGGATCTCACGATCAAGTCAACCACTTGATGTCCTATGACATCAAACTTACTATTCTAAGGACTTTATTATGTTTATTAAAAATGAACACAATAAATGAAATGCCTCATATATTAAAATAAGCATAATAGAATGTATGTAAATACAGACAAATGTATTAGTCTCTAGGGCATACACCAACAATCTCCCACTTGCACTAGAGCCAATCAGGCATATGTCTAATGCCTAAAGACCTAGTGTGACCCTCATGCTTCTGCTATGCAAGAGGCTTCGTCAGTGGATTAGCAATGTTATCATCTGTTACTACTCTGCATATCTTCACATCTCCTCTATCGATGATCTCTCGAATGAGATGGAAGTGCCTAAGTATATGTTTGGATCACTGGTGAGATCTAGGTTCCTTAACTTGTGCAATGGCTCCATTATTATCACAATAGAGATCCACTAGGTCCACAATACTAGGAATAGCACCAAGTTCAGCAATGAACTTCCTGATCCAAACGGCCTCTTTGCTGCATTGGAGGCAGCAATATACTCAGCCTCTGTGGTAGAATCAGTGACTCTCTCCTATTTTGAACTATTCTAGCTCACAGCCCCACCATTTAGGCAAAAAACATAACCTGATTGTGATCTAGAGTAGTCCTTATCGGTTTGGAAGCTAGCATTAGTGTAACCCTTTACAACTAACTCTTCTTCAGCTCCATATACCAAGAACGAATCCTTAGTCCTTCTTAAGTACTTAAGGATGTTCTTGACAGCAGTCCAGTGACTCTCACCAGGATCAGACTGGTACCTGCTCGTCATGCTCAAAGCATACGAGCTGTCTGGTCAAGTACATAACATGGCATACATGATAAACCTAATTGTAGATGTATATGGAATTTTGCTCATGCGATCCCTCTCATCCTGGGTGGAAAGGGATTGAGCCTTAGATAGGGTTACACCATGTGACATAGATAAGAGTCATTTCTTAGATTCATGCATGTTAAATCGTCTTAACACTTTGTCTATGTATGTACTCTGATTTAGGCTAAGCAATCTTAGTGATCTATCTCTATAGATCCTGATACCTAACACATAGGTGGCTTCGCCCAAGTCTTTCATAGAAAAGCAGTTCCCTAACTAAGTCTTTATGGACTGTAGGGTAAGGATGTCATTTCTGATAAGTAGTATGTCATCTACATGCAATACTAGAAAGACAATAGTGCTCCCACTAACCTTCTTATAGACACAAGATTCTTCTTCATTCTTGATGAAACCAAACTATTTTATTGTATTATCAAAACGAAGATTCCAGTTTCTGGAAGTTTGCTTCAATCCATAAATAGATCGTTACAACTTGCACACCTTTCCAGCATCCTCCGGAGTGGCAAAACCCTCAGGTTGTGTTATGTACACATCCTCGAGAAGATTTCCATTAAGGAAAGTAGTTTTGACATCCATTTGCCAAATTTCATAATCATGGTGCTGCAACAGCAAGCAAGATCCGAATGGATTTAAGCATCGCAACTGGGGAAAAAGTCTCATCATAGTCTACAACATGAATTTGTTTGAAACCTTTAGCAACCAATCGCATCTTAAAGGCATGCACATTACCATCCATGTCAATTTTCTTCTTGAAAACCCACTCGCAACCAATGGGTTTTACCCCTTCAGGTGGGTCAACCAAGGTCCATACCTAGTTGGCATACATGGAATCCATTTCAGATCTTATTGCCTCAAGCCATTTCTCATATTATGGGCCAATAATGGCTTCCTGGTAAGTTACAGACTCATCTTGATCCATGAGCAATATGTCACCTTGCTGGGTCATGAGAAATCCATATCTCTCCGGTTGATGACGTATCTTGTTAGACCTACACGGGTATTGTGCTACTAGAGCAGGTTATTACTCCACAACATTTTGCGGAGGCTACTCTATTTCCACCATTGGTTCATTACTGCTTTGTGAAACTTGAACTTCTTCAAGTTCTACTTTCTTCCCACTAATTCCTTTGGAGATAAACTCCCTTTCTAGAAACACAGTTATTCGTGTGACAAACACTTCGCCCTCAGTAGGATTATAGAAATAGTATCCCTTGATTTCCTTGGGATAACCCATAAAGAAGCATTTATCTAATTTGGGTCCAAGCTTATCGGAAACTTAACATTTCACATAAGCTTCGCAGCCCCAAATCTTCATGAAAGACATACTGGGCCTTCTCCCAATCCATATCTCATATGGTGTCTTTTGAACCGTCTTAGATGGAACACAGTTAAGTGTGAAAGCTGTTGTTAACAAAGTATGTCCCCAGAAGGAGCCTGGAAGGTCTGCATGACTCATCATAGATCGGACCATGTCCAACAAGGTCTGGTTCCTCCTTTCAGAGACACCATTCCATTGTGGTGTTCCTGGAGGAGTGAGTTGAGATATTATCCCACACTCTTTCAGATGATCATCAAACTGTTGGCTTAAGTATTCACCTCATCATTTGATTAAAGGATTTTAATACTCTTTTCAAGTTGGTTTTGTACTTCATTCTTGAATTTTTTGAACTTTTCAAAGGATTATGATTTGTGCTTCATAAGATATACAAATCCATATCTACTAAAATCATTAGTAAATGTAATGAAGTATTGAAAACCGCCTCTAACCAGTGTGTTTAGTGGCCCATATGCATCACTATGTATGAGGCCTAAAAGATCACTAGCCCTTTCACCTTGTCCAGTGAATGGGGCCTTTGTCATCTTCCCTAATAAACAAGATTCACATATCTCATATGATTCAAAATCAAACGAGTCCAAGAATCCATCTTTATGGAGTTTGGAGATGCGTTTCTCATTTATGTGGCCAAAACAACAATGCCAGAGAAAAGTTGGGTTCAGATCATTTGATTTAAACCTCTTTGTATTTACGTTATAGACGGGCGTTTCGAGATCAAAGACATAAAGTTTATTACTTAATTGTGCACTACGATAAAAAATATCATTCATATAAATGGAACAACATTTGCCCTTTATAATAAAAGAAAAACCTTTCTTATCCAAACAAGAAACTGAAATCACATTCCTGCTAATAGCAGACACAAAATAGCAGTTCTCTAACTCTATTACAAGCCCAGTAGGCAAAGATAATAAGTAAGTCCCTATAACTAATGCAGCAGCCTTTGCTCTATTTCCTACTCGTACGTCGACTTCACCCTTCGTCAATGGTCTACTGCTTTTTAGATCCTACACATTTATACAAATGTGAGATCCACATCCAATATCTAATACCCATGATGCAGAAGTAAGATAAATTAACTTCAATAACAAAAATACCTGAAATGGAAGTCTCACTTCCCTTCTTCTTTTTGAGCTCCTCCAAGAACTTGGCACAGTTTCTCTTCCAATGTCCGGTCTGACCACAGTGGAAGCATGTACCTTCCTTAGCCACTCCACACACTGGTTTCAAGCCAAAAGTGTTGGGCTTGGACTTATCCTTGCCCTTGCCCTTCCAGTTGTCCTTGGGCTTTTTATGCTATTTCTTGCCCTTATTCTTTTGGACCATCATTATGGCATTTCCTTTGCCTTTTTTTATGTTTTGCTCAGCAGTTCTTAACATGCCTAGCAACTCTGGTAGTGATTTGTCAATTTCATTCATGTTGTAGTTCATGACAAATTGACTAAAACTTTCTGGCAACGATTGCAGGACTAAGTCAATGGCCAACTCTTGGCCCAAAGGAAAACCAAGTCTCTCTAGGTTTTCAATGTACCCAATCATCTTGAGTACATGAGCACCAACGAGGCTTGTTTCTACCAGCTTGCACTGAAACAGTACTTTAGAGACCTCGTATCTCTCATGCCTGATCTGCTCTTGATAGAGCTTCTTAAGGTGTACGATCATATCGTAGGCATCCATGTTCTCGTGTTGCTTTTGGAGCTCAGAGTTCATAGTGGCCAGCATAAGACATCCGATGTCCAAGGCATCATCTTGATGCTTCTTATAAGCATCCTTTTCAATTCTAGGGGCACTAGTAACAGGTGGCTCAGGAATAGGCTGTTCTAGTATATACAACTTTTCCTCTTGCTTGAGAACAATCCTCAAATTCCTGTACCAGTCTAGAAAATTTGTTCCAGACAACTTGTCCTTCTCAAGGATGGATCGCAGTGATAAGTTACTTGATGTGTTTGTTACCATGGTAATCTATCAATAGAAATATGCAAAATATAAGTATCATGCCATAAACATATTTAATGAGGTCTTTTAATTAAATATGTCTCCCACTATTTTATTCAAGTCAATGACCCTCAGCATTGACTCAGAAAATCCCATCGTAAGATTTCCTAGTGGGCCAAGATCCATATTTCACCTAGTTTTGAGTCAGTTTTGGCTGATCACCCAAAATTCATTTATTTAAGTAGGAAACACTTTTCAATTACATCACATGTAACTCTTGGATAGTTAGGTAAATAACACTTATTCAAATCTATCTAATGAACTAAAGCCTAACTCTATGCCTCTAAGCCTTCAATCCTATTGAAATGGCCTAGTTAAGTCAGACCCAATGGTTGGCAGTTGGATATTACCCTTATCCCGTCGCGTCTTACTAATATAGATAAATGCATCCTACTTTGGCAGACCTGCACTTGATTGATACTAGTCTTGACGAGTGCCACACATTGGAAGGCATCACATAATGACTTAATATTTGCTTTGAGGGAATTATTATTATTATTAGATCTCACCATTTATTAAATTGTTTATTATACCATAAACATTATCCATGCATCTCATACATATAAAGCATATAATAAAAGTGACATGGTTATGGTCCCCTAAGAGAGTAGCATTAACTAAGCCAGCTTCACTAAGCGTCTCCCATCAACGTCCTCACTTGATGTCATCTTCTTGCCTCCACATCATAATTACATTATATAGAAACCTTTTTTACATTCGATAGGAGTTAGGTGAGAAGTGAATGTACAATCAGAATGTAGAGAGAAAGGCACGACATGCAGGTCGTATTTATAAAAAACCAAAATAGCATAAAAAGAGGACTAAGGCCATAATCATGCATCATGCATCACAAAGAACATATAAACTCAAAACAATAATACATTATTATTTTCGTGAGTCATAAAATTGGATAGAAAATATTGCGCTTTCGAATAACACACTGCGCAAAGGTAGCACGGGGGTCTCGCTACCCGGCCAGCGGGTGAGGGTCAAGGGGAGGCCGCCTCTTGCGGGGTGCGGGGCAGTGCCCCGGCCCAAAAAATTGAACTGAAAACAAGAGCTGAATCTCTTGTGCCTCCCTTGACGGCTTAAACCCTAAATCAAAAACACATGAACGCTTCATGCACCGCGGGGAACCCTTGTGTCGCTGTTCAATACTTGAACCATTGCGCCTCCTTGACGGCTTGACATCAACACTTGATACTGCTGCCGCAAAATTGGAATAGGGTTTCCAAAACCCCTTGCATTGCGCCACTTATGCAGAAACAAGGATTCCATAACCCTTGCTGCCGCAAACTAAGAACAAGGTTTCCTAAACCCTTGCTCCGCGCATTAAGAATAAGGATTCCATAACGTTGTAAGTATCACATACATACCAGAAAACTTTGCAAAAACATACATCTTAATACAAAATGATTTTCACAGAACTTATGAACATCTTCATGGTTTTTGAAAACAACATCACAATTTTGCATACAACACATAAAACAGAATATGTTTTCGCAAAAGGGTTTCATTCGTTTTTTGAAATAACATATTAAAGATCATATCTTTTATCAAAAATAAGAACAACAAACATGTTATCTCATGCAAAATGGAAATAGAAAACTGAATCATTGTTTCACAAGACGCTCTGATATAACTATTGGGAATTGCGGATACATCACGCATCGAAAAAATAGGATTCACACTAAGGATTCATGCGAAAAAGCCATAATTCAAGTTTTAAATATTTACTTCTTGAAGCGTGATCAAAAGGAAGTGACGTGAATCACCAACACCGTAATAGCAACGATGTCTCTGCGGTATCCACACGAATAAATTCACGAACATCCAATGTTCGCAAAGAGGAACCTCACGTCTCTCACATAGTGCTAGCTGCGAAGAGTAGAGAAGAAATCTGTCGCTCACTCACTCACTTTTCTGTAGGTGCGGCTAGGTTTCTGTAATATATGTGTCTTAGCAGCTCCTTAGCAGTACTATTTATATTAGTGACTACCTTAAGTGAGTGTGAGTAGTAGCAAAGTAAGTTGTGTAACCTTAGACTCATCTGTTATGAGTCTGACCCATATTTGAATTCGAGTTTAACTTGGATTTATTGCTCCAATTTTAGTCTGTTCTATGTGTGTGACCCTACAGATTCTCATTATGTTGGCAGTAATATTAAAATCTCATTTTAATATTACAAGCAATGAGCGGTATCTAGCAATACATCGCTGCTACCTAAGTAATAAGAATATCAGTGATTTGACATAACCTTTCCGTGACTAATGTTTTCGTGTCGTTTAGTCCATTTGTCAAGATATCTAGATTGAACACAAGGTATGGAATGCGTCACCCTTGTATAGTTAAATCCTTTGTTTCCTGATACTCAAGTAGACTTTGTAATAACAAATGAAATCAATATCTCATATTGACTCATTTAAGCATGGCCATGCATTTCGCAGTCTCACTCAATCAGGGGCCCCGAAGATATCACTTCTGTTATGTAGGAGTGACAAATCCCATCTAGGTCACTCATATCCCTCTGCATGATTCGCAGTATGTCCAATAACTAACTTTATAATTACCTTGTTACAGATGATGTTTGATAGCATTAAAACACACAACTCCTCATGTAGGAATCGTAGTGATTTCAGGTCAAAGGACTACAGACACCATTGTCACTATGAGAATTGCTTATGACACTCACGTAACGATCCATGTAGCGTTCTTATGGCGGGTCAGTCCAGTACATCATTACTCTAATATGTACCCATGTGAAGACTTGATATCTCATATCCATGACCCATGAGATGTGGTCATCAGTCTATGCACATACTAGTCTCAAAGCATTATTGTTGTCCTAATTAACAATAATACTTGACTAGGGACATTTAAGAATAGTGTTCTGATTATATCCAATAGGATATCACGATCAAGTCAACCACTTAATGTCCTATGACATCAAACTTACTATTCTAAGGACTTTATTATGTTTATTAAAAAGAACACAATAAATGAAATGTCTCATATATTAAAATAAGCATAATAGAATGTATGTAAATACAGACAAATGTATCAGCCTCTAGGGAATACACCAACATCCAGTTGCTAGCTTCTCCATCATTGTTGTCAAAGACCATCCGTTACGTTTTCTTTCTAGTAGATCGAGATCATTGCTGGTCTATCTCTTCCGTGTGTGCAGAGTTTCCTCATCTTCCTACATGACGTGATCGACCCCTTCACTATTGCAACCTAGTTGTGCTTCATTGTTCTACTCTTATTGTTATCCCAATGTCGAGTCTATAGTGGCAAGATCTATCCCTAGCGTTGATCCATAGGGGCACCCTCAAATGAACATCCAACTTGTTCTAGATCTCGTTGTGAACCAGTTCTTCCCATCACAATCCAATTAATCGTTCTGGTTTTGCATCATCTCATCCCTATTAACCCCTAATAGTTGCTAATTAGATCTGAGCCCTGTTGTCTCGATACAACCTTATTTAGCATCATATATGCATCGCCTCAGTTGCATCAGTTGCATCTTTTCCCCAAATGGAAGTGATTCACTGAGGTCTAATCCATAATTGATCCATGGGCAAGGCCCCATGTCTGCTGTCCTATCAACCATATGTTGTAACCCCATTGGACATTGCTACGAAGGGATCGAGCCAAACTTCTACTCATTCTATTTCATAGAGAAAGAAAAAGGATCAATTAGTGACCTAGCCATCTCTATGACTCAATGCTGGTGATTGATCACCATTCTAGAAGAAGGGCATGTACTATCTGTTGGATTGAGCTCACAAATTCAAACTGTTGAAGACACTATCTAGCCATTCAAAGGACGGGGTTACCAGAAGGGTCACACCCAGGTCATTACAAACAATGAATCCCAGGAAAATGTTCAAATTTGGACAATGAATGAGATGGGGAAGGAAATCTGATTTTTGATCATTATTTTGATAGGTTTGGTTGCACCCAAGGTGCAATTTAACTACGCTTCCATGCTTGTTGGAAGTTTTGGGCAAGTGCCTATTGCTATTGTACTTGGGACATTGTTTCCTTCTTCATTTTTGATAATGAATTATTCTATTTTTAGCAGAAAAAAGCAAAAAAAAATTTAAAAAAAAACACCAAATAAGAAAATGATCGGAACCTAACTATTTAAATTAATCTATCCTTCTAGAGAAGCATATATACTTTTGGTATTGTTTTATCTCCTCTTATAATGCGCATTTCGTAAATTTTTTTATTTGCACACCAAAAATTCTGTACCACTTTTATATTTTTAAATTAAACCATATTCACTAAGAATTTATTTATACTTAACCACTTCACACTATTTACACTCTTCAATTAACTAGTATTCAAACGTGGCTTACTAAGAATTTATTCATATTTAACCACTATTGTCACAATTATTGGAGATTTCATGATTAACTATGCATGCATATTTGGTTAATGAATTATATTATTGGATTATCTGAATGATTTCAATGGAAGCCATTCTCACCCCAAAACATATGCTGAAGATAGGGGATTAGCCCACTAATCCATCTATATATTTTGTTAACTAATAATTGAAATATTATTAACTAAATTAGCTGTTGTAGCAAGTGGTGTAGAAATGATTTAAAATGCACGAAACATTTTCGTTTCATAATTCATGGAAGTTGTCGTAGCAACGTCTCATTTCATTTACAATGCACTTATCATATATTTTTGTTGTGGAGTTCTTATTTTCCTTTTTACATACTTATATTCTATTACGTACAACATAACATTATAATAAATTATTTGGTTGATTATTGTACCCAAAAAATACATATATTATTGGGTTGATTATATATTAACTGCAGATTAAATATCTCACTCGCCAACCTGCACTTCCATGAGTGCATTGTTTTTTATTGTTGGATGAAAGCTCATGTCACTTGACCCAAAGGTTATAGCTATTTGATTCAGAATGTAATTTTTTAAACTTAAATCCATCAACCAGCATTGCATTTATTCAGTCTAATTTCAACAACCAACAATAACTTAAGAAAAGTGGAAATCATGTTATTAAAAGAAATCCAGTTCTTCCAATGAGATATCACTTTTATGAATTTTTAGGTATTGATTTGACGACAGTAATTAATAATGCTCGCAGGGAACTGTACATGGTGGAAACCAATATTGTGCTTCTCTCTAGTTTAGTTGGTGACATAAGATGTTAATTAATATATCACTAGCTACGAACATATGAATTTTATAGAATTTAGAAATTAACGAGCCAACTGTAGGAGATAAGATAAAATAGAAATTTTATACAAGTACCTTTAATTACAGAAAAAGAAATCGTCGTTATCATATCATTGGTTTTCTTAAGTCATTGCTTTATTTGGAGGAATCAATAATCAATTTCATCTAGTTAATTGTCAAATATAATAGATTACCTTTAATATGATGTACAACTCAATTAATAGAAGTCTCTATTACTATTTAGATCACTTATTTAAAAATGCACAGCATCCATATGAGAAATTTATAACACTTTGACGAAAGTACGCTGGACATCTCTTAAAATCAAGTATTCAAAATATTTATTTATATAACAGAAACTAAAGGGAAGTTAATAAAAATATTCAACACTTTTAACATCCATTAACTACTAGTAACTTGTTTTTCACTAAAAAAAAATTCTTCATCTATTTTTCTTTGAAATATTTTTCTCGTGATTAGCATTACTAAAATGGCTCACATTCCTTACCTAATAAAAATTCTAAAACTATATTTTATGTTTCATGATGTGTATTCGTAAAAATGTGTAAGTGTTCGGAGTGAAAATAAAAGAAATTGGATGATGATGATGATAATAAAGTTTTGGCTATTCGACAGTTGTATGATGATGCTGGAAAAATCTTTTAAGTGTTGAGCCGACGGAAGTGTCAAATAATTGGAAGACTTAATACAGTCATTAAATATTGATGTCGAACAAGTAGTTTAATCCGACAGAAGAGTTGCATTTCCAAGAGATTGAACTAACGAAGAATGTCAAAATGGTTAGAAGTTGGTTTTATCGGAAAATTAGGGAAGTTTTAGTGGCATAACTGCCATGTACGTGTCAAAATCCTAGGATGTCAGTTATTTTTTTAATTTCTCTATAAATATCAGCATTCACAATGTAAAAAAGGGGTTATTTGCTGATACATAATCCTAAAATCTCACCCGAGCATATTAACGGATTTTGATCCAAGTATGTCTTCCCTTTTCATTTTCAGTCATTTAAATTAATGCAAATGTTCTTTTAATTTTGTTTACTTTTTAGTCTTATTCTTTAAATTTATTTACATTTCGTTGTATTTTTACATGCTTTCTTTACTGCCTTTTTTAAACTTTCTGCACTTTAATTTTCTGCTTTAGTTTCTTTCAATTCTTTAAAATTTGCTTTTCTAAACTTTTCTTTTACAATTTCCTGTTGTTTATTTTAAGTTAAATTTCAAAACCTGTAAAATTACCACATAACTCTGAGTCTATTTTCGTTTGATAAATAATTATTTGTTTATTGAAATTGTTTTTGACCTTTCGACCAAAATTTCACTTAAACAAATTGGCACGTCCAGTGGGACGAGTTCAGAGTAACTCTTAGTGTCAACAGGAAATGGTTTTATGCATTTAAGAAGTGGAAGATTTATCTACTCTTCTCAAAATACGCAAACCATGAGTAATGTAAGTAGCCAGATGTCGGATATACCTTCGACAACCATTACTGTGCCACCCTCGACCATCGCTAGTACTGGTCTGGTGGATGATGCTATAACAACGGGTGCTCTCCGGAGTAATCTAGTAGTAGAACAGGTATTACCTAGAATGACTCAGCCATCGCCGAGTCAGCCAAGTAATCAAAGCATAATAAATTCAAATTCAAGGTTTGTGCCCCAATATGGGTTGCCACCTAATTATGTTCCCCCTATGATGACACAAATGAGACTTGGCTCCACTTTGGCCAATACTGTCGGCCAATCAGTAGCTTCACAAGGCCAACCACAGATAAGTTCGGCCTTAGCAAGTTTTGGTAGCCAAGGAGTAGGGGTTGCAGGTACAAGCAATCCAACCCTCTTTCGACAGGAGAGATTGAATTTGGGACCAGGTTTCCCAAATATGTAGAGAGATAATCCCCAAAGTATAACAAGGCCAGCTACGAATTCTTTGGCCAGCTTTCGACAACAAATGGATGAAAGCAACCATGAAATGGTACATATGTTCACTCAGCAAATGGGTGCTGTGATTACGCCAATAATAAAAAATACAAATAATGCTTGCAGCGCATTGGCTCAACAAATGGCAAGGGTAAACCAAGCCTTAGGAATAGGCAAATTGGCCAATGAAAATGCTCAAGGAACCCAGCCTGGGATAAATAGGGAAACAGTTACACCTCAGGCAAATGTAGGGCAGAATCAATAAACTTAAATCAACTTCGGCAAAATAATCAGCCACGTTTGGAATATGGTAATGTCCAAATGCTTCATCGAGGTGATGAGGATCAAATGACTTGAAATGATATAGCCATGAGATTGATTCGACAGAATCTTGGGGGGCACCAAGTGGCTGAACAAAATGTAAATCAAGTAGTGGAACAAGTGCTGAATAGGTTCAGGTTTAATGTTGGATATGTCAACCAACCTTATTTTGTTTCAACATTTCCTGAATGGGTGCAACACGCAGAGTTGCCTAGAGGAATTAAAATTCCTAAACTTTCTAAGTTTGCAGGAGAAAGTGAGGAATCGACCGTTGAACATATTGCATGGTATACAACAGAAATAGGGGAGTTGGCCACTACTGAAGGCCTTAAAATGATATTCTTCCTAAGTTCTCTTACAAAAAATACTTTTTCTTGGTTCTCGACATTGAGACCAAACTCAGTCCATTCCTGGGCTCAGTTGGAAAGAAGTTTTCATGATCAATTCTTTAGAGGAGATTTGAAGGTGGGATTTACAGATCTCTTTGATATCAAAAGAATGTACAATGAAACTGTGGACAATTATCTTGCTAGGTTTCGACAAATGAGGAGTAGGTGTTTTACTCCTATACCTGAGGTCAAAATAATAAAGATAGCTGCAGGAGGCTTAGATTTTTATATAAGGAAGAAATTAGTAAATCAACATTTACTTGATCTTGCCTAATTAAGTGAGAATATTAGGCAAATAGAGCAACTGAAAGTTAAGAAAATTCAAAAACAAAAAAAATTTCTTAAAAGAGAGAAGGTGGCATTTATCGGACTAGACGAATCCGACAATGAAAATAAAGATAGCAATGATGAGTTTGAAGTTAATATTGCTGAACTTCAGAGTGGTCCCCCTTATGTTTGTCAGGCTCTACAGTCTATAAGAAATAAGGAAAAAATGAGTTATGTCAATAGGAAAACTTATACATTCGACGTAACAAAAGCTGACAAAATCTTTGATTTGCTACTAAAAGATAAATAGATTAAGTTATCGGAAGGTCATAGGTTGTTAAAATTTGATGAAATAAAAGACCGAAAGTATTGTAAGTTTTATAATAATTTCGGTCACGTTACTAATGAGTGTGTTCGTTTCAGAGACATAATTCAGAAAGCAATAATGGATGGGCGTTTGAAGTTTGCTGACAAGCCTAAAGTGGATATGAAGGTTGATTCAAATCCATTTCAGGCTGGAGTATCTTGTGTTTATCAGCAAGTTCCTTTGAATGTTGGGATGCTCAACATAAGGGATTTGCAAGGATTCGACGTCGACACAAAGGATGCACTCGACATCTATCCGAAACCAGAAGAATTTCTCAAAGCATTTCTTGAGAGGAAGAAAGAAAGGGGCAAGGTAAGATTATGCCCAAGGTGTAATGCAGTTTATGATGAAATCTCTGCAAAGAAAGCTGCTGAAGAACAGTTGAGTATCCCACAAGGTAAGAAAAAAGTTTTCGATAAGCAAACCTGGAGACCACAAAAGCATTTTTATGCTCCAAGGCCAAGGCCAATCTATATGCCTAGGTCTAACATGAATGGCTGGTTAATGGAACCATATGAGCCTGTGGGAAGCAGAGGTTATATCGGGCCAGTCAAGACTAGAGTGCCACATGCCAATGTTGCTGTGGACAGGTGGGTAAAAAATTCTATAATGGCAAGTCGCATATATTTCCAACGAAACGTGGCTGCCAAGAAGAATCAATTTCAAAGAGATCGACCATTTTGGAATGAAGATTACAGAAATGGTAGAATTGATCAAGGTAAAATTATGACTGGCCAAGATGTAGCAGGGCCATCAAAATCTCTTCCAATATCGAAAAGTAAGAAAAGGAGATTGCAGAGATTAAGACAAGCACAAAAGAAGAGGGACATAACTGAAGGATTAATGATCAAGGAACAACCCACAGAAACAGGTTGCCTGGTGGTCAAAAATAGGCTAGTACCAAATCAAAATCAGAATGAAGATGGTAGGAAGCTAAAAAGTATTGTTACAAAAGAATTCATAAATACAGGGAGATCGCTTCCAAATGAGCCGACAACAAATGCAGTTAGTCGGTTTGACATGGATGATAAGCTTCGACAAGAAAAGTTAGAAGAGGTAAAAAAAAAGGTAAACAAGTCCAAAGGCCTATTCTAAACAAAACCAAGAGAAAATAACTGATGGACTGATAGCAACAGAAGAAAAGGCAATGAGGAATAATGTACCAGTCAAGAAAGATAAGGAAATGGTTAAGCCAAAAGAAGAAATCAGGAAAGTCCTAGAAGATCCTGATCAAGATGTTGAACGGAGGAGGAACGTGCTCAGCGTAAATAAAGAAAGAGAAAGATTAGCAAAGCCTGATTGCCAAGATGTGGACTTAATGACTAATGAAGTTATTGAGGCCTTAAATGATCCAAAAGATCCTTTAGGCCTTGGTGATGATGAGCAATTTGACATGGACATAAACTTGGATGACAATTTAGAAGACATTTTAACGGCTATGGATACTAACTTGCCGTCAGAAGATTACTTTAGAATTAGAAGATATAGAATTGATGAAGAGCTGTCTGATGAGGAAGAATTCCTGAAGTCAATGAGTTTAAATTTAATTTCAGTATTGCCTGTAGAATTTGAAGGGTATCACGAGATTGAATACACTAGGGAAAACGAAGAAGATTTGGATGACTTGGATGATCATTGGCTTCTTTTTCAAGATAACATGGTAACCGTGTTTGATAACATAGGACAACTTAAGAAATCGATGGAAGAGTAGAAAGCTCATCTACGACCATTACATGTCAAGGCTCTATTAGAAGGAAAGCCCACCAATAGAGTTTTGATAGACGGAGGGGGGCAGCTATTAATTTGATTCCAAGGGTGATGCTCAAGAAACTTGGGAAATGTGAGTTTGATTTGATGTCGACCAATATGATTGCCACTGATTTCAGTGGTAAAACCTCCCCGTCAGACGAAGTTGTGATGCTGAAGGTACAAGTCAGATCTATTGCAAGGCCAACATTGTCCGTGGCCATTCCGACGAAGTCAAGTTAAAATCTTCTGCTAGGGAGAGACTGTATACATGTTATTGGGGCAATACCATCAACGGTTCATCAAAAACTTATTCTTTGGAATAAAGATGATCAAGTAGAAATAATAGAGGCAGATGATAGTCCCTGTTATCTACAACAACTTCATGTCGATTTTAAAATATATGCTCCAAACGTCAAGCCAGTTTCAGCTAGTGATGGGGTCATTAACAAAGAGGTACTTGAAGTTTGCTTGATGGACCAGTTTGGCATTCAACTGGTGAAGAAAACCGAAGGAGATCAGCTAAACACCAGTTATGAGTGTTAAAGATCTGTCAGAAAGACTGTAAGCTTATTTAGCTGACAAAGTAGTATACACTGCTGAAAGTATGCTGTCAGATTGTGTAGTTGATGATGGTCTTTTAGGGTTTGAGAAAGGGCTTGATGAAAAGCAAAATGTAGAAGTGGAAGATCCTTTGGAAGAAATAAACTTGGGCACTGAAACAGACAGGAGGCTTATATTTGTGAATTCATTTCTGCCAGAGGAGTTCAAAGAAAAGCTTGTCAAGTTAATTATGGAATATAAAGATTGTTTTACCTGGGATTATGATGAAATGCCTAGATTGAATAGAGATCTTGTCGAGCACAGATTGCCTTTGAAAGAAGGATGCAGACCTGTCAAGCAAGCCAACAGAAAATTTGCACTTGAGGTGATCTTAAAGATAAAAGAAGAAGTTGAAAGATTGCTCAAGGCCAAATTCATCAGAGCAACCAGGTATGTCGAATGGCTTTCTAATATTGTTCCTGTAGTTAAGAAAAATAGCAAGTTGAGAATATGCGTAGATTTTAAAAATTTGAACACTGCCATACCTAAAGATGAGTATCCTATGTCAATTGCGGATATGTTAGTTAATGCTGCATCTAGACATGAATTGTTAAGTTTTATGGATGGCTATGCAGGTTAAAATCAAATTTTTATAACCGAGGAGGACGTGTCGAAAACTGCCTTCAGATGTCCTGGAGCCATTGGGACATATGAATGGGTAGTCATGCGTTTCGGTTTAAAGAATGCAGGGGCCATTTATCAGAGAGCAATGAACATAATTTTCCATGATGTCATCCAAAAATTTATAGAAGTTTACATCGATGATGTAATTGTTAAGTCGGAAACAAAGGAAAGCCATTTGACAAACTTGAGGTAGGCATTCGACAGGATGAGGAAGCACAGCCTTAAGATGAATCCAGAAAAATGTGGTTTTGGAGTGTCGGCTGCTAAATTCTTGGGTTTCTTAGTCCATAAAAAAGGTATTGAAGTGGACAAAAATAAAGCCAAGGCAGTTTTGGAGGCCGCACCACTGACAAACAAAAAGGAATTGCAGTCTTTTTTAGGAAAAGTTAATTTACTGAGAAGATTCATATCCAATTTGTCGTGAAGAACCAGGGTTTTTGCTCCATTGATCAAGTTGAAGGCTGAACAAAATTTTGTATGGAAACCTTGCCACCAAGAAGCCTTCGACCAGATAAAGCAGTATTTGACAAATCCACCAGTCATGATGCCTCCAATGCCTCGACGACCGTTGAAGTTGTATATATCAGCATCAGAAGAAACCATAGGAAGTATGCTAGCTCAAGAAGATGAAAATAACGTCGAAAGAGCTGTGTATTATCTTAGTCGAGTTTTAAATGATGCTGAGAGAAGATATAGTGCAATAAAGAAACTTTGTTTAGCATTGTACTTCTCATGTACTAAACTTAAATATTATATGATGCCTTGTAATGTACTGGTTATATCAAAAATCGATGTAATAAAATATATGTTATCAAAACCAGTGTTAAATGGACGTATTAAAAAATGGACTATTGCTTTGTCAGAATTTTCTTTACAATATGTTCCAATGAGAGCGGTGAAAGGCCAAGCAATTACTGATTTCTTGGCCGACCACCCTTGTTTGGATATGGATAACATAAATGTTGTTGGTTTAAAACCTTGGTGTTTATATTTTGATGGTTCAAGGCATCAGGATGGAATTGGAGTGGGGATTTTAGTTGTTTCTCCTCAAGGTACTCCAAATAAGTTCATGTTTGAACTTAAGTATACTTGTTCCAACAATGAGGCTGAATATGAAACCTTAATTGTCAGATTGGAAATATTAGTAGAAATGAAAGCACGTAGTATGTATATTTTTGGTGATTCACAGTTGGTCATTAAACAACTTGCTCAAGAATATAAATGTATTAGTGAAAATCTAATAAAATATTATATTGTGGCGAGTAAGTTAATGAAGCAATTCAACGAAGTAACTGTCGAACATATTTCTAGAGGTTTAAATGAAGAAGCTAATGAATTAGCACAAGTAGCCTCTGGATATAGAATTTCATCCAAGGTTCTTACAAATCTAATGGAAATAAGGGAACTTTTATATCCATTAGAGGAAAGAGATATACTACAAAATGATATTTCGATAATTAATGACTGGAGACAACCAATACTAAGTTATTTAGAAAATCCAAGTCAAGATGTGGATAGAAAGCTCAAGTACAGAGCGTCGAAGTTTGTAGTATTAGGGGAAGCCTTGTATAGAAAATCTGTCGATGGAAATTTAGAGGTTTGCCTGAGTGAAGCAGAGGCTTATATTACCTTAGCAGAAGCCCACGAAGGAATTTGTGGAGCTCATCAGGCAGGTGAAAAGATGAAATGGGTCCTTCGACGTCAAAGGTATTATTGGCCTACACTGGTTAAAGATTGTATAATGTTTGCTAAGTCTTGTGAAGAATGTCAAAGACATGGCAATATACAAAATATTCTAGCTAGTGAGTTACATGCTATAGTTAAACCTTGGCCTTTCAGAGGGTGGGCTTTGAATTTAATTGGCCAAATTCATCCTGTTTCGTTGAAGGGACACAAATATATTCTAGTAGGAGTTGATTACTTCACCAAATGGGTTGAGGCTGTAGCCTTGAAGGATGTAACCCAGCAGGATGTGATTAACTTTATTGAAGATAATATAGTTTGTCAGTTTGGAATACCACAAACTTTGACAACCGACCAAGGATCAGTATTTATTGGAAAGAAAGTTATCGAATATGCCAGTTCAAGGAAAATTAAAATGCTCACGTCGATGCCATGTTATGCCCAGGCAAATGGCTAGGTAGAGGCCATGAACAAAATAGTAATAAGTCTGATTAAAAAGCATATTAGTCGACAGCCTAGGAATTGGTATAATACTCTTAATCAAGTTCTATAAGCATATAGAAACTCACCAAGAGAAGCAACGGGCACATCACCATATAAATTCGTATATGGTCATGATGCAGTTTTATCAGTCGAAATTAATCTTCAATTAGTTCGTATTCAAAAACAAGAAGAGTTACCAGTTGAATATTACTGGGACTTAATGTTTGATGAATTAAATGAATTGAGTGATGAAAGATTAATTGCATTAGAGAATTTGATTCGACAAAAAGAAAGAATTGCTAAATTTTATGATAGTTGGATTAAATACAAGTCTTTTAAGGTCAATGATTTGGTTTGGAAGGAAATTTTGCCCATGGATAGAAATTGTCGAGAATATGGAAAATGGTCCCCAAAGTGGGAAGGACCATTTAAAATGACTCAAGAGTTCTCAGGAAATGCTTATGCGCTTGTCGAAATTAATTATAGTTTAAGAATTAAGTCAATTAATGGCAAATATTTAAAGCCATATAGACCGACAATGTGTGAAGCAAAAATTGACAAAAAATGAAGTCTTTATTCATAGCATTAAAATTGTGAATAAAAATGCTGAAGTTACAACTTGATATTGCCAAAACTTTACAAAAATCAACAGATAGCTAGAAATGAAAGGAAAATTATACTTAGAATTTTTTAAGAACCCCCCAGGAATCTTCTAGAGATTATTTGTCAGAACAGGCAGTTTGATATTCCACTTCAAGGGAATTTATTTTTGCCAATACAGCTTTGGTTTTGACAGCCCATTATTTGGTATTATTGGCAATACTTTGCTGCCTAGCGACTCCTTGTTGCAATGTCGTTTGAAGTTTTTGTTTGCGACGATGGGCTGCTTCAAGTTTCTTCTCTAATTCTTCAATCTCCTTGTCGAGCTCTACCTCTTTGGCTTTTTCTTTTATTAGATTTTCCTTCAAAGTGGCATTTTCATTTTTTGCGTTGGTCAACTGCTTCAAAATTCTAGACTTTTCTTGAATTTCTTTTGTATAAGCAGGAATGACTCAACGAATGACAAACATTTTTGCTGTTAAGCTTTGAAGAAAATCTTTAACAGTCGTAGGAAGAGCTCAACTAGTTATTGGTAACTGTTGAGCAAGAGGTTCAAGTTCAGTTACAATCGCCACCATTCTTTCTTGGAGGGGTTAATCAGAAATTAAGTGCTCGAAGGAATAGGTGAAGGCATTCTTCAATTCGGTTAAGAGTCTAGTGATATGAGAATCACTAGAGTCTTGTCCAAATTATGTTGAAGAATGAGCTGATTGAGGAGAACTTCTGTGGCCACCTGACAACATTGTTATCAATTCGTCTAAATCTGCCTCCATGTCTTCAGTATTTTCTGGTACAGAAACAATTAAGTTGGATAGAAGAGATGGAGGAGATGAAGGTGGATCAATAGGGGTGAATTCAGCCATCAGAATATCCATGTCGAATTCTTCTGAGAGGATTTAGACAGGATTGGCTTTGTCCAAATGAGAAGAACCCTCAATGCCTGGGAGGCGTTGGAGTTTTTTCTAAGACTTCGACAATTTGGGTTTCTGTCGGAAGTGGTGAAGAAACAGCAGGTGGTGCAAGGGTCAGAGAAGTTTGGGATTCTGAAGGATTCTTGGATCTTAGCCTTTGTGGGCTATTAGATATAGCCAAGTTTGTGGAATCCTAGAGATAAATAGAGGAGATTTCAGAATAAATAACATTTTGAAAATAGTTGAGTTTGGTAAGATTCATTACTTCGGGAGATTGTCGAATTGGTTCTTCAACTCCTAGTTCGACAACAGGTTCTAGAAGATGATCATTGAATTCTTCAGCCTTCGGATCCTGAATTTGATAAGAATAAATATTGGATGAATGGTAAGAGTTGAGATTTAAGGAAAAAGTATGTCAATTAAAATATTACCTCGGATGAAAGAGGGATGGTTTCTGTTTCCAACTTGACAGTAGGTTTCAAAGTGGAACTTGTAGATTGAATCTTTTTCTTTTTCTTTTGCAAAGGTAAAGCCAAGGTAAGATTTAACCAAATGATGGAGAAAATATAATAGTACAAGGTGAACCTTTAGAAGATGTTCAGGAGATGTGGTTGAAGACTCGACAAGTGCATCAGAAGTGATAGAGGTAGATTCACTAATCTGTATTCGACATCAAATAAAACTTGAGCAAATTTAGAAACCAAGTTTTGAGGATTGGTCAAAAAGTATGTATACCTTTAGGGTTTTTGGTTTTGGAGGTTTTGCAGCAACATTATGTTTCGAGGTACTTTTTGTAGAAATTGGTGTGGTCGATTTGGCTTTTGGAGCCTTAGGAATGGGAGGATTTTGAGTCTTTTTGCTTTTCTTCTTTTTTGAAGAAATGGCTTCCTCTTCTTCCTCCTCATCATCTTCTTGAGGCTGCTTGTACTCTAAGGGTCTTTTCAATGGGAGTGCTGCAAGAAAAAATATATATTTAGTAGATGGGATAAAAAATCAAAATATTAGAATATAAAAACAAAATATACCTTCAGGTATTTTAGTGATGACCTGGGTATTCTTGGAAAATTATTCGTACGACAAGGCAAACCGATGAGTACATTTGACTTCTGGAGTTCTTGTAAGAAAGATATTACTCGCAGAATAGATCCTATCTGAAATAGAAAAATTATCAGGCCTTATAGGTTTACCTGGGAATTCGTCGGCTAAACCAAAATGAGCACAAGGAAGAAGCACTGGTTTTGGAAAAGGAATTTGAAAAGGTTCAAGCCGTGCTAAAGGGTTTTTTATGGAAACTGAAAGAAAGTTGGTGGAGCATTTTTCCTTGTGTGCTTGTTTCAGTTTGGCCACGACTTCCTCACAGTGTCGAACAATTAAGCTAGGAAACCTGAAGCCCCATTTGATTTTGTAGTATTTTTCAAAAGCTTTGATGTCTTGAATATGCTTACCTTTGGTCTTTGTCGAAGGATCCTGACCCTGCACAAGAACCAAAGTTTCAGTGATGCGGCTTCGACAGATTTCAATATCGATGTGGTAGGGACTATAGTATTTAGTCCACCATTCGATAAAATCCTTGGAGACTCCTCTATAAGGAGTAAATGCAGAAATCTTGAAATATTGTTTGTGCCTCTTATTCCTTGAGGCCACTCGTACAAGATCCAACATATTTTATAAATGACCATTGATGAGATTTTCCTTGGCTTTATGAGAAAATGGTGCTGGAATGGCTTGACAAAATCCTAGTTGTTGAGCTACCATATTTGGTAGACATAACTCTAAGGATTTGTCTGTTGTACCAAGAAGACTAGCAACCAAGATTTGCTGACAGAGAAAGTTGGACCAAATGAAAATATTATCAGCTTGAATAGAAGGGTCTTTGGAAAGAATTGGTCGAGTAAACCATTCTAGACCAAAGGAATGGTCGGCAAAGAGAGCAAAGTATATGTCTTTAGTACTGAAGGAGATGGAATGAAAAATACTAAAAAAGTGCATAAAATTTTCTAAGTTTTGTTTGTGGATTTTCTCATGTTTTATATGGCAAAGCTTTATGCCATAAGTAGCAAGAAAGATTATCGGGGGAGAAGTGTTGACTAAATAGTTTCCTAATATGGCATTTAACCAAAGCTGGAGTAGCCATATTGGGCCACCAGAATTGGTTTTCTTTACTTGAGATTTAATGCTTTGGACTATTTCACCTATGCTCAAATAGAGGTTGGCAATGAGAAATTAACTAAAAGCTAATTGTCGACCTTCATGAAGGAGGTTGGTAAGCTGAAGAAAAGATTTGGATACTTGGATCGACCTAGACCCTATAGCATAAGCTGATAGCCAAAGAAGAAGGAAAGCTATGTGTTCTTCATCAGTTACAGGACCATCTTCAGGAAGGTAGAAATTGATGAAGCTTGAAAAAGAAGTTGGGGCTTTCGAGTAGACATCAATAGTATTTGAAGGTTGAAGGACAGGAGTGATGATCTCCCCATCTGGTTAAAGACTAGTTATGGCAGCTACGTCAAAAAGCGTAGGACCCATCATGCCATAAGGGAATTGGTGGTTTTGTTCTAGAAGAAAAATAAAGCACCCATGTAAGAATCCATTTTTATGGGATAATGAGAAAGTTGGATACAATCAAAAATACCTATTTCCTTCCATAAACTTTCTTTAGACGCTTGAACTCTATCAAGCCATTCAAGATACCCATTAATATGGGTAGGGGGAGTTCTGAAGAGCCTTTCGGATTTACCAAAATAGCTGATAGGAATGGAAGGAAGGGAGGCCAAGATAGCTTCTTGAGAATTTTTAAAAGGGAAGAAGGAATGTATTTCATCAGTAATGAATTCCTTGGGCAAAACTGGGCCCAGGAAAGCAGCTGGAGGATCTAAAGAAAGTGAAGAATCGTTAATGGGAAGAATTACCTTTGAGAGGTGCCAAAGCTCAGATTTCTGCAAAGTTAGGTCTTGAACAATGGCATGATTTCCTAAATCTACTGTTGATGCGCTAAGAGATTGAGAGTTGGAAGCCATGGAAGAAGGTAGAAATTTACAGAGAATATGCAGAAGAAAGGTTGAAGGTGGTGAACAGTAAGAAAGGTGAAAGACAATGAACAGTGAAAAGACGTGTGAATTTGAAAAGCTGTTTTCTGTGAAAAGGGGGTAATTATGATCCCTATTTATTAGGAACGGCTATTTAATGTCTGCAATGATAAGTATAGCTGTGACTGTCCAGATATTTACAAAAGGATTTTACTGGATTTTTAAAAAAATTATTATTATTATCCATTTAAATAAAAAAGGGTTATGGTCAAAATTGAATTAAAATTTATCTTCCTTCTGTCAGTGTCGAAAGAAAAATTTTGGGAGGCATCTATTGGGAGTGAAAATAAAAGAAATTGGATGATGATGATGATGATAAAGTTTTGACTATTCGACGGCTGGATGATGATGTTGGAAAAATCTTCTAAGTGTTGAGCCGACGGAAGTGCCAAATAATTGGAAGACTTAATACAGTCATTAAATATTGATGTCAGACAAGTAGTTTAATCTGACAGAAGAGTTGCATTTCCAAGAGATTGAACCAATGAAGAATGTCAAAATGGTTAGAAGTTGGTTTTGTCGAGAAATTAGGGAGGTTTTAGTAGCATAACTGCCATGTACGTGTCAAAATCCTAGGATGTCAGTTATTTTTTTAATTTGTCTATAAATATCAGCATTCACAATGTAAAAAGGGAGGTTATTTGTTGATACATAATCCTAAAATCTCACTTGAGCAGATTAACGGATTTTGATCCAAGTATGCCTTCCCTTTTCATTTTCAGTCATTTAAATTAATGCAAATGTTCTTTTATTTTCGTTTACTTTTTAGTCTTATTCTTTAAATTTATCTACATTTCGTTGTATTTTTACATGCTTTTTTTACCGCCTTCTTTAAACTTTCTGCACTTTAATTTTCTGCTTCAGTTTCTTTATTTTCTTTCAATTCTTTAAAATTTACTTTTCTAAACTTTCCTTTTACAATTTCCTGTTATTTATTTCAAGTTAAATTTTAAAACTTGCAAGGTTACCACATAACTCTAAGCCCATTTTCGTTTGATAAATAATTATTTGTTTGTTGGAATTGTTTTTGACATTTTGGCCAAAATTCCACTTAAATAGTAAGTCATTATAATCAATAAATAAGTTTTTATAAGTGAAAAAGTTATATTATATAATTAAGTTAATACATCTTGAACATTGGGTTCACAATCACAAAGCAAAAACGAAGTCGAGAAATATGGAATTTAAGAATATTGTTTTTTATATTGATATTTTTGAATTTTTTATTTGTTTTGTTAGTGTCGACGAAGATAAACTTCAAGAAAAAAAAAACAATAATCCTAGTTTGCGACATCCTTTTCCGGTTTTACAGTGATAATGATGAAAGAGGTATAGAAGTTATATATGTCTTTTTACTATTATGTGTGTATGTTTCTATTATCAAATCTCGAGAGAGAAGTCAGTCTAAATAATATTCTTATTTCTTACTACATATTGTCCCGTTTGTAATAAAGAGATGATTATCACCATCATGAATGTATAAAGATAACTAGAATATCTAATCTTTGTGGCAAATAATTAATTATAGATCGTGGGCTCCATATATATGTTGTTGATTTTCTTTAACGTAAGAAATAAAGTCAAAAAGGTTCTTTAGACCGCTGATTGAGGAAAGTATTTTTTTTTTCCATATAATCTATAGTTAGCCTAATTAAAAGGAAGATCAGTGCGTCAACATTTTCACGCAAAAAGGCATTGTAAAGCGTAGTATATTTTAATTAATCTGTCTTTTAAGTGGAGAAAATAGGTTAAACAAAGTGAAAGCAATGGCAAGGAACCAAAGTTAGATTAAATAAAATTATATTTTTTTACTTTACTTTATTTTATATTATACCAAACAACTGCATTATGGATAGTGGCCTAAACGTATAAAATCATATATAAGCTCATAATGTCAACATATATAGGAGAGACATGCACTTATCAGTTTTTATTATATTCCTTTCATGCCACTATGCTTATACAGAAGAAGAATGAACCACATCATTTAATATATGCGCAAACCTTAAGCGTTTGATGCACCAAAGCAACTGTGCCAACAGCACTAGTAGTTTTGAATCTTTTGGAAGGAGGAGATTTATACATGATGTTGCAGAATCAAAACCATATTTTATACAAGCATGGTACTTCAAGTGCTTGCCGAAATATATTTTAAAAAAATTAAAATTAAAAAACTAAACTCTAGTACTAAGCAAACAGGTTGAGGTCTTAAGGTTGTTATATTCATGATGCCATTTACTCAATATTCATCCATCAAATACTTAGTCGCATCAAAATTATCATCTATCAAAGATAAGTTTGAGCTTTACTTGTTCAAGCAAAGCCTATCTACTTGTTTTCATAGTTGTATTTTGTAGTTTAATGCTGAGTACGAGTATCATACTTGAATCCTCCCAGTGTAAATCTTCGCTTGCATTATCAATCTTCTTGTTGTTACAAGTCATATTGATTGTTAGAAGCGGAAACAAAGTACATAAGGACTGAATATTATCTGTGTATATTTCTCAATATATATTGTACACAGGTGGGTTAGCCTCTATTTATACGAAAGAGTTGTTATACACAAAAAGAAAATAATAAAACACAATTAAACCTAATTATATATAGAATCAAATTAATCTCTAAAATTAATTCCTAAAATCATGCTAACATCCCCTCTCAAACTCAAGTGGGTGTAGAGGGAACTAACTTGAGTTTGAAAATTAGGGTACTGAATCGAGCAAGATGGTGAGCTTTGGTGAACAAATCGGCTAACTAGTCAAGAGTTCTAATGGAAAAGAGATGGAGAGCACCACGAAGAATGTGTTGACGAATGAAGTGGCAATCAATCTCAATGTGCTTGATGCACCCGTGAAAGACATCATCGTAAGCAATCTGAATAGCACTCCGATTATCATAATAGAGAGCAGAGGAAGAGGACTAAGAGAAACTCAAGTCATCAAGGAGCTAATGTAACCAGAGTATCTTAGAATTGATGTTGGAAAGAGCTCAATATTATGTTTCAGTACTAAAATGAGCAGTCAAAGTCTATTAATCTTTCTTATCAAAGTATCTCCCATCAATTTGTACAAATTACTATCAATCTTTTTACTTTTCATTATCACCAAAGGGCCTCTACAAACTTGCATAACTCTACCTCTTCTAGAATATCCGTATCCCAATGCATCAAATCTACCCAAAGAAATCAAATTGCTTCCAAGTGTAGGCATATGTCTCACATTACCAAGTGTTTTCACAAGACCATTATGCATCTTAATTTTCACAGTCCCTTTTCCAGCAACATTCAAGCAATTACCATTAGCCAATTTCACTACTTCATCACCACCTGCATTATACGTGTCAAATCATTTCTTCCTTGAACAAATATGATTAGAACAAGTAGAATCTAAAACCCAACAATCACCATAGGCACTATTGTCTTCTTCAACCATTAATAACTCATTTTCATAACCCAAAGGTTCTTGTACAACAATTGTAACATTTTCAGACTTCCCTTTTCCTTTACTCTTTTCAAATTCTTCCATGTCTGCTTTTAACTTCTTGCAATAAAATTTAATATGACTCATTTCATGACAATAATAGCATTATTTTTCTCTATAATCCGGCTTTGGCATATAACTTGATCTTGAAATATCCCTACCAGAAAAATTGCCACAAGACATACTCCTACCACGATCAGATCTAGTAACCAAAATACCTCCTTCAGACTAAACACCTGGCTTTTTAAATTTTTCATTCTCCAATAATACGACAATCAAATCATCTACCATCAATGTCTCTTTTTCAACTAGCAATGTAGTGACTGAACTCTCATAAGTGTTTGCAAGAGATGATAACAACAACAAAACTTTATCCTCATCATCAACTTTCATACCAATGCTAGATAATTGTGTAATCAACTTTGTAAAATAATTCAAGTGATCTCTAATATCTACATTATCACCCATCTTCAACTCATACAATTCTTTCTTTAAAAACAAATGGTGTGTGAGAGACTTAGACATATACATATTATCTAATTTCTTCCATAAATCAATAGCAGAAGTTTCATTCAAAGCATTATATTTTACCCTAGGTGATAGATATAGCCAAATTGTACTAACTGCCTTCATCTCCAGCTTTTCCCATTCTTCATCCGTCATCTTCTCAGGCTTCTTTTCCTTTCCGTTTAGAGCTTTAATCAGTCCCTGTTGCACTAAAATATCCTTTACAGTACTCTGCCATAGGCTAAAATTTCGCTTGCCATCAAAGAGCTCCACCTCAAATTTACTGCTTCCTAAACCTTGCATCTTCGCCATAAAAAAATAAAAACACCAAAAGCGGGATCGGAACCCTCTCTAATACCAATTGTTGGGAAAAATCCCTCACCCACAAGAAAAACAAGCAAAGAAACAAGCACAATGTCACGATAAATTTAACGTGGTTCAACCTTCATTGTCTACGTCCACAATTTCACAAATCAATCCACTAAATTCAAATAGTAATTACAGTCACCAATATTGAAATATCACTCACAAACTCAAAAAACTCCAATACACCAAATCTCACAAAGTAATATTTTCTCTAAAAAAAAAATCTCAAACAAAAATATTAATTCTCACAAATTTCCCTTACCTTACCTAACATCACGGTAGCTTCTAATTTCTTTTTTGCAACTCCACACTACAGCCAAGCAAAAAAGTCTTCAAAAGGTTGCTGTACAAAAAATAATAATAAAATATAATTAAGTACTAAATCAATCTAATTTTGTACAAAATCAATTATAATCATCCCTAAAATCAGTCACGATCAATCATAATCACAATTATAATTAATCACGCTAACATCCTCCCTCAAACTCAAGTGAGTATAGAAGAAACTAACTTAAGTTTGGAAACCAAAGTGCGAAATCGGCTAGGATGATGAGCTTTGGTGAACAAATTGGTTGACTGATCAAAAGTGCCAATGTAAAGGGGATGAAGAGCACCACAAAAAATATGTTGATGAATGAAGTGACAGTCGATCTCAATTTGCTTGGTATGCTAATAAAAAATATCATTGTGAGAAATCTGAATAACACTCCTACTATCACAGTAAAGAGCAGTGGGAGAGGACTGAGAAACACCCAAGTCTTTAAGAAGCTAATGTAACCAAAGTATTTCAGATCTGGTGTCAGCTAGTGCCCAATATTCTGCTTTAGTACTAGAACGTGCAGTTAAAGTTTGTTTCTTGATACACCATGAAATAAGTGCATCACTAAGATAGATACAGTAGCCAGTGGTGGATCGGCGATCAGTGGGATCTCCACCCTAATCAGCATCAGAATAAGCCTGGAGAACAAAGGAGGAGTTAGCTGAGAAATGAAGCCCATGAAACAGAATTCCTTTTACATACTGAACAATACGTAGAACAGTAGCATAATGAGTAGTGCACGAAGCTGATATAAACTTATGAAATTTCTGGATGAGTAATAGTAAAATAAATCAAGTTGCTAACCAAATGTTGATAGAGAGTAAGATCATGAAGTGTAATATCATCCAAAGGTGTAAACTTGACATTAGGTTCTAGAGGAGTGGACTCAGTGTGACTGTCTGAGAAATTGACTCAAGAAATAAGATCTGAAGCATATTTAGCTTAGGACAAATAAATACCATCAATAAAGGAAAGAATCTAAAGACCCAAAAAATAACTGAAAGGGCCAAAATCCTTCATCTTAAAATTGTGGCTAAAAATGCTTTAAGATCAGCAATACCAGCAGTATCATCACTTGTAATAATCATGTCATGAACATAAAGAAGCAGTAACACAGTGCCACTATCAGTCTTACAAATTAAAGAGTGTTGAATCATGAGAACTAAAGGAGAATCCAAGCTGGCTGATTGTGGAACTGAACTTAACAAACCAGGCTCGAGCAGCTTGTTTAAGACCATATAAAGTCTTTCGAAGACGGCAAACCTTATTTGGTGGACAAGTGTTACCAAGAGGTGGAGCATATAAACTTCTTCTTCCAAATCACCATTAAGAAAGACATTCTTCACATCCATCTTATTTAGAGTCCCATTTCTGAGTGGCTACAATAGCAAGGAGAGTACGAACCACAGTGATGCGAGCAACAAGTACAAAAGTCTCCTCATAATCAATGCTATATTCTTGAGTGAAACTTTGGTAACCAAACGAGCCTTATAGCGCTCAATAAAGCCATCAAAACGAGTCTTGATCTTGAACACTCATTTACATCCTATAAGTGCCTTATTAGAAGGAGAATTAACAAGATCCCAAGTATTACTATTTTCCAAAGCCTATAACTTTTCTTGCATAGCATGCTGCCAATGAGGATTTATGGAGGTTTTTTTATAAGACTGAGGTTCACATAAGTGAAGCATAGTAGAAAAATAATGATAATCATTAAGATAGGTAAGTTGAGTTCTTAACCTAGTTAGATACTTAGAAGGAATAGGGGGTGCAATGACAGGTGTAGGATCTACGTTTGGGACATCATCGAGAATAGCTACAACATCAGAAGTAACTAGAAGCTCACTGAAGGAACTTACATCAGAATCACTAGGAAAGAGATCAACAAAGGAGTTAGTGAAAAGAGGAGTCAAAGTGGAAGGGAAGGACTTAAATTGCGAGAGTGAGGAGAACATGATGTCTTCCCTGAAGACGACATGATGGGAGATATGGATGCGTTAAGAGATTTGATCCCAACAGTGATAACCCTTATGTTCAGTGCCACAACCAAAAAAGTAACAGAGATGTGCTTGGGGCTCAAGTTTAATGTACTCATGGGGTTGAAGGATAACAAAACAAGCATAACAAAAAACTTTAAGAGAGTTGTAATCTGGAGAAGTATGGTGGAGACATTCAAAGGGAGATACATTACCCAGAACAGAGGAAGGAAGACAATTGATGACATAGACAGCATTGAGAGCGGCTTCACCCCAAGCACGTTCAAGACAAGAGGAGCAGATAAGCATAGCTCAGATAAAGTAAAGAATATAATGATATTTTCTTTTAGTACAACCATTTTGCTAAGAGGCATCAGGATAATAAAACTTAGAGAGTGTACCCTGTTCAACAAGAAAGGTGAGAAGTTTTGAATCATGATATTTAGAAGCATTATCAAAACGAAACATTTTAACTAATTTTGAGAATTAAGTTTTGATCATAGTAGCAAAATTAATATAAATATGAAGAAGTTTTGAACAATTTTTCATTAAATATATCCAAGTAAACAAGAAAAATCATCAATAAATATTACATAATATTGATTACCTCCCATAGTTGGTGTAGGGATAGCCCCCAAACATTAGAATATGATAATCACATATTTGATACATTAATAAGCCTTCATTTTTAGTCATTTACACTCTCCATGTACTTAATTGATTGATTTTGATTATGATTTGTAAGTTTGGACTCAAATTGGACTTAATTGAATTTTTTAGCATAATTTACGTCTTACATTGTTTCTGTATTTGGGCTATATCTTGGGATGTAGATGGTCAAATGAGGTGAATCTGATGGAATTTTAAAGATAATAGAGAGATCTATAACTTTCATGAAGACCTCAAAGGCCCAATCACACGAGTAGATAACTCAAATTGGGGTTGAAGCAAGAACTAGAGTGTTGTTCCTGATAGCTTAACCTATGTATACTGTTCATACCATTTTTCGGGCTAGAGGTTGTTAAATGGGTTAAAATTTTGATGTTGTATAGTTGAGACCTATATTTACAACTTTTATGTTGAACACTTTTCCAGAATCGGAGGCCTAATTGGTGATATTGGGCTTGCAAGTCAGAATAGAGGAGTTATGACTGGGCCTGAGCAGTGTGCAGTAATTTGAACGTATCTGGAGTTATAGAAATAATATTGGACTCAAACTAAAGCCATTTGAAAGCTAAGATCCAGGCCTACAAGTTTTATGAAGATCATATTTGCTCATTCTGACGCATTCAATAACTTCAGAGCTAAATGATTTTGGAGACAAGGAATCTCCATAATTTTTCACTCACCAAAAGTCATTTGGCATGTTCCACTCATTTTCCATTCATCCACTCACTAATGACTCAGCTCCCTTATCATTTGTATCTCTAATCCTCTATAAAAGGGGACCTTGGCAGATCATTGAAGGTGTTAGGTGTTAGGTACCAAAATGATGCTAGTTTGTTACTAGGTTTTCTTATAGTAATTCTCCTTTATTGTAAATTGAAGTAATGTTCTTCTTCTTCTTCTTCTTCTCTCTTTCTTTCTTCTTATATACGAGTAACTAAGTTTCATTTTGCTTGGGTGAAAGAGTGAAGCTCTTGGTAATGAAATAAGGTTAGATTAATTTCTCTCTTGTGCTTAAATGATATATTTTCAAGTGGTTATTATACGTATTATATTTTATTTCCAATCAATTTAGAAACCTTCCTTGTACAGTGGAGTTCTTGATTTGTTGTAGACAAGAGATTGACACAATGAATGCTTTAACCTATTTACAAGTGGTGGTGTTAGAAATTCTCCTTATAAAGTGGAGGTCTTGATTTGTTGTAGACAAGATTTTAGCACAATGAATGCTTGATCCCATTTATAAGTGGTGGTAATATTTTTTGGAAACATATAATTATGTATATTATTTTAAATGGACTTTTAACGTTATATTTTTCGATTGAAACCTCCGTTATGTGTGGATTCTAATTGAGTTATAAAAGAATTAATATTATCCTTAATTTATTTACCAAGAGTGGATCTCCTAGCCCAAGCAATTTCTTTTTACTTGTGAACAATTTTATTTATCATCTTTATTGTTGTAACAAAATATTTACTTTACTTTAATTAATTTTTCTTCATCAAGTCTCTGCGGTTCGACCTCGGACTCATCGAGAATTTATTACTTGAGATAACCTGCACTTAGGTTTGTAACTTTTAATCCCGCATCAGAATGCACAAGGTCAAAAGGAGATTTAGAAATAGAGGTACTTTTACTGAAGAAAAGTGCAGGTTGTTTAGCAGTTTGACAAGAAGTGCAGTGAAAAGACTCATTATTAACTGAACCTAGAGCTACTTGAGATAAGAGGGGATGTAACTTCCCTAGAGAATTATAAGCAAGATGTTAGTGCCACAGTTGAATGGAGGATGAGATGGACATTGCACAAAGATTTGAGGTCGGAGAAACATAAAGGTTGGTGAGCTCAAATAGCCTTCCGACTTTACATCCAGTCCCTATTACTTATCCTGTTTACGGATCCTGCACACAATAACCAGAAGAAGAAAATATGACTTCATAACCAAGGTCATATAGTTTACCAATAGAAATGAGATTGAAGTTTAATTTGGGAATGAAATATGTATCAGGTAAGCTAAGAGTGGACAGAGAGACATTGTAACACCCATGAAAATATGTTAGACTTGTATATGGTTACAGAGGTAACCTATTATTAGTTTGGTATGCCTGTTAAGTTTTGTGACTTTCTGAACATGTTTGATCACTTTGCTGTAATACTATGTGTGATAAATAACTATTATTACCTCTGAAAATGGCTTAAATTACTTAGTTAATGGAATTAAATGCAGAGAATTTAGTTCTAGGTAAGGATGGCAACCGGGCGGGGATGGGTAGTAGCGCCCCACCCCCCGCCCCCGCGGATGAATATTCGCCCCACCCTGCCTATTATCCGCACGGGTACCCATTTCTCATTCCCCCGCGGGTAAACGGGTACCCACGGATATTGACGAGTACCCAATAAATTGCAAAAAAAAAAAAATTAAAGAATAACCTCAAAATGAAATTTATGCAACAAAATCCGTCTGAGGTTTGTATCAACAAGCTCCATTGGATTAATGTGTATAAATAACCATTTAATCTTCTGTTCCTGGTAACTGAGCTGTAATACACTTTATAAAAGCCATCTCATAATGCTATCTTCCAAGATTTATGAAATATTTGAGAACAATATAAATACAAAAATGCCAGAAAAGAGACAAGTACAGTAGCAAAAACGTACAAAAAACCTGAATAAAAATAAATCCTCAAGCTCAAAGCAGCTACCCATTGTCAATAAGAGGTACAGTAGAAGCAGGAGGAAGTTAAGCAGTTGTTGAAGAGATTTTAAGATAACCCAAACATGAGTGGCAAACTAGCATAAAGGTAACTTAAGCAAAGAAAAGTACCATCTAGAAGCCTCAGTTAAGCAGCAAAAGTTTGCACTTTCTCTATGGTTAACCATTAGTGAGAAAATCAAAAGACTTGGTTTTTCACAAATACGTAGATTGCTATAAGGTTTCTTATACTTAATATAAATCTAAATTGTTTTTTTTTTCATCAACAGTGATACACTATAAAATGTAATCTGTATTTACCATAACATCCATAAAAAAATAATTAAGCAATAATTTTTGTCATATTTTACACCAGGAAAATAAGTGAAATTCAAGAAAATTGTGATAGAGCTCATATAGGTAAGGTGAAACCAAGGTCCAAATGAACATCAGAAAGGAAACAAGTCCATTAAAATGGCACTTAAATGTGGATTGATGCACATTTACACACAAGTCGGTAGCATTGAGGAGTATAGCCTAACGACCAACAAGTCAAGTATTCTATAACATATACTAAGTTAAGCTTGAATCTCCAGAAATGCAACATATTCTCAAATTCAAAATAAAAATATAACAACAGAGAGAAACAAAGCAAAGGAAATCTTACCCGTGGAGTTATCATATATTCTGGCTTTATAGCAACCTTAATTCCCAATCAATTAATTCTGCAAAAATTGAAGGAAAGAAGAAAAGTGTAGAGATTAATGAAACCTAAATTGAGTGAAAAGAGGGAAGAAGAAGAACAAATACCTGGGACCTTTGGGTGGGAGAGCACGGAGCCACGGCTGCCACGAACTGCACAATTTGGGTGGGAGAGCACGGAGCCACCGGCCACAGACACGGACTACACAGTTTGGGACTTTGGGTGGGAGAGCAGACCGTAGAGCATGGAGTTGGGGGAGGGGGCTGGGAGTCACGATTTGGAGGCTTAGGGGATGGGGCTTTCTAAAATTGACTTTGGTAGGAACTAGGGATTAGGAATTTAGGATTAGAAATTGGGAGTTGGGGGAGTGAAGTGACCGAGTTAAGGAGTTGAGATGAGAGTGACAGAAGTGATATTTTGGTAATAATGAGGTTTTTCTTTGGTAATTTTATATAAGGATAGTTTTGTAATTTTATTTGCAGGTATTTGTGGGTACGGGGGGAACCATCTCCGCCCCCGCCCCATTTATTAAATAGGGATAACAAATAAACGGGTATCCATACCCGCGAAAGAAATTTTTTTCCCATATCTGCCTCGTCACGGGTATTATCTGCTAGTACCCGTGAGGATGGATAAAATTGTCATCCCTAGTTCTAGGTCACAAATGTGTGAACTGTATTATAGTTAAAATCTGAGGTTAATCAGAGCTAGTTTGGTATTTTTAAGCATATTAGTTGTATGCTTTAATGCAGGTTTGACTAGCAACTGATATGGAAAATGAAGGTTTTAGTGCAACAAGATTTTTGTTGAATCTTGTAATTTATTTTAAACTTGTTGGCTCTAAGAAAACTAGATTTGGTGAAATCTAAATATTCTTAACAGATTGGGATATATCATATGACCACTTAAGTGACCAAAGTCACTCACGGCAGCCTTGATATTAAGGCATGAGATGAGATATTTGTATCTCATTTTTTACTCTTTTCTCTTATCTTCTCTCACAGTTGCAGCTCCCAAAGGAGAGGAAAAGGAAAGACACACAAAGAAGGAGGAAGAGAAGGAAAGGAAAAGGAAGGGAAAATTACGGCTTCATCATCCTCACTATCTTTGATCCAAGAGGTAGGAGTTTTTGTGTCCTTGTAACTCTTTTCTTCCATTTTCACCACTTATGCATAGGAGGTGCATAATAGGTCATTTTGGTTTCTAGAGTTGCTTGATGCGTTTTTCTTACTTGGATGAGTTTATGACTTGTTCATGGAATGAGTTTGAGTTAGAAACTTAGAACTTGTCATTTGAACCTTTTGAGGCTAAAAGTGAGGAAGTTAGGTCATGATTTGTGATTTGATCCAAGAATCCAAAATTGGTGTTATGAGTTAGTGATTTATATTCTCTATGTGTTAGTGAACTTGTTAGGGACTTAAAATCACCTAGAAACCATTTTGGAGTGAGTTGATTTCATGAGAATCTATAATGGAACAGTACCCGGATCTGTAAAATTTTGCAGAATCCATGTTCTGTAGCTTGCGCCGCGATGCAAGGTGTGGCACGCTGCAACGTGCGAGTGATGCACCTCCACTAGTTAGAACCCGAGAGCAGGGCGTTGCGGCGTGGCCGTGTGATGTCGCGGTGTGAAAGGGGGCAGAGCCCAGTGCGCTGCGGCGTGGCAGTGGTGTGTTATGGCATAAGCTCTAGGAATTTTCAAGAATTATGTTCTTGATGTGTTGAGGTTCGCCAATGGTTGGAATCTCTCTTTTATACTTTTTTAAGTGTGTTGAGGCACTTCTATGAGTTTTCCAAGGAGGAAATGACTACCTAGTATATAAGAGGAAAGTGTAAAACCTTAGGCAACCAATGTTTTGGAAATGCCATAGGCTACCACTTAGGCTCTCGATCCATATGGGATTGTTGTTAGTGTCATTTGTGATGCTGTGATGTGATAGGAATGACACATAGTGTAAATATGTGAGTATTCCTAATTTGAAGTTAGAAAGCCTTGTGGAGCAGAAAAACATGTTTAAGGGCATTGGTTATGATGTCGTGTAGGAGAATATCCGATCTGGCATTGAATGTGTGTTAAATATCACTTTACATATTTTCTCACACACTTGTTATTTTCACGTATCTGCGAATGATATATGAGATGGTAATAGTACACTCATTTTTGTGGGGTGGAAGAGTCCATTCATGGCCAAGTGGTATATGAGATGGTAATAGTACACTCATTGCTATGGGGTGGAGTAGTTCATTCATTACCAAGTAGTGTTAAATGGTTGTAGCTATACTACTCAGAGGAATACAATGAATGGAGTTCCTAGGAATAGTCGAGTCTCATGACATTGCACTAACATTATTTTACTTCATTGCATAGCCATTGCCTTAGGACATGTTAGACATAAATATACAACATAACAAGCGTTACATTTTCATGGTTATTGTATGGGCAGTTACCGTAAATCAACGATATTTACGATTGTATAGGCCGTTATAAGATATTGTTGATAGTTTTCTTTTAATGCGTGTTTAGAAATGTGGTTTGCTTGAGAATACTACACAGGGTTGCGATGTGAGTTATTCTTTTGGTAGTAAGTGGTGATTCTTATACCTGTTGTGAACTTATTCCTGGCGTTATTTGTTGGTTTATTCTTTGTGAGTGAATAAATGTTGGTTTTGAAATACCTATACTGAGAAATTGTGATTTCTCACCCCGATTGTATTTTCATGTAAATCTAGGTGGAAGCGTATCAAAAGGAAAAAGAAAGGCGTTTGAAGATGCGTAGTATAAATACTCTTTTTGGCTGAGCTTGTAAATATTTTTTATTTGCTTAAGTTGTTTAAAGCTATATATGACTGTATGCCTTTTGAGACAGTAATGTATATATATAACTTTTATTAACGTGACTTTCCATAATTATTTTTTATAAATGTTATGGGTTTAGTTGTTTTATGTTTCGAAGTAGCATGACTAATGTTGGTTATTCTTTTATTTGTCGATATATCAAAATAGCAATATTAGGATGTTACAGACAGAACCCTTATGACTAACATTCACAAGAGATCCATTGGTTGTATGTATAGAACGTACAATGTCATTAATAGATAGGGATGAAAAAGACTGAGATGTGGATGTCATATGGTTACAGCAAGCAAAGTCAAAGTATCATCTAGTATTACCTGATGTGGTTGATAAAGCAGAAGAGGTATTACCAAAATTGGATAATAGACGCTTAAAGAGGGATACAAGATTATTAGTAGAAAAGGCAGCCTAGGGTATAGCTGAAGAATCTGGGGATCCATTAGCAACAGTAACAACAAGCACAAACTTAGAAGAACTGGGACGAGGTTGAAACCTGTTCTGATTAGACCTTGGAAGACATGTGAGACAATTCTCAATCAAGTGTCCTAGGTTTGTACAATATCTACAACATTTGGGGGCAGTGAGCACAATTAAAGGAGACTGAGCAATGTATGGTTTCTCCATTATACCAAGGAAGAATGAAGATCTAAAACAGTGTTTAAAACGGGGTCTGGAATCTAGAACAGAATCTGAAACGAAGTCTAGAATCTAAGGTTGGACCGAGAGTTTAGATTCTCTGACAGCAAATTAGAAACAGAAATAGGAAAATAAATATTAGCAATTTATATATATTTCTAAATGAATGAATACAGGAGAGCTAGTCTCTATTTATACAAGAAGACTGTTATACAAAAAAATAATAATAAAATATAAAAATAATAATAAAATATAATTATATATTAAATTAATTTAATTCTGTTCTAAATCAATTATAATTATTCTTAAAATTAATCATAATTAATCATAATTTCAATTATAATTAATCATACTAATAATATCAACTCACACACGCTACACATGGGGAGGGAGGAGGAGTCACTTGAGCTTTTTTGCTCAAATTACTCCAAATAAGTGAAGACGGGATTAGATCCTAAATTCTTATATTATTTGTAATGAAATTTACCAGTTAAGTTAGCTCACACCTTCGTAAGGGTCAACAGATTTTAGTGAACGCGATGATGAAGTTAAATGAATTACACCATCCTTCATTTCCTTTGTGTCATCCTTTTAACTTCTCTATTTTTGCTATGCACGCTTCACTTCTGTAGATCAATTAGAAGAAGTGGGAAAGAAGCCCCAAGATCTATATACAGTGAAACTCCCCTAATTCTTTAATTTATTTATTTATTATGCTTAGTGCTGAAAGTTGCATTGAAAGTTAAAAGGTATGAATATTGACAGGTGATGCCATGACACGAATATAATAAATATAACTTAATATGTTTATAAAATAAATTTGTATGAATGCAATGCTTATAATAAATAAACATTATAATCTAGATCGGTGTATCCATTGTGTCCACATGCTTTAGGTTCATATGTATTTAAAGTGTTTCATTTTGTTTAATATATAGTATCTAATATAAAGATGATTTTGTTTACCAAAAAAATAATATAAATATGGCATTTTTTTAATATATACTTTATAAGATAAAAGAAGCTGTATAAATGTATGACTAAAGGGTATACCGTCAATAATCTTCAGATGGAATAATTTAGTGAAGGCATATGCAACATCGTGTCTTACACACGAAAGTGTACTTATTTTTATTTTATATAGCTAAAACGCGTGGCTTCCACACGATAAAGTGGAGATACCAACTTAGATTTTGTATAATTATTGTCATGAATATGACCTAAATAATATCAGCATATCAACTGTCTTTTAAACAATAAAGTCTTTGATTTGATTCTTCTTATGGTATATGTCACTATTTTTTTTATCAATGGCTAATATAAAAATACAAATCAAAATACACATATTGGTTATCTTATCCGTACTTTTATATGGCTTGCTTTTAGTTGTTATTAAGTATCTCTGCATGTATTATTATTGTGAAACTGTTTAAGATTCTATTTTTAAGATAAATTAATCTTATCTCTCCTAAAATTTGATCATATTGCACATACTCTCTGTTTTGGACCGAAATCCGACTCTAGGTCTAACATGGAGCGTCCCAAAACAGGATGGCCCAAGTCACGGATCCAACACGATGCGACTTTATAGTCAAATGGCTATTCAAGAGGAAATCAATTTTATCCTAATCAAATTTTACATAAAAAAGGATATTTAAGAAATCAAATCTTGATTATAACCACGCCATCAATATATCAGATACGACTTAAACTACAAGTCATCCAACATTATAAATATAGGATAAAACTCTCAAGTATGATATTTTCTACTCTACACTTGTAAACTTAGTGCTCCCTCCAACTTAAGCATCATAGTATCTTTTATAAGTATATCTCTCTTTCCACTCCGCTGCTGTCACACAGGGAGGAGCCACCACCTTCAACTGCTTTGAACCGAGTTAGGTATGACTTCTCTTAAACCCATTCAAAACACTCTCTGTTTTGAGTTATGAATCATCTCTCCTGAAAGTTTAATCTTTTAGGTGAAAAAAGCAAATGAATTATTTTGTATATTTAACACATCCCATTACACAAGCATTTTGAATTTGAAGTACGGACAATACACAGTACCACCTATTTTGTGCTTAAATTTAATTTATTATTAGAAAAATGAGATAGATACTTTGATATTATGTCATGAATCATCTATTTCAAAAACTTAAACTTTTAAGTGGAAGCAAATGAAAGGTTTTGTATATCTAAACTTTGTTGCATGACACCCACCTCACTTCTATGAAACGGTGTTCGGTTCTATTTCAGAAAAATGTGAATTGCATGCATATTCACCACAAGAAGAAGCAAAATTCATGACCGACCCAGGACTGCTGGAATTTTATTATTACTTTTTTAGTGATGGCCTCTAACTTTTTCGACTACCTAGGTTTCCAGAAACTAAATTAAAAAATTATAAACTCGTCGGAAAATTTTCTAAAAAAAATAAAAAACTTTAAAAAAATCAATTACAATTTGAAAATTTTGAGAAAAGTTAAAAAAAATTATATAAAAGAATTTCCGTGGCCTACGCTGGCAAAGAACTTTAAAATTAAAAAAAATTAAGAAACATAAAAATTTAAAAAAATTTCTGATAACCTAGGTCGCCAAAAAAATATTTAAAAGACTAAAAAACTAAAGAAAAATTGGAAAATTTAGAAAAAAATATTTAAAAAATTTTTGACTGCCTAAACGGTTGAAAACATTTAAAAAATAAAATAAAATGCAAGAAAATTGGAAAAGAGATTGAAAGAATATCAAAAATAATTTTTGACAATCTAGGTCACAAGAAAAAACAATTCTAAAAATTTAAATCGGTTGCAAAAAAATGAAAAAATTTAAAAAGTCAAAAATATGAAAATCATGAAATAAAATCAAAAAATTAAAAAGATTCTGACAGCCTAGGCTGTTGGAAAAAAAAATTCCAACGGCATAGGTCTGTGAATATATTTTTAAAAATATAAAAGAATTGAAAAATATTCAAAAAGTTTCGAGAAAACTTTTAAGAACAAATATTCCAAAAGAAAAACGGATCTCCCCATCTTTAAAACCGCATCTACTATTTCTCCTCCGTCCTCTATTTCCTTTCTCTTCTTCCTTCATCTTTGTCCTCCTCCATCCTCCTCTTCTATCTTCCTCTTCCTTCTTCTTCCTCCTCCATTCATCTTTTCTTCCTTCTTCCGCTTCCATCCTCCTCTTCTTGCTTTATGCTGCGTCCTCACTTCTTGCTTCCTCCTCCCCCTCCACCATTACCATATTTAATACATATAAAAAGAAGTTTTAGAATTTGGTTAAAAAGATAAATCATTTAAAAAAATTATGAATAATATTTAAAATAAAATTATAAAAAAAATGGTGCCAAAATTTTTTTCAAAAAAAAAAAAAAACTTAAAAGATAGTTCCGACGACATTCATGGTGAGGCGCTAGAAATTTCTGATGATGGACGACGAAAATAATTTCCTGATGACATCATTTACGACAGCTCGAATCCACCAAAAACAGTAAATTCCAATAGATTCGAGTGATTTCTCAATAAATTTGGACGCCTAAAAATTTATTTCTTATTGTAGTGATTCTAGTCTTCTTATTTAATCCTTAAATCTTTAGATTATGTTTGAGAGTTTTAAATATAGTGGAAGAAAGTGACTCATTATATAAAGAAAATGAAAATATAAGGAATAAAATGAAAGAGAATATGTTATTTTATTATTTGGTAGTTTAATAAATTTAATGAAAGAGAGAGTGAGAAGTGAGATATTCAAGTCATTGTCACAATCAGGGTCACGACGGAGATAACACAAAAAATAAATTTTAATAGAGTCGTCACCAAATTTTTTATTATAAGGGAAAAACATTGGAAAATCCTATAAAAACGGTCTTTGAAATCATGAGTCGGGTTCGGGAGTCAATTACGCGTAGGGAAGATATTAGCACCCTACAACGCTCATAAAAAAATGTACCTCTAATTAATTGCGTAAAATTATACAACTTTGTAAATATTTATTTTACCCCACTAAAATATTTTTGTTTTTTTATTTTTATTTTGAAGAAAAGAAAAAAAATAATATACACGCCCTATTGCATCTTCAAAGTCATGGCATTTTTTTAATATTTTCCTCATTCTTTATGAAAAGAAAAAAAAACTTAAAGCCACAACAAATTTGCTTAACATTCTCTATTCCACCCTCACGTGATAAGGTACTGCATGTACACATAAGAACACAAATCCATTCATATATATATATATCCTGGTCCTTTTTATTCATTATTTTTTATTATTTAAAAACAAACTAAAGCTATGATAAACCTTTAAAATGCTATGATTCTCCACAAAAGAACAAACATCACCGACACAACATTCAGGGAAGCACCACCATATACATGTACAGGAGTGTGAAATGATGTTATACATTATCATCTTTTCCTTTATTATATTATTATATTATGACTTTTTGTGAATCAAACTAAAAGATAAAAAACTTTTGAATACTCTAATTCCCATTATATGCAAAAGAAATGTACATCAATGGTTCATAAACACATACATACTGAATATCTGAAATCACGAGACAACAAAGAGAAATAAGGATGAAGAAAAACAAAGCTACGTGGAAGACCTGTGGCTTGGGGAAGAACGCGTTTTGTAGATGGCTAAAATTGCAGACTTGACTAGCAACAAATACAGTGGATTGCTGAACACCAGTGTCGGCGTCTTTGCATAGTGATCACTCAATGAAGAGGGAAGTTTGTGCAGTATATGCTCTCAGATAATGGAGAAGGAAAACCTTTTTCTCCTATTATTTTTTGATCTTTTTTTTTTCTGAGTGCCTGAGGGGCTTATTTATAGCCACACTAGCTTCCCGTTTGTAACCACCTTGATCCCATATCCCATGATCTTCTCTACTAGTTTTTTGATAACCAAACTCAATCATCCCACGATCTTCTCAATAACGGTTGCCACTGACCACTAACCAGAAGTGACTGTTGCAACTCCTCATCTTTGTTATTATTTTTCATATTTTAATACGCTCGGATAAAATTATGTATTCACAGTCATTATTTCTTTAATTCCCAAAATTGAAGAAACAAAAATTTAAGACTTTGAGTGACAAAAAGGAACTCATTAACTCTCCTTTTATCATCTTATTCCCTCCTTTAAAATAACCTTTAAACATGATGATCACATATTTGATACATTAATAAGCTTTCATTCTTAGTCATTTACACTCTCTATGTACTTAATTGATTTAGTTTTATTATGTTTTGTAAGTTTGGACTCAAATTGGACTTAATTGAATTTTTCAGCATGATTCATGTCTTACACTATTTCTGTATTTGGGCCATATCTTGGGCTATAGGTGGTCTTTGGAGGTGATTCTAGTGGCATTTGAAAGATAAGAGAAAGTTCTACAACTTTCAAGAATACCTCAAAGGCCCACGAGTATATAACTCAAATTGGGGTTGAAGTAAGAACTAGAGTGCTGTTCTTGATAGCTTGACCTATGTGCACTGTTCATTCCATATTTCTGGCTAGACGTTGTCAAATGGGCTGAAATTTTGATACTGAATACTTGAGACCTATATCTACAACTTTCATGTTGAACACTTTTCAATAATCGGAGGTCTAATAGGTGATATTGGGCTTGAAAGTCAGAACAGAGGTGCTGGAACTGAGCTTGAACACTCTGCAGTAATTAGCCCATATCTTGGGCTATAGGTGGCCAAATGAGGTGATTCTGGTGTCCATTTTGAAGCCAAAATCAAGCCCTACAACTTTTATGAAGATCACATTTGTTCATTCTGACGCATTCAATGACTTCAGAACTAAATGATTTTGGAGACAATGAATCTCCATAATTTTTCATTCACCAAAAGTCATTTGGCATTTTCCACTCATTTTCCACTCATCCACTCACTAATGACTCAGCTCCTTTGTCATTTTGTATTTCTAATCCTCTATAAAAGGGGGGCTTAGCAGATCATTGAGGGTGTTAGGTGTTAGTTACCAAAATGATACAATTTTGTTACTAGGTTTTCTTGTAGTAATTTTTCTTTGTTCTAAATTAAAGTCATGTTCTTCTTCTTCTTCTTCTTCTTCTCTCTTCCTTTCTTCTTATCTATGAGTAACTAAGTTTCATTTTACTTGGGTGAAAAGGTGAAGCTCTTGGTAATAAAATAAGGTTAGATTTATTCTTCTCTTGTGCTTAAATGATTTATATTTTCTAGTAACCATTATACGTGTTATAATTTGTTTCTTATAATTTAGAAACCATCTTTGTAAAGAGGAGTTCTTGATTTGTTGTAGACAAAATATTGGCACAATGAATGCTTTAACCCATTTATAAGTGGTGGTAATATTTTTAGGAAACATAATATAATTACGTATATTATTTTAAATGGACTTTTAATGTTGTATTTTCCGATTGGAACCTCCATATTGCGAGGATTCTAATTGAGTTATAAAAGGAATTAATCTTACCTTTATTTTATTTACCAAGAGTGAATCTTTTTACCCAAGTAAATAATTTTAATCGTAGTAACAAAATATTTACTTCACCTTAATCTTCAACAATTCCCTGTGGATCGACCTCGGACCCACCGAAAAATTTATTACTTGAGACAACCTGCACTTGGGCTTGCAAATGCGACAATTAAAAAGTGTGCATCAAGTTTTTGGCGCCGTTGTCGAGGACTTGATTTGAAGACTGAATTTCTGGTGTAAAATTTTTGTATATATACTAACATACTAACTAGTGGGGGAACCTCTTCCTTTTTAATTTTTGTGCATACTAACTTGTGGGGGAAACTCTCCCTAATTTCTCTGTAATCTTTAATCATTAATGAAATAATATTTCTTCTTCTCTTCTCTCTCGTTGGAGCAAAAAATCGGCTTGTCGATTCTCCAGTTTTCATATTTTAAATTTACTTTCTGTACTTTATTTTTTGTATTTATTTTTTGTCATTTTTTTATTTATTTATTTTCTGTCATTTATTTTTTGTTTACTAACTTACTAACTCTCTTACTAACTATATAACTTTTTACTTTATCATTTATCTAACGTTTTACTTTATTTGCTTCTAATATTTTAATTTATCTCGCATACTAATTTTTTATTTTTATACTTATTAACTTATTTGGTGGTTGGTTTATACCATACCTTTGTTAATATTTATTTACTAAGTGTTAATATATATTTGGTGGTTGGTTTATACCACACCATTGTTAATATATATTTAGTCGGTTTATACTGCTAGCTTGTACATTTTATTTTATATTTTAAGTTACTTGTTTATGCTTAATTGGTATCGTGATTTAAAGTCTGGTCATTTGGTTAGAGTTAATCCAAGTATTTTACATATTGATTTGTTTGAATCACAATCACACACATTAAGCACAATGGCTGAAAATGAAAGTGTGCATGATGAACATGAAAATCAACCATTGCGAACCATGCGTGAGTATTTACAACCATCTCGAAATTCTAGTCCATCATATTTTATCTTTCCACTCAATACCAACAATTTTAGATTCAAGTCAGGTATGATTTCTTTACTTCCTAATTTTTATGGTTTAGAATCTGAAAGTCTATATTTACATTTAAAAGAATTTGAGAAAGTATGTACTGCTTTTCATGATCAAACTTGCACTGAAGAGATTGTTAAGCTTAAATTGTTTCTTTTTTCTTTGAAAGATAAAGCAAAAACTTGGCTTAACACTTTGAAACTAAGATTAATTGACACATGGCAAGAAATGCAAGGTGAGTTTTTGAAGAAATTTTTTCCAACACATAAAATCAATGCTTTGAAAAGACAAATTCAAATTTTTTTTCAAAATTCCAATGAAGCATATTTTCAAAGTTGGGAACGTTTTAAAGATTTGTTGAATTCTTGCCCACATCATGGTTTTGAAAAATGGCGCACTATAAGCTTCTTTTATGAAGGGTTAACACCTGAAACTAAGCAATTTGTGAAAACAATGTGCAATGGTAAATTTTTTGATAAAGAACTCGAAGAAGCTTTAGACTATTTAAACCATTTAGCTGAAAATTCTCAATCTTGGCATAGTACTAATCCTTCTGAAAATTTAATTAGATATAACCTTGCAAATGCTAGTAAAGAAAAATATCATCTTAGTCAAGAAGAAGATCTAAATGTTAGGTTTGCTAGTTTGGCTAGAATGGTTGAAGCCATGGAATTCGGGAAAGTAAAAAAAATCAAATCTGTGCAAAATGAAGAAATTTGTGGCATTTGTGATGAATTAGGACACTCAACAAATGAATGTCCAAAAATTTCTATTTTTAAAGAAGTTGTGCATGAGTAAGTAAATGCAATGAACAATTTTAAAAAGTCATTCACTTCTTCTTTTTCAGATACATACAATCTGGGATGGAGAAATCACCCGAACTTCAGTTAGATGAATAGCAATCAGGCACAATTCATGCAACCACCACCTCCTCAGACACAACAAGATTCTCAAAATACTCAAGGATATGCACCCTATGTCCTACCATAGAGGAAAAACCTTGAAGGAACATTACATGCATTCATGGAAAAACAAGAGGCCATCAATAACCAAAACACTCAAGCCATGATTAGCATAAAAGACACTCTTACTAAACTTTCTTCTGCACTTGCCATTCATGAGAAAGAAAAGTTTCCCTCTCAACCTCAACCAAATCCCAAGGGTCAGTTTAGCCTAAATGAGGGTAGTTCAGAAAGTCAAAAAATAGATCAAGTCAACTCAGTGATAACCCTTAGGAGTGGAAAGGTTGTTGAAAAACAAATTCCTAAACTTTTTGATAAAGATGATGAGTCAATTCTCAAAGATAAGGAAGGGGTTGATAAGCCACCTAGTCAAAAGGAGACCAAACCCTCTCTTTCACCCCCATTTCCTCAAGCATTAAACAATTCAAGTAAAGTGAATCATAACAATGACATTTTTGAAATTTTTAAACACCTTTGATGAAGATCACATTTGCTCATTCTGATGCATTCAATGACTTCAGAGCTAAATGATTTCAGAGACAAAGAATCTCCATAATTTTTCACTCACCAAAAGTCATTTGGCATTTTTCATTTATTTTCTACTCATCCACTCACTAATGACTCAGCCCCCTTATCATTTTGTATTTCTAATCCTCTATAAAAGGGGACCTTAGCAGATCATTGAGGGTGTTAGGTGTTAGTTACCAAAATGATGTCATTTTGTTACTAGGTTTTCTTATAGTAATTTTTCTTTGTTCTAAATTAAAGTCATGTTCTTCTTCTTCTTCTTCTTCTTCTTCTTCTTCTTCTTCTTCTTCTTCTTCTTCTTCTTCTTCTTCTTCTTCTTCTTCTTCTTCTTCTTCTTCTTCTTCTTCTTCTTCTTCTTCTTCTTCTTCTTCTTCTTCTTAAATTCTTCTTCTTCATGTTCTTCTTCTTCTTCTTCTTCTTCTTCTTCTTCTTCTTCTTCTTCTTCTTCTTCTTCTTCTTCTTCTTCTTCTTCTTATCTATGAGTAACTAAGTTTCATTTTACTTGGGTGAAAGGGTGAAGCTCTTAGTAATAAAATAAGGTTAGATTTATTCTTCTCTTGTGCTTAAATGATTTATATTTTTTAGTAAACCATTATACGTGTTATAATTTGTTTCTTATAATTTAGAAACCATCTTTGTAAAGAGGAGATTTTGATTTGTTGTAGACAAAATATTAGCACAATGAATGCTTTAACCCATTTATAAGCGGTGGTAATATTTTTAGGAAACATAATATAATTACGTATATTATTTTAAATGGACTTTTAATGTTGTATTTTTCAATTGGAACCTCTATGTTGCGAGGATTCTAATTGAGTTATAAAAGGAATTAATCTTACCTTTACTTATTTACCAAGAGTGAATCTTTTTATCCAAGTAAATAATTTTAATCGCAGTAACAAAATATTTACTTCACCTTAATCTTTAACAATTCCCTGTGGATTGACCTTGGACTCACTGAGAAATTTATTACTTGAGACAACCTGCACTTGGTTTGCAAATGTGACAATTAAAAAGTGTGCATCAAGTTTTTGGCGCCGTTACCCAAGAAGATAGTCAATTAAGTCAAAAAGGATAGTTGGATAAAAAAATTTAAAATGTATATATTATGTTCATCTTAAAAAAAACAAAAAAATAAAAAAATTAAGAAGTGTGTTTGTTAATATGTTTGTTATGTTTACATGTTTGTCAGTAATTTATTAACAACAAAAGTAATTAGGGATGACAGAGTAAGGAGTAAATTATTTACTATTGAGACGCATCAATAATTGGTGGTAGAGTAAGGAGTAATTGGGTAGACAACTAGTTTGTGTAGAAGTAGCAATTCAAATTCAGGAAAATTTGCATTATTGAGTAAATTGTCTTCTTTCTTAAAATTCACATGTTTGGTTATGGACGTTGAATTGGTGGACTGAGAATGATAGAATTATGCTTTGTGAGATTTTGAGCATATTGATGAATGGATTGAATATTTGTACTATTCTCTTCTTTCTTGTGTGAATTTCACTCATGAAATTGTTACTCTAGAATTTACTTTAATTCTTTTTTAGACTATATTTTCATATGCATACATAAATATGATTGAGACATTTTTCTTGAAATAGCTACTTTAATCAAATAGTCAACCTTGCTTAGCAGTATATTGTCTCAATATGATATCAAGCACTCTTATGACTTCTTGAAAATTTCTCGATTCTCTTAACGTAAAGCATTGGAAATGACCTATTTCCAATGCTTAACCCCTTTGAGCTTATTTGACCATTCTTTGTTTCGAACTCATTATGTGCCTTAAATGAAAAACTATGTTCTTACCTGACCTTAGGGAATAAGAGAACATTAGTTTTGCTATTCGATGAGTTTTTGAACAAGTGTGGGGGTGTGTGTGCAGAATGGCTTAAAAAAATGTATATATGATGTTCTTTTTCTTAAAAAAAATCCAAAAAAAATCAATAAAAAAATCAAAAATAAAAAAAAATGTGAAAAGAAGAGGGTCAACAAGGTAATAAAAGAAAGGAAAAGAATATGTAAAGGGAATTTGTATTAGGTGGAGTTGGGATGAACTTTCATGCTTGTTAATTGAACTCAGCTCTCATGCTCTTTTATTATCTGGTATGTAACTTGTCATATCCATATTACCTCCTCCTTTACCTTGACCCCATTACAATCTTGAATAAAGTCCTCATGATTTGTGTGCTCATGTGTTCTGAGTAATGTAGAAATAGAAGATAAGCAAGCTTATGCAATTTTTCATGGGTTGAATTGAGTGAAATACCTACCTTTTAAACACTTGAGGGATTGAGAGTGAATCTTGTGAAAATCTATCATTCTTGACTTATGATTTTCAAATGAAATATCCTTGCTTGTTGATTTGAGATGTGAAGATAGGTTACCTCATGAATGTTTTGATTACTTGAATGATTGATTGCTCTTCATTTTTAAATATTATTAGAAATTGAGTCTTTTAGAGTGTTTAGCTTTTGAGTCTGTTTCGTTTTTTTTTAGTGGTCTTATGTGTTTTGCTCAAGAGTGCAAAAAGCTAAGTGTGAGAGAATTTGATGATCACATATTTGATACATTAATAAGCTTTCATTCTTAGTCATTTACACTCTCTATGTACTTAGTGTGTGTTTGGGATAGCTGCAAAAATTTGATTATGCTTAGTAATCGATTATTGTATAAAAGCTTTTTGTTATAATCGATTATAATTGATTCATTTTTATGTTTGGATGCATTAGCTGTAAAGCGATTTTACGTTAATCTAATTCGTTTGGATGATATAAAAAAGAATCGCTTTTATGTATTAAATTACTAAAATAGGTATAGAATGATTAAAAAAATTATTTGACTGAGGACAAAATAGTATTTACATATCAAAATGTAAGAAATAATCTATAAGCTAAAATCATAAGCTTCAATCTTCAGAATTATAAAAATCAGCTTTAAAAAGCTTTTATTTTACATTGAATTTCGTGTAAAAGCTAAAGCTAATTTTACTAAACATGATTAAACACTATTCAAACAGCTTTTTTCCCAAAAAAAGCTGTTGAAAAGCCATACCAAACATGCACTTAATTGATTGAGTTTTATTATGTTTTGTAAGTTTGGACTCAAATTGGACTTAATTGAATTTTTCAGCATGATTCATGTCTTACATTATTTCTGTATTTGGGCCATATCTTAGGCTGTAGGTGATCTTTGGAGGTGATTCTAGTGGCATTTGAGTGATAAGAGAAAGTTCTATAACTTTCAAGAATACCTCAAAGGCCCAATCACACGAGTAGATAACTCAAATTGGGGTTGAAACAAAAACAAGAGTGCTATTCCTGACAGCTTGACCTATATGCATTGTTCATTCCATATTTCGAGTTAGAGGTTGTTAAATGGGCTGCAATTTTGATGCTAAATACTTGAGACCTATATCTACAACTTTTATGTTGAATGCTTTTCAAGAATCGGAGTTCTAATAGGTGATATTGGGCTTGAAATTTAGAACAGAGGTGCTGGAACTGGGCTTGAACACTCTGCAGTAATTAGCCCATATCTTAGGCTATAGTTGGCCAAATGAGGTGATTCTAGTGTCCATTTTGAATCCAAGATCAAGCCCTACAACTTTGATGAAGATCATATTTGCTCATTTTGACGCATTCAATGACTTCAGAGCTAAATGATTTCGGAGACAAGGAATCTCCATAATTTTCCACTCACCAAAAGTCATTTGGCATTTTTCACTCTTTTTCCATTCATTCACTCACTAATGACTCAGCTCCCTTGTCATTTTGTATTTCTAATCCTCTATAAAAGGAGGGTTTAGCAGATCATTGAGGGTGTTATGTGTTAGTTACCAAAGTGATGCAATTTTGTCACTAGGTTTTCTTGTAGTAATTTTCCTTTGTTCTAAATTAAAGTCATGTTCTTCTTCTTCTTCTCTCTTCCTAGCTTCTTATCGATGAGTAACTAAGTTTTATTTTACTTGGGTGAAAGGGTGAAACTCTTGGTAATAAAATAAGGTTAGATTTATTCTTCTCTTGTTCTTAAATGATTTATATTTTCTAGTAACCATTATACGTGTTATAATTTGTTTCTTATAATTTAGAAACCATCTTTGTAAAGAGAAGATCTTGATTTGTTGTAGACAAAATATTAGTACAATGAATGCTTTAACCCATTTATAAGTGGTGGTAATATTTTTAAGAAACATAATATAATTACGTATATTATTTTAAATAAACTTTTAATGTTGTATTTTTCGATTAGAACCTCCATGTTGCGAGGATTCTAATTGAGTTATAAAATGAATTAATTTTACCTTTACTTTATTTACCAAGGTGAATCTTTTTACCTAAGTAAATAATTTTAATCATAGTAACAAAACATTTACTTCACCTTAATCTTTAACAATTCCCTGTGGATCGACCTCGGACTCACCGAGAAATTTATTACTTGAGACAACCTGTACTTGGGTTTGCAAATTCGACAATTAAAAAGTGTGCATCAAAACACAATATTATTATATTTTGCCATGTCATTCTTTACTACTTCCTTCCTTGTTATCCTCCCAAACATATCCTTAGAGAGTCCAATGCCCCATCTTTTCCCCAGTCCCGTTCACGATGCCTCCTGTATAGGCAACTCTATGGACTACACTCATTTCCCTTTTCTAATTTGTGTAAAACCCAAGTGTCGAGAAAAAAAAATAGAGACTTGAACTTGGAGATTATGTACAGCGGAATGTGATCATACCTTAAATCTAATCTTGAGCGCTCTCCAATGATGTACTCTACACCACATACTCACATTTACAATTTTATATAAGATTACTAATAAAATTTTGTGTATTTTCTACAGTCAACACACTTAAATCTAGAGTGCTATGCTCTTAATCACTTTTCCCTCTAAAAATGTGAAAATGATCTCTTGCTTCTCTATCTTGTAGGAGGTCTTTCACTTGAATATATAGAAAAATATTTGCCTTCCACTCTCCCACACAAAGGGAAGTATCCTATCTGGGAGTTAAAGTAACTACTCCCACCAGACCCTCAATTCAAAAATATTTGACTAATTAATTAATTAATTAACCAACCAGGTGTTTACCAAAATATTTCGATTGTTACTAATTAGGCTATGGTAAACACTTTATCTATGGAGTTTGATTCTCAAACTCAATTCAGGGAAGGGAATCGCTTCCTCTTGGGATTCTAGTCTAAGTTTAATATCTTAAAGGAATGCAAATGATAATTTAGAATACAAGACAATTATGTGAATCCAAAATCGAATGTTTATGTGTGGTTTTTAACTTAGTATAAAATAAGTTTGAAAATAAGATAAGCTTTGTTTTCCAGAAAAAAGGAAAATCACTGCAAAATGAAAATAAGTTGAACGTAAATAACAGAAATTAAAGTGCATTTGAAGTAAACATGACAAGTAATGTAAAATGCAGAAAATAAAGAGCATAAAGTAAAGCAGTTCAAAGTAAAGACAATGAAAATTAAACGTGCAAATATGAAAATTGTAAGAAAATAAAATTGTAGAAAGTAACGAAAATAATAAATGAAAGCAATAAATGAAAGTAATAAAAAGAACTCAAATGATCTTATGAAAAATTACTTGATCAGGAGTAGAAAAGAGTTTTTGCAATAAAGTAAAATGAATGAAAATAAATGGACTAGAATTAAACTGGAATTGAATTTGTAAATTGTACAGAAATGAAAGTGGATGGAAACATATTGAACTAGGCTTGCACTGTTTTGCTCGAGAAGTCAAGGACGTGAGAGCGTTTAAGTAACAAGTGTTTGCAAGTATTGAATTTCTAACCCCTAAATATTTTCATCCTCTTAATATTTATAGACTCTCTAAGTAACTACCCTTTTTTACAAGATTTTGACATGTGTCTAGAAACAAAGATATCTGTAAAATGATTAGTAATCTTTATCTAGTAACCACCAAATCCTTTTCAACAATCCTTGTATTATAAGTAACTGCTCAATCCTTGTCAACAATCCTTGTGTTGTCTTGATCTAACATCTACAACTGCTGTTAACTTCCATTTTAAATTCAAAATATTCCTCTTTTGAGTTCAAACTTAAATCTTCTATCATTTGCTGGTTTTCTAGTCGAGATCTTCCATTCTTCTTTCTCTAAGAATTTGCTAAGTGTAGTTACTTCTTTGACCCTTGATTTTGATATAGAATCGAAATCATAATACCTATATTAAAGTTAAAATGACTTTATTTGATTTTGTACTCAAACTATCATTTTATTAATTTCGAGCTCTTACTATCACTTTAACTCCAATAATCACTGAAGTCCTAAATTTGCAAGATTCACTCGAGGTCCTTACTGATAGTTACAAAATCTAAAGTGTCATCTTGATCACTAATTTGAAACTAACATTCCAACTTCACATTTCATCATTTCGAGTCGAAATACAATTTTTCGATGGTAAGTCAAAATCACTATTTTGGCAACTCCTGAATCGACCAAGGTCATATTGTTCATTTCATTACCTTTGATTCTAACCAGAATCATGTAGTCACAAAATAACTCTTCAACATGTAGTCGAAATTACTTAAATTGAAAATGTGTTATTTTTATACCAACAGATGCCCCCCTCAAAGTATTAAGAGATAAATATTTTATTATTTCTAAGCATTCCTTTTCGATCATAATTGACTTCGAATTTTTTATCCATCTTGTCAGTTTTGAGTAATACAAGCAAATGAAAGGTCAGATGACAAAATTTGTAGTTTTGTCCCAAACTTCCACTAACCTGCTCAAGTACTACATGGCCACTTCCCCATTAACCAACTACTTTCACTTTTTGGGGAATTACAAAGCCAATGATGACTTTTAATGGATAAAACGGCTTCAGCCATACCCTCATCACATCAGCATTTAATGGAACGTACGCACGTTCTCTTTTTTCCTCTCTCTCTAGTTTCTTTTGAAAATCCCAATTTAAAGAGTGACAAAGGTCTACACTCTTCTTTCTTCCTCTGCATTCTCTGTATCTGAACCCCCTTTGCGTAGCCCTTCTGCCATTACTGAATCTCAAAAGTTTTGTTGCAAACTTTTTTGCCCTTTCTCCTCCTGAAAACTCTATACTCCCTGAAATTCTCACAACACAATGGCCTCATCTTCTTCCAAAATAGCCTCTACTCAAGCTTTTCTCTAAAACTCTAAAATAGAAGAAATCATGGAGTTGCCCAACATTGCCACAGTGACCATTCCATTGAAGAAGCAAGGAATCTTCTACACTGCAGACCCTTCAACTGATAACTCTGAGTTTTAGAAGATTCAGGTAATGATTCCCTTCAGTATAGACTAAAAAATACTAACATCTCTAGGACCTACCCTTCATCTAGAGCAATATGAGTCCATCCAGTCTTTCTTCCCTTTCATCGAAGGAAAGTTAATCCTAGCTTTTTAGCCTTCCTTAAAAATTAACTTTTTCAATTATTTCCCAAAGATCTTTCGAAGTTCACTACCTACCAGTTCCCACACAAAATCTTTGTATCTTAGGTGGTTGAATCGAGTCGAAGGCGCTAAACAAACTTCTTGGAAAACAACTGGCATTTTCAATTTGATTCAGTTAAGTAGGGAGCGTTTGGAATATAATGCTCCTATGCTGACTAGTTCCTTATTTTTCTGGAACATGTCTACCAACTCATTCCATGTCCCTTAAGGGATGTTGAACCCTACCTTTTTTGGCATTATTGCTATTGCTGGCCTTAAGCCTTTTGGCAGGGTAATTACTAGCACTATGAGTCCTACGACAACGATGGAACCCGATTTCTCGAAGTTGACCTATACTGCCTTCATCGAGAACAACTTTCTTGAAACTGATGAAGTCTCTAATGAAGAGCATGTGGCCTTCTTGATGTTTTGGCTTAGTGCTTTCATTTTTTGCACCAGGTCTATCCAGATTCCAAAATTTCTTCTTCCTTTAGCCACCCTTCTCCATGAGGGCTCTCTATATTGTTTAAGTAAACTGAATCTTGCCCAGCTATATGCATCGATGATAGAAGCAATTAACCTACTTTGATCTGACAATAAACCCCTTACCAATCTTGGAGCTCCTTACTGGTTGTTGCAGCTTTGGCTCAACCTCATCCTCTAACCCCATCTTTAGATTTCATCTCCTTCAACCAATACTAACACAATCGAAGGTCCTCGCTTGTCCCAACTTTACTACGCCACAAAACTAGGCAACGAAGTTAAGGATTTCAAATTCTTTTTTTCATTATTTCTGAACATGAAGCGTCAATCAGACAACTTTAATTTTTCTCTTTTTGCTCTTTGAAAATGTGGCCCTAAATGGTTTTGATGACCATTTATATGCTCAACTCCTGGAGCTCAAGTTGAAAACCACAATATTTGGAGCAACATTTTTACCACTTCAATCATTTCTTTTGGTTACCCAAAGTCAAAAGATTATAGTCTCCAAATCTATCTACCCTCTTGTGTCTCTAGACAATTTGGGTTTTCACAATGCATCCCAGCTCTTATCTCACTTAACGACAAGCATCAGATTTGTGAGTCAAAAGTTAAAGATTTTGAGCAATACAAATACTTTATGAAGAAGAATATTGATATGAGAGAGTGGTTTAACTCTTTCGAGTGTGAACCCTTATTCTTCTCAACTTTAGGATTTGAAAACTACTGGAAAAAATATTACTCCCCACAGAAGCGTTCATTCACAGATTGCCTTCGAAGATTTACTAATGTATACTCCTCTATGCAGACTGTAGCTGCTTCCAAGAAAACAAAAGGTATGTACCTTAAAGAAATCTCTAAATTTGAGAAATTCTTTAAAGTCAAATACGATTCTCAAAACTTAAGACTGGTGGTTTGAGAGGCTAAGCAAGTCCTAAAACAAAAAGAAAGCAGAGCATCACCAATTGTGTTACGCTCATTTCATTAGTGCGTTGGTTTCAAATCTTTTGGCTTTATTCAAACGATTCAAAACCCCACTAAAGTTTCATCCACTTCCTAATGCTCCTTTTGGTATGGCCAATTGGTATCTAGATCCCAAAAGTGGAGCGGTTGGGTGTTGGCAAGGAATCGAAGAAACGAGAAGTAACCTTTGCCAACTGCTATCTGGACAACTACTAGGTTCCAATTTTTTGATACACTCAAGTAATAAAATACCCAATATGGTAGAGTCTTAAGTCTTTAATTTTTAATTCTTTATTTTTTTTATTTGACTACTAACCATAGTTTTATCATTGTAGTCTTAAAAAGAACCAAAGTGATAAAGGATTTTCATGAAGATGAAGATTAGGAAGATGAACCTCCAAGGCCAAGCAAAGTACAAAAAACTAAATCGAAAGCCTCAGTGAAGACAACCTCTTCATCTCAACCTCCAAAGAAGCCTGCCCCAGCACCCTAAAAAATAAATACTGCTGAGAAAAGGAAAAAGGTGATCGAAGAAGTTGCACCTGTTGCCTCCCCACAATCCAAGGTAAAAGGATGTTTGAAACTTGAAAATTTCTTAACTCCTCTCATATTTCTAATTTCGGTTCTTTTTTATTTTAGGGGAAGGCTATTGAAGAAAGCCTAATGAAAATTAGGCGAGTAAAGCACATGGTGCCAAAAGAGGTACATGTTATTAGCTCTGACAGCTTTGAGGACTCCCTTTAAGAGGATGAAGAGCCAATTTCTTCGAGGAGTGCTAAATCAGCTTCGGCTACCCAAAGAGCTGAACCCACATTGGTAAGTTATTTATTTATTTATTTATTTTTTCTAAATTTGAAACCTTTTCAGCATATAGTTAAATGTTTTTTGATTTCGAACAGGAATCCTTTCCCTTAACACATAGAGAAACTACTCCTGTACCCTCAAGAGGATTCAAGACTCCTTTACCAATCCCTTCTCCTCTAAGGGATTCGAATCTTCTCCCAAATGAGTTTACACCTGGGCTAGAAATAACCTTAGCCTTAAGTTCCTATTTCGACAGACTGTTTGACGCTGAGGCCTAAGCTAAAATAGAAACTATCACTGGGGCTCAAGGCATCCCAATCGAAGCCAATATTGATGTTTGATATCTTTAAAGATTTATTATTTTTTTCTTGTCTCGAATGATTCTAACTTTGTTTCTCACTTCTTTATAGGAAAACATAGTTCTTGAAACTGGACCTAGCTCCGAGGTCCCTATCATCGAGACTGGTACTCAGGTTTGATGTCTTTACATTAAATCAACATGATTATGAAATTTTCATTAGAGAATCATAACCCTTGTCTCTTTTAATGTCATAGGTAAACATTAGTCCTCCACATGAAACAAACATACCTATTGAAGTCGAAATCCCTATCTCGATTGAGACGATTTAGACTTCTGAGATTGTCCCTTCAACTTCTGCTAAAGTTCAATCAGTGCAAACTGAAACCACTTTCGAAGAAAAGGTAAAAGCTATATGTATTGATGATGACGAGGATGACAATGAGGCTATGAAAAGCCTTGAAGGCATTCTGTCTAAAAGTTCTCTATCCTCGAAATCTCATCATTCCACAACTCACTCAGAGGTCAAGGTCCAAAGCATATTTGCCCTCTAAGTATTGAAAGAGTTGACTGATCTTTTAAGCCTTTGGGTAGATCAAGTCATGGCTGCTGAGGATAGGAAGCAAAAGCTACTAAGCTTGCCTGATCAATTGAATCAAAACAAGCATCTTCTGATTTCAAACGTTCAATTAGTTGTTGAAGAATTGCTAAGCCTAACAAAGGGCCTACCTACCAAGCTTCCCAGCATTGACCAAGTTATCACCAATAACCAACAATTTCTCAATAAAAAAAGCCAACTGGTGATAAATGTTGCAAAGGCCAAAAATAAATGTTTGAAGCTCACTACTATTCTTTCAACAACTTAGCAAAACATTAATCAAAATAAAGAGAGAATTGTTGAGCTTAAACAAGAACTATAAGTACTTGAAGAACAACAAAGTGAACTTTAAACCCTTGCTGGGGATTGTGCACATTAAGAACAAAGCCTTAATGAAGACTGCCCACGGTGGACTGTCGAAGGCATCTAGGTGAAGCAAGCAATTCAGGATTTAGCTCCATCCTTCAAAGCAGCTTCAACGGGAAAAAAAAAAGGATTATAGATGCATGGGGGTCTTTGTATTCAAGACTTCAATAAACATTTTTAAATGTTTATTTTGTAATGGCATCCTAAATTTTGATTACTATTGAATCAAAACTATGACATTTATAATGGAATTTTGATTTCATGAATCGTTGGTCTATATAATTTTAAGTACTTACCATTTATCGAAGAAACTCTTTTGTTGAAATTAATATTTACAATCAAATAAGCATTTCCTGAGAAAATGCTTTCGATTCGATATGGCCTCTCCCAATTTGGGGATCATTTTCCAAATAACTTTGACTTTTTCTCCATAAGTAAAATAATCTTCCAAACTAAATCACCTAAGTTAAACTTCTTTATCTAGACTCGAAGATCATAGAATCTTGCAATCCTCTCTTTTTGTCGAATCAAATTTTCAATAGCAATTAACCTTTTTTCATCCAAGTTATTTAATTCATCAAACATTAAATCCCAATAATCTTGAGTAGGGATTTCATTTTGTCGTTGCAATCTAATCGATTAAAGATTAATTTTGATTGGTAACATAATGTCTTGACCATAAACCAAATGATATGGTGTAGTACCAATAGCTTTCTTATGAGAATTTCGATAAGCCCATAGAGCTTGGCTCAAAGTTTCATGCCAACTTCTTGGTTTTCGACTAATATGTTTCTTAATTAAACTAATTAAAATGTTATTGGCTGCTTTGACTTGCCCATTAGCTTGAGCATAATAAGGAGTTGAAGTAAGTAACTTGATATTCCTTGACTTAACTAACTCAATAATATAATGACCAATAGATACGGTACCTTGGTCAATAGTTAAAGTTTGAAGAATACCAAATCTATGTATGATATTTTCTTCGACAAAATGAATAATGTCTTATTAAGTAACATCCTTTAAAGGGATTGCTTCGACCCACTTCGTAAAATAATCGATAGCAACTAATATATACTTATGCCCTTTAAAAGATGATGGATGAATCTGGCCTATTAGATCAAGAGCCTATCCTTAATGGCCAAGGCTTTATAGTCGAATGTAAATCACTCGCAGGAACATGTTGAATGTTTCCATGTTTTGGACATTCTTCACAGGACTTAGCATATAAATGACAATCTTTAGCGATTGTATTGGAATATGGATTGTACTGCGGCCGGTTGAATTTACCAACAAAATTTGTTACTTCAGGCTCGGGGGCAAATGGACTACCAACTTGACAATTTGTACTTTGATGTCCCTGTCCGCCACATACTTCACATATGATCGGTGGGGATGCACTGTTTGCTATCATCAAAGTCTCCACATTCTTTGTTAATACTTCTAATTGACTCAAAATGGCGGTAGAAGATCAACAACATGCACTCCGACTTGTTTCTTTGGCACCTGACGCTCATTTTGCCATTGATAACTGTTGAGCACCGTTTCTTCAATCAATGCATAGCTTTCAGTTGGTGTTTTCCTCCAAATTGTACCTCTTGTAGCAGTATCAATGAGTGAATGGTTTGCAGGCGATAAACCATTGTAAAAAGTTTGTACCTACTGCCACACAGGAAATTCGTGATGTAGACATCTTCTCAACAACTCTTGAAAATGTTTCCAAGCTTCATTGAGAGCATCCATATCAAACTATACAAAAGAAGAAATGTCATTCCTTAACTTAGCAGATTTATAAGGAGGAAAATACTTAGCTAAGAACTGCTATGTCAACTGATCCCATGTAGTGATGGAACACCCCTTGGTAGTGGCGTTAACCATTGACTCGCCCTGTCCCTAAGAGAGAAAGGAAAGAGTCGCAATCGGATTATATTTTTTGTCATCCCATTATACTTGATAGTATCACACAATTGCAAGAACCTGACCAAATGCTGATTTGAATTATCCGAAGACAAACCACCAAATTAAATAGAAGTTTGAATCATGGAGATCAATGCTGGTTTAATCTCAAAATTGTTGGCCGCCACATCTGGTCTTGTAATGCTCCCTTCGTATCCTCTAGTCGTGGGCATGAAATATTTGAGTATGGTTCTCTCTGCTGGGATAACTCATTCTTCACGATTCCCCTCAACTGTTATCTCTCTCTCCATCATTGTTAAAGTTTCTTCAGTCACAGCTTCAATATGAGATTGCTTTCTTAACCTGCGAATTGTTTTCTCAATTTCTAGATCAAATGTCATATTAGGAAATTGAGAACGAGTAAGCATAAACAAGAAATAAGAGCAGAGAGATGAAATGACAAATTAATAAAAAATAAAAAAAATAAAAGTGCGTCTAAATTAACTAGAGCTTTTTTGCTTCTAATATTACCAATCCTATTCCCCGACAACGACGCCAAACTAAAAACTTGATACGCATGAAATACACTAAGAGCAAGTACACTCTATGACAAAGTAATATAGGACTTGAATCTCAATTGTCGATCCCACAAGGAATAAGTGGTAATTACTAGATTCGTAAAACTCTTAGTTATTTAGACAATTGAAAGTGTAAGAGAAATTCAAAATAAAATTAAAAAACAAATAAAGAAAAATAATGAACAATTAAACAATGTAAAGATAATCAAATAGGGATAAACTAAGGCACAAGGTTCACTTGAATCCAATTAATCAAATTTTCACTCATTTATATGTAAGGTAATTCTTTTGCCAATATTATCTTATTTTCTATTGAATCCTAATGGTCATGGATGTAACAATATTTTATTCCTAAATGAAATCACCTATTTGGTTATTTAGTTGAATTAATTATGAATGCATTAAGCCCCAATTCAAGAGATGAACTAACATAATCATTAATTCCATTAGTAGAATAAATTGATGTTTGGTCATTCACTAATCTAATCCTAGGTTCATCATATAAGTCTACTCATTGAGTGCAGATGGTCACCGGTCAAACAATGAATTAAAACATGCCAAAAAATATCAAGTTCTAAAAGAATACATGCAATATAATAAACCCTAAAAGAAATTACTTGAATCAAATTCGAGATCAAACCAAATTAATTAGGAAAATAAGATCCCTCGTAACCCTAGTTATGGGTTTAGCTACTCATGTTTAATATAAACAAACTCAAATCACAATACAAATCTATGGAAAGAAAACCAAAAGAAAGGAAAAACTAGAGGGAAAGAGAAATCAAAACCCCTTTTACGGTAATTATGATATTCAAGCCTTCAAGTCCTCCAAGGATTTGTAGCAATTCTCTCTTCTAAATTATCTCCCAAAGCCTGTCATTACAAAAGTGTCACTTAGGTGCTGAGTCATTAAATCAAAGATGTGCTACGTAATGCATTGCGCGCTCAGGCACTGCCTTACCAGCGCTCAGGTGCTAGCTTTCTGAAATAACGTTGTTGTATATGCTTTGAGCGCTTGGGCGCTCCACTCCCAACGCTTAAGCACTGGGACACCAGAGAGAAATTTTGTGTCTTTCCTCTTTATAAAAATGTCTAGTCTTCTTCTATGTAAATTTACCTATAAAAAACAATTAAAACTCATAATAAGAACACAATTAAAAATAATGAAAACATAATAAAACTTAAGAATAAAGTTCAATAAAAAATATCAAAAGAGGATGAAAAACTAAGAAATTGAACTATAAAAATATGATATTTTAAGGTTCATCAACTCCCCTAAACTTAAGATTTTGCTTGTCCTCAAAGAAAGAATAAGGATCAAAATCAAGATTAAACTCAACATCCTGAAACAAGAATCAAGGGAAATTCCACAATTTAATAATTCAATTAAGTTCAGCAATCAAATTCAATCAAGCAATATCATTTAACACTTACAACAATTAGAGGCGTGGGTCTAGCTTGCATCTTTTCTCCTTACCAACTAATTGAGGTCACTCATCTTTTCATCCCTCAAGTGTTTAAGGACAAAGAGATCACCTCAGCTTTTCTTGAAAAATACAGTACCATAGGCTTGGTTATCAATCTCATATCAACTTCCAAGTTCGCATACAGAACAAGAATCAAAAGGACATTCTTTGGTTGTAACGGGACTAAGGGTATAATGAAAGGTAGGAAAAAGATAAATAAGGGTAAAAAATGCTCATGAATAAATCAATACAAAGTAGAATCAAGTTAAAAAGATGATAAATAGAGCATAATGCACAAGAGTATAACAGATTCTCACTTTCAACCCAATATTATAATTATTCTTCACCAACAATCTTTTTCTTTCTTATTTCTTTTTCCAATTTTTTCTTTTTTTTTTTCAACCTTTGAAGACAAAAACAACCTTTCAAGACCTTTCAATCAACACATCAGATGCTCCAAAGAATTCAACCTGATTATTCAATTATGTATTCAAAGAAATTAATTTCAGACTCAAATGGGACAATTAAAGGATTATTTTATTAATGCAACTCTGAAAGTCAAGAAATGATTAAGTCTAATTGCCTTAACTATATTCAAGTCTGTATGTGAATCATCAAAGTCTCGATAAGATATCAAAATAAGTTCTAGCATACATCAATCAAGAAAATCTCACTCTAGAAGAAAAATAAGATTTTATTTATGAAAAATTTAATCATTAAAGTTTAAAACTCACTTTTTGGTAAAGTTAATATAGAAAACAAATGCAAGTAAACATGAATAATTTTTTAACTAAAATGCTAAATTTCACTTTACTGAATTGAATAAGATTGTTTCACACAATATCAACTCATGATTAGTGAATTCCCCTTTCAAAAATATATCTATCAGCTTAATATTAATCAAGAAATTAACACATAATTCCCACTTGATTACCAACAATACTCAAGTGTTCATTGATTTCTCAAAAAAAATATCACCAAAAATTTAAGAGTACCCCCACACTTAAGATAAACATTGTCCTCAATATAAACAAAAGACAAATAACAGAACAGAGGATAATGAAATTTTCTTGAAAATTAAACACAATCACGAAGGTGGTGGGAGAGGTGTAGCTGGAGGGAGGTGTGCCATGAACTCAAACATCCAGTTTGACAAGAAAAACAAAAAGTATTAAAACATTTTTTTTTTTTGTGATATGAAAAACAAAGCAAAAAGAAATAATTGAAAAACCAAATGATAAAGATAGAAACATAGGTTGCTTCCTGTGAAGCGCTTATTTAACGTCATTAGTTTGATGTTACCTTTTATTCAGGTAAATCAGGTGGCTTAAAGTAAGAGAAATAAGATGACACTTTCTTCTTTTCAAAGTAATGTTTCCATCCTTCGTTAATGGCCTCAAGAATGCTTCCAACAGCATTTTAAACTTGATAAGAGCTTGGTTGTCCCAATTGTGCCTTGGCTCCGCTAGGCCTAGTGGTTGCAATCGATCAACAAATGAATGATCAATTTGTAATGGAGCATGGATCATATGAGGACCTTTCTCTAGTTCAACAACTTGAGTTTTAGGAAGGTCAACATCCACATTGTATGATGGTGAGGGGTCTTTGATAGCCAAGGCTTGCTTCTTCTTAGCTTGAATGATATTGATATGGGCATAGAGATTTGACATTAGGGAAGATTTAACCTCCCTAAAGACATTGATGGTCACATAATCTCCATCCACTCTCAAGATGAGCTCACCCTAAGGTACATCAATCACAACTCCTAAAGTTGCTAGAAATAGTCTTCTAAGAATTAGAGGAATATCAGCGTCCTCTTCCATATCCAGCACCACAAAATCAACTGGGAAAATAAATTTGTCCACCTTCACCAAAACATCCTCCACCACACTCCAAAGGTAAGTGATAGATCTATCGACCAACCGTAATGAAATATTGGTGGGCTTTGGTTCTTGCGTTCCTAATTTCTTAAAAACAGAAAAAGATATCAAATTAATACTAGCACCTAAATCACATAAAGCTTTCTCAAAATAAGAGTTACTAATAGAGCAAGGAATAGTGAAACTCCTTGGATCTTTTAATTTTGGTGGTAGTTTCTTCAAGAGAATAGCGGAACATTCCTCATTTAAACATATCGTCTCAAATTCCTCAAGCTTGCATTTCTTTGTAAGTACTAAAGGTGACAAAACGGGCCAACTCGCCCCGTCTGCCCCGCCCTGCCTTCAACCTGCCAAAATATAGGGTGAGGCAAGTTGACCCGTTTTGGGAAATGGGTTAGAAGAGCCAACCCACCCTGTTTTAGGATGGGTTAATGGGTTGATTCGCCTAAAAGAGAAAATGACAAAAAGTAGGCGGATTGGTAGGTCAACCTGCCTAACCCACCTAAAAAAAAAAAAAATGTATAAAAATAAAAAAATGTATAAAAATTTAAAAAAATAGAAAATTATAATTTATAGAGACTAAAAAAATAAAAAATAAAATAAAATTAGTATCATATCCATAAAAATATCACAAACACAAATAAAAAGACTCATTTATAACACTTTTAAAAAAAACTCAACCCAACGGGCCAACTCGCCCCCGCCTTGGGTTATGCAGGACGGGTTATACGTGTTGGAAAATAAAAGTGGGTTAAAATCTTGAACCCAACCTGCCAAAAAATGGCGGGTTAACTCAACGAGTTGAACCCGTTTTGTCATCTCTAGTAAGTACTTCCTTCAAAACTTTGCATACTTGGGCATTTGAGAGATGACTTCAATGAACGGAATGTTAATTTGTAATTTCTTGAACTTCTCCAAGAATTTAACAAATTACTTGTCTGACTAATTGTTCTTGAGTCTCTGAGGGAATGAGATCTTGACATATGGTGATAGTTCATATATTGTGTTCTAGTCACGATCCTTCTTCGCTCTCTGCCACTTTGGTTGTTATTTCTCAACCTCTCTTTCTTTATTGCCATCTTGAATTGAGACATGTCAATAAGAACATTATTTTTCTTTTTCTCAATTCCTAACGAGCTAGGTGCTTCATTCATTTGTCCTTCCAAAATCTTGCAACTTCTCAGGGTACTTGATGCGCGTAAAATACACTAAGAGCAAGTGCACTTTATCGCCAAGTAATATAGGACTTAAGTCTCAGTTATCGATCCCATGAGGAATAATCGATAATTACTAGATTCGATAAACCTTTTGTTATCCAGACAATCGAAAGTGTATAAAGAAATTCAAATTAAAATCAAAATAACAATTAAAGAAAAACAATGAACAATTAAACAAAGAAAATGTAATCAATGAGAAAGAGACTAGGGCGCAAGGTTCACTTGAATTCAATTATTCAGATTTTCTTTCAATTATGATTAAGGTAATTTTTTTGCAAATATTCTCTTATTTGCTATTGAATCCCAATGGTCATAAATGAAACAATATTTTATTCCTAATTTAATTCACCTATTTGGTCATTTAGTTGAATTAATCAAGAATGCATTAAACTCTAATTCAAGAGATGAGCTAACATACCGTCAATTCCATTGGTAGGATAAATCGATGTTTGGTCATTCACCAATCTAATCCTAGGGTTACCATATAGATTCACTCATTGAATGCGGATGGTCACGGGTCAAACAATGAATTAACACATGCCAAAAGTGATCAAATTCTGACAAGAATACAGGCAATATGATAAACTTAAAAAGAAATTACCATAATCAAATTAGAAAATAAACCCAAATAATTAGGAAAACAAGATCCCCCGTAGCCCTAGCTATGGGTTTAGCTACTCATGTTCAATAAAAACAAACTCATATCAGAATACAAACCCATAAAAAGAAAACCCAAAGGAAAAGAGAAACTAAAAAGAAAGAGAAATCAAAACCTCTTTAATGGAGATTAAGATCTTCAAGCCTTCAAGAATCCTCCTTTGAAATTACCCTCCAAGGTCTGCTACCGCAAAACAACTCTCAGGAACAACTCTCAGGATTAGAGATTTTCTATGTAATGTGTTCAATGTTAATTCTTGTGTGGTGTAACTCTTTAATTTAAAGAAAATCAGGCCTGCTGTTGCGCAACCAGCACTTAGGCGTTGGTTACTGGGCGCTCAGTCACTTAAACCCAAATGCTCTACTGCTCCTCTTGCGAGCTCAGGCGCTCCTTCTCAGCGCTTAAGCGCTGAAACATTAATTCACCGTTGCTGCATACGTTTCCAGTGCTCAGGCGCTACACACCAGTGCTTAGGCGCTGAACTCTGTGAAATTTCCTTTTTTTCTAGCTCCTTTGAACATCCAAATTTCTCCAAGCATAATTACCTGACAAAACATATAAAATACTTAATAAAAACACATTTAAACAAAACTAAAAATATAACAAAACTAACAAATAAAATTTATTAAAAACAAATAAAAAGAATATGAAAAATCAAGGAATTGAACCGTAAAAATAGGACATATTGACGGTTTATCAACTCCCCCACACTTGAGCTTTGCTTGTCCTCAAGCAAAGAATAGGAATCAACAACAAGATCAAACTCAACATCAAGAAATATGAATCAAAGGAAAATTCCACAATTAAAAGAAATTCAAGTTCAGCAATCAAATGCAATCAAGCAAGATCATTTAGCACTTAAACAATTAAAGGCTTGAGTCTAACTTGCAACTGTTCTCTTCATCAAACAATTGAGATCACTCAACTTTCCATCACTCAAGTGTTTAAAGGTCAAAGAGATCACTCAAATTTCTCTTGAAAAATGCAATACTATAGGCTTGCTTAATAATCCCATCTCCACTTTCAAGTTCACATACAACACAAGAATCAAAATGACTTTCCTTTGGTTGTAACGGGGTTAAGGGTATAATGAAAGGTAGGAAGAAAGGATAAAATAAGATAAAGAATGCTCATGAATAAATTAATACAAAGCATAATCAGGCTGAAAAGATGACAGATAGAGCATGATGTACAAGAATATAACAACTTCTCACTTTCAACCTAATATTTTCATTATTCTTCACCAACAATTCTTTTCTTTTCTTTCTTTTTCATTTTTTTCATTTTTTTTCAAACTTTCTTTTTCTTTTTCTTTTTAATTTCTACCCTTGAAGACAAAAGAACCTTTCAAGACTTTTCAATCAACACATCAATTGCTCCAAATCATTCAACCTGATTATTCAATTGAGTATTCAAAGAAATCAATTTCAGGCTCAAATGGGGCAACTAAGGGGTCATTTAATAATGCAACTCTGGAAGTTAAGAAAGAATTAAGCCTAATTACCTTAATCATGTTCAAGTCTGCATGTGAATCATTAAGGCCTCAACAAGATATCAAAGCAAGTTCTAGCGCACATCAATCAAGAGAAAACTCACTCCAGAAGAAAAATCCAATCATTAAAGCTTAAAACTCACTTTCTGGCTAAGTTAATGAAGAGAACAAAAGCAAGCAGACATGACTAATTTCTAACTAAGATACTAAATTTCACTTTTCTTCATTGAAAAAGATTGCTTCACACATTATCAGCTTATGATCAAAATCCCCTTTAAAAACATATCTCCATCAGCTCAGAATAAATCAAGACATCAAAACACAATTCTAGCTTAATTACCAGCAATACTTAAGTGCTTCAACAAAAAAAAAAAAAAAATTTGACAAAAGATCATAAAAGTACCACCCCACCACACTTAAGATAAACATTGTCCTCAATGTAGAAGAAAAAAAAATAAAGAGGGTAAAGAAAAAACAACAACACAACCTGATGGACAGTGACACAATATAGGCAAAGGAGAAACACAAGAGTCAGCGCAGCAAAAACAATCTTAAAAATGAAATCCCAAACACATTAGTAGAATCTAAAAGAAAAACAAAAATAACAAAAATAAAATAAAAGAAGAAGAAACACAGGTTGCCTCCTGTGAAGCGCTTGTTTAACGTCATTAGCTCGACGTTGCCTTTTCAGATACATCAAGGTGGCTTAAAACAAGAGAAATAGGAGGACATCTTTTTCTTTGCAAAACAGTTCTTCCTCCCTTCAACAATGGCCTTGGGACTGCCTCCAACAGAATTCTGAACTGGAAAAGAGCTTGACTGTCCCAATTGCGCCTTAACTCCACTAGGCCAAGGTGGTTGCACTTGATCAACAGATGAAGGACCACTTTGTGAAGAAACATGAATCGTAGGAGGACCTTTATCTGTCTCAGCAGCTTGACTTCCCAAAAGATCAACATCAACACTGTATGATGGCGGGGGGTCTTTGATAGTTAAGATTTCCTGCTTCTTAGCTTGAACAAAATTAATCGGGGCATGGAGATTTGACATTGGAGAAGATTTAGCTTCCCTAAAGACATTGATGGTCACATGATCTCCATCCACTCTCAAGATGAGCTCACCCCGAGGTACATCAATCACAGCTCCAGAAGTGGCCAAAAATGGTCTTCCAAGAATGAGAAGAATATCAGCATCCTCTTCCATATCTAGCACCACAAAATCAACTGGAAAAATGAATTTATCCACCTTCACTAAAACATCCTCCACCACACCGCGCGGGTAAGCGAAGGATCTATCAGCCAACTGTAGTGAAATGTTGGTGGGCTTCGGTTTCTGCATTCCCAATTTCTTAAACACAGAAAAATGCATCAAATTAATACTAGCACCCAAATCACATAATGCCTTATCAAAATAAGAGTTACCAATAGTGCAAGGAATAGTAAAACTCCCTGGATCTTTCAATTTTGGAGGTAACTTCTTCAAAAGAATAGCAGAACATTCCTCAGTAAGACATACAGTCTCAAATTCCTCAAGCTTGCGTTTCTTTATAAATATTTCCTTCAGAAACTTCGCATACTTGGACATTTGAGATATGGCTTCAACGAACAAAATATTAATTTGTAATTTCTTGAATATCTCCAAGAATTTGGCAAATTGCTGATCTGGCTGATTGCTCTTAAGCCTCTGAGGGAATGGGATCTTGGCATGTGGGGATGGTTCATACACTGCACTTTGCTCACGATCCTTCTTTGCTCTCTGCCATTTTGGTACTTTCTTCTCAACCTCTCTCTCTTGGTTGATATCTTCAGTAAGGACATCGTCAGTTGCCTTCTCATCTTCTTGCACTGACTGAACAAGAGTATCTCTAGGCTCTGATATTTCCTTCTTCTGTGGAGACTCCCCAAGTTCCTTACCACTTCTCAGAAAAATTGCATGGGCCTGTTCCCTAGGATTAGTCTCAGTAGTGCTAGGCAATGTCCCTGGTGCCCTCGCTGTCATCAATGTAGTCAGCTGACTGATCTGAGTCTCCATGTTCTTAATTCTGGCATCAGAATTCTGCATGTACTTCATCACGAGACTTTCAAAATTTTGCTTCTCTGTAGCTACCTGAAATCCTGGAGGTGACTGTGGTGCTTTTTGCTGGCTCTACTGATTACCCTGTTGATTACCCCATTTGAAATTAGGGTGGTCCCTCCAACTGGGACTGTACGTATTGGCATAAGGATTGTACTGTTGTCGATTGGAATTACCAACCAAATTTACTCCTTCAGGCTCAGGGGCAAATGGACTACCAACTTGTCAGTCTGCACTAGTATGACCCTGTCCACTACATATCTCACAAATGATTAGTAGGGCTGCACTATTTATTACCATCAGTGTCTCAACCTTCTTCGTTAAGGCTTCCAGTTGACTTAGAATTGCAGTAGAAGAATCAACAGCATGAACACCTGCTTGTTTCTTATGAATCTGGCGCTCATTCTGCCACTGATAACTGTTCAGCGCCATTTCTTCAATCAAAGCTTGGCTCTCAGTAGGTGTTTTCCTCCATATAGTACCTCCTGCAGTAGTATCAATCAGTGAACGGTTTGCAGGCGACAAATCATTATAAAAAGTCTGAACCTGCTGCCATACAGGAAATCCATGATGTGGACATCTCCTCAACAACTCCTAAAAGCGCTCTCAAGCTTCATAAAGAGTGTCCATCTCAAACTGCACAAAAGACGATATATCATTTCTCAACTTAGCAGATTTAGAAGGAGGAAAATACTTAGCCAGAAACTGTTGAGTCAGTTGATCCCATGTAGTGATGGAACCCCTCGGTAGTGACATTAACCATTGGCTTGCTCTGTCCCTAAGAAAGAAAAGAAAGAGTCGCAATCTGATCGCATCATCTGTCACCCCATTATACTTGATAGTATCACACAACTGCAAGAATCTAGCCAAATGTTAATTAGGATCATCTGAAGGCAATCCACCAAACTGAACTGAACTCTGAATCATGGAGATCAATGCTGGTTTGATCTCAAAATTATTTGCCGCCACAGCTGGTCTTATAATGCTCCCTCCATACCCCTCAGCAGTGGGCATAAAGTACTCAAACATGGTTCGCTCTGCTGGGATGACTCTTTCTTCACGATTGGCCTCAACAACTAGTTGCCTCTCCATCCTGCTTATGTCTTCTGTTACAGCTACAATAAAAGTCTGCTTCTTTAACCTGCGAGCTGTTTTCTCAATTTCTGGATCAAAAGCCAAATCAAGATATTGAGATCGAATAAGCATAAACAAAAATAAGAAGTGAAAAATTAAATGAAAAAAATAAAAACAAAAATAAATAAATAAATAAAAAAAAAAAATAAATAAAATAGAATCGAAATATAAATAATAAATAAAAATAAAATAAAATAAGAAATAAAAATAAAAATAAAATAAGGAATAAAAGAAAAGGCGTCTAAATTAACTAGAGTTTTTTGCTTCTAATATTACTAAACTTAATCCCCGGCAATGGCGCCAAAAACTTGATGCACGTAAAATACACTAAGAGCAAGTGCACTTTATCATCAAGTAATATAGGACTTGAGTCCCAGTTATCGATCCCACGAGGAATAATCGGTAATTACTAGATTCGGTAAACCCTTTGTTATCCAAACAATCGAAAGTGTATGAAAAAATTCAATTTAAAATCAAAATAACAATTAAAGAAAAGCAATGAACAATTAAACAAAGAAAATGTAATCAACGAGAAAGAGACCAAGGCGTAAGGTTCACTTAAATTCAATTATTCAGATTTTCTTTCAATTATGATTAAGGTAATTCTTTTGCCAACATTCTCTTATTTGCTATTGAATCCCAATAGTCATGGATGAATCAATATTTTATTCCTAATTTAATTCACCTATTTGGTCATTTAGTTGAATTAATCAAGAATGCATTAAACTCTAATTCAAGAGATGAGCTAACATACCGTCAATTCCATTGGTAAGATAAATCGATGTTTAGTCATTCACCAATCTAATCCTAGGCTTACCATATAGATCCACTCATTGAATGCGGATGGTCTCCGGTCAAACAATGAATTAACACATGCCAAAAGTGATCAAATTCTGATAAGAATACAGGCAATATGACAAACCCAAAAAGAAATTACCATAATCAAATTAGAAATTAAATCCAAATAATTAGGAAAACAAGATCCCTCATAGCCCTAGCTATGGGTTTAGCTACTCATGTTCAATAAAAACAAACTCATATCAGAATACAAACCCATAAAAAGAAAACCCAAAGGAAAAAGGAAACTAAAAAGAAAGAGAAATCAAAACCCCTTTAATGGAGATTAAGATCTTCAAGCCTTCAAGAATCCTCCTTTGAAATTACCCTCCAAGGTCTGCTACCGCAAAACAACTCTCAGGATTAGAGATTTTATTTGTAATGTGCTCAATGTTAATTCCTGTGTGGTGTAACTCTTTAATTTAAAGAAAATCAGGCCTGCTATTGTGCAACCAGCGCTTAGGCGCTGGTTACTGGGCGCTCAGTCACTTAAGCCCAAATACTCTGCTGCTCCTCTTGCGCGCTCAGGCGCTCCTTCTCAGCGCTTAAGCGCTGAAACATTAATTCATCATTGCTGCATACGTTTCCAGCGCTCAGCCGCTACACACCAACGCTTAGGCACTAAACTCTGTGAAATTTCTTTTTTTTCTAGCTCCTTTGAACATCCAAATTTCTCCAAGCATAATTACCTAACAAAACACATAAAATACTTAATAAAAACACATTTAAACAAAACTAAAAATATAACAAAACTAACAAACAAAATTCATTAAAAACAAATAAAAAGAATATGAAAAACCAAGGAATTGAACCGTAAAAATAGGATATATTGACGGTTTATCAGTACTTGCATTGGCATGTTCCTTCGGATTAGACATGGTAGTACCAAGCAATGCTCCTAGTGCCCTTTCTGACATCAAAGTAGCAAATTTGAGTTTCCATGCTCTTCATTCGGGCCTCAGAATTATGCATGTATTTCATCACAAGGTTTTCAAAATTTGGCTTCTCTTTAGATGCTTGGAAACCTGGAGATGGTTGTGAAGCTCTCTGCTGACTCTGTTGATTACTTTGTTGATTTTCTTATTTGAAATTAGGATGGTCTCTCCAACCGGGATTATACGTATTAGAATATGGATTGTACTGTTGCCGGTTGAAATTACTAACAAAATTTACTCCTTCAGACTCATAGGCAAAGGAAATACCAACTTGACAGTTTGAACTTTTATGTCCCTGTCCACCATATGCTTCACAAATGATTGGTGGGGCTGCACTATTTGCCACAATCAGAGTTTCAACCTTCTTTGTTAATGCTTCTAATTAGCTCAAAATGGCAGTAAAGGAGTCAACAACATGCACACTGACTTGTTTCTTTGGCACCTAGCACTTATTTTACCATTGATAGTTGTTAAGTGTCATTTCTTCAATTGGTATATGGCTTTCAATCAGCATTTTCCTCCAAATTGTACCTCCCGCAGTGGTATCAATTGAGTGAACGGTTTGCAGGTGATAAACCATTGTAAAATGTTTGTACCTGCTACCATATGGGAAATTCGTGATGTGGACATCTTCTCAACAACTTTTGAAAACGTTCCCAAGCTTCATAGAAAGTATCCATATCAAACTGCACAAAAGAAGAAATGTCATTCTTTAACATAGTAAATTTAGAGGGAGGAAAATACTTAGCTAAAACTGTTGTGTCAACTAATCCCATATAGTGATGGAACTCTTTGGTAATGACGTTAAACATTGACTCGCCTTATCCCTAAGAGAGAAAAGAAAGAGTCGCAATCGGATTGCATCTTCTATTAACCCATTATACTTGATAGTATCACACAACTGCAAGAACCTGCCTAAATGTTGATTTGGATCATCCGAAGGCAAACCACCAAACTGAACAGAAGTTTGAATCATGGAGATCAATGTTGGTTTGATCTCAAAGTTATTAGCCACCACAGTTGGTCTTGTAATACTCCCTCCATACCCTTCAGTCGTGGGCATGGAATATTCAAGCATGGTCCGCTCCATTAGGGTAGCTCGTTCTTCATGATTCCCCTCAACTGTTATCTCTCTCTCTATCTTTCTTATAGCTTCTTCAGTCACAGCTTTAGTATGAGATTGTTTCCTTAACCTATGAGCTATTTTCTCAATTTCTGGATCAAATGTCAGATTTGAAAATTACGAACGAGTAAGCATAAACAAGAAATAAGAGCAGAAAGATGAAGTGATAAATTAATTAAAAATAAAAATAAAATAAGAAATAAAATAAAAGTGTATCTAAATTAATTAGAGTTTTTCGTCTCTAATATTACCAAATTTATTCCTCGGTAATGGTGCCAAAAACTTGATACGCGTAAAATACACTAAGAGCAAGTGCACTCTATTGTAAAGTAATATAGGACTTAAGTCTCAGTTGTCAATCCCATGAGAAATAAGTAGCAATTACTAAATTCGTAAAACTCTTGGTTATTTAGACAATTGAAAGTGTAAGAGAAATTTAAAATAAAATTAGAAAACAAATAAAGAAAAATAATGGACAGTTAAACAATGTAGAGGTAATCAAATAGGGAGAAACCAGGGCACAAGATTCACTTGAATCCAATTAATCAGATTTTCACTCATCTATGATGTAAGATAATTCTTTTACCAATATTCTCTTATTTTCTATTGAATCCCAATGGTCATGGATGAGACAATATACTATTTATAAATTAAATCATCTATTTGGTCATTTAGTTGAATTAATTAGGAATGTATTAAGTCTCAATTCAAGAGATGAGCTAATATAATCATTAATTCCATTAGTAGAATAAATTGATGTTTAGTCATTCACCAATCTAATCCTAAGTTTATTATATAAGTCCACTCATTGAGTACAGATGGTCACCGGTCAAACAATAAATTAAAACATAGCAAAAGAGATCAAGTTCTGACAAGAATACATGCAATATAATAAACCTTAAAAGAAAATACCTTAATCAAATTCGAGATCAAACCCAATTAATTAGGAAAACAAAATCCCCCATAACCCTAGTTATGGGTTTAGCTACTCATGCTCAAAATAAACAAACTCATATCACAGTACAAATTTATGGAAAGAAAACTCAAAGAAAAGGAAAAACTAGAGGAAAAGAGAAATGAAAACCCCTTTTACGGTGATTATGATCTCCAAGCCTTCAAGTCCTCCAAGGATTCGTAGTAATTCTCTCTTTTGAATTATCTCCCAAAGCCTGCCATCGCAAAAATGTCTCTTAGGATTATGGATTTTCTGCGCTCTCTTTGAATTATGGTTTAACTTTCCTATTTAAGACAAATAATGTGTGCTATTATGCAAACATCGCCTAGGCCCTAGCTTCTGAGCGCACAAGCACTGAGTCACTAAATAAAAGATGTGCTACGTAACGCGTTGCGCGCTCAGGCGGTGGCTTTCTATAATAATGTTGCTATATATGCTTTGAGCGCTTGGGCGCTACACTCCCAGCACTTAAGCGCTAGGACACCAGAGAGAAATTTTGTGTCTTTCCTCCTTATAAAAATGTATGTAAATTTACCTATCAAAAGCAATTAAAACTCATAATAAAAACACAATTAAAAATAATAAAAATATAATGAAACTTAAGAACAAAGTTCAATAAAAAAATATCAGAAGAGGATGAAAAACTAAAAAAATGAACTATAATGAAGTTAGAATAAATTAGTGATGAGTAATTGAGTAAGTTATAAAAAGTTATAGGTATGATAGATAACGAAAGAGAGATAAAACAACTCAGCTACTTGTTTTATACTTTATAATAGTTCTTGGATAATTGAATACAACTAACTAGCTAGTGTTGAAGAGCCCAGAATATAATAAAACAAACCAACCCCCTCACATATTCACAATGCAAAGTGAGATATACATATTCAAACCAGAAAAAATTAGGTCAGATGGTGGGTCATTCTAATTTCCAAGATTGGGATATTGGAAGTTAATGGGATTCCACCGTAGCCCACAACGGCACACACTTTGATCCCCAACGAATGAAGCATCACATTTTGTAGGCTAAAGGACCATACTATTAAATAATTGAGCTTACAGCTAACTTATCAATCCGTGGTAGTGGACATCAACATTTTTGTTTCTGAGAAAATTTTGTAAACGACAAATATTTACGCCGAAACGTGTCTATCTTATACACTTGCTATGCACGATCTTTTCTTTTGTTTCTTTTTTCCTTTTACCCTTAAGCCTCGCCACTAAATAAAAAGTGATGGAAATGCTTCTATCTCACAGACATCTAATTTTTAGCCCACTCTTGTGTTAATATTCTAAATAACAAAATTTTAAATTGCGGTTACGATTATATCACAGTTATAATTGCGTTGCCATCGTTGTGGGCTGATGCGAATTAATACAGACTAATGTTGTCTACAATTACGGTGTGATGTGGTTGTGATGACTGTCGCAAGTGTTATGCTATGATCACATCGTGTGATGCGGTCGTAATTTAAATATTCCCAAGTAGGAAGAGATAGAGTTTGAGTGGAGCAAAGGATACTTATAAAAGGGGTGTATTGTGTTGCGATCGTCATGTAAGATGAGTCTGTGACCTGTGTGAGAGTGAGTGAGTGAGAAGAATCGAGAGCTGGTGGAAAGGAAAGTGATCTCCAACTTGCATTCACTCTCTGAGGTCAAGGATCAAATCGGAGCAGTTCAGGTATGCTAATTCCATTCGGGAAACTCATTTCACTGTTTGCTTCGACCTGCATTTCTCGTTTCAGGTCGTTATTAATGCATCTATTTAAATTTGCACATAATTGACAAGTTCATTTCATTTCTTACACTTCATTTTTTTTCATGTACATGCTTATTCCTATGGAGAAAGATTGACCAAATTAATTAGCTATGCTTTTTATGTTTACCTCTTATATATTCTTGCATGGCCACATTGATCTGTAAGCATGTGAATGGATATACATACACGTATATTACTAGATAGGCTAGCTAGCTTCACTTTTTTTATTTTTTTGTTCTTTCTAAATTAACCTCCTAAACCAAAAACCTGTCAAATACCCAGGAGATTGTCTATCCAAAAATTACTCTTGATAATGAAAATGGTGAGGAGAAAATTATTACCTCGGATGAAGTTACATACATTGCTTTTTCCTCATAAAAAACAAGTAATTCCATCCTTTAAAATGGAGAAATCCTTTTGTAAGCCACGCTACTAGTAAATATATATATATATATATATATATATATATATATATATATATATAAATTGTCTTTTTATTGTATAATTTCAATCAATATTTCAAAAATTAAACCAATCATTAAATTGATAGAGTAACTAATACATATTTTAATAGTTTAACTGTGATTGAATCGCGGTCAAATAGATATTTAATAGATATAGATATAAAAATATAAGCCTAATAATTATACCATGGCATTATATTAGAGGTGAATGTTATAAATTTAAATCTCCAGACATCAGTGGGTGACTCGAAAACTACATGCTTAAGCACCTACAAAAGGAAGTGATCACATATAATGCAAGGCTGTACCAACAGTATAGAAACGCAGACCATCCATTGGCTGGTTAGCATTATTATTTTAAATATTTTATTTAAGTGGCAAATTTGTGGCCCATATGGCTCTACGTACAGCACCATGCTCAAAGATAGACAAAAAATAAAATTGAGAACCGTCCCAACCAATTTTTCACAAGTTCACGCCGATTTTTTCGGTTTTTAATCGGTTTCTTCGATTTTTAACCGACTTTTTCAAATATCAATTTTGGGTATAAATAGGCTAGACATATGACCGATTCATTATTTTTTTATTAAACTAAATTGTTCAGTTCGAATTTTTAATCATTGATATCAATATATAAAAGTTCTTTATTTTTCTTTAAAATGAATATATAAAAATTCTTTAATATATATATATATATATATATATATATGCACATTAGTAGTTGGTGAAGTTTTTTGAATTTTTAATATATTAAATATTTTATTTTTATTCAATATTTACCTTTTGTATTCCTTAACCAATACTCGGTAAATAAACCCTATATTTATTATAACTTATGTAAATCATTTAAACTCTTTCACATCAGCCCAAAATGAAAAAAAAGTTCCATATATATATAATTAATTGATTCTTAATTAATGAAGTTATAAACAACAATGAAAAGTAGAAATCATTAGAAACTCCTACCAAGTAAGTGTAAGTGTAAAAAACTAACGATAATAAATTACCAAAAACAATAAGGATAATAAATATTTATTAATTATTAGTTATAACTAATTGACTGCAAGCACGTATTATAAGAACCAAAGAATGATGAAAATACTTGATAATTATTAAAAAAATTGAATATTTTTGGTAAAAAATATCGTAAAATTATGGTAGAACTTTGGATGCTCATGCTAGTGTGGTACACACTGGTCCGCGGTGACACGATATAAGAACCAAAGAATGATAAAATTACTTGATAATTGTTAAAAATATTTGAATTTCTTTTGTAAAAAATATCATAAAATTTTGGTAGATGGTAGTGTGGTCCACTGTGGTATGCAGTGACATAATATTTAGAAGTGTCTATTAGGTCAGGTCAACTTGTGAACTTGCGAGTTTTGATTTAACTTAACCATAAAAAATGAGTTGGTTGGATTGGATTTGTGAGTTGAATTTGGTTGAAAAATATTTCAACTCGTAGTGTGTGGATCAGGTAGTGAGTTGGAACACGTCTAACCTGCATAAATCTTACTCACTCACTTTTTTTTTAGTAAAAAATTATTTAGATGATAAAGAATATATGAAAAAAAATAAAGTATAAAGTCAATGATTATGTCAATACATATGACATACGTGATGACACTGATTTCGATTGGTTAGACTAATTTGTTCTTTGAGTTATGACTATTTGTTTAGTTTATTTCAGACTTAGTAAGATTTATTAATTATTAATTTGTTATGTATTTACTGACTTATGGTCTTTAGTTTATTTGAAACCTATTATGTTTGAATAAAGTTGATTGAGACTTATAGTATTTAATTTATTATATTGAGACTTATTATGTTTGAGGTTAAGACTTATAATGTTAATTTGTTAAATTTTGTATTTTGTCTTTTTTAAAAAATTTTTAAAAAAAAACATGTCCGACCTACAAGTCTAACCTAACGCAACCAGATTTTGAGTAGAACAGATTACGCGAAAAAATCTTCTCAACCTAACTTAACCCAACTCATTTATCTGATAAGCATATCAAATTCAAAAACACTATTAAATTCACTCAACGAATACTCCACACAATATCCACACTCTCTGGACAAATAATTAGATTATCTAATAGTAGTATTATCAGAAATTTTGTAATCATATAGATTTAATTAAACAATATTTTATTTTTAATTTAAAATATACATTATTATTTAATATCACATGTTATTTTTTTAGTAAAATAATGTAATATTCTTTTTCTCCAACTTAGTACGGATTAGATTGGGGAACACCAATATGACAACGACCAAACGTTGATCCGTTTATTGCGGGCCAATGTACGACGGTTTTCTTCTCCTAAACAATACGTCTTCTCTAACTTTTGTTCTTTCTTTTTCTTTTGTCTTTATATTTTTGTTTGCTGTACTTTAAAATAATAATACTTCTTTTTTACTTTTATCTTCTTTTCAACACACTTTTATCTTCTTTTAGTTTTGAATATTTTTTTAATATATACTTTCTTAGATTATACCTGAATTTAAAAAATCCCATACAAGGTACTAGATATTCACTAATTATATAATAACTTTGAGTAAAATTGTTATACCAGAAATTTGTAAGTATTATAATGCTACAAATATGCAAAAGTTTATATTTATTTTTATACTAACTTTTGTTTATATGATTCAATAACTTTAAATATGTTATTTAAATAAAATGTTATCCATTACGAAAACAAAACCCTCAACCCATTAAAACCAACAATAATAATATTTACACATATTTTTTTATACTATTATTGTCCTAACATTTTTTAAAATAATAAAATAAGAAAACACACATTTTTTTATCTTTTCTTTTCTTGTTAGTAGCGTAAAATTTATAATGTACAAATATTATTGCCCTTAAAAATTAATAACATTTTCGTATGGTGTTGTTTTTGTGATTTGATTTTTTTTTAAAAAAAATTCATCTGACGCTATCTTTAACTTAAAAGCATGCAGGCATGCATAAAAAAAAAACTGATTTTAATTGCCCATAGTGGAGAGGTAGTGACCAAGAAGTGCTGGATTAGTTTAGTCATATGCTTTAGTTTGCCGTGCGTGCATTTTGGTGCGTATACACAACTATACACAAGGTAATTGGTTAATTATATAGGATCATTATCTTAGGAAATATATCTTAAGTTGTTGTACTGTAGGAATTCTATCTTATCTGAAATTGTTGTTCTGCAGTTCTTCGCCTATTATCTCTCCCGTTATTGACGATCCTCATCCTCTATTAAACACTGTATAGCTTTATGAGCAGATAGATATAGTATAAAAATTATTATGTACAAGAAAAATATTTCCGGCAAATCCCGTAACTTCTTATCACGTGATCTTATTTGGAACTTTGGAGTGTTGTTTGGTAAGGGTGATTTAGAGAAACTGATATTTTTGATAAACAGTAAATATGGGCTCGATCAAGTATATTGATCACGTGCTTTGAAAGAAACTAAAAATGAAAGAAGGGGAGAAAAAAGGACGTAGGTGTTAGAAATAGAGAAACTCAGATATAGAAAAAGTATGGAGAATATTTTTACGTATTTTTAGAATTATTTTTGAATTAATTAATGTGTATAAGAGAATTTTTTATTTATAAGAGAGAGAGTCTATATAAATAAAGAAATACAATCAAATATAATTAAAATAGTATCTCTAATTATGTGTAAATTAAATCCCTAAGATAATACAAAATTAAGCCTAATTTAATCCTGATATAATATACATTTTAAATATTCTAACACTCCTCCTCAAGCTAAAGTTACTAAGCTTTAGCTTGTTACAATTAGACACACAAAATAAAATAAACTCAAAATATTCTAAAAATACAATATCGAGATCTTGGAGAAGTCAAGAGACTCAAACTGCATTTGAGATGGAATCATCTGCATTTGAAAAAATCTACAATGGGAATGAAGTCAAACTGCATCTGAGATGGAATAGAGAAAAGAAGTTCAAAACGGAGGTCCTTGGAGCGGCGAACCAAAAACGACAATGGTGAGAGGTTTTGACTCAACGATGACGGACAAGCGGCGCTAGTGACGAGGCAAGGAGGGCAGCGATTTGGAGCACTGTGAAAATTGGAGTCTGGAAATGGAGTCTGGAATCTACAATGGTATCAAAGTCTAGAGCAGAGTCTGGAATCTAGGACGATAATCAAAGTCTGGAATCTAGGACGGCGTTTGAACAGAGGTCTGGAGCAGTGTCTGAACGGAGCAGACAACGGTAGTCTGGACCGGGAGCCTAGGCTCTCTGATACTATGTTAGAAACAAAAACAGGGAGAGGAAGTTAGAAAAAGAACACAACATGAGAGGTGACTAATCAGAGTTCTATATTTTCGAGAACTATGTAGTGGAATATTGTTGTGATAAGTCACAGAGGATGGTATCGCTCTAATATGGTAATTACATAAATTATCAAAGTCGTTACCTTTCTATTTCAATGTTTCAAAAATAAAGTATGATTTGAGTGGCTCTGCTTGAAGCCAAATTTCTTCATTGCTATACTGAACCATCCAAACCATGCACGAGGCTATTGCTTCAAACCATATAGGGCCTTTTGTAATTTACAAACGACCTTGGCTTGTGAAGGCATAATGTATCCAGGTGGAATATCCATATACACTTCCTCTTTAAGATTGCCATGGAGGAATTTTTTTTCACATCAAACTGGTGTAGTAGCCAATCCAAATTAGCTGCTAGAGAAAGTAGTACCTTGATAGTGTTTAGTTTAGCCACAAGAGAGAAAGTCTCTTGATAGTCGATGCCATAAGTTTGCATATACCCCTTTGCCACAAGTCTCACCTTGTATCTTTCAATAAATCCATCTGCTTTATTTTGATTGAAAAAACTCATTTACATCCCACTATTTTCTTCTCCTTTGGTAGTGGAACAAGGTCCCATGTCTTGTTATCCTGAAGTGCTTCCATTTCCTCTTTTATCACTTTAACCCATTTGGGATCCTTTAAAGCTTCTTGAATCTTACTGGGAACCTGAACAAAGGACAATTGATATACAAATGCCCTGAGTGGGTTTGATAATCTCTGAGAAGAAACATGGTTTGCAATAAGGTATTTTGATTTTTTTATCTCATAATCTGGAGAGTATTGATTCAGTGGTTGTCCTCAATTTTGCCTGAAAGGTAGTTTATAACCAGCAAAAGTATCAATCATATTTACAGGAATATTAGAATAGCTTACCTCAGGAATATTCTCAGAAGATTGGTCGTTTGGTACTAGAGGAGGGGTTCTTCTCATTCAATACCTTCAACTAGATTATCATTAGTTTCAACCAAAGCATCATGGCGTTGCTGATTGTCAAAACTAGAACCCGAAGTATCCATAATACCTTCAACTAGATTATCATTAGTTTCAACCAAAGTATCAAGGTACTGCTGATTGTCAAAACCAGAACCCGAAGTGTCCATGTCAACGAAGCTTTGCCAATTCTGCTCTTGATTCTGTATCGCCCTCTGAAGAGGAGAATTGCATGTTAGGGCGGAAAAATATGTTTCAGACTCCAATAAAGTGACATCCATAGTAACATATGTGCATTTGTGGTGGGATTGTAACAACGGTAATCTTTTGAGTGTGTGGCGTACCCTAAAAAATACAATAGAGAGCACATGGATCAAGCTTTGTACATTGATTTTTATGGAGGTGGACGAAGGCCATACACCCAAAGATATGAGGAGGCAACATCAAAATAGAAGGTAGAGGGCCATGTGTGGAGAGCGCTTGAAGCGGAGTTTGGAAATCTAACACTCGAGAGGGCATTTGATTCAAGAGATATACTGCGGTAACAACCGCATCAACCAAAAAATGATGTGGCACATGGGACCCAATAAGGAGAGCTCGGGCAGTCCCCAAAATATGGCGATTCTTTTTTTTCGGCAACACCATTCTTTTGTGGTGTTTGAGGACATGTAGTTTCATGAACAATTCCATGAACTTGAATGTAATGCTGAAATTCTTGATTAACGTGTTCTCCTCCATTATCAAAACGGAGAATACGAACCGTAGCTGAAAATTGAGTTTGAATTAAGGTATGAAACGTCTGAAAAATACTAAATACATCATGCTTATGCCTCATCATATAAATCCAGGTCATGCGTGTACAATCATCTTCAAAAGTCACAAACCATCAAATACTAGAAAGAGTAGAGATAGAGGCCTCAAACATTTGAATGAATTAATGCAAAAGGAGTATCACTTTTATTGGAACTTAAAGGATAAGATACATAGTTATTCCTGAAAAAAATGTAAGTGTTACACTTCAAATCTGAGTCATGTAAGTCGAAAATAAATCAGGCAATAAATGCTTCAAATAGGTGAATGATGCATGCCCCAACTGACGATGCCACAACAAAATCTGCTTATGCTTAACACCCGATAAATGTTGCATATTGTTGACTCTACCCGTGCTGAAATCATTGATATAATACAATCCCCTTTTTTAGTACCACGACTAATGATCTCCTTGGTGAGAATATACTAAAGAAAACAAAAATAGGGATATATTAGTGCACAACAATCCAATTTTTCAGTAACCTGGCCCATGGACATCAATTTATTCGACAGAAACAGAACAAGTAAAGTATTGGACAATGAAAAAGAAGGTGAAAGAGTAACAATTCTAGTTCCTATAATTGGATATGTAACCCTATTGGCATTAGCAATAGTGGTTCGTCTTGGTGGTGTAGAATTGACAAAGTCATTAGAATCATATGTCAGATGGTCGGTTGCGCTCGAATCAATTATCCATCCATCATAGTCACGTTAGGTAGCACTAAGTAAAGAAAAACCAAGGTTACCGAGTCACTGAGTGTTGCGGACCCATCAATGGGGGCTGGAGCATTGAAAGATTCTACATATGGCAGTAGTGATAACTATGGTTCTGCATATGCAATAACAACACATCCCGACCCAGTTTTGCTAGCAGCTTCACGTTATTTTCAGGCCTTGAAGTCATCCTACCAATCAGGATATCCATGTAATTTAAAGCAGGTCTCATGTATGTGTTTGGCATTCCCACAGTATGTACATCCCACACCCTCAGATTAAGACTTGGGCTTATTGGGCTTGCCACCACTTGGCCCAGATTTCATATTAGAAGATGACACCCTGTGCCCTGTAGTGAGACCACCACCTACATTCTGACCAGGTCCGTGTGGCATCAACTGGAGAGACGATGGCTGGTCAGAGCGGCTTGTCCTCCACTTTGTCTAGCCTGTCGGGGTCCTCCTTTTGATGCAAGTGCAGTACCTGTAGAGATGTCCATTGTCTCTGCCATCGTCATTGTTTGTCATACATCCTATTTTCAAACAAACGCATATGCTTGTTCAACTGTGGGAAACGACTTAATCTGCAATACATCGCTTCGTACTTGTCCATCCGATCATCTAGGCCATCAAGGAAGGTATAAACTCAATCCTCTTATGTAATCGAATTGAATTTTTGAATATCGAAGTCACAGGCCACAAGGTTTGGTTGGCAAAAATCAATTTCCCTCCACAACCATTGGAGGTTACTATAGTACATCTCAATCGACCTATATGCTTGTCTAAGTAGGGTGACTTTCTGTTTCAGATCATATACCTGAGAGGTGTCCATGCCATCAAAGTATGTGGTAGCAACCGCATTCCATACTGCATTTGATGTAGAAAATCAGATAAAATTTCCAATTAATCCAAGTTCTATGGAGTTGATTAACCATCCTTTGATGATGGAATTTTCTGTACTCTATTGCCGATAAGAAAGCTCCGTCTATTCAGGTTGTGTAAGATCTTCATTAATATAACCCAATTTGTCTTTGCCCGAGATAAACATCTCGACAACTTGGGACCTGTAATGAGAAAAGAAGAATAGAAAACTGTATCCAATATGGGTGCAGGTTATGTATTTATATATGTAAGAAGGGCTAGTAATACAACTTAGTACGAATAGTATATAACAGTACAAATTAAAACATGTATAATATCTACTCTTAACACTCCCCCTCAAGTTGGATCATAGATGTTAATCATGCCCAACTTGAATTATAAAGATAATTGACCTGATTCCTGTTAAGAACCTTTATGGGGATGTCTGCTATTTGTTCACCAGTCCTAACATATGCCCTATAGATATGAGTCACTACTAGAACTTTTCTCGAATGAAATGACAACCAACTTCTATATGCTTTGTCCGTTCATGAAAAATCGGGTTCGAGGCAATGTGAAAGGCAACTTGGTTGTCACACCATAATCTCATAGGTAGAGAAACCTTGAACCTAATCTCATCAAGTAAATGATAGACCCATAGTAATTCACAAGAGGTTTGAGCCATTGCTTGATATTCGAACTCAGCACTTGACCTTGCTACTACATTTTGTTTCTTACGTTTTCAAAAGATCAGATTTCCTCCAAGGAACACACAATATCCAAAAGTTGATCTCCATTCTACAAGACACCCAGCCTAGTCTACATCGGAATAACCTTCTAACCTGCAATATCCATTATCTTTATAAAGAATTCCATGACCTGGGGCTTCTTTCAATATCTCAAGATATGTAATATCGCATCTCAATAAGATTATCGAGGAGATGACATGAATTGATTGACTACACTTACTAGAAAAGAGATATTTGGATGTGTCACAGTAAGGTAGTTAAGTTTGCCACCAATTTTCTGTACCTGTTGGGATCTTATAGTAATTCCCCATCATCAACATTGAGTTTCACATTTGGAACCATCGAAATATCAAAAGGCTTGGTTCCCAACATGCCAACATCAAATAGTAAGTCAAGGACATATTTCCATTGTGAGAGGAAAATGTCATTTCTGCTTTTACTTACCTAAATTCTAAGGAAATGTTTTAAAGGACCAAGATCCTTTATCTGAAATTTAGTTTGAAGGAAGCTCTTGAGTTCAGAGATGCTAAAGAAGTCACTGCCTATTATCACTATATCGTCAACATACACAACTATGAATATGCATCCTTCCTCAGACTTTTTGTAGAAGACTGAGTGATCATAACTACTTTTTTTCAGGCCGAAATTTATAATAACTTCACTCAATCTCCCAAACTAAGCCTAGGGAGATTGTTTCAACCCATACAAAGAGTGTCTCAGCTGACAAACTCGGGTAGACTCCCTTTGAACAACAAAGTCAAGCGGTTGCTCCATATAGACTTCCTTCTATAAATTACCATGAAGAGAGGCGTTCTTAACATCAAGCTGGTACAGGGGACAATGATGAGAGGCAGTGAACAAGATGAATATGCGAACAGAGGCCAATTTGACCACAGAAGAGAAGGTCTTTGAGTAATCAACACCATAAGTCTGAGCATAATCCTTGGCCACTAGCCGAGCCTTTAAACGAGTAATAGCACCATCCAGATTGACTTTAACAGTAAACACCTAATTACACCCATTGACACGCTTACCAGAAGGAAGGGGAATGAGATTCAATGTCTGGTTATGTTCCAAAGCGAGCATTTCCTCCTCTATGCATTGCGCTACCCATCATGAGATAGAGCCTCAACAATAGTTTTAGGAACTGTGACAGCATCAAGAGAAGCAACAAAGGATTGGGAGGAAGGGGAAATATGCTTATAATGAATAAATGATGCAATAGGATGTTTAGTGACATAAGAACATTTACCTTTACGAAGGGCAATAGGAAGATATAAAGTCGGATCCTGTGACAAAGAGGCGGATGAAGGTGGTGTGTCTGTTGAAGAGCAATGTACATCCATGGGTGCAATGCCGGTGGAGGAAGCACAAGTCCAGCAAATGTACACCTGTCAAATGGGCGGCTGAAGGGGAGGACAAGATGGAATTAGAACACCAGAGGAAGGAGTCGACGTAGAATCATGAGATCAAAGTTCTTGATAAACGAGAATTTCTTCATCTTCCTCAATAACTGGAGAAGGAGACTGAACAAAGAATGAAGCAGACTCAAAGAAGGTTACATCAGTGGACACAAGATACCGTCCCAAATCAGGAGAGAAGCATCTGTACCCTTTCTGATGGCGAGGATAACCCAAAAAGACACACTTAAGTGAGCGAGGGTGTAGCTTCAAAAGTTGAGGTCGAACATCCTGCTTAAAACATTGACAACCAAAAATACGAGGAGGTAGGGGAAATAAGGATTGAAAAGGACAAAAGATAAAATAAGGATCTTGGCCCTATAAGACAGAAGATAGCATTTGATTAATTAGAAAACAAGCAGTAGAAACAACGTCATCCCAAAAAACTTTAAGAATGGACATATGAAGCAACAAGCATCGAGTAAGGGTGTAGCTTCAAAAGTTGAGGTTGAACATCTTGCACAAAACATTAACAACCAAAAATACGATGAGGTACATGAAACAAGGATTGGGAAGGTCAAAGGATAAAATAAGAAAGTTAGGCTTGTAAGACAGAAGATGGCATCTGATTAATTAGAAAACAGGCAGTAGAAACAACGTCATCCTAAAAAACTTTAGGAACAGACATATGAAGCAACAAGCATCAAGCAACTTCTAAAAGATGCCTATTTTTTTTTCGTTCAACAACCACATTCTGCTGAGGAGGAGCAACATAGGAGGATTGGTGGACCATCCCATGTTGAATCATATAATAAGTGAACTTATGAGAGAAATATTCTTTAGCATTATCAGTTCTGAAGACACACACTGAGGTGCTAAATTGAGTTTTAATTTCAGAGCAAAAAGCTATAAATATAGAGAATAATTCAAAATTAGATTTTATAAAATATAACCAAATCATTCTTGAAAAATCATTCACAAAAGTCACAAAATATTGAAAACCAGACTTAGAAGTAATAGGACACGGACCCCAAACATCAAAATGAACTAGCTTAAATGGGGACGCAACCTGCTTATTGACTCGTGAGGGGTAATGACTCTTATGATGTTTAGTCAACTGATACTTTAAAGTAGATAAATGACTCAAACTAGGACATAACTTTTTTAAAGACTGTAGAGAGGGATGACCTAAATGACAATGAAGTTGGAGAGGATCAGCCACACCAAACAAGCAACGAGCACCGGTTCTTGATCTAGACAACACTCAAGGATGTACAGGCCGTTCTGCTCATGACCCCTACCAATCACCCTCTTCATCCCAAGTTCCTGAAAGACACAATAATCAGAGAAGAAGTGAACACTACAATTAAGTGACCGAGTAATCTGATTAACAGAAAGTAAATTAAATGGAAATTAATTCAAACATAAGACTCGAGAAAGAGGGAGGGCAGAGGTGGGAGACAAGGTACCACTCCCAATGATAGGAGCAGCGGAACCATCAGTTAAAGTAACAATAGGAAGATAAGGGGAAGGGGTAAAAGATGTAAGATTACCTGTTTGGCCAGTAATGTGGTCAGAAGCCCTTGAATCAATGACCCAATTATGGGAGAGTGATGATAAACATGCAGTAGGATTACTTGTATGAGCAATAGAGGCAACAAAATAAGATGGTGGAATGGACCGAGAGGCTTGAAATTGAGTGTACTGAGCAAACTCGTCTGCTGTCATCACAACAGGCCTGACTGATGGGTTGCTGGGAGGAATGCCTTCATTAGTAGCAATATGAGCAAAACACAGCTAATTGGAGTGATTCTTTTGCTGAAGTTTCCAACAGTTTCGCTTAATGTGACCAGGTTCCGTACAATAACGAAAAATAAGTGGTTCCCCAGGATCTCATCATCCACCTCCACTACCCTGTGGATCTCTAGTATCACGGCCACCACCTCATCCACCACGAGTACCATCACGACCACCACGGGAACTGTCCCATTGAGAACTAGAACTCACCAAGGCAGAGGCCTCGATTGAAGCTAAGGGATGAGACTTAGAAAGCTCATGAGCAACTTAGAGGAGACAAGAGTATACTTATTTTAGGGTCAAACTACCAGAACCAGTCAAAATCTGATATCGGCCTGCATCAAATTCACCATGCAGCCCTGACAAAAACACATCACTGCTAATTGCTCCCACTGAGCTTGCATCCCCTGCATATCTGAAGTGATAGGTAACAATGTGTTCAATTATTCAAATAGGTGTTCGAAGTCTATATAATAATCACTAAGAGATTCATCTTTCTGATTGGCACGATATAGATCCTGTGTCTTCGTATATAGGAGGGATAAATCATCAACACTTGAGAACAAAGAGTGAAAGTACTACCATAATTCTTTAACAGTGGTGCAGTGGGTGGTAATATCATTAACTCGAGGATCCAAGGTCCTCTAAGTCAGTGAATACAATCGCATATCTTTTCGAATCCATAAATTCTTAGTTGCTTTATCCTGCGAACTATCTTAGGTGAGATGACCTTCCTTCATATGACCTTTCAAGTACATCAGAATTGCCTTCTTCCACTTAGGATAGTTAGCACCATTACCATTAAGCTTTCGGTCAATAATTTTGGTGTTGGAGGGAATCACCTCTGTCAGAACATTAGTGGAAGTGGTGTCAAAAGCTCCACTCTTACTGCTCGTACCCACAATCTTAAAGTTTTCATCACCCATAACCACAAACACAACAAATCAGCCTAGAAAGAGGGAAAGGATCACCAACAACATGCCAAACGGGCTCAGAATACCATAAACGACACAGATCGTGCTAACCTGGAATAGAACAACCCAAAAACGACAAGAAACTAGCACGAAAACGTTGAAATCACCTTGCCAGAGACGTCACCAGACCTCCGCACGCCGGTGAACCACCCCCAACCGTCGGTCGCACCTCTTTGTGGTAGACAAACTCCACGCCAACCACCCACGAGGTCTGGGTGTTCCCCACGCTCTGGACCTGCGAGTTTCGCACAAATAGGGTAGCCAAACGACCTTCCTCTTGTGTCGCTGGTGCCACCCATCGCCTCGCCGGTCCTCCCCCAATGTCGAACGGCCTCACGCCAGTACTCCCTACCAGCTAGAACTCAAGCCACTGGAAGCTACCCTAGATCTGAACATGCAATTTTTTTTTTTGTGTGAAAAGAGAGAGAAAAAAAAAATTAGAACCTAGCTATTGATATCATGTAATGAGAAAAGAAGAATGGAAAATCGTACCCAATATGGGTGTAAGTTATATATTTATATATATAAGATGAGCTAGCAGTAAATAGGCTAGTAGTATAACATAGTACAAATAGTACACAACAATACAAATTAAAACATGTGTATAATATCTACTCTTAATAGGACCAAAGAGTATAGTTGGTGTCATCCAACTTAATGTCGATTTGTGCAGTGGAAGAGTCATGGGTTGATGTTTGGGTCTGTGTTTGAGGTTGTGTCTAGGTTAGTATTTGGGTCAATCTAGAAGTTAGGTCGTCCAAGGGATTGCTACCAGAGGACCCACCAATGGGTGGTGGAGTCTCCATGGTGTGCGGCTGAGTTTCCTAGAGAGAAAACTTCTTTGATACCATGTTAACACATAGAAAGGTAATAGGGAATTTATGTATATTCAAGTATATTATTTCTACACACAAAGTTCATACATATAGTTAATTCAATATGCTATTATAGAAAATTATAACAGCCAATGCCTATATTAAAGGACAATCCCACAGAATGTGCAATCACAGATTGTGGAAGCCCATAAAATGTGTAATGTGTAATAGAAAAGTTTATTGTTATCTTTATAAGTCAATTTAAAATAAATTGGAAACTTAACGCTACCTACTTTTTATTTATTAATAGTTATACTTAATTGTTTCAAATATTAAAAGATTATTAATACGCAACCGATTTTATCTAGTTAATGTTTTTAATTTTTTTTATGAAACTTAATGAATTAAAATCAAAACAAATATTTTAATATCATTTTTTCAAATTGGAGAAAATCTAATGTTATGATTTGGCAAAAGCTTGGTTTGGGAAATCAAACATACTTACTGATCACCTTCATTCAGTTCATTGTAGGTGTAGAAAAATGTTGAAGTGAAAGGCTATAAAATGTTTGGCAGCATACAAGTTTACAGAGTATACCCAAACGATATTAAGGGAATTTACTTTTTAATTTATTGTTTGAGTTGAAAGTTATTGGGTCGCTATGAATTTACTAGATCCAACTTAAAAAATAAAATAAAATAAAATAAACTAGAAAATTGATGAGTGAATATAAGCTATTAATCTGGTCAACAGTCAATTCGATGTACTATGCACTAAAGGGTTACGTGAGTAGCATTAGTCTTATAGAAAACGTTAATGTTACTCTACAAAGAAGAAACAAATGAAAGGGATGTTCATGAATGCTAATAGAATTTTATCTCGGATCTAGACTTTTGCGAAACGATTCAAATTCGATGAATTCATGTGAAAAGTGAAATAACAAAGCGATGTATTTTTTTTCTTTGTTTTCCTTCATTGGAGTTTGAGGACATTGGAACCCACTTTATTGGGTTCCCAAAGGAGCTTAGAAATTAGCTTTGTTGCTTGAGCAGATAAAAGAAAAAGAGCTCGAAAGAGATCATCTTACAAGAATGTTAAGAAGGATCTTCTCTCGATCTCTAGGTCGATCTCTAGGTGTTTTTACATGTCGGATTTGATTGTAATTAATATGGTCTATAAATAAACAATCATGCTTTGAAGAACTAAAACCAGCATGTTCTTCATCAAATGCTTAATTACTCTAGCATTGTCTGCAAATTATCAGGAACTTATCTAGATTCATTAGGTATTTCTGTTTGCTTAGTTTGTTGTTCATTTTGCTCATTCTTTACGTAGAAAATACCAAAATAGTCTGTTTGTAATTAGAAGAAAATTAATTTATTCAAAATCTAATCCTTCTTTTAATATGCTCGTGTAATCGTGTCTATGATTTGCATGCTTTAGTTATATGCGCTTGCTTTCCATTTACCTTCTAGTGTGTTCCATTTACTTTCCATTTATTTGTTAAGCTAGCGTATTCATTAAGATTTGTTGGCTTAACATTTCAGTCTGTAGCATTTATAATGGTGAATTTTCTCAATACTTGATGTGATTATGAGAAACTATAAGAAAAAAAAGTTACATCTTATTATTATCTATTAGGCTAAAAGTTATATATAGCTGATAGGAAACAAATTAAGCTTAAGAAACTACATTCATTACAAAACTTATAGGTATATTTCTTAAATAAAGTCAAAAACTGACTCTCCCGTTCCCCTCCAAGTATTACTTGGGGATTTGAACTTATAACTTTGTTTTGATATCACTTATTATTTAGTTAAAACACTTATCACTAAATTAAAAGTTATAGTTAATGACAATGTTATAATTTATTTATTTATTTTGTTAAGTAAGCAACAAGAGTACAACTTTATTTTCTTAAAGTTTTTTAAAATTGCATTAATCTTAAGGAGCTTTACTCATTACAGGTGCCATCAATTGGATATTAAACTTATCGAATTTTAAAGGAGACGATAGATCCAGCATAGTGTTAATATTTGGAGTAATGTTAACTACAAAACTATTAAGACTTACAATTGTGCATAACAAGATAAGTAGCTCCTTTTGAAATATATACTTATTGGAGGAAATAGAGACAAGTTGCCATCTTGAATACATCATACATTTTTTTTAATGCAAAACATAGTACAATTTAAATTATCTGTTTCCATTTTCATTGAAAATGCAATGGCTTTCCTTTTGATTTTTAAATTAATGCATTCATTTGAAGAGTCGTCACTATAATTTAAAAATCTAACTTCATATGTAGATTCTCGTTCATTGAAGATGCATATTTCACCATTAGTTTATTAAGTTCACATTCATTTATTGACTCATGTTATGTGGTCATTCTCGTAATTTGCATCTGGGTTTCTCTTCCATTTGATAGCTAATATGCTACGAGAAATTCTTATCTGCACATAGATATAACATGTTATTTTTGTACATATTTATATAATTAATGTGTAAGAAAATGTTTCAATCAATATTTTAATTTTTTTTGGGTTGAGTGGAATTCATTTTTATGTGAGTGTATAAAGATGACATGTTAGATATGTGTACAAGCAAAAATTTGTCATATGCTATAATCCCTTTATGACACGTGTTTACGTGATATGTATAATTTGAGGGAATTTTTATTTTATTTTATTTATCTGTATAATTTGAGGGAGTTGCTACTTGCTAAGGTAATTTTTTTTCCTTGAGCATTGGTAACTTTGATAAGTTATCAAACATTTTTTTTGTTATTAATTCTCACCATAAATGTTTGAATTCCACTAAATATAATCAAAAGGGATTACTCAAATACTTAAGTTTTTTAAAATATTGTCAAATACTTTATTACTTATTTGTTACATATTTGATAATTTTTTTGTTTTATTATGAAAACCAACCATCAATAAATATTTGATAATTCGTCAAATGTTTTTTTTTAATCTCAATTCATCAAGTGTATTCATATTTAAGAAAAAAATAACTCAAATATCATAATAACTCCCTAATCAACCATCAATAATTAATAAAATGTTTCACAATTAATAAGTTACGTTACATTAAAACTTATTTTTTATAGGTAAAAAGAAAAAATGTTTATTTTTTGTCATGTTGTGAGTATATATTAAGTAGCATTTAACTTTCCATTTTTATCTATCTCCTGAATTTGCATGGGTTGCATTATTGCATATATTACTCCGCAGTGTTGGGGGATTACATATCATTGTTCTAACTTGATTTCAATTGCAACTGGGGTAAAGAACTCTTTTGCATGCCGGGTTTCATGATATAAAATAAATAATACACCTTCTTGTTTTGTTTCTACTTGAATATAGAGTTTCAATTACGTTATCCGGGGTACATGGAACTGAGGACGGTTCTTGCATTACTAACTATTTGTTACGTTCTTCTAAGTTCTGCCTACCCATCTTTTAACACTTTCCATCTCATGGATTATTAGGCAGGGTTACTTTTTGGGAAAATGTCCTTTAGACATATCTGGGGAAGGTTAGACTGCAAACATGACAAAGACAATATTGATACTACTCTTGTCTGTTACTTTTTCACTACCTACTGACATCTTTAACTCTTAGATTGACATTTGGGTCTTCGATATCTGCAATGACTACTATAAATACATCACTTCCCTAGTGATCTTTCAATGCTAGAAAGGTAGTGCATTATCTAGTTGTTGTATGTTGTAAGATAAGAGCCAAGCTTGTGTGTTCCCTGCATGGTGATCAATATCATATATGTTTCTTCCTTATTTTGATGGTACAAAAACATTGAACGACCTCAAACTACTTGGCAGATTGTGGAGATTTGGCACATACTGAAGGATCATAAATTTCCCTTGCACCATCCTCTTCTTGATTGAGCTTGTATCTAAGATTTAGGATATCATGGACGAGAATGTCAATTCAAATAATGCACACAAGAGCAAGTGGAAACTTCCTCTGTCAGTTTTCTTCAAAGATGCAAGGTACATATATGTTATCAGTCGTGTTTCTTGCAGGAGCAGCGTCATGCTGACTAGAATTTTATGACATGATATATTATATATATCTCAAAAGATTTCGTGGTGTCTTAGTTTACTGCTTTTTTCTCTCTTCAATCTCTCTGTCCATTTGTGTGATATACATTTCACCATACGAAGCTCTTGAGAGAAGCCATTCATGTAATTTTACGAAATACTAACACTTGCTTCTTATAATTAATGTGAATGTAGACTTGTTTTCAAGATGGATTCCCTTACTAAGGAGATACTAGGGATTGCATTCCCCTCTGCACTGGCTGTTGCTGCTGATCCCATTGCTTCTCTGATTGACACAGCATTCATAGGCCACTTGGGTACTTTTCCTTTTCATTAGAATGCTTGCACAAAAGAGACACACACATGTAATTTGCAAAAGTCATGGTTTTCTGCTTTGGCTTGACAATTGTTCCTGCGCACTGAGTGATACTAGTTGCAAGCTGTACTAGTCTTAAACCGAATTGTAACTGGGTTTATTTTAGAACATGTTTGGATAAGCTTTTTCCACTGTAAAAAAAAAGCTGTTTGTACAGTATTATAATATATGTTTGACAAAATTAACTTTAACTTTTACATAAAATTCAATACATTATAAAAAAAATTTAGGCTAATTTTCATAATACTGAAGATTAAAAAACTTATGATTTTATTTATAAATTATTTCTTATATTTTGAGATGTAAATATCATTTTATCCTCAATCAAATAATTTTTTTAATCATTCTATACCTATTTTAATAATTTAATACATAAAAATGATTTTTTTATACCATCCAAATAAAACAGATTAGTTTAAAATCGCTTTTCAACTAACGTATCCAAACATAAAAATGAATCGATTATAACAAAAAGTTTTTATACAATAATTAATTATTAAAATAATCAAAATTTTCACAGTTTTTCCAAACACACACTCTAACTTTTTAAGCTAACTGTTACTTTTACATGTGTTTAGGACCGGTGGAACTTGCTGCTGCAGGAGTTTCCATTGCTTTGTTCAACCAAGCTTCAAGGATTACCATATTCCCTCTGGTCAGCATTACAACTTCCTTTGTAGCTGAGGAAGATACTATTGAAAAAATCAATACCAAAGCAGCTGAAAAGCAGTTCGCTGAAGACATTAAGTCCAAGTCCAACGAAGTAATGTCTGATGATCATTCGCTTCAAGACATAGAAAAAGGTGCATCATCCAAAGAGAATAGTGAGACTCCTACAGAATCTTTGGCTGCAAATGGTGACACAAACGAGCTCATGGCAAAAATTTCTGTACCTGAGACTGTGGAAAAGGATGGTACTTTGAAAAATGAGACAAATAATGGAGATGGTATTTTCTCTATGTCCCCTTCTGCCTTTGCCATTCTATATCTATGTATACATGTCCATGTTGGTATGAATTTGCATCAAACACATAAGCACAGTGCCACAGACCTAGGAGTAGGACATCCATTAATTGTGATCAACCTTAGCATATCTTGTCATGGGCATGTGCGTGGAAGGAAATGAATGCATTGAAAGTTGAGTTGTTTTCTGACATTTTAACAAAATGATAACATTTCCTTATCAGATGCCAATACAAATACATGCAAGTCTTCCTCTGTTACTACTAGTAGTAATAAGAATGTATCAAAAGCTGGAAGGAAGAAGCGACACATTGCTTCAGCATCAACAGCACTACTTTTTGGCACAATCCTTGGCCTTCTTCAATCTGCAACCCTTATATTTGGAGCCAAACTTTTATTAGGTGCGATGGGTCTTAAACCTGTAAGTGTCTTCATTGTCAAGAGTATTTGTTACAGATCTTTCTTTATTATGTAGAGTATATTTGTCTAAGCTTTTACTAAGTAGAGCTATTTGTACTTTGTGTAGGGTTCTCCTATGCTAGTTCCAGCAGTGAAGTACTTGAGATTGAGATCCTTAGGTGCTCCTGCAGTGCTTCTCTCCTTGGCCATGCAAGGAATATTTAGAGGTTTCAAGGACACAACAACTCCTTTATATGTCATTGGTAGGTTGAAATGATCTGTTGTTTACGAATGAAGCATAATTAGAGAGATACAATGTGAAAGCATAAAAAGGCATAAATTAAAGCTTGCAAGTCAAAATTAAAGGAACTCTGCATAAAATTGTTAATCGGTTTCAAGTTTCAACTGTTTGCTTGAACAGAAAGAAAAACGGAAGGAACTCTAAATAAAAAGTAAATGGGATATCTTTTGTTTTTAAATTCATCAACATTTTCCCTAACTTGGTTCATTTGTGTGTTCGGTTTTATTTAGTTTCTGGATATGCTTTGAATGTCGCTTTGGACCCAATACTTATTTTTTACTGCAAATTGGGCATCAAAGGTGCAGCCATTTCACATGTCCTCTCCCAGTAAGTCTTACTTTGTTATATCCAAATATTGTTCATTGTTCATACAACTTCAACTAACAAAATGGTGATCGTTTCAGATACATCATGGCATTGGCCCTCTTGTTGATATTAATGAAAAAAGTGGACCTTCTACCTCCAAGCATTAAGGATTTGCAGATTTTTAGGTTTCTTAAAAATGGTATGGGGCTAACATATACCTCTTTAAATTAGATAAGTCCTTATTGTATAAGGTGGAGGAGATTAAACATAGCTTGTTGGTTTATAGAGTCTATATTATTATTGAAATCTCACTCTCCTCTATTGAAAATAAAAAATAGAAAAGAGAGAAAAATGGTCAGCTCAAATAGCAGCATAGTAATCAAACATACTGATCACATATCAAGCTAGAATTTACTTATGTTGGATTTTGTTTTCAATTTCATGAATAACTACAGGAGGTTTGCTGTTGGCAAGAGTAGTAGCAGTGACATTCTGTGTGACCTTGGCAGCATCATTGGCAGCAAGGTTAGGCTCAATTCCTATGGCTGCATTTCAAACCTGCCTGCAGGTCTGGTTGACATCGTCCCTTCTTGCTGATGGCTTGGCTGTTGCTGTACAGGTACATACAGAAACATTTGATCTTATTACTGGGATGTACCGTAGACATTTAACTTCTTAATCTTTGTGCAATAAAAATCAAATGAGTATTACACTATTACTAATCAGTTTCCCTGGCTCACAGGCAATTCTGGCCTGTTCCTTCGCTGAGAAAGACTATGACAAGGTAACTGCTGTTGCAACGCGGACACTGCAGATGAGTTTTGTTTTAGGAGTGGGGCTCTCCCTTGTTGTTGGAGTTGGATTGTACTTTGGAGCTGGAATCTTTACCAAAAGTGCTCTTGTTGTCCACTTAATCAGAATAGGCATCCCGGTATATTCATTGTACAACAGATGATGCTATAATGTTTTCTGTGTGATTTTCATCTAATTTCATTGAACCCACCAGTTTGTTGCTGCTACTCAACCAATCAATTCATTAGCCTTCGTCTTCGATGGTGTGAACTATGGGGCATCTGATTTTGCTTATTCTGCATACTCTTTGGCAAGTTCACATGCCTTTTTACCTTTTTCATAATATGTCATCTCTGTCCAAATTTATTGAGCCATTTGCTACTCTCTTTCTTCAGGTCATGGTGTCATTAGCAAGTGTTGCTTCATTATTCCTTCTATACAAGAGCAAGGGTTTCGTTGGGATCTGGATTGCATTAACCATCTATATGAGTCTTCGAATGTTTGCTGGTGTATGGAGGTAAACTTTCCCCAAGTTTAAAGCAAGCAACTATAAGATATTCACACTGGTTTCCAGCATGGTACCATGTTATAGTTCTTGCAGTAAACTTATATATCTAAAGCACAGAAACTATGAAATCAAGAACCAACCACATTTGCTTGAAAGATCATCACCTGCATAGGGTGTAGAGGAAATGCACAGACAACAACCATAAAGAGCTTGACGCATTGAAGAGTTGCAAATTGTATAGGATCTACAATATTAGCTGATTAATAACAATAAAGACATGAAAATCTCAAGCACCTCCACAATATTTTTATATTTTCGTGCTCAAGAAATTTGAAAACTAATTTGGAAAGCATGTCTTCACAAAATATTCTTAAAATTATTTATGGTCCTTTTGCTTCAAAGATTTTATAATTCAATTTTCCAAAGTTGGTTTACAAGCATGTTAAATGCATATGCAGGATGGGTACAGGAACAGGACCTTGGCGCTTTCTCAGAGGACGCTCATTGTCTTGATGATATCTAGCAAAGGAAATTTCATTGTTGAGCAGCACATGTTCTGCACCACTTTTTAGCATTTAGCTATGATCAATTGTCTTTTTACTGACATGATCACCTCTCACTATTGTTGTGATAATCTCATATCTTGGATTGGTCCATTTACACGTGATAGTGCTATGTTCAGAGTATCGTACTCTTTCTCTTCTTTCTTTTTTATCCTCCCTGAGGTGTTTCTTCCACTCATTGTGATTTTCTGGTATTTACAAGATTCTTCTTCCTATTTTCAGTATGTAAACTCTGAGTGCTTATATATGCATATATATATATATATGAAAAATAATTTGCTTTTCAATCATTTGGACTTTCGTGCTCTTTCTCCTATGTCTTTTACCTCTCTCTCTCTTGATATATGTGCTAGATACACGACGCTAGCTCCACAGCATATCAGCATATATAGGAATTGAAAAATTCAGAAAACATTCGATTTTTGTTCTTCTCCTCTTGTTTGGTTTCGCCAAGTAATATTCCAACGGCGAAACAGTTTAAATATTCTATGGCTTCAAGTGACATAAGTTGTATTAAAAGTTTTGTTATTTGTGTTGGAGCACACTTGTGATGAGTGTTGTGTAGTGAGAAAAAAGCTCTGTAGCACAAATAGTTCAAAATGGTCTATGTAATTATATCAAATATTTTGATATTTTTAAATATTTTTTTATTTATATATCTTTCAATTATTTTTAAAATAAAATTCTATGTCAATATAGCCCTATCGTATTGTATCCGTGTTTCGTATCTCTGTCTATGCTTCCTTAGAAAAAATTCTTACGTTGGTGAGATAAGAAGAAGAACAATGGTTTATAAACTTGAAAGGGTCAAAGACTAATTGGCTAGCTTTTTGGTTAAAATAGTTCTATCCAAGATTCATTAAAAAATTATCAATGCCAATACTATTCAAAGCCCAACTCCTCGAAGGCCCAATATCAAATGCCAAGATGCCTAGCTGAAGACACATTAAGAATCTGATTGTAGCTCCCACCTCCTCCAAGGCCCAATATCAAATGCCAAGATGCCTAGCAAGAATCTGACTGCAGCCTGTGAGAAAAAGGGTTCATGTTGGTGAGATAAGAAAGAAAACAATGATTTATAAACTTGGATGAGTCAAAACTAATTGGCTAACCTTTTAGTCAAAATGGTTCCATCAAAGATTCTCCCAAACCCAAATCATTTAATACCATGCCAAAATGCCAACAATATGAAATGAAGAATCCAATAATCTAAATATAAGCCACGCAGGAAAAGTGCAGGCTTGCTTGTTAAAGTGATCACACAAGACAAGGTATCTTGAAGATTCTTGCATAGAACACGGATTAACAGTATACCTTTAACACAATCAACCAAAATAAGACACTGGTTTGTTAAAGTGAACACGTAGGACAATATATATTGGTGATTCTTGTCTCTAGCTAGAAGCAGATTAACAGTTTACATTTACCATAACAAATCAAAATAAGAAACTATAAAAAATGATAAATTATAAAACCATAGAATTAAGTCATAATAATGGTTCATAAAATCATGTCTTTCTAAAAGATGACCCAATCAGAGAGTTCTGACTTCATGTCAAAATGGTACCTACAAACAGCTTTCTGTGGAATTACACAACTCCTTGACAAGTAATATAACATATGCATTTCCATCTATATTGTATGGCTACCAATCAATATTAGCCCAACAACTCCTACTTGGACAGTTTTTTTGGGTGCCTGTAGGCAGTAGGTATGCCAAATAGAGCTTTTCAAGTTCATGGCTTCTGTTGCTCTAACCACATACCCATTTACTTCAAACTTTTTGTATGGCCCATAAGATAATTTTTTATTTTCTTGTGCAATATTTTTTATTACCTTTACTTTTTTATTAAATACTTACTTTATTTAGTATTAAAAAAATTATTAAATTTTTTTTAAGAAATATAACAACACGCATCAGAAAGCTGTTCTCTCATAAAGTCCAATTCTGTGCCACTCTCTCCACCGTGATTTATGGTATTAGGAAAAAAAACATACGGGTTTTGAAAGCAAATCAAATTGGGAGCCATATTGAAGCATCAGACACAAGGAAAGGCCCGCATTACCGAGCCCAATCTCAACCCTTCAAGAGCACGAAAGACCAACTGCAATTGCGGAACAAGCGTCCTAGCATTTGTCATCCCTTTCATTCTCTGACAAAGAGAAAGGGTTGAATCAAAGTCTCGCCCAATCTGCTGATTTGGTTGCACCAAAAACAGAAGATGTTGGATAGTCCAATGCACCACTTAAAGAGGTTTTCTCTGAGGTCACTGCTCAAGGTATAAATGTTGGAGGCACTATCTACTCAGCTTCTTACATGCATATCCATTAGATTTAACCCGCGGACAAGGAAGTACGTCAGAACACCCTGTGTGAAAATGCTACTCCAGCCCCAAGAACATTGCTCAGCCCTTTTCCAGCTATAACCAACACTCAGGCAAAATCTTCAAAGTTCAGTATTGGAAAAAATTCTCAACTTCCTCACTCTAAAGTTAAGAACCGTGTAAAGAAGCTAGAAAGCAAGCAACACCGCACTCAATCAGATTATCCCCTCATTTCGGTCTCAATTCAGCACGCTTATGATAAACATAATTTTCATATATTAGTTAATTTTTTAATTTAATTTCTTAGATTTTTTATATATTTAATTAATTAGTCTTAATCATATTTTATAAGTTTTAGTTTAAATTAAGTTTAATTATATTTTTTAATATTATTAAAAAATTTTACACTATTTTTATATTTTGAGCATAACTTGAGTTTTATATATCTAAAAATTATGAATTTTATCTTATAAGAAATCTAAGAAAAATTTCTACAACTTTGATGAAGAACTCAAAGGCTGAATCGGATGTCTAGTAAGTCAGATTAGATCTGAAATTTAGAACAGAGATGCTGTAATTGGAACCTGGACAATATGTAGAGATTAAGTCATAATTTGGGTTGTAGGAGTTATATGGAGGTGAGATCAGTACCATTGGAAAGTTGAGACACAAATCTTCAAGTCTTATGAAGACCACTTATCAAAATTATGACTTTTTATGGTGTTCTTGCCCTTTGAATTTAGCTAACGGGTCTAAAGAACTGTTAAGAATATTCTAGGTACAATTCTCTCATCTTAAGTCCAAATTAGGCAAATTAGGTGTCCAATTAAAGTTAAGAGGAAGAAGGTTAACCCTAAGTTAAGGGCAAACTTGGATTTTTAATTTTTGAGACAGTTATTTAAGCAACAGCAGTAAACCCAAACCTAACCCTAATTTTCTCTTAGCTACTCTTACTTGCATTTTCTCTCTTCATCTCTCTTCTTCTCCCTTCTCTCTAGGTTTTTTTCTTTTATGTTTTTCCTTCCCTTCCATTCATAGAGGGCTAGACCCTTTTCAATTAATCCTAGGGATTGAATATCTTGATATTTAATTTTGAGATCTTGTTTTAATTGTTTTATATTTAATTGTTAATCAAGTTTCTCTTTTACCTCTTTTGATTTTATTAAATTTGGATTGAATTGCTTAATTTGATTTGGATATTGATGTGATAATTGCATAATTATCACATGTTTAATAAGGATTACTGAGATTAAACAATGTATCAAAAGTGTTTGATGTAACGTCCAAATACTAATATCATAGTATATCCGAAATATATATGAGTAAACATAATTAGGCACATCACTTCTAACATATAAACATTATACTACTTTTATAATAATCACACATGTTATTATAAAGAGCCTTGAGAGGAAAAAGTAATATTTACATGAACTTTATACATCTGAAAGTACAAACTAAGCCTCAAAGGGCATAAGTACAATACACAACACTTAATACAATCCAATGCAAATTCTATAATGTACAAAGCATGGGACAAAAGAGTAAATAAAACTATTATAGATCTCCATCTTCATTTCCTCTTCTTAAAAGAGTCTTTGGCTGGATTTATCATGGAAACAAACATAGGGGTGAGAATTCATAAATTCTCAATAGTATAATCATATTTAATGGCATCATGATAACTCCAACTACTTCAGGGAAAAACAAGTATCTTAATAACATGTAGAAATGTGGCAAATGTCAAAAACTATTCCTTTCTCTTCCCAAGGTAGAAAATTTAATTTTAACTATAGTTCAATTATCTCATAATTAACCATTCATATCAAATCATCAAGATAACAATAGATCATATATACATCCTCTTTGTGTAAACATTCATATCACAATTCTATGATCTATATACACACTTAACATCTCTTTAATAATAAAACAATTGTCCATACAATTGTAATTCATATGATAATGTTTATGTAATGTCATATGCTCATGCCTATGAAATGTCATATGATAATGTTTATTAGATGTTCCATGATAATGCTTATGAAATGTCATGAGTCTTGCATATTCCCAAGAACCCAGTTCCTTGTATTATCTGAGTAGAAAGGGTTAGAGAGGGAAAATGACCTCCTCACACTATCGGTAACTCTAGACTATTGATGGGGACCCTATTGGGAGGTAGGGAAGGGAAATGACCTCTTCACATTACTTGGTAGAGAAGGAAAATAACCTCCTCACACTACTGGTAACCCTGGCCAAATGATTGTGCACATCATATAAGGTTGCAATACTTAGGAATAGCAAGTATGGATCACTCCATCAAGAGATCCACATGTCATGTAGTATTATGTATATTAAGCATACTTTATGAACATGACAAGAATACAAGTCAAATTCATCTCATTATGTATTTATCTACTGCACAATGTCCTACTTCTCAAGTGAACTTAGTACACAAAACATCATTTAACAAATGAACTAAATACATAACATTATCACTTCTCAAGTAAATAAGGCATACAATATAATCATTAAAACATCACATTCTAAGTGTATAAGAGATTACCCCTATAAATATCAAATTCACACATTCATCATTGCATAAGTGCGCCAAGTGCTCATTCCCAGGTTAAATCATTTTTCTTAGTGAAAACCTCTAACTAATGCTCAATGTTCCATTTCTCAAGTGAACCCAGAGCACAATTTCATCTCCCACAAGTGGACTAAATGTGTTTTGTAGACATCATTGCATGATTCTACAATTACATCAATCTTCCAATGAACTAGACACACACAATTACCACTTCACAAGTTTAATGAGTGTACAAAGTCATTATACTTCAAAGATATACTAGATGAGTATTAACATCATAAGATATTTCAACACCTGGTAATCGATTACCAGCTCAAAATTGAGAAATCAGTGGCTTAGTAATCAATTACCAACATGTGGTAATCAATTACCACGTGAAATCCTTGCACTCCAGCAGCTTGGTAATCGATTATCAAGCCATGGTAATCGATTACCACCTTCATTTCTCGTTTCCCAGGAGTTTGGTAATCGATTACCAAACTCTGGTAATCGATTACTAGTAAGAGTTTATCATAAAATAGAGGTTTTCAACATAATAACCCTAAATATAACTACTTATAATCCATCAACAACAACATTTCTCAACATATATTCATTCAAAACAACCTCCAAAGGGATTTATCAATATAGGTAAATCATCAAAAACCCATTTTTATCAATCACTTGATCATGGAGATTCAAGCTATTCCTAAGCTTAGAAATCATCCACAAAACATATACATAACTTTTAAACATACAAATCACATCTTCCAATTCAAGTTCATTAATACAAAATCTTGATAACAAGAAGGGAAAGAAGTGTGATAACAATATATTTTATTTATTTAATAATCTTCTCACCGGACTTCTTAAGATTCAATTAAGTTTAATTAAGTTGATTTTGTCACATTTTATGATATTGAGCCTAATTAGATCATTGAAAGAATTATTACATGGATTAACCTTAATTTATCTATTTGACAGCGTTCAGTAAATTGACTATAATTTGAGTTGTAAATATTTGATTGATGTGATTCTAGTCTTGTAGGAAAGTTAATATAATTATCTACAAGTTTCATGAGATCTCAAGAGAGGAATCACACGTTTGGATAATTTAAATTGACGTGAAACTAAGAGTTAAAATTCTGATCCTAATAGCTTGACCTCTGTGCACTCATCAGCTCATTTCTTGAGCTATAGGAGTTCAATTGACACCAAACTAAACCCAAATGAAAGCTAAGACCCAAATCTATAACTTTCATGAAGAATATAAGAGCATATTCAGATGTCTAGTAGGTCATATTGAGCCTAGAAGTTAGAATAGATGTGTTGTTGCTAGAACCCAAACTCTATGCAAAGATTGAGCCATATCTTGGACTGTAGGGGTCAGATTGTGATGAAACCAGTGGCATTCGAAAGCTGAGACAAAAATATTCAACTCTCATGAGACCACTTACATAATAGGTGACGTTATGATAGAGTTATAATCATATGAAGGTGGCTGAATTGGTTGAGTGGGGAGACAAGCATGGCAATAATTTACCCACTCATCCACCCACTCATTAACAACTCTATTGTCATGTTCCACTTATCCACCCACTCATTAAACAATTCTCTTATCATTTTGTACCATTCATACTCTATAAAAGGAACCATGGGTTGCTCATTAGAATCATCTTGGTTTAGAGATCAAGATCTTGTTCCTGTATTATTTGTTTCTCTCTTATTGTAATTTTTTTTTTTTGCTCTAAATAGAAATTATATTCTTCTTCTTCTTCTTCTTCTCTCTATCTTTTTTCTTGATTCATGAGTAAGTAATTCTCATTTTACTTGGGTGAAAGGGTAAAACTTTTGGTAATGAAATAAAGTTAAATTAATCTATTATTGTGCTTGAATGTTATATTATCAAGTGGACATTATATGTGTTGTACTTTGTTTCCAATCAATTTAGAAATCCTACTTGTAAAGTGGATATCTTGATTTGTTGTAGATAAGAGTTTAACACAATGAATGTTTAAACTCATTTATAAGTGTTGGCGTTAGTAGATAATTAAAGGAACCATAATATAATTACACAGATAATCTTAAATGAACTTTAAATGTTGTATTTTTTTATTTGAACTTTTGTTATGCGTGGATTCTAATTGAGTTATAAAAGAATTAATGTTATCCTTAATTTAATTATCAAGAGTGGATCTCCTAACCCAAGCAAATTTTTTTTAATTATGAATAAGATTTATCACTTTTATCATTATAACAAATCCTTTCCTTATCTCAAAAAATTTTTCTTCATTAATTTCCTGTGGATTGACCTCGGACTCTTGAGAATTTGTTACTTGAGACAACCTGTACTTGGGTTTGTAACACATATCAATTCCGCATCAAAGTGAAGAAACTAAACATAATAACCACTACCTTAACTCCCCTTGAAAGTGGTTTTTCTTTCCTTGTTACCTTTCACTACAACAAAAATGGCCTATGACTATATTTTTTTGAGTGGTTTTGGCTACATTTCTTTTGGTAACATGTGAAAAGCGTACCTTTAGAGTGTAAAGGATACGCTTTTTAAGCATTGCTATATTATACATTTGGGTATGCTTTTTCAAATAAAATACAACACTAATAAAGTGTTGCTTATTTAACTATCAGAGACAACGTTTCCTAAGCGTTCTCTGATACATTTCTATATCGCGCAAAAACTATTTCTTTCCCACTAAATTATTTTTGGCAAACCTTTCTATTGATGTATACCACTGTGACTTTCAGAACACAAAGCAAGATCATCTCCAACTTTACTTTCAGAACCTCAAAGGCTCAAAGAAACTCCCCCGTACGTCTCCACGTTCTTTGTTCTTCACCAGCCTCTGTTCTTCGTCTCCACATTTTCTATTCTCTCCCTTTCTATTACACTGTCTCTCTGCCAATACCTTCTCTCTGTTAGGGTTTGTTGCGTGCCATTTTTTATGTGTGCCATTGTTCCTCAGGTAAGCGTTTCTCTTTGTTGTCCATCCTCTACCCTCTCGACACCTGCAAGACCAAGTAATTGATGAGGATGCGTTGATTTCAGGTACCGCTGCGTGCCGTTCCCCAATTTTGATTTCATCTCGTCACTTCTCTCAGTTGCTGTGTTGATTTTAGGTACCTCTCTTTGATTTGATTTCGGGTTCCCCAATGTATTTGATTTCAGGAACCTCTCTTTGATTTTGATTTCATCTCGTCACTTCTCTCAATTTTGATTTCATTTCAGGTACTTCTCTTAGTTGCCCATTATTGACACCTCTTTGCGGTATCAAACTTTTAACCTTTTGATAAGTAAAATGACACCATTTTGAATTGAATGATGAATGATTCATTTGTGTGACACTAGTGGGTTTTCAAGTTAAGATTCACAGACCACAAAATAGAGAATTGAGTGGAATGGTTTTAAGTAGCAGTACTAGTTGTTTTTTGTGATCCTAGGTAATTTTCAAGTAAATATAAAATGTCTTTTGGTGTTTCGGTGTTGATGTTTCATTTTGGAGCTATGCTAAGCATTATCTTGAACATTAGTGTTCTTCCTTTAAAACCTGTTTGGCAGTTTGGTTTCTGAGCTGTTTGCTAATCAAGGTCATGAATTTTTGTGAAGTTGTTTTCACATTCTGTTTATCGTTTCCACTATTCTCTGCATAAGAATTTATAGTATACACTTTCCAATCTCCTAAAAAAATATGATTTCATGCTTGTAGCTTTATCTATTCATAGGGCTGCTCACCCTTAAATCTGAATGTCCTTACCTTATTATTATTATTATTATTATTATTATTATTATTATTATTATTATTATTATTATTATTATTATTAAAAATCCCGAGGATAGTGATAAAGTTGTTGAAGAATTAAAAGCGAAATGACACAATTGTCCTTACTTATACATGTGATCGGCCTGAGACACTTGAAAATCTGAGTATATTTTGGCTCCCACATCTTCGCAAATTAGAGGTTCTGATCTTATATTATTTCTTTACTCTCCAAGGACTATATGTTCAATTGCAACTCCTTTTTTCTTTTTTAGTAGTGAAAAGAAGAGAATAAAAATGAAGGGTAAAATAAATATTCCTTAAGAATGGAAGAGGAAGATCCAAATAGATTAGTGTAGATTATTAAATTGTTAAACCAGTTTTGCTCTTCTTTCTTGTAAAAAATCTTCTATTCTTATGCACATGCTTGCATACTGATCTGTCGATTATTTTCATACTTTAAATGCCTTATGATTGATTTAATTGGACTCCATATGTGCTTAATTGTTGATATTTAGCTAAGTTTCTACTTTAGAGCTTAATTGGATGTTTATTGTGAAACTATGCTTAAATGTGGTTATAAACACTCATAAATGAATTATGCTTTTCAGGATATCTTTGAGTGTTTGAGTCCATTAGCATTGAACTGAGCTTGATGACCATTTGAGGAGAGAGATGAATGCTTAAGGAGATCAATATCACCTCTTGAAGCAATGAAAGAAAAGCATTTGTAAAGAATCCGGTGAAAATGAAGGTGTCAAATTACGAGCCCATGTCGAATTACAGGGGGCCTCGGGCCGTGTCAAATTACAGGGCCCATGTCACTGACGGGGGTGGGCGTGTCAAACGACACGGCCCGTGTCAAATTACGGGCCTGGGCCGTGTTCTTCTCTGACTTGTGAAATACATGGAATTGGGCTGACAGAAAAGTACAGGGCCTGGGCCGTGTCATATGACACGGCCCGTGTCGTCGCACCAGAAAGTTAAATTCGTATTTTAATGTTAAATTAGGTATCCAAACCTATAAATAGGGTTGCTTAGAGTCCTTAAAAGAGGGCTGGACAGAGAGAGTCGTCAAGGAAACTGAGAGAAACACGAAGACCAAGAAGGGGAAGGATTCGATTGAGGATTGGAGACTCGGATTCGAGCGATCAAAGATCAATCACTCTCAAGCCTTGGAAACTAGTTTGATCTTTAGTTTTTCTTTTCTTCTTTTGTTCTGAACAATGTTTTCTTTTAATTCTTCTTCTGTTTTTGAATTTGCCATGTGTGGCTAAACTTCTTGATTGGTTAAGGGAAGATGAAACTCTAGTTTTGATTATGTGAATCTTGCATACTTCTTTATATCAATACAATTATGTTTTTATTCATATGTTTCTGTTCTTAAATCAATATAAAGGTTTTTATATCCTTACCAAATTTCGAGAGTGGTAAAACTAGGATTGCTATGCGCGGTTGCGGTGGTATGACTAGTGAAACATATGATCTAAGTAATTTAATCCCGGTGTGTGATTAGACCTTAGTGTGATTGGTTTTCTAATTCTTAATGCAATCATTAGGTAGGTGTAAGAGCGGTTGCTTTACAAATAACTAATGGTTAGGGTTTGATTTGAGCGGTTGCTGAATTAAGCGAAACTTAAGGAAGACATGGGATTTATCTCGCAATTGCATAAGAACATAATTGATCATGTTGGTATAAAGGGTAAGTAAGTTGGCATAATCATATAAATCTAGTGGTGGATTCCATCTCTTAACCAATATCTTTAACTTGATAATTCAATCTGTGTTTACTGTTTTGATTTAAGTTTAATTTCTCTTTTTAGTTTTAATCAACAAAACCCCCTTTTACTTTTACTCTTTATTTTTCATCAGAGTTTAATTTAGGAATTGGATTGATAGTGTTAATTGAATTGGTTCTCTGTGGATCGACCCTTACTTACTACAACTAGTTGTAAGATTTTTATATTTTTTGTGGAACTTGGCAACTGTTTTTGATATTATATTTAATCACAATCCACACCACACCAAATTTTGGCGCCATTGCTGGGGAACTAATTTTTCAATTGCGCTATTAATTTGTTTCCTATTTTTACTCTGTTTTTATTTTTTTTTTATTTTAATTTTTGATTCTTTCTTTCTGAGTGTTTGTAAGTGTTGATATCCATTGATCATGGAAGCTTGTGAGATTTGCTTATCATCTGGACATCCCACTGATTTGTGTCCCACTTTCCTAGTAGACACAAATGAGGAGGTAGAGGCAGTATGGGGATATTCTGAACCGTCCGACAACTACAACCCCTACTCCAATACATATTATCCAGGGTGGTGGGATCCTCCTAACTTGAGTCATGGGCAGCAACAAGTTCAACCTCCTAGGCAACCTGAACCTTCACCTTTGGAGGAGCTAATAAGACAAATGGCCACTAATAACATTCGGTTTCAAAGAAGAGACAAAGGCCATGAGCGATGACCGCAAAACTCTTTGGGGCGTTAGCCACGTAATCTCGCATAAGATGTCAAGCCTAATTTACTCGGGAGACTTCCCTCACAATTCGAAGAGGATATGAAGGATGATCCTAGTGCTGTCACATTGCACAGTGGGAAGACATTAGATGAACCCACCTCTCATCCACAAGCTATTGAAGAGAAAGAAATAGAGCCTGAAGAGGTAAGTGAGGAGGGGGAAAACTCTAAGGCCCCCAAGGTAAGTATTCTTGAACCCCTTCCTAAGGTAGTGGAGAGACAGTATGATGAGTTGTGTGATGAATTTCCTGATTTTATTGGTTTCAATAATTATACTCATTGCAACTCATGTACTGATTGTGATGGTGACATGATATGTGTTATTTGTGCTGAAATTTTTGCATTCTTGAGAGCTGATGATTCTGTTTATACAAAAGCTAATGTTGTTGAAGGATCTATCAATAATACTTTTGATGCAGTTACAGGGTCTAAGATACAAGGAGAGATAGAATTGCAAGCTACTGAAGAGTTTTCAATGAAGGGTGAAGAGCACCAGATGACGGACACTGCTAAAGTGGATTTTGTTTTTGGGCCATGGTCCAATAGAAACTATGCATATGAAGTTGATGAAGTGCACATATTACTTTTCAGTGGTGAAGTCAAGGCAATTAAGGAAGGCCAATGGAACCCTGGTGGAAGCCCTCATGCTGTTTCAACCATAACTTGGTCATTACGTTTTAGCCAATGGGACCCCAGTGGAAGCTTTCATGTTATTTCAAGCATAAATTGGTTATTATGCTTTTGCCAATGGGATCCTGGTGGAAATTTCTTCATCTACCTCTGTTACTTCAATTAATAAGGATGTTTCTTTCCTCTCTTTTATTTTACTTGTCCTAAATTTATTAATGATTGTTTATTGTTGAGGTTTACATTGAGGACAATGTAGAATTTAAGTGTGGGGAGGAATTGACATTTTGTTTTCTGTTTTATTTTTTTTTTATTTTAATTTCTATTTTCTATTTTTGAACAAAAATTGTGTTTTTATTTGATTTCCAATGATGTTTTGAGATTTGTGAAGTCTATGAGTTTGAAGCAATTGAAATTCAAGGTTATGATTTATAAATTTCTTCTGTCATCTTGAATTTGGCATGCTTGGTTTTGGATGTTTGATTGATGAATTGAGTTTGATAGATGCATACCTGGTGAGATTTTGGGCCTTTTGATGGATGAATTTAACATTTATACCATTCTCTTCTTTCTTGTGTGATTTTCACTCATGTCATATTGATCACTCTAGAACTTACTTTAATTCTTTTTTAGGCTACATTTTCACTTGCATACATGAACATGATTGAGGCATTCTTTTGTGATTGACTACTTTGGCCAAATAGCCAACCTTGCATTATTTCCCTTTGATTAACCCCTTGAGCCTATTTGCCTATTCTTTGTCTTATCTCATTTTATGCCTTATGTGAAAAATCATGATTTTACCTTACCTTAGGGAATGGGAGAGCATTGGTTCATTTTCATTTGGAGGAGCTCTTTTGTTGCAAGTGTTTAATAGGACAAGTGTGGGGGTTGTGTAAGTTGATGTGTAATATGCAAGGTGTTGAAAAAAATATGCAAGGTGTTGAAAAAAATATGCAAAGAAAAAGAAAAAAAAATTCAAGAAAGGTTGTAAAAGAAAAGAAAGAAAAAGGAAAGGAATATGTAAAGAGAATGTGCATTATATAGATTTGAGGGGATAAAAATTTCATGTTTGTCAATTGAGTTCCTCCCCAATATTCTTTCATTCTCTTGGGTGCTCATCTTACCATACTCATATTATTTTCTTCCCTTACCTTAGCCCCATTACAACCTTAAATAAAGTCCTCTTGATTTGTGTGTGCATGTGTTTGAGTAGTGGAGAAGTAGAAGATAAGCAAGCTTATGGTAGTGCATTTTTCATGGGTTGAATTGAGTGAAATACTTACATTGTAAACACTTGAGAGATTGAGAGTGTATCTTGTGAGAATCTATCATTCTTAATTCATGCTTTTCAAATTGAAGATACCTTGCTTGTTGGTTGGAAATGTGAAGAATTGTTATCTCTTGAATGTTTTGATCCCTTGATTCTTTTCTTGCTCTTCTTGCTCACAAACCTCTCTTGAATATCATTGGAAATTGAGTTCTTTAAATTTTTAGGTTTTGAATTTGTTTTGTTTTCCCTGTTCCTTGGTTTGTCCTTATGTTTTGCCCAGGAGTGCAAAAGGCTAAGTGTGGGGGTATTTGATCTGTCGATTATTTTCATACTTTAAATGCCTTATGATTGATTTAATTGGACTCCATATGTGCTTAATTGTTGATATTTAGCTAAGTTTCTGCTTTAGAGCTTAATTGGATGTTTATTGTGAAACTATGCTTAAATGTGGTTATAAACACTCATAAATGAATTATGCTTTTCAGGATATCTTTGAGTGTTTGAGTCCATTAGCATTGAACCGAGCTTGATGACCATTTGAGGAGAGAGATGAATGCTTAAGGAGATCAATATCACCTCTTGAAGCAATGAAAGAAAAGCATTTGTAAAGAATCCGGGCTGAAAATGAAGGTGTCAAATTACAGGGCCCATGTCGAATTACAGGGCATAGGCCGTGTCAAATTACAGGGCCCATGTCACCTGACGGGGGATGGGCCGTGTCAAACGACACACTTGCCCGTGTCAAATTACGGGGCACGGGCCGTGTTCTTCTCGACTTGTGAAATACATGGAATTGGACCGACGAGAAAAGTACGGGGCACGGGCCGTGTCATATGACACGGCCGTGTCGTCGCGCACGAGAAAGTTAAATTCGTATTTTAATGTTAAATTAGGTATCCAAACCTATAAATAGGGTTGCTTAGAGTCCTTAAAAGAGGCTGGAGAGAGAGTCGTCAAGGAAACCGAGAGAAACACGAAGACCAAGAAGGGAAGGATTCGATTGAGGATTGGAGACTCGGATTCGAGCGATCAAAGATCAATCACTCTCAAGCCTTGGAAACTAGTTTGATCTTTAGTTTTTCTTTTCTTCTTTTGTTCGAACAATGTTTTCTTTTAATTCTTCTTCTTGTTTTTGAATTTGCCATGTGTGGCTAAACTTCTTGATTGGTTAAGGGAAGATGAAACTCTAGTTTTGATTATGTGAATCTTGCATACTTCTTTATATCAATACAATTATGTTTTTATTCATATGTTTCTGTTCTTAAATCAATATAAATATTTTTATATCCTTACCAAATTTCGAGAGTGGTAAAACTAGGATTATCTATGTGATTTTGCATATGTGGTATGACTAGTGAAACATATGATCTAAGTAATTTAATCCGGTGTGTGATTAGACCTTAGTGTGATTGGTTTTCTAATTCTTAATGCAATCATTAGGTAGGTGTAAGAGCGGTTGCTTTACAAATAACTAATGGTTAGGGTTTGATTTGAGCGGTTGCTGAATTAAGCGAAACTTAAGGAAGACATGGGATTTATCTCGCAATTGCATAAGAACATAATTGATCATGTTGGTATAAAGGGTAAGTAAGTTGGCATAATCATATAAATCTAGTGGTGGATTCCATCTCTTAACCAATATCTTTAACTTGATAATTCAATCTGTGTTTACTGTTTTGATTTAAGTTTAATTTCTCTTTTTAGTTTTAATCAACAAAACCGCCTTTTACTTTTACTCTTTATTTTTCATCAGAGTTTAATTTAGGAATTGGATTGATAGTGTTAATTGAATTGGTTCTCTGTGGATCGACCCTTGCTTACTACAACTGGTTGCAAGGTTTTTATATTTTTGGTGGAACTTGGCAACTATTTTTGATATTATATTTAATCACAATCCACACCACACCACATACATCCGTGCTTCATACAACTTAATAAAATTCACATTATATATTCATCTTTGTTATTTTGAGTGTATATATGCTTGATATGGATATTTGAACTTAATGAACAGGTAAAAGTCCTAGTTATAATGGTTGGTTGTAAGCATGGGTTATGTGTCCATTTGTGGGCTTGTGGTTGCTGAAGTAGAAGACCAGCCTGCTATTGAAGAGCAATGCAGTCTTAAAATGGCTAAAAGGAAGCCAATCCACCCTGTAATGAGTCTTGATCAATTTCTTGAAAAATAAGGGATACATATGGAGGGAGAAAAACAGGTCGATATTTAGCCAATGGATGATCTTGAAGGAAATAGTATGGCATCGGATGATGATGATGTTGATCATGAAGTTAGTGGCAATGACTTTGTTGGAGATCAAGTTATGGAAACTGATCAAGTTGAAGGCGGTATATTTTAAACTTACTTTTTTAATTACTTGTATATTTTATGCTCATTATATGAAAATATTGCATGCTCAACATTCAACTATAATAACTTTTTTATATTTTTGGCTATTACATAGAACTAGGTACAATGGAAAAAAAAAACCCTAGGAAAAACAACTTACAAATCAATTCATGCAAGAACTATGGAAGAACGGGAGGATGTGACATTTGATAAGGGACAAGCAGTAGGACCACCTAACAAAAGAGTATATGATTTAAGCAATTTTCTAGGCACAATTGCTAGGAATCCAAGATTTATCACCCTGCTATATACTACTTGGACAACTATGTCAAAAGAAAATAAAAACCGCATGTGGAAGTATGTTAGTGTAAGAACAATGAATTTTTCTTATTTTGATTTTTATTTAGTTTTTCTTACTACATGATATTAACATTTATGTCTAAGTTCATCCTTCCAAATGATGCAAAGAACATAAGGGAAAGATTAAGAAGCAGCATTTTGATAAGTATGATAACATGAAGATATGTTGAAAAATCATCCTACAGACATATCAAAAGTAACTTTTGACAAATTGATTAACTATTAGAGTCTTCCCATTGTCCAAGTGAGATAGAACAATATTTTCTAACTTTAATGAAATTACTGATCTAGTTATATTTTTTTTATGATTTTATATATATATATATATATATATATATATATATATATATATATATATTTCTCTTTTTATTGGAATGTAGTCTATGTGTCATATGAATTATGTAAATAAAAAGAAGCAGAAGTTTGGGCATCAGATAGGGCCTGTAAACTTTGGAATAGTACGCGTGAGACTGGTATTAATCTTAGACACTTGGGTTGGCACATGAGTTTCCTTTCTTCTCATACCTTGCTAGTATAGTCTTGATTGTTTGTACTTTTCTTTTCATTCTTGTAGCACTCAACCAAAGAGAACAATGAAGATCCAACAAAATCTGAAATGTTTATTGCAACCCGCACAAGTAGCAAAGGGAAAGAAGTTGATTAAGAAACAAAAGCAGCAATTGTAAGCAAATGAAGTGTGTTATTATTAATGATATTATTAATGTTATTATTGATGTTATTATTAATGTTTCTTTTAAACAGTCAGATCTTCAAAATCGCCAAGATGCTGGAGAAACTGATGAGGATGCATTCGAAGCAATGTTTGGGAAGGAGTAGCCTGGTTGGGGTTCAATGCTATGGTAGATCAGTAACAACGACTTACTTAAAAAAAGATGCAGAAATCAACAAAATCAAACAACATCGCAATGAGATATCGAATCCTTGTATAGTGAAGTCAGAGATTTGAAGGGAGAGGTTAAAGGATTACGACATCTTGTAAAGGTTTTGTTGCAGCAAAACAACCCTGGAATGAGCGCAGAAGAAGTTGAAGCATTACTACAATGTACCCAACACTCTCCACTGGATGCGAATAGTGCACAAGGTGTCGCAGACCACCATCTTCAATGTTCCTCTGGATTAACTCATGTTCCAAACCATGAAATGATATCTTGTCTTCATATTGTGTTGTTCCAAATAGTTTAAATTCTAGAGCTATAATGATAGGGACATATTTCAACAGGTTTTGTTTGAATGGTTTGTAGGGATTAATTCTATAACTGAGATTTTTTTTTTTGGATTATGTGATTCTGTGATTATCTATATTCTGTGATGTTGATCCTTGTTGGTTTTGTTAATGGTTGCTTGGTTTGGTGTGTATCTGTTAGTAATGCATATGCAGTTTACTTTGTTAGCACGCATGGTGTAGTCCAATACTCTTTTTTTTGTTGGTTTCCATACAATTTCAATTTAGTATGCATCATAACTCATAATACCAAACTACTATATTGCTTATTGTAATACATTAATTACATAGTATGGATTGTAAGTTAATGATTGGAGGGAACATTATCTTGTATCTTTATTGTGTTTTGTATCCACATGCCATAGATATGTATATATCTGATATTTGCATGTTTTATAACAAGTAAACAGTAATTTTGGTAGTTAACAACCTGAGGGACCAATTTGGCAATAGTGCGAGGAGGTGGCCTTCTGCTAGCATAAGGTGGTCTCTGATTAGGGGAGAGTGGCTGGAGATAAGAGCTGTATGGATTAGGATGATGCATGGCTATCAAAGGGCTCAACTTTTAGAAAATGTTCATCAGTTTCTTGAGGGCTTACATTCCAATTATTGATCATGATGCCAAACAGCAGTACAATAAGCACTTGTTTTTTTTTTAAATGTCTTAAATAAATTTTGAACTTTATTGGTGTTTTGACTATTTTCTTTTGTTCAAGCTATAAGATTTTGGTAACATTTGCTCTTGCTACAAGATTTTGGTGATAAGAAAATGACTAGCATTGTGTATCCCCAACCACAGTGAAATTCTCAAGTTATGTTGTTGAGAATCTTGACAAGTTACTCCATGTCTTATCATTGACCAGGATATCCAATAGATGATTAAAGTTTGGGATTATCATTTCATTACATGATTATTATTCTCATTGTTGCTTGCGTCTAAAATTTATGCTCATTCCATTAAAAACTCACTAAATTTTCAGTTTTTGGTATGGAGAAGACTGGCATCGTTGGCTTGGTCCTATTTCATATGACTATCCATCATATCTTAATGGAGAATTGCCTGGTGATTACTACTTTTACATTGCTGGGCTTATGCATTATGCATAAGCTGAGATAAATTATAGTGTTGGGCTTTTACAAAGCCTAATCCTTTCAAAATTTTTTTGGGTTTATTTATTTCAATTTGACCAGTGACAATTTCTTGAAATAATGTTGTGCTGTGCTTTCTTGATATCTAACTGACAGGCCATGTGTTTGAATGGTTTTATTTCTTTGATATGTATGAGTTGTTGAGATTTTTTGGCTTTTTAAAAATGAATCTATACATTACTAATCCTTCTAGTTTAATTTAAATTTGCAGGACAATGCTGGTACTGCATTCAGGGATGGCAATAGAGCTACTTCGTATATTTGATGTTCATGAAGAGAACCTAACGAAGATGATTTCTCATACATTGTGAATTATATATATCTTTGTCGCAACTGTCTCGAAGGGCGCCGCAAAAATAAAAAGAAAGAGGAGGATAGGACCTCGGGATGTTGGGAGTCGCCACCAATCGCTTTATCCATTAAATGGAATGGTGCAATTGGACACTTGAGAGATGGTCTACGTTTCAGAGTTCATGATTCGGGAGTTGATTACGGGTAGGGAAGGTATTAGCACCCTACACCGTCCGTTCTAAAAACGATTACCTATTTAATCTAATGTTATTTGCAAGTTAATTAAATTGGTCCTTTAAAAACTAAAAAAATAGAATTTTTTTATTTTTATTTTAACATGTCCCATTTTGTCAAGCATAATATCAAGAATGATAAATAACTAAGACAAGCAATGGGTGGCTAAATAGCCATTATTTTGAAACAAATTCTAAGTCTATAACATATTATATAAAAGTGGTGAATTAAAATTTTATTTTTTTGAAAGAAGTAATTTTCCAAAATAAATGGCCAAATAAAACATTATTTCAATGAATAAATTTTAATTCAAAGAAATTTATTTAAAGTAAGAGAATTTTTCTTAAAAAAATGGCCAAATAAAATCTCATTTATTATTAAGAAAAAATATTTTTAAGCATAAAGAGATTTTTGCAGTAATTTTAAAAAAAAATCTTTATAAAAATAGAATTTTAATTCACCACAATTATGATGTTGAACTGTATGAAATTGTTCACTTTTATTTGAGGATTTTTTTATTTTACAAAATGATTTTTATTTTTGTATTTTTTTTTAAAAAAATAAATAAATTTAAAAAAATTATTTAATTTAGTGTGAGAATTAGACCACGCCATGGCTGCTCCCGCAAAATCCAATATAAACCTCAAGATTATTGGGAAGAGTGTAATCGATGATCGGCTTCCGATCCTCTCCCAATTTTTCCGTCATCGGTCGTTTTATTTGATTAATACAACAATAATTAAATTAAAATCACATACTAATGAGTATAATAATCATAATAACAAACAAACAAAATATTATGTATTTTTTATTTTATTTTATCTTTTATTTTTTTATTTTTCTTCTTTTTTATGTATTTTTTATTTTTATTTTTTATTTATTTTAAAGGAAAACAATTTCATTTTTTAAGTTTTTTATCTATTTTTGTTTTTGAATTAAAAAAAAAAAAGGAAAAAGGGTGGTCACGGTTGACCACCCAAATTTAAATATACATATATATATAATAATAATAATAAAGGAAAGGGTGGTCACGGTTGACCACCACCAAAAAAAAAAAAAAAAAAGAAATGGGGGACAAGGTTGTCCCCGTAACTTAAAAAAGACAAAAAGGAGAAAAGGTTGGTTTTTTTAAATAAAGGAATCAGAAAGAGACCCTTTTGGTCTCTAATAAACAAAACGAAACAGAGAATGAAAGGAGACTTACGGTGGTGACGAGATGGGTGCAGGTGATCGGATCCGGTGCGGGGCGTCTGGTGGAGCTGGGTCGGCGACGAGTTCGGATCTAGACGGTTCTCACGGCTGGTGGAGGCGCTGAGTCGACTCGGTTGAGGTGAGTTTGTGGTTATGGTGAAGGTTGAAGATGATGATGAATAGTGGGAGGGGATTTTCGTATCTGTGGAATTTTTTTCTCTTTTTTCCGTATGAATTTTCAAGTCTATGATTGCTTTGTAATTGCTCTCTTTTTTTGTTTCTGAAATCCCCTCTGAACGATTGAATCCCCCCTCTTGTATTTTTCTTCTCCTTTTTATTCTGCTTGAGATGCCATTACCAATTGATTTGCACTCATTTTCATTCAATTTGTAATGATTGGAATACAAATGGGAAAGAAAACTGACAAAAGTTTTTAATCCAATTTAGTGTAGTCAAATTTGTTTGTGGAGGCTAGGTCAAGCAAATTTGGAAGGGAAGGGAAGGGTTGAGATGGAAAATGGGTTATGGGTTAAAAACGAAAATGGGTTACGGGTTGAGATGGAAATTGGGTTGGGTTGACCCGTAGTGACAAATTTTTTTCCTTTTTTTTTTTTTTTTTTTTTTTTGTAAAGAAAGAAATTAAATTAAATAAAATAAAAAAAAAAAATTGGATAAAATTGGGTATCAACAATTTGCCCCCTTTGTTGTACATTTAGGATAAATGAAAAACAAAGGAATTGATTCAATTTTATCCATGAAAGGGTAAAAACTTGCAGATTTAGGTATCCGCTGAAACTTAACAAAAAACTTAAAAGCAATGGGTACGAGGACCCAAAAGCTTGTAGAGTCAAGTATCTGCTGAAACTTAACAAAAATAAGGTAAGAAGCTTACGGAGTCGGGTATCCGTTGAAGCTTAACAGAAAACTTAAAGGCAATGGGTACGAAGACCCGATAACATAAACAATAGGTACGAGGACCCAAAAGCAACGGGTACGGGCACCCAGAAAAGGTAAAAAGCTTGCGGAGTCAGGTATCCGCTGAAACTTTACAGAAACAAGGTAAAAAGCTTACGGAGTCGGGTATCCGTTGAAGCTTAACAAAAACAAGGTAAGAAGCTTACGGAGTCGGGCATCCGTTGAAGCTTAATAGAAAACTTAAAGGCAATGGGTACGGGGACCCAAAAACAAACAATGGGTACGAGGACCCAAAAGGTAAAAAGCTTACGGAGTCAGGTATCCGCTGAAGCTTAACAAAACAAGGTAAGAAGCTTACGGAGTCGGGTATCCGTTGAAGCTTAACAGAAAACTTAAAGGCAATGGGTACGAGGACCCGAAAACAAACAATGGGTACGAGGACCCAAAAGGTAAAAAGCTTACGGAGTCAGGTATCCGCTGAAGCTTAACAAAACAAGGTAAGAAGCTTACGGAGTCGGGTATCCGTTGAAGCTTAACAAAAACAAAAAGAAAATGGGTACGAGGACCCATAAAACCATGGGTGCGGGGACCCAAAAGCTTGCGGAATCAGGTATCCGCTGAAGCTTAACAAAAACAAGGTAAGAAGCTTACGGAGTCGGGTATCCGTTGAAGCTTAACAGAAAACTTAAAAGCAATGGGTACGAAGACCCAGAAAAAAGAAAACAATGGGTGCAGGAACCCAAAACTAAAAGACAATGGGCGCGAGGGCCCAGAAAGGAAAACACAATGGGCGTGGGGGCCCAAAAACGAGAAAACAATGGGTGTAGGAACCCAAAAACTAAAAGACAATGGGCGCGGGGGCCCAGAAACAAGAAAACAAGGGTGTAGGAACCCAAAAACTAAAAGACAATGGGCGTGGGGGCCCAAAAAGGAAAACACAATGGGCGCGGGGGCCCGGAAAGGAAAACACAATGGGCGCAGGGGCCCAAAAAGGTAAAAAGCTTGCAGAGTCAGGTATCCGCTGAAGCTTAACAAAAACTTAAAAGCAATGGGTACGGGGACCCAGAAAAGGAAACAATGGGTACGGGGACCCAGAAAAGGAAACAGCAATTTGGACCTTTGTAGGTCAAGGCTAGCAAAATGAGAACAAATGCACTTATGCATGCTTCAAATGTATGAGAGTATGAAAAAATTTCTTTTTTTTTTTTTTTTTTTTTATTTGTTTTATTTTTTTTTGTCTCCACGACCCTTGAGGACATGATTGCAATCATTTTCAAAGATGAACTGGAATAGGATTTAATGGCATCCTTTCATTTGTCTATTCAGCCGATGGTTGAAATGTCCAACCAGAATGACCCTTGAGGTGTGCATTAAATATGACACATAAGAGCAATAGGAAAACTCTTTAGATGACCCTTGAGGTGACCTGGTTGTCCTTTTTTATCAACATTCTTATCAGGAATCATTGTGTTTCCCATACCTTTCAAGTCATTAGCAATTCTCAATGCTCGGACAGCAATGTCACACATTTCACATTCCAATTTATAATTATTAGAAAAATGCATATTGAGTCAAAGAAGAGGCAAAGGTAAAAACATGACGATATTGTATTGAAATGGGAATGGTGAAAAGAAAGCAATATTGTGGTCATCAACATGAAATTTACAGAGGGATGATAAGGGCAAAGGTCTTCAGCTCTTCCAATGAAACCCTTTATCGTAATCAGTGTCAATCCTCTGTATACCTGATTTTGAACACCCGTTAACCAGCCTATGAAGACTTTGATTGCCCCAGTTAAGATTATTTGGCCTGTCCCAATATGAAAACTTAGTTTGCTTTAAAACAGATATTTGCTCCTCCCTGGCATGGAGACTCAACCGCTCAGGTCTCACTTCCTTTGTCATATCAAGCACTATTGTCATTTTATTTTGGACCTTAACTTTTGCCTAGGTCGCTCTTTCAAGTTTTCAACCTACCAGGTCGCTCTAACTTTTGCCTAGGTAGCCTTTTCAGGTTTTCCACCTAGCGAGCCATGTTTTTCCCTTTTTTTTTTTTTCTTTTTCTTTTTTTGTTTTTGTTTTTTTTTTTTTTTTTTTACAAGTAGTGCTTTTACGCATAATATTTCTTAATTGCATCTGAATTTACAGGAAGTGGTAGATCTTCACCATCCATTCTTGTGAGAATCAAGGACCCTCCAGAGAAAGCCTTCTTCACGACATAAGGTCCTTCGTAATTTGGAGTCCATTTTCCTCGGTGATCTTTTTGCATTCAAGCGGGATCTTTTTGAGTACTAAGTCTCCTTCTTGAAATTGTTGAGGGCGCACTTTTTTTGCATAGGCTTTCATAAGCCTCCTTTGATATAACTGGCCATGACACAATGCAGTTAACCTTTTACCTTCAATAAGATTCAACTGATCTAGTCGAGCTTGGACCCATTCGGCCTCTTCCAGTTTTGTCTCCATCAGTACTCTTAATGAGGGGATCTCTACCTCAATAGGGAGTACGGCTTCCATTCCGTAAACTAAAGAGAAAGGAGTTGCCCCAGTTGAGGTACGGACAGACGTGCGATAACCATGCAGAGCAAAGGGAAGCATCTCATGCCAATCTTTGTATGTCACAACCATTTTTTGGATAATCTTCTTAATGTTTTTGTTTGCTGCCTCAACAGCCCCATTCATTTTTGGGCGGTATGGCGAGGAGTTATGATGTTGGATCTTGAAATTCTCGCACATTTCCTTCATCATTTTGTTATTCAAGTTGGTTGCATTGTCAGTGATGATCTTATTCGGTAGACCATAACGACATATCAACTCTCTTTTGATGAACTTGATCACCACATTCCTAGTCACATTGGCATAAGAAGCAGCTTCAACCCATTTGGTGAAGTAGTCTATCGCGACAAGGATAAAGCGATGCCCATTTGAGGCCTTAGGTTCAATAGGTCCTATGACATCCATACCCCACATGGAGAATGGCCACGGTGCTGCTAGGACATTCAAGGGGACTGGAGGCGCATTGATCTTATCAGCATATGTTTGGCACTTGTGGCACTTCCTCACATGATTGAAGCAGTCAGTTTCCATGGTTAACCAATAATAACCAGATCTTAGGATTTTTCTTGCCATTGCATGTCCATTGGAGTGAGTTCCAAAAGAATGCTCATGTACTTCTTCAATAATCTTTTCTGCTTCCATTGCATCAACACATCTTAGAAGCACCATATCATGGTTTCTTTTGTAAAGTATTTCCCCACTCAGAAAATAACCCATTGCGAGCCTCCTCAGGGTCCTCTTGTCATTTTCTGAAGCACCTGGAGGGTACTCCCTATTCTTGATGAAACATTTGATGTCATGGTACCATGGCTTCCCATCAGGCTCATCTTCAACCACTTGACAATATACAGGATAGCCACGACTTTCCATTTTTATAAGTGGTAGGTCTCTTTCATGACTTACTTGGAACATTGATGATAGTGTGGCCAAAGCATCAGCCAACTGATTTTCTTCTCGAGGAACATGATGAAAAGTGACTTCATCAAATTGCTCGATCAATTCTTTGATGTAAACATGGTATGGGATCAGTTTAGCATCACGGGTCTCCCATTCTCCTTTTAGTTGATGAATGACCAAGGCAGAATCGCCATATACTTCCAAGATCTTTGCTTTTGATTCTATTGTCTTTGCTGAATACCCAAAGCACACGCTTCGTATTCTGCTATATTGTTAGTACAGTCAAAACACAACCTTGCTGTGATTGGGATAAATTTTTCTTCAGGGGAGATCAAGATAGCTCCAATGCCGTGCCCCAGTGCATTAGAGGCTCCATCAAACCACATAATCCATTTTCCTTTTTCAGAGGAATCCTCATTTTTAAACAGAGCCATTATATCTTCATCGGGGAACTCACATTGCATCGACCTATAATCTTCTATAGGTTGGTTAGCCAGATAATCTGCAAGGGCACTTCCCTTAATTGCCTTTTGGGTGACATAAATAATTTCATACTCCGATAATAAAACTTGCCATCGCGCGATTCTCCCAGTGAGAGCAGGTTTCTCAAAGATATACTTGATAGGATCCATTTTGGACACCAACCAAGTAGTGTAACACAACATGTATTGCCTCAATCGATGGGCAGCCCATGCCAAGGCGCAACAAGTTCGCTCTAACAATGAGTACTTTGCCTCATAATCGGTGAACTTTTTACTTAAGTAATAGATGGCGCGTTCTTTCCTACCGGATTCATCATGCTTTGCCCAAGATGCAACCCATAGACTCATTAAGCACCGTCAAATACATAATGAGAGGTCTCCCTGACACTGGAGGCACCAAAACTGGGGGTTCTTATAAATACGTCTTGATTTTTTCAAAGGCTCTTTGGCAATCTTCATTCCACTTGACTGGCTGATTCTTGCGTAATAACTTGAAGAGCGGCTCGCATGTTCTTTGTGAGTGGAATATGAATCGAGCGATGTAATTCAACCTTCCCAAAAATCCCCGAACTTCCTTTTCAGTGCGAGGGACTGGCATGTCCAGTATTGCTCGGACCTTGTCAGGATCAACTTCTATTCTTTTCTGACTCACCACAAACCCCAATAGTTTGCCCGATCTGACACCAAAAGTGCATTTTGCAGGATTCAATCTGAGTTTGAACTTCCTCAATCGCTCAAAAAGCTTTTGCAGATTGATTATATGATCTTCTTTTATTTTTGACTTTGCAATCATATCATCCACATAAACTTCTATTTCTTTGTGCATCATGTCATGGAATAATGTCACCATAGCTCTCTGATACGTTGCCCCAGCATTTTTTAAACCAAAAGGCATCACTTTGTAGCAGAAGGTTCCCCATAAAGTGATGAATGTGGTCTTCTCCATGTCTTCGGTGCCATCTTGATCTGATTGTATCCCGAGAAACCATCCATAAAGGAAAAAAATGAATGTTGAGCAGTGTTGTCCACCAAAACATCAATGTGAGGTAACGGGAAGTCGTCTTTAGGGCTAGCCCTATTTAAGTCTCGATAGTCTACACACATTCGGACTTTTCCGTCTTTCTTTGGGATAGGAACAATGTTGGCAACCCATTGTGGGTATTTTGCAACTGCAAGAAATCCAAGATTAAACTGTCTTTTTACTTCATCTCGATTTTTAGGGACATCTCAGGTTTCATTCGTCTCAACTTTTGCTTAAGGAGGGTACCTGGTTTTAGTGGCAGTTTGTGCTCAACTATGTCAGTGTCTAGCCCAGGCATATCTTGGTATGACCCTGCAAAGACATCACTATATTCAAACAAGAGTTTAATCAACATGTTACGCTCATCTTCTTTCATCGAGGTACCAATTTTGATTTCTTTCTTATCATTTTCAGTCCCCAAATTAATTACTTCAATTGGTTCCTCATGGGGTTAGATTTCTTTAGCTTCTTGTTCAAGTAATCTCATTAACTCAGGTGAAGTTTTCCAATCATCCTCATTATCCTCATCAGCATGATTAACAGGGTGTTCAAAATTATATGATGAGATATTGACATTGTCACTTTCAAGAGAGTCATTTTCAGATCTGCAATAAGTGATGTTGACACAAGAAAAATGAAATGAATAGAAGGCCATGATAATGGAGGGATGAAAGCTAATGGAATGAAAAATGAGAGAACTCAAAAATGCATTTTATTAATAACAATTATTGGAAAGGAAACATGTGAGCCCATTTACAAATGAAAATCCTAAAGCCTTGGGCAGAGCTAAAGGAAAAGCACTACAGAATTACTTTGAAAGAGACTCTAAGGTTATGGGAAACTCGGAGATCTCCCAATTGTTGAGTCTTGTATTTGAAAAACATGCATACACCAGGTCCGTATGACTGACAAAATCGTCATCTTCAACTGCGGTCACTTGGTCTACGAACACAACTCCTGCGCTCTGGAAGCTTTGTCGTATATCACAGATGGGGACTCCCTTCACTTTAGGTTCTCGATTTTCCAAGCGAGCCAGCCTTTTCTCTTTTTTCTATTCCATGATCCTCCTCTTATCGGCCTTGGTGGGTTTGTACCCCAGCCCGAATCTATCTTTGTTTTCAAAGGGTTGAAAAAGTCCTGTGGCACCTTGTCATTTCTTGCCCAGCCCTTCTCCATGCTGATAACCCCCTTCTAGCATAACTTTAGCCATCATTACAGATGCAGCAGACGGCTGCGGTTTAGAAATTGGAGCTCCTTCCTTTATATAAATGGTATTGACAACCTCGAGTGCTTGAAAGGCAGTCTCCAAAGCCTCTTCTGTAGCTTCAATATAAGGGGTGTCTAGAGGCTTGCTCACCAGTAGGTCTTCTTCACCAAAGACAGTAATCATCTTGTTATCAACTATGAATTTGACTTTTTGGTGCAAGGTGGAAGGCACAGCTCCAGCAGAATGAATCCATGGTCGTCCTAAGAGATAACTGTATGATGGTGCAATGTCCATCACTTGGAAGAGTATGTTGAAAGTGCAAGGACCAATTTGAACTGGTATTTCGATTTCCCCTATGACTTCTTTCCTTGTGCCATCAAATGCCCTTTACTGTCATCGCACTTGATTTCATGTGTGACCTATCAAAAGGTAATTTGGAGAGTGTCGACTTTGGCATCACATTCAAGGAAGAGCCATTGTCCATCAGTACTCTAACCATGATATGGTCTTGACATTTTACTGAGATATGAAGTGCTTTATTATGTCTTCTTCCCTCATTGGGTATTTCATCATCGGTGAAAGTGATGTAATTATCTGCTGTGATGTTGCTGATAACGCCATCCAATTTGTCAACTGTGATGTCATGAGAAACATGGGTTTGATTAAGCATTTTCATTAGCACATTCCTGTGTGGCTCAGAGTTCATTAATAAAGATAAAAGTGATATTCTTGCAGGGGTGCGGTTCAGTTGATCCACCACCTTGTATTCACTTTGCTTTATGAATTTTAAGAACTCACAAGCTTCTTCCTCGGTCACTTCTTTTTTATAGACCTCTTGTCGTGTTGTCTTTGGTTCTTCCTTCTCTTTTAAGACTTTTTCAGTAGAAGTTTCCCCCATCTTGCCTTTCCCTTTCTGAATTCTTTCCACTTCCTCCACTTGGTCTTTACGCAGATCCTCAGGTGTATAAATACGACCACTCCGAGTCATTCCACCGATCCCAGATATGCTAGAGATAGCCGATGAAATTTTTACTTGATTGTCCTGGAGATCATTTACAACGACTTGCACATCATATTTCCAAGGCACAGCTCTGGTGTCCTTATAGGGAAACGAAGTCGACACTTGAATAGTGATAGGATTCCGACCAAGAGAGACTTGTGGAGACACCTCTTTACTATAATGAATTGTCAATGGCCTTGGTATACCTGGACCTTGCTTCATGATTGGATGAGTTGCATAGGTATTGGCAGCATCTTGAACTGGTGGAAGTGTAACTTCTTTGACCATATAGACATCACCATTATCGTACTGATTATTTATTTGTACTAAGTGACTGTCCATTAAACTTTGGAGGATCTGCTTAAATTCATCACATTCCTCAATAGAATGCCCGACTTCCCAATGGATCTTGCACACGGTTTCATCTTCATTGACCTTTTTTTATCTCAATTTGGTTTCATATCAACCCAAATTTGCACAGCTCTTGAAAAATTACTCTCATTGGAGTTTTCACATCAGCTACCCAACTTATGAGGCATCGTCCAGAAGACTTCTCTATGGCATTAACTATAAGACCTCCATGATCAGGCAAGGGATTGTGGCCTACATTAGGAGTTTTTTCCTTAAAGTTTAACCATTTGGCATTAATCAAGTCTTGCACTTTGAACTTCAAGGCTCGCAATTTTTACGTTGAGTGACCTACTGACCATTGACATGGTACTCACATTTAGCATTCTGGTCAAATCCTCTTGGGTAGGGGGGTTCCAATGGCTTCATTGGGCAAGGAACCAATAAAGAGTTTCGAAAGAGTTGTGGTAGCAGTTCAGTATAAGTCATGGGAATTGGGTCAAATTGGACAGGTTTTTTTTCTTGGTTAGCTGGCGGCCTTCTTTGGTTGGTATTTGGATTTTGGGCCCATGGTTGAGTTGGTTGATATGGTATGGTAGGGAGTGTTTGGTTTGGGATAGGAGATGGTGCACGATAAGGGATCATTGGGTGATAAGGTTGAGGGTATGGAGCTTGAGAGGCATTAGCAATGTATGGATAGTAAGGCATGTAGGGAGGTTGGAAGGATGGTTGAAGGTTAATAGGTGCCTAGCTATGTCTCCCTTGGGCAAAACTCCTTTGATCGAAAGTCACAGCATGGGCTTCTCCTTCTCTTTTCTTCCCTACTGGGGGCTTTTTGGCACTAAACGTCCCCATTGAGCTTTCAGCAATCTTTCCACTTCTCATTCCTCCTTCAATTCTTTCCCCAATGATAACCATGTCTGAGAAATTCGACGACACACTTCCTATCATTTTGTCATAGAAGGGTGATTGGAGGGTGTCAATGAATGTGGCCACTATTTCTCTTTTCGTCAATGGGGGTTCAACCTGAGCAGGTATTTCTCTCCACCGCTGAGCATATTCTTTAAAGGTTTCAGCTCCTTTCTTAGCCATATTTTGCAACTGTAACCTGTCTGGTGCCATATCGATGTTGTACTTATATTGCTTTAAGAAAGCATCAGCCAAGTCCTTGAAACATCGTATATGGGCACGTTCCAGGTGTGTATACCAATTAGAAGCTGCCCCTGCTAAGCTGTCCTGGAAGAAATGAATCAACAGCTTATCATCATGAGCATGGGATGCCATCTTGCGGATGTACATGGTCAGATGATTCTTTGGGCAAGTGGTTCCCTTATATTTTTCAAAATCTGGGACCTTAAACTTTGGAGGAATCACCACATTCGGGACAAGACAGAGCTCTGCGGCATCCAGAAGACCATAGCTACTTGCTCCTTCTATGGCTCGCAGTCTTTCTTCAAGAACTTCTAATTTTTCCTTGGATTGAATGCATTCAGTTGAAGGGTTAAGCGGAGAAGTTCCAGCGACCTTATGAGGAAAAAACTATGGCATGTAGAAAGGAGGTTGGGCTTGAGTCGAGCTTTGTGGCCCTGAAGTAGGTATTACCAATGATGAGCCGCTCTCAAGAAGGTTGGTAATTTGGGATGGCATAAAACCAGGGGAAATGCCATAAGGTGGAGTAGAAACAGGGTACTGAGGAATCTCACTGGTATTTGGTTGAGATCCTTGGAGAGGGTTTGAAGTCGTTGGGACTGTCGGTGCACTGCCCTCAGGAATATTGGTGGATAATGGTGGCACATAACCAGGTGGAAGGCCATATGGTGGGAATGAAGATGCTTGTGTTTTAGGATTATTTGAGTAGACAGTGAGCGGCATCATGGCCCCTTGAGAGGTGATACTAGGATATTGCCAAGGAACTGGCGTAAAGCCGGGCGGGTGAGCTGGCGTGGTAGAGGGATCATCATTTGCCTTTGAAGGAGTCCCCTCTGTGTTCCTTGTTTTTTCTAGAATTTCCAAGATCTTGGCCATTTGTTCCTTTAGCTGGCTTACTTCACTTCTCAACTCTTCTTGTGACTGACCCAGTTCATCCATGACTTTTGATTGAGAGCGAGTCTTATATGGGTGTCGTAGAGACAGTTTTCTTTTCTGTATTCATTATTTTTTATTAGAAAATATGAAAAAGAAAATGCAAATAAAAATAAAACTATACATGTAGAGACATGATCCAAAGTAGCAAACGACATCGATAAACCTCATTCATTTAAAGGGAAAAGCTCTATGGTCATAGAGAGTTTTACACATATTGATCTTTGCTACTCCTCAAGTCAGATGGAGGAGTTAGCTTTACAAAACAAGATTACATCAGCATTCTTAAAACAAGAAACTAATTTCAGTGAAATTTTCCTAGGAAGTCAAGGTCCTTTCTAACCCGAGTTAGAATATCTTGGTTTTCTCCTGGTGCTAACTTGGCTTCCACTTTGATGATTTCTCTTGCCCTCTTTCTTGAATGGTTGGAGATTTCCCTCATATTATCAAGAACCATTTCGGCTTTCCGCTCCATTTCTTGGCTTGCATTACGATAGAAATTCTTTTCATTAGTCAAGAAAAGAACATCATCCTCCAACCGATTCTTCTTACTCTCCAAGAAAGTAGACCATTCAACATGTTTTTCCAAATGTTGATTCAAGATTTTAACTTCATTCTTGAATTCTTGAAGTTGATCATCCTTCCCCTGAATGATTGTTTCGAGGGCTTGACATGTTTTCCTTAACCTCTCTATTTCAATATCTTTAGAGGCCATTGTTCTTGACTTTGGATTTTTCTTTTTGCAGTGCTAAGTTGATCTTCCAAGGACCTTCTCTCAGTGGTCCACTGCCGATAAATGATTTTGTACCGCCCCTCTGCTTCAGCATAGTAGTCATTGGGTTCATTAAATTAGTGCATTGGTAACTCTAGACCTTGTACCTTGGGAGCAAGAAACCCCTTCCTCCTACTAGCCTGCCAGATTAAGTATTCCTGTGTCGTTTCAGACGATGGGAGACTGGGCTTCACACTTCTTGTGTCCTTCCAATCTTCAATGACTTCTTTTATTTTATGACTGGTTCCTTCATCGCCGTATAAGAATTCAAATTTGGACAGTCCATGAGTCATTGGAATGAATTGCAGAGATGCCATTTGTCTTCGGACCATAGCTGGAGCATAGCCCACTACTCCCCATGGGCCAATAAGTGGAACCCAAGGTTTGCTTCCACATCTATATATGGTATAAGTGTGAGGAAACCACTTGGCCCTCCAGACCACTTCTTTTATTTCTATGAAAAAACTGATTCATTGCCTCATCGTCGGAGTTCGGGGAGGCCAATTGTCACGACCATATAGAGAGAGTGGGTGCTTAGGTATGACATACTGTTTCAGATCAATTTCTAGATGGTTAAAGCACTTCAACGTTGGCATATGACTAAGCATCCATACTGCAAGTAATGGTGCACATCCCCAAAATCTTCCTTTTTGATGGACTCGGCAGTAATTCAGAGATCAAATTGTCTCGGCTAAAATTGGTGGGGCTGGGTGTACCCCATGCTCAATCTGCTCGAACAAATTAATCACATGTCCATCTATTTGATTTTTCCATCTTGGAAAAATTACTAACCCATAAATAGCAAGGGCTAGTGCTACCAAACCAAACCTTTGATCAACTTGAGCTTCAGCCATCCTAAGCAAGAACTCCGAATCTAGACTTCGTCCTTCATCCACCATGTACTTGTCCAATTCATTGGCATGAATCCCTATCAATTTGGATAGCATCCTTCTTGGCGTCTTCTTAGGGTCATGTGAGTACACTTTGTCCTTTGGCATGTCGTCTCTATTAAGAAGCCTAGCATACTCCTCAATCGTTGGCACCAAGTCAAATTGTCGAAAAGTAAAACACCGATATGAGGGGTCCCAAAAATGGAGCATAGCTTTCAATATTTGGAGGTCAGGGGTGATAAACATGAGAGCTGCAATATCTCCATACTTGTCATTGAATTCTTCTTGTCTTCTCATGCTACACCACACATTACGGAGCCTCCTTAGGTCATTTTGCTCAAAGTCATGGCTCCCCTTTAAGAGAGGTAAAGGAACATCCTCGCGATGCAAACTATTTCCTTCCTTGGCTTGAATTCTTGCAGACTCTTCACCGACAACCCTGATACTCTCTGCCACCTCAGACATTAGAGTCATCTTTCCCTTATTCATGCTTAAGGTTTATCGATATCTTCACAGGATTGGACTACATATGCAAATGCAAGATAAAAGAAAAGTTAACAACTACAAAATAAAAGACAAACAGAAATTCCTCATATGTTAAAGAAAAAGGGGTACCTAATCTTGATACCCGTTCAGCAGGATAAGTTCTATGGACGATAGTAGCTCTAAGATTATATCTACAAGTGAGAGCTTTGGTTCTAGACCCCTATTGGACAAAAGGTCCCCAAATTGTCCCTTGCTGTCACCAACACTTTGGCTAGCAAGAGTCCTCCATCCTCACCCATGATAGGTTACAAGCGGAAAGAGTTCAATTTGAGCGAGGGGTTTTCATGTGCCTAAACAGAGACCGACGGTCCCACAAAGCAACACTACTTCACCCTCTATCTAAGCCTACAAGGTACTGAGCTCGGGTAGAGAGCTTGTGTGTGTGTGAAGTGTACATAAGAGAACTTATTTACAAAGCGAAATATAATACATATAATGCAAACAAAATATACAATAATATGAAACAAATAACAAATAAACAAATAAAACAAAAATGGACCAACATAATTAAAGAGCAAATCACATAAGATTAAAAAAAAGTTTAACCCTCTAGCATGTCCCCAGTGGAGTCGCCAGCTGTCGCAATCGTCCCGAAGGGCGCCACGAAAATAAAAAGAAAGAGGAGGATAGGACCTCTGGGTGTTGGGAGTCGCCACCAATCGCTTTATCCATTAAATGGAATGGTGCAATTGGACACTTGAGAAATGGTCTACGTTTCAGAGTTCATGATTCGGGGGTTGATTACGGGTAGGGAATGTATTAGCACCCTACACCATCCGTTCTAAAAACGATTACCTATTTAATCTAATGTTATTTGCAAGTTAATTAAATTGGTCCTTTAAAAACTAAAAGAAGAGAATTTTTTTATTTTTATTTTAACATGTCCCATTTTGTCAAGCATAATATCAAGAATGATAAATAACTAAGACAAGCAATGGGTGGCTAAATAGCCATTATTTTGAAACAAATTCTAAGTCTATAACATATTGTATAAAAGTGGTGAATTAAAATTTTATTTTTTTGAAAGAAGTAATTTTCCAAAATAAATGGCCAAATAAAACATTATTTCAATGAATAAATTTTAATTCAAAGAAATTTATTTAAAGTAAGAGAATTTTTCTTAAAAAAATGGCCAAATAAAATCTCATTTATTATTAAGAAAAAATATTTTTAAGCATAAAGAGATTTTTGCAGTAATTTCTAAAAAAAATCTTTATAAAAATAGAATTTTAATTCACCACAATTATGATGTTGAACTGTATGAAATTGTTCACTTTTATTTGAGGATTTTTTTATTTTACAAAATGATTTTTATTTTTGTATTTTTTTAAAAAAAAATAAATTTAAAAAAATTATTTAATTTAGTGTGAGAATTAGACCTCGCCGGCGCTCCTGGCAAAATCCAATATAAAACCTCAAGATTATTGGGAAGAGTGTAATCTGATCGGCGCTCCGATCCTCTCCCAATTTTTCCGTCATCGGTCATTTTTATTTGATTAATACAACAATAATTAAATTAAAATCACATACTAATGAGTATAATAATCATAACAACAAACAAAATATTATGTATTTTTTATTTTATTTTATCTTTTATTTTTTTATTTTTCTTCTTTTTTATGTATTTTTTATTTTTATTTTTTATTTATTTTAAAGGAAAACAATTTCATTTTTTAAGCTTTTTATCTATTTTCGTTTTTGAATTAAAAAAAAAAAGTCTTTAAAAAAAAAAAAAGGGAAAAGGGTGGTCACGGTTGACCACCCAAATTTAAATATACATATATATAATAATAATAATAAAGGGAAAGGGTGGTCACGATTGACCACCCCAAAAAAAAAAAAGCAAAGAAATGGGGGGACAAGGCTGTCCCCCGTAACTTAAAAAAGACAAAAAGGAGAAAAGGTTGGTTTTTTTAAATAAAGGAATTAGAAAGAGACCCTTTTGGTCTCTAATAAACAAAACGAAACAGAGAATGAAAGGGAAACTTACGGTGGTGACGAGATGGGTGCAGGTGATCGGATCCGGTGCGGTGCGTCTGGTGGAGCTGGGTCGGCGACGAGTTCGGATCTAGACGATTCTCACGGCTGGTGGAGGTGCTGAGTCAACTCGGTTGAGGTGAGTTTGTGGTTATGGTGAAGGTTGAAGATGATGATGAATAGTGGGAGGGGATTTTCGTATCTGTGGAAATTTTTTTCTCTTTTTTCCGTATGAATTTTCAAGTCTATGATTGCTTTGTAATTGCTCTCTCTTTTTTTGTTTCTGAAATCCCCTCTGAACGATTGAATCCCCCCTCTTGTATTTTTCTTCTCCTTTTTATTCTGCTTGAGATGCCATTACCAATTGATTTGCACTCATTTTCATTCAATTTGTAACGATTGGAATACAAATGGGAAAGAAAACTGACAAAAGTTTTTAATCCAATTTAGTGTAGCTGTTTGTGGAGGCTAGGGCTGCAGCAGCTGGAAGGGGAAAGGGAAGGGTTGAGATGGAAAATGGGTTATGGGTTAAAAATGAAAATGGGTTACGGGTTGAGATGGAAATTGGGTTAGGTTGACCCGTAGTGACAATTTTTTTTTCTCTTTTTTTTTTTTTTTTTTTGTAAAGAAAGAAATTAAATTAAATAAAATAAAAAATAAAAAATGGATAAAATTGGGTATCAACAATCTTTATTTTGATTAAGTACTTTGGATTATGATGATAGTGACAATTCTAGTACTTTGAATTATTTGATTAATATTTTGATAAATGTGTTATTATGGATACTTGGTTAATACTTTGAGTAATGTGTTAAATGTCAAAATTAATTTATATTATTGCATGAAATTTTATACTATATTAATTTGTGTATATTCTAAAATTAAAATTTCATAAAAATAATATATAAAATAAATGGCATTAAAAATATTTAACAAATGAAGCATTTTTAATGTTTTATCAAATTTAATTAGAAGACGTGTAATATAATATAAGATTAACAAATGATAAAAAAAAATAGTAACATAAGAGAAAGCTTGTAAAGTGATGCCTTAGGTGAAACACATAAGGGAATACTTTATAAGCGTATTTATAGGGTTTAACATAAGAGAACGCTTAGTGAGTGTATCTATAGGGTTTGCCATAAGGGAACGCTTTTCAAGCGTACCCATAGGGTATGACATAAGGGAACGCTTTGTAAGTATACCCATAGGATTTGACATAAGGGAACACTTTACAAGTGTACCCATAGAGTTTGATATAATGTAACGCTTAGCGTACCCATAGAGTAAAGAAGAAAAGCGTTGCCTTTGATTCTGAAAAAGCGTAGCCTTAGATAATAGGTCACCCTTGAATAGGCCATCCCTCTAAAAGTGTTGCATTAGGGCCAAAAAGTGTAGCCTTTATCAAAGGCTACCCTTTAGTGTATTTTAAAGTATACTTTTGAAGGGTTACCATAGGCCTATTTTGTTGTAGTGAAATTTATTTTTTTTCTTCTTCCTTCTTCCTCTTCTTTCTTTTCCTTCTCATGTTCTGCTGCTCTTTCTCTTTCTCTCTTTGTTTTACTTTCTTTCTTTCTTTTTGGTTGCTGAATTGTGAGAGAGGGTGGAAAATAAGAGAAAAGAAAGCCAAGGAAGAGAAGATAAGGGCGGTGGAGAGCTCTAGAGATAAGGTTGGAAAACTTTGGTGCTAATTAACTGAAAATGTTGTACTTCTTAGGGATGCTCTGATATTCCATTAACAAGATTTCTAACCTTCATAGGAACTATAGAAAATTCTAAGATTTATTGCATTCATCATTTTCTAATTATTCATATACATCATTAATAGTCATTAAGCTCTATAATTGTTCGCCTTTAACTTAAGTTAAACCTAAGGAGTTAAGTTAATAGGCTTACAGCTAGTGATTAATGATGAATTAAATTCAAGATTAGTTGATTTTCTTGAATTTATTATTTATTTAATTTTGTTTATAGTTTTTAATTGCTTACATTTAATTAATTCTGTAACTTTTTTTATCATTTGTTAACTTCTTAATCTGATTGCTTAATTAGAGTAATTTAAGAGCTCAATTTAATTGTGTCTTATATTATAAGTAACTTAATAAATCGATTTATAAATTAATATAATTTGATAGTCTCGACAGCTATTATCCCCTTTGAGGAACGTATTGTGAAAAAGAAGAGCTTGGATACTAATGAAAAATAAGGAAGGGGAGAGGATTTGTATGGATAACTGTTGGTAGATGCGCCTACAGCGCTCATGTGTTAGCCTTCAAGGCTTGTTGGAAGGTGTTTGGTGTATACCCAGTACTTCTGTCTTGGAACTTTCTTTCCTAGTTTTTTTTTAAATAATAAAATAATCCTATCTTTGGCAAGAAAAAAAAACTTTTTATTTTTAACTACAAGGTCTAGCTGAGCCCTGGACTCCATGATGCTTTATTTTATTTTTTTTCACATATACGTATATATGTAATAGGTTTTTTCTTTAAAAAATAGTCATGTGTACTAATTTTTTTTCACCATCTATATAATTAATTTATTAATATTTAATTGTACTCTTATGTGTTTTGTATTGTTTATATGTATAGTTAGTTAATTCTTAAAATTACTTTTAATTATTATACTTGATAGTTAAATATGTAAATAAAATCAGCTAATAGATGTAATATATTTAATTTGTTTAGTATTTTTAAAAGTCACCTACTTTATTTATTTGATACCATTATCATATTTCTTTAATTACTTTTATCTTTTTTCTCATATTATTTTGTACATGACGTTATAATGGAAGATAATTTGAAATTTATTATTATGAAAAAAACTTAAAACTCATAAATCTTTCTGTTCAATCATTTATATTAAAAGAAAATATTGCAAAAAAATTTGACGCATTCAATATTTGATAAATTTTATGATATGAAAATGCGTCATCCTTAACATTAATAATAATGCAATACATTTCATTTTTAAAATAAAAAATTTATTCAAATACATTAACTCATAAAATATTGACCTGTCTATAGTTAATTTCTAGATTCATACCTGCTTATCCCATCTTTTAGAGCCTGTTTGACATGCTGTATTAACTCTGCTAGGATAAACTAAAACAATACATTATGATATTATCAGTTATTTTGGTGTAAATATTATATTGTATAAATTTATCCATCAAATCTCTCTTATACATTAAAATGATGGATAATTTAATCAAGTCTTAAGGAATGAGATTAGGCCTGATTGGATTTTGATGTATAAGCTTCTATAAAGATTTTTCTATTATAATTTTAAATATCTTGATATCTCCAACCCTTACATATTATGCCTTATATTATAAAAGTCTGTTTGACATTTCGTATTAGGCCTGATAAGATAAACTAATACAATACATTATGACCTTATCAGTTGTTTGGTATAAACATTGTATTGTATAAACTTATCCATCAAACTCCTCTTATACATTAAAATGATGGATAACTTAATCAATTATTAGGGGTGTGATTAGGCCTAATTGAGTTTTGATGTGTACGTTTGTATAAAAACTTTTTCATTATAATTCTAAACATCATGATATTCTCAACCCTTACATATTAGGTTTTCTACTATCAGGTCTTATACTATCAAACCTTATACTATCAAATCTAATACTATCAAGTCTAATTATTTGATCCTTCATATCAAACGGACCCTAAGGTCTTATTATACTATCAGGCCTTATGCTATCAGGTCTAATACTATCATATCTTATTCTATCTTTTCATATCAAACGAGCCCTATAGACATACCAAATAAGACAACAAATAAATTTTAATCCATGAAGATTTTATCCCTAATTTTTTCACCCTTAAATTTTAAGAGTTTACCAAACACTAGAGATGAGATGACTCTCAGGTGCTGTATAGCGCACAAAACTAATTAGGTTTGGAATTGAATTTTTTAATTAGAATAAATATTTTGTTTAGTGTGTACATTAAAATTGAAATTCTTATTTTGAATCTAATTTTATAGAATTGAATAATAATTAGTTTATACTACCTTTAATTATTATCTTAGACCATAAGATTTTACAATTTCAAGCACCCATGATAAAAGTTAAAAAAAATATTTCATATTTTATTATTCATTAACCTTGTCGCCTGACTATTGCCATTGGTTTATTCCGGCAACCATTATCACCGGTCATCATCTCCTCATGTGCCCTTCATTCCTTCAATCGTTGTCATCCTTCAATCACCATCGCCGCTAGCACGCTTCGTGCACATTGCTATTAGCATCCTCTAATCATCGTTGTTGCCCGTGCGCACAGTTGAATGATATTCAACCATAAACTTACATTACTGTATTTGTGTTTATCCCCTAATCATAATGGTTGAATGATTCAACCATAAACTTACATTACTGTTAGCATCCTCTAATCATTGTTGTCCCTGTAACTGTGTTTATGCCTATCCTCTAACCACTTCACACGTTGATTGGTTGCAAAATATGCATTCAATTCATTTAATACTTGATTTGGTAGATTTTAGAAAATAGTCAAGAGTAATCAAAGCATTTTATTATATTTATTGATAATATTTATTAATTTGGTCTTAAATAAAAGATTTGGAGTAGCTCATGGAAGATTCGATGGAAGATATGAAGAAAGTTTAATTCAAAGTCAATAGTAGATTTGCGCATTTTCTTACCATGCTGCAGTAAAATGGGCATTTTTTAAGCTACAGAGGCCTAAGTTGAGACTACATCTTTCATATTGGGCCCAAGACCCAGTTTTATTATTTGAGCAATGAAAACTGGCATGCAAAAGAAGCATAGCCTAGCTATACTTTTTCCCATAAAGAGGCATGGTCATGCTATTTCCCAGAAAGCAGCATGGCCTCTTCGTCGTACTTCTCAAGAAAAAAAGGCACGACCTAGCTGTGTTAAAAAGACATGTAATTATTAAAATAAAAGGGTTTGCCCCTTACTCTTACAAGAGACACTAATCACCTATGTGTGGCCAAAATCCTAAATAGTAAGTGGAGACATTGACATATTATGACTCTAAGAAGGAAACCTATGTGTAAATAGAAAAGTAATAAGCATAGAAGGAGCCGTCATAAACAAAAGAGGAGAGCTTGTGCATAGGAAGAAGAGACGGCTTGGAAGCTCTCAAGAGACTAAAGCTTCGAAGAAAACACTTGAGTGAAAGATCAAGGTGACATCAAGAGGATTCATCTGTAATTGTTTTGTCTTTCTATCATTTGAATCTCTTTTTTATTATGCTCATATTATTTGTAATTGTGGCTCCCATGATGTTAGGCTAGATCTTTCTCTTGGTTAAGGGTGATACCCTTAAACATGACTTAAATTGTTTGATTTAGATCTTATTCTTCAAATTATAATTGAGCTTGTTTGTGTTCTTCCGTTATAATTGCTTATGATACTTGATTTGTTTAGGTGCTCAACTAGATAGATCTTAATAGGTTTCTATTGCTAGATAGGAGGCATTATGATCCATGTAATTGTCCTTTTTTCTTATCCCTTATAGCAGCACTTTGTGATTATTGATTATAATCAAGTATTCGTTAATTGTGAACAAGAATACAACCTTAAGTTTAAAAAAAATGACGCAGTAGGATTCTTGCTTAGAACAATCTATGTTTCTCATATTGATGCTTCCATTGGGTTAAATCACAAAGGAATACCAAATTGCTTAAGGGATAAGGGTTAGGTAGTTGAGTGTCTTCATATTTAATGACAAACTAAGGAAAGATCGGGATATATAATTGAAGATGTCCCTAGCTATCGATAGTTGTTTGGTTCAATTACTATTTGAGGAATAATATTGAAACTAAATATTCATAAGTGATATATTTTATCCTGTCGAAGTCTAGTGGTGGAGAATAATTCCTTAATTAGTATTCATTCATTACCTTTTACTCTTAATACAATTTGATTATCTGTTATTTTATTTTATTTTATTTTTAATTATTTATTTTCTTATTTATAAACCCCCTTTGCTCTTGGCATGATAGTCTATTTAGTTTAACACCAATCTTTTATGGGAATGACCCTTTCTCCATTTACACTACGCTATACTCTATAATTATAATTTTAGTCAAGGTTTAAATTTTGATTGATCTCTATGCAACAACATACTTTAAGTTCTTGGCTTATTGCTAGAGATAGTATTGAGAATCGACCACACGTTGGTTTAATAAGGTTCAATAAGCCAAAAAATAAATGGATCACAAATTAATGGTCTTTTTCTGCCTCCTACATAGATCAACTACAAACCTATTTTTACAAAACCCAAAATACTTTTAATTAGTGGTAGCTTACAATTGAAAATATTCATACATTCTTCCATATAAATCAACTCTCGACTTGACATCTAATTTTTTATATGTGGCCACAATTTCAAAGAAAAAAAATATCCAAAGAATAACACCCACCCAACCTCTAATACAATCAACAATAGTGAATCATAGAGGTAATTGCACCCTTTATGGATATGTAAGACCTTCTTTGGTCATAAACATCATCAATTGCATAGACCTAAGTCATTGATGCAATGTGTAGAATGAAAACAACATAAAATCTGTGGTCTGATTGCTCTATTTCCAATGTTGGTCCTCCAAAATTTCTCTTTATCACCTTACTCTACTTGAGCATGAGAAATCACTGCCATCTCTTTAGCATGACATATTGTCATACTTTATTTGAGTAAGAATTATTGGCATGCTCTTCCCAATCAAGAATAATCGGTTTGCTCATTTGAGCAAGAATGACTATTATGCTCTTTCGAGTAAGAATAATTGGTATGCTCTTCCGTGCCAGAATAATTCATTGCCATGCTTCAATAAGTAAGATAAACCACTGTTTGACATAAACCATATGCACTAGTATATCTTATAAGGCACACAACATCTAAATTATATGCACATGTACTAACAAGTGTACCAAGTAAGGAAAGCAAATGCACAACATAGTATAATAGCATGCAAAACGATGATCACAAAGTCATGATATCACAATATCTTGTGATGCCCAAAATCAATAAGAGTCCTCAATGAAAAAAAAAGTGTAGTAAATAAATACAAGACACCCCCACTAATGTAGTACATAATATTTTTTTTTCTAAATTCCTATATTTTCAAATTGCCTCTTGAACACTTTGGGTTTAAGTCCATTGTTTAATAAATTTGCTGCCAACAAGACAGTGCAAAGGACTCAACCATTATGCCCTAACTAGATGTTGACCTGCGCACCAAGCATATGAAGTCCAAAAGAAAAAAAAAATATTTGTGTGATATTTGGTTGCAATTATGCCCTAATTAGATGTAACAAGCATATGAAGCCCAAAAAAAATATATTTGTGTGATTATTGGTTGATTATTTTATGAATAAAGTTATATTTTGAAACATAAACATTGGTAGTTGTCCTCTACCACTCAAATGGTCTGTCTAATTTTGTGGTCATGGAGAATACCCTAACATTTATGTCATGTAAAACCCTAATTTTGTTATCACCTATTGAATCCATTGTATCGTTTTTGATATACGAGTGTGAGTTACACAATTATAGAAATAAGTACTTTTCCTCCCTAAAACCTGCCCATTCATAATGAGAAAAAAGATTGATCTCAAATCCTTATACCTATTGCAAAAGGTTTTTCCAAATAAGTCAACTGATACATTGATTCAATCATATCTTTCAAAGTAACAGAAATTAATACAATGCTCGTAACCTATTGATTGTCTTGCATCACCTTTGGCCAACAAAAAAATAATTTGCAAAAGGGTGGATGAAGGGCATAGTTATAACTTATAAGTATATAACATCAATAAAAGCATAGATGAAAAGATTACTATTATAGCTATTTTTCTATATTCTATTCTAATTTAGTCTGATTTTTGGGTTTTTAATATTTTTTTGTGCTTTTGAACATATTGGAATAGCATGCATTGGGTAAGGCTTTGCCTATGGGTTATTGATGTGCGTTAATTGTCACTAGCTCTACACGTAGCTTCACAAAGAGAAACTGCAAGCCAAGTTTGGCTTACTAGTGGATAAATTGAGTATACTTTCGACACTTCTAGCTATCAAATATGTGAAGTTCTCCATAAGTCATAACTATGAATCAACAAATAGTTGGCCTCAAGAATGAAGCTCCTGATTTCCTTGTGCTTAACGTTTTTCAAAGAGAAAAAAAGAAGTAGCTCAGTGTTGTCTCTAATCAACAAACACCACCACCCAACGCAATAGAAAAACAATTTTTTTTTATAAAAAAAAAAGTCTATTATAAAGGATGGATAGATTGATTATTGGGAGGCGTTAGAAAAGATCTATAACATCACAAGAAGCTCAAGTAAAAACCCTTACGAATTTCAAAATTGAGACTCATTAACGAAGCAAAAAATAAATCAAGTCTCACTCCAAAATTCTGAAAAATAGAGAGGTATAAAGAGTGAAAAGATAAAATAATAATATGGAAGTAAAAACAAAATCTTACAGATTTGCCATGTTTTGAGCGGAACTTCTCTTCTTTGCCAATCTCAAATGCTTAAAAAGATTGAACAATGTTATATGTTTATTATTTTTATAAATATATTTCAAAGTCACATTTATATAATATACTTTTATTATTGTTATTTATAATTACATGTTGGATATTAACCAAGCTCACCTTTTGACCGTTCCTTACTTTGATTGTTATCACCTATTCCTTGGTGCTGATAGGTACAACACGTTGATTTTCTTATTTAATAACAAGCTTTCCTAGTCATTCAACATACTAGTATTCCTTAAGTTTTGGTGTACGTTGGTGAGGTAGTATTTGTTCTCCTTTTGTTCCGCACGTTGGAAGCTTAATTGCAACAAGTTTGTTTTTATAAAACAAATTATAGTAGCCATTTCTGCACGTTGGAGAGCAGCAATTGTAATTCATAAAATTGTTCTATATATTACGCTGCAGAACGCTACAACTGCATGAGAAAAAAAAAACAACAACAGGCATTTTATATACAACCTATATAAAAATACCAACAATATGAGTTTCACAAAAAAGAGTGAGCTTCTACGTATACACAAGAAAATAAAAACAATTTTCTACTTGCTAGGTTTATAGAAAATTAGTGTCCTTACAGTTCTGTATTCCTAGAATTTATTTTAGAAGAGCCTATCAAATCCTAGAGGATTTTCACATTCTCCACAAAATAATATAGTGGCAAAATAATCCTTAAGTACAGCATCTGCAACACGTCTCAGGCTTTCTCTCTTATTCTTATGAAATTTTTGCTAGCATTCTTAAGGATTACGGAGACTTCTCGTGTCAACAATTCCTTTACTAAGCGGATAGGTGAAAATCCTCCTTCTCACAACACCTCAAATGCTGCTACCGTCCGTGCTACTTCCTCTACAGTTGTTGTTCCACACATCGCGTATGCCAAGCCATTTCCTGATATCTCAACAATTGAGATGTTTGAAGGACAAAATTTTAGAAGATGGCAAAAACGTATCCTTTCTATCCTTGACATGCATGGTGTGGCTGCTCTCACAGATCCGAAAGTTAACACCATCTGCTGCTCCCAGACAATTGAAGACCTAGAATTATGCTAACAAAAAATTTGTAACTGGCAACATCTACAGATGGGAGATGACAGATAACAAGGATATCAAAATGCAGGTCAACGAATACCAACGAATACCACAAGTTAATGGAAGATCTCGAGGTTGAAAACATCACCAAGCAAGATGAGTTCATTGTAGGTTTGCGGATTGAAAATATGACATAATCATGGAAAGAATATAACCAACAACTTAAACATAAGCACAAGCAATTGTCACCTAACCACTCACATCATAATTGAGGATACAACAGGAAGGAACTTGAAACAACAAAAGCAAAAGCAATGGCTTTAAAGGCAAACATGATGCAAAACAACCCACACAAGAAGAGGTATGATAACAAAATCCCTCATCACATGTCCAAAACTTCCATCCCCATCTTTAAAAAGAAAGGAATTTGCTATGTTTATGGAAAGTCAGATCATCATGCACCTCAATGAAGATATCGGAAGAAGAATGACAACCCTCCTAAGACAAAGGCAAATTTAGTCAAAGGAGATGATATAATTGTTGCGTTCATTTCTCAGGCATATCTTGCGTCCAGTATGAAACAATAAGGGGTAGACTCTGGGGATACTACACATATTTTTGCAAAAAAAAAAAAAAAATTCTTTTACCTCTTACACTTCTATAGGGGATGGAGAAAAACATGTGTATCTTAGAGACTCACGAACCGCTAAAATTCATGGCAAAGGAAAATTTCTTCTCAAGTTCACATATTGCAAGACCTTGGCTCTCAAAGAAGTATTTTATTTGCCTAGTATTAAAGCAAATTAAAATCTCTATGGCTCTATCAGGAAATGTTGTGATTAAGGAGTCATTTCAATCTAATAAGATTATAATGACAAAGAATAATGTTTTTGTAGATAATGAAGGAAATTTTTTTCAAAACTAATTAACAACATATCAAAATTCTTAAATTTATTTAACTCCAAATTTTGGCATATATAAAATATAATATACTAGATATTGGGTTATAGAATTACCTAGAAAAGATAAATATGAGAGCGGTCATGTCTGATCTTTAAAGGAAAATTACGAACGGTGAGTGTATGTAGAGAAAAGAAACTATCCTCATTCCCTATATACGCACAAAATTCTTATGGCCTCAATGAGACAACCACAATACATATAGGATGAGAATAGGGACCTCTTCTTGTGTTTATAATATGGGTTAACCTACCATTCATAGAAAACACATACACAAGACCCACAAACCCAAAACAACATTGTCCACATGAGTTTAAGTGCTTATAAGAGCCAATAACAAAATTGATCACAAATAGGCTAAACCAATAAATGCTCCACAATATTTGACATTCAATTAATCTAGATTTTATAAAATTGGTGACTATGCTAATCCACACATATTAAAAATAATCTAACAATCGCCCACTTAGATAGCATAGACACTTAATTTTAAACAAAATAACTCTCTAGATTAACGTGGCCACAACAATGTCAACTATGAGCAAGCACTTCCAACCATCGATCCAAAATGGAATTACAAGCTTCTCAACAATGCAGAAAATCATATTCAATAGGAGTACTTATATCATACATACAAGATACTTATAACCTAGTGACCTAACAAAATGTGAAATGTGAGTCAAAGGGAAAACTCAATAAAATTACATGCCAAAAGTGTGATCAATGTGTAATTCCTTACAAAATGGCTCAGGCACCTACCAAGGATGTCTACTGAGATTCAACAAAATATCTCAATAAAATATCTCAGTACAACGAAATAAGACTAAGTACTAAATTCTCCAACAATACGCCATATCATCACAAAAGCATGCACAATAACAACATATGCCAACAACAGTTTCAATAAGTCTCGAGACAATATAATAATTATAATTTACATTCTCCCACTAATCCAACATATCAAAATAAAACAACAATAACAACCCCATTAGAGTACAAAAATTCCAAAATACTCTAATGATAACATCATTATTAGTGGGACTATCAGCTCTGTAGTAGAGTACTCAATGTGAGTATGAAACTCACCATCTCTCTTCAACAACAAAAATACCAAAATAGAGAGAAACACAATATTGCAAAGTTATCCAAAATGTGGTCATAACAATATAAACAATATTAAGCCAAATGTATACAAAATTTATCAACCACAAAGTCTCACAAAATTACTTCATTATCAACTACAAACTCTGCATTCACAATTGAGGAGATTACAAGTGTCCATATGACAATTTACAACAAGTCAACTTCTCTTTGTCATCGCAAACACAAAACCACAAAAGAATTTTCACAAATAAGGTAATCTATACTTCACAAAACTATAATGACCACTTAAAAGACTCGATAACCTATGAGTGAGATCAAAATCCCTAATGTCTTACACATATATGGGACCACTTGCAAGTTTTTAATAACTCACTCAAAACTCAAGTGTCACAATAGCAAAAATGATATACACATGCACACTTGAGCACAAAATTTGTTTACCAACAGCGGAAGCACATGAGACATATACTTAACCACTATTGAGGATATAATTGAAAGACAATCTCTAACTTCCACTATAGTAAACATTAATATTCAACAAGAACACAAACATATTTCAAAAATTTATAACAATATATGTCCTATGAGACAATCTGTTAACATAATATGATTTAAAATGTCTTTATGCCTTAGACACAAAATGACTTCACTAAGATTTTTCATATGCTAGAAACAATTCAATATAGAATATTGTCTTTCATTTAACAACAAAACAATACTGACCATCAATATACAACTAGCACAATGCACATTAATAACAAATCTGCTCCCACTTACTTATGGCAACAACCAATGCTGTAAACAACGCCAAAATCAATATTAAACAATAATATCTGATAGTCCATATCAAGTTAACTTAACTTACACTTAGGCATTTAATTACCTCTAATATTAGGCTTCATACATAGCAGACTATAAAATTTATAACAAGTATTTCAAAAGAAACAACAGTTTCAAAATCGCTTTCTTCTTATAAGAAACGAAGAGTTTCAATTCATATTGATTGTCAGTAGAGGTGGAAATAGGTCAAACCAGGCCAGACTTTGCCTTAAACAGACCTAACTTGTATCCTAATTATAAGGCCTGAGCCTGGCCTGTGAGTCTGTAATAGGCCGATTTTTAAGGTTGGTCTGGCCTTTTTAAAAGTTTGGTCTAGCCTGAAAGCCTATTTAAAGGCCTACTTCATAATAAGGCCTTTAAATAGGCCAACAGACCTTAATTTACATAGGCATTAGCCTAGCTTTAAATAGGTCAACATGCCTTTATATAGGCTAACATGCCTATTTTTAAATAAGTCAATATGACTTTACATAAACTAACTGACTTAAGCCTTGAAATAGGTCAATGGGCTTACTTAAGGCCAATAGGCCTTTGTTATAACTTAACACTCATCTTCTAATTTTATAGATGCTCACCACTTTCTTACTCTAGTCTTTAATCGATGTAGAACTTAGAGATGCTCACCACTCACTTTCTAATTTTGTAACTTGGTATATTTCCAAGTCTCAGGTTGATCAAAGACTAGAGCAAGAAAGTATCGAACATCTATAAAAGTAGAAGGTGAGTGTTAACTTATTATTTTCATTCTAATAAATATATTACATTAAATATATTAATAAATATGTTATTTCTATTCTAACTTACTAACTTAGGTTTTAATTACTAATTTTTATTAAAATTTAATTAAAAATATATTAATATATTATAATAAATTAATAATGATAACTATAATTTATAATTATTATAATAATATATATTATATTATATATAGTTAAAGCAGTCAAAGCCGACCGCTTGAGACTTAAAAGGCCTATCAAATGACCTGAGACCTGACCTTTTTAGTTAAACAGACTTTTAAAAAAGCATCGGCCTAGCTTGTTTAGTAAACAGGTCAGGTTAGGTCAGGCCTCAGGCAAGTCAGGCCATAGGTCCCTAACGGGTAACTTGACCTATTTTCACCCCTAATTATCAGGTAATTTACAAAATCAACATATAAATACATAAGAATTAAATATACATATTATTTTACTTCAGTCCAAAAGAAACGAAATTTCTCAAAGTGAATGCCAAAGGTACAATTGGTTTAACTCAAAAAATATTCATCATAGATTTTTGTACCATCGACAAAAGAAGTTCTTTTATAAAGTTGAACTGATTAACACAATAATGTGAGTAAAAACAATATATACTCACAAAATGATTAAACCACAATTGGAAGAATGCTTTCTTCACAACAATACTTGAATGACTTTAATCCCATAATTTTTTATCTCTTGAGAAAATTAGCAAAACTAAAATTCCTTTGAAGATTTTGATATTTGAATAATATAAAAGGAAATCTTCAAAGTTATCATTTCAAAATACTAAGCCAATATACTTATCATTATCCTATTGACAAAAATAATATTTGTCAAATTGCTACAACAATACTTATTATAAAATAAGTTCAACAAGCTAGTGGTTTAATACAGAACAAACAATTGTACAAAATAAAAAAATTAACTTTTAGACCTTTACAAGTTAATTATACTTTTAACATGTCTTATTAAGATTAAAGCATATCAACACAACATGATAATTATAGGGAGTTTACTATATTACAACATACTTTAGGAGACTCAACAATGTCCACAAGAGATCCCAACATGCAACAACAAAGCGATGACAAATACAAAGATTAGATAAAATTATGCATTAAAATATTTATTATACTTAAGCAACTATAATTATATTGATTTTTCCTTTTTTAATTAACTAGGCAATTGATTGAACTAGAGCCTTTGCATCATTGCAATCCCGCCTAAGGGTCCCAAATTATAATATACAAGTCTCTCTCACTTAATAGAGTAAAATAGTTGAACCAATATTTCCATAATTTATGCACAAGTAATATTTTTTTCAAGATTTTTAAAATAAATATTTAAACTATTTTCTTTATCACACAAATGATTATGTCAAATAATGTCACATTGAAAGATATATCCATTACTTGCATAACTCAACATTAATTGCAATCTATTCAACATTATTAAGAAAATAAGCTTTTATTTATTTAACAAATTACTTGTTCAAATAACAAAATTAGATTGCTATAGAATGTCTAATTATCTCATTCGTCAAGTTTCACAAAATAATACAAATATTCAAAATTGCTTAAATCGATTCAATAAAACATTTGTCAATGAGTAACATTATATATATATATATATATATATATATATATATATATATATATATATATATATATATATATATATAATTTGAGCTACTATGTCATTATAATCCCGTCTAAGGGTCTCAAATTATAATGAATAAGCGAACTCCCACAAAACATTAAATTTCATGTTCCTAAAGCTAGTATCGAGAGGATACTAAAAACTCTAAGGACACAATCATTTAATGCATTCAACAAAACATCAGAAATTATATTAATAAAGACAAACCAATAGAGTAAGTGCATTATAAACATAATTTCTAATGAAAAAATAATAACATTATTAACAATATAACACTTTGTCGTAATTGATCTCGCGAAGGTGAGTTCACAAGTATACAATATGTTCAAAACAATTATAAATATTCTGGATGGAACTCTTATATATAAGATCTCACAAGATTTACAAAACACAATACTAGTCTTACAATAGGTGAGCATGTGACCAGCATGTGACGATAAAAAACTACAATAATCAATGACAAAATTGCTTATAGAGTTTCAAAATTTTCATGTCACATCAATCAGATAATTTCTATACTCTCATACATTATTGCATATTCTAAAATAGGCATGAAGAGGGAGAAGAAAGCCTTAAGAACAATTTTTCCTCTTATGCAATTATACAATATGTCAATAACCATATAAGTTTTATAACTAACCTCAGATAGTGTGTCGCCCATCCTTTTGTGTAGAGGCAACAAAATTGGATGCTAACTTAGTAAGATTCAACTCACCATAACTTTATACAACTCTCACAAATAATTCACAAAATAAACATTAGAGAGCAACAACAAAATCTTATTAATTTAGGATTTAATTACTTCTCAATTTTAAGAGATATATAAAACTTAACCACAATAATCACTTAATATAAACTTGTCATTCATTGCCTTAAATATTTTTTAATAATCAAAATTATTTTTAATAATATTCTCATAATGGTCATATTAAAAGAAATTTATTTAAATTTACAATGACACAATATACAATAAAATTAATCATATATAACTATACTTTAATTCTTGATAATATATATTAAAGTACTTTAATATTATCAATTGATAATAGTCTAATTTTTATATTTTTTTATAAAAAGAGGTATTATTATATCATATTATATTTAATTTTAATAATTTTGTAATATTATTCATTTGTTTATAAAAAAATTATTAATTTGATTATTGTGATAAATTTCGAGACTAACTTTATGAATTTATTTGACTTCCAGTTAACAAGTACAACTTGCTATAAGAGAAATAAAGTGGATTGGACCCATGTCCCATTAACCATCATATAAAGTGGTTTGCTTAAATGAGTCATTGTAAAAGAAATAATAATAAAAAAAGCCAAAAGTCACATGGGCCTTGCAAGCTAATGGGTTAGTTTAATCGATCGCATTATTTGTCCATCTAAAATATGTTTAATTATTGTTCATCATATGTTAATATTTTTATTTTAAATTTTTCATTTTTCATTTTTTAGATTCACTAAAAATTGATATAGATTAACCACTTATTTTTAATGTATTAATCAGTTAATTTGACTTTCACTAATTAATGAAATTCATCACACATTATGTAAAAATAGTTAATCACTATAGGTTTCTGATAAATTTCATTAATTGGTGAATTCAAATTAACTAGTTTATACATTAATTAGAAATAAGTGGTTAATCTATATCAATTTCTGGTGAATCCAAAAAAGAGTTCTCAATAATAAATAAATAGTTAATACATTACGTAAAAGTAGTTAATTGTTATAGGTTTCTGGTGAATCTTATTAATTAGTGAATCCAAATTAACTAGTTAATATATTAGAAATAAGTGGTTAATCTATATAAGTTTCTGGTGAATCCAAGAAATAGTTTTTAATAATGAATAACTTGTTAATACATTACGTAAAAGTAGTTAATCACTATAGATTTCTGGTGAATTTCATTAATTTGTGAATCCAAATTAACGGGTTAATACATTAGAAATAAGTGGTTAATTTATATTAGTTTCTGGTGAATCTAAGAAAGAGTTCTCAATAATGAATAATTGGTTAATACATTACGTAAAAGTGGTTAATCACTATAAATTTCTGGTGAATCTCAATAATTGGTGAATCTAAATTAACTGGTTAATACATTAGAAATAAGTGGTTAATCTATATCAGTTTTTGGTAAATCCAAGAACTGGGAAATGAGAAGTAGGAAATTAACTGGTTAATACATTAGAAATAAGTGGTTAATCTATATTAGTTTCTGGTGAATCCAATAAGCGGAAAATGAGATGCGAAGAATTAATTGGTTAATACATTAGAAATAAGTGGTTAATCTATATCAGTTTCTGGTGAATTCAAGAAGCGGGAAATGAGAAATTTGAAATGAAAATATAGGCATACAAAAAAGTCAACAAACATACATACGAAAACATACGGTGGACAAAAGTTGGAGTATTTAGTTGGACGAGAGAAGTTTTCCTAGTTTAATACCATGCGTGCAGCATAAAAGAGGAAGGAAACAAAACACTACAAAAGGTGGATCAGAAATGAGCAAAGACAGTAGCGCCGCACGGGAAAAAGATTGGAACAGAGTGCAACACAGCAACAACTAGCGACGCAGCAGTGGAGAAAAAAATTGCAAAGAAGAAGAGGAGTATAATATCAATATAGAATATTAGTGAGATAATTTTATTATATTTTAATATTATTATGTCTTACTAAATTTTTTTTATTAAGGAGATGATGAAACTTTGATTATTTTGACATTGTTATATTAAATTATTTTTACCAATTTCATGATTTAATACTCATTAATTATATTTTCTTATCGATTCTATGAATGAATTTTTAAATGAGTTCGGATTATGGTTTTCTCGTACTTTATAATTTATTTGTGTTATTTGAGTGTTAGTGGTAATTGTTGGATATCAATTATATTTTTTTAAGGATACATTTGATGATTTGATAATTTATTATTAATTAAAAAAAATTTATCATACACTTTATTATTATTTTTAGTGTTTCATTGATAAATTTTTTGTGAGCACATGCTTTATCGCTAGATGTTCATTAGATAAATTATTTGGGTATAATAATTTGATATAGTTAATGTTAAAATTAATCTTGGTGGATTCTCGACCCTTAGTCATTTTACATCTAGTAAAAATTTCATCCATATATTTGCTTTCTTTTAATTTATTTTTTTATTTTAGTTATTTATTTAATTTTATTTTTACATCTTTGACTCATCAATTTGTGCGACTAGATTATAAAGAATTTTTTAATTTTTAAAATTAACTCTAAGTCTCTGTGAGATAGATCTCGTACTTGCTCAACTGTAGTTCTGTATGGCTCGTGCACTTATAAGTATTTTAAGGCTTGATAAAAAATCAAAACAAGTTTTTGGTGCCGTTACCGAGGACTTAGTTAGTTAAAGTTAATATTTGTTAAATTTTTCTCTTTTACTAGTTTATTTTTTTTATTTGCCTAAATTTATTTTTCTTATTTGCCTTATTTTAGTTTTATTTTATTTTATTTTCCTTATTTTATTCGCCTTAGGTGGTTTAGACATGTAAGGAGAAGACCCTTAAAAGCCCCTATAAGAAGAGTAGATCATGTGGAGAATAGCCCAATAGCTAGAAGTAGAGGAAGACCAAGAGAAATTATAGGTAAAACAATTAAAAAAGATTTAAATTTGAATGACATTTCTGAAGACTTGATTTATAATAGGGCACAATGACGTCATTTGATCCATGTAACTAACACCACCTAGTAGGAAAAAGCTTAGCTGTTGTTGTTATTGTTGTCTCTATTTTCTTTAATTTTATTTTTTATTGTTTGAGCATTGCATGACAGTTTGGGTTCATGATCATACACATAGATTTGTGAGAGTTGATATCGAACCCATAACAGAGATGGATGTGACTGTGCAAGGAGTTAATGTTGAAAACATAATAGAGATAAATGTGATTGTACAAGGAGATGGTGTTAGACCACTTAGGAAATTATTTTGCACAATATTTGTTAATCCACCATCATGCATTATTTTGTCTGCTATTACTGCTACCCATTTTGATATTAAAGCTCAAGTTATTAATTTGCTTCTAATTTTTCATGGCTTAAATAGGGAAGACTCATATTTGCATGTCAAAGATTTTTTAGAAATTTGTGAAACATTTAAATTTCAAAAATTTTCTGTAGAATCCGTGTTTTTGCGTCTCTTTCCTTTCTCATTTAAATATAAAGCAAAAACTTTGGCTGAATTCTTTACCTTCTAACTCTATTACATCATGGGAAATTTTGTGCCAAAAGTTTTTATCTAAATTTTTTCCATGTCCAAAACAAATTCTTTGAGAATGGCAATTTCAGATTTTTGTCAAGATGACCGTGAAAAATTCTTTGAAAGTTGGGAGAGGTTTAAAGATTTGCTTGTGAGGACCATGGTTTTGAAAAATGGCGCATTGTGTAGTATTTTTATAATGGGTTAATACAATCTAATAGGGACTTGGTTAAATCTATGAATGGTGACACATTTTGAATTTGAATGCACAGGAGGGTTATCAATTTTTTGAGGATTTGTCTTAAAATTCTCAACAATGAGACTTTGTTAATCGTAGGGATAGATTCATCCAACCTAAGAAGGGAGGTTTATATAAGGTTAGTGAGGATACAGATATCAAAGCTAGACTAGATGCTATTGCACGTGAAGCTAAGTCTTTGTCACTCAATAAAGGAGTTGGTCAGGCTAATAGTGTCCAACAGGAAAATTGTGCATTTTGTAGGAGTAATATGCATGTTTCTTCTATGTGCTCTTATTCTGCATCTAATAATAATTGTTTTATTGAGCAGAGAAACATACTAGGGAGATCTTTTGCTAATAATTCTTCAAATACTTATAATCCTAATTGGCGAAATCACTCTAATTTTTCTTGGAAGCAAAATAACTTTTCAGGTAACTTAGGTGATCAACTTATGGAGAGTCAAACTCAGCTCCAGCAACCTAACCAAGGTTACCAACAACCATCATATATCACAAATCAAGGAGCAGGTCAGTCTAGGCAACAGTCATTACTAGAAGTGACTCTTAGTCAATTTATGCAAGAGATGAGAAATGCCAACTAGGTGACTAATGCTATTCAAGAAATAAAGAATGTTACCCAAGTGCACACCAATGCTATAGCAAAGTTGGAAGTTCAGATGGGTTAGTCGGCCAATCAGATGGCAAAGAGAGAGAGAGAGAGAAAGAGAGAGGAAAGTTCCCTAGCTAACCTATCCATAATCCCAAAGGACAGTATATAGTTCATGAGACATCTAACTCTAATAGGAAAAATGAGCAGGTTCATTCTATCACCACCCTTAGGTCTGGGAAGCAAATAGATAATCATGTTGTAGAACCTGTGAGGGATAATATGAAGTTAGAAGCCAGTAGTTCTAAGGATAAGAATAACTCAGATAAGGATAACGTGCCCTCAAAGCTTAATGTGTCTACTCCTAAAGTTGTAGAGCTTGAAGTTAAGGAGCATGTGCCTAGGGTCTTTTTTCCTCATAGATTAGTAAATCCCAAGAACGCTGTGCAGTCAGGTGATATTTTGGAGATTTTTAAATGAGTGCAAATTAACTTGCCTTTTCTTGATGCTATTAGACAAGTGCCTGCATATGCTAAATTCTTGAATGATCTTCTCATTGTGAAGGGGAAGTCTAATATTCCCAAGAAGTCATTTTTGACAGAGCATGTAAACTCTGTGATTCTCAATAAATATCCTATTAAGTATAAAGACCTTGGATCACCTACTATTGCTTGTAAAATTTGGAATCATCATGTTGAGAGAGTTTTACTAGATCTAGGTGCAAGTGTTAATTTGTTGCTTTATTCTGTTTACTTGTAGTTGGGTTTAGGGGAGTTGAAACCAACTAAGATTACTCTCCAGTTAACTGATAGATTTGTTAAATATCCTAGGGGCATTGTTGAGGATGTGTTGATAAAAATTGAGAATTTCTACTGGTACGCGTAAAATACACTAAGAGCAAGTGCACTCTATCGCAAAGTAATATGGGACTTGAGTCCCAGTTATCGATCCCACGATGAATAAGTGATAATTACTAAATTCGCAAAGGTATTTGTTATCCAGGCAATCGAAAGTGTATGAAGAAATTCAAATTAAAGGCATAAAATAATTAAAGAAAAATAATAAACAATCAAATAAAGAATAGATAATCAATGAGAAAGAGACTAGGGCGTAAGGTTTACTTGAATCTGATTATTCAGATTTTCTAGCATTTATGATGCAAGGTATTCTTTTGCCAATATTCTCTTACCTGTTATTGAATCCCAATGGTCATGGATGAAACAATATTCTCTTCCTCAATTAAATCACCTATTTAGTCATTTAGTCGAATTAATTAAGAATGCATTAAGCCTTAATTTAAGAGATGAACTAACATACCTGTCAATTTCATTAGTAGGAAAAATTGATGTTTAGTCATTCACCAATCTAATCCTAGGCTTATCATATAGATCCACTTATTGAATGCGGATGGTCACTAATCAAACAATGAATTAACACATGCCAAAAGTGATTAAGTTATGACAAGAATGCAAACAATATGATAGACCCTAAAAGAAATTACCTTAATTAAATTAGAAATCAAACCTAAATAATTAGGAAAACAAGATCCTCCATAACTCTAGATATGGGTTTAGCTACTCATGTTCAATATAAACAAACTCATATCAGAATACAAACCCATGGAAAGAAAACCCAAAGAAAGGGGAAAACTAGAGGGAAAGAGAAATCAAAACCCCTTTTACGGTGATTATGATCTTCAAGCCTTCAAGAATTGAATCATCCCTTCAAAGTTATCCTCCAAAGTCTGCTGTTGCAAAAGTCTCTAAATTTCTGGTGGATGATATGAACCAAAGAGAGTTCTTTTGCTAAACTCGTTTTTTCCTTTTTATAGAAAAGCTGACAGATTTTCGTATCTAACTTGCATAACTTTTCTCACCCTTTAGATGGCCGATTTTGCCCTTGATCTCAACAGAGAAGTTGTAGGATTTTCTGTTAGCTTTCCAACACCGCAAACGGCGCGTCGATCTGATTCTATAGCTTAAGATATGAGTCAATTAATGAGGAATGGTCAGGATAATACGAGAATACAAATTTTGCTCTAAATCAAGTCTCTTTGAGAATCCTTATTCAATCTCCAATCTAAAATTTTGTATCCAATTAGAACTCTAATTAGCATCTAAGAATAGGATAAGAATCCTTCACATATTTATTTTCAGGAATTTCTTCTTTTTGTACAAAATCTAATGATTTATCCTGAAAATTCAAATATGATTAGGTGGAGAGATAATTATTTAAAAATAAACAAAAACTAAATAAAAATCAATTAAAAATCCTAATAAATAAACTCAAAAGATGAGTGTATTTAACACTCATCAAATACCCCTAAACTTGAACAATTGCTTCTCCTCAAGCAAAGAATAGGAATCAAAAACAAGATTAAACTCAGCATCCAAAAACATGAATCAAGGGAAATTTCACAATTTAAAAATTCAAGTTTAGCAATCAAATTCAATCAAGCAAGCTCATTTAACACTTAAACAATTAGAAGCTTGAGCCTAACTTGCAACTATTCTCCTCTCTAAGTATCTGCGATCACTCATATTTCCATCACTCAAGTGTTTAAAAGACAAAGAGATTACTCAAATTTCTCTTAAAAAATGTAATACCATAGGCTTGCTTATCAATCTCATCTCCAATTCCAAGTTTACATATAACACAAGAATCAAAAGAACTTTCCTTTGGTTGTAATGGGGCCAAGGGTATAATGAAAGGTAGGAAAAAAGATAAAATAGGGGTAAAGAATGTTCATAAATAAATCTATACAAAGCATAATCAGGCTGAAAAGATGATAAATAGAGCATAATGCACAAGAATATAACAAATTCTCACTTTTAACCTAATATTCTCATTATTCTTCACCAATAATTCTTTTCTTTTCTTCTTTTTCCATTTTTTTTCAAACTTTTTTTTTCATCATCTTTTTTTTTAACCTTGAAGACAAAAATAATCTTTTATGACTTCTTAATTAACACATCAATTGCTCCAAAGAATTCAACTAGATTATTCAATTGGGTATTCAAAGAAATCAATTTCACATTCAAATGGGACAACTAAGGGGTTATTTTATCAATGCAACTCTAGAAGTCAAGAAAGAATTAAGCCTAATTGTCTTAATCATATTCAAGTTTGTATATAAATCATTAAAGTCTCAACAAGATATCAAAGTAAGTTCTAGTGCACATAAATTAAGAGAAAACTCACTCCAGAAAAAAAATAAGATTTTGTTTATGAAAAATCCAATCATTAAAGCTCAAAAGTCACTTTCTGGCCAGAGTTAATAAAGAGATCAAAAGCAAGCAGACATGGCTAATTTTCAACTAAGATGCTAAATTTCACTTTATTTCATTGAAAAAGATTGCTTCATATATTATCAACTCATGATCAATGGAATCTCCTTTAAAACATATCTCTACCAGCTCAAAATAAATCAAGAAATCAACACACAATTCTAACTTAATTACCAGCAATACTCAAGTGCTCATCAGATTTTTTTTTTGCACAAAAATTGTAAAAGTACCCCCTACACTTAAGATAAACATTGTCCTCAATGTGGAAAAAAAAATAAAAGGGGTAAAGAAAAGAACAACACAACCTGATGAAAAGTGAGACAATGTCAGGCATAGGAAAAACACAAGAGTCAGCGCTACAGCAGAATATGAAAAATAAAATCTCAAAACACATGAGTAGCATCTAACAAAAAAAAACAAAAAAACAAAAGTAACAAAAATAACTAAAATAAGATAAATAAAGAAGAAACACAGGTTGCCTCCTATGAAGCGCTTGTTTAACGTCATTAGCTTGACGTTGCCTTTTTCAAATAAATCAAGGTGGCTTCTTAAAGCATCAAAAATAAGATGACTCATTCTCTTTTTCAAAGCAGTGCCTCACACTCTGGCCATCTATCAAGAATGTGTGTGGGCCATTTTTCTTCACCTTTAACACATCGTACGATAAGACACGTATAACCTTATATGGTCCACACATTTTTGACCAAAATTGACTAGGAAGATGACGAAGATATGAGTTATCAACAAGAATTTTATCCCTAGTATTAAACTCACATTGCTTGATACACATGTCATGCCGTTTCTTTGGTATCTTCTTGCAGAGTTTGGCATTCTCAAAGTCAGTGGCAGCCTTGGGCAAGGTCTTCTCTAGCATAGCAACAGTCACAGATTCCTGCATATATGAAGACACAGCACTACCCACAACATCAGTAACATCTATACGATTACATGAATCAAAGGAACTAGGATTTTTAACAGAATTAAAAATATTAAACACTACTTCCTCATCATTTAATCACAAGGTCAACTTCCTATCACGGACATCAATTAGTGCTTTTCTAGTGGTGAGGAATAGACGTCCAAGTATGATTGGGATCTCGTCATCCTCCTCCATATCCAACACAATGAAATCAGCTGAAAAAATAAATTTATCCACATTTACCAAGACATCTTCCCATACACCCCGAGGGTAAGTGCTGGATCTATCGGCCAGCTGCAATGAAATATTGGTTGGCTTGGGTTCCTGCATACCTAATTTCTGAAACATAGAGAAAGGTATCAAATTAATATCAACACCTAAATCACATAATGCTTTCTCAAAATAAGAGTTACCAATAGAGCAAGGAATAGTAAAACTCCTTGGATCTTTCAATTTTGGGGGTAACTTCTTTGAAAGAATAGCAGAGCACTCCTCAGTTAGACATATTGTCTCAAATTCCTCAAGTTTGCGTTTCTTTGTAAGTATTTCTTTCAAAAAATTTGCATACTTGGGCATTTGAGAGATGCCTTCAATGAATGGAATATTAATTTACAATTTCTTGAACATCTCCAAGAATTTAGTAAATTACTGGTCTGACTGATTCTTCTTGAGCCTCTGAGAGAATGAGATCTTAGCATATGGTGATGGTTCATAAATTGTGCTCTGCTCGTGATCCTTCTTCACTCTCTGCCACTTTGGTTCTTTCTTCTCAACCTCTCCTTCTTTATTGACATCTTGAATTGAGACATCTTTAGCAAGGGCATCACTTTTCTTTTTCTCAATTCTTGAAGAGCTAGGTGCTTCAACTGCCTTCTTATCTTCATGCACTGACTTAACAAAAGTAACCCTAAGCTCTGACATTTTCTTTTTCTGAGAGGATTCCCCAAGTTCTTTACCACTTCTCAGGGTAATTGCATGGACCTGTTCCTTTGAATTTATCTCAGTAGTACTAGGCAATGTCCCTGGTGTCCTCGATGTCATCAAAGTAGCCAACTAACTAATCTAGGCCTCCATACTTTTCATTCTAGCATCTGAATTATGCATGTGCGTCATTACCAAATCTCTAAAGCTTGACTTCTTTGCAGATACTTGGAAACCTGGTTGTGGTTGTGGAGCTCTCTGCTGATTCTGATAATAGCCTTGTTGATTTCTCTATTTGAAATTCGAGTGGTCTCTCCAACCGGGATTGTACGTATTTGAATATGGATTGTACTGTTATCAGTTGGAATTACCAACAAATTTACTCCTTCAAGCTCAGGGGCAAATGGACTACCAATTTAACAGTTTTGAACTTGTATGACCCTGTTCTCTATATGCCTCACAAATGATGTACTATTTATCACCATCAGAGTCTCAACCTTCTTCGTTAATGCTTCTAATTGACTCAAAATGACTATTGAAGAATCAACAGCATGTACAGTTGCTTATTTCTTTAGAACCTGACGCTCATTTTGCCATTGATAATTGTTCAGCGCCATTTCTTCAATCAATGGTTGACTCTCAATAGGTGTTTCCCTCTATATTATACCTCCCGTAGCAGCATCAATGAGTGAACGATTTACAGATGACAAACCATTGTAGAAAATCTGAACCTGTTGCCAGACAGGAAATCCATGATGTGGACATCTCCTTAACAACTCTTGAAAGCGCTCCCAAGATTCATAAAGAGTGTCCATTTCAAACTACACAAAAGAAGATATATCATTCCTTAACTTAGCAAATTTAGAAAGAGGAAAATACTTAGCCAAAAACTGTTGTGTCAACTGATCCTATGTAGTGATGGAACCCCTTGGTAATGACGTTAACCATTGACTTGCTCTGTCCCTAAGAGAGAAAGGAAAGAGTCGCAATCGAATTGCATTATCTGTCACCCCATTGTACTTCATAGTATCACACAGTTGCAAGGACCTGGCCAAATGCTGATTTGGATCATCTGAAGGCAATCCACCAAACTGAACTGAATTCTGAATCATGGAGATCAATACTGGTTTGATCTCAAAATTATTAATCGCCATAATTGGTCTTATAATACTCCCTCCATACCCTTCAACAGTGGGCATAGAGTACTCAAGCATGGTTCGCTCTGCTAGGATAGCTCTTTCTTTACAATTCGCCTCAATTATTGGTTGTCTCTCCATCCTGTTTATATCTTCTGTCACAGCTGCAATAAAAGACTATTTCTTTAACCTGCTAGTTATTTTCTCAATTTCTGGATCAAATGCCAAATCAAGAAACTGAGATAGAATAAGCATAAACAAAAAAAAGGAAGTGAAAAATTAATAAAAATAAAATAAAATAAAATAAGAAATAAAATTAAAATTAAAATAAAGAATAAAAAGGTGTCTAAATTAACTAGAGCTTTTCACTTCTAATATTACTAAACTTATTCCCCAGTAACGGCGCCAAAAACTTGGTACGCATAAAATACACTAAGAGTAAGTGTACTCTATCGCAAAGTAGTATAAGACTTGAGTCCCAGTTATCGATCCTACGAGGAATAAGTGGTAATTACTAGATCCACAAAGCCCTTTGTTATCCAGACAATCGAGAGTGTATGAAGAAATTCAAATTAAAAGCATAAAATAATTAAAGGAAAATAATGAACAATCAAACAAGGAATAGATAATCAATGAGAGAAAGACTAGGGTGTAACGTTCACTTGAATCTGATTATTCAGATTTTCTTTCATTTATGATGTAAGGTATTCTTTTGTCAATATTCTCTTACTTGCTATTGAATCCCGATGGTCATGGATGAAATAATATTTTATTCCTAAATTAAATCACCTATTTGGCCATTTAGTTGAATTAATTAGGAATGCATTAAGCCTCAATTCAAGAGATGAACTAACATACCTGTCAATTCTATTGGCAGGAAAAATTGATATTTGGTCATTCACCAATCTAATCCTAGGCTTGCCATATAGATCCACTCATTGAATGCGGATGGTCACTAGTCAAACAATGAATTAACACATGCCAAAAGTGATTAAGTTATGACAAGAATGCAAACAATATGATAGACCCTAAAAGAAATTACATTAATCAAATTAGAAATCAAACTCAAATAATTAGGAAAACAAGATCCTCCATAGCCCTAATTATGGGTTTAGGTACTCATGTTCAATACAAACAAACCCATATCAGAATACAAACTCGTGGAAAGAAAACCCAAAGAAAGGGAAAAACTAGAGGGAAAGAGAAATCAAAACCCCTTTTACGGTGATTATGATCTTCAAGCCTTCAAGAATTAAATCATCCCTTCAAAGTTATCCTCCAAAGCCTGCTGACGCAAAAGTCTCTAAATGTCTGGTGGATGATCTGAACCAAAGAGAGTTCTTTTGCTGAACTCATTTTTCCCTTTTTATAGAAAAGCTGACAGATTTTCGTATCTAACTTGCATGACTTTTCTCACCCTTTAGATGGCCAGTTTTGCCCTTGATTTCAATAGAGAAGTCGTAGGATTTTCTATTAGCTTTCCAACATTGTAAACAGCGCGTCGATCTTATCTCTGTAGCTCAAGATATGACTCAATTAATGAGGAATGGTCAGGATAATGCTGGAATTTGAATTTTGTTATAAATCAAATCTCTTTGAGAATCCTTATCTTGAGAATCCTTATCCAATCTCTAATCTAAAATTTTGTATCTAATTAGAATTCTAATTAGCATCTAAGAATAGGATAAGAATCCTTCACATATTTATCTTCAGGAATTTCTTTTTTTTGTACAAAATCTAATGATTTATCCTGAAAATTCAAATATGATTAGGTGAAGAGATAATTATTTAAAAATAAACAAAAATTAAATAAAAATCAATTAAAAATCCTAATAAATAAACTCAAAAGATGAGTGTATTTAACACTCATCATCTACTTTCCTATTGACTTTGTTGTGCTTGATACTGAGCCTATTTGTGGAATCTATCCCCCAATTCATATTATTTTGGGTCGCCCATTCCTTACTACATCTAATGCATTGATTAATTGTAGAAGTGGTATAATGAAACTATCATTTAGAAACATGATTATTGACCTTAATATTTTTTATATTAGTAAAAAGATGCCTGATGATAATGATAATGAGGTGCATGAATTGAATTTGATTGATAGTTTGGTTCATGACTCATTTATGCATTCTAGTTGTGATGATCCATTATTAGCATGTTTGAATCATGTTAATACTGATGATGGTCATGTCATATCTAAAGATAGCATTGAGGTTGATAAGGCTACAATTGACTTGATTTCTAACCTTCCTCTCCCTAAATCTATGAAAGAAATTAGATCTTTTGTAGGGCATGTAGGTTGCTACAGGAGGTTCATGAAGGATTTCAGCAAAGTAGCATGACTTTTAAGTAACCTTTTTGGTAAATGGTCAGCGGTTGAAGCCATACCTTGAGTTGAAGGATCCAAATGTAGAGGAGATTTTGGTAGATGATCATGTCTACCAAAACTAAGGTAAGTTTTTAGTTTAAGTTTTGTTTTCACTGAGTTGGGTTAAGTGCCTTCCAGATTTCAAAACCTTTGTATGATGATGTAAATAGTATCAGCCAGCAAAAAAAATTTAAAAAAATTAAAATCCAAAAGCAAAAAAAAAAAATTAATTTGCATGGTTGTTTATTTCATTTTACTTTATTTTGTTTTTGTTATTTTTTTCATTATTAACGATTGTCAGGGTGCAGTTGTCCTCTTCTCGTCTTCTCTTTTTAATTACAAAGCATTTCAGGTATGTGACTCCTTCCCATTACTCTGTTTATTTTTGTCCCAATAATTTCTTTGATGCTTATTGGTAGTTATTTCTTAAGTCTCAATTTTACTTGAAACATTGAGGACAATGTTTGATTTTGATTGGGGGTGGGAGTTACTTAAATTTCAGTCATGTTATCATTATGCCACTTTTGTGAGAAAAAATTTTCTATCATCTTACTCAACTATTTTCACATTATTCATAGTTGTTTATGCATATCTCTTTGGTGAAAAATTGAAATAATTAGAGAACTTGATGAGAACATGTGGATACCATATTTTTGCCAAATGAATTTTGAGTCATTCATTTTTATTGTGAAAGTGTTTTCTTAGCCATCCAATAATTATTGTGGTACTAATATTTTTTTCTTTCCTTCGCTAGATTGTTTCTTTATTGTTATTTTTGGCTAAAGAGAAGTTTTACGTCACACTTGCATTTAATCTGATGCCATGAAAGTTGGTAGAATTGTGTGATTCCTTGAGAGATGATATTAGGCCATGTTTCTTATTGTGAGCCTTGAAATAATATTTTTGTTCTTTCATATATTGTCACTAGTCACCTATTTGGGCTTATTTATTGAGCTTTTTTTTTAACCCTTTCCCAAAGTGTTTCAGGAAAGAAGCAATATTATTGCAGTATGGGAAGGTATAAGGGAAAGAAAAAAAGAGAGAAAAATGAGAAGAAAAAAAAGAGAAAAATGAGAAGAAAAAAGGGTAAAGTGAAAGTGCAAGAAAAAGAAAGAAAAAGAAAAAGAAAAAAATTTGAAAAGGTACAAAGTTAGAAAAAATTAAGAAAAAAAATCTGGTTTGGGAGTTTGAGAGAAGAAAAAAAGTGATTTAAAGAAGGTAAAGAAAATTGTTTTAAAAGTGTAGAAATCATACTTCTAAATATTCTTAAAACACTTTTGATTTTCATTGTTTCCCTTAACCTTCATATTTTTTCCTTACCCACATTACAAGCTTAATAAAGTCCTATTTGATCTCAAGAGATTACATGGTTCTTCCAATGTACATGATTAATCTTAAGGTGTGATGTAAAAATTTTCTTGGCATCTTTTCATGAAACGATATTTATTATATTTTCTTAGCGTTCTTTCTATCATTTTATATGTGAGATATTTGTTTTGATTTGTGCCTACTACTTTACTCACATATACTTGCTATGAGTGATAATATATTTGTGAGTGATTTTCATTGTTGAGTGCAACTTTTTTGAGAATTGTATATGTTTGAAAGATGTTTTCTGAAGAGGATTCTAGTTGTGATATATGAAGACAATGAGCATATGCCGCAGTAACTATATTATTCACACACTTTGAGTTTGATGATAGTAGAATTTTTGTGGCAACTGTAGTGTTCTAATATATTATTGATATTCTTGAGTAAGATGATTTTTATTTTGAGCTTTGTTTTAAGTCGCTTCCATTGCTAGGGATTAGTAATAAGCTGATTGATAGTTGTGATAATAGCTTAATTTTTATATTTTTTTTATAAAATAATTATTATTATGGTCGATACTGATGGTTGAACAAGGCAGCCATCAAGCCTCACTGCCCATGGCAATTCTTGGCTCCTTTGTCTGATCCTCTCCCTCCCTCTCCTTCTCAACCTCAGCAACAACGCACTTTTGCACAGGCTTTAAGCAATTCTTTGGATATCTCAGTTTCACAACTCCCTTGGCCTTGCATTAAAGGTGATACCGTGACTATCAAGATATCGGAGGATGAATACAAGAAAGGTGTAGATGGCTGCAAGATGAATCTTCATAGGCGATTACTCTTGTCTAAGGGTGATAAGCCTATTAAATTCAATGATCTTCACGAAAAGCTTGGTAAATTGTGGAAGCCAGTTGGACAATGGAGGATGACCTCCCTCAGAAAAGGTTACTTCGAATTCAGTTTTTCCTCACAAGATGATCTTCAAAGTGTGTGGACAGTGGGAACATGGAACCTCAATCCAGGTCTGTTGCGTTTGTCAAAGTGAACGCCAGATTTTAATCCTAAAAGTCAAAAGCAAACCAATACGCAATGCTGGGTGAGAATATATGATCTCCCTCAAGAGTATTAGAGGCCAAGAATATTGTTTGAAGTGGCTGTAGGGATTAGAACTCCAATTGCAATTGATGACATGACTAGAAAGAGATTCTTTGGGCATTATGCTAGAGTCTTAGTGGATCTTGATTTAACTAAGGATCCTGTTTGTGAGTTAATGGTGGAAAGGGATGACTATGCCTTTTATGTTAGTATAAAGTTTGAAAAACTTCCTCCTTTTTGTAGCTTCTGTCAAACTATAGGGCATCAAGTTTCACAATGCAATAAAAAGGATAGAAAACTGATCTCAAATAATAATAATCAACATTTAATTAGGAAAGATAAGGCTGTTTATGTTCCTAAAGAAAAATCTACAGTTATTGCAGATAAGGTTCCTGTTAAATATCATATTGATCCTATTAAAGGTCCTGACATGGTTTTGGACAATGATGATAATCGTGGTCCTGATAGACAACAAGACTTAGTGGTTAATAGAATTGATGAATAAGCTGTTAAGGCTGCAGTGCACTTGGCTTGTGATGATCAAGGTGATGGTGATTCAGATTCTATTAAAACGGTTTTTGATGAGTCTATTTCCCCTGCCCCTTCTTTGCCTCATGTTGGGAATGTAAGCATACCAATTTCATCTCTTGTTAGGCCAGATATGAATGCTGAACATGGTTCTGTTAAGCCTGATATGAATGCTGACCATGGTTCAGTTAGTATTGTTAAACATACTGTGGATGAAGGTTTACATATAAATGCTGGTTCGGGTGCAGAAGATATCCTTAACTCAATTGGTGCTACAATTAGTGGTAAGGATATTTCTACTCCTTCGAATGCTGATTTTCCTGCTCAGGCTCAGAAAGAGATGTTGTTAATGTCTAAGTTTTGGAATGATCAAGTAGAGTTGCATGACAATTTGTTAAGGGATGCTCAGTCCTCCGGACCTCCTTTTCATGATGAACAACCTTTTGAAATGGCTCCATCTAAGTCTCAGAAGAAGAAGCTCAGGTAAAGGAAGAAGAAAGAAGTTGGTGCAGCTGTTCGAATTACCCGCAGCAGGGTTGATTATAGAAATCTTGCATGATGAAGATCCTCTTTTGGAATGCAAGAGGATTAGCCAACAATCCTACAAGGTTGGTGCTTAAAAGGTTTTGTGCTAGTCACAAACCTGAGTTTCTTTTTATTTCTGAACCCTGAATGTTAATCGATGATTTCCCCTTTAGTTTTTAGAATTCTTTAGAATTTAAAATCATTTGGTGTGAATGATAGACAGTCTCAAATCCTGAATATTTGGTGTTTATGCTCGAAGCAGTTTAATCTAAGTTTAATTGCAGCTTCTAAGCAGCATGTCTCTTTCTCTGTCTCTTGGGAAAACATGTCTATTTTCATCTCAGCCATTTATGCTAACACCTCTTATCTTCAGAGAAGAAGTCTTTGGTATGAGTTAAATAATCTTCAACAGAATCATGTTGGTCCATGGTGCTTTGTTGGTGACTATAATGCAATCCTTGGTTCTCATGAAAGAAGGGGAGGTAATATGCCTATGCAGATTTCCTGTGATGAGTTTCGGGGCTGGACAGAGTGTAATAATTTAACTCACTTGTTGACTAGAGGGGCAGAATTCACTTAGGCTAATAACAGAAGAGGAGATTTCCTTGTGGAGAAAAGGCTAGATAGAGCCATATGCAATGATGATTGGCTTAGTTTTTAGGATAATACTACTTGCTGTACTCTTATAAGGAGCAGGTCTGATCATTATCCGATTCTTATCAGTATGAATAAAGGGCTGCAGACCTTCCCTTCTCAATTCAAATTCATGAGCATGTGGTCTAAACATCAGGACTACTCTAGATTAGTTTATGAGGTTTGGTCTAAGAAAGTTGAGGGCTATCCTATGTTTGTTCTAGCTCAAAAACTAAAAATTCTCAAGAAAGAATTGAAGGAGTAGAACAAGGTTGTCTTTAGTGATATCAATGTAAAAGTAAAGATGGCTCAAACTGAGGTAGATGTTGTTCAGCAACAGATTCAGGACCTAGGCAGTAATGATGATTTGCAGGAAAAAGGAAGAAGTTGCTCAATTAGAGTTGCATAAGGCTTTGTTCCTTCAAGAAGAATTCTGGAAGCAAAAGGCTAAATGTAATTGGCACAACTTTGGAGATAGGAACACAACTTTTTTCCACAAAATAACTAAGATTCGAAATGCTTCAAAACATATGACAGTTCTGAAGGCAGGGGACTTGATCTTAGACAGGTAGCAAGATATTGAACAACATGTTTTTCATTATTATCAGAACTTGTTTGCTTCTAATAATAGCTGTGTTAGCAATGATCTGGTCAGTTCTGTCATTCCATCCTTGGTTTCTCATGCTGAGAATGTAATGCTAATAAGTATTCCATCCAAAGAAGAGGTTAAGCTGGCAGTTTTTGGCATGAATAGCAGTGGTGCCCCTGGTCCTAATGGGTTTGGTGGGTGCTTTTACCATAAATATTGGGATGTAATTGAAGAGGATGTGTACAAGTTAGTGGTCCAATTCTTTATGCAAGGCTGGCTTCTTCCTAGTTTAAACTCCAATCTGATTGTTCTAGTCCCTAAGTTCCAAGGAGCTGACAAAATTGAAAATTTTAGGCCAATAGCTTTGGCTAACTTCCAATTTAAAATTATCGCCAAAGTCTTGGCTGATAGGTTGGCCACTATTGCTCCTAGAATCATCTCTGAAAATCAAAGGGGATTTATAAGGGAAAAACATATCAATGATTGTGTTTGCATTACTTCTGAAGCAATCAATATGATGGATAAAAAAAAATGTTTGGTGGTAACTTGGCTCTTAAAATTGATATCAAAAAAGCATTTGATACAATGGATTGGGACTTCCTATTACATGTTTTAAGTTTTTTTGGTTTTGATAGCAAGTTTTGTATATGGATTAGAGTGATCCTTGAATCTGTTAAGTTGTTGTCGCGACCGGGATCGCGGCGGGATATATAGCAACTCGATAGGATTTAGAAAAAGGAAATGGAAAAATGGAGTCGCCACCAATTTTATTTGAATTTGGAAAAATTGAAAAACCTCTCTTTGAAAATGGTCTTTGAAACTAGATTGGATTCGGGAGTCGATTATGCTTAGGGAAGGGTGGAAACTTAATCCCACTGCACCCCTAACACACCCGTCCTAAGACGGTACCTTAGGTTAATTGTGCAAATTATTAATAATCCTTGGAAATATTTATTTTACCTCTTTTACAAAACATTGTAACCATTTATAAAAAAATCACAAAATTATGAAAATTTAATTTTGGCTTGACATAAATGAAATTCTGCTCCTACGTATCCCCTGGTGCAATGGGGAACTCAAAGTTACGTAGTTCTTAATAAAAAAACTTGTGGTTTGATTGATTTTATATAAATGACTTAATATTAAAAAATCTAATTAACAAGTCATCGTGACTCAGTTAATCAAATTAGGATTTGAATAGGTGAAACTCGGCGTCACGCTAGAGACATCACCCATTGAATCATCAAGTTATCACAACTTAGATGATTATGAAAATTATAGAACTAGCAAGCTGTCGCAACTCAGCTACTTCCATTTTTTATTTTTAAAAGAAACACACCCTCTGCTAGCCTACTAATAAGCAAACAAAAGCTCATTTAAAAAAAAAAAAAAAAGCGTAGCTCTAGCACTGTTACCACAAACCCAGACAATCTGACCCATTTTAGAAACAAGTACCATTGGTATGAAACTGGGGGTTTTGTTTTGGGCTGTCGGTGAGGGGGTGGAATTCACGATTTGGAGGTGGAAATGTAGTGATCCGGTTTCTGAGATACCCGTCGGTCGGTGAGGGGATTTTGGTATGGTGAAATTCGACGGTCGGTGAGGGTGATTTGGTGGAGGTTCGACGATCGATGGGAATGATGTGGCTTTTGTAATATTCGACGGTCGGGTGAGGATGATTTGGTCGAGTTTCAATGGTCGATGAAGAGATTTGGTTTGGTGAGGGGATTTTGGTTTTGTAATGTTCGACGGTCGACGGGAAGGATGTGGTTTTCGGTGATGTTCGACGGTCGGTGAAGGTGAGGATGGGATGGATTTTTGGTTTCGGTTGGGAAGGGGTGATAGATTCAACGGTCGGGTGCAATTGATGAAGATGGTGGAGGTCACGATTTTGGGGTCCGACGAGGTGGATGTGATGGAGTTTGGTTAATGGTGTGAAGGTTTGGATGGGTTATCGGTGATGGGGGTAGGTCGGGTGTGATGAAGATGGTGGAGGTCACGGTCGAATGGGGTGAAGGTGGGCTTTGTGGAAGTTGGTTGAGGGTGTGAAGGTTTGGATGGGTCGGTGAGGGAAGGTCAGTGATGTAGTTCGACGGTCGGTAGAGGGAATGATTGTATTTTGTGAAGTGGGTTGAGGGTACAATGGTGTTAGTTCGACGGTCGGTCGGTCATGATGGTATTATTTGGTGATGAAGGATTGTTAAGAGTGGACACTTGGTGATAAAATAGGAGTGAATGCTGACCTGTGGGATGATGGTGATGGGGCAAAATGGTAAGGGCCACATAATGGTGGAATGGGTCACGGACCGACGGTCGATTATGGTGAGGTCTTGAGTTAATGATCCGACGGTCGATCGAGGAAGGCTGGTAGTTGAAATGGTTGGTAGCAGAGTCTAGTTTTTGGGAGGTTGGGTGAGTGGGCATCCCATTTCCACATTTTTAGTTATTATTGTCACTACTTACACCTTTTTATTCTATAGACCCAGGCACCAAAGAAAAAAAAAACGTCATGTAACTTTAAACTCACAAAGACAAAGAAAAAAAAAAAGCGAAGGATAACTTTCAAATTATCAAATAAAAAAAAAAAAAAAAAAAAGGGTAGAGGCCTTATGAAGAGAACTGGATCGCGCACCTCACCGATGGTTCACCGACGGTTCTTGGCTGACTTATTCTTTTGAAAGTGAATCTCCCGAAGAATTGAAGAAGGTGGAGTGGGAAACTAATGACTTATTCTTTTGAAAGTGAATCTCCCAGTAATTGAAGCAGAAGGTGGAAGAGGAAAAGAACGCTTGGAGGATGAAGCTCGTTCTCTTCCTGATAGTTGAAGGAGAGCAGAAGTGAAAATGGAGATCCAAGAGTTGGTCAAGATTCTTTTTTTTTCTCTCCAAAAAAAAAACCCCCTCGTCTGATGCCCCTTCTTCCTTTTATATCCTCTTTTTCATCATTTCTTCCCTGACATTTTCGTCTCCTTTTCTTTACGTAACCTCCTTTTTTTTTTTATATCTTGAGCCCCTCCCCTGAGCCCTTTTTTTTTCCTTTTCAGGCCTAATGCATTTAATGCATTGTTCCTCCTTTTACGTGTACGGGCATCCAACATTAAATGCCTTGCTCCTTTATTTATTTATATATATATATATTTTTTTTAAAACGAGCTCACATTTGGGCTAAGGTGGGGGATTTGAATTTTTCTCTATTGGGTTGGGCTTGTCTGGATCAGGAAGTAGTGTAATTATTATTATTATTTTTTTAATTAAAGGTTTTAAGGATCCGAACAAAATTGGGTGTTCACAGTTGCCCCTCTTTACTTGTTTCTTAGTAGAGACCATGAAACTGTAGTTTCAAGTTATCATCGTAAGAAATGAGTAAAGACGTGAACTTAAATTTTGTCCGGCAATGTGTGGGATGAGGTGCATAGACCAGGCAAAGATGCCGCTTGGAAACCAGTGAGCTAAAACGTGGATTTATGAGTTGTCACAACCTCGTTAATCCCACTAAAAGTGAAACTCGGCGTAAAGCCAGAGACGTCACTATATTGTCAACGAGCTGTCACAGCTCAGTTGACACATTTTATTTTATTTTATTTTGAAATTTTTCTTTTTTTTTAAAAAAAGACCTTGGGTGACCTTATAACTGGAAGTAGTAAAATAATTTAAAATGAGATGGGCTTGGCCCGAATTTAAAAACAATGGGCTTGGCCCGAAATTTAAAGACAGTGGGCTTGGCCCGAATTTAAAAGACAAGTGGCTTGGCCTAAATTTAAAGACAATGGGCTTGGCCCGAAATTTAAAGACAATGGGCTTGGCCCGAAATTTAAAAGACAATGGGCTTGGCCCGAAATTTAAAAGACAATGGGCTTGCCCAAAATTTAAAAGACAATGGGCTTGGCCAATTAAAAAGACAATGGGCTTGGCAAATTTAAAAACAATGGGCTTGGCCCGAAATTTAAAAACAATGGGCTTGGCAAAATTTAAAAAACAATGGGCTTGGCCCGAAATTTAAAAACAATGGACTTGGAAATTTAAAAGACAATGGGCTTGGCCCGAAATTTAAAAAAAAATGGCTTGGCGAAATTTAAAAATAATTGGCTTGGCCCGAAATTTGAAAAAACAATGGGCTTGGCCCGAATTTAAAAAGACGATGGGCTTGGCCCGGAAATTTAAAAGACAATGGGCTTGGCCCAAAATTTAAAAGACAATGGCTTGGCCCAAAATTTAAAAAGACAATGGGCTTGGCCCTAATTTAAAGAAATGGGCTTGGCCCAAAATTTAAAAGACAATGGGCTTGGCCCAAAATTTAAAACGATGGGCTTGGCCCAGAATTTAAAAAGACAGTGGGCTTGGCCCAAAATTTAAAAAGACAATGGGCTTGGCCCAAAATTTAAAAGACAATGGGCTTGGCCCGAAATTTAAAAGACAGTGGGCTTGGCCCAAAATTTAAAGACAATGGGCTTTGAAATTTAAAAATTTAAAACGATTGGCTTGGCAAAATTTAAAAGACAATGGGCTTGGCCCAAAATTTAAAGACAATGGGCTTGGCTTGGCCCAAATTTAAAAGACAATGGGCTTGGCCCAGCTTGAAATTTAAAAGACAATGGGCTTGGCCCAAAATTTAAAAGATGGGCTTGGTGGCCCTAATTTGGGCCCAAAATTTAAAAGACAAGTGGGCTTGGCCCGGTATTTAAAAGACAATGGGCTTGGCCCAATTGAAAAAAGACAAGTGGGCTTTGGAATTTAAAAAAGAACTTGGGCTTAATTTAAAAGACAAAAAAAAACAGTGGGCTTGGCCAGGTATTTAAAAACAAGGGCTTTGCCCGTAATTTAAAAAAGACAGTGGCTTGGCCCAAGAAGAACTTTGTTTCGCTGTTCTTTTATAGTGAAGCTTGGCGCAAAGCCAAAGACGTCACTTTTCACAAATTTGCAGCTCATGGAAAGATGTTGCGACGTACATTCTTGCAACTCAGAATCATATCAAACAATTGAAAATATTATGCCAAAACCTTTCTCTTGCATACCCGATTCTAATTGCTTCCTCGGAAAATTTTGATTTATCAAACCCAGGCATAGGCTCTCGCAAACTAGGGCTTATCAACTTTTTTCGAGTTCGTTGGGATCTTCAGACACTGGAGTCACTTTACTTCTGAGTTTGCTCATCAGGCACACAGTTTCTCTCTTAACATTGCCGATTGCATTAGGAGCTTTTCTCCCCTCGTTTGAACCTTCTGATTCATTCTCGATCTAACTTGTTAGTTAGAGGATTGTCATTAAATTGTTAAATCAATGATACTGAATTTATATTCCCTCTTATCGAAGCATTTTGTGATAAACATGTGTGACTTCACAAATATAAAATAAAGGAACATGACAAAGAAAGATGAAGAATAAAAAGAAGAAAGGAAAGTATTTTTCATTGATTTGGGATGTTCACAAGCACGAAAAGGTAAAAAGTACAAGAGGATGACACAAAGGCAAGGTGACAGGCAATTGCCCCAGTTAGGATTCCTTTCTTCTCATTAGATAGGTCCTAATTCTCAGATGGATATTACAACCACTTGTGACACAAACTCTCTTCCATCCACCACCGCTTAAAATTGCCCCAGTTTTGTCTTCCATCGCCGCTTAAAATTTGCCCCAGTTTTTTTCTTATGTTGTCTGGGTGAGCCCTTCAGGCGACATCTTCTAGGAGAGCCTTTGCCGACTTTAGATCCCTTTTTTTTTTTTTTTTTTTAGATGCCCTAACTTTTGCTTAGGCTGCCCTTGCGGGTTTTCCACCTAACGGGCTATTTTCTTTCTCTTTTTTTTTTTTTAGGCATAGAACTTTTTGACTGCGTCAGCATTTGTCGGTCTTGACAATTCATTTCCGTCCATATCTGTTAAAACTAAGGCTCCTCCAGAGAATGCCTTCTTAACGATATACGGCCCTTCATAACTCGGTGCCCATTTTCCTCGAGCGTCCTCTTGATTTGGAAGTTTTTTCTTTAAAACCAGATCACCTGCTTGGAACTCTCTAGGGCGCACTTTCTTGTTGAAAGCTCTTGCCATTCTTCTTTGGTATAGTTGCCCATGACAGATAGCTTTTAATCGCTTTTCTTCAATCATGTTTAATTGCTCGTACCGAGTCTTTACCCATTCTGCTTCTTCTAACTCAGCTTCCATCAACACTCTTAAAGATGGGATTTCGACCTCTATGGGGGAAACTGCTTCCATACCATAGACCAAGGAGAACGGTGTTGCCCCAGTGCTGGATCGGATATTAGTGCGATAAGCGTGGAGAGCATAGGGGAGCATCTCATGCCATTCTCTGTAGTTGACCACCATTTTGGCTACGATCTTCTTGATGTTCTTATTTGCTGCTTCTACTGCACCATTCATCTGGGGTCTGTAAGGAGCAGAATTGTGATGCTTGATCCTAAATCTCTCACATAGATTCTTGATTTCTGTGCCATTGAGATTAGGGCCATTATCTGTGATAATCCTCTCTGGAATTCCATAACGACAAATGATGTTTACCCTTAAAAATTTAAGGACAACCTTTTGAGTGACTTTGGCGTAGGAAGCGGCCTCTACCCACTTGGTGAAATAATCGATTGCTACTAGGATGAACCTATGACCATTGGAAGCTTTTGGGTTTATTGGCCCAATAACATCGATTCCCCACATTGAAAAAGGCCAGGGTGCCACCATATTATGCAATGGAACGGGTGGTGCATTAATGCGATCAGCGTACACTTGGCATTTATGACACTTTCGAACATATTCTATGCAATCAGCTTCCATAGTAGACCAGTAATAACCATATCGCAGGATCTGACGAGCCATCATGATACCATTGGCATGTGTTCCACATATTCCCTCATGAACTTCTGTTAAGATGGTGAAAGCCTCCTTAGCTCCTATGCATCTGAGGAGTGTGCCATCATAGTTTCTTTTGTACAGTATTTCCCCATTCAAAAAGAAAGCCATGGAAAGCCGACGGATGCTCTTTTTATCTGTCTCACTTGCCCCTGATGGGTATTCTCTGAACTTGATGTACTGCATGATATCATGGAACCAGGGTGCCCATCTTCTTCTTCCTCAACATTGGAACAATAGACTGGTTCGCTTTCTGCCCTTATTCGGATGGGTTGCACATTAGCATGAATATCCAGATTGGTCATTACAGCCAAAGTCGCCAGAGCATCTGCGAACTGGTTCTTATCCCGCGTCAAGTGCGAAAAGGTGATCCATTCAAACTTCTCGATCAATTGCATCAAATATTTCTGGTATGGAATCAACTTGGGGTCTTTAGTCTGCCATTCCCCGTTCACTTGATAGATTATCAGCGCTGAGTCTCCATATACTTGTAGTTCTTTCACTCCCAATTCTATTGCGACCTTTAGCCCTTGAGCACAAGCTTCATACTCAGCTACATTATTGGTGCAATCGAACTCTAACTTGATGGCCACTGGGTATTGCTTCCCACTTGGTGATATGACCACTGCACCTATGTCGTTCCCATACATATTGACTGCTCCATCGAAAAACATCTTCCACACGTCCTCTTTATCTGACTCTTCTTCCTCAACTGCTAAAACATCCTCATCAGGAAGATCAGATGTCTCAGGTTGCTCGTAATTGAGTGGGTTCTCAGCTAAGTGATCTGCAATTACGCTTCCTTTGATAGATTTTCGAGTTACATGCTTTATGTCGAACTCAGAAAGAACCACTTGCCATTTGGAGACTCGTGTGGAAACGTGAGGGCTTTCGAATATGTACTTTATCGGGTCCATCCTTGAGATAAGCCAGGTAGTATAGTACAACATGTACTGCCTCAACCTTCTAGATGTCCATGCCGATTGCACAACATGTTTTCTCAACTTTGTCATGTAGCGAGACTCGCACTCATTGAACTTTGCTCAAATAATAGATGGCTGTGTTTTTTTTCTCGCTTCATCATCGCCCTAGCATTGCTCCCATGGATATCTGCAATACCGTGAGGTATAATATTAAAGGACGACTGGTGTGGGGGCACCAAAATAGGAGGACTTTGCAAGTAAGTTTTTATCTTCTCAAAAGCTTCCTGACACTGTTCATCCCATTCTCCTGGTTGTTGTTTCTTCAGTAGCTTGAAGATTGGCTCACAAGTGCTGGTCAAGTTGGCTATGAACCTAGCGATGTAATTCAGTCTCCCGAGAAAGCCTCTTACTTCCTTTTCAGTCTTAGGAGCAGGCATCTCTTGTATGGCTTTGACTTTATCAGGGTCCACTTTGATTCCTTCCTTGCTAACAATAAAACCAAGCAATTTTCCAGTCGATGCACCAAAAACACATTTTGCCGGGTTTAGCCTCAACTTGTATTTTCTGAGTCTTTCAAACAACTTTTGTAACACTACCACATGGCTTTCCCCTTCTTGGGACTTAGCAACTATGTCATCCACGTATACCTCAATTTCTTTGTGCATCATATCGTGGAACAAAGCAACCATGGCACGCTGATAGGTGGCCCCAGCATTCTTCAATCCGAATGGCATGACTGTGTAGCAAAAGGTTCCCCATGATGTGACAAATGTGGTCTTCTCTTTATCACTTGTGTCCATAAGAACTTGATTGTAGCCAGAATAACCATCCATAAAAGAGAATCTATGACCTCTTCTTTGCATTATCGACAAGGACATCAATGTGAGGCAAGGGGAAATTATCTTTAGGGCTAGCTTTATTCAAATCCCTATAGTCCACACACATCCTGACTTTTCCATCTTTCTTCGGGACAGGCACGATATTTGCTACCCATTCTGGGTGCCTTGACACTTCTAAAAATCCTGCCTCCAATTGCTTGGTGACTTCCTCTTTGATCTTTAAAGACATTTCAGGGTGCATTCTCCTCAATTTTCGCTTTTCGCTTCAACATTGGGGTATAGCGAAATCTTGTGGGAAGCTATGCTTGGATCCAGCCCTGGCATATCTCGGTAAGACCAAGCAAATACATCCATGTAGTCTCTGAATAACTTGATCATGCTTTCACGTTCTGGGTTATCCACTAACCTCAACTTCTTCTTGTCTTCATTGGTTCCCATATTGATCACCTCTACTTCTTCCTCATCCAGGCTGAAGTCTCTTTCCGACCTTTCTACCAATTCGACAAACTCCTCAGTGGTGTTCCTATCTTCATCTGAGTCATAGTTATCTATATCCATCATTGAATAGGAATCCATCCTTGAGCTTTCAGGTATCCTTTCATGGGACAATGCCTCTACCCGACTCAAATCCCTGGAAAATTTATTTATGCCCGATTGGACACAGAAAGAAAAAATATGGTAATTGGACAAGGCTAAGCAAAGACGTAAATCAAAGATAGAAAAGAACTAAAGCAGTGAGTCAACTGAGAAACACACAAGTTCATTGCATTGAAACTTTGATGAAAGATAACATGAGCAGAGAATCATACTGGAAAAACACACAAGTTCATTACATTAAAGCTTCGACAAGAGTTAGCATAAATTCAACATTACAAAAGTCTAAGATAACATCATGACCGAACAATTACTTTATGACAATCACATCCATTAACGCCTCAGATCGCCAATTGTTCAGAGGTTCCAAATCGTCAGCAGGCTGGATAACATGGCTTTCTCCGGAGTCTTCCTCTACATTGTTAATGATTAGCCAGACTTGACGATTGGAGGTTCCATTGATAACCTCGGCAGGGATGGGGAATGTCTCCTTCAGATGAGGAATCACCTTTTTCACTTCATTCTCCCTTTTTCCTTCACTGAGAACCAAATTGTGCTTCATCATGCCTTCCAAAGGTGCCTCATATCCCAGACCATATCGGTTTTTGTTTCTCGGCAAGGTAATCATAGACTTGGTTCCTTGTAGCTGAATTCCTAAACCTTTTCCGGCTTGGTAACCATTATTGGTCATAATGCGAGTCACAACTTGATGAACATCTTTAGAAGTCGACTCATCCCTCTCTGCGCTTTTGATTCCACCAACTGGAAGCGTGTAGGAAGTTTTCCACCTCCTTCTCTCGTGTTTTCAACATAAGGCACTGAAGTAGGCTTCATCAGTAAGATTTCTTCCTCTCCCCGGATGGTAACCAGACATCCATTTTCAATGTATTTCAGGCATTGGTGCAGGGTCGAGGGAATGACACCAGCAGCATGAATCCATGGCCTTCCCAAAAGCATAGTATATGTAGGCTCAATATCCATTACTTGAAAAAGCACTTGGAAGCAGCTCGGGCCTATCTCAAGTGGAAGGGTCACCTCTCCCAGAATTCCTCTTTTCCTTCCATCGAAGGCTCGCACTGTCATTTCTTGAGGCTTAAGGTCTTCTACACTCATAGCCAGCTGGGACAAGGTTGTCTTTGGGAGGACGTTCAAGGCCGAACCCCCATCAATCAGAACTTTTGCGACTACATACCCCTGACATTTCAAAGTGATATGCAAAGCACGTGGGTTATTCCCTATCGAACGTACCACTTCTTCCTCCGAGAAGGGGATCACATTGGTGTGCCTTACTGGGTCTACCATGTTCACTAAGCTTTCTGGGGTAACATCCGGCTTCACATAAGCTTCATTTAACACTCTCTGCGGTGCTTTGCGATGAGGTTCGGAACTCAAGATGAGTGACAATAGAGAGATCCGAGCTGGAGTTTTTGAGTTGTTCTACCACATCATACTCACTTTGCTTCATGATTTTTAGGAATTCTTCTTCATCATCTTCTTTGTTTCTACAAAGCCTGCTTTTCCTTTCCGGTCTTATCTTCTTGCCCATAGCACCCTTTTGCCACTTCTTGTGATCCCTCCTATGCCCACGACGCTCGACACCTTTGCTTGTGCGGGCTCGTATCGGGCAATAGAGGTTGAAGCGATTTGTCCTATATTATTTTGCGTCTTTACCTTGACATCATACTTCCAAGGTACAGCGTGTGTATCACTATAGGGAAAAGGTGTAGGCTTCTTTATCGCTATGATAACTTTCTGGGAATCTGGAACTTGACTAGTACGCGGGAGTTTGAGGACTAGACGTTCCACAACATCTACCTCTTTTGCGAACCCTCTTGCTTGGGTAACATCTATTACTCCCAAAGCCATGAATCTTTGCACCTGAGCTTTAAACTCCTAACAACCTTTAATATCGTGCCCCTTCTCCATATGGTATTCACAATAAGCTTTGGTATCATATTCAAACCCTTCATCATCCCAGGCTACTGAGCAGCAATAGCCTGCTTGGACAAGACCTTGGAATATTAACTTCATAGGAGTTTTGACATCCTCTGCATTTTGAAGTCCCTCATTCTCCTTTTCTAAAGCGTTTACAATCCCCTTCCCATGATTTGGAATTGGGTTGCTAGTAATGCTAGGTCCCTTCTCCTCTTCAAAATCTAGCTTTCCGCAGAAATCAACCTCCTCACTATGGTCTTAAATACCTCGCAATCCTCAATTGAATGTCCTGGGTTATCCATATGGAACTTGCAAGTTACATTGGGATTGTACCAAGCTGGAAACGAGGGCACCATAGGGCGAGAAGGAACGCATGCAACCAAATGTGCATCAAACAACTGTTGAAACAAATCATCATTGGAGATTGGCAACTTTGGAAAAGGGGGTAGATTCGACGGGGGTCGAGCATACCCTTGGTTTCCCGGATTTTGAGGTGCGGGAGGACGATTGGTATAGATGGGACGTGGTGAGGGAACATTGTTAACTTGGTATGAAGTCTGGTAAGCCGGAAAAGCGGGTGAAGGGGCTTGATAAGAAGGGTGTGGTTGTGGATTACGAGGAAAACTTGAGTTTTGTTGGCGTACATAACTGACTTCTGGCTCTTGCCTCCTTGTTGGTGCCACCTTCTTAGGAAAATTGCTCTCGGTATTCCAGTAGGTAGTTTTCTGCTTTGCAAGATTCTCAATCCTTTCTCCATTTGAAATTAGATCGAGAAAAATCTTTATAGGCGGCGCCTGCCATCAGCCCAATAAAAGGTGCTCCTAGGGTCCCCATAAAATACGAGCTCATTTCTGATGGAGTCAATGGTGGTTGAACTTGGGCTGCTAACATTCTCCATCTTTGAGCGTATTGCTTGAAAGTTTCGTCCTTCTTTTTGTGCATTGCCCCTAGTTGTTCTCGGGTAGGTGCGGTGTCAATATTGAATCGATATTGTTCCAGGAATAGACTCGTCAAATCATCCCAACAAGAAATCTTTGAATGGTCAAGTTGTATGTACCATTCCAAAGCCGACCCAGTCAGACTCTCATGGAAGAAATTGATTAAGAACTTTTGATCCCGTGACCAAATGGCCATCTTGGTGAGGTAAGTCTTCAGATGGAACTTTGGATTGGTGCTTCCATCATACTTTGAGAAGTCTGGTACTTTGAAGTCCTTGGGAATATTAACTTCAACCTCAGGGAACAGTTCATCGATTCCTACTGAGCCATATGGATTAGGGCCTTGCATGGCTTTAATTTGCTCTTGCATCTTTCCAATCAACTCATCTCTTAATTTTTCTTTTTCCGAGTTGCTGTTCAGGAATATCTTCACCGGCTGTTCACGAGTTACTTCTACGTTATTCTTCTCCCCTTCCTGATTGTCGTTCATGGAATCATCCTCTTCATTCACATTGTTGCTTGTATTTGCATTTACCCTAGTGCCGACAGATGTTCCATTTGTTGTTCTAAGGGTCTCGGTTCTTGTCTCAAGTAAATCCTCGACCCTTGATTGTCCTTCGCCATTGTATTGATCCTTTCTCTCATTTCATCCATCTCTTGACTTAAGTTTCTTTCGAGTTAGACATCTCTTGTAACCTAGTTTGCGATCTAGTTCTGTAGGCCCGGGTTTGTGCAATCTGCGTTTTCCGAGGACGAGCAATGATTCAAAGTTTTTACCTGAAAAATTTAGAAGATCAGTGATTATGTTCATTATTTGTTAGAGGACCGTTAGTGAATTTGCGCCAAATAAATTTGAAATGAGTATCTTTGATATTGTTTGTTGTGACTATTACCCAGAACGTCTCGTTCAAAAGTATTAAGTCTCCAGTGAAATATGGGATAGAAAAAAAAAAGAGTGCCGACACAAGCGTACTTCATTCATTCAACTGAAAAGATATAACAATACATTGCTTCTTAGATGAATACATCATGACCTAGGCGAAAGAAACTATTCCTTATCTGAATAGGCCTTAGCCATTCGTTTCATCGCCCTTACAAGGTTCTTACAATACTCAATGAAACCACCGATTTCTATAGGTGTTTCAAAAGGGTTAACCATCGATCACTTTCTTCAAATGATATGGAGTATCGCAATTGCCGCATTAGCCAAACATGCCAATTTTGAAAAGCGACTCATCCAAAAATGAACTTCCTCCTTCCATCCATCGATGTCCCCTTTTTGTTGTTGTTCCACCTGATCCATCAGTTTTTTCATATTTTCTTGTCCTTGTTGCAATGCTACCTCATATTTTGCAACTGTCTCTTTCATGTGTAGCTTCTTATCTTTTATCATATCTTCATATCGCTTAGATGCCACTTCCATCTGCTGCTTCATTTCTTCTACTAGGCGCATTGCATTATTCTCGGGTTATTTTGGCACTCTTATTTGCTCCTCACCGTTGTTGATTTTCACCATGGCCCTGTCCCTTTCTTGTCTGCGGAGCCCTAATTCCTTGTTTTGCCCCTAGACACTGTTTGGTTTTTAGCATGTAATCACGTTCAGCCTTCATCTTTTTATTAGCCTCTTCAATAGTGTGGTCCTTTTCAGCATTTTCTCGCTTCAAGGCCGCACATGCCTGGCGAATCTCTCTCAACTCGGCTTCCATTTTTCTCTTTTCCTCTTCCATTTTCACAAACCTTGGTCTCATTTCTTTCATTTCTTCATTCTCGATCACAACCGAGGCTGAAGGTTCACCAACCATGGGGTCAGGGATCTGAATGGCAATTTGATTTCTTGAACTCTGTCCTTAACCCATTGGCGATAATCTTCCTTGGCTGCACAACTTCTGACTCCCAGTTCTTTTCCTTTTCGGATGACCTTGTCCCAAGCACTTCGGACCTCCCGAAGCGAATCAGTGTCTTCCGTATCTATATAGTAAAGAACAAAAGAGGTTATTTGGGCTTCTGCAGGTGGCCCCATCATAGGATAACCGAGTTGTCGCTGTGCCAAGGCTGGATTGTAATTAATACATCCTCGTGTACCCATGAGGGGTACGTTTGGAAACCTTCCGCACTGGTAGATGATAGCTTCTACATCTTTCCATCGAGGATACCATCTTATTTGCTTTTCTTCCAATCTCGCCAAGTGGTCCGCCCATTCGCGGCTGTTCTTAACCTTCAATTGGTACAGGTTAAAGTCAGCGATAGGGCACTCCGCTTTGTATGATCTATTGAAAACATGAGCTGTGAGCCAAACATACAACACCGGCAAGCAACAGAGGACTCTTTTACCATTCCTTTCGTGACAAAAGCTCAGGGTAGAGTAAACATCTGCGAGAACGGCTGGGACAGGGTTGTCGGTGTGGAATTTACAGGCAAGGAACACATCGATTGCTGCATAATCAATGTAATCATCAATATTAGGGAACAAAACTGTGCCGTAGATGGCGAGGGCTAGCACATCCATGAAAGCCTCCCAATCTTCACTTTTTGCTAGGTGATGCATCTGCCCTTCAAGGTACTCTCTTGAAAACCCTTTGGTTCCATTCCTATTCTGTTGCACACCTTGAAGGTCTCTCGCGTGCACTTTCAAAACGTTTGCCACAGTTTGGATGGATGCATAGTGTCCTTTATAAAAGTATGGCCTTTTACCTTCCAATGACAAACCTAGGATTTGCTCGAATTCTTCGAGTGGGAGCTAGTGGAAATCCGAAAAGTGAAACATCTGAGAGGAGGGTCATAATATTGGGCCACTGCGGTGATCGCTTCCACTTGCACATTCACCTCTAACAGATCTAGAACCTTCTCATACTTTGCTGCAAATGTCAAACGTTGAGTCTTCTTCAACATTCGTCCCATAACCACTAGGCTTTCAGTGTGAACTTTATTAGCCTTGAGTCGCAGAGTCTTCTTCAAGCTTGCGTCCTTATGATCTGATCCCATATTTCTTTTATCAAAGATACTCACTGTCAAATCTCGGTTGAGTTCTAACGGTTCTCTAACAACACTGTCTCAGGAAAGACAAAAGATTAGGGTATTGCAAAGAAACATGGTGCAAAGATGCAAAGTATGATTTTTTTTAATGCAATGACAGATAAAATTAAATATAACAAAAAGGTATGCTCCCTTTGTGCCCTAAGAAACTGCCTTAAGTTTGAGGAGTTCTACCCTGAGGATCTACAAGGCTGTCTAATTCGTGAGAATTTTCATTGGGTGGCTCTACTATTCTAAAAACCTCTAGAGTTAAGTCCCATATCAGAATGTCAACCACAAATAGTAGGTAAACCACTAGGTGCGGGGCATTCATGACAAAGGCACGCTCTAGATGAGGTTTTCGCGATAACCAAACAAGATGTACATCCAAAATGGCTACCACTACGGCAACCTCTACCTAACTTAAGATTCACTCAGACCCGGGTATAGGACCCCGCTTGAATGTGTGTGCCAAACGTGTAGGTGTAGTGTGTGTAGGGAGCATACAAACCTTCATCATTCTAGAGACTATTCACGTCCTGCAAACAACACAAACACAAACAAGATTCCCAAAATCTTCTATCCTAAGGTTTGCATGATAAACTAGAATCACAGTTAAGGTGATCAATAAATAATTTAAATAAAATAGAAAAACAAAACAAAAATAAAGCAAAAACAAAAGGAGTAAAACAAACATACAAAAGTTACAAAAATTTGCACAATCAACTTTTAAAGGCTTGACTCTCAAAGGTCCCCAGTGGAGTCGCCATCTGTCGCGACCGGAGATCGCGGCGGGAAATAGCAACTCGTAAGATTTAGAAAATGGAAATGGAACAATGGAGTCGCCACCAATTTTATTTGAATTTGGAAAAATTGGAAAACCTCTCTTTGAAAAATGATCTTTGAAACTAGATTGGATTCGGGAGTCGGTTATGCTTAGGGAAGGGTGGAAACTTAATCCCACTGCACCCCTAACACACCCGTCCTAAGACGGTACCTTAGGTTAATTGTGCAAATTATTAATAATCCTTGGAAATATTTATTTTACCTCTTTTACAAAACATTGTAACCATTTATAAAAAAATCACAAAATTATGAAAATTTAATTTTGGCTTGACAGAAATGAAATTCTGCTCCTACGTATCCCCTGGTGCAATGGGGAACTCAAAGTTACGTAGTTCTTAAAAAAAAACTCGTGGTTTGATTGATTTTATATAAATAACTTAATATTAAAAAATCTAATTAACAAGTCATCGTGACTCAGTTAATCAAATTAGGATTTGAATAGGTGAAACTCGGCGTCACGCTAGAGACATCACCCATTGAATCATCAAGTTATCACAACTTAGATGATTATGAAAATTATAGAACTAGTAAGCTGTCGCAACTCAGCTACTTCATTTTTTATTTTTAAAAGAAACACACCCTCTGCTAGCCTACTAATAAGCAAGCAAAAGCTCATTTCAAAAAAAAAAAAAAAAAGCGTAGCTCTAGCACTGTTAACACAAACCCAGACAATCTTTGACCCATTTTAAAACAAGTACCATTGGTATGAAACTGGGGGTTTTGTTTTTTTGTCGGTGAGGGGTGGAATTCATGATTTGGAGGTGGAAATGTAGTGATCCGGATCTGAGATACCCGTCGGTCGGTGAGGGGATTTTGGTATGGTGAAATTCGACGATCGGTGAGGGTGATTTGGTGGAGGTTCGACGATCGATGGGAATGATGTGGCTTTTGTAATATTCGATGGTCGGGTGAGGATGATTTGGTCGAGTTTCGACGGTCGATGAAGAGATTTGGTTTGGTGAGGGGATTTTGGTTTTGTAATGTTCGACGGTCGACGGGAAGGATGTGGCTTTCGGTGATGTTCGACGGTCGGTGATGAAGGTGAGGATGGGATGGATTCGACGGTCGGTTGGGAAGGGTGATGGATTGGGAGGTTGGGTGCAATTGATGAAGATGATGGAGGTCACGGTTTTGGGGTCCGACGGTCGGATGTGATGGAGTTTGGTTAATGGTGTGAAGGTTTGGATGGGTTATCGGTGAGGGGTAGTAACCGGTGATGGTTCGACGGTCGGTCGATGAAATGGTGGGAGGTGAAGGTGGGCTTTGTGAAGTTGGTTGAGGGTGAAGGTTTGGATGGGTTATCGGTGAGTGAGTAGGTGAAGGTCGGTGATGTGGTTCGACGGTCGGTAGAGGGAATGATGGTATTTTGTGAAGTTGGTTGAGGGTCACAATGGTGTTAGTTCGACGGTCGGTCGGTCATGATGGTATTATTTGGTGATGAAGGATTGTTAAGAGTGGACACTTGGTGATAAAATAGGAGTGAATGCTGACCTGTGGGATGATGGTGATGGGGCAAAATGGTAAGGGCCACATAATGGTGGAATGGGTCACGGACCGACGGTCGATTATGGTGAGGTCTTGAGTTAATGATCCGACGGTCGATCGAGGAAGGCTGGTAGTTGAAATGGTTGGTAGCAGAGTCTAGTTTTTGGGAGGTTGGGTGAGTGGGCATCCCATTTTCACATTTTTAGTTATTATTGTCACTACTTACACCTTTTTATTCTATAGACCCAGGCACCAAAGAAAAAAAAATGTCATGTAACTTTAAACTCACAGCAGCAAAAAAACAGAAGCAGGATAACTTTCAAATTATCAAATAAGTAAAAAAAAAAAAAAAAAAAAACAGGGTAGAGGCCTTATGAAGAGAACTTGGATCGCGCACTTCACCGATGGTTCTTGGCTCCGACGGTCGAAGGTGGAGTGGGAAACTAATGACTTATTCTTTTGAAAGTGAATCTGAAGCGAAGGTGGTAAAAACAAATTGAAGAGAAGAGATAGTGTGTGATCGGTGGTGGTGGAAAGGAAAAGAACGCTTGGAGGATGAAGCTCGTTCTCTTCCTGATAGTTGAAGGAGAGCAGAAGTGAAAATGGAGATCCAAGAGTTGGTCAGGATTCTTTTTTTTTCTCTCCAAAAAAAAACCCCTCGTCTGATGCCCCTTCTTCCTTTTATATCCTCTTTTTCATCATTTCTTCCCTGACATTTTCGTCTCCTTTTCTTTACGTAACCTCCTTTTTTTTTTATATCTTGAGCCCCTCCCCTGAGCCCCTTTTTTTCCTTTTGCAGGCCTAATGCATTTAATGCATTGTTCCTCCTTTTACGTGTACGGGCATCCAACATTAAATGCCTTGCTCCTTTATTTATTTATATTTTTTTTTGTTAAACGAGCCATTGCTGCTACGTTGCTTCTTCTTTGTTGCTTCTTTTTTTTTTTAAAAAAAAAACGAGCTCACATTTGGGCTAAGGTGAGGGATTTGAATTTTTCTCTATTGGGTTGGGCTTGTCTGGATCAGGAAGTAGTGTAATTATGATTATTATTATTATTATTTAATTAAAGGTTTTAAGGATCCAGACAAAATTGGGTGTTCACAGTTGTCTATCTCAATTAATGGTCACTCAGTGGGATATTTTCAATGCAAGAAGGGTGTGAGGCAAGGTGATCCTCTTTCCCTTCTTCTTTTTTGCATTGCAGAAGATGTGTAAAGCAGAGCTATCACTATACAGGTTAATGCTGGAAACATCCTTCCTATGGCTAGTCCTAAAGGTTTTCAAACCCCAAGCCATGTTTTCTATGCAGATGACATTATGATATTTTGTAGAGGCACAATGAGAAATTTGCTAATTCTGAAGAGGTTATTCCAATCTTATGGTGAAGCTTCTGGGCAGGTTGTTAGCCTGGATAAATGTAGATTCTTCTCTAGTTCCATTCCTTCTTGGAGGATTAGCAACATAGCTGATATTCTTGGATTTTCTGCAGGTAGACTTCCTTTTGTGTACCTTGGAGTTCCTATCTTCAAGGGCAAGCCTAGGAAATCTCACATTCTTCCTATTGCTGATAAAATCGAGTCCAAGTTAGCAAATTGGAAAGGGGCTCTTTTGTCAATAATGGGCAGACTGCAGCTTGTTAAGTCCATCATTCATGGCATGTTAGTGTACAGCTTTCACACTTATGCCTGGCCTGTTTCCTCAAAATGATTGATGGTTGGTTGAGGAATTTTATTTGGTCCGGAGATATAAATTCTAGGAAGATTGTGATTGTAGCATGGAGTAAGCTTTGCAGCCCTTTTGTAGAAAGAGGCTTAAGTCTTAGATTTATTAGATCTATTAAGGAAGCTGCCTCTCTAAAGCTTTGCTGGGACTTCATTAATTCTGAATCACAGTGGGCCAGATTTCTCAAAGCCAGGTTTCTCAAAAATTCTAAGCCTGTTGCTCACTTCTTTAGTTCATCAATTTGTCCTGCCTTGAAAAAGAATTTTGGGACAGTTATGGAGAATGCCAAATGGCTTTTAGGAAATAGAACCAAAATCAACTTTTGGAATGATAATTGGCTAGATAAACTAATTCTGGACAGCCTGCAAATGCCTTCTTCTTTGTATCATGTCTTCCAGTCAAGAGTTTGTGACTTTATCAGGAATTTTGTTTGGTCTATTCCAATGGAATTAGCTAATCATCACCCAGGTATTACTGCTGCTATTAGTCAGGTTTTAATTCCTATGAATCCTGGCCTAGATCAGTTAATTTGGTCCTCAACTGATTCGGGTAGCTTGTCCTTCAAAGAAGTTGTTTTGTTCCTCAATCCAAAAGCACATGCTTTAAATTGGAGCAAACTGATATGGTAGCCATTTATTCATCCTTCAAGATTTTTTTTACTATGGAGATTAATGCACCAAAAGTTGCCTACTGATGAGAATTTACAATCTAGAGGTTGCATTATGGTCTCAATGTGTTGTCTTTGTGGTAAAGTTGAGGAAACTTCAGGACATTTGTTCCTTTCATGCCCTTTTGCTTGCAGAATTTGGAGCTGGATTTCTAGCATCACTCATTGCAGCATTGATCTTACTTCATTTAAATCTATATTAGCTGTTTGCGACAAAGGCTGGAGTCATCAGGTTAAAGACACTATCCTTGCAGCAATTGTCAATTCGGTTTGGATTATCTGGTCTTGCAGAAACAACCTCAGATTTAACAACAGAAATACCAGTTTCAGATCTGCAACTTACTTGATCTCTACTGCTGTGTCACTCTCGGGTAACTCATCAAAGGGCAGTATGTCCTCTTCTATCCATGAATTCTCCATCCTTAAGTCTTTTTCAGTCAAAGTTCATGCTAGTTGTGCTCCTTTAATTAAAGAAGTTATATGGAATCCTCCTCCTTGTTACTGGATTATAGCTAATACAGATGGAGCTTCAAGGGGAAATCCGGGTTGGTCTGCTTGTGGTGGCATCTTTAGAGATTATAGAGCTACCACTCTTGGATGTTTTGTTGCTAATCTTGGTGTTTCTAACTCCTTCAATGCTGAAATAGTTGGTTCTATGATAGCAGTAGAGTAAGAATTCTCCAGAGGTTGGAAAAACCTTTGGCTTGAGTGTGACTCTCAATTAGTAGTTTTAGTTTTCAAATCAAATAGAGGTGTTCCTTGGAAGTTGAAGAATAGGTGGAATAATTGTATTTGTCTCTTAAAGCAGATGAATTTTGTTGTTACTCATATTTATAAGGAGGGGAATGCTTGTGCGGATAGTTTGGCCTCTCATGCATGGTCTATCTATTCATGTTTTCTTGTGGTGGAATTCATTGCCGGATTTCATTAAGGAAGACTTTTTTAGGAATAGATTAAGTCTTCTTTCTTATAGGTTCAAGTGATTTTCTTATGGGTCAGGTTTATGCCTCCCCATCTTTTTTGTATTTATTTTATTTTATTATTAAATTTAAGGTGTGCTGCAAATGATTGTTAGGATCTGAGGTGCCAACTTAGTTGAGATGCCTTTTCTTAAAATGATGTCTTTGTATGCCTTTTTTGCTTAAAAAAAAGTATTATTATATTATATTATATTTAATTTTAGTGACTTTGTAATATTATTCATTTTATTTATTAAAAAATTATTAATTTAATTATTATGATAAATTTTAAGACTAACTTTATAAATTTATTTGACTTCCAGTTAACATGTACAGTTTGCTACAAGAAAAATAAAGTGAATTGGGCCACGACCATCATATAAAGTGCTTTGCTGATATGAGTCATTGTGCAAGAAATAATAATAAAAAGAGCCAAAAGTCACATGGGCCATGCAAGCTAATGGGTTAGTCTAATACCATGCGTGCATCATAAAAGAAAGGTGGATCAGACATGAGCAATGACAGTTGCGCCGCACGGGAAAATGATTGGAACATAACGCAGCACAGCGACAACCAGAGACGCGGCAGCGGAGAAAAAATTTGCAAAGAAGAGTATAATATCAAAGCGTAATATTAGTGAGATAATTTTATTATATTTTAATATTATTATATCTCACTAAATTCTTTATATTAAAGAGATGATAAAATTATGATTATTTTGACATTGTTATATTAAATTATTTTTACTCAATTTTAGAATTTAATGTTCATTGATTATTTTTCTTATCAGATTATATTAATAAATTTTTAGATGAGTTTAGACATTTTTTTCATGTTTTATAATTTATTTGTATTATCTGAGTATTAGTGGTAATTGTTGGTGAGCAATTGTGATTTCTTTTTAGGGATACATTTGATGATTTGATAATTTACTATTAATTAGGAAAATTTTATCATACGCTTTATTATTAATTTTAGTACTTCATTAATATATTTTTCATGAGCACATGTTTTGTCGCTAAATGTTCATGAGATAAATTATTTGTGTATAATAATTTGACATAATTAATGTTAAAATTAATCTTAGTGGATTCCGACCCTTAATTATTTTACATTTGATAAAAACTTTATCCATGTACTTGCTTTCTTTTAATTTTTTAGTTATTTATTTAATTTTATTTTTGCATCTTTGACTTATCAATTTGTACCACTAGATTAAATTTTTTTTTAATATTTAAAATTAACTCTTAATCTATGTGAGATCGACTTTGTACTTGCTCAACTGTATTTCGGTATGGCTCGTGCACTTGCGAGTATTTTAAAGTTTGACAAAAAGTCACAACACCAATACACAAACGTTCAATACCAAAATAATTATATGCAACACATGATATACAATGCCATGCTCTTATAACGACAAAATTATTTCAAGAATAACTCTCAAAATTAGATTGCACAATTTACGCTATTCAACAAACTTAACAAATAAAATTGGATTCAGCAATTAAAGAGGAGCAAAATATGCATAAATAAATAAATCTTAATATGCCCAAACTTATTTAAACAAGAGTTTCATATAAAAAAAATTCTCAACAATAATGAAGGGCACAATTAACATGAATCTCTTGGTATCAAAACAACATCTTTGTCACACAAAATTTATCCAAATAACAAATTAAGCAAAATTGTCCAAAACAACTCTGAATATTTCAAAATAACTTTTTGGATCAAATTGCACAATATTTAACAAAAAAGCACAATAATTTGTAACACATTATGCAATATTATATGCACAAAACAATTTCAAAATTATTTAGATATCTAAAGTTAGTCACATACGAGAGTATACAACATATCATAAGCACAATAATATTACAATTATGTTCCAAAATTTTCAAATTAAAATTCAGAGAGTATACAATATCAGAAGCTCCATAATATCAAAATATACACAAAAATTTTAGGGCCAAAATTGGAGAGCACTAGGCTTTTGTTTAACACTTCAAAATTCTAAAAGAAATAAAAAAAATAACTTTTGTCACTTAAGATTCACCAAAATTATCAAAATTAATTATTGCGCACATAGAACACATTCCAAATTTAGAATTGGAAATAATAATAATAATAATAATAATAATAATAATAATAATAATAATAATAATAATAATAATAATAATAATAATAATAATAATAATGCCCGAGAAAATCAAAATTATAAATGATGTTCTTGTACGGTTGAAAAATTGCACAAAACACACACGCGCAAATTACACATTGAAAAATTGCCAAAACTTCAAAATCGAAATCAATTTTGGGTTTTGATTATTTTTTCAAAACATAAATGATATTCTTGAATTGACTGAAATTCCCAATCTCAACAAGAAGTAATTTACAACCATAATTAAGATTAAATTGACTCTGATACCAATTGAAGGAATTTTATTTCAAAATTAATTAACGACATGTCTAAATTCCTAAATTCATTTTAACCCCAAATTATAGTAGGTATAAAATATAATATACTAGAGATTGAGTTATAAAATCATCTGGTAAGGACAAATATGAGCGCGGTTATGCTCAATCTTTAAAGGAAAACTGCGACCAGGGAATGTGTGTAGAGGAGAGAAACTCTTTTCATTCCCTATATGCACACAAAACCCTTGTGGGCTCAATGGGGCAACCACAATACATATAGGATGAGAATTGGAGGCTCTCCTTGTGTTTACAATATGAGTTAAACTATCCATCATAGAAAACTCATACACAAAGTGCACAAACTCAAAACATCATTGTTCACATGGATTTAAGTACTTATAAGAGTCCAATAACAAATTTGATCACAAACGGGCTAAACTAATAAATGCTCTACAATATTTGACATTCAATTAATCTAGGTTTTAGAAAATTGGTGACTATACTAGTTCACACATATTAAAAATAGTCTAACAAATAAAGGCTATTGTAATAAGGAACTCTTTGTACTCAATGTTGACGAAATGCATGAAAATGCATCATCTTTTGTCACATGATTGTCTTTATTTATTTATGGTATAGTAGATTATGATATACATGATGTGTCAATAATAATAAAAAACGATAATAATAATAATAATAATAATAATAATAATAATAATAAAGTAGATAACATATTATATAAGAAAATAAAGATGAAATATAGTTTTCAATTAAGTTAACTAAAGTGTTGGGTGTTGAATTAAAAATACTATTACCTAAACTAAGGAAAAGGAAAAAAAAAATCTTAACGACCGGTTTTTCTATTTATTCGAAATAAATTTTTAGTAAGACCTTTTCCTTCTTGTTGATAGACGTAGATTGTAACAAAGGAAAAAGGTTTCGAAGCCCAAATATGTATTATAAGCAGTAACTTTTGAGTTGGGTTTTATGCCCTTGTTGTTGGTCCTTCCCATTTTAATGTTGGGAGTCCTTCAAAATTTTAATCATGATTCAATGACTTTAGATGTCAGTGAAAAGGTAGCTAAAAGTCCAGAATCACAATAATTTTGGTGGAAGTGTGGTACAAATAAAGAATGACATAAACGACCAAGAAAATCCTTAATTATTAAAGAATATAAGAAAGTATGATAGCTAAATATACTTGATAAAAAAGAATATTGCTAGTAGCGTATCACAATTTGATATGCTCAAATGTTGGTAGCCTATGTGTTCGGTGAATTGCTCTTTGTTATTGTATATGTTGTATGTATTTTGAGTAGATACACATTGAGATGAGATGAAATCTATTAGTGGTTATGTATTCATCCTTAGGTTCGTGCAGTTACATAGAAATTTGCCAAACAAATTATTATTGTTAAATTTACCTTGAAATCAAAGTTTATTGCTTTGTGTAATTAGCTATTAAAGATAGTTTTGATAATAACAAACAAGAAGATGATGGTAAGATCAAGTCCAAGACCCTTCACGACTAGTATTAGGACTTGGATCTTTTGTAAAGATAAAAGGGTTCAAACTTAAGCTCTAAATATGTTTTCCAAGAACCCAAGATAGCATACATATTTTCTAAGAAGTTAAAATGAGTTTTGAATTCATAAGGAATAGCTTTTAAGTATCTAAAAGCTTGTTGGAACTCCTAGTAGCATTTGACTAAGTTTCAAAGCTGTTTAAAGAGTTTTTCCAAAGGCCATAATCGATTATGGGGTTTTCATAATTGATTAACAAAAGTCAGAATGTCAAAGTTTCAGTTCCATCAAGCAATAGTTGATTAGAGTAGGGCAAATAATTGATTATTGCACTTAAAAGACATTGCACACTTTCTATTTTAAAAGCCAATAATCAATTAGACCATAGTCATAATCGATTATTGAGTTCCAGAAACTCGATCTTTGCTGTGCCATTACGAAAATAATCAATTAGGCTTAGTCATAATCAATTATTTGGGTTACTAAATGCAGAAATTAATGGCTAGTAAGCTGCATTTAATGCTCCCAACTACCCCAACGGCTCTTTAATGACTTGGGCTTTAAATACAAGTCATTGAGTACTAAAGGGAGTAAGAAAATCATTCTGAAATCTATTGTTGAGCATTAAATATGAACTTTATCATATTTTAATCTTACTACTCTGTTTTGAACTTTAAAGTATGATCCTTCTTCTACCTAGAACTTTAATTTGTATTATCTGCTCTTTGAGAGAGTTTACTTTCATTTAAATCATATTGTAAACACTTGAGAGGTGGAGGATCCATTGAGAAATCAAAAAGACTTCTATATAAAGAGGTGGATGATCCTTGAAGTGTAGGAAGGGCTCAATCATTGTAAAGGTTTTTTCAAGCACCTTGTGAAGCTTGAAAAATAGTGGAAACTCTTGAGTGGATGATACTAGGGACTAGACATAGATAACTAAGGTGATTGAACTAGTATAAATCTTGTTTATCATCTTCTCAACCCTTATCTTTTTGCTTTCAAGCTTATTTATTGCTTCTGCATAATTGTTGCTTCTTCCTCCACTCATTCATTCTATTTAAACTTATGTGAGAACCTTTTGTTGTCATTAATCCATTCACTCGCTTATAAGAAAATGGCTTCAACGAAAATTAAAAAGGAGCTTGTTTGCGAAAAGTTTTGAAAAACTCAATTTACCCCTCCCTTTCTTGAGTTTTGAAGCCTTTTGGTAACAATTTAGAGTTGGTTGGTAATGAGGCTTAGTTGTTGAAAAAAAATCTTCTTAATAAGAATTCCTTTGGAAGTAAAACCAAAAACTTCTATGTCTATGCATTTTGATTGCCAAGAGGCAATAGCTACTACAAAGAATAAGACTTTCAATAATAATGATAGACATATTTGATTGAGACATAATGTGATTAAGCAACTGCCACAAGATAGAATTATTTCCTTTTATTATATAAATTTAGAAGTTAATTTGGCCAATTCTCTAACAAAGCCTTTGGGTAGGAAATTAATAATGAAACATTGAGACGGATGGATCTTGAACCAATTTGAAGAATTAACAGTGATGGTAACTCAACCTTTGTGATCGGAGATCATATAAATAATGTTCATAAGGATAATAATAAGTCACATGTTAATTCTATTAGCACTATTAATTTTTGTTCATTATAGTTATGTAAGAAGTGTTAGACAATATTTAATGAGAGGATAAACTGAAAGGTTTTAATGAATTTTATATCACATATGAATGGCGTATAAATTGTAGTGTATACTTCATTAAATCACATATATGAGTGTGCAATGGGGTCACTTATATGAGATTGTGGCATAATCTCTAGAGCACTCATGAATTATCTGGCACAAACATGGTCTATTAGTGCAAAACAACGTTAACAACAAGAATTATTGGGATGTAATGTGATTTGTGGGATTCTAACTTTCAAAAAAGGGTTTTGGTTTGTGGAAGTCAAAACTTCGCCAACAACACATTAGGTTAAATCCATATTCATTTAGGTTTAGTTCATAGTTTAAAAAAACACTAAATTCGAAGCATTTACATTCATGTTAACCCATATTTTAAAACCTTTTCAAATATATGCTTTTGATTTTGTAATATGTCGTGGATTGTAATTTTTTTTATTATTTTTATAATATATTTCAAAGCCACCTTTTAAAATATATATTTATTATTCTTTTTAGTACTTACATGTTGGATATTAACCTACCTCACCCTTTTTTACCATTCCTTACTTTGATTGTTATCATGTATTCCTTAATTGCCGCTTCTTGATACAACACGTTAACTTTCTTATCTTATAACAAGCTTTCCTGGCCGTTCAACATACTAGTATTCCTTTAGTTTTGGTGTACATTGGTGAGGATGTACTTGTTCTCCTTTTGCTTTGCATGTTGGTTGCTGAGTTACATAAAGTTGGTTGCTGAGTTCCATAAATTATAGTTGTCGTTTTTGCACGCTAGAGAGTAGCTATTTTGATTCCTAAATCTGTGCTATACATAATGATGCAGAATGTTGCGACTTGATGTGAAAAAAAAAAAAAAAGACAGGCATTTTATATTTCGCCATTCGAAATATACCAAGGCTCTTGTTGGGTTAACATAAAATTAGTGCTCGTTATTCTGTATTTATGAAATTTCGCCTAGAAGAGTCCATTAAATCATGCATGATTTTCATATTCTTCACAAATTGTGGCGAAATAATCCTTAAGGACACGTCTCAGACTTTCTCACTTACCATTCTTATATTTACCAATATTCTTATGGATTTTGGAGACCCCTCTTATCACCAACTCCTTACTATGCCCATAAGTGAAAATCCTCCTTCTCACAACACTTCAAATGCTGCTATTGTCCATGCTACGTCCTCTATGGTTGTTGTTCCACCCGTTGCGTATGCCCAGTCATTTCTTGATATGTCAAAAATTGAGATATTTGAAGGACAAAACTTTAGATGATGGCAGGAGCGCATCCTTTCCGTTCTAGACATGCACGATATGGCTACTGCTGTCACAAATCTGAAACATGCATCATCTGCTGATCCCAAACAAATGGAGACTTCAAATTATGTGAATGAGAAACTTATTATTAGCAACTTCTACAAATGAGAGATGACAGATAACAAGGATATCAAATTGCAAATCAATGAATACCACAAATTACTGGAATATCTCACGGCTGAAAACATCACCCTACAGGATAAGTTCATTGTAGGTTTGCTGATTGAAAAGCTTCCAAAATCATGGAACGACTACAAGCAACAACTCAAACACAAGCACAAGTAATGGTCACATGCAGACCTGATCACTCACGTCAAAATTAAGGATACCAACAAGAAGGAACTTGAAACTACAAAAGCAAAAGTGTTGGCTTCTAAAGCAAACTTAGTGAAAAATAACCATACAAGAAGAGGTATGATAACAAAATCCCTAATCACTTGCCTAAAGATACTAGCCCCACCTTTAAAAAGAAAATACATTGCTATGTTTTCTAGCGAAGGAAAAGATTTTCTCATGCTCACATCTGATAAGACCTTGGCTCCCAATGAGGCACTTCATATGCTTGGAATTAGTGCAAATTTAATCTCTATGGCTAGATTAGGATAGGTTGGGATTAAGGTGTCATATGAATCTAATAAGATTATAATGACAACAAATAATGTTTTTTTAGGCAAAGGCTATTGTAATCAAGGATATTTTGAACTCAATATTGTTGAAATGAATGAAAATGCATCTTCTTTTGTGTACTTGATTGTCTTTGTTTATTTATAGTATGGAAAATTATGATATACATGATGTGCAAATAACCATGAATGAGATGACAACTACGATGACGATGACAACAACAACAACAACAACTACTACAACAACAAAGGCTATTGTAATCAGGGATTTTTTGAACTCAATATTGTTGAAATCAATGAAAATGCATCTTTTTTTTATGTACTTGATTGTCTTTGTTTATCCATGAGTGAAAATCACACAAGAAAGAACAGAATGGTGCAAATGTTCAATCCATTCATCAATAAACTCAAAATCTCACAAGGCATATTTTTATCATTCTCAGTCTACCAATGCAACATTCATAACCAAGCATGTGATTTTTAAGAAAGAAGACAATTTACTCAATCATGCTATGTTCCCTGAATTTGAATTGCTACTTCCACACAAAATAGTTATGTACCTAATTACTTTTTACTCTGCCACCAATTTTGATGAGTCTCAAGAGTAAATTTACCTCAAGGGCATAATTTACTTTTTACTCTGTCATCCTTAATTAGTTTTGTTGTTAGTAAGTTTCTGACAAACATATCGATAAACACATTTTCCTAATTTTTTTATTTTTTTTATTTTTTTCACGCAACTATCCTTCCCCCAACTAGATCACAACATTGTCCTCAATGTCAAAACATATATTGGTAAAGGATAGAAGATATTACCTGTTGTTGCAATTACTGAAAAGAAAAACCTTACACAAATTTAAACAGAAACAAAGTACGATGAATAAAATCAAAGGTAAAGGAAAGTTATAAATGAAGCATCAGATCAAACTCACGTTTCTTGCTGCCTCCCTTACTGCTTCCTTCTGACTAATCTATCTGAGCTATTACTGGATCAGGTTCATAAACAAAAGTTTGTAATTTATCAATTAGTTCATCAACAGCGGAAGCAGATATAAGGAGTCATCTTGCCGAAAGTGTGATAAAGTTCTGTTCCACAGCATGGTCAAGAAAAGATAACAAATTATTAAAGAAATTATTAACATTCAACAAACCTATGAGTTTTTGGTGGATGTTCAGTTGGACCCAAGAGATAATTTGAAAAACTTCTTCCAAAATACCAAAATCACTCGGTAAGGCAATGAATGCATCATAGTTTTCAAGCATTGCCCTCATTTGTCCATGCATAGATGATATTTGAAGTTTCACCCTAATTGTATTTCCAATAATGTTCTTTCGAGTTAAAGGTTCGGGAATGATACCTAAAACTTGACCGCCTCTTAGATGTGCAGAAAGTGATACAGCCCCCATTAACCCAGTGCTACCTCTCCCATATGCTACACAAATGTTCCTCACAGCAAGTGTTCAACCAATAGTGCTTGCTGTGTTTACAAACTCTAAACTCTTCCCATCACTTGACCCACTAAATACACAGATATTAGTAAGTCTACGAACAGAAGCTGCCTCCATTTCTACACTCACACTCCTTTTGAATGATTATGAGTTGGAGGAAAGTGAAGAAAATAGAGTGTTTAAATAGGGAAGAGAAAGGAAAAAGGTAATGATAACACCTAAATGGATAAGTTGGCTGCTATCAGAAAAGTTTAAAATTAAGAAACATTGTTTGTTTTAATTATTTTTTATTTATTTTTATTTATTTTAGACTTCAAGAAAACCATCAGGGTAAAGAAGTTTAGAAACCCCTGAAGGAGCCCGCCCAAAGGATCGTCTGTCTAAAACCAAAATATAACAAAATCATACAAAGATAAAAGAAATAAAAGAAATAAACATTATAATAACAAATGGTGGCACATGTTTGAGTTGCGTGTCATCAGTGTAACATAAGAACTTCACAAGGATTGGGAACACCCTGCCAAAATAGGCCACAAAACCTTTGAGCTATTTCCATCCCGCTTACAGAATAACAGCTCTATCTTTCGGCAAACCTAATTAAAGGCTTATATTCTAATAAGGTGGTACTTTGCCGCAGCCATTCAGAACTCGCTATAGAGGCCTACTAATTAAAATAAGTATATGTGGCTCAGTGAAAGTTTCACATACACTGTAAAGATGGGATGCTTTTATCTGTCCATCAATCGTCTAGAGCCTGGGAAAAATCCTGGGAATGGACAATGCGGCTCTCTACAGAGTATGACACACGAACCTTATTTATGGACTGGCATGCGAAGGTCCACATAAGTCAATGACGGGTCTGTCACTGGCAGAGACTCCACACTCAATTAAGAACATGGTACTCATTCAATCGCCCCTTTTTTTTTTGCTTTTTAAGAGATGAACAAGATAAATATATATATATATATATATATATATATATATATATATATATATATATATATATATATATATATATATATATGTTATTGCGATTGTGGCTCACATCTTCCTCTGGTTTTACGTCTAGTAACGGCTTAAACGCTTTCTATGAGTCGAGCATAAACTTCCCATCCAGTTTTCTTATAAATTGGCAAACAGAGTCTTTTTGAGTCAGATTCCCAAGACTGTAACGCTTTTACTCGTCCTTAAAGAGATTCCATAAATTAAGAAGTTCACGATGTACAACTCCACAAAAATGCGTCTCAAGAGTCAATAAGATATTATCTAATGACTCCTTACTCAGTCTATTTTTAATAAAATATATTTTACCTTCTCGGTTTGCGAAAACCATTCTCAAAGAATGACATAGCATGTTACAATTTCATCGCGCACATTTGTAACAAACTTACATTCTTTTCGCTCTTCTTCTTTTAAAATACAAACTTTTATCGAGACCCAACATGTATGGGATAAATGAATTTGAAAATTCACCTGCTAAGCGAACCTTTGCTTCAATTATCTAGCGTATATCTTCTGGGATACCCTTGTGCATTAACAGTCTCAATCTTTTACACCTAGCTTGTAGATTTTTGTTAGAGCATTTTGAGGAAGAAAAGGAAAATGTTTTCTTAAATTCAAGAGAATGACATCTATTTTAAAGGAGAAGGAATCAATTATTATGGGAAACTGAAAAATAAATTGACTTGGCAGTCACGGAGTATTGTGATCCGCCACTTAATCGGGGGCACAAAGAATTGTAAAAAGAAAGCAATAAAATTAAAATAAATTCTACTCATAACATAGATTAGAAAGAGAGATGAATTCTACCTCAACAACTTAGTTTTCCAGAAATGGTTTGAGTCTTTGTCTATTGACCTTAAATACATTATCATTCCTAGGATTCTCAATGTCTATGACCTCATAAGGATACAGATGTTTGACAATAAAAGGGTCACTCCACCTAGATCTTAATTTTCTAGGGAATAGGTGAAGACGAGAATTATAAAGCAGAACCTTTTGACCAATTTCAAAAGATTTTCTCAAAATTGATTTGTCATAAAAAGTTTTTGTTCTAACTTTATAAATTTTTGAGTTTTCATATGCATCATTTCTTAATTCCTTAAGTTTATTTAATTGCAATTTGCGTAACTTGCAAGCATCATCAAGATTTAAGTTGAAAACTTTAATGGCCCAAAATGCTTTATGCTCCAGTTCTACAGGCAGGTGACAAGATTTTTCGTAGACTAACCGATAGGGTGACATGCCTAAAGATGTTTTGAAAGTAGTACGGTAAGCCCAAAGTGGATCATTTAGTCTAAAAGACTAATCTTTACGATTTGGGTTAATTATTTTTTTCAAAATTTGTTTAATCTCCCTATTTGCTAATTCTACTTGTCCACTTGTTTGAGGATGATGAGGGGTGACAATTTTGTATGTAATGTCATATTTCTTCATTAAAGATTTAAATGGTTTATTACAAAAATGTATTCCCCCATCACTGATGATAGCTCGAGGGATTCCAAATTGACTCAAAATATTTTCTTTTAGAAATTTAAGAACAGTTTTATGATCATTGTGTCGACATGGAATCATCTCAATCCATTTTGAGACATAATCAACTGCAACCAAAATATATACAAATCCAAATGATGATGGAAATGAACCCATGAAATCAATTCCCCAATAATAAAAAATTTCAATGACAATGATAGGATTCAGAGGCATCATGTCTCGTTTAGAAATGGAACCAAATTTCTGACAATTTTCACAACTTTTGCAAAAAGTATAGCTGTCCTTAAATCCACACTGCAAGATTTTCGCAGCTGTTTTCTTTGAAGAAAAATGATTTCCACATGCTTCTGAGTGACAAAATTTAATGACATTACCTACCTCACTGTCGGGTAAACATCTTCGAAAGATTTGATCAGGACAATATTTGAACAAATATGGGTCATCCCAATAATTTTTTTTTACCTCAATCAAAAACTTCTTTCTGTCTTGGTGCGTCCATTGAGGTGGCATTTTACCTATTACAAGAAAATTGATAATGTTAGCAAACCAAGGCATGAAATTGATAAAAAATAAAAAAATTTTAGGAAAAGAATCATTGATAGGTGTGTTATCAAAAGATGAGCTTGTTATAAGTCTGGACAAATGATATGCAATAACATTTTTGGCTCTTTTCTTGTATTTTATTGGGATATTGAATTATTAAAGCAACAAGATCCACTGTATCAACCTAGGTTTGACATCCTGCTTAGAAATTAAATATCTAACAGTAGCATGATTGGTGAAAACAACAGTATAAGAACCAATTAAATAAGCTCAAAATTTATCCAATGTAAAAATTACAGCAAGTAGTTCCTTTTCAATGATAGTGTAATTTATTTGTGTACTATTCAAAGTTTGACTTGCGTAATAAATTATATGAGACTTACCTTCCTTTTTCTGGCCTAAAACAGCTCCAACAACAAAATCACCAGCATCACACATCAACTCAAAAGGCAAAGACTAATCAGGGGATTGCATGATAGGAGCAGATGTCAGAAGACAGATTAAATTTTCAAAAGATTTTTTTATAATCTCGAGTCTAATCAAATGGTGCATCTTTTATTATAAGATTACATAATGGTCTAGATATGGCACTAAAGTCCTTAATGAATCTTTTGTAAAATCCTGCATGTCCTAAAAAAGAACGAACTTCTTTTACTATTTTTAGGGAAGGCAAATGAGCAATTAATTCAACTTTACCCTTATCAACTTCAATTCCCTTAGAATATATCACATGACATAACACTATTCCTGAGGTAACCATGTACTGACATTTTTTTCAATTTAACACAAATCTTTTTTTTTCATATCTTTTAAAAACTTTTTCCAAATTATCAAGACAATTTTCAAAAGAATTTCCAAAAACTGTTAGGTCATTCATGAAAACCTCTAAATAATGCTCAATCATGTTACTAAAGTTACTTAACATGCATCTTTGGAAAGTTTCCAGAGCATTACAAAGACCAAAAGACATTCTTCTATATGCAAAAGTGCCAAAGGGGCACGTAAAAGTGGTCTTTTATTAATCCTCTAATGCAGTTAGTATTTGATTATATCCTGAATAACCATCAAGAAAATAATAGTAGGGATGTTCTGCTACTCTTTCCAGAATCTAATCAAGAAATGGCAAGGGAAAATGATCTTTCCTAGTGGCTGCATTTAATTTTCTAAAATTAATACACATACGCCAACTGGATGAGACTCGCGTAGGTATTAATTCACATTTTTCATTTTCAACCAATATTATTCCATATTTCTTAGGCACAACTTATGTAGGGCTTACCCACTGGCTATCAGAGATAGGGTAGATAATTTTAACATCAAGTAATTTGAGAACTTCAGCTCTAACTACCTCTTTCATATGTGAATTTAATCTTCTTTGAGGTTATTGAGATGTTTTAGCATTATCCTCTAAATGTATTTTATGTGTATAAATTAATAGATTAATACATTTTATGTCCTTTAATGTCCATCTAATTACACTTTTATGTGTTTTAAGTACTTCTATCAACGTACCTTCTTATTCTTTGGTAAGGGATGAGAAAATTACCACTGGAAAGCTTTGTTCTTCCCCCAAAAATGTGTACTTCAACCCAGTAGGTAATGACTTTAGTTTCAATGTGGGTACTTCTTCATGGGTATTATCATGCATGGGTTTTAGCTCTTCAAATCTTGGCTTCCATCCTTTGTATTCTATTACCTGTGTACAGTCAAGTAAAGAACATACTTCAGAAATATCATCATCTAATTGCATACCTGAATCAAATGAATTAATTAAACAAATTTCTAATGGGTCAGAAGAATTTTTGGTTTGAAGATGATCATCTATAATGGCCTCAATCCCTTCAACTTCCTTCTTTTCATCATAGACTTCTTGTGGTTGCTTGCACATGTTGAAAACATTAAGCTCCAGTGTCATATTTCCAAATGTTAGCTTCACCATTCCATTTCTGCAATTTATCAAAGCATTAGATGTTACTAAAAATGGACGACCTAAAATAATAGGAATTGACTTGCAACTATTAACCATAGGTTCAGTTTTCAAGACAATAAAATTCACAGGATATATGAATTTATCAACTTGTATGAACACATCTTCCACTATTCCTTTTGGAATTTTAATTGATCTATATGCAAGTAGAAGACTTATAGAAGTATGCTTTAACTCACCCAGGTTGAGTTGCTGATAAACTGAATATGGAAGTAAATTAACACTAGCACCAAGATCAAGTAAAGCTTGTTCAATTTTATATTTTCCAATAATGCATGAAACTGTAGGATAACCAGGGTCTTTATATTTCAATGCATTATTGTTCTGAAGAATGAAGCTTACTTGTTCAGCCAAAAATGCTTTCTTTTTCACATTTAGTTTCCTTTTAACAGTGCATAGGTCCTTCAAAAATTTGGCAATAGCATCTAACAAAGGAATATTGACCTTCACTTGTTTAAAAATTTCAAAATTTTAAGCATTATGATTCAATTTATTTGAATTGTTTAATGCTTGAGGATATGAGAGTGAAGGCTAGAGTTTTGTCTCCTTTTGACCAAGTGGCTTATCAACTCATTCCTTATCTTTGGGAATTGATTCATCATTATTCTCACAAGGTTCAGGAATTTGTTTTTCAACAACCTTTCTACTCCTAAGAATTATCACTGACTTGACTTGATCTATTTGTTGGCTTTCTGAACTACCCTCATTTAGGCTGTACTGGCCCTTGAGATATGGTTGAGGTTGAGAATGAAATTTTCCTTTCTCGTGAATGGTGAGTGTAGAAGAAAGTTTAGTAAGAGTATCTTTTATGTCAATCATGGCTTAAGTGTTTTGGTTATTAATGGCCTCTTGCTTTTCCATGAATGCATGCAATGTTTCTTTAAGGTTTTTCCTATATGGTGGGACATAGGGTGCATATCCTTGAGAATTTTAAGAGTCCTGCTGTGCTTGAGGAGGTGGTGGTTGCATAAATTGTGCCTGATTATTAGTCCTCTAATTGAAGTTTTGGTGATTTCTCCATCCCGAATTGTATGAATATGAAAAAAAAAAAGATGAATGACTTTTTAAAATTGTTCATTGCATTTACTTGCTCATGCACAACTTCTTTAAAAACAAGAATTTTTGGACATTCATTTGTTGAGTATCCTAATTCATTACAAATGCCACAAATTTCTTCATTTTGCACAGATTTGATTTCTTTCACTTTCCCTGATTCCATAGCTTCAACCTTTCTAACCAAACTGGCAAATCTAGCATTTAGATCTTCTTATTGATTAAGATGATATTTTTCTTTACTAGCATTTATAAGGTTATATCTAATTGAATTTTCAGAAGGATTAGTACCATGCCAAGATTGAGAATTTTCAGCCAAATTGTTTAAATAGTCTAAAGTTTCTTTAGATTCTTTATCAAGAAACTCACCATTTCACATTGTTTCCATAAATTGTTTAGTTTCAGGTGTTAACCCTTCATAAAAGAAGCTTATAGTGTGTCATTTTTCAAAACCATGATATGGGCAAGAATTTAACAAATCTTTAAAACGTTCCTAACTTTGAAAATATGCTTCATTTGAATTTTAGCAAAAAATTTAGATTTGTCTTTTCAAAGCATTGGTTTTATGTGTTGAAAAAAATTTCTTTAAAAACTCACCTTGCATTTCTTGTCATGTGCCAATTGATGGTTTCAGAGTATTAAGCTAAGTTTTTGTTTTATCTTTCAAAGAAAAAGGAAACAATTTAAGCTTAACAATCTCTTCTGTGCAAGTTTGGTCATTAAAAGCGGTACATACTTCTTCAAATTCTTTTAGATGTAAATATAAGCTTTAAGATTCTAAACCATGAAAATTAGGAAGTAATGAAATCATACTCGACTTAAATCTAAAATTGTTAACATTGAGTAGAAAGACAAAACATGATGGACTAGAATTTCAAGATGGTTGCAAATATTCACGCATGGTTCATAACAGTTGATTTTCATGTTCATCATGTACACTTTCATTTTCAACCATTGTGTTTAATGTGTGTGATTGTGATTCAAACAAATCAATATATAAAGTACCAGGATTAATTTTAACCAAATAACCAGAATTTAAATCACGATACCAATTAAGCATAAATAAGCGACTTAAAATAAAACAAAAATGTACAAGTAGACATTATAAACCTACCATTAAATATCATAGTTAATAAATTAGTAAGTTAATAAATTAATAAGTTAGAAAATTAATAATTAGGTTAGTAAGTTAGAAAGTTAGTAAAGAATGGGTGGAAGATCACGAGAAAAGGCAGAAGAACAGGATGAAAGAAAGTAGGAGAGCAGACAGACTACTTTACATGCTATGCAAAATAATAAAATAGAAAGTAAAATACAGAAAATAAAGGCAAGAAAGTAAATTTAAAACATAAAAACTGGAGAGAGGCATGCAGAGCCCCACTAGAGCCAGCGAAGGAGGAAAAAGAGAAGAGTCAAGATTGAAATATAATTAAAACATAAAGTAAAAACTAGAGAACTGGTAAGCCATTTTTTTGCTCCAGCGAGAGAGAAGAGAAGAAGAAAGATTATTTCATTAATGATTGAAGATTACAGAGGGAGAAAGGGAGAAAGGGAGAGTTTCTCTCACTAAGTTAGTAAATTAGTAAGTAAGAAAATTAAAAGAGTAGAAAAAATATATATACAAGATGGTGAACTTTACTTAAAGAAAGAAGACCTCAATAAATTTGTTCTTCAAATCAATTCCCTGACAACGGCACCAAAAACTTGATGTGAATTATAAGTTGCAAACTCAAGTGCAGGTTGTTTCAAGTAATAAATTCTCGGGAGTACGAGGTCGATCCACAGGGAATTGATGAAGAAAAATTCTTTGAGGTAAGGAAAAGATTTTGTCACAATAATAAAGGTAATAAAACTTAGTCACAAATAAAAAAAATTTAATTGGGTTAGGAAATCCACTCTTGGTAAATAAATTATGAATAAGATTAATTCTTTTTATAACTCAATTAGAATTCACGCATAACGAAGGTTCCAATCAGAAAATATAACATTCAAAGTTCATTTAAGATTATATATGTAATTATATTATTGTTCTTTTAATTATCTATTAACACCACCACTTATAAATAGGTTCAAGCATTCATTGTGCTAATATCTTGTCTACAACAAATCAAGATCTCTACTTTACAATGAGAGTTTCTAAAATTATTGGAAACAAAATATAACACATATAATGACCACTTGATAATATATCATTCAAGCACAAGAAAGAAATTAATCTAATCTTAATTTATTACCAAAAGCTTCACCCTTTCACTCAAGTAAAATAAAAATTAGTTACTCATAGACAAGAGGAAAGAAAGAGAGAAGAAGAAGAAGATGATGATGAACATAACTTCAATTTAGAACAAAAGAAAATTACAACAAGAGAAACAAATAATACAATATCACGATCTTGATCTCTAAATCAAGATGATCAAATGAACAGCCAATGCTCCCTTTTATAGAGCTTGAGGAGCATAAAATTACAATGGAGTGGTTTAATGAGTGAGTGGATGAGTGGGTGAATGAGTGGAAAATGCCAAATGAGTTGTTTGATAATTGTGAATAAGTGAAAAATTATTGAGATTCTTGTCTCCGAAATGATTCAATGCTGAACTCATGACTTCCATCAGAAAATGAAAAAGTGGTCTTCATGAAAGTTTAGGATTTTGTCTTAGATTTTCAATGCCACTGGTTTCAGCCCAAGATCATTCCTATAGCTCGAGATATAGCCCAATCTTTGAACACTGTTTAGGCTCAGCTACAACTCTTATGTTCTGATTTCTAGGCCCAATATGACCTATTATACTTCTGAACTGACTCTTGTGTTCTTCATAAAAGTTGTAGATTTGGGTTTTAACTTTCCAATGCCACCAGTTTGGTTCAATTGAACTCCTATAACTCAAGAAATAGGCTGATGAGTGCGCATAGGTCAAACTGTCAAGATCAGTACTCTGGTTCTTGCTTCAACTCTAATTTAAATTATCCAAACGTGTGATTTGGCTCTTGAGGTCTCATGAAAGTTGTAGATAATTGTCTTAGCTTTCTTACATGACTAGAATCACATCAATCAGATATTTAAAACTCAAATTATAACCAGTTCAACGCTGCCAAATAGACAAATTAAAGTCAATTCAAGTAATAATTCTTTCAATGATCCAATTAAGCTCAATATCAATAAATATAACAAAATCAGCTTAATTAATCCTAATTGAACCTTAAGAAGCCCAATGAAATAATTATAAAATGAATAAAATATATTATCATCATATGTCCTTTGCAATTGTGGTTCCACCGTCACGTATGCCAAGCCATTTCTTGATATCTCAAAAAATGAGATGTTTGAAGGACATAATTTTAGAAGATGGCAGGACCGCATCCTTTCCGTCCGTGACATGCATGGTGTGGCTACTACTCTCACAGATTTGAAACCTGCACCATTTGTTGATCCCAGACAATTGGAGACCTGGAATTATGCTAACAAAAAATTTGTAATTGGCAACATCTACAAATGAGAGATGACAGATGACAAGGATATCAAAATGCAGGTTAACGAATACCTAATGGAAGATCTCAAGGTTGAAAACATCACCAAGCAGGATGAATTCATTGCAGGTTTTGCGGATTGAAATGCTGCCAACATCATGGAAGGATTATAAGGCAACAACTAAAACACAAGCACAAGCATTATGCTGGTTATTTGACACCTAACAGTGGCACCATTTGTTTCTTTACACATTAGTGTATTTTGGGAGTAGTCCTTCACTTAAGATGCATTATGCTTTGGACTATACTGCTTAAGTCAAGATCATAGCTCAGATTTTGAATAGAGATTGGCTACCTTTTGACCAAATCTTTTTGCCAATCATAAATACATGCTTTTGATGGGCTTTCTGGGTGAACTCAAGAGCTAATGCTAATTTTCTTTTGAATCCATTGCCTGGAAAACTCTTTGGTGTTGATTTTGAATTATTTTCCACCATACAACATGTTTTCTTAAGGGTACAAGTTCTGATTTGTTTTGAGCACGTGAATGGCACCCAAAAAAAAGAGTCACATATGTTGTTCTTGTCATGGTACCAGTTGGTCTTTGACCATAAGTTGAGCTACACAACTCGGACCAGATTCTGCACATTTTGTTTGTCTGGCAACAAATAGTGTTTGATTCATTAACTCAGGCTGTATAACTCAAAATCATGCAATTTCTGACATTTTGGAGAGCTGATCACAGAGGGCTTTTAACCATGCAAATTTCATATTTTTGTTCCTTTCCATTTAATTTTAGTTTTTGTTGGAAATTAAGGTTGATTTTGCATGTGGTCCTTGTTTGACAGCATGTAGTGTTCGTTTCTTCATATGGACTTGGGACCTCAATATCATGTGTTGCTTTTGTTATTGAAAGCTAACTTTCAAGTGCTTATTGCATACGATTGTGGACTCTTAATATCATAATATTATGACTTAGTGGTTGACTTTATTTCATGTATTAGTTTATTTCCTTTTTATTTCCTTGCTTATTTAATTCAAGCAGTAAATCAAACATCGTTGAGGTTGTTAATAAATCTGCACAAATTAGTTTTAAGGTAACCGTTTTAAGATTAATGTATCGAACAGTGGTTTATGTTTCCATCCTTCGTTGTTAGAGTGTTGACCTTGATTTTTTTTTTCTTCAAAGACTAGTTTTCATAAAAAAATATTTAAAAAGGAGGAAATTATATAAAGTTCCTAAGGTTCTTATGATTTTGTTCCTTAATAAAAATATAATATATGTATTATTTTTTATACCTCAACTCTGATAACTTTAAAAGAGAGGATGAGGTAGTCACAAAATAATACACTTGTTATGTTTTATTAAATAATAGTACCACAAATACATAAAAAAATTTATTTAAGTTTTGTCTTTTAGAAAGATATGATTTTATGAACCATTATGACATCTGTGACAATTTAAAAATTCACAACAACAACAAGGGTTTTATAATTTAGGGTTAAAATATATTTTTAGTACCTATACATAACACTTATTGTCAATTTGGTACTTATACAAGAAAAATGTCAATTAACCTCTATACATACAATCCTTTTCATTTTGGTCTTTACTGTCTATAGCCATATAACACCCTCCATTGGAGTTATAGTATAGTGAAGTGTAGGGACTAAATTAAAAATGAATATTATGTATAGAAATAAAAATGTATAGGTTAAAATATATTTTTGATTCTCATACGTGGTACTTATTTTTAATTTGATCCTTATATTTCATAGTAATTTGCTGCTTATACTCATCATATTATAACGGACCACAGGGACCAAATTAAAAGTTGTGTGTATACGGAATAAATTAAAAGCTTTTTTCATATCAGAGTGTGGGTTAGAATATTTGAACACCTTTCGCGGTTGGAATTTTACTTGGTGAATCCAAACAAGAAGGGAGGAACAAAAGATAAGCAGATGATGATTGAAATTATTGGTGAAAAAGAAATTGAACTCAAAATGATTGGAAAGCAATTTATTTTTCATAGATATAAAGCACTCAGAGTTTACATAGTGGCAATAAAAGAAAAATCTTCTTAATACCACAAAATCACATTGAGTAGAGGATACATCATACATCTCAGGAAGCAAAAAAAAAAAGAGTACAATACTTTGAACATAGAACTAGCACTTGTAAATGGAGCAGTCCAAGATATAAGATTATCACAACAGTGGAGAGAATTGATCATGTCTGAAAAAAGACAATTGATCCTAAACGGTGAGAAGTAATACAGAATATGTGCTGCTCAACAATGAAATTTCCCTTGTTAGATATCTTCAAGACAATGAGCGGCCTCTGAGAAAGCGCCAAGGTCCTGTTCCTGTTCCCATCCTGCATATGCATTTATCATGCTTGTAAACAAACTTTGCAAAATAGAATTATAAAATCTTTGAAGCAAAATGACCATAAATAATTTTAAGAATATTTTGTGAAGATATGTTTTCCAAATTCAGTTTTCAAATTTCTTGAGCTCGAAAATTAAAAATATTGTGGAGGTGTTTGAGATTTTCTTGTCTTTATCGTAATTAATTAGTTGATATGGTAGATCCTATACAATATATGCAACTTGTCAATGCGTCAAGTCCTTTATGGTTGGTGTCTGTGCATTTCCTTTACACCCTATGTAGGTGATGATTCAAGCAAATGTGGTTATTTCTTGATTCTATGTGCTTTAGATACTTATGTTTGCTGATGGAATTATAATATGGTACAATGCTGGAAACCAGTGTGAATATGGAATAGTTGCTTGCTTTTAACATTGGGAAAGTTTACCTCCATACACCAGCAAACATGCGAAGACTCATATTGATGGTTAGTCCAATCCATATCCCAACGAAACCATTGCTCTTGTAGAGAAGGAATAATGAAGCAACACTTACTAATGACACCATGACCTGAAGAAAGAGTAGCAAATTACTAAATAAATTTAGATAGAGATGGCATATTATCAAAAAGGGGGAAAAGAAAAAGGCATGTGAACTTGCCAAGGAGTATGCAGAATATGCAAAATCAGATGCCCCATAGTACACACCATCGAAGACGAAGGCTAATGAATTGATTGGTTGAGTAGCAGCAACAAACTGGTGGGTTAAATGAAATTAGATGAAAATCACACTGAAAACATTACTGAATCCATTATTGTACAAGAAAATTACAGGAACGCCTATTCTGATTAACTGCACAACAAGAATGCTTTTGGAAAAGATTCCAGCTCCAAAGTACAATCCTACTCCAACAACAAGAGAGAGCCCCACTCCTAAAACAAAACCCATCTGCAGTGTCCGCGCTGCAGCAGCAGTTACCTTGTCATAGTCTTTCTCAGCAAAGGAACAGGCTAGAATTGCCTGTGAGCCAGGGAAATTGATTAGTAATACTAATACTCTTTTTTTGGACAGAGTAATACTCATACTCATTTGAGTTTTTTTTTGCACAAAGAAGAGTGTAAGAAGTTAAATGTCCATGGTACATCCCAGTAATAAGATGAAAATGTTTCTGTATGTACCTGTACAGCAACAGCCAAACCATCAGCGAGAAGGGACGATGTCAACCAGACCTGCAGGCAGGTTTGAAATGCAGCCATAGGAATTGAACCTAACCTTGCTGCCAATGATGCTGACAAGGTTACACAAAATGTCACTGCTACTACTCTTGCCAACACCAGACCTCCTGTAGGTAATCATGAAATTGAAAACAAAATCTAACATAAGTAAAATCAATTTTGATATATATTTGCGATCAAAATATGTTTGATTACTATGCAGCTCTTTGAGCCCAGTCTAGCTGATCATTTATCTCTCTTTTCTATTTTTTGTTTTCAATAGAGAAAAGTGAGATTTCAATAATAGTATCGACTATAGACTCTATAAACCAACATGCTATGTTTAATCTCCTTCGACATATACAAGAAGGACTTATCTAATTTAAGAAGTATATGTTAGCCCCATACCATTTTTAAGAAACCTGAAAATCTGCAAATCCTTAATGCTTGGAGGTAGAAGGACCATTTTTTTCATTAATATCAAGAAGAGGGTCAATGCCATCATGTACCTAAAAGGATCACCATTTCGTAAGTTGAAGTTGTACGAACAATGAACATTGATTGGATACAACAAAGTAAGACTTACTGGGAGAGGACATGTGAAATGGCAGCACCTCTGATGCCCAATTTGCAGTAAAAAATAAGTATTGGGTCCAAAACGACATTCAATGCATATCCCGAAACTAAATATACAAATGAACAAAGTCAGGGAAACTGTTGATGAATTCAAAAACAAAAGATCTCTAATTTACTTTCTATTTTGAGTTTCTTCTGTTTTTCTTTCTGTTCAAGCAAACAGTTGAAACTTGAAACCAATTAACATTTATGCAGAGTTCCTTTAATTTTGACGTGCAAGCTTTAATTTATGACTTTTTATGATCTCAAACTATATCTTCAATTATGCTTCATTCGTAAACAACGGATGATTTCAACCTACCAATGACATATAAAGGAGTTGTTGTATCCTTGAACCCTCGAAAGATTCCTTGCATGACCAAGGAGAGAAGCACTGCAGGAGAACCTAAGGATCTCAATCTCAAGAACTTTACTGCTGGGACTAGCATGGGAGAGCCCTACCCAAAATAGAATTAGCTTCACTATATTAAAAGCTTAGACAAATATACTCTAGACAATGAAGAAAGATATGTGTCATGAAAAATTCTTGCATAAATGTAGAGCATTTACGTTTGGTGCATTAGACCAATCACATCATTAATTATGATAGATTATGATATTTATTTATTAATTAATCATGTTATTAGTCTTATACATCCAACTTAAGTGCTCTAAGTTTATGTAAAAAATTTTCCTGAAACATATACTCTTGATGATGAAGATACTTACAGGTTTCAGACCCATCGCACCTAATAGAGGTTTGGCTGCAAATATAAGGGTTGCAGCCTGAAGCAGGCCAAGGATTGTGCCAAAAAGTAGTGCTGTTGATGCTGAAGCAATGTGTCGCTTCTTCCTTCCAGCTTTTGACATACTCTTACTACTACTAGTAACAGAGGAAGACTTGCATATATTTGTATTGGTATCTGTTAAGAAAATCAGTTATCATTGAATCAAAATGCCAGAATACTATTAAACTTTCAATGCATTCGTTTCCCTCCACACATATGCCCATTAGTCATTACATTAAAAGCTAAGGTTGATCAAAACTGATGTCCTACTTCTAGGTCTGTGTTTATGTGTTGACTTAAATTCACAACCACATGGACATGTACACAGACATAGAAAGGCATAGCCAGAAAGGGACAGAGAGAAGGTACCATCTCCATTATTTGTCTCATTCTTCAGAGTACCATCCCTGTCAACATTCTCAGGTACAAAACTTTTTGCCATGAGCTCGTTTATTTCACCATTTGCAGCAAAAGATTCTGTTGGAGTCTGACTATTCTCTTTGGCTGCACCTTTTTCTATGTCTTGAAGCAAATGATCATCGGGCATTACTTCGTTGGAGTTGGCCTCGACGTTTTCAGTGAACTGCTTTTCGGCTGTTATGGTATTACTTTTTTCTATAGTATCTTCCTCAGCCACAAAGGAAGTTGTAATACTGACCAGAGGAAATACGGTAATCCTCGAAGCTTGGTTGAACAAAGCAATGGAAGCTCCTGCAGCAGCAAGTTCCACCGGCCCTAAACACATGAAAACGAAAAAGCCAACATAAGAAGCCAGAATACTAAAATATTCGTCTCACATTATTTTCTATCTCACGTTACTTTTCATTACATTTTTTAATGATTATGATTAAGTGAAAGAAAATTATAGAGAGAAAATACTGTAATCAAAGATATTACAAGTAGTGTAAAAAATAATGTGAAAAAAAATATAATAAGAAAATCGAAGTTAAAAATATTCCACATACAACTCTTGAATGTTTGGAGGGAGGGTTTTAGGAGGAAAATGGAAGGAATGTTTTATTTTTTTTTATTTTGATTAAGCATTCTTTGAGATTTCTTATTTTTTGATCAATATATTTGAAAAAAATTTAAAATGAAAGAATATAACAAATATTATCGTAATCTTTCCATGATCTTTTGTTAATTTTTATAAATATTTTATAACTCTCAATTTAAAAATAAAAATAATAAGTTTTTACTTTTATTTCTCTCCAAAATCCTCTATCCAAATATTCTCTTCAAATACTTGTATATCTTGTAACGAGTAATTCTTATTTAAACTTAGAATACTCAAATTAAGTATATTAGACTAATCACATCATTAACTATAATAAATTATGATAACTAAATATTAGTTAACTATAATAGTTATTTATTAATTGATGAGTGATTAGTCAAATACACCCAATTTAAATGTTCTAGGTTTATGATTCTCACTTGCAACTAATATCACTCAGTGCAGGAGAATTTGTCACGCAGAAAACCAAGAGTACTGCAAATCACATGTGTGTCTTTTGTGCAACCATTCTAATGATCAATAATGATATTTGCATATCAATTTTATTCCATCACTTTTACATCACTTTCTTTTAAAATATTAAAACAAGAGAAACACACATCTTAATACACATATTTTCTTTAATATTTTGTTTTCAAAATAAGAAAGATGTGAAAGATGATGCAGCAATTTGCTGTGAAAAGTAACAAAGTTGCACCTAAAAAGGTGTTTCTGAATGTAGAACCCATCCAGAATAGTTAACCTTAAACGAAAAAGGGTCAACACTAAAAAGAGAAAATAAAAACGACAGGCCTGTCGCCTGTGCCAAGCCATTGGATGGCTGACTATTGAGATAATCTAAAGAACAAGAGTTATCAACTAGACTAATGTTTACAAGAATTAGCTGTTCTCAGTTGAGAAGAGAGATAAATACCCAAGTGGCCTATGAATGCTGTGTCTATCAGAGAAGCAATGGGATCAGCAGCAACAGCCAGAGCAGAGGGGAATGCAATCCCTAGTATCTCCTTAGCAAGGGAATCCATCTTGAAAACAAGTCTACATTAATTCACATTAATTATTAGAACCAAGTTTTAGTATTTCGTAAAATTACATGATAATAGCTTCTCTCAAGAGCTTCGTATAGTGAAATACTGAAATGCATATCACACAAAGTTCCCCATCAGCCATGGACAGAGACATTGAATTGAAGAGAGAAAAAACAGTAAACTATGACATGAGGAGATCCTTTGAGATATAATACATCATATCACATCATATAATTATAGTAAGCGTGACGCAACTTCTACAAGAGAGGCATTTTATAGGTACCTTGCGTCTTCGAAGAAAACGAAGAGAGGCATTTTCCACTTGCTCTTGGATGCATGCAAACTGCCATTCTCGTCCATATTACTCGAAATCCTAGACAACAACTGAAGTAAAAGATATATTGAAGTGCTTCCTATAGAGTTTATTCAATCAAGAAGAGGATGCTCCATGCAGGAAACACAAACTCGGCTCCTACGACATATATCAACTAGATAATAAGATAATATATATGTGCTACCTTCTAGCATTGAAAGATCACCAGGGCAATGATGTATTTATAGTAGTCATTGCATCAGTTGAAGAACCAAATGTTAATCTAAGAGTTAAAGATGTCAGTGAGTAGCGAAAAAATTACAGACCTGAGTAGCATGAATTTGTCTGTAATGTTTAGTTAGAGTTGAACCTTCCTCTGTGATGTCATTTTGTATAATATTTTCTTTATGATACTTTGAATAATAATTGTGTTTCATAATATTATTATATTTTTATAATCCTTTCACTTATTTAAATAATTATTAATCTTTAAAAGTTTACATGAGTATTTAAAAATTATAAGACACGAAAGGTAACTTGAAAATAAAAATTTAGTGAAGGATATTAATTGTTATTTTATCAAATAAATGAGGGTATGTTGGGAAAAAGAAATTAATTTTCATTCCATAGAACATGGAATCACCAATTCTACCTCTTTGAGAAAAAAATACTTATTCCTTTTTCTATAAAATGAGGCATGGAATAAAATCCTTTTTTTTGTTAATAAAAAAGGTAATGCTTATTCCATAGAATAAAGCATGAAATAAAATTACCATTTCGTATACTAAACATAACATGTCATTTTCTCATAAAGTAACCCGGCCTAACTATTTTGGAACAACCCATGAGATGAAAAATGTTAGAGTATGTTTAGAATCACTAATTTTAAGAATTGATTTGATGTATAAATGGAATTATTTGTTTGGAAAGTCTTAAAATAAGAATTGATTTAATTTTAAAATCCTTTTGATTTAATTTGTGTGTATTTAGAAGTTTACCCATATTTTGTTAGATTTGAGTAGATTTGATTTTGTTTTAGTTTTAATTATTTAAATTGACAATTTTATCCTAATTCATTTATTCATTCTACCTATTCTAATTAAGGATAAGAAAATAAAATTATTAAAATAAATTGAATTTAATTCATTTTTAAAATGTTCGAAACATAAAAAATTGATTTATAAATCAATTTAACTCTTATTCTTTATATTAGATTCCAAACATAAAAATTCATTTTTAAATTAAATCCAATCATATTCAAATATATTCCAATTTTAAAGATTCATGTAAAAGATGGAAAGGCAGAAGAACTTAGACGAACTGGACAAATATTTATTACTGCAAGCACCGCCCTCGGTTCCATATAGCCCTGATAGCAGCATAATAGAAGCTATATATTCAAGTAGCTAGAAACAAGAAGCTATTATATCATGAAATCCGGCATGTAAATGAGTAGCTCTATAGCTAGCTAGAAACAAGAAGCTGTCTTATTTATTATGGCATGAAATCCGGCATGCAAATGAGATGAGAAGCTCTATATTGAAGAAACAATAAGGTATATAATTTTTTTTGTGTAATTATTATCCGGAAGTTAGATTAGATTATGACTAATTTAGAGTCGAGTTGGACTGATTTACAAAGGTGTAAAGTTCTCTTAACATTAATTTTTTTTTCAAATTCAAAACTTTACTTAGAGAGAATAAGTGTCAAATTACTTAAATTAACTAAGCGTTGATAGAAGATATATAATTTATTTTATATTATGAAACCTGGCATGCAAATGGCAAAGGCTCTCCCCGCAGGGGCCGAAGTTGCAATTGAAATTTAGTTAGAATAATGAACTGTGAATCCCCATCACTGAGGAATACTATATGGCTCCCATGCATGCAAATCTAGGAAAGCTACATCTAACCAGACAATCAATAGAAAATTAAATGGTACTTAATAGCTACTCACAGAAATACACAATTTATCATTTTTTTTTGGTATATTACGTTACAGAAAAAGAGAAAAAGATTTAAATGAAATCGCTTGTGCTGAAACGAAGCCACCTGATACTGATTTAATTTGCGACTCTTATAATTGCGTAAATAACACGGTACTTTAACAAACAATACGGATCGCACAAATAAATGTCATAACCGGATTAGCATATATCATAAACAAAAGCGAAGTAGGGATGACACCCGCAAGCGATGAGGGCGGGGAGGTACCCTTCCCCACATCCCCAATCTTGTCCTGTTCCCGTCTCCGATCCATGCATCAGTGTATTTTTTTTTTCTTCTATCCCTATTCCTTAACTCCACGTGGGAACCCTGAAATTATAAAAGAAAAAAAGAAATTCAAAAAAATCAAAAATATATATAAAGTTAGAAATAATTTCAATTTAAGTCTATAACATCAATAAATTAAAATAACAAATTATTACTTAGTAATATTTTTTTACTTTTTTTAATTTTATTTTAATATAAAAATAATATAAGAAATTACTAAAAGAGACAAAGTATTATATATATATAAGAAATTATTAAAAGGGACAAAGTATTATTATTATTATTATTATTATTATTATTATTATTATTAAATATAATTCAATAATTTTTCGAAAACAAAGAGCCCACGATATAAGAGATACGATGTCCATCCCCAAATCTATTTCGAAAGAATTTTTATTCTCATACCTATCCTCGTGGGAAATTTTTTTCGAATTTGAGTTCTCGAATAAGACAGCTCTCATGTGGATTCCTAAATAAAAGAGATATTTGAATATTTCTTATTAATTATGGGCTACTACTAATAATTGGTATTTAATGTTTTATAAAAATAAGTCGAGTAGATATATATGGAAAATAGAATAAGACCTTAAATTTGTGATCTATTTATTTCTGTGCTTATTACACCTTATTGAACTCATATGACCGGCAATGATTAGTGTACGTCTAAACCTTTAGTAGCTCGTGATGGGAGGTATAGCTAGAGTTAACATCAGTATGTGCTGACGTTACTATTAAGGTGAGAAAGTGCAAGAAAGAAAAGGAAAATCTGAAGGAATCTTCGAGAAAGAATTATATTGATGATAAACTGACAAAGTGAAGTTCTGATCATATTATGTACATTGTGCACTTATATATCACTAGCTAACTAATGCAAGTTTCAGAGCAGAACAGGTCTCCAATTCGAGCTGGTGAATACTCCTTGAAGAAAATATGAGGAAGAGGAAAATAAAGAGGAAAAATGGGATCGAAATCCTTTTTTCTGACTACTGATTATTCATTTCATTCTCATTTTTAAAGACTAGCAAATGCTAACAATTTTCCTAGTCGCATGGATCTGTTTCCAGGTGGCCAAGGATTCTTACAATGCTAACAATATTGGAATCTACTGAAGGTTGTAAATTATAAATAGCAATAACAGAATTTCACTGAGTCATCCATGTATTCTTTCCAGAATATTACACAAAATCCTCAAGCCTTTTTGATCTATGCCTCACACGTTTGGGCCTATCCAACATTCCACCCTTTGGCCATCTTGTTTTCATTTGTGACGTTCGATGCAATATTGGGCTTTAGTTGCGTATCATTGCCGGGTTCTTCAAAACCAACCTTGTCCTCAAGGTTGTGGTTAGGGTAAACACAGTTGAATTGATCTTCAATCTCCCATGTGGCCTCGCTGCCGAGGAACCCTTCCCACTGTACAAGAATCTGGCGCTGATCTCCCATGGCTGTGCAAACAACTATAGAGTCCAAAATCGTTGCTGGACGAAGCTCAACCAAGGTTCCGGTGACTGGAAGTTACAACTGAGGGATCTGTGTTGGAAGGTTTCCATGAAAGACTTTGAGCTTCGATACGTGGAATATGGGATAGATCCTTGCGTTTTTCGGCAGCGCTAACTCGTAAGCAACTGGGCCAATTTTTCAGGTGATACGAAAAGGGCCAAAGTATCATTTCAATAACTTCGGTGAGTTGCGACCACGCACCGTCGTTTACCGATATGGCTGAAGTTTCAGCAAAACCCATTCTCCTATTTCAAAGTTTCTGTCCTTGCGATGAGCATTGGCAAGTGACCGTATACGAATCTGAGCTTTACTCAGGTTCTCCTTCAGAATATAAAGCAATTTGTCGCGGTGGATCAGAGAATCATCCAGGGTTCCAACAGAAGTCGTTCCGGCGAGGTATGAACGCAGTGATGACGGTGATCTACCATATAAGGCCTCAAAGGGAGTCATCCGAATTGCTGATTGGTACAAAGTATTGTACCAGTGTTCTGCGAGAGCCAAGAACTGAGACCAGAGTTTGGGTGAATCCCCAACAAAGCAGCGCAAATAGGTCTCAAGGGTTCAGTTGGTAACCTTGGTTTGTCCGTCGAACTCTAGGTGGTAGGCATTGCTGTAGGACAAGGTAGTGCCGTGGATCCTGAACAATTCTCGCCAAAAGCGGCTAACAAAGAGCTTGTCCCGATCACTGACAATCGAACGGGGCATGCCGTGCAACTTGTACACTTCTGAAATGAAAATGGAAGCTAAAGTGGTTGCTAAAAACTGAGGCAGCAGAGCTATAAAATGGGCGTATTTGGTCAAGCGGTCCACAATAACCCATATGGTAGTTTTGCCATTCGAGGAAGGCAAGTTGGTCACGAAATCCATAGATAAGTCTTCCTAAACTTGTTGTGGTATTAGTAAGGGTTGCAACAATCCATAAGGTTTATGTGCTGAATATTTGTTTTGTTAGCATACTGTGCAGGTTTTGATGAACTCCTTGACCGCCTTAGTCATGTTGGGCCAATAGAAAACGGCTGTGAGTCACGCCAGAGTTCCTTTATTTCCTGAGTGTCCCCCCTCTGGAGTCGCATGATACTCTCTGATCAGTTTGGATTGTAGCTCCGTTTCTGCTAGAATAAACAAATGCCCCTTAAAATACAGGAGACCGTGCTGTACACTAAAATGAATGGAATCTGTGGTTTTGGCAAATTTGGTCAGCAACGCCTTTCCCACTGCTGTGGAAGCGTAGAACTCTTGAAGTTGGGATATCAGAAGCGGCTGACAGACTGAAATTCCTGTGAACACTGCTTCAGGGGGGCCTGGCATTCTTGAAAACGCGTTTGCAACGACATTAGAATGGCCAGGTGTGTATAGAATTTCATAAGCATACCCTAGCAATTTAGTCAGCCATTGTTGTTGGGCAAGAGTTTGTATGGTCTGAGAAAGGAGCACCTTGAGGCTTTTTTGGTCAGTGTGGATACTGAAGTGGCGCCCTAGGATATAATGGCGCCATTTCTTAACTGCAGCAGTAATCGCATACATCTCTCTCTCATAGGCTGATGCTGCCTGCATTTTTGGGCATAATTTCTTGCTAAAGTAGGCCATAGGGTGAGAATTTTGGGATAACACAACACCCACAGCACTTCCTGATGCATCAGTAGTGACATCAAAGGTTTGGTTGAAATTGGGAATGCCAAGGACAGGTAAGGATACCATAGCCTTCTTCAATTCTGTGAACGCTGCATCTGCTTGATGTGTCCAATTAAATCCCTGTTTCTTGAGTAAATCTATTAAGGGGCTGGCTATAAAGGCATAATGATGCATAAACTTGCGGTAGTACCCTGTGAGACCCAAAAACCCCCTGAAGGGAGGTAACCGAGAGTGGAACTGGCCAATCTTGAATGGCATTTATTTTCTCAAGATCAGCTGCCACTCCTTCACTAGTAATTATATGGCCCAAATAAGCAACCCGATTGACGCCAAATTGACATTTAGAAAACTTAGCAAACAAGTGGTGAGTGGCTAGCAGCTTAAGCACTTAGTATAGATGACCTAGGTGAGATTCCCAATCCGGACTGTACACTATAATATCATCAAAGAAGACTAAGACAAACTTGCGAAGAAGGGAGCAGAATACCTCATTCCTGGTAGCTTGAAATGTTAATGGTGCATTTGAGAGGCCGAAGGGCATGACAAGGAACTCAAAATGGCCATCAACAGTCTGGAAAGCTGTTTTGAAAGTATCTTCTAGTGCAAGTAATATTTGATGATATCCGGAATGCAAGTCTAATTTAGAAAAAATGGTAGACCCATGAAGCTTATCAATTAATTCATCCACAGTTGGAATAGGGAACCTATCCTTGATAGTTATGGCGTTGAGAGCTCTATAATCAACGTAAAAACACCAAGTGCCATCTTTCTTGCAAACCAAAAGAACTGGGGAGGGGAAAGGGCTGACGCTAGGTCGAATGATGCCCTCTTTCAGCATTTCTTGAATCATACTTGTCATGATCTCCTTTTGACAGTGAGGGTAACAATAAGGCTTGACATTCACCAGGGTGGAGTCGGGCAGTAAGTGAATGTGATAGTCCTGTTGTCTATGGGGGGCAGTCTATGAGGGATGCTGAATACGGCTGCAAACTGCTAAAGAATTTCAGCTAAAGCAGGGTCCAAGTTAGTGGAGTCAAGGTTGGTTGAGGGGTTAACCTGAGCGGGGTTAAGGGAAGGGTCAATGGGGGATACGGTAATGCTGTGAACTGAGGCTATTGCATCGGTGAAAAGGAAACGGTTGAACTGGGCCAGTGTGGCCGAAGTAGGGGTATTAGATGATGAGCCAATAAGAGTAATGAGTTTATCTTGGTAGAAAATTGAATGGAAGGTATGTTGTAGTTTGAGAGAAATCCCCCTAGTGTTTGTAACCATTGCACCCCTAGGACTAGATCTGCCTCATGAATCGGCAAGATGAAAAAAGGAATCGAAAACACTTGTTCAGAAATTAAAACTAGCACACCTGAACAGCTCCTTTCACATTTAATAGAAGTCCCATTTCCTACTACAATAGAGAAGGGATTGACCGCCGAAATTGGTAGTTTAAGGAACTCGGCAACCCGAGGTTGCATAATATTATGAGTGCTTCCAGAATCTATGAGTATGGTAACAGCTAGCTCATGTATTTTGCCTTGAATTCGCAAAGTTTGGGGTGAGGGTGGCCCATTAAAGGCAGCTTATGACAGTTGAAAATGCTCTAACGAGGGAAGGATAGGACTAGATTCAGTAGAAACTGCCACTAATGGCCTTGGATTAATAGGATCCGTAGCAAAGGTATTGGTTTCTTCTTCATCAATTGGGTTTTCTTCGGACATTAGCATGTGGAATTGTTTCTGTTGACATTTGTGCCCAGGACTGAACTTTTCATCACAATTATAGCATAAGCCTTTATTACAGCGGTCATACATTTCCTGTGGTGTGAGACGGCGGGGTTGGGTGGGGTTGGCAGTTCGGGTAATGGTTAGATTAGAGGTGGGAGGCGCAGGTCTAGGGAATTTAGGTTGAGAAGGTTTTAAGACTGTGAATTTGGCTTCCAATAGCTTGGCTAGGCCAATTGTGTGTGATAGGGAATGTGGTTTTAAAATGAAAAGTTCATGTTGTATTTCCTTTTTCAAACCTGAAATAAAACAGTTAAGTAACATTTCTGCAGGAATCCCAATTACCCTATTAGAAAGGGTTTCAAATTGTTGTTGGTACTCAACAACTGTGCCTTGCTGCTGGAACTTGAAAAGTGAAGCTTGGTGGTTGTCAAACTCAGAAGGACCAAATCTGAGTTCTAAGGCCTTAGTAAAGGCTTTCCATATAGAAATTTGGTGATTGTTGGCCATCCATTTGTACCAACTTAGAGCTTCTCCTGTCATGAAAAAGGGAACATAGGTCATATGCTGATTATAAGGAATCTAGGTAAGATCAAAGTATTAATCTTCCTGGAACAACCAATCTAAGGGATTAGACCCTTCAAAAGGTAGGAGAGAAATTTTGGGAGGTTTAATGGTTGGTGGTGTGTAATTGGAATCAGCGGAGTGTGATGCTTGTGTGGAAATGTGGTCTCTGATGATGTTGGGTAATTGGTTAGAGATAAATTTCTGGAAGGTATTATGTTGTTGTGTAATGGTGTCAATGCTGATTTGCATCGCCTTCATTTGGGCCATGAGTTCCTCATTAGAGTTCTCGTGTTTTTCAGGTTTGGGAGGCATTGTGAGAGGCAATGAAAGCACCAATAATGCAAGTTTCAGAGCAGAACAGGTCTCCAATTCGAGCTGGAGAATACTCCTTGAAGAAAATATGAGGAAGAGGAAAATAAAGAGGAAAAATGGGATCGAAATCCTTTTTTCTGGCTACTGATTATTCATTTCATTCTCATTTTTAAAGACTAGCAAATGCTAACAATATTCCTAGTCGCATGGATCGGTTGCCAGGTGGCCAAGGATCCTTACAGTGCTAACAATATTGGAATCTACTGAACGTTGTAAATTGTAAATAGCAATAACAAAATTTAGCTGAGTCATCCACGTATTCTTTCCAGAAGATTACACAAAATCCTCAAGCCTTTTTTATCTCTACCTCACACGTTTAGGCCTATCCAGCATTCCACCCTTTGTCCTAATGTTTTCATTTGTGTCGTTCGGTGCAATATTGGGCTTAGTTGCGTATCACTAACTGTACAAGATGAACTATAGACAAGTATGATTCTAAATGTAGAGGTGACTGACACTAACACACTCTTTAACAGCTAACTACTCTAACTGAACTGCTGTCAGCTCAGCTTCCAGTTAAAGCATGAGTGTGTGTACACTCTCTATCATGCCCAAACTCAGGATGAGGGAAAGTGAGATTAGGATGAGCCTGAATCCTGAGTTTGTCTCGAAGTGTGGTGAAACACAAGGTTGACAGTGGCTTGGTTAGAATATATATCAGCAAGCTGATGCACAGAGGGAATGTGGTAGACATAAAGCTACTACTGCAAGACCCTTTCACGTACAAAAAATAGGTCAAGCTCCATATGCTTGGTCCTGTTATGTAGGATGGGGTTGCGGCAGAGAAAAATTGTGCTCAGGTTGTCACAATAGACAATAGGAGGAGCCATGAGAACAACCAACTCAGGGAAGAGAGACTTGATTTCACACAACTTTGCTACTATAGCTGACTAGCTCCTGAACTCAGCCTCAGTGCTAGACCTAGCCATTGTAGGTTTGCTTTTTGGAGCTCCAAGAGACAAGATTTGGGCCAAGAAATATATAGTATCCTGAGGTAGACCAATGATCATCATTGTCAGCAGCCCAATCCACATCACAAAAAGCATTGAGCTTGAGATTTGAGCACCTAGAGAATGTGAGACTATGATGAAGTGTGCCACTAAGGTAATGGAGAATTCGCTTGACAACTTTCCATTATTCTTCTAAGGGCTTTTGCATGAATTGATAGACCCAATTTACATTCAAAGCCAAATATAGTCTTGTGATGATTGTGTATTGGAGAACACTAACAATTAAGCGATACAAGTAAAGGTCAATCCATATAATTGTTGCCAACCTTGGACAAACGGGCAATTAAAGGTGTTCCCGGATTAGATTGGATAGACTTTGAAAGAAAAAGTCATTTGACCTAGAGCTGACAAAATGAGTTGGGCTAGGCTATTTCGGTCGGGCCAAGTATGTTTCAGACTAATATTTTGTGAGTCTAGTCCAACTCATTGCGGGTTGCGGGTTGGGCGCATTGGTCCATCAACTTGACAATTTTTTTATTTCTTTTTAAATATAATGAATTTAATCTTTTAAAAAATTAAATTAGAGAAAAATTGGAAATTTGGATTACTTAACTTTGGGCTAATGACAAATAAATTAGATAATTAGTTCAATTGTCAATTGAATTTTAATTTTTCAAGCAAAAAAAAATGATAGTATCCTTTAAAGTGTACCTTATTAAATTAAAAAAGTAATCAAAATTCGGGACAATAGGCTAGCCCGTTTGAAAACGGGCCAACCCGATTTCGGGTCAGTCCACGTTAAGTTAAATTAAGTTTGGACTTGAATTTTTCCAACCCAACTCTTATATTTTGTCAAGCTAAATTTTGAGCTCTAATATGATCTAATCTAATCGGTTTTTTTTATTTTATCATCTTATGGGCTCAGCCCATTTTGATAGCGTTAATTTGATCCAATCTAATCTGTTTTCTTATTTTATCATTCGATCAGTTTGGTTAAAAATGTAAATCTAATCTAATATAATCCAATCTAAATTGGTTTTGATTTGATCTGTTTTTTGATTTATTTAATAATTTTTTATACATAAATTCATCAAAATATGAAAATTCAAATTCATTAAAATACAACAAATATAAGTTTAAACTAATTCATCAAAGTATAGCAAATATAAGTTCAAAATAATTCATAAAAATATAAATCAAATTATAAATACAAGTCTAAATTAATTATTAATTATACAATAAAAATTCAAATTGAAGAGAGATAATTAAGTTTGATTTGAGAAATAGTAGGAAAATTAAAAATAAGTATATGTTATACAAGAATTTCTAAGTAAAATATTATTTTAAAAAATATATATAAAATTTTGGTTCGGTTTGGATTGAATCAATTTTCAAATTTAGATCTGAAATCTGATTCAATCCAATTAAATTTTTGGTTTTTCAATTTTTGATTTTTGATTTTTTGACTTAGATTTTTTAGTTTTGATTAGATTGGTTCGGTCTTGAACACCCTTATAAGCAGTGGATGGCAAAGGAGAGGGCATGGGCTTGGCTTGGTGTATTTTTGCTTTGACAAGTAGGTCCTTTGATATATTTGGTTTGAGCGAGGTGGAAAGAACCATCGAGGAGGGAGTGGACCTCAATACTCCAAAAATAGTGTAAGGAACCAAATCTTTCAAGGAATATTGATCATTTAATTGGGAAGTAAGTGTTTAGATAAAGGAAGGAGAAGTATCAGTCACTAAAATGTCATCGACATCGACCAGAATATAGGTGGTAGAGGTTGAGCTATGAAGGTAGAAGAGAGAGGGATCACATTTGCTTGAAGTGAAACCAAAGTGGATAAGGGTGTCAGCTAACTTTTCAAACCATGTCCAAGCTTGCTTCAAGTCATAGAGGGCTTTATCAAGTTTACAAACTAGAGACTTGTTAGAATTCTCAAAGCCTGGAGGCTGGCTCATGTACACTTCTTCTTGAAGATGGCCATTGAGGAAAGCGTTATTTACATCGAGTTGTCTAAGTGTCTAGCCATGAGAGGGAGCTAAGGTGAGGATGACACAGACAATGGTGGGTCTGACTATGGGAGAGAAGGTTTTTGTGTAATCAAAACCTTCTTGTTGGTGGAATCCTTTAGCTACAAGACTGACCTTGTACTTTTAGATTGAGTAATCAGGATTTCCCTTAACTCGGAAGACCCATTTGCATAGTCCTATTAGGAGGGAGGGGAACCAAATGCCATGTTTTGTTTTTGTGCAAGGCATCATTCTGACTTTGCATAGTAGCTAGCCAATGTACATTCGACTATTGTTAGCAAGACTTATAGCCTTTGTGAGACAAACTATAACCAAGAAAAGTAAAAGACACTGATCTATATCACAATTTGTTAGAATTGTAGGTCCTAGCATAAGGAAAGCATTGGTACTCGAAGACACGTAAGTGACTATAGTCTGGGGACTGATGAAAGAGTTTTGCAAAAGGAATCTAATTTTGAATGGCAGTGGAAGATAAGAGATTGAAGAGGTAAATGGCAACTTGAAAAGCATAGTCCCAAAGGCAGCAAAGCTTGGGCCATCAGTGTAAGGCCAGTCTCTATGATTTGTCAATGCTTTCTCTCAACTCTGCCACTTTGATGGTTAGTGTGAGGATAAACCAACCTAGGGTTAATCCCATGAGCTTTGAGAAAAGTTGAAAGAGACCATAACTCTATCCCAAATTATTTTGGACTACAAAGTATTTTGGTTTGAAACTGATTTTCAACCATGGTTTTAAATTAAGTAAAAATAGGCAGTGTATCTTATATCCTTTTTAAAAGAAATAACCAAGTGAATCGAGAGTATGCATCTACAATGCTTAAATTGGTTTAGGGAAAAAAATGAAAAAAATGAAAAAAAAAGCAAGTATACTCAATTCTACCTATGTGTATCCGACATATACTCATACAGTCTATTAAGGGTACGGCAATTATTTAAAAGTACCGACGTATCATAGTTCTTTTTCCCTTTACGAGTATGTCATACGCCTTACTATATTAATATATAAGTTTTCTATTTCACAATAAAGTACTAAAATTTTCAAAGCTCGGTTCTAGTACATGAGTATGTTAATGACCTTGGAAGTTCGGATACTTTCTAGGCATGTGTAGGTGTTTGGCTAACATATACACATATTTTCTTGGATCCATTGGAGGGAATTAATTCAAAAATCAAGTCAATATTGGCAACAAGTAATTTCAGTGGTGTGGTTCTCTAAGTAGTATATATATGTAAACAGAAATTGATAATTTTCATATTGTTCTTCTGTGCCTACTTGGAGCCATGTTGGAGAAATGTGATGCAAAGACTTTATGATCTCAAATGCTGCAAATACCAAGCTTAACAGCCTTGTATGCAAATTTACCTTGGGGGAATACACGGTAAACGAACTAGCTCGGGTAGCTAGATTTTCCCAAGAAGTTGAGTCTATTCTTATGATTACTCCATGACAGTATGCCAAATAATGAAGAAAGAAGCATGATAAAAAAGGTCTTTTCAAGTTGAAACGAATGCCAATGCTCTTTTCGCCTAAACCAATTTGGTTTCACACTCAACTAATTCTTTACTTAGTGGAATTGCCAAATGATTGCTCAAGTTTTGGTGGGGAGCTTTTTGACTAGAGATCTTTCTCACCTTTCACATGGACATTTATTGGTAGGAGCTGGCCTGTCCTCTCTCCTTTGGCAAAATTAGAAACGGACATATTTACACAAATGATATGGTTTTCTATCTGTCAACAAGATTGAAGTTATTATGATATGCTTTCCTAGGTACTTCTGTCACTCAAGTCTTTAATTTTGAGCTCCTCTACTTAAAACTTGGGAGCTTTTTCACCCTTTTTTTTTTTGGCTACTGCAGGCGTTTAGTCCTCACTTTCCTGTGGTTCCTCCATCTTGGCAGCCCCACCCAATCACTAATCAGTAGCTTATAGTTAGCACTAGTATACTACACTATCTCTTACAATTTATGGAAATACACTAGACCATGCCCCACCTTTTAAACTCTGAAACAAAGCTAAGCTGGCGATGGACCCAGCCCAACCCTACAGGCTAACAAGGAGTATCAGTACCACTATTCTATATTTAGAAGGCTACTGAGATTAATTTTTTTAACAACCAGTTAAGTAAAACAGAACTGCAATAGAAGATATTTTCACTTAATTTCTTCGGAGGATTCTAGTATGCTCATAAAGATTGTTTGAGGATTCATGCTTCAATAAATTCACCGGTACTAAACGGTCATGCTATTTTTTATATTTTTTTTGGGTAAAAGATCTTATTTGTATATTTACCCCAACTTTTATGTTTATTTCATTGTAGCACTTCAATTAATTCCTTGACCTTTAAAATTGTTTTGTCCTAATTGAAAGTCGAAGTTACTTTTGTTGAAATTGAAAGTGAGCAATGAAGCACGCACACGTTGTTGGTTTGTTTACGGATTAGATATGTGTCTGTATTATATATTTGAAGATATTTATATGTATATATATGTCTTATATGTTTGAATATATCTAATTAAAAAAATTATTATTTTTAATTTAAATATATTTTAAATACTTAGATATGTATTGGACATACTTAAACATGTGTAAGATATAACTTAAACATGATACTATTAAATTTTTAAATTTTATTTTTTCATACACTATTATTTTTATACGCTTTCTTTTTATTTCTGTAGTATTAAGTCATTCACTTCATCGTCGTGAAACTTATTTCATACTAATATTTCTTCTAGTTATTTTTTTAGTTGTATATATACTTATACATGATTAGTTTTATTAAAAAAGTTAATTTAAGAATTTTTTTAAAAAATATCAATAGAAATTATGTTTTAAATTTTTAAAAAAAATTATTAAATAATAAATATTAGTACATATGATATATATTATAATATTAAAAAAATTAAATTTATAAAAATAATATTTAATTATAAATTTATTTTAAATTTTATAATTATATATATATATATGATCTTATTAATTCAACCAAAAAATTCAACTTTTATTAATCGTATGTCACGTGTCATCATTTGAAATTTGAAATATGAAATTGTTCACGTTAAGAATAAGTGGTTAATACGTTATGAATGAGTGGTTAATCAGTATAAGTTTTTGGTTAATACATTCCAAATAAGTAAGTGGTTAATACGTTAAGAATAAGTGGTTAATCAGTATAAATTTCTAGTTAATACCTTCGAAATAAGTGGTTAATCTATATCAGTTTCTGGTAAATCTGAGAAAGAGTTCCTAATAATGAATAAGTGGTTAATACGTTAGGAATAAGTGGTTAATCAGTATATGTTTCTAGTAAATTCAAGAAAGAGTTCTCAATAATGAGTAAATGGTTAATACGTTAAGAATAAGTGGTTAATCAATATTAGTTTGGTGAATCAAGAAGTAGGAAATGAGAAGCGAGAAATTAAATGGTTAATACGTTAAGAATAAGTGGTTAATCAAGAAATAATCCCAAAAGCGGAAATGAAAAGCTTGAAATGAAAATATTGGCAGATACGGAAAAGTCAACAAACATACGTCTGAAGTATAGGGTGAAAGAAAGTTGGAGTATTTTATGAAAACGTTTTTATATATATAAAAATTAAATTATTTAATTTGTTGTGATATTAATTTATATATATATATATGTCATGTCCGTGTGGTATTCCTGTGCTGCTTCATAAAAAGTGAGCAATCGGAAAGTTCTTCTATGCAGAGTGGAAATGTTATTACCAAAAAGTGAGCGATCGGAAAGTTCTTCTATGCAGAGTGGAAATGTTATTACCATTTTGCGTCGAAATTGAAACTCTCAAAGGCAGATGAGTGAAAGCTAACAGATGGTGATAACAGTTTCAACGTTAAGCTGGTATACAAAGGAGGACCACCTCCATACCTCTGTTTCTCTACTAGATGACCGGACGTGTCTAAAGATTTTTTTAAAAAATGTCTTCTCTCTCCTCTCACATTCCTCACCTCGTTTCTCTCTCCTCCGATGACAGTGCCACATAAAATTCCAGAATTGCATAATATAGTCACCTCTAAGCAGAAAAAAATGTGGGGGCAGGGGAAAAGAAAGAGAAGTTCTCATCCTCGTTCATAGAGCATCTCGGCATTTAGAAGGAAGGAAGAATAATGAAAATTGTAACTCTAAATGAAGTTTCAAACTAAATTTCATGTAGTTTCTGGCTTTGTACAGTGACCAAATGGAGTCAAGACTGAATTTCTTTGCTTTCATGTTAGACTTTAATGTGAATATCTAATGCATTAACACTTAAAATTCTCCATTTGCCAAGTGAAAAAGTCGAAACTGACTAAAGCTACTAAGCTAGATCTAACAGATGCTCTCGGAGATATGAACTCTCATTTACAAAATTGCTCATATTTCTCTGCCTCTACTTCCACAGCCACTATCAATCCCCTAACACCAGCACTTTACTTCGAATCAAACCAAACCAAACGAAGCAAGCCGAACCCACATACAAAACCAAAATCCTTATGTTAATGGTGAACTTTTGTCAAAAAGACAAATTTGATTCTGAATCTTAATTTGGAAACGAAAATCGCTTTCTTTTAAAAAAATTTGGTTTTTAAACTAATCGTTTTAGCCAAAAACGTAGAGAGTTAATTTCAAATGAAATACAAGATTGTGTAAATCGAAATCAAAATATTATTGCGTGCGAAGTAACTTAGTATAGTTATGACAAATAAGTGATGCAATGAAAAGATATTTGAAAGAACTTGTTTTGAAAATTAAAGTTTACTTTTAAACTTAAGAAAACAATAAAAAGAAAGAAAATAAATGGCATGAAATATAAATGACAAAGAAGTAAAATATAATAAAGTAAACTTGACATGCAATATAAAGTGCATAAATATAAAGAACATGAATTGAAAGAAAGCAATGTAAACTAACAATGAAAAATAAAGTTGCAAGTATGTAAAAAATAGGGAAGTAAATTTACAGGAAAATAAAGAAAACAATTAAAAAAACTCAAATAATTTTTAGAAGAATCACTTGATTATGAGTAGAAAAGAGTTTACAATAAAATAAAGACTGAAAATATAAATGAACTTGAATTTAAAGTTGCATTGAATTTGTAAATAGTACAAAAATAAAATTAGATGGAAACATATTCGACTAGACTTACGTGCTTTTGCTCAAGATGTCATTGAGACGTGAGAGCGTAAGTACAAGTGTTTGTGAGTAATGAATTTTAACCTCTAAGTGTTTCCATCTTTTTAGTATCTATAAACATTCTAAGTAATTATCATCTTTACAGGATCTTGACATGTGTCTAAAGTAAAAAAAATTGTCTAATGATTATTAGTAATCTTTATTAATTAACTGTCAAATCTTTGTCAACAATCCTCGTACCATAAGTAATTGTTTAACTTTGTCAGTAATCCTTGCATTATCTTAATCTTATACTTGTAACTGCTGCTAACTTTTGTTTCAAATTCAAATATTTTGAATTGAAATTTGAATCTTCAAACATTTGTTCGCTTCTACTCGAGACCTCTTGTTTCTATTTTTAAAAATTTGCTAAGTGTAGCTACTCTTCAAATCTCATGTAGCGAGACTAACTCGAACTTATCATTCTTGATATGAAATCAAAATCACTTTTTTTATGCTAAAATGAAATGATTATTTCGACAACCTTATATCTTTACTATAATTTTGATTCTAAATCGAAATTACCATTTTGATAACTTTCAAATCAAAAACATTATTTCGATAACGTTATTACAACTTAGATTCTAATAGAATCATGTAAGTTCTCGAAGTAAGTGTTCGATTACACCTCAAAATTGTCTGAATCGAAAAGTGTTATTTTTATAGTAACACCTTCCTAGCCACCGCGTCGTACAAAGACCAAACTTCACAACCCAAGAAACCCCACAAGCCAAAGGTAGAGATCAAGCAACAGAGGCCAAAATCTCCACTGAAATTTCTGCCACCACAGAGCAAATCCAATCGAGACCCAGAAGCAACACCGGACAAAAGCAAAGCTCAAACCAAGAAACTCGCGATTCACTATGAACCACTTCTAGCAATTAAAACCACCTCCATCCATGTTGTGGCGAAGGTTCATAGCAGCAGTTTTGGAAAAGACTCATCGAAGGAGAGTGAAAGTTCTCACTTTTTTTGCTTTTCTCAAACCACAACCGAACACCCTTAAGAATCACAGCAATAACTGACCCTCAAAATTGCATGTGAATACTAGGTTTTACTAAGGTCAAGTGAGAGACACAGAGAAAGAGAGAGACGAGAGACGAGAGACACAAAGAGAGAGAGACGAGAACAAAGAAACAAATTAATTGCCATTCTCTAACATTTTGCGTGGTTGAAGGTTTCCGGCAATCTTGCTCCTCGACACTAGCCCAATGAGATGGATGGAAGGTGTTTAGAACAAGGTTGGATAAATACCTGAATTGGTTGATAATGGTGGTTTTTTTTAATGTACAGTGATTATGACAGTGGTATAAGGGGATAGGTATCTGTAAAAAAGTACTTTGACGCTCAAGTTAAATCATGTTTAAGGTGAGTAATGTTTGAAATTAGATGTAACTTTGTGTAATATTTATAGAAGTATCTTTAAATGATAAAAATTATAATTTAATCTATATTAAATACTATTAATTAAGATAAAAATATAATAAAATTATTATATTTTATAACTAGCTACTCTATTATAAGAAATATAATTGATATCCTTATTTATCAAGAATTCTGTGATATATTTATGCTTTATAAATAGATAAATTAATTTATCTAATAAATAATAAAATAAATAAATATCTAAGATTTAATTTTAAATATAAATATCTAAAATTTAATTTTAACGGGTCATATTACTCATTAACTATTAACCCAAAATTTGCTTCAGAACAAAAGAGTATAGGGTGGTTCTTTATTGGGAGATGGCAGAGGAACTGTATCATCAGGGTCTTTTATGAAATTAAATAAAACACCAAGTTATAATTTTAGAATCTTCATCTTTACCTCCTCAACAAGTTTCATGTAAAAATACTCCACCCTATATTTTTATATTCAGTGATTAATTTTTTATAATTTATCCATGCTCCATGATTTTTTATGAGCATGTAAGAAGAAGCCAATTTCTTCACGTTAAGTGACATTTGATCGCGTGCATTTGAAATGAATTGAGCCTATATTTTAGAGCTTTGTGGACTTTTGGACCTTTTTTAAACTTTTTTGGGTCTGTAGAGGCATGGGATTTCCACCGATAAAATTGAAAAGGGCACGCTCCTCTAATAATATAAAAATGCATAGTGCAGATGCTACAACAGGTTACCCCAATATCTAAGCTAGACTGGCCCACCTCCCATGTCCTCCCGATCATCTAGAGAAATTTACCAATTCCTATTTCGTAGCGCATTTCTTATATTTTACTTTGTCCAGTGTAAAAGGTAAGAAAAAGTCATATTCTGAGATTTTGAGTTTCAAAGAGATAAGATCCCATTCATTTCAATGGGACCCTAAGAAAGCAGAAATGGTAATTTTATAAACACTATACACATTAAAAAAAAACGACACATTAAAATTTGTATTCACATTGATCTAACTTGTCTTCCCTAGTTTGTTCAGAATATATTATCCAAGCCAAGCTTTGGTCCCATGCCCGTTAACACAATAAACAATGCAATCCTCACTTCCAACCATGCATTGGTCCCATGTCCTGGAAATCCAGCCACATGTCCCCCACACTTGGCCATCAAATCTTAGAAAACTCAACCATTCCTCATGTTTGGCCGAATAAAAATCCACCCATCCACTTTTATAGCACTACACCGACCAGGATTGCCATGATATCAAGCCAGGGTCATAATTAAGACCCTCGATCTTGAATTTTATGATTCAAAGCAAAGAGCATCATATCCCTCCATTCATTTCACTCGAGTTCAGACACTTTAAAAAAAGATCGCAAGAATCCAAAAGCATGGCCTCGATACCAATCCGCATCACAAGCCGGCCCCAGAAAACAATTGCAATAAAACGCGCTTGTACAAGTCGGAGAAGTCTACAACAATATGGATTAAATGAGACCACAAGTAGGTAGGTTGCAGTAAAGAAATAACCATTGCATTGAATTTGAAAATAACCAGTACAACTCTGATTATACACCGTAGAAACACATTAAACTTCACTATATCTTACGATCTGCCAGCAATAAATATTCAATGGCGCAGATAACCCCTAATTCCTTAATAAGAAACCCACTCCAAACTTACAAGGTAAAACTGCAGCAAACGGAACTTCAAAACAAATGAAGCTATTGGTTTTGTTGCTATATAAACCATCTAGCTTCCTTTTAAAGAGGGGTCGAGTAAAATGAAATTGTAAACATTCAAAAACGTGTAGTCCTGAACAGTGCATTTTTAGGAAGAAAAATACCTAACCTCGACAGGATTTTCTTTTCTACTGAATATCCCAGAGAGAGGCTTTCTTCCCCCTCCCACTGAAGCTCTAGTAAAATAATGAATAACAAAATTATGGAAAAAAAAATTCGAATATCCTTCGGGAACTTTGCAGCCATCCCTCCTTGTTTCAAGTATCACTACAATTCCTCCTTGCGCGACCCAAAAAATTTCACCAAAAGAATATGTACCTTGTGAAATTAAATACCTATCTCAACAAGATGTAAAGGGTCAACCTGACTAGACTACAAGCTGATCCAGCTGCATTTGCTCAAGCCAGGCTCCTAAAACAGAATGATCAATGGATTCAATTTGTGGATTGGAATTCAGTCCATCAGCAGATGCAATAGGGCCAGAACCTGCCAACTTCTCTTTTATCATCTCAGGGGGAGATTCCTTGACAAGCGATTGAACCCAGGATAGATCAGGCTCCTCCCCATTATTTCCAAGCTCAAATGAGGATGATCTTTGCAATCGACCTAGCTCATTTCCATTTACTGACCAATCTACTTTTCCGTTAGGAGATCCCCACTTAGACCAGGAGTTTACAGGGGACCCAACAACTGAGGCAGGATTGTTCGCACCAAGATCCCTTGAACTAAGGCTCCGCAGCTGTTGCTGAGGTTTCTCACGCTGAGCAAATGCTGATAAACGAGGGCTCATTGGAGAGATTGGTTCCACACTTCTTGGTGACATCCTTCCAGGAGAAGAGACACCAAATGAAGCCTGTAATAGAGGATGCTCAACATTCTTAGGTGACAAGACATTTGTATTTATGGGTGATAACCTACTTTGAAGCTGTTGAAACTGATTGAGAACAGCTGATTTGTGTGTCGGAGAAAATACAGAAGCCACTGCTGGGTCAGAATATCGAGGAGATGAAGAAATTTCAGCAGAAAAGAGCTCATCAAGATTTGATGGAGTTAGTGTCTTGGACCGACCAGATCGACTCACTGAAACAGTAAAAGGACGGGGCTGTGAGAAACAGCTCAAGTCATTCAAAAGGTGTTTCTGGCCATCAAAATCTGGCAACAAATTCAAGTCTTCTGGTGGCATGTCACGAGCACTAAGAGAAGATCTCAAACGACTAGATTGAAGATTGCTTCCTGGTAAATGAAGAGCTGGCACATTTGGCTGTGGCCAAGCAGCAGATGAATGAGAGATGCCATTTGAAGATGGAGACATCGGCTGCGCAAAGGGGGAAGGAGACATGGAAGAGATTGATGAAGGCGACCCAGGAAAAAGGCTCATCGCAGCAGCCATGTCCATGACATTAGGACCGGAAGCAGATGAACGAGGCGAAGGGACAGCAGATCCAGTGGACACGAACAGTGGACGCAGCTCTTCTGCTGTGTGAGCAAAAAAACATACCCTTCTATTGCAACTAGTACCATCTTTGCAGAGCCTTGTCCGATACTGAGCTGGGTGTAGCCAGCACTCAAATACTCCATGAGCATATTCACACATATCCCCACGTCTACAAGCCCCCTTTCTAAAATCAGGGCATGGCACACAGCTATAATGGAACTTTCTGGGGTCTCTCCTACGAGCATTCTCTCCAGGATGAACAAAAGGACACTCGGTCCAATCATGAGAGTATGCACGGGAGCAAGGACGGACCTTGAACGAAAACATGCGAAACTCATCTGTTGCATATATGCTGTTTTTTATATCAGGAAGTGATGGATCAATTGGATATTCTTTCTTCTCTGATGTAGAATTAACAGGTGCATCAGTAAACTTTGAAGCCACAGGAGAAGGTGGCGAGCCGGAAGGAGAGGATGGCAACCCATTTTCAAGTAATGATAAATGGGCGGCTGAACCAGGACTTGATGAATTAACAGATACTGGAACAAAACAGTCATCGACAGACCCATCAGAAGCACTATCTGAAAGAAGTTCTTCAAGAATTGCTTTCATGCCTTGGAGATTAGGAGGAACAACAATAACATCAACAGGACGATTTCCATTAGCATCCATACAACTGATATCAGCACCAGCTGATAAAAGAAGCTTTACAACACCAACTGCATTAACAGACCCACCTGAAGCAGCGCAGTGAAGGGCAGTGCTCTTATCCGTCCCGCAAGAGAAATTTACATCAGCCTCTGGACATGAGAGTATAAGCTTTAGAACATCCATACTCCCATAGGTAGCAGCAACCATTAAAGGAGTTCTATGCTCAAGAACAATTTGTTTGGAGCCATTCTGGCGGACATACCAGAGGCCAACTTCATTTATTAGAGAAGTGTCCATATTTAAAGCTAGCTTAAAATCTTCAAAATCATTGTTAGAAGCAAGTTCAAGTAAGTTGGAAAAAGAATCTTCAGTATGAACAGTTAGATTTTTCATGTCTTCCACGTTATTTGAACCTTCTACTGCAGATGAAGATGGAGAATTTGATTTCTCTGGACCACCGCACATGCTTCAGTTAGCTGGCGAATAATAATCATGAAATTTAATAAGTGACCACAAATAAAATTGACAAACAAAGAAGAAATTAAAATCCGCCAGAGAAAGGGGGCATAAAAGAAGATGGATCGACAGTTAAAAAATTAACCAATAGCAAGACACTACCCTTGTATTTTAACAATAGATTTATGCGAATATCAGGGTCGAAAGGATATCAATCGCCCCAGGAGGCCATTAGAAATCAAAACTGAATCGAATAATTGCAGAGGCTAGAGAACTCAAACAATCTGAACAGCTTAGCACAGAGTTTAAAAGACAATCAAGTGCAACTGGAGAATAAAACTATGATGGATGAAAAAGACAAAGTACAGGCAACTTAATTAAGAACAGAACAAGACATGCAGACCACCAAATACATGAGGAAGAAAAACCATGATTAAGCAAGCATCTAAAAATTGCAGGAACCTTAATAATAATAATAACAATAATACCTCCAAAATGGGTGAACTTAAACATCACAAACGAAACTTAGAGCTTAAAAAACAGGCACAAGACAGCAGAATACTCAACCCATAGAGTAGGACCAAATAAAGAGCCAAGCTACTATTCCAGCAAAATCAAAGGCTAAATAACCAGCAATAGCTATATACCCTAAAGTTAATGATTGACAGGTAAAAGCCTAAACACAAGCACAAAAAAGATGCTGCCCTATGCAATGGAACAGATCTGAGTGAAATCTAGAATCATTTCAAACATAATGATTAAAGTTAAAACCTTGCCAACAAAATTTTAAAAGAAAAAGAAAAGAAAAGGAATAAACTTATTAGAATTATTCTTATTCTCAAAAAGAAAAGAAAAAGGAAGAAAAAAATAAAATGCCACCCCTCTTGCTGATATCAGGAATCCACAACAGCATAAGGATCACAGAATAAAAAATTCAAGGTGAAAGCAAGTTATTTACAAAAATTAAAGAAAAAAAGTTAAATGCAAAATATAAGACCACAAATTCACTTCAGAATCGTACATCAAATGCTAGATTGATTCTTTTAGGGGAAAATATTCATGAAAGACATGTTTGGATTATATTATTTTTGGGAAAATAATCACTTATTTTTCAAAAGCTCGGCGCTTATTTTTCAAAAGCTCCGCATAGAATTTTTTTATTATAAGCTGTTTTGAACACAAGCTAATCTAAACACACACCAAGTGATTACCAGTGAAAATTATTAAGATTAATTAAAAAAAAGTGATCTGATCACTGAAAGCAGTTTTACCTTCTGGTCCCATCAGGCATTAATTATTATGAACACAAAAAATTACAGAAAAATAAATGCATAAAGTTCTACAAGAAATGAGTTTCACACAATGGACCACACTCATAAAGCTAGAATTTTCCTTATCTGCGATCAATCTTAATCAGCTTAAAAGTTTCAGATCCACTAAGAGAATCGATTCAATTGCAGAGTGAGGACTCACCAATTATGAGTGCATGAGGTGAAGATCAGCATCCAAATCCGATGAAAAAACGAAAAAATGTTTCTCATCAATCTGAATGGTAAATGGCAAAAGCCGAAGAGTGAATCTGAAGCAAAAAACAAGATCTGGCGAAGGTGAGACTCAGAGCTTCCATCTCCATTGATAGAACCGAGGAAACATGGGAAGAGAGTTCATGAGGAAGAACGACACAGAGAAAGAGAGAGAAAGTGATGTTTGAAGAGAGAGAGAAAGTAACGTCTTCGAAATTGAAATGGAAATGAAATGCAAGGAAATTTAGGGCGAATTTAAAAAAATTTGAACGAGAACGAAATGGCGGTGAAATGATACTGAAATGCACGCCAAATGAAGTCCAAATAAAGTCGCGGAGTGGGTCTGTGGGGAACCGGGAGGGCCGGTAGGAGGGAACGTAGAGATCGAAAGGGTTTGAACAAGAGAGGGTGGGTTGAACCGGTTGACTGCGGAGGATTTGATTGGGAAAATAAAATGGAATGAAATGGGGGATTTAGAATCCGCCAAACAAAGAGTGGCACATGTAAGAAGGATACGGGTTAAGGGTAGTGGTCAATTGTGGAGTCAAATCGAGAGATAAAGGGCGTAACGCACTAGAACAAAAATCTTAGCAAAGGCCAAACCTTTTTTTCTTCCTACGCCACCCCTACCTTTTTTTCCTTTATTTTTTTCGATCATTCTAAACAACCTTTTGAATCGGAAATTTGTCCAAGTTTAGAATTTAATATGAAATCTTGCATTGGTTTTTGATATGGACAAATGTGAAAGTGGCAGAAATTGTCCGGGACTAATAATTTATTCACTATTGCAGCGTTTTCTTAAAGTGATTTAAGTAGAAAATTGAATATATAAGATACTCTAATGTTTAAATATGAATTAGTATAAGGAAGTAGAGAGGGAGGAAGAAAATCTTTATCCTAGAGATTGTTGTACTTATTTATAGAAGATAGTGTATTAAGAACTAAGTAGAATATGAAAGTAGTTTAATCCTTCTAAATGTCCTGTAAATATTTAGAGCAAAGCTTCTTAGAACTTTCTTTAAATAATGTGTTGGTTAATCTTTGACCTATGAGGGAGAATATTTTCATAATGTATAAGGATGATGACTTTCTTTAATGATAAGATGTCACATCTACTTGGGTGTTGGGCTTGACCTTATTAAACCCAATATCTAGTTTAAATCATTGCCCCTATCTTAATACTTTGATGACTATCATAGTGTTAAACTTTGTGGTGGCTGGTGGTCTTGGAAACTCATCATGTTTCGCGCTTGGAGTGGGTGATAGAGTCTCTGAGGCCTGGCTTAGTTTAGCTCTTGACTTCAGGAACCTACGTCGTCACATGCGTAAATTGAAGTCTTAACCTTACACTCTATTAGGAGGATCCCATGGTCCAACCTATTCAACTCTAAAGCTTAGGGATCACTTGCGACTGGTTGGCTATTATGGTCATTTACCTGAGATCCGACATGAAAAGCATATTAGTCTCAGGGTTTTATTGTGGAGCTATTTAGCATAAGGCATTATTGTGAAGACCTCGGATTACAATTACCATGACTCGTGTTCTCTTTTCGTGGTCCAAGCCAAGGAGTTTCATGGTGTTCCATTGGCGCGATCCTTAGCTTACCCCCGCCTTTTTGTGTTGTGATATTGGCAAGTGCACCAAATCGCAAAAGTAATAAATAGTGAGTTAAGTATCGTTCTCACGAGGATTATATTGTCAAGTACTAAATTCACTAAATTGATACTATTCAAGCTATTGAAAAGAGAGTTGGTAAAAATAATAATAAGAAAGAATAAGTAAAAATAACAAAAGTAAAATTTAATTAATTGGGTAAAGCTGGAAGACAATGGTATAAAAGTGTTTGGGGTCAGATTTCACTTGAACTCTTTTGCTACAAAGTCAAATATTAGTTTAATCAAGTTCTATTCCAATGATTCATGGTCAATTCTCAAAATTAATTAATATTTAATCCCTTGGTATATTAATCCTCTTCACACTATTTAAAATTAATTAATCCCTTAGTCTAACCCCAAATAGAGAATGCATTATTAAAAATGAGGGAATTAAGAGAAAGACCACACAACCCACAACGTCTATTCCTAGTGATTGTAGAAATTATGGTGTTTATCACAAGTTCTAGGTTCAATCAAATTTTCACAAATCATACATCAACCCAAAAATCATTCTCAAATTGACCAGATTTAGAAAAGCATTAAGAAAATAGATAAACACATAAATTATGAAATAGAAACATTGATTAAACATAATAATGAATTTACATCATCCAAGTATCAAGATCCATCATCACCCTAACAAAAGAGATTTAGTTACACATGAAAAGAGAAGAATACAAAGAGAAGAATACGATAAACTCCATTGTAAATAAGTGAAAAGGTTAAAGAAAATTTCTAATCTTCAAGCCTAATTGCGTCCACACCACTTTAGGGCTTGTACATCTTGACGGCAGTTGCATTTTGTCCAAGTGTGTGTTGAATTTGGCGTAACTTTTCTTTTTATAAGGAATTAACGTTACTGTTTATGTGTACAGCCTCAAGCGCTAGGCATCTTTCTTGAAATTCCTGATACGCAATACATGCTCGGGCTCTCCACTCCCAATGCTCAAGCGCTGGGACACTAAGGAGTGCGCGCTCAGGTGTTGAGTGTCCAACGCTCAAGTACTGGATATCTAAAATGGAATTTCCTCTTTATCTTACTTCTTCAAATGTCCAATCTTTTTCACGTGTAATTACCTATCAAAAACACATAAAACACGTAATAAGAAAATAATTAAAAATACCAAAAACATAATAAACTTGAGAACAAAACTCAATTAAAAGAGGATAAAAACCCAGAATTTGAACCATAAAAATATGAATTTTTAAAGGTTCATCACTCCCTCAAACTTAAGATTTTGTTTGTCCTCAAGCAAAAAGAAAAATAGAAAAAAAAACAAAACAAAAAGACAAAACAAATAAAAACTAAAAACACACAGACTCAAACATGGCAATATCAGGTATTGAAAATCATTTATATTCTCACAAATTATTTCACAATCTAATTTCAAAGTATCACACATGTACAATCCAATTATCACATCGTCTCTCACATGCAAAAATGACTTTATAAAAATATGAATGAAAGACCAAATCTACTCATAAAGTACAAACTCATATAGGTTTATAAAATTGTAAATGTACATTAAACCTGCATCAATAGGGTTGTTCTTCATCTCTCTCTCCACTAATGTAAACAACACATTATCAATGATCAAAAGAAACTTTATAAAGCTTGTAAAGTAATGCCAAGGGTATGGGTTCAGAAAGAAATGGTAGGATAATGAAAATAAAAGGTCAAATACAAAATCATGTAAATTTCAAAATTCAAACCACAAAATGTAGAACAAGTGTAAAACGGAACATAAGAATCAACACTTTATTACTTTTTTTTCTTCTTTTCTTCTTTTTATTTAACAACTTCCACCCCAAACTTATTTCTTTACAATACTTTGAGTGGACTTTCTCTTTTTGAATTTTTTTTTTTAGCTCCTAAAATATTTCATGCACTAAGACTGACTAAGGCTTGGATAGAAAAATAATACAATATATGCACTCAACAAAGGGTGTGTAAGAGATAAATATTTTTTTTATTACGGGTATGAGAAAAGTAAATGTGGGTAAAGAAAAGAAATAAAGATCAAATAATAACAAGGCTGCAAAAGGGACCTAAGGTTATACTGTGCTTACAAGTTGCCTTGAAAGGCTCAAACGGTCCAAAGAAAGCTCTTATCATTTCCTTAATCATGCACTGCCTAGGATTTCATCTCAAAAGAGAATCAAACAACTTCTAGATACAAATTATCCACACATATGCAATCCTATAAACTTTCTCTAAGCTTGACATGCATTTATATTTCAAGGTCTATCAAACATAAAGATGGGAAATACATTCATACACAATTGAAATAATAGAAATAAATGTAACTCATAGATTCTCATGTGATTTCCCAAGAAAATATATCAATGCACAATTTATACAATCATTGGATATTCAATTCAACACACCGACATGCATAGAATGACTCAAAACACAATAAGGTGATGATAACAAAATAAAATAAAAAAGAATAAATAAAAAAATAAAATATTAAAGAAAGGAAAAAAATACTTTTTGGTGGCCGACAGTTATATACATCCCCTACAAAGGCTCGAACTCAAGGAGGCACCTAAGTCGACTGAACATTAACTTCAAAACAAAAACAGAAAAATGTTAGTCAATAAAATAAGAATAATAGAATAATAGCAAAGCAAATAACAAATAGAAACCAAAAGGATAAAAAAAAGTAAAGAAAAAGAAAAGAAAATTTGGGTTACCTCCCCAAAAGCACTTGTTTAATGTCATTAGCTTGACGTTGACTTTCCAACTAATCAAGGTGGCTTGAAACAGAAAAAGTAGGATGATGTATTTCCTTTTTTAGATTTAGGCCTCCATACTCGGTCAATGGCCTTAGAAGTGTCTTCAAAGACGTTTTGAACTAGAGTTGTAGTGGTTTGACCAGAAGACACCTTAGCATTAGAAATTTCATTAGGTCACGACGGTTTCAATTAATCAATAGGTGAGGAGTTAACTTTCAATGAACCATGGATAATAGGAGGACTTTTTTCCTTTTCATTAACAATCTTGGAATTTGGAGGGTCAACATTAATCAATGGTGAAGGACTTTTACCAACTTCCTGTTGAGGCTTACCTTGAATGCATTTGACTAGGGCATAGAAATATGATATTAGTGCAGATTTATCAAAAACATTGATTGTCACATTATCTCCATCCACCCTAAAAATAAGCTCACTCCTAGGAACATCAATCAAAGCTCCTGAAGTAGCTAAGAACGATCTTCCAAGAATCAGAGGGATATTAGCATCCTCATCCATATCTAAAATCACAAAATTTACTGGAAAGAAGAATTTATCCAGCTTTACTAGCAAATCTTCAACTATACTATATGGTCGTTTGATTGACCGATCAGCTAATTGAAGAGATATTGTAGTTGACTTCACTTTTTCAATCCCAAGCTTATGAAGAATTGACAATAACATTAAATTGATGCTAGCTCCTAAGTCATATAGAGCCTTCTCAATGCTCAGCTTGCTAATAGTGCATGGAATAGTGAAACTATCTGGATCCTTCAACTTGGGTGGTAGCTTCTGCTGAATAATGGCACTGCACTCTCTAGTAAATATTATAGTCTCATCTTCCTTGAGTTTCCTCTTCTTTGATAACAAGTCCTTCATAAATCTAGCATATGATGGCATCTGCTCAAGTATTTCAGCAAAATGAATGTTTATCTACAACTGCTTGAATATATCAAGGAACCTTGAGAACTGCCTCTCTTGCTTCTCCTAAGTATCTTTCTTCAAACTCTGAGGAAATGACATCCTAGCGTACAGTGAAGAGTCAAAAGGTTTCTTTTGCTCAAGTTCTTTCTTCCTTTTCTGTACTCTCAGTTGTTCCTCTTTAACTTTTTCCTTCTCAATCTCTTCTTCTTTATCACCATCTTTCTCTTGGATATGACTCGTAAGAGTAGGTATTTCCTCAGCTTCATCTTCTTTTGGTTGAGGACTAATAATTTTTCCACTCCTGAAAGACATTGTCATACATTGCTCATTTGAATTAATCATTATATCACTTGGTAAGGTACTTGGAGGTCTCTCTGAGAGCTATTTTGCTATTTGACCCACTTAATTCTCTAAACTCTGAATAGTCGCTCCTTGATTCTGAAAATTAGCTATTGTTTCCTCCATAAAAATGTTGTTGCTAAGAGCAAGTTTCTCAACAATACTTTCAAGGTTTGATAGCTTTTCTTGTTGAGATTGTGAAGAGGATGACAATGGTTGATGTTGCAGAGATGGTGGTGGTCTTAGCATATTCTGATTGGCCTATGAAAAGTTTAAATGATTCCTCCACCCTGAATTGTATGTGTTGGAATATGGGTTACCTTATGGTCTCAAAGGATTGCCTATATAATTGTCCTGTTCTTGAGGAATAACACTCAAAATGTTTGCTTTGCATCCACCATTGGCATGGGTACCTCCACAAAAATCACAAATTAGAGCTTGATAGTTTACAGAGCTTATCTGTATACTACCAACTTGCTTGGTGAGATTGGCTAACTACTGTAAAATACTTTTATTCTGAACAAGTAAGGCATCGAGAATGCCAACCTCCATAACTCCCTGTTTGAGGTCTCCCACTAGGCATCTGATATTCATTAGTGGCTATAGTCTCAAATAATTCCTGAACCTCTTCAAGAGTCATAGTGTTCAAAGACCTACCTACAGATGCATCCACCATAAGTCTTGTGGAATGATTCAAACTATTATAGAATATCTGCACCCGCTGCCAAACTTCAAAAGCATGATGAAGACATTTTCTAAGTAACTCCTTAAATCATTCCCACGCTTCATAGAGAGAGTCTCCTTAATTTTGAGTAAAGCAAGCAATTTCACTCCTTATCTTCACAAACATTGACAGAGGAAAATACCGAGTGAGGAACTTACTAACCAGATCATCCCATGTAGAAATGCTTCCTTGAGGTTGAGCTTATAGCCAACTCTTAGCTTTATCTCTCAAAGAAAATGGAAAAAGTCATTGCTGTATGGCATCATCACTAGCTCCATTATATTTGATAGTGCCATAGAGCTGGAAGAAATTAATAATGTGCAAGTTTGGATCTTCTGTCTGACCTTTCCCAAACTGATTCTATTGCACCAATTGTAGAAGTGCTAGTTTAATCTCAAAATTGTTTGCATGGATAGTAGGTCGCACAATACTGGTTGAGACATTTTCAGAAGATGGAGTTGCTTAGTCAGCCAAAGTACATCTTTTCTATGCAGTAGTGTTCTTAACCATATTTTCTTCTAAGCTCCTTCTTTCTCTAATTGTTTTCCTGTTTGCTCTTTCTGTTCTTGTTATCTCCTGATCAAAAAGTAATTATTATGAACCCGCAATACCTTACATAAACAAACAAACAAGTAAATCAGAGTGAAGTAAAGAAAAGAAATTAAAAATAAAAATAAAAATAAAGGACTAATAAAAATAAACAAAGAAAACAAAAGTGAACAAAAAGAAACAAATTAAAAAGTAAAATTAAATAAAGAAAAATATGTGTTTAAATTAGTGTAACTTCAACTACTATTTAATATTGAAAACAATAATTCTCAGCAACGACACCAAAAACTTGTGATATTGACAAGTGCACCAAATCGCAAAAATAATAAAGAGTGAGTTAAGTATCATTCCCATAAGGATTATATTGTCAATTACTATATTCGTCAAATCGATACTATTCAAGCTATCGAAAAAAAAGTTGGTAAAAACAATAGTAAGAAAGAATAAGTAAAAATAACAAAAGCAAAATTTAATTAATTAGGTAAAGTTGGAAGACAATGGTATAAAAGTATTAGAGGTTAAATTTCACTTGAACTCTTTTGCTACAAAATCAAATATTGGTTTAATCAAGTTCTATTCCAATGATTCATGGTCAATTCCCAAAATTAATTAATATTCAATCCCTTAGTATAGTAATTTTCTTTACACTATTTAGAATTAACAAATCCTTTAATCTAACCCCAATAGAGAAGATATTATTAAAAATGAGGGAATTAAGAGAAAGATCAGACAACCCACAACATCTATTCCTAATGATTGCGAAAATTATGATGTTTATCATAAGTTCTAAGTTTATGCAAATTTTTCCAAATCATACATCAACCCAAAAATCATTCCTAAATTGGCCAAATTTAGAAAAGCATTAAGAAAATAGATAAACAAATAAATCACGAAATAAAAACATTGATTAAACACAATAATGAATTTATATCATCCAAGTATCAAGATCCATCATCATCCTAACAAAAGAGATTTAGTTACACATGAAAAAAAAAGAATACAAAAGGAAGAATACAAAGGGAAGAATACGACAATCTCCATTGTAGATAAAATGAAAAGGTTAAAGAAAATTCCTAATCTTTAAACCTAATTGTGCTCACACCACTTTAGGGTTTGTGTCTCTTGACAGCTACTGTATTTTGTCCAAGTGTGTATTAAATTTGGCGTAACTTTTCTTTTTATAAATAATTAACAATGTTGTTTACACGTTCAGTGCTCAAACGTTGACTTTCCAGCGCTCCGGTGCTAGGCATCTTTCCTAAAATTCTTGATATGCAATGCGCACTCGGGTGCTCCACTCCCAGTGCTTTAAAGAGAAATTCTTCTGTGAACAACGCACGCTCAGGCGTTGAGTGTTCAGCACTCAAGCACTAGACGTCTGAAATGAAATTTCCTCTTTATCTTGCTTCTTCAAATATTCAATCTTTTCCACGTGCAATTATCTATCTAAAGCACATAAAACACGTAATAAGAAAACAATTAAAAATTCCAAAAACATAATAAACTTGAGAAATAAACTCAATTAAAAGAGGATGAAAACCTCGAATTTGAACCGTAAAAATATGAATTTTTAAAGGTTCATCATTTTGCCTACTACATTGACGTCCTTTTGCTTGCACACTAGTAGCCTTTAGCCATATGGTGAGCGAGGATGTGTTCGTGCACAGCCACCACTTGGTACTCGCACCCATCAACCATTTTGAAATTTGAAATATGGATGAAAATATCCCCAAGTGTAGGTGGCAATTGCCATTTATGCTTCCTTATAAATAGGGAGTGGGGGGAGAAGTTCACCATTTTCCACTTTCTTTATTCTAAACCTCTATTTTCCATATTTTGGTGGGTCTCAGTGATTTTTGGCCATCATTGGCTGTGAGACTCAACTCCCATTGTTGTACCATTGGCTTCTAAGTAGTGGTTTCTGCCGTTCCCTTGAAGCCTTGAAGCTTTGGGTAAGCTTATCAAGTTTCTAGCCATATTTTGAGGCTATTGTAGCTACAATTCTTCTCCTCGTTAATGGCAGTTACTTCCTTTTTTTTCCCTTCGTATGTATCCCTCCCTTTTTTTCCCTTTTCTCTTTCCATTTTTTATTTTATGGCTAGGATTAGGGAAACAAGAGGTAACGGGGAAGAAAAGTCTTCTTTGGAGATTTTGTCACAACCCCCACCTCCGCCACACCGTACGCGACGAAGGAGGGTGCCAAGGGGTGTTTTTGTCTAAAATTTATAGAGATCGCCTTCTCGCACTAAGATCCATGCGACGAGTCATAGGTGATTTGATGCTTCTGGGCTTAAGAGAGTTTTCCAATCCAGCATTTCGATCTCCGAAATCATTGTAGAGATTGAAAAGGAACTTGGGCCCTTTGGTGGCAATTCTAACAATTCATTAGCCTTTATAGGTTCTGTTCCAGCTTCGTCCTTTGAGATCATAGGACGAAAAAAGCTGGAATTAGAGGAGAGGCTGCCAAAGTTTCCACCTCCCCTAGACAAGGAACTTTACCACTGAGTGGGCTGTAAGACATTGGGTATAGATTACATCATCTTTACTCCAAAAGCTGCAGATGCTCTAAGGGGGTATATGTAGTTAATGAGAGACAAAGGACGAGAGACCAACTTCATCTGTGCCCCCTGCACTACAGATGAAAGAATTTGTAATCAACGGCAAGGGTTTACATTTTATGTTATATGTACAAGACCATTTTCACCTGTTTTAAGGTCCGAATTCCTTTTACGTCTTTCTAAACTGAGGTCCTAAAGAATATAAAGATGGCCCCCTCGTAACTACATCCCAATAGTTGGGTCTTTATATGATCTTTTGAGATCATCTATTTCCATTTTGGTCTTCCTGCCTCCATCAACTTCTTTTTCTACATGTTCTCTGTCATGCAATCCACTTGTAATAATGGGAATCTTAGGTAGATCTCCATTAGGAACCACGTGAGGTGGAAGTGTTTTGAGACCTATGACGAGTCGTATAAAGACTTCAAGATGACCTTCTTCTGCATGGAAGCTGCCAAGGGCCATCTTGCATTTTTTTTAACCTTGGAGGGTAAACCTAAGTTCAACCTCTATTAGCATATGGGATTCCAAAGTAAGAAGCTGGAAACCCGTTGGAGCAAGATGTTGGAGCTTGAGTAGCATGTAGTTAATTTCTTTTTCAAGATGACAAAAAATGACCTTTTGCACTACTGCTAGTTAATAAACTGTGTTGAGGGCGACGTGGTAGGCGTCTTGGGTAAATTTCATGGTCTGTGATAAGTGGATTTCATGCTCATTGTCTTAGTAATTTTTATGCTTTTACTTTTGTTAAAGTTCTATGCTTTCCTGCTTTTATTTTTGTCTACCTCTGACCATGGTTTACTCATATGGATGTAAATAGCATGGAATCGGGGCAAAACCTTAAGAAGTTGAAGAAGTTGATGAAGTAATAGGCGGTTACTTCTAACTCTAAGACCAACCACACGAACTTCAAGGTTCGTGTCATGGTGGTGAGTCAATTAGAGGTGGCGTTTAAGGAACGAGCTTGAAGCCATCTAAGGTTGCACCTTTCACCTACAAATGTAAAGCTTCTGATCAAGCAGGTAAGATAAGACATAAAAAGGTGGCGACACCGAAAGATGGTCCTGGCTTTGAGGCCGTGGTGGAGACATCAGTTGTATATACTCACATTGACATAATAGAAGCTTCTTCGACTTCTCATGTGTCCATCTGCGAGCACTCTTTTCACATGACCGGGCACGTGAATATATTTTTCAAGATCCCAGTGGATATCACAGTCTTGGGAAGGAATTCCCCTGGAAGTTTTTCCTTTTGTGGTAAAAGACATGGGTTCTAAGTGACCAACTTATTCCGATACTAGGAGACCTCTATCTTTGACGTGAAGAAGATGGTTGTGATGAAGTCTGACCTAAAGTTGCTCTAGGAGAAAAGCTTGTCATGGGAGGATAAGAAGGAGTTGGAGGTCGACCTAACCATACTCTGAGATGAGCTAAGAACTGCCAAGGGCAAGGCGACCTCTACTAACAACCAGGTTGAAAGTTGAAAGACAAAGGCCAAAGATGCTAAGTCCAAGGCCAAAGAGACCGAAAAGGTTAAGTCTAAGGTCTCAAAGCCCAAAAAGGAGAACTCAAGTCTGGTAGCCTAAGTCTCCGAGCTATAGAGGGTTTATGAAGCAAACTGATGTCTCTAGGTGAAGGAAAAAATTAGCCTTGCCAAGGATTAGGAAGATGCTAACAAAAAGTCCTTCAACAATTGCTTAGTGCATATGTTGGCCCTTCACCTTGCCCTAGATCTCCTCAGGGTAGATGAACTAAGGATGACCACCGATGACAAGATAGTGGATGTACTATACGTCGATGATAAAGATGAAGGTGATGACGACGCTCCTAAGGAAGAGGCCATCGTTAACACTCTGAGAAAGAATGCCAATCAAGAGGCTCCAACTACTTGATTGTGGTCCACTATCCAATTCCTCTCTTTCTTTCTTTTCAGTTTCTAATGTAATTTTAAGCCTTTGTGGGCATCTTAGTTTTTGTACGAACATATTTCCCTTCAAGGTTTCTTTTTTAACTTGTTGTCATTATCATACTATTTTTCCTTTTTGCAATTTGTAGTTAATTTTCTTATTAGCCATTTAATTGAAATGCTTTAGCCTAAGTTGGGATTTGAGGTCCCATACTTAGCATTTTAAGATGTTTTAAGGGATCCAACATCCCTTTAGACTAAGTTGGGATCTAAGGTCTCATACTTGGCTTTTAATTGAAAAGTTTTAGCCTAAGTTGGGATCTGAGGTACTATGCTTGGCATTTTAAGGAATCCAACATCCCTTTGGCCTAAGTTAGGAGCCAAGGTCCCATACTTGGCTTTTAATTGAAACACTTTAGCCTAAGTTGGGTTCCAAGGTCCTATACTTGGCTTTTAATTAAAACATTTTAGCCTAAGTTGGGGCCCAAGGTCCCATACTTAGCATTTTCAAACGTTTTAAGGGATCCAATGTCCCTTTGGCCTAAATTGAAATGTTTTAGCTTAATTTGGGATCTAAATTCCCATATTTGGCTTTTAATTGAAGTGCTTTCAAGCTTCCAAGTAACAAAATCTAGAATAACTGTGCAATCTTGGTATGTTAAATAAAGATATTTTTCACTAATAGAGGTAGGTCATGGCATCTTTACACATAAGGGTGCATTACAAAAATCTAACTATAATATTTCTTAAGGTTTGAGGCGTGTCATGATCTCAGAAGCTCTTGGCCGAAAAGGTGAGCAATCTTCTAGGCTCCCTTATTGAGTACCTCTGTGATCCAATATGGGACTTCCCAATTTGGGGCAAGCTTTACTTCCCTCGTATTCTTCCCTCTGATGTTTGCCTTTGTCAAAACAAGGTCCTTTACTTTGAACCTTCATGAGGAGTTATATCGTTGGGAAATTCAGAGCTTGAAGGTGGCTTCTCTAATGTGTGTGATGTTGTTCTTCATTTTGGTCTAGCTCTTCTCAATGGAGTCCATCTTTGGAGGTACTAGAAAAATGCTCCTTCCTCTAACTCAATTCTCCAATCTGCACAAGGATCATTGCTTCACAGCCACAAGTGAGCTTGAAGGGTGTTTCTCCTATGGCTAGTGGGGAATGGTCCGATATGACCATAGGACATATCCTAGCTGCTTAGCCCATTCTCCTTTGGCATCCTCAAGCCTTTTCTTTAACTTACATAGAATCACCTTATTAACAACCTCAGCCTATCCATTAGCTTGGAATGTTCCATCAAGGTAAAATATATAAGCTCCAAAGTCTTAAGACCCCTACCTTTGTTCTTAATCCATTCTATTTTGTCAGGTTTTGACGATAATAAACTATTATTTTTTGAATGTTCTAATTGTTTACATCAGAAAAGTCCTATGTTATTTGTTCTACACTCTTAATGGATTCTATCTTTTGTTTGAGTTTTAATAATTCTGAATTGTGTAAATTGTTCTAATGATCTATTAAATTTTGTTAAGGTCTTCAAAGTTTTATCTTAAAAATAGCATTTGACTTCAATCAAGCTCAAAGCACTTATAATGCTCAAAAAATTACCCTTCAACAAGTTATTTGCTAAGAAAGCTCTCCATCAGAAGCAATTTGTTCAGAAAGTTCCCTATCAAAAAGCTATATTCGTGGGACTTCAACTTAAAATATCAAAGTTTCTTAAGAATGTATTTCAGAAAGTCAACTAACATGGAACTTTCTCCTAAGAAAGTTTAAAAATAGTTGTGCCAACTCAGAGGAAGCTACAAAAGCTACCACTAGAAGACAAAATAACGGCTACATCTTCTCAACAAGTATTAAGACATAGTACTATTGCATTTAATGAAGTCCAACGTCTATAGGCTCTTCAAGGCCTATAAATTGAAACTGCTAAAGCTCATTAATGGAAGAGAACTTGTGGTTATTAAAGTACATTTAAATCTCTTAAGTTTTAACTATCTGTGAAAAGCTTTCTGATCATATCAATTGTTGTTATATTGCTTTTTTATAGTAATACTCTATCTCTATTTGTACATTCTTTTTATATCTTGTAAGTAGAGTTCAGTGCTCTAATTCTAAGTGTTGTAATCTACTTTTTGAGTATGTGAGCGATCAAACACCAACATATCTCTTATATCTTTCTAACCTTGACCTGGTAGTGGTCTATGAAGTTTCTAAGTGAGCCTAAAGAGGTTAAGTGTGAAAGTAACATTTGTAATCTAGCTTGGAAAGGCTACGGTGGAAGAAAGACTACTCGAATATATAAAAATCTCAGCTGTGTACTAGGAACTAAAAGTAGGCAAGTGGTTTGGCTGAAACAGTATAAAATCCTATGTGTAAAGCTCTCTCTAGCCCTATCTTTTTACTATTTGAACTTCACCTTCTAAATTCTGATACTTTAAGTTCTTCTAAGTAAAAAAATTTGTTTGTGAAGACTATTTTCTGACTTTAAATATCAGTAAATGCTTTTCAAACTTTGAGAAAACTATTTTCTAAGCATTCTACTAGTTTTCTAAACTCAATCAATATCAAGTTTCTGACAATTATTTTTCAGTAACCACGTTTATGAACTAAGCTTTCTGAAGTCTTTTACTAACATTCTGATCATTTTATCCAAGTTTATACACTTAAGAAAGCTTTTTAAGTTTCAAATAAAGGTTCAAAATTTTAAAAGAAGCAAAATTTAACCCTCATTCTTTTGCAAAAAGTCATCTTTAATTAGTATCAGAGCTCAGCCTCTGGGTTGAGCACTTGACAAGAGAAGAAGAAAGATCTTTGTTAGTAGAATGGCAAATCAAAATGTTGCTCCCTTCGTGCCTGGAGGTTCCTCTATCAATAAATCTCCAACCTTCAATGGAGAATACTACCACTACTAGAAGAATAAGATGAGGTTGTTTATAAAATCTGCACATGTTGACACATGGGATATCATTGAGACTGGTTCTTATATTCCAAAGATCACATATATTGATGGAAGAGAGGAAGACAAGCCAAAAGGACAATGGACTGATGATGAGAGAATAAAATATTACCTAAATTCCCAAACTAAATTCTTTCTCACCTGTGCTTTAAGTATAAGTGAATATGATAATGTTCATGGTTGTGCCACTGTAAAAAAATCTGGGACACACTGTCTATTGCTCATAAAGGAACTGATCAAGTTAAAGAATCAAAGCTCAGTACGCTAGTTCATCAATATGAACTTTTCAAGATTCATGACCATGAAACCATTGATGAAATGTTTGGAAGATTCCAAATTATTGTTAATGGTCTGAAATTCTTGGAAAGAACTTACAATGACCAAAATCATGTAAGAAAGATCTTGAGAAGTCTACTAAAGATTTGGAGACCTAAAGTGGCTGCCATTCAAGAAGCCAAAGATTTGAGCTCTCTGAGGTTAGATGAGTTGCTTGGCTCTCTGAAGACTCATAAACTAGAGTTATTTGAAACTAAAGAGAATATTCCTAGAAGAGGAAAATTCATAAGTCTAAAGGTTATTCAGAAAGCTTCTAAATCCTCATCTCAAACCATTACTTTTAATTATGCTAAAACTCTGAGATTTCTGATGAATCAAGCAATGAAGATTCCGAAGATGATGATTTATCTTTCATATCTAGAAAGATAAGAAGGATGTAGAGAAAGTGTGGAACGTTCATAAAGAGTTTTCCACCAAAGAAAAACATTCAGAAAAGAGACTCAAGTGGACAAGAAAAGAATTAGATCATCTATTATGAGTACAAAAAACCTGGGCACGTCAAAACTAAATACCATCAGCTAAAGAATACTTTCAAGAAGTTCAAAAAGAAGAAAGAATTGATGGCTACATTTGAAGATCTTAATGATTCTTTAGAAAGTGAAGAAGAAATTGAAAAATCTATTCATTTATGTCTTGTAGCCAACATCAATCAAAAAGATAAAGAAGTATCATATTCTGACTTTTCTCTTTCTAAATTGCAAGAGGCATTTGATGATCTTCTGTATGACTCAAAGCTCTTAGCTTCTAAGTACTCTTCTCTTAAGAAAAGTTTTTTGAAGCTTTTTAGAGACTTTGAAAAACAAAAACTTGATAAAGAAGCCTTAGAAACTGAGAATGGTAAGCTAAAGGATGAAAACAATAAGTTAAAATAGATTTGTAAAGAAAACTCAAATGAAATTTTCATGAATCCTTTTGTGAACATTGAAGTTGAGAAAATTCAGCAGAAAGCTAATCAGCTTACAACTGACTAGGCCAAATATGTAAATGGCACAAAGAATCTTGAAATGATGTTGGGAAAACAAAAATATGTTTTTGATAAAGCTGGCATTGGTTATTAGAAATCTATCAAATAGAAGTATCTTAAAAACTTCTTTGTTAAAGCATCTTCCAAGCATAAGAAAGCTTGCTATTATTGTTATAAACCTGGCCATTGTTATTGTGCATGTTTTAGAAGAAAAAGATATTAGAAAGCTCTTACCAGGCATTAGAAAGCTTCTGATCAGTATTAGAAAACTAACAAGAAAAGGACCCAAACTTGTGTGTGTACCTAAACAAGTAGAAATATCACCTACAGGTATACTTGAGAAGCAAGAAACATAAGGAAAAATGATATTTGGACAATGGCTGTTCAAGACACATGATAGGAGACCGATCTATGTTCCTGCCCTTAAAGCCTAAAAATAGAGGCACTGTCACCTTTGGGGATTACTTCAAATGAAATATCATTGGAATTGGTAAGATAAGTAATAATTCCCCTCCTTCTATTAATAATGCTCTTCTAGTTGATGGATTAAAGCATAATCTACTTAACATAAGTCAATTATATGATAATGGATATAAAGTTTTCGTTAACAAAGCTCTCTATACTGTGAAGGACTCTCAATCTGACACTATCATTTTCACTTCTAAGAGATATGACAACCTGTATAAGGTTAATCTAGATGAGCTAAATGATTAAAATGAAACATGCTTGGTGTCCATGAATGATGAAAAATAGATATGGCATAAAAAGCTCACACAAGCAAATATGAAATTGCTTTTAAAACTTGTGAAAAATGATCTCGTAAGGGGACTCCTTAAGATCAAGTTTAAAAAGGACTTGTTTTATGAAGCATGTCAAAGGGGCAAACAAACAAAAACATCTTTTCAAGCAAAGAATGCGGTCACTACCACAAGACCCTTTAAGCTATTACATATTGATCTATTTAGTCAAACTAAAACCACAAGTCTTGGTAGTAAAAAATATGATTTTATCATTGTAGATGACTTCTCTAGAATCACATGGGTACTTGACCTTACTCACAAGGATAATTCTTTTGAGGGCTTTAGGATTTTCTATAAGAAAGTTTGACATGAAAAATGTTTTTGTATCTCTTCTATAAGAAGTGGTCATAAGGTTGAACTTGAACATTAATTTTTTAAAGCTTTTTGTGAAGAAAACGACATCTCTCATAACTTCTCCTCTCCAAGAACATCTAAACAAAATGGTGTTGGAAAGAAAAAATATATCTCTTCAAGAGATGGCAACAACATTGCTTTGTGAATGTTCTTTACCAAAACACTTTTGGGTTGAAGCCATAAACACCTCTTGCTACATTCAAAACAAAATTATGATAAGGCTGATATTAAATAAAACTCCATATGAATTGTGGAAAGACAGAAAACCCAACATTTATTACTTTCACCCTTTTGGTTGTAAATGCTTTATCTTGAATACAAAGGATCAACTGGATAAGTTTGATTCAAAAGTTTACAAAGGTATTTTTCTTGGTTACTTTACAACTTCAAAAGCTCTTAGAATTTACAATACTATAACTTTTGTTGTTGAAGAATTAATGCATTTGTCTTTCAATGAAACTAACCCTAGCATTGAATTGAGAAGGATTGTAGATCCTGAAAAAGATCTTGAAAGACTAAATCTAAATGATAATGTAAATAAGAAAGCATAAAAAAAAAACTCATCAAAAAGGAAATCTGATGATCGTCAGAAAGCTCTTGATAAGGATGAGAAACCTGATGATGCATAAAAGACTCCTCAACTACTTAAAGAATAGAGACACACTCCTTATCATCCAAAAGATGTTATCATTGGTGAACCATCACAAAGAGTGAGAACAAGATCATCATTCAGAGAACTCAACAATATGACTCTAATATCTAAAATTGAACCTAAAAGCATTGAAGAAACACTTGAAGATGAAGCTTGGATCATAACAATGCAAGAAGAGCTTAATCAGTTCATAATAAATCAAGTATGGACCCTTGTACCAGAACCTAAAGATCACACTATGACCGGAACTAGATGTGTATTCAAAAATAGACTTTGATGAGGGTAGGCATGTGGTAAAAAACAAAGCAAGGTTAGTTACTCAAGGCTACAATCAACAAATAGGTATTAACTACGATGAAACATTTGCTCTTGTAACTAGATTAGAAGCAATTAGCTTGTATATGCCACTTATAAAGGTTTTAAGCTTTTTCAAATGGATGTCAAAAGTGCTTTATTAAATGAATTCATTAATGAAGAAGTATATGTCAAACAATCTCCTAGTTTTGAAGATGATAAACATCTTAATCATGTTTTCAAACTCTCAAAAGCTTTATATGGTTTGAAACAAGCTCCAAAAGCTTGGTATGAGAGACTAAGTTCTTTTCTAATTGAAAATGATTTCTTAAGAGATAAGGTTGACACAACTCTTTTCACCAAGGATTTTGAAAAAGATTTTCTCATAGTCTAAATTTAAGTTAATGTCATTTTTAGATCTACTAATGAAAATATTTGCAAGGAATTTTCTAAGTTAATACAAGATGAATTCAAAATGAGCATGATGAGAAAACTCAAATTTTTACTTGGACTGCAAGTAAAGCAAGAAAAAGAAGGAATTTTGATCCATCAACCAAAATACACCAAGGACTTGCTCAAAAAGTTTAAGATGGAAGGTTTCAAGCCTATGACCACACCAATGCATCCACTTGTTATTCTAAACAAAGATGAGAATGGTAATCCTATAGATCAGAAAGCTTATAGAGGTATGATTTTATACCTTACTGCTAGCGGGCCTGATATCATGTTTAATTGTGTTTATATGATAGATTTCAAGTTAATCCTAAAGAATCATAACTTGAAGCTATTAAGAGAATTTTCAAATATTTAATTGGAACTACTAACTATGGTTTGTTGTATGAGAAAACTCCAAACTTTGAGCTAATAGGTTTTTGTGATTCTGACTATGCTGGAGATAAAGTTGAAAGGAAAAGCACCAATGGAGGATGTCACTTCTTTGACAAATCATTTGTCTCATGGTCAAGCAAAAACCAAGATTTAATAGCTCTCTTAATAGCAAAAGCTGAATACATTTTTGCATTAATTTGTCACTCTCAACTTTTATAGGTTAAATATCAATTGAAAGATGGTGTGTGAAATCTGCAAGTGTACGATTTCGTCGTCAAGTAATAAAAAGATCAAATCCACAAGGACTGTGTCTATGAATACCAATTAATTAATTAATTCAATTAAATTAAAGAAAAGAGAATATCATTGTTGATTAAGAAGAACGTAATAACAAAGTAATTAAATAAATAAAAATCAAAGTGCAGAATTTAGAACAAAAATAGTGTTATCAAGAAAAGTATTCAAATTCAAGAAAACTTCCAAGATTGGGATATCACAATAATACAAGACAAATCCTAATTGACAACCCTTTTATTAAATCTGAAATTCAATTAAAGGTAAATTATCCTAAATTAGTTAATGTTCTTTCTCAAGATACAAGATCTGTGCCCAACTAAACTAATTCCTACTCTCGTGGTAATTGAATTTAAATTGAACCCATTACGCTTTGTGGTAATTCATTGAATCCTCGAAAGGCTAAAGCTACTCTCGTGATTTAGACCTTAAGTTCAATTCTTATGGTTTCAACACTTAGGTTCACCTCTCAGTACGTCCCTAAATGCTTATGAGATGCAAATAAGTGGCCAACAAATTCACATGAATAAGAGCAATAAGGATTGAATCAAAGAACATTCAAGATTAATAAAAGGGGAAACAAAGTCAATTAATCATTATCAACGTATCAAAGGGCATTGCCTAATCCTAGAAACAAAGAGAACTACTCAGTCATGGAGAAGAAAGAATCAGAAAACATGTTCAAGAACATCCAAACCCGTAACAATGGAAGAAGAAAAGAGAAAGATGAAGATCCAAAGCCTCCAAAGTGCCTCCTCAAACCAAGTTAGAACCCCTCAACTGTATTCAGAACATCTATTTATACCCTAGGATTTTAATTGGCTAAAAAGCCCCAAAAGAAATAAAAAATAAAACTTAAAAACTGATACGCACTGCGATCCATGGCCATGGATCATTCCACGGGCTGGCCGTGGATCTTGCTGTCAGAATTCCATGGCCGTGGATCATTCCACGGCCAGGCCGTGGAATTCTCTGGAATTTCTTTTTTACTTCTTCAAGCTGCTGCTCGATCCATGGCCGTGGGGAGTTAGGAGGAGTTGTGAGGCATTAAAGAGTTGAAGAACTGCATACTTTATAGAGAAGAAAGAGAGAGCAGTAGTTATTACAAACTACCCGTTACTAGAGTAAGGAGAAAAGTGATCGTTTAGCATTGATGGGGTCCAACAGTTACTTTTTGAAACTTATAGAGAGAGAAAGGTAAAAGAAAATGAACAGATGAGACTTAAAAGTTAATGAAAATAAAAGGCTTTCTGATATAAACAAAACAAGATTTCTGAAGTTATGAGAAATAGGTTCCTCATGACTAATAGAAAGCTTTCTGATGCTTAGAAAAAATATAGCATGTCTTAGAAACCTTAACTAAGCACAAACTATTCAGAATTCAGTTTCAAAGCCTAGATGTAAATACATTTATGTTGTCTCTAATGAAACATAAACGATCCTCATGAAGAGGCTTTGTTAAAATATCAGTCCACTAATAATCAATGTCAATAATTTTTATTCAAAAACACCTTTCTAAACATAATCTCTTATAAAATGGTGTTTGATCTCAATGTGCTTTGCTCTTGAATGTTGAATAGAGTTCTTAGCTAAGTTAATTGCATTTGTATTGTCACAGAAGACAGGTATTGAATTGTACCTTAGAGAGTAGTCTTTTGATGTGTGTGAAACAACATTATGTTTTGTTCTTGTTTTGCATGCATTCTTGGGCATTTTAGGCATTTTAGTTTTTCTTTTAGTTTGTTTTTCCTTTAGTTCAGATAACTGCGGTATTTGTGGTGTTGTTGTGCAGGATTAGTGCTCAATTGATCTCCAAATGGATGGAAAGCTCGCATGATTGAAGTTGGAGCTTTATGGATAGCAAAAAGGTGTAACAAGACCACTCCAGAGGGATCCATGGCCTGCCTGTAGAATTCCCCACAACTATGGATCGAGCAGCAGCTTGAAAAAGTAAAAGAGAAATTCTAGAGAATTCCACGGCCTGGCCGTGGAATGATCCACGGCTATGAAATTCTGACAGCAAGATCCACGGCCAGCCCGTGGAATGATCCACAGCCGTGGATCGAAGTGCGCATTAGTTTTTAAGTTTTATTTTTTATTTCTTTTGGGGCCTTTTTGTCAATTAAAACCCTAGGGTATAAATAGATGTTCTGAATACAATTGAGGGGTTCTAACTTGGTTTGAAGAGGCATATTAGTCCTTTTGCACCTTTTTGATATCCATAAAGCTCCAACTTCAATCATGCAAGCTTTTCATCCATTTGGAGGCCAATTGAGCACCAATCCTACACAACAACACCACAAATACCACAGTTATCCGAACTAAGGAAAAAACAAACTAAAAGGGAAACTAAAATGCCCAAGAATGCATGTAAAATAAGAACAAAACATGATGTTGTTTCACACACATCAAATCCCCCCAAGCTTAAGATTTTGCTTGTCCTCAAGCAATAACTGAGGTCAAACCAAAAAGTGGGATCAAAAGACAATAATGAATGAGGAACTCGAGAAAACAATTATCCAAGTAATAGGCTAAGGCAATCCAAGAATCTGAGAGGTAATCAAAAATCAAGTCCAATTAGAGGCTAAGTTCTCAGAAATCATACATCCTCACTGATTGAATTAAGTTCACTCCACTGACCACACTCAAAGTGTTTAAGGGTGAAAATATTATGCTCAAAATCCTTCAAAGAAAATGTACTTCCATATGTTTGATAAGAAACTAATTTTTTACTAATAATCAGCATGCATGCAAGAATCAAAAGGTCTTTCAAGGGTTGTAATGGGGTCATGGGAATAATGTTAAGTAAGGTAGAGAAAGGAAGGTATGCACAAAGGGCTCATCAACATTTTCAATAAGCATAAGAAATCCAATAAAACATAAATGGAGCAAAGGTATTTTTTTCAAAAAGGATTATAACTCCACATTTCCAAGTATTTTCATCCTTTCTTTTCTTTTCAAGCTTTCCTCTCATGATTTTTTTTATTGTCCTTTTCTTTTTTTATATCAAATTTTTTTTTAAGAGGAGAAAGAGAAAGCTCAAATACATATGATTCCCAACACAACTTTCAAACCCAAATTGCTCCATTTAATATTCTAAATGATTACCAACAATGTATCATCATAGGCATCAAGAAAAATAATTATGTAATAGACTCAAAATGGGTAACTAGCTGATGAAAGTGTAACAATTTCAGAAGGTCAGAAAAATACCTAAGATGTCTTAATCACATTCAAGCATGCAACTAAAAATTTTACCTCAAAATGGTTTCAAATCAAGTTCTAGAGTACAAGATCAATGAGAAATATCACTCAACACAAAGAATGGGACCAGAAATCATATAGTGCATATATCTCATACAAGCTCAAAACTCATATTTAGAGGTTTAAAAATTCAATGAGAAGCACAAATTCAGAGAACATTATGCTAATTATCAGGTATTAAAAGATCACCTCTACTATCAATTAAAATAATGCCTATTGCCTATCATAAGAATCAACAAATTGGGTTCCAAATTAATACCATCTCAAAAATCTCCAAAAGAAAGGGGCACAAGTTCAACCAAAAAGCTGAGAGATATGATGGTGTGAAAATGCAACATAAAGATACAATGCAAAATGAAACATAAAAATGCATGAAACTAATGATCTAAAATGAAAATAAAATTACCCCCCTAAGCTTAGAACTTACATTGTCCCCAATGTAACAAACTTTAACTAGAGAAAGGATAAAAAAAATGAACTCACTGCAGTGGAGAGAAATCTTCTGGTGTTCAATCCATGGCCATAGAATTTTTCATGGGTTGGGTGTGAAACTTTCTGACTTCACTCTCCTTCTAATTTAAGCTTCAAAAATGGTTAAACCTAAATAAGATCCATGAGATAAAGATCAAACCAGCAATCCAACACACAAAGTCAAAAGAAAAAAAATAAAAAAAAATAAAAAATAAAGAAGCTTGGGTTGCCTCCCAAGAAGCGCTTGTTTAAAGTCATTAGCTTGACTTAGGTCTGGTTTCTATGCTCAGGTGACGTCAACAGAGCAGTGCTCAGTCCCCACTCCTTCAAAGTGTTTCACTCTCTAGTCATCTATCATGAAAGGCTTATGACCTTCTTTCTTCACCTCAAGCACACCGTAGGATAAAACTCGAACAATCTCATATGGTCCTGACCATTTCGACCATAACTTATTAGGACAGAAACGTAGAAGCGAGTTATGGACAAGGACTTTATCCCTAAGTTTAAATTCATGCTTCTTGATACACTTGTCATTCTGCTTCTTAGGTCCTTTCTTGCAGGGCTTAGACTCCTCAAATTTTGTGGTACCCATGGGCAAGTTCTTTTCTAGCATAGCATCAGTCACTGACTCTTACACACCTGAAAGCACAACACTATCCATAATATTAGTAGCATCTATGCGATTACATGAATTTGAGGAATTAGAATTTTTTTCAAATTTAAAAATATCAAAAATTACTTCCTCATCATTCAATCGCAAAGTCAATTTTCCTTCATGAACATCAATAATTGCCTTTCCAGTGGCAAGAAATAGACGCCCAAATATGATTGGCATTTTAGCATCAACTTCCATGTCAAGCACAACAAAATCCACCAGCATGTAAAACTTACCAAGCTTAATGGGAACATCCTCCAAGATGCCTATGGGGTACTTGACAGACCGATCCGCCAATTGAAGGGAGATAGTTATGGGTTTTAGTTCACCCACCTCTAATTTCTTACACACAGAAAGGGGTATAAGACTAACACTAGTCCCCACATCATACAGAGCTTTATCAAAATTAGTGTTGCTAATCAAACAAGGAATAGAGAAGCTACCTGGATCTTTTAGCTTAGGAGGCAATTTATTTTGAATTAATGCACTACACTCCTCAGTTAAAGCTACTGTCTCATATTCCTCAAACTTCCTCTTATTAGACAAGATGTCCTTAAGAAACTTAGCATAGGTAGGCATTTGTTTCAATACCTCAGTGAAGGGTACATTAATGTACAATTTCTTTAGGACCTCTAGGAACTTTCTGAATTGCCTATCTAACTTGGCCTTAGAAAGTCTTTGAGGGAAAGGAACTGGGGGTTGGTATGGCTCAGGGGGTACATATTTAGACACTTTTTCATTAGTTTCCTCATCTTCTAAGGGTTGTGCCTTAGTCTCTTTTTTCTCATTCCCCTCATTTTTGTCATTCTCCCCGTTACCCTTATGATCCTCTAACTTCTTTCTACTCCTCAAACTCACAGCCTTACAATGTTCATTCTCTGGGTTTATTTCTGGTTAACTAGGAAACTTACCTTGTTGCCTATGTGAAGTGCTTGCTTGTTGGGTAATCTGGGTTTCCAACATCTTATTATGAATGGCTAAATTATCAACCTTAGCTGACAACTCTCTAATGGCCTCAGTCACAACTTACCCATGTTGCCTAAACTCCTCATTTTGCCTAGACTGACTCTCAACAAAATTCTTAAGAAGAGACTCAAGTCTAGATTTTTGTACCTATGGGATTCTAGAAGAGGGTTTAGCATTACCTTACCCAGCTTGGTACTGACTATTACGGTAAGAGAAGTTAGGATGTGACCTCCAATCGAAGTTCTAAGTTTGGGAATACAGATCATTCCTCCCCTTTTGGTTGAAGTCATGGAAATTGTGGCACGATTCCACTTGCTCCACCGGTGCACCTTGTGAGGATCCAATTCCAACTTGGCATTTAGTACCTATGTGTCCCTGTGCTCCATAAATCTCACAAAAATTGTTAGAAGCACCTATGGCATTAACATGAGCTTTCTCAAGCATGTCAAAACGTTTATTCAAAGAGTCAAATTTTGACATAATTAAATCAACACCATCTACCTCAAACTTACTTCCCGAAAGCTTTCTCGAGTTATGGCCTCTTTCATTAGCCCATTAGTGATGATTTGAAGCTACACTCTCAATTATCTCATAAGCTTCTGTGAGCCTTCTATTCATCAAAGTTCCACCAGCTGCGGAGTCAAGAGACACCTTCGAAGAATATTCTAAACCATTGTAGAAGGTGTGGACGATCAACCATTTTTCTAACCCATGGTGTGGGCAGGCTTCCAGCAAAGCCTTATATCTATCCCAAGCTTTTGACAATGACTCGCCATCTTTCTGAACAAAGCTTGTGATTTGGGTCCTTAGATAAGCAGTCTTAGAAGGTGGAAAGAATATATCCCAAAAGGCTTGCTCCAATTGGTCCTAAGTAGTTATCATCTCAGCAGGAACAGACTTTAACCAAGCTCTTGCTCGATCTCTCAAAGATAATGGAAACAGGCGGAGACGAATAGCATCAACAGAGGCGCCTTCGATCTTGAGGGTCTCACAGAACTCCAAGAACATATCCACATGATCATTATGATCCTCTGATAGTAATCCTCTAAACTGGTTCTGCCTTATCATAGAAAGTAAGGTAGGAGGTATAGTGAAGTGTCTAGCTTCAATGTCTGGCCGAGCAATTCCAGATCGCAAACCCCGAGCATTAGGGGCTGCATACTCTTTTAGTGGTCTATTATCCTCAGCTTCAGCCATGACAAGTGTTGGTTCAGGTATTTCTCCTACTCTTTGCCTTTGTTGTCTTCTCTTTCTATATAAAGTTTTTTCAATTTCAGGATCTGCTTCAACAAGAGTCCCGAAACGTCTAATACTTTGCATAAACAAGAGAAATTACTTGCAGAGAGTCAAAGAGAAAAACAAGAACATAAGAACCAGATAAAAAGAAAAAAAGTTTAAAATAATTAAATTAAAAATTAAATTAGCATTCAAGAAAAACACAATCCCCAACAACAGCGCTAAAAACTTGGTGTGTGAAATCTGCAAGTGTATGATTTCGTCGTCAAGTAATAAAAAGATCGAATCCACAAGGACTGTGTCTATGAATACCAATTAATTAATTAATTCAATTAAATTAAAAAAAAGGAATATGATTGTTGATTAAGAAGAACGTAGTAACAAAGCCATTAAATAAATAAAAATCAAAGTGCAGAATTTAGAACAAAAATAGCAAGTTATCAAGAAAGATATTCAAATTCAAGAAAGCTTCTAAGATTGGGGTAGCACAATGATACAAGACAAATCCTAATTGATAACCCTTTTATTAAATCTGAAATTCAATTGAAGCTGAATTACCCTAAATTAGTTAATGTTCATTCTCAAGATACAAGATCTGTGCCCAATTAGACCAATTCCTACTCTCGTGGTAATTGAATTTAAATTAAACTCATTACGCTTTGTGGTAATTTATTGAATTCTTGAAAGGCTAAAACTACTCTCATGATTTAAACTTTAAGTTCAATTCTTATGGTTTCAACACTTAGGTTCACCTCTCAGTACGTCCCTAAATGCCTATGATATGCAAATAAGTGACCAACAAATTCACATGAATAAAAGCAATAAGGATTGAATTAAAGAACATTCAAGATTAATAAAAGGAGAAACAAAGTCAATTAATCATTATCAACGTATCAAAGGGCATTGCCCAGTCCTAGAAACAAAGAGAACTACTCAGTCATGGAGAAGAAAGAATTAGAAAACATGTTCAAGAACATCCAAACCCGTAACAATGGAAGAAGAAATGAGAAAGATGAAGATCCAGAGCCTCTAATGTGCCTCCTCAAACCAAGTTAGAACTCCTCAATTGTATTCAGAATATCTATTTATATCCTACGGTTTTAATTGGCTAAAAGGCCCCAAAAGAAATAAAAAATAAAACTTAAAAACTGATGCGCAATGCGATCCACGGCCATGGATCATTCCACGGGCTGGCCGTGGATCTTGCTGTCAGAATTCCATGGCCGTGGATCATTCCACGGCCAGGCCAAGGATAATTCCATGGCCAGGCCGTGGAATTCTTTGGAATTTTTCTTTTGCTTCTTCAAGCTGCTGCTCGATCCATGGCCGTGGAGAATTCCACAGGCAGGCCGTGGATCCCTCTGGAGTGGTCTTTTTGCACCTTTTTACTATCCATAAAGCTCCAACTTCAATCATGCAAGCTTTCCATCCATCTGGAGGCGAATTGAGCACCAATCCTACATTACAACACCACAAATACCGCAGTTATCCGAACTAAGGGAAAAACAAATCAAAAGAAAAACTAAAATGCCTAAAATGCCCAAGAATGCATGCAAAACGAAAACAAAATATGATGTTGTTTTACACACATCAAAAGACTACTCTCTAAGGTACAATTCTATACCTGTCTTCTGTGACAATACAAGTGCAATTAACTTAGCTAAGAACCCTATTCAACATTCAAGAGCAAAGCATATTGAGATCAAACACCATTTTATAAGAGATTATGTTTAGAAAGGTGTTTTTGAATTAAAATTATTGACATTGATCATCAGTGGACTGACATTTTAACAAAGCCTCTTCATGAGGATCGTTTATGTTTCATTAGAGACAACATAAATGTATCTACATCTAGGCTTTGAAGCTGAATTCTGAATAGTTTGTGCTTAGTTAAGGTTTCTAAGACATGCTATATTTTTTCTAAGCATCAGAAAGCTTTCTATCAGTCATGAGGAACCTATTTCTCATAACTTCAGAAATCTTTTTTGTTTATATCAGAAAGCCTTTTATTTTCATCAACTTTTAAGTCTCACCTGTTCATTTTCTTTTACCTTTCTCTCTCTATAAGTTTCAAAAAGTAACTGTTGGACCCCATCAATGCTAAACGATCACTTTTCTCTCTACTCTAGTAATGGCTAGTTTGTAATAACTACTGCTCTCTCTTTCTTCTCTATAAAGTATGCAGTTCTTCAACTCTTTAATGCCTCACAACTCCTCCTAACTGCTCTAAACTACTATCCTAATCTCTTTATCTCTCTCGCTCTCTCTCTTAAACCTTGTCCTTCAAATCTCCAATCTATGCATCTCACAATGGACAAAACTTAGAACACAAAGAAATCCTTTAAGGCAACTCGAAGCTCCTCAAGGCAATTACCTCTTGAAAGCAAAACTAAGAAAGAAATGACTCCAGTTAAGAAGTGAAAAGAAACAAAAGCTCCAACACCTAAGTCGAAGCCCTCAAAGTGAGAGAAAACCATATCTCTCAGCTTTGATGAGGAAGAAAGACCTATGTTCGCAAGCAAGGATGAAAATGAGAGGTATCTCTAAAAATATATGAACATGTCTATTGTTGCTAGAAGAATAATCTTTTTGGATGAGATGGCTCTACATGGAATAGATGTTCAAGACCTTATCCAATTTCAAAAATGGGAAAAGTTTTTCAACATCAGCGAGAATGTATATCGTCGAATTGTCATAGTTTTCTATGTTGTTGCACGCGTCTTTGACAACCTCGCAAGAATAGCAAGCAATCTGTTTAGTAAGGATGTCATCATCACTATAGAGATTCTAGAAAAAGTTAACGACGTCAAATAGAATTCAAGCACGAAATCATATAAGGCTTGTGCTTTGATTGCTTGCCTTAGCTCATATAGAATTCTGAATTTGGATAGCTCAATTAATTAGGCTATCATCCTCCCTACTAGTTCGGGCCTTTGTAAGATCTTTTTAATCATTCACCTCCTTATTGAGGTGAAAAGGGCAAAAGCTAGCTTCTTGATTTGATGATGACAGACATTAGGCCTTTGCAAGACCTTATTGACAAAGTAGATGGGTTTCTGCCCTTCCTCTGTCTCTTTCACAATGACTAAACTAACTACCTCTTTGTTAATACAAAGGTACAAGTATAGGGTTTCTCCAGCCTCTAGTCTAGTTGTGGTAGAGGTGTGGAGAGTGCAAGTTTAAAACATTAAAAACCTTCCTAACATGTTTGGGTCTATTTAAAGTATTTCTCTTTCTTTAGTAGCTTAAAGAATAGAAGGGACTTCTGCCCTGACTGGAAATGAACCTTATAAAGGTGGTGATTTATCATACCAACTGTTGAATCTCCGTAATATTGTTGGGGCTTTGCGTTCCAATTATGGCTTAGCATTTGTCAGAGTTAGCTTTGATTCCCCGATATGTCAGCATGAATCTGGGAAGCTTCTTAACACGAACCCCAAAACCACACTTCTTTGGGTTCAACCTCATATTGTACTTTCTTAACTTCTTGAAAAATTCACTGCGGTCCCGCACATGATTTCCTATGTTGGGGGTCTTAACTATTATGTCATCAATTTACATTTCCATCACCTGCCCAATTTGATCATCAAACACCTTGTTCATCATCCTCTGATAGTTTACTCTAACGTTTTTCAGCCCAAATGACATCACCTTGTAGCAGTAAATGGCTATTTCAGTTATGAAGGTGGTTTTCTCTTTGTCTTTTGGGTGCATAGGGGTTTAGTTGTATCTTGAGTACACATCCATAAAGGAGAGATATTGATATTTGGAGGCTCCATCCACTAACTTGTCTATGTTTGGTAGTGGGTAGGGGTCCTAAGGGCAAGCTTTAATGAGGTCAGTGTAATCTACACATATGCCACTTCCCTAAAGACTTCTTAACCAAAATGACATTGTATAGCCAAGTGGTGCCTTCCTCTTTATCTACGACATCGATTTGGCATTTGGGGAGGCTAATAACTGATTGCAATGAAGTTAGGATCGAGGCCGGGCATAATTGTCATTATCCAAGCGAATAGATCCTTGTTCTGCTACAAGAAACTGGCCAAATTTTTGTGCTCTTCTTTAGAGAGGCTTACTTCGATCTTAGTGACTTCATTGGGCTTTGGCCTAACTTGGACTTTGACCATTTAGCCATCAGGTTATGGCTTTTTCTTTTTCAAATCATTATGGACATCAAGCTTAGTCATCAGAATAATGAGGGAATCTTTTCCATGCTAAGGTGTTGCTCTGTCCTACCTTAGATGTGGGCTCCGGTAGCTCCAAGCTAGTATTATAACAACTCCATGTTGCGGTTTGTCTGCCTTTATAGTTTCTGCCTTGTTTTTCTCTGGAAGGAACTTCATTGCTAGATGATGGGTGGAAACAACCACTCTAAAGGTGTTTAAGAAAGAGGGCCTACCCAAGATTATGTTGTAAGCAGAACGACAATTCACCACCAAGAACTTGACCTTTACCTTTTTATCTAGACGGCACCAATGATCTGTACCAAAGTGAATATGGTGGAAACTACCTACGACAGATGATTGCTTACTACTGAAGCATCTCCTTAAGGTATTAGAGAAGGGGGTTTGGTACCTGCAAGACACTTCTGCACTCAAGTAAGAATGTACATAAGGAGGTAAAGAGTGAGGGAGAAGATCCTTATCCTAGAGGTTGCTGCCCTTATTTATAGGGGAGAGTGTCATAGGGACCAAGTAGGATATGGGAGTAGTTTAGCCCTTCTAGGTGTCTTGTAAATATCTAAATCGTATGATGCCAATCATTGGCATATAAGGAAGAATATTCCCCTAACGGATAATGATGGTGACATTCTTCAATGATGAGATGCCACATCCACTTGGCTACTAGGCTTGGCCTTATTAGGCCCAATATCCAATCTATATCAGTTTTAATTAATGAGTTCAATTAATTACAAATGAAGCAACATTAGCAAATTCAAGTGGTATTTGTTGATAATGAATTTTTCCTACATCTATTATATCTTTTACTTTTCATCTAGAGATAGTTTTATATTGTTAACATGTAAGATAATATTTATAGAGTATTTGATTTTGGAATCAATTTTATCTATGTTATTTTCTTTATAGTTTAGTTTACCTTTGTCTTTTTTACACCTGGTTTTAGACTTTGATGTTATAAAAAAATTAGATAAATAAATTATTGTAATTTTGTGTCATTTTTTTTAAGAGATAAGAAATCCATTAATTAAATGAGAGAAAAACAAAGTTTCAAAAATATCAACCAATGGGAGGCTTCCTAAATTGCTTCCAACATACTTGGAAGGATAATAGAAAAATGCATCATGCGCAAAACTAAACAAACTAATGAACCTCAAAACAAACCCTCTTCCCTTCTCCTTCAACCTTATTGTGCAGAGTTCTTTTCTTTGGGTTTCAGTCTTCCATAGCTTCCTGAATGATTACTTTTGTTAGATATCCTTCAGCCATCATGGGGGACCCACTTTATTTAAAAATTTCTTCACCCTTCTTTTGATTCGACCATGATCTAGACCTGATGATTTTCCAGCAGAGAATTGCAAGCTAGCAGGAGGGGTGAACATATGCCTTTTCTTATTTAGGTCAATAACTTTAGGTGTGGTAGTGTCCTTAGTAATATCATTTACCCTCAATCAGAGATCCTGTTGATTCTGATTGTTAAAGATAATTATGGTGTAATTAGCATCCAACTACTACAACTTTGATCCCAAGGCTTGGCCTCTTAGCTATACTTGGCTTGGCTCTTGTTGATGGGTCATTAGGGCTTCCAGCAAATCCTCCTATGGCATTGGATCTAGATTCTTGTTCAAGGGTGTAACTGTTGCCACATCAAACATGGATAGGGAGGAAAGGTGGGATGAAACTTGGTCCACCAAACCTTGCTCAATATTTTTGGCCTTTACGTGCTTGGGTTTGAGGGCTTCGACTACTTCCTTTGGTAGCCACTTCCAATTTATGCTTATTCTAATCCACTTTTAGGTTATCCAAACCTCTTCTCTTTGAGAACCCTATTCAGGTAATCTTGGATCATCAAGGAGCAGTTCTTCTCCCTATGGCCTATTATTCCACAATAATAACAAAAATGGGTATTTTTCATACCGAAAATCCACCCAAATCTTACCTGCATTTGGAAGGCCAAACTAGATGCCACAATGAAGAGGTTGGCGGACATCAAGAATAACCAAGGCTTTTGGGATAAAACCTTGGCTTCCGTAAACTGAGTATAATCCAAATTCTACCAGAGGTCCCATAAGTTTACAAAGCTTCTTGCTTACTACGTATGTGCAGTATTCTCCTGACAAGCCCTAACATTGAATCCAAAATGGGACCGAATGAAAATCATAATCCATTAACTCCTTGTCTAGGTTCCATTGCCTAAGGACTAGTAGTTGATTCTTGTAGTTCCAAGGTTGATTCTAAAAATATGTGGTGCATGTAGATCTCAACATCGAAGTAGAAATTGTAGAACTTTGGTTTGACTTCTTCGCAACAAAGCCCCTTTGGGTTGTTCTAAATAGTAGTGACAACCGTGGTCATAGTGGTTTGGAGTTAGTTGTGCTTTGTAAACAGTCTCTCGATCAGACATCACTTGGGTGCCATGGATTGCAAGCGGGCATCATCATCATCGAAGAAGATGACTTCTTTTTCTTTATGAAGGCCAATGACATCAATGGTAAAGCCATGATTGTCAACTGCAAAGCCTGACACAAGTGTGTGATCGAGGGTTGATGCCATACCAATGATGGAGAATTAGAGGTTATGCCCTAGAGAAAGTGGAAAGCCACAATAACCAATCACGAGAATGATGTGGTCACCACACCGCACAAGAGGAGCCGCACCCCCTATATTGGTTTCTTGTTTCTTAAGTGATACGCTAATATTTGTCAAACAAACTCTAAATGCTAAATATAATGAGGTTATGTTTAAAACTTAATGTTGAAGTTTTTTTTATACGAGAAATATAGTTAATCATTATTTAAAATGAATGAAAAATAAGTTCCAATATCATAAAATAATGAGTAGCTCCCAAAATCATTTCTAACAAGTTTGAAAGGATAGCAAATCAGTATTTAAATGAGCAATTTCATAATGAAATATGGAGGTAAGGGTGTAAATTAGTTTAGATAACCCGACCAACCCGATTAATCCAAACCGAACTAATTAAATTGAGTCGGTTTGGTTTGGATATATTGATTGGTTCGGGTAAAATCCAAACCAATTCAAGTTTAATTGGTTCAGTTCTCGGATTTGAAATTTTAAAATCAAACCAAACCAAACCAAATCATATATTTATATGTTTTATATTTATTTTTTAATTTATGCTACAGGTTTTTTGGTTACTACTTGTTTTTTTTAACTTTTTGTAATACTTTCTCAATTCTCAACCCCTAAAATGTCGTCTTCGTCCAATGTAGAAAGCCAGAAAACTCCTCTACCAAAACGTTCAGTTCTACTCACCAAGACCGCATGACTCACCATAGGTTCGCTCTGCCACTCACCAAAGCGATTCGCTCGCCCCTCGTGTCGCGCCATTCGTCCAATGCAGAAAGTCAAAAAATTTCTCTGCCAAAACATTTGGTTCTGCTCACCAGTACCACAGTTCACCGACACTGCAGCTCACTGACCACAAAGGTGAAACAATGGTTCTTTTCTACTTACTTTTGGATTTGACATTTAGAAAGAGTGAAAGACGACATTGATGCTGATGTTTTCCATTTTTCTTTTTTTCTTGAATTAACATTTCTTTTTTATCTACCTAAAAATTGACTCCTTTCTATCACTTTGATGAGAGGTGATAAGTCTCCTACCCCGCTTACCCTTTCTTTCCTTTGCAGGCAAGGATAGTTCACCCTGATAAAAATCCTGGAGATCCTAGGGCTGCAGAAAATTTTCATGTAAGCATTATGAACTCATGTTTTGGTTTTATAGTACTTCATGATATTAGTGAATTTTTATTAACAAACTTGTTGACTTATTTCTTACAATTAGAAGTTTAGTCCTATATGAAAGAGACACTAGTGTTTTAATTCTATTAATAATAATTAATCATGGTCTACATAATTACTAATTTTCTAACTTATTTCATCATTAGTTAAATAAGTTGGTTGGATTATAAAATTATCTCTAGTCAATATTAGGCATAATTTATATTGAAAAATTGAAAAATTAACAATTGTTTGGTGACATCTCCAGGTCATTTAGCAATTGTCTGAGCTTGAAAAATTTGTTTTTGGCCAGGAATATGCTATCAGGTTCTATTCCAAAAACTCTTGGAGAGGTGAGAGACTTAGAAACTTTAGATCTTTCCTCCAACCAACTCTCTGGATCCATTCCCATTGAACTTCAAAATCTACATGTCCTTTAGCTTTTGAACCTCTCTTATAATGATTTAGAAGGAACCATTCCTAGTGGTGGAGTTTTCCAAAATCTCTCTGCTGTCCATTTAGAAGGCAATAAAAACTTTGCTTGCATTTTAAATGTAAGCCTCATGGCCATGGAAGAAGGCATGTCAGACATTATATCATCATAACTATAGTGGTAACACTAATACTATGTCTGACAATTTGCTTGCTACTATACATAAAGAACAGAAAAGTGATGGTAACAGTAACAACATCATCTGAACTTGGAAGCTTGGAAACGATGAATTGACTTTAAATGCTCTAGTATTGACTTTAAAAATAATGAATTTCTAACTCTGGTTTATGAGTACTTAAGTAATGAGAGCTTTGAAGATTGAAAACGAAAATTGATTGAACCTTATGGAGAGAATGAGTATAGATATTGATGCTACTTGTGCATTGGATTACTTGCACAATGATAGTGAATTTCCTATTGTGCATTGTGATTTGAAGCCCAACAACATTCTCTTGGATGAAGATATGACTGCAAAGGTTGGAGGCTTTGAATTCGCTAGGTTGCTGATTCAAAGTTCAACTAATCAAGTCTCCATTAGCTCCATTCATGTCCTTAGTAATTCAATTGGTTACATATATACTTCCAGGTTAGTAGCCTCACAACTTCCTCTTTAATTAAATAGTAGTAGTATACAACTTGTCAAGTTAAATTTCTTTTGAAGAATTTTTTAACTTATTCAAATATAATTTCTTAATATAAATATCAATATATTTCTTTATTCCCTCTTTAATACATATTTTGAAACATGAAATAATTATTAGTATTCAAATCAATAAGTTTGATTCTATTTGTAGAAATTTTTTCATACATTTATTATTATTTTTTGTTATGAAAAGTTAATTATTTAACTGATTTTTGTGTTAAAAAAATAATCAATCCGATCACTCGAATTAAACCAATCTGTAGATGTTTGGTTCGGTTTGATTCGAATTTGACTATAAAAAAATACAAAACTCGAATCAAACCAAATTAATTGATTTTGATTCGTTTGGATTTATTTTTCCTCATGAACCAAATTAAACTATCCACTTACAGGCACCATAGTAGTCTATTGTGTTTAATGTGGACGAGAGTGATAGCTTTTGAACCACGGAATTGCCAGTAGACACCTTTTTAGTGTTAAGTTGCCCCACTTTGAGATGAATTTCCTGCTTGCTCTGATCATTGAAGATGACTATAGTATCATTTGCATCTAAATCCTTAAAAGATGAATTTTCTTTGACCACCGCATCATGAGTTGTGCTTGACTTTGGAGGTGAAGGTTGAGGGAGATTAGTTATAGTTCCATGTTTAATTAATTCATGACCTACACTCGGTTGTTGATTATGAGCCTAGGAGGCATGATGAGGGGAGACCCTAAGGTGTGGCTCCTTGTTCGTCATGGAGAGGGAAGATAAGTGGGAAGGACATATGATCCGTAAGAGCTTTTCTTCCACCGCTATCACATGGATCGTACACATGATTACTAGCCATTTGGGGCCAGTTTTGATTGGGGGTTCTATCCGACACTCAATTGGATCTTCCTGTAACCATAATCCAAATTTCTTTTCTTTAGGAGTGTTGTTCAATTCGTCTTCAATCAAGAGCTAGTATATTCACTCCTCATAACCAATTTTACCACAATAATAATAGAAAGAAGGCAACTTTTCATAATGAAAAACTAACCCAAATTTTACCTTCATGCTTTGAGACAGAGTATATAGCCCTCCTAAGGGGCCACTGGATGTCCAATGTGACCAAAGCCTTGGGAATGAAACCTTGAGTTCCTCTAACAACAAAGAATCCTGAATCTATGGCGGTTCTTATCCTTTCACAGAGTTTCCTTCCAACCTTCATGGTACGGCATTTACCTAGAAGACCCCCACATTGAACCAAAAAGGGAACCATATGAAATTTGTATGAATCAGTGTCTTGGTCCTACTCCCATCACATCAGAATCAGCAGCTAGTTTTTATTTGTCCATGGTTGGTTGCGGAGGACCCAATGCATCTCGATCTCATCATAAAAAATGTACCAATATGGTTTTAAAAATTGATTAGTATTTAAGTTAATCAAAATATTATGAAGTTTATTTTAAACTCACTAATTCTTATTAACATTTTCCTTCTTTATTTATTTTTAGATTATAAATAAGATTAGTCAATATTTACTGAGCTAATGTTTTATATCAAAATAATTCAAAAACTAAATTTTAGATAAATTGAAAATCATTAAAATTAATTTTTTTTACAATTCTTGGAAACTAATTTTAACTTGAAAAATAACAAACTAATTTTTAAATTTTCTAAAATGTCCCTAAAGCATTATTACTACTATATACTTCATTTTGAATGATGAATGTAGAATTAGACATATTAACTTATGATTTTGATTTTTGAGCGTAATATCTCACATGTTTCAACTTTCAAGAAACTGAAATCCTATCTTGGCTGAGTACAATGAGGTATTTTTTTTTTTTTTGGTAACTAAGTTGAAGCGTGGCCCCTTCCCAAAATTTATGTGCACCAAGGACGGTTTGAAGCATATTTCAAAAAGGTATGGGCAGTCGTCAATTGCTATATTGTTATAAAATGAAGGTAAGCTGATAAAATATAAAACAAAGAGACTTAATACTAATATTGCTATGGTGGAAGTAAATTAATTGGTAGAAGCACTTGCACTGGCAATATAAGTGAAAGGTATCAAGGCAGGTTGAGAGAGAAAAGAGAATAGGAAGAAGAATAGAGAGAACGAAAGATTGATCTATATCATTGAGTGTTAGAAAATGATCACATTACATTGATTACACTTGCAATCTTGCATATATAGTGAATAGCTCTTAGTTGGAGCTTAACAAACTCTACGACAGTTGTAAATAACTTCTGTTAACAGTTTTAACTTCTTAACTAATTATTCTCTCTTACATTTTCCCTCAAATTTAGCAGTAGAGGAGTTCCAACTCTGAGTTTGTCTCTGAATATACTAAATTGAGAACTAGAAATGACCTTTGTTAAAATATCACAACTTGTGCATGTGCTAGAATGTGACTAATCTTGATTTTGCCTGTAATGACATGATCTCGAACAAAGTATAAATCAATCTCAAAATGCTTTGTTCTAGAATGAAGAATGAGATTAGCAGCAAGAAGAACTGCACTCAAATGATCACAATAGACCATTGGTGGAGCTAGTAAAGGAACTTGCACGTCAGTGAGTAATGATCTCATCCATGTCAACTCAGCAACCAGTAAAGAAATATTGCAATATTCAACTTTTGTGCTGGACCTAGAAACAACATGTTGCGTTTTAGAAAACCAACTTACTAGATTTGAGCCAAAATAAACACAATATCCTGAAGTAAACTTTCTGTCATCAGGATCAGATCCCCAATTTGAGTCACTAAATCCAATCAAGTCCAATGTAGTTGGTTTTTGAAGATGCAAACTAGCAGATGAAGTAGCAGACAGATACCAAAGAATCCTTTTGACAGCTTTCCAATGAGACTCAAGTGGAGTTTGCATAAACTGACATACTCTATTAGCACAATAAACTAACTCAGGTCTAGTGATTGTAATATACTGCAAACTACCAACCACTGACCTATAAAGACTTGGATTAGAAAATGGGATGCTACCAATTGTTGAGAGTTTCAAATTAGCAGTCATATGGGTGTGATAAGGTTTGCAGCCAGTCATTTTGGCTTTGGCAAGCAAATTTTGAACATATTTAGTCTGTGATAGGAGCAATCCACCAGTGGTAGTCTTTTGAACTTATATTCCAAGAAAATAATGCAGTTAGCCCATATCTTTAAGTGCAAATGAGGAATTGAAACTACTGATAAGATCTACAATAGCTGAGGAAGAATTTCCTGTAATAATGATATCATCCACATAGATGAGGATCAACAGTGTTGAGGTGGGAGTAATTCTGGTAAAAAGTGAAACATTTGACTTTGTAGAAACAAAGCCTAAGGCATATAGAGCAAAGGAAAGCTTCTAGAACTAGGCTCTAGGGGTCTGTTTTAGACCATATAGGGCCTTGGTCAACTTGCAAACTTGACTGTCACTTTCAATTTCATATCCCTGAGGTTGAGTCATATAAACCTCTTCTTGTAAATCTCCATTTAAAAAGGCATTGTTGATGTTTAATTAATGGATAGGCCAATTCTTGAATAAAGCCAATGTTAGAACAATCCTAATTGAAGCAGGTTTGACAACAGGACTAAAAGTTTCATTATAATCAATGCCAGCTCTCTGGTTAAATCCCTTAGCCACTAACCTTGCCTTATATTTCTGTATAGACCCATCTAGATTGCATTTAACTCTAAAGACCCACTTGCTGCCAATAGGAACCCTGTCCTTAGGTAAATCAACTAGAGTCCAGGTGTTATTTCTTATTAAGGCACTATATTCATCATTCATTGCCTGTTTCCAAAGAGGTTGAGAAAGAGCTTGCTTGACAGAACAATGCTCTAAGGAAGCTAAAAATACCTTTGGTTTATGAATCCCAGCCTTTGGCCTAATAGTCATAGGATGAAGATTGACTAGTGTAAAACCAGTTGGATGAATAACATCAATATTCTGGTAATCAGGAATTGTAACAGGTGCAGAACCAGATTGAGACATAACAATAGTATCCTGCTGATCAATAACTTGCTCAGATAATTCATTAGTAACAGTAACAATATTATGAGGAAAATTAGGTGTAAAATGACCATCAGTATGTAAAAAATTCTAAGAGAGAATTGGTATGACAGGAACAGTAGAATTGTGTGTTGACTCGAAAGCATAATGTAACTTTGGAAAAAAAAACAATAGGATTAAGTTTGAAGGGAAAGAGATATTCATTAAAAATGACATTTTTGCTAATGATGATTTTCCCTGAGGATGTTAGACACTGATAACTCTTATACTGTGGTCCATACCCTAAAAAGACATATTATTAGGATTTAAAATCAAACTTGTGCTGATGATTGGGTCGAAGAAAAGGATAACATGCACATCCAAAGACTCTAAAAATGTCATAAGAAGGCTTTTTATGAAAAAAGACTTCTATAGGAGATGTGTTTCTAAGAATAAGTGTATGAAGGGAAATGATTAACTGAGTAGCATAACCCTAGTAAGGCAGAGGTAAAGATGAGGCTACTAACAAGGTTAAGCCTACTTCAGCAATATGTCTGTGCTTTTTTTCAGCACTTCCATTTTGCTGATGTATGTAAGGACACAAAAGTTTGTGAATAATACCACGTGACTCAAGGTAATTGGATAAAGCAAGATATTCTCTAGCATTATCTATCTGAAGAGCTTTTAATTTTGTACTCAGCTGCAACTCAGCCAATTGTTTGAAATTAAGAAAAACATATAACACTTGAGATTTACTATGCAAAAGATAAATCCAAGTATACTTAGAGTAAGCATCAACAAAATGCACATAATATCTTGCTCCATAAACATCATTATACACAAGTTCAAGTGGAGAATTGTATACAAACTCTGAAACTGAAAAATGTAGTTGATAAGATTTGCCCATACAACAAACTGAACAAATAGTAAAAGATTTATCAAAAGAAATAGGCAAATTACAAGACTTTAAGACCTTAGTAACTATTTGAGAAACAGGGTGTCCAAGTCTTGAATGCCAAAGTTGAAAATCTGAATTTGAACTAGTTGAGGTAAGATTTGAAACAATTGGATAGGTGGAAGATACTGGATGCAGACTGTCAAAGACATAGAGGCCATGCTTAAGGGTTCCTTGGAGAAGTGTCTCCTTGGTAACTTGAGATTTAACAAAACAAGTGTCAGAATGAAACTCAAAATAAACTACATTATCTCTGGCAAATTAAGAAATAGTCAACATATTCTTTGTAATTTGGGGAACATGTAACAAATTACTCAAGAGAAAGGATTTTGGGCTAGAATTAGAAACAAGTTTAGAATTCCCTATATGTATAATAGACAAACCTTATCCATTCCCAACCAAAACTTTATCATTGCCACTATATTCCATCTTTTGCATCAGATTAAAGGACTTGAGTGTCATGTGGTGTGTGGCACCAGAATCTGGATACCAATTAGGATCATACAATGTAGCAGATGTAGCAAGCACATTACTTATGGAAAGATTGGCATTGGGAGCATTATGGGAAGCAGAATATCTATTATCAGAATCTTGATTCAAATTAGAACCACCAGAACCAGAACCAGTAAAATTGGGATTAAATCTATGCTAGTAATTAAGAGAAAGATAACCAGATTTCCCACATAATTGACAGTATGGCTTACTGAATCTACCTCTTCCTCTACTAAACCTACCCTTACTTGAGCTAGAGAAGTTTTGGTTTCGAGGATTTGGATTGAATCTTGCTTGGTCAATGGAGAAAAATCCTTGAGGTCTGAAATTTCCCTTTCTCTGTTGATGCTGATTGGATTGTTGAAACTAAGTCATATTTGCCTGGATCAAGTTATTATTTACTTTCCTAAAATGCTCAATTCTCTTTTCTTGTGCCATGAGAAGAGCTTCAATTTGTCTTACTAAAAAAATGATCAGTTCTTGATGTAATTGTTGTGACAAATGGTTTATATTCTTCTGTTAATCCATCTATGATTGCTTCTACATGATCAACTTCATCAACATGTGCTCTAATTAATGCCAAGGTGTCCACAATCTTCTTGATTTCAAGCAGATACACATTTACAAAAGCATGTTTCTTTGTGTTCCTCAGCTGAAGCTTGAGTTGCCTTATTTTTGCACGAAAATGAGAAGAAAAGAATTCTTCCAACCGTTTCCAAACCTAATGTGGAAACTCATATCCCACTATGCGAGTTGTAAAAGCTTTACTCATTGAGGATAACAACTAAGACAATAAGAGTTGGTCTTGTTGTTCTTAATTGAGAAAGTCATCACTGATCAGTCCATTTTCTTCATCTTCTGGTGTTGCAAACTTCTTGGGAATCGCTCCTCATGTAATATACTTGTGAAGTTTATACCCTTTGATAGTTGCCAGTGCTTGTTGTTTTCCAAGGTAGGAAGTTATCTTCGTCAAGTTTGATTGAGACTGGGTTTAAAAAGGTATGAAGAACGAAAGAACTTGAGGTTGACAGCGAAGTCTGGGAAGAATTTTGGGAAGCCATGGAAGCACATGCTCTGATACTATGAAATGTATCAAGGCAAGGCTGAGAGAGAAAAGAGAACAGGAAAAAGATTAGAGAGAACGAAAGATTGATCTATATCATTGAGTGTTAGAAAATGATCACATTACACTAATTACACTTGCAATCTTATATATATAGTGAATAGCTCTTAGTTGGAGCTTAACAAACTCTAAGACAATTATAACTAACTTCTGTTAATAGTTTTAACTTCCTAACTAACCATTCTCTCTTACAATAAGTTGCAGTTGAGCCATGATTTGATGTTGTTCCAAAAATACTTAAAGGATGTAAAGGAGTTGTGTTATGAATATCCAATGTTAATGGCCATAGATGCCTAATTTTAGTGATTCAATTATTTAGTTTATTTTATTTCCTTGATGAGTAATATTATATCTTTTTAAAATATTTTTTAATACTTAATATAAAAATTTTAAATAAAAAATAAATATTTTTAATATTTTTAAAAATACAAAAAGTATTTAATTTTTTTATTTAATAAATTTTAAAAAAAATTATTAAGAGAAATGGTTATGAGATATAGAATTATTATATATTTTTAATATATCATGACCAAGCACAACCTTCAAGTAGTTGCAAACTTGCAATTAGGAATCCCAACATGTGTGTGCTTCATTTATGTTTTGCATTTCTTAAAATACAATAAAATGATTATTTTGATGAGTGATTCAGCTCTATTTGGTGGTTTGCTTAAGTATTCAATTTTTTATTGGTTAAGTATCATAAAATCCAAAAATGAAAACAATATTATTTTACTTAATTTTCATGTCCAAATAAAAAAAATGGTGCACCCTATTGTAAAATTAAGCATAAAGAACTCAAGAAATAGAGATAAAATTAGAAAGAAAAACATAAAAAAACCCAAAGAGATAGAGAAGAAACTAGAGGGAAAGAATAATTTTTCTATATTCTTATGTCACCTCTTCAAGTGCCTTATACCATTTATATATAGGGTCAAGATTACATAAAATTATAATCATCACTATAATTAGAGTTGGCAAAACGGGTTCAACCCGTCGGGTTAATCCGTCAACCCGCTATTTTTTTGCGGGTTGGGTTCAAGGATTGAACCCATATTTTTTTTTCAACCCGCATAACCCGCCTCGCATAACCCGTGGATTAAGTGGGGCGGTAAAATGACTGCCAGCCTCTATGATTGACTCTTTTTTTTAAAAAAATGATAAGTAATATTATAAATAAAAAATTCTTTAAATGTTATATAATTTATGTTTCAATATTTAATTAGACTATTTTAAAAATTATATTTTAGATATGTGATTTGTAATTTTTTATTATTATTATTTATTATTTTTTATAGTATTTATTGATTTTTTATATAATTTTTTTTATTTTTTAGGCGAGTTAAGTCGGTTGACTCGCCAACTCATCTATTTTTTCTCATTTTATCTTTTATGCGAGCCAACCCGCCAACCCGCTTTAAAGTGGGGTGAGTTAGCTCTTCTAACCCATTTTTTAAAATGGGCCAACCCACCCCGCCCCGCATTTTAGCGGGTTGAAGCAGGTCGAGGCGGGTTGGCCCATTTTACCAACTCTAACTATAATGAGATATAAAGAATAATAATATGTGTAACATCTACACAATGAGTCTTTTATAACATTCTTGTAGCTATGTAACTATGATGACATTTGGACATCCACTCTTGAATATTATTCATAACACTCTCCCTTGAATGTCCATCAGGAATATGTCTCATTAAAACCTTACTGGTAAAAAATTCAATAGAAAAAAATCTTAATGAAGGAAAAAAAAATACAATATCCTTTACATGGGAATTACCTCATTAAAAATTTTATCAAGGAAAATCATGTAGGACAAAACCTTGATTAAGGAGAAAAGAGTACAATTTTTCTCTCCCTGTTAGAAGCATCACTTATAATATATGAATTGCAGCATTCCGATTTTCTTCCAATGAAGAATTTTGGAGAAATATTCTTTATTCAGTCACCTTTGATATATTCTGCTCTTGTTGAGCTTTGCAAGTAATATTATCTTCAGTTGACATTTTATTTTCATAAGACAATCTACAAGATTCTTGAATATGATAAATCATAACTCTTAATAAAAAATATTCACAACTTCCTTCATGAATTGTCATTATTTCTAAATGACATGAAAAAGTGACAACTTTAGATTGTTTTGTAGAATGTCATGATATAGTAATACCACCACTTGTAAATAAAAACCCTATTTGAGATCTGACTTTACTTGGATCAGATAAATACCCTACATCTGTATAATCAATTGGCTGGATATAGATTCATACGAATAAAATAATATTATGAATTGTGCCTCGAAGATATAGAAATACATAGTATTTAACAATATGTATGTATATTTCTGTAGCACTAAGGTATGATATCAGGATCAAGATCTTTGGCATCTGCTTTAAATCTAATGATCTAACAACTATTAGTGTACTCAGTGTATAATTATATGTATAAATGACTTAAGAACTTGTTCTTTATAACTTGATAAACAAAATTTAATTTTCTAAATGCTCGATTTGCAGGCCTAGACAAAGTTTTATCATTCAAAGATCTTTCACTTCAAATTTTTTCTTTAGATCTTCTACAACCTTGGAAAAACTTCAAGCAATTTTAATAACCAACATACATAACAATTATGCAAAGCCAATTACAAGTTTCTTAAATAGACACAAAAGTAAATAAAAAATTTTAAGAAATTTTGAAATATATATAATACATATCAATAAGAAAGTCTCAATATGATGAGAAAAAGAATATAAAATCATTAGCATATGTAAATTAAGTCCATTGGATGCTATTGATATTTTAAATCCTTTGAGGAATTTTATGTAAATAGTATGTATCAAGAGATCCATAATAACAAGATGTAACAACATCCATTAAAAGTACTCAACTTCTTGTGTGCATACATCTTTAATAGATATCAAAATATAATTGTATCCATTTGTATCCACAAATTTTGCACCTAATGGGGTTTAGACTTTAGGTCCATTAAAACCTCTTCTAGAGTTTGAGCTACAAATTCAATAACCTCCTCACATTTTACAAGTGAGGTCAATCTTCCTATAAAGCATTCTTCTATTTTGGTCAATCATTTCTCCATCGATATTCTTCGACAATTATAATTTCATGATCCTCATTATTATTCATAATATTGCGTGCTATGCAAATATATTATCGACAATTATTTCTTTTCGATTCCTTCATTTTGCCTGTAGAGGCATAATTTATTGAGATCTCATTATTTTCACAATTTTCATGTATTTTAAATTCTTCTGGAGTTTGAACTACTTCTGAAGTTCGGACTACTTAAGAGTTATATTTATGTCTCTAATCTCTTTTTCAAGAGTATCATCTTTAGGTTTATTTGACTTCTTAGTAATATTATTCGTTCTTTCTCTTTTCTGGGTTTTGTCTTTAGAATCGATTAGTTTACCATGTTTCTTGCATGACTCATTTGATATTAATTCTAAATGGAGCATTTATAGTTGATATATGATTTATATATGCTTTTGTAATAGAAAATGCATCTGGCAATTCATTTGCTCTTATTTATAAATATTTATTATTTGAACTTCTAGTTCAAATTGTCTTGTTTGAGGATCTAAATAATATAATGATCGTGTATTTCAAGTAATTTCCTTTTCTAGATACTTATTCTTTTCTCATAATGTTGGAAGTATTATTTCATATCCAATATATATTCTCAACTTTCTTTCAAAACTCATTTTAGTGCGATGTGGTAAAGTAGGAGTGAGTACATCGCATACAGGTAAATTCTTATATAAGAAATATTTGGCTTCAAGCCAAAATCCAATTGTATAGGGATAACTTATAAGTATTTGTTAATTTTATACCAACAAGTGCTGCAACATGTAAAAGGCATGGCCCAAGCAAAAACTTGGGTTATTGTTCTCACAATATGTTATTTAGCTATTAATTAGAGGCATTTGAACATAAGCAACAAGATATTCAACATTTTACCAATGATCATATAATAATCACTAAAAGATTGATAAGTAAATTGACTAGTCAAGCCAAATTATCTTAATCTGGAAATTTGAGCTCTTAATCAAATAACTTGCATAATCTCACAAACATTAGGTTGCTAGTTGATAATAAGTATACATGTGACTAACTGGCTTTTGGCCATAAAATATCTAAATGTTACTAATGATTTATGATATAATCCACAAATATCATCTTAAATTCATTCTAGAAATTCAACAAATTCAACTCTATTTTTAGCTATTGATAGTCTTATAATCACTTTGTATTGAGAACATCCTGCACATAAAATCTCATTATATTAAAGAATCTTCTGGTCCTTCAATGATATCCATATGAATTATCAATATTGACCTAAGATAGCCTTATCAACCATATGCGAAATAACAAAATTATTTCGAATAGTAAACTTCTGGTTTACAACAATATAGTAAACTTCTAGTTTACAAGAGCATAGTAAACTTCTAGTTTACAATAATATGTGTTTCAATTACACTGATCATATCTATTTGACTTGATAATGAATAAAGCATAATGTATAAAATTTTGTTCATTGAGGTAACAAAATATACTAACTACTCTAGAGACTTGAATTACTTTTGTACTAGTAGATATCAAAATTTACCATTGATTTATATATATAAAGAATTAGGAACACACATTTTTTCTTCAATCAATAAAAATTCTAAGAAATCATACCATACATATTTTATTTAAAATATTACAAACTAGCAAAGTAAGAGAAAATGTATACATGGTGATTTTATATCACATAAAAAATAAAATAAATAATATGAAATGGCAAATATGAATTCTAAAATAATAATTCAACTACTTAAATCATCAATCAAATAATAAAACTTTTCTCCGTAATATTTAACAAAAATAGACACATCCAAATGCATATTATTTGTAGGACCATGGTCAAATAAATGATTCTCACAAGCAAAATCTTGACAAACGGCAAGTATGACCAATGTTATTTCATACATGCTACAATATTAAGGTAATTTTTACTTTATTAAATATTCTCATCATTATCTCCTTACTTCATTTAATATGTATTCTTAGAAGAATTGAAACCATCATAGTAATGGTCATTTTTCTAATTTCTGCCACATCAATGGTCATAACCACGACCTCTGTCATACCTAATATTATAATATGGAACATTCATTCCAGGGAATGAAGTTCAACTCATTAGGTGATCTTTGTGGTTTTCATTAATAACTCATTTTTGTGTTCAATCATAATAATGCATAAAATTGATTCAAAATATCTCTTGAAGCAATTCTCATTTTTAATACTACAGGAGCATATTTGAGGGACATAAAAAAATTGATGATGTTCTCTCTCACATTTATTTGTTTTAAATTATAGTAAGATTAAATAGATCTTTTTAGATTCAATTACAATCTAAATGTGTAGTTCTTCAAAACTATACCATAAAACTTTATATAAAATATGATCACGAAAAATCATTAATTTTGTGCAATCCTTCAGGGATGCTTGAATAGTAATCTCTTTCATAATTTATCAAGAGCAACAAATTCAATATAAAACAAAATATGATAATTATGTTAGTCAATCAAGATTGACATTAAATTTTTTATAGATGAAACATGAAAATATTTCATAATAAGACTAACATGAAGGAAGCTATAAGAAATAATAAAGTAATGAATTAGATTAATCCAAAGAAAGAGATAAGAAGACAAACTCTTTCAGTAGAATCTCTAAGTTATTCAAATCATCACTCATATGGTAGAGTCTCATGCTGATAACATGTTGTTAGATTAAGCATAAAGAACTCAAGAAATAGAGATAAAATAAGAGAGCAAAACATAAAGAACTCAAGAGATAGAGAAAAAACTAGAGAGGAAGAAGAATTTTTCTATATTCTTATGTTACTTCTTCAAGTGCCTTATACCCTTTGTATATGGGATCAAGACTATGTAAAATTATAACCATCACTATAATGAGATATAAAGAATAATAATATGTGTAACATCTACATAATGAGTACTTTGTAACATTCTTGTAGCTATGTAACTATAATGACCTTTGGACATATATTCTTGAATATTATTCATAACACACTCTATATACTTGCGTATAACTCTATTTTTAGTGTATTTATCTTCTTCTTATTTTTTTTTCATTTTTTAGAGTATTCCTCATCCAATAGGTAAGAAATTAATTTTTCAGAATACAGTCAAGCGCCTAAGCGAAGACTCTTCCTAATTATGTTATTTCTATATTCATAAATCACATGATCGAACATAAGATTATATATTTAAGAAATCTGAGCTCCTTCAACTCAAACCAACACATGTTAGTGTTCTTAATATTATTATTTTTAAACTGAAATTGTATGTGTTGTTAGTCTTTTGGTTAAATCAATTTATAATTTATGATAAAAAAAATAATATGCACTCTCCCTAAATCCTATAATGTATTGTAGCATACCCAAAACGAGTAAGTGGGCTCTTTTTTTTTTTCATTTTTTTATACATTCTATATACCCCACACAGTTGCATTATTTGTTTAGAATAAGGCCACAATTTGTGATGCAAGAATTAATTTATTATTTATGTTTTCAAAAACCATTCTTTTAAAAGCCTAATTTATCCAGCTGAAAAAAAAAGCTTAATTCATTAAACTTGATTGATAAATTAATTGAAAACTATGTGACAGCATAAAAGTTTATATTTATAATAAATAAAACTAAATCTTTAAAAAAATAATATTTTTTTTATATATTTGGAGTAGGAACTTGAACTAAGAAAGAAAAAACACTCATTTTGACTACCACATCAAAGGCCTAATAATAAATCAAATGCATCTGTGAATTATATAATTAACGAGATAAAATTTTTTTCTAGTAACTTTTAAACTCTCATCTATTTTGTACAAAAAAAAAAAAAACTCACGTCTATTTTACAAAGGCACTAGTTATTTTGCTTTAAATTCCATATATATAACTATGATTAGCTTATCATGCTTTCAGAATAAAGTTATAATCAAAATATCTTAAAGAGAGTTTTTATCTAATTTTTTAAATGAAAAAAATTAATTAATTCATACACATTTCTTATACAACATAATAAAGAGACTCATATTAAAAATTTAAAAGTTATATAACTTCAATTTATTTCTTTATCTGTGATAATATTTTAGTGTATTTTTAATTTAAATTTATATACACAATTTAATAACTAATTGTAAGCGGTGCAAATAGAGTAAAAAGAACTTTTAAAAAAGTCATTTTAATTTATATTGATATTTTAAGTGACTTTTTTTGTGTCGTAGAAGATTTATATAATTCTTAATTTTTTTATTTTATAATCTTATTAATAATGAAATCAAATCATTGTTAACAAAAATGTTATTTATTTATAATTCTTTTTTTGTTTTATCATGATATCTCTATAGACATTGTTAAGAGAATAATTCCTTAAACAATGACTTCACTAGGTGGCCCTCCCAATAATTACCCTTTGTTTTGTTTAAATTTTGGTCTTTTCCATAAAATAAGACTCGCTTAGCATTGTGCCTAAATTCCTGCTTTTTTTTATTCATTTATTTTATTTTTTTATTATGTACATATTAATCCAACAGCCTATAAACAATTAACAAAATCATTGCAGCAATATAGTGGCATCCACTTATTGCACCATAAAGGACTTAAAAACTAAAGTGATGTGCCCACCCAAATTGCTTCCCTTTGTTTTGTTGCGATAAGGTGTTGTTTGAGTTCAGTTTGCTTGCATATTCATTAATTCACTTCCCGATCTGACCAAAGGTACACCTTTTTTATATACACTTATTTTGTTTATGTATAGTAATTTTTAAACTTACATAAATTTAATATTATTTGTTTAAACTATTTTTATATTGTTTAATTTTTTACAAATTTATTAAAATAATTAAACCTAACTTTACTCCAAAACTAATTAAGAAATCTTTGTTCATATATTCAATTAATGTGAGACTTAATACATTCCTTCACATCTAGAACATGACATCTTGAACATGAAGTTAAGGAGTATTGAACATTTGCAGTAGTCTAACTATTATATATTAGAATAATTGGAACTAACTCTACTTAAAAAGTTAATTAAAAAAAACTTTACCTAAATTATTATAAATAATTTTTTGTTTATATATTCGACTAATATGAGGCATAATAAAATTCTCAACATTTATTAAACTTGAATCATTTAACCTTTTTAGGAACATAATAATATATTATATATTTTCAGAAAATAAATACACAAAAGTATTCGTGCACAAAACTTGCTAATTCCTGATCTAAGGCCTGTAAGTTTAATTTAAAATTACTTATGTCATTTTCTCTAAAAAAATATAGTCATAAAGTGATGTAACATATTTCCCTTAAATTTATTTGAAACGGTGGAGTTGGAGTGTAGAAAAAGTCAGAATCAGACCGCAATTGATGCTTAAACATAGACATAATTAAAAACTACGTCTCACTCAGAGACTAAGTAGTAGTTGAATTGAATGAAAAGGACGGATGATGAAGAGGAGAGTCGCATCAATAATACGCCAAAACAAGCATCTTTCAGCCTCTCTGCAGGCGGGAAAACGAGAACGCATTATGGTTTGGTTAATGCAACATGCTTATTAATAAAACAAAAAAAATTAGATAAAACCTAATTGGGTCACCATCTTGAATTAGAAATAATGCTACTTCTTGTATTTATTGGTGTTCACAACATAACCCCACTCTCTATGACTCTATCTGGGTAAGGTTTGTGACTTGTGGCAGAAAGAAGCAACTCAATGCCAATGGAAAACGACCTCATATTTTTGGACTATTTCAGTTTAGCTCCCTCTAACGGGGTCCATTCCAATGTGGGGCTCTTACTACGTATGCCCCCATTTATGCTTCTATTATTATCCTTAATGTCCTAATCTACCTGGTGCCTCCAAATGAGATAATAGCCTGTATCTCACTGGCCACAGTTTTAACGTAGACAGAAGTCTATGATGAAACTGTGACCGCTGAATATTCAAAAAAATTCTATTAATTTGAAATTTAGCTTAACAATTTAGAGACTGCTACAGTGGTATTTATACCGGTATAATTAAATAATTATTATTGAACCATGTACCAAAAAAATATATTATTGAACCACATATAAACTTGTTGGACTTGAGAATAATCCTATTTACACAACACATTGAGAACATATTGCATGAGTAAACGATGGTCTCATTAACCAAAAAAATAATTATCAACCTCAAATACAACAAAATTAATCCCGAAGAGTTGATTTGGTAGTTAAGGAAGTGTGATATTGTTTAGATTTTTACATTTAAATTAGAGAATATAATAAATTTATTATCCTAAATATATCACGTTAACATCCAAGATACACCCTTAAAATTTAAGGGGAAAAAAATTATAAGATACATCCTTAAAATTGCTCATGAAAAGACACTTAGTGCATGTTTGGTAGAGATTCTCAATAGTTTTTTTTGAAAAAAAAATTGTTTGAATAATGTTTAATCATGTTTGGTAAAATTAGTTTCAACTTTTACACGAAATTTAATGTAAAATAAAAATTTTTTAAAATTAATTTTTATAATGCTGAAGATTGAAACTTATGATTTTAGCTTATAGATTATTTCTTACATTTTGATATGTAAATACCATTTTGTTCGGTCAAATAATTTTTTTAATCATTCTATACCTATTTTAATAATTTAATACATAAAAGTAATTCTTTTTTATATCATCTAAACAAATTAAATTAACTTAAAATCACTTTACAGCTAATGCATCTAATCATAAAAATGAATTAATTATAATTAAACAATAATCAATTACTAAGTATAATCAAATTTTTATAACTATCTCAAACACATCCTCAATATAAAAAAAAATAGAATGATCTTAATAATTGTGAAGAGGTTGGGCTTATGATAAAAGGTAGCATTTGGACAAATCTCTACACCTATTATTGTCTGTCAATGTCCTAAACACCGTACACTTGGCGCTTCAAGATGGGATCATTGCCTGTCTTTTTGTGGAAACTGGCTAGGCTATTGAAAATGATAGAAGGGAAGAATTTTGTATGAACACAATTAATATAGGTCTTGCATCATGACACTAAAAAAAATCTTATACTACTGAAAAAATTAAATTATTAAATTATTAAATTTATTTTTTTGTTGTGTCAATGAAAGCACTCCATTGTTAAAAAACAAATAAATAAAAATCAAATCACCCCATTTAAATCTGGTATGTTTAGAAAAACTAATTCATCTAGCTGCTGATTTAAAGGTTGAATTTACGTAATTAAGACAAAGACTACTTAATTTTAACTACTTGACCAATTTCATGAGTTTAAAATAAAGCATCTATAAAAATCTTTGTTCGGCAATTTTCTTATTTTGTAACAAACAGTATAAGAAGAGCAAAATGCTATTACATTCCAAAGTAAATACATGTTATAGGTCTCGGCGAACACACTGCCATAGTTTATATAGATCTTTTATCAAGATAAAATAGCTAGCAACGAAAATAAATCTTAGAGGATGTTTGGTTTAATTTTTTTATTTTCAATTAATACATTTTTATTAATAATTAAAAAATATTACATTGTTTTCATTTTATTTTTTATTTTTAAGTTTTTGTGAAGCAAATGGTGATTCACTAATAATTTCATTATTTCTTTCACAAAATATTAAAATAAGAAATAAAATGAAAACAATGTTGTATTTTTTAGTTATTAATAAAATATATTAATGAAAAAATAAATTAAAAAGTAAACAAAATACTCTCTTTACTTCAAAATATATGTCATTTTAGAGAAATTATTTTTTTTAAATTACCTATTATTTTAGAATATCAAGATAGTATTAATTTTCTTTTCAACTTTATCCTCTTAGTGTCACTACTAAATGGAATGAAAAAGAATATTAATGGAGTAATAATATTTTCAATATTTTAATAAAGAGTAACTTAATTAAATACATTTAGATTTTCTATAATTAGAACTATTTAATAATTTTTTTAACTCTTGTGTAAAAAAATTAAACGACGTATACTTTAAAATAGATGCCTACCAAAAAAATATGTATTTTAAAATGGATAGAATCCTTTCAAAACATTACAAATAAAGTGTTTCGATTGTTATTACCTCAATGTGCTCTAATTTTCTATTTCTCTTTGATAAAAGAATTTACTAACAAGTATTTTTATAATACTGGTTAAAGAATAAAAATATTATTAAATATAAAGTAGAAGTATTCAACATTTTAAAAACAAAATTATTTGAAATTTTTCTTTAAATAGCCAAAAATAATTTAATAAAAATTATTAATTGCTTCTTAACATATTACCTAAATTAGCAAGACCCAGTGATAAATGATAAATCAGTGGCTGATTAGAAGGTGGTGTGGTGGGGTCGCACTTAATTGGAAGAATGGAGAGGACAAGGTGGTCCTTTGGATTGAAAATGATCAAATTGAATAAGGAAGTTGGGAGAATCATCGTTCATCGAACTACCATTGAGCCGTGGCTTTCAAGATGGGCCCTATTTATATGGGTTTGATTGATGAATGCCGCTTGCTCTGATTTTATTTAGGCCCCAAAATATAAAAGAAAATAATAGACATATTCCTTTTCATAAGTTCATCTCATCAATCACATTATCCAAAAGAGAATGGTTATATTAGAATTAGACTGTAATTTTAAATAAAATTTAGTTATAAAATTAAAAATTTGAATTTTGAAATTATTATTTTTAAAAAAGATTTATCTAATTACCATCCGAATCGAAAAATAACCTCACGGAAATACTTTAATAAAAGAAAAAAAAAATCGTATCAATCACATGGCCTTGTGTGGCCACTGAAGGCGTGGAAAATGACTCCAAAATTAGAAAAGAAAAAAGAAAAAAGGTACTTAAATATGTTTGTATAGTCTATCAAGCAAAGGCCGACTCTAGGATTTCAATCCATTTAAAAAAAACAAACTAAGACTTTCTCATAGTTGGTGTAATTGATTGTGTGTTTAAGTATTATGAAACTAACATATTTTTTATATTATTTTCTTTGAGGAAGAGTGAGTGAGACATTCATTGACATGTATGACTTTAAATTTACATTAAATAATAATATTACTTATATAACTTTTGAATTATACATTTTTTTTGAACAATTAGAATTCATTTTACCAAAAATCACAAGAAACTTATTTTAACTTTGATAAAAATATTTCTATGTAAGACCACCCAAGTCCAAATTGACCAATTACTTATACAGTTGGTTTGTTTGACTGAGCAATTATAGCTAAGTTAAAAACTTTAGTTGTTAATTTGGGTCAAATTTTTTTATCTTACTAACTACATTAGTTCTAATGTCATAATTTATAATTAATAATTTCTGTTTATATTTTTTGATATCAAATGTAAAATTATTTTATTAAAAATCTAATAATTTACATAATTTTAAGAGCGAATTTTTAAGTGTTGAAGGTCATGGCCTTTGTCCCTTCCCTCCGCCACCAATTTTAAAGTATAGAATATATGCATACACACATAGAATGAGTTATCTCTTAAATTACTAGTAAGTATTCCATATAACGTACGAAACATCTTTAAATTCAGATAAAATTTAAAAAATTTAGATTAAAAATAAGAAAGATGTTTAAAATTAAAAAAAAAAAAAAAAAGATGATGTGCATGATTTTTAGATTAAAAGAAAGTTTTTTTAAAAAAAAATGTCAAAGAATATTTGAATTTGAAATTTAAAAAAAGAAAAAGAAAAAAAAGAAGAATGATATATATTATTATTTGAGGAAGAGTACAATAATAAATTTAAGTACTCTCAAGTAGATGCACTCTAATTTAATATTAATATTAGTATTATTATATAGAGGTGGATTTCTCAAAATGATTCAATCAGAATAATATTAAATTTATATGAATATCAAAATCAAATCCTTACCACTTTATGGATTTTCTTTTTTCTTTATTTGATTTAGTTCTCGAATATTACCAATGGAAATACCAATTAAAAGCAAACCTTTTTTCTAAATATTTCCTTTATGTGTGCATTCACACGCACACACAGACACTTTTTGCCATATTGCAATATTTTTTTATATATTCAAATCAAAGTTGTTCGGTTTAAAATTTGTTATTCTGGACATTGGAATATTTGGTCCGAAATTCACCACAGCAATCGAATACCACTTGTAGTTATTTTATCATTTGTTTTTGTTTTTGCCCGAATCACAGTTTAGTGGAGAAAAAGAAAAGAAAATCCATTCCATGAATAAGGATCATAGCTTGTTATCTTGAAAAATACCGCTAGTTCAACTAAGGAAAGGAAAAATCACAAGATGCTCCTCGCGTGAAGAAAACTCTACTATTCATTTCTTTCTTTCTCCCTCTCTTTTGGCTAAAAAGGATTAAAAATGAAAAGGATAAGTAGACAATATCACTAAAATTGGGTATTGGTGCTATCACCATGTATATGCACTTCTTGAATAATATAAATACATATGTCTTGCATCACCTTCCAAGTTTATCCAGATGAACTGAAGACCCACAACACTTTTTTTGACAACTGGTATTTGAGCTAAGTTGTCGACAGCAAGTAAATAGATTGTGATATATTCAATGGATAGTTCACTTCATCTTGACTCTAACCTAAAAGAAGTCTTTAAATTATCAACTCTGATAATTTTACTTATTTTTAACTACACAATTTTTCTCACCATATAAAATTGGTTAATAAAGTATAAATTTATAGTTAATGATGTATAAAAATTAATTAATGAGTATGTAAAAAATTAGTTAATGAAGAACAAAAAACGTAATTAATAATATATATAAGTTAGTTAATAGAGTCAAATTGAAAGAGTTACATATTTGTATATATCTATTAATTAATAATTTATATTTTATTAACTAAATTTAATGTAATATTAAAAGGGATATGAGTACTGTTTAAGATAAAATAATTATTATTCTTAAATTATTGATGTTTGATTAAGGTATCTTTACATATATTGTTATTAGGCTAATCCATCGAATTGTCCCGAGGATAGTCCTTTCTCAAGATTTTTCTTTTTCATAATTTAAATCTAAATGAACTCTTTAATTAATAATATTGATATATACCTTTTTTTAGTGATATATACCTAGTTTAGAGAAGTGTATATACTCAAATTTAAAGGTTTAAAGAAATATGTAAAAATTTGAGTTTAAAATTATTTATTATGATAAATTTATCATATTTTATGAAAAATTGATGAAACCTGTACCCAAATAAATAAGGAGATGAAACTATGATGTGTGGATCAACGGCTCAGCTAGTATACTAATCTCTATCTAAGCAAACTTTACTTACAATGTAAGAGTATTTAAAATTTACTATAAATATCTTGTGACTAAGACTAAGTTAATATGGGATCGGATATTAGTCCCATGCTCATAGAGGGTTGAGAATATCTTGTAGTCTTATTATTTTTTTTAAAAGGTAATAAAAAGTAGCTTGAGTTCCTCTCCTTAATCATTATACTCTATTACTTGAAAAACTTTTAAACGATGAATTAAGTTCTTTACCACTCCACTCTATTACTAATCACTCATCTTCATTCATTCATAAAGTAAATCAGTTGAAATATAACGTCGTGTCACAAAAGTGTATTTACAGATCCAAATCCAAATCCAAATCTAAATATGACTATAATTTTTATATTATATAAAATTAATTGTCATCTTGCGAATAATAATACTATAACTTAATGAACTAATGCAATTTTTTTTGCCAAAAATGGTAATAATTATAATTTATAAGTGAAAATGTTAAGGTTTTATATAACTTTTCAGGCAAATCGACCAAAATGCCATTCCTCCCAAATTTATTTACCAATTTGTCATCATTTTCAAACTATTTATCAAACTACCACTGATTTTGACACATTAGAATTTTATATTATTTTTTGTTTCGCGTGGAATGTACACGCACGTGGCGCTTTGCGCCACGCGTATTTAATAACACGCATCTGAGATGCATGCGTACGTGTGTTGGCGCATCCCACGTGAAACGAAAAATAATATAAACTCTCGCGTTATATATCAGTCAACGCCGAATTCGCGTGAATTTCTTGGCTTGTCTGATACATGTCTCTAAAAGTGCATGATATTGAGGACATCGTTTGATTAGCTTATTTATAAGCCAAGTATTTGCTTCTGATCTGTAAAGTAGTCGATGTGGGACTTTGTTATTAGCAAGGCAAAGTAGCTAAGTAAAATAACAAAATACATTTGTTCGATGTGGGACTTTGATAGTGGCAAAGTAAAGCAAGTAAGTAAGACAACAAAACATATTTATTCAATGTGAGACTTTCAAAAGCATATTTAGATTTGTATTTGTTTGTAAGAAAGACATTTTTCTTTCAAATCCAAATCCAAATCCAAATATGCTTTTGAAAGTCCCACATCGAATAAATATGTTTTGTTGTCTTATTTACTTGCTTTACTTTGCCATTATCAAAGTCACATCGAACAAATGTATTTTGTTAATGACTTTGCTAATAACAAAGTGCCACATCGATACTTTACTGCATCAAAAGCAAATATGACTTATAAATAAGCTAATTGAAAGCGTTTATATTGCACTCTTTAGTAGACATGTAAATTGTATGTGTATCTGGGCGCCATTTTTTAAGAAATTCACGTGGAATGGTTTAAGTGCCCTGCACATATAATGTGGGAAGTTTATATTATTTTTCGTTCCATGTGGGATGCGCCAACACACGTGGCGCATCTAATTAGGATGCGCCAACAAGCGTGGCGCATCCACGTGGGATGCACCAACACGCGTGGCGCATCCAACTAGGATACGCCACATGTGCTGGCGCATCCCACGTGAATGCGCCACGCGTGTTGGTGCATCTGGATGCGCCACGCGTGTTGACGCATTTCACGTGGAACAAAAAATAATATAAAATTCTAACGTGGCATAATCAGTTGCAGTTTGATAAATAGTTTGAAAATGATGGCAAATTGGTAAATAAATTTGGGGGGAATGGCATTTTGGTCAATTTGCCTAACTTTTCATAAGTAACGTGCATTAATCTAAATGGAAGGAAAGGAGTTCAGGTCCTTTAAGCGTATAGTTTTAGGTTTAATTTTGAAATTTATATATATAAAAATAACATTATTAAGAGGAGTCTTCAATTAAGCATTTGATCGTATACCGAGAGATTAGTCACCTATTAAGTTGTGGATATTCTAAGAAATAAAAAAAGAATAATTTTTCATATAAAATTATAGTTTTAAAAAAAATTTCATATAAAATTCATCTCTAAATTTTTCATCTTCATTTTTTAAGATATCAAACTGATGCTAAAAATTAATGCATGCAACTAGTTCAATGATTAACCTTGAAGGATGGAGTTCTTATCATGGGCGTATTTTGTTACTAACTCAGGACTGTGGCAGGAAAGTTAAGAGAAGATTTAACTTATTAGTACATTTGATGAATGGCAACGAGCAAGTTAACAAACTGGTGCATGATTCATGGAAGATTCCACATCCAAATTCTCTCCGATTTCAAGTGATGATAAAAAGAATGAAAAAAATTTGAAAGTTTGCAGGGGTGTGTTGGTTAGATGGTCAAATGATAATTCTCAAATTTCTAATCAGTTAACCATTCACTTACAAATACAACTAGAGAACTTGAACAATACTGTCACAGCTGGTTACAATTAAGCAACCATGTGAGAAGTAGAGATAGAGTACAGAAAACTTGGGAAGAATTGGCGGAAGCAGAAAGCTTGTATGAAGTGACTGAAAGAAGTTAACTTTATGTTTTGATCAATTAATCATATGATGGTTTATTTGATTTCAAAAATTTCTTCGCCAGTTAATATGTCTCAAGCTCATTAGTCTCTGCACTATTTCTATTTTTCTACAAAATAATCTCCAAATTCTTGGTGCATTGAATGCAGCTAATTACGAGTAAGATCATTATATATATACTCCTAAGTCCAACTCCAAACCAATGTGGTTTTATCAGAGGGAGGTTAATTTCTGATAATGTGTTAGTTTCTTGTGAGTTGACATATTTTTTGAAAACGAAAGGAAGGGAAAAATTATGATATTTCAGAAAAACAAGACGTGCCAATCTTGCAATAGGATTGAATGGACTTCTTCTTTTGGCTATGCTTTGAAAACTTTGCCTTTATTACATTAAATGAGTGGATACAATTAATGCAACATTGTTTCTCTACAGTTACTTATTTTGTGTTTATTAAATGGAGAGCAATTTGACTTCTTTATTTTATAAAGATGACAGAAACAAGGTGATCCACTTTCATCTTTCTTATTTCTAGTTTTCGCAGAGGGATAAACAAATTTCTTAATCTTTTAAGCTGACAAATGAATTCAATGTATTAAGATAAGCCCTAGGTGCTCCACAGTTTCTCATATTCTCTTTGTGAATGATTCAACAATCTTCTGCAGGGTCTCACCATCTAAATGCTCTAACTCTAATCTATTGCTCTTGCTCAAATTATAGAAGACGATTAGTGGACAGTTCATCAACAAGAGAAGTTGTTTGTTTTTTCTTTAGCAAATTGGGCCTTCAATTTTGTTCTATCCCAACTCTAAGTAGTAGCTATGGTAGGTTCTCTAATAGTAGTGAAAAAGTGTCTAGCCCCTTTCAAGGGTTACTGTGTTGCTTTTTATAGGGGGAAGATGTTAAAATTTTCTACATACACAAGGATCTTGAGAATTCATAATTTTCACATATTCATATCATTATTGCAAGATGTACTAACTTTTATCCATGATGAGAATTGGTGCTTCAATATGTAGATCTTGATGAAGGTAGAAACTCATTTTTCTCTCTTCTCTTTCTCTTCTCTACGTTCTTTCTTTTTTGACAGTAAACATAAAACATAAACTATACGGGATGGAGAGAGGACAAGTTTCTATTTACTTTTTCATGTCTTAACAAAATGCTCTCATCAAGCATTTATAGATGTTAAGAAACCTCTTCCCAACTTTATCAACTAATGACCATTTAGCCCCTCACTTATTTATTAAATCACATGATTTGCCACACACACACATGAGACATTTCTTACAGAATAATGAATGACTTCACTTCATGATTGCCAATCATGAGGTGGTTTGGGTTGGAGTATGTAAATATTAGAATGTTCATTATTAACAATGTCTCTAGATTATAGATTATGAATTTAGAACACCATCTTAATAATCAAATGCATACCTTTTGTAGAAATCTTGTTCTTCTTAAGTTTTCGATCAAGAAATGACTAATGATTGTATACACTTTGTGGACTACAGGAATTAGGATATTCCTCTCTTTCTCCTCTCTCTTTTGGATGAGGCAATAGTAGTTTGTGAGTCAAAGATAATGTCACTTGTCTTGAAAAGACACATATATATAGAGAGAGTAGAGAGAGGACCTGTCCCTTCACTGAAAAGTTATCTCGTTCCACTCATCATGGAATCAAGCAACTATGCCTCACACCTTTTCAAGCACACATACTATTTGAACTCAAAGTCCAACATGTGATTTTCAATAAACCCATTGATCACAATATAAAATGGATTCCAGAAAACATTAGGTTACCATTCAACCAGTTTTGGCAAACAGATAAATCAATGGAAGTCCAAAACCATAGAAAAATTTCTAGCATTCTCTCACTTGGACAACATTGATTCAGTTTAATTTAACTAAAAAGAATTTCAAATATATATAGGTATTTTTACAAAAAATCTTTTTGAAAAGAAAAGGAATTATGGTTGAACAATTGTGGCTACTAAAATAATCTGATTATACTTACCTTAAACATGATCAAAGAATTCAATAAAACTACCAATTAAGAGCCATAAGTGATAGATAAACCATTAAAGTCTAATTCACCAATGACTATGTAAGCAATAATCTTATTGACATAATACAAATGTGCTAATGTAGATACACATTATAACTTAGTTTGTGATCATTTGCCCCTTTAAGCTAATGTGTATAGATCCTACATTATATTTTCAAGAAAACACAATCAATATCCCCGAGGAGATTATAAATATGTTGATCATTAAACACCATTTTTTTCAAGAAAACTAAACATCTCGAGACAACACAGTAATAAAACTATACAATAATTATTATAACAATGATATAAAAATAATCATGCACATGACTTTATTAAATGAGCATTACATAAGTTCAATGTAACAAGTATACAATAAATGACAACTCCCACTAATCAGTTATATCAAAGGATCTTAAAATACTCATGTTCTCAACATGTTTCATAAACATTATGGGTCTAAGTCTTTTAGTTAGGGGGTCAGCAAGCATCTCATCAGTAAGAATATGATCAACAAGAATCTCTCCACTATCAAACATTTCTCTCACCACCAAGAATTTAATCCTTATATGTTTAGAGGCAGAAATGGTTCTATTATTCTTGGTGAACAAAACAGCAGATCGATTATCATAATAAATTTTCAATGGTTTAGAAATAGAGTCAACAACACCAAGAGCGAAAAAAAAGTTCCTTAACCACATAGCATGTGAAGTAGCATCATGCAATGCAACAAACTCAGCTTGCATTGTGGAAAAAACTATCAGAGTTTGCTTTACACTTTTCTAAGATATAGCTCCTTCAGCTAACATGAAAACGTATTCAGAAGTGGATCTGTCATCATCTATACGTCCAACAAAGTCTGAATCAAAGTAGCCAATGACATTTAAATCATCCACATTCTTGTACACAAGCATGTAATTTTTGTCTATTTTTCTTATGATTTCATAACCTTCTGCCATGTTGGCCAATGAGCATGTTCTAGATTAGATAGATATTTACCCAATGCACTAATAACAAATGACAAATCAGGTGCACACCTGAGCATACATAAGGCTATCAACCGCATTTGCATAAGGCATATTTGTCATGAAACCCCTCTCAATATCATTCTTAGGGCATTACTCCTTACTTAACTTGTCTCCTTTGGTAATTGGAACTTCACGAGGGCTACAAGTTTTCATATTATACCTTTTAAGAACACGATCAATATAGGCTCTTTGAGATAAACCCAAAAGCCTACGACTCTTGTCTCTATGAATTTTAATGCCCAAAACAAAAGAAGTTTCTCCAAGATCTTTCATATCAAAAATAGTTGACAATATATCTTTGGTCTTAACAAGTAGATCATAACTGTTGCTGGCAAGTAAAATATCATCCACATAGAGAACAAGAAAAATGAATTTACTCACACGCACCTTAAGATATATGCATTGATCTACCTTATTCTCTACAAAACCCATAGAAAAAACAACTTCATCAAATTTAATATACCATTGTCTAGAAGCTTGCTTCGAACCATAAATAGACTTCTTCAATTTGCATACCATATGCTTCTTTCCATTTTCTATAAAATCCTTTGGTTGTTGCATGTAGACCTCTTCATAAAGATCTCCATTCAAGAAGGTTGTCTTTACATCTATCTAGTGTAACTCCAAATTATAATGAGCAACTAGAGCCATAATAATTCGGAAAGAATCTTTGGAAGAAATAGGAGAGAAAGTCTCTTTGTAGTCAATTTTTTCCTTTTGAGTGAATCATTTTGCCACCAATTTTGCTTTAAAGGGCTCTACATTTCCCTTAGAATATTTTTTCATCTTAAACACCTATTTGCACCTAAAAAGCTTAACACCTTTAGGAAGCTCCACAAGGTCCCACACATCATTATAATTCATAGAGAGCATTTCATCATTCATTACTTCAATCTAATTATCAAATAGGGCATGATGATCACATATTTGATACATTAATTTTTTTTTTTTATTTTTAGTCATTTACACTCTCTATGTACTTAATTGATTGATTTTGATTATGTTTTGTAAGTTTGACTCAAATTGGAGCTTGTGAATTTTAGCATAATTTACGTCTTACATTATTTCTGTATTTGGGCTATATCTTGGGATGTAGGTGGTCTTTGGAGGTGATTCTAGTGGCATTTGAAAGACAAGAGAGAGTTCTATAACTTTCATGAAGATCTCAAAGGCCCAATCACACGAGTAGATAACTCAAATTGGGGTTGAAGCAAGATCCAGAGTGCTTTTTGAGTCGACAGCAACAAGCAACCTACGTGTACTCTTCATCACAGTTTTCGGGCTAGAGGTTGTCAAATGGGCTGAAATTTAGATTCTGAATAGTTAAGACCCATATCTACAACTTTCATGTTGAACACTTTTCCAGAATCGGACTTCTTGAAGGTGATATTAGATTTGGAAGTCAGAACAGAGGAGCTGTGACTGGGCCTGGGCAGTGTGCAGTAATTTGAACGTATCTGGAGTTATAGAAATGATATTGGACTCAAACCAAAGCCATTTGAAAGCTAAGATCCAGGCCTACAACTTTCATGAAGACCACTTGGTTCAAAAATGACGAATGCAATGACTTCAGAGCTACATGATTTTGGAGACAAGGAATCTCCATAATTTTCCACTCACCAAAAGTCATTTAGCATTTTCCACTCATTTTTCACTCATCCACCCACTAATGACTCAGCTCCCTTGTCATTTTGTATCTCTAATCCTCTATAAAAGGAAGCCTTGGCAGATCATTGAGAGTGTTAGGTGTTAGTTACCAAAATGATGCCATTTTGTTATTAGGTTTTCTTGTAGTAATTTTCCTTTATTCTAAATTAAAGTCATGTTCTTCTTCTTCTTCTTCTCTCTTTCTTTCTTCTTATCTATGAGTAAGTAAGTTTTATTTTACTTGGGTGAAAGGGTGAGGCTCTTGGTAATAAAGTAAGGTTAGATTTATTCTTCTCTTGTGCTTAAATGATTTATATTTTTCTAGTAACCATTAGGAGACGTATTATAATTTGTTTCTTATAATTTAGAAACCATCTTTGTGAAAGAAGAGTTCTTGATTTGTTGTAGACAAAATATTAGCACAATGATTTTGCTTTAACCCATTTATAAGTGGTGGTAATATTTTTAGGAAATATAATATAATTACATATATTATTTTAAATGGACTTTTAATGTTGGCCGATTGGAACCTCCATGTGGAAGAGGATTCTAATTGAGTTATAAAAGGAATTAATCTTACCTTTACTTTATTTACTAAGAGTGGATCTTTTAACTCAAGTAAATAATTTTTACCATAGTAACAAAATATTTACTTCACCTTAATTAATCTTCAACAATTCCTGTGGATCGACCTGGACTGAGAAATTTATTCTTCAGACAACTCTGTACTTGGGTTCAATTAATAACAATTAATCCGCATCAAGTTTGTAGACTTGTTTGAAACTAAAAATTTGCATCAAGATTTTTATTGTTGAGGTTTACATTGAGGACTTGATTTGAAGATTAATTTGGTGTAAAAATTTTGTATATATGTTTTACTTTATTGAACCTCTTTTATTTTAATTTTCGTGCATACTTTCTATTTTTGAAACTCTCCCTAATTTCTCTATAATCTTGATCATTAATGAAATAATCTTTGAGATTTCTCCTCTCTGAGTTTGAGCAAAAAATCAAGGTTATGATTCTAAATTTTTCATATTTTAAATTTGGCTTTGCTTTTATTTTGGATGTTTGATTTTAATTTGATAGATGCATACCTGGGGATTTTATTTTATTTTCTTGATACATATTAACTTAATAGGGGTAACTCTCCCTTTTATTTTTTTGTGTGATTTTATTTTCATGTATTTATTTCACTCTAGAACTTTTTTTGTTATTTTTGAGGCTCATTTTTTTGTTTACTAACTGACTAACATCTCTTTAACTATCTAACTTTTTACTTTATCAAATATCTAACTTTTTATTTTTTCTACTTCTAACATTTTAATTTATCGATACTAATTTTTAATTTTTATCTTATTAACTTATTTGGTGGTTGGTTTATATCATGCCTTTGTTAATATTTAATGGACAATTTATCTTTGTTAGTTTGTACATTTTATTTTTTTGGTAAGTTACTTATTTATGCTTAATTGGTATAAGATTTAAATTATGGTCATTTAGTTAAAGTTAATCCTAATACTTTACATATTAATTTATTTGAAAAATCACACAATCAAAACAAAAAAAATGAAAGTGTATAATGTAAAAGAAAATCAAAGAAAAGCGAAAGGTATTTGCAACCAGAAATTCTAGTCCATCATATTTTATCTTTCCACTCAATGCCAACAATTTTAGATTCAAGTCGGGTATGATTTCTTTACTTCATAATTTCCATGGTTTAGAATGCAAAGCCCATATTTACATCTAAAAGAATTTGAGGAAGTACCTTAGCCCTTTTCATGATCAAACTTGCTAAAGTTGTTAAGCTTAAATTGTTTCCTTTTTCTTTGAAAGATGGAAAAAAACTTGGCTTAACACTTTGAAACCAAGATCAATTGGCACATGGCAAGAAATGCAATGTGAGTTTTTGAAGAAATTTTTCTAACACATAAAACCAATGCTTTGAAAAGACAAATTCAAATTTTTTCCAAAATTTCAATGAAGCATATTTTCAAAGTTGAACGTTTTAAAGATTTGTTGAATTGTTATCCTTGAACATCATGGTTTTGAAAATTTCTTGCTCTATAAGCTTCTCTTTTGAAGGGTTAACATTGGAAACCAAACAAATTGTTAGGAAACAATATGTAATGGTGAATTTCTTAATTCCGAAGAAGCTTTAGTCTTATTTAGACCATTTGGATGAAAATTCTCAATCTTGGCATAGTATTTCATCATTCGAAAATTCAATTAGATTTAACCTTACAAATGCTAGTAAGGAAAATATCATCTTAGTCAAGAAGAACTGAATGCAAGGTTTGCTAGTTTGGCTAGAAAGGTTGAAGCCATGGAATTAAGGAAAGTGAAAGAAATTAAATCTATGCAAAATGAAGAAATTTGTAGCATTTGTGATGAATTGGGACACTCAACAAATGAATGTTCAAAATTTTCTATTTTTAAAGAAGTTGAGAAGAGAGTAAATGCAATGAATAATTTTAAAAATTCATTCACTTCTTCTTTTTCAGATACATACAAAGGGATGGAGAAAAGAGAACTTCAATTGGAGGACCAACAAAGGCACAATTTATGCAACCACCACGAAGAAAGTGATTAACACGGCTCTCGTGTGAAGAATATGCACTTTTTGTCCCACCATGGAATAACCTTGAAGAAACATTGCATGCATTCATGGAAAAGCAAGATGTCATTTTTAATCAAAACACTCAAATCATGATTGACATAACGGGGACACTCTTGCTAAACTTTCTGCACTCACCATTCATGAGAAAGAAAAATTTTCTTCTCAACCTCAACTTAATCCCAAGGGTCAATATAGTCTAAATGATGGTAATTCAGAAAACCAACAAATAGATCAAGTCAAGTCAGTGATAACTCTTAGGAATAGAAAGGTTGTTGAAAAAGTAAGGAGAAAAGAGCCAAGTGTCCAAATCGATGAACTCCTTGAGTGTGAATGAGCTAGAGGATGTGGAAAAGAATCAAGATAGTAGTGATGCTTTGAGCTACCCAAGGAACGTCACGAGGTGATTAAAAAGTCTTGTTAAGTTAGAAAATGATGACAAGGGCCACCATTTTAATAATACGTGATTGATATTCTAGATCATAGATAGGGAAGTTTCTACAACCTATGATTTTGATCCCCTTGAGACTTTTTTTTCTTGTCAATTCTGAATTTGATTCCATGAAGTAATCCCTCTGATGTAGTTGATATTTCTACTATTTTTGATAAAACTCAAGATCATGACACTCGGGCATGGCAACCAAAGTAAAAGAAGTTTATTAAAAAGGTTGGAGCATTCGATAAAAAAGTGTTCCACAAAAATTCTTATAAAATTAATTTGGAAGAAGGTAAATGGTCGTAGTTGAACTATAACTTGAGTTGAAGGATCTAGATGTAGAGAGACTTTGGTAGACGATCTTGTCTACCAAAGTGAGGTAAGTTTTTAGTATTTCATGTTTTATTAGTCGGCCAAAGTGCCTATAAATAGGGTTTTAGAGCCTTTAAATGAGGATGTAAATAGGGAGTCGGCCAACAAAAAAAAAAATTTATAGGGAAACACAAAGAACCAAAAAAAAATGTTTGCATGTTTATTTATTTCATTTTTTTTTCATTTTTTTATCATTGCTAACCATTGTCAAGATGTAGTTATTCTCTTCTCATCTAACTTTTGGTAGTTTGACTTCCCCATTACTTTGTTTAATTTTGTCCCAATAATTTCTTTGATGTATATTAATGATTATTTCTTCTATCTGGATTTAATTATTAACATTGAGGACAATGTTGTGACTAAAGGGGAAGGATAGTTGTGGAAGAAAAACTCTAAATTTTTTTTTAGAACTTGTGTATTTTAATATGTTTTTGTCATATTATGTATTTTAAATCAATATAAAATTTTAAGGATTCTTGCCAAAGTAAGGAGTAAATTTTACTCTATGCGCGCATCTTAGTTGGGGTAGTAACTAGTTTGTATGGAAGTAGCAATTCAAATCAGGAAAATTTGCATTGATTAAGTAAATTGTTTCTTTCTTAAACATCACATCATTGGTTAGGATGTTAAAATTTTTGTGGATTGAGAATGATGGATATATGCCTTATGAGATTTTGAGCTTATCGATGAATGGATTGAACAGCGTAATTCTCTTCTTTCTTGAATGATTTTTCTCATGGAATTGTTACTCTAGAACTTGCTTTGTTTTTTTGAAGCTACATTTTCATAATCATACATAAATATGATTGAGGCAAATTTTCTTGAATTAACCACTTTAACCAAATAGCTAACGTTACATATTTTCCTTTGTTTAATTTCCCTTTGAGTTTTATTTGACCATTCTTTGTTTCTAACTCATTACGTTTATTTTAAATGAAAAACCATATTTAAGGAAACCTTGGGAATAGTATTAGCATTGACTTTATTATTTGATGAGTTCTTGAACAAGTGTGGGATTGCAAGGTTTTTATGGTTATATAAAAAAGAAAAAAAAAGAAAAAAATATGTCTGATATATATTTAAAAAAAACATAATCAAAGATTATTAAAACTACCAATCAAAAGAATGCACATATGTGATATATTAATACCTAAAGTCGAGGGTGGATGATTGGAAATAAGAATAGAAGGATAATGTTCAAGCCTAACAATGAATTCAACCTACCAATTGATCTTCAACAAAACATTAGTGGATATTGGTCATTGTCTGTATGAGGAAGAACTAAGAAATTCTTGAGAAATTTAAGCTGAATGTTCTCAAACATCTTCTCCATTCTAAGAAAATCATAATCTTTTATCTCCGAGGAGTATTTAAATATGTTTATCATATTACTTCCACCTTTACCTTGACCTCATTATAACCTTGAATAAAGTCCTCATGATTTGTGTATATATGTATTATAGTAGCGGAGAAGTAGAAGATAATCAACATGCTTTATTGGTAGTGCAATTTTCATGGGTTGAATAATGTAAAATAGTATACTTTTAAATATGACAACTCCCACTGAGAGTGAATATTATAAAAATCTTATCATTCTCATGACTCAACATTTTCAATTGAAAGATCATTGCTTGTTGATTTGAGATGTGAAGATATGTTACATCTCATGAATGTTTTGATTACTTGAATGATTGGTTGCTCTTCATTTTTAAATATTATTAGAAATTAAGTCTTTTAGAGTGTTTAACTTTTGATTCTGTTATGATTCTTTATTTTTTTTTTAGTTTTGGTCTTGTGTTTTGCCCGGGATATAATAAATTTTCAAGTGTGAGAGAATTTAATGATCACATATTTGATACATTAATAAGCCTTCATTTTTAGTCATTTACATCAATGCATGTACTTAATTGATTGATTTTGATTATGTTTTGTAAGTTTGGACTCAAATTGACTTAATTGAATTTTTCACATAAGATCTTAGGTTATTTCTGTATTTGGGCTATATATTGGGATGTAGGTGGTCTTTGGAGGTGATTCTAGTGGCATTTGAAAGACAAGAGAAGTTCTATAACTTTCATGAAGACCTCAAAGGCCCAATGACATTTAGATAACTCAAATTAGGGTTGAAGCAAGAATGTAGTGCTTTTGCTTAACCTACGTGTACTCTTCATCACACCTTTTCGGGCTAGAGGTTGTCAAATGGGCTGAAATTTAGATTATAAATAGTTAAGACCCATATCTACAACTTTCATGTTGAACACTTTTCCAGTCGGACTGGCTTGAAGGTGATATTGGGTTTGGAAGTCAGAACAGATCAGTTCTTGGGCCTGGGCAGTGTGCAGTAATTTAAACGTATCTAGAGTTATAGAAATGATATTGGAACTCAAACCAAAGCCATTTGAAAGCTAAGATCCAGGCCTACAACTTTCATGAAGACCACTTGGTTCAAAAATTTGAATGCAATGACTTCAGAGCTGCATGATTTCGGAGACAAGGAATCTCCATAATTTTCACTCACCAAAAGTCATTTGGCATTTTCCACTCATTTTCACTCATCCACCCACTAATGACTCAGCCCCTTTGTCATTTTATATCTCTAATCCTCTATAAAAGGAGGCCTTGGCAGATCATTGAGAGTGTTAGGTGTTAGTTACCAAAATGATGCCATTTTGTTACTAGGTTTTCTTGTAGTAATTTTCCTTTGTTCTAAATTAAAGTCATGTTCTTCTTCTTCTTTTTCTCTCTTTCTTTCTTCTTATCTATGAGTAACTAAGTTTCATTTTTACTTGGGTGAAAGAGTGAAGCTCTTGGTAATAAAGTAAAGTTAGATTTATTCTTCTTGTGCTTAAATGATTTATATTTTCTAGTAACCATTATTCGTATATAATTTGTTTCTTATAATTTAGAAACCATCTTGTAAAAGAAGTTCTTGATCTGTTATCAAAATATTGGCACAATGAATGTTTTAACCCATTTATAAGTGGTGGTAATATTTTTAGGAAACATAATATAATTACGTATATTATTTTAAATGGACTTTTAATGATGTAGGAGAGATTGGATCTCTTTGTAGTCAGGATTCTAATTGAGTTATAAAAAGAATTAATCTTACCTTTACTTTATTTACCAAAGTGGATCTTTTAACCCAAGTAAATAATTTTTACCATAATAACAAAATATTTACTTCACCTTAATTAATCTTCAATAACCTGTGGATCGACTCGGAGGTCCCTCGAGAAATTTATTATAATGACGCACTTGGGTTCGCAATGCAACAATTAATCCCGCATCAAGTTTGTAGACTTGTTTGAAACTAAAAGTTGTGCATCAGGGCACTAGTATTTCATCATTCATTGCTTCAATCCAATCATCATTCACTACTTCCTTATAATTTTCTGAATCTGACATGCACCCAACATTAATATCTATCTCTCCCAGAAAAGTATAGTAATCATCAAGGTTGACTGGTCTTCTTTCTCTTTGAGATTGTCTAAGAGGAGGAACTTCAACAGGATGTTCAGGAGCCAGCGGCGATGGTTCTTCTATAACTTCTTATTGTGGTTCCTCATCAACCCTTTCAAATGACGCACCGACACTTCTTTCTTGTATAATAGGAACAAGTACAATAATATTTTCTCCACTAGAACTTGTGCCCTCATCCATAGTAACATTAGAACTCCCCACATCATTCTCAAGAAATTTGGCAGTAATTACTTCAACTATTTTTGTTCCACGGGTAGGGCAGTAGAATCTGTAGTCTTTAACATTGATAGGATAACCAATAAAGTAACACCTGGTAATCTTAGGACTTAATTTTGATATAGTAGAGTCATAGATTTTCACCTCAGCGGCACAACCCTATACATGAAGATGGTTAAGGCTAGGTTTCCTCCCCTTAAACAAATCAAACGAAGTTTTGAGAACAGACTTAGAAAAAACTCTATTTAGTATATACGTGGCTGTTTTAAGGGCTTCTCCCCAAAGGAAATAAGGTACTTTGGACTGACTCATCATAGACCTCGCCATATTAATTAAAGTGCGATTTCGCCTCTCAGCAACCCCATTTTGTTCAGGAGTCCCTGGCATAGTAAATTAGGAAACTATTTCATAGTCCTCAAGGTATTTAGCAAAAGGTCCCTTAAATTATCCAGTCTCACCATGTCTACCATAATATTCACCACCTTGGTCCGACCTTATTATTTTTATTCTTCTACCACATTGATTCTCAACCTCGTTTTTAAATATTTTAAACTTTTCTAAAGATAATGACTTATCATTTATTAGGTAAACATAACCAAAACGAGAAAAATCATTAATAAAAGTAATAAAATATTTATTCTCACACAAGGTTAGTTTCAAAGGATCACAAATATATGTATGAATTATTTCTAAAAGTTCTTTACTACGTGTAGAACCCTTTCTACTTGCTTTGATCATCTTTCCTCTTATACAGTCTACATAATCTCCAAAATCTATAGAATCAAGTGAAGGTAGCATATTATCTTTTATCAACCTATTAATCCTATCCTTAGAGATATGACCTAGATGCCTATGTCATAAAGATAAGGAGGTGTCTTTGATTAGTGCCCTTTTGTTTCCTATAGTTTGAACATGTAAGGAATTGAAAACATTGAAATCAAGATTTAAACGATATAAACCATTAGATTTAATAACATTGCCTACAAGTTGGGAACCATAAGATAGAAGACAAGATCCATTATTGAAATTAAAGGAAAAAATCACAATTGTCAAGTTTGGACAAAGAAATTAAATTCTGCTTCATAGATGGTACATATAAGGTGTCTTTCAAATGTAAAACAAATCCTGACTCTAACTTTAATTCAACTTGTACTATAAACTGAACATTGACTTTATTTCCATTCCCTACAAACAAATTGACTTCATCATCACTTGGCTTTCGCTTGCTCTTGAACCCCTACAAGGAATTAGTAACATGAATAGATGCTCCAATCAATCCACCATGAATTCAAAGGAACATCTACCAAACTAGATTCATAGCAAACGAAAGCTAATGACTCACCTTGAGTTTTCTCTTTAATAAAAGATTTGAAGGCTTGACAGTTTAATTTCTTGTGACCTACAGACTTGCAAAAACAACACTTCAACACATTCTTATGAATATTAGGTTTTGGACCAAGTGGCTTGTGAGATGGACTGGGCCTATTGTCATACCCATTCCTACACTAAGGCTTCTTCTTCTTTTTTTTAAAAAATATTTCTTATGGTGTGGCTGAGAAATTAAATTCACATTTCTAGAAGTCAAATGGTTCATCATATCCTCTTCTTGTGCACAAACAGATATTAAGGTATTAATATTTCACTCTTCCTTTTGCGTATTATAAGATGTTTTTAAGGCATCAAACTTAGTAGGTAGGAAATTTAAAGCATAGTGAACAAGAAAAATATTAGTTATAGGGCACTTAAGGTCGCTAAGTTTATTGGCAATGGTTATCATCTTCATAATGTGTTGCCTAACACCACCAACTCCATCATATTTCATGTTAATAAAGGTTTCCATCAATTGACCTGTTTCGACTTTTTCAGATACTGTGTACCTTTCCCCAATGGAAGCAAGAAAAGTTTTGGCATTATTGGAATATGGAACTGCTTTCACAAGTGTCTCATCAATGGAGCGCTTGATCAACATTAAAGCCTTGCGATTAGTTTTTGTCCACTTCTTGTGATAAGCTTTCTACTTATTAGTGCTTTCGGCAGTTAGTGCAGCGCGCTCATTTTCTCTAATGACTATATCAATGTCCAACAAGTTAAGAGTCAATTCAATATCATCCTTTCATTTCTTATAATTGTTTCTAGTCAAAATCTCAAATTGGCTTGCAGTATTAGACAAGGAAAAATGACTGGAGCTAAAAAAATAATAATTAAGAAAATGATTAATAACATGAGCAATTATATTAATGACAATTACTGAAATAGAGATTTAATACATATAATATAAACTCTCTTGTGGGTAGAGTATATATCATATAATAACAACAGTTACAAAAATTCTAACACCTGTGGGTATAAAGAATTTAACTATAAATATCATCCCAAAAAACAATAATATGTTACAGCAAAATAATTTATGAATTTATTACCCATGGGTAAGTTTAATTCACAAATTAATTAAGTAACACAACATCTCAAAAAATTATTCATAAGTAACCCTATCAATTTCAGTAAATAATCCACAGTGGTGGCATATATTCAATTCAATTAATAGAGCCCTAAACATGGATAAATTAATAATAGCCCAAGTAATCATCTTTTAACATATTCTTTAATTGTCTTAATGTATCTAGAGAGTGCATTACCCAAACTTAACAACTAGGGAGAGTGGCTATCATAGATAGATTTATCATAATATTAAAATATTTTTCATGTTTGCAATCACTAAAAATTGATTTTCCCAAATGCCTAATATGAATAAACAAGAAATAAATTAATATTAAATATTTTTAATAGCCATAAAATTATAAAACCTACATAAATAAATTCTAGTTATCAACACAAGTGTATAGGAAAAAAACAGAACTCAAAACGGAGCTGCCACGTGTCTTCACACACCTCACGCGCCTGGCAGAGCGCGTTGGCTTCGTCCCACGCGCACTGTTCATCCTCTTCCTCCAACTGGGTCGTTACGACCCGTTTCTCTGCTAAATGGGTTCTGACTACCCGGTTTGTGATCCAACGCCATTGTTGACTAGTTTTTGACGTGGTTTGATCCCCAAATGATTGGGTCTTCCTCCAGACATGATTTACTACTATTTTGGATGATTTTCATGAAGACAACCATGCAAGCATGGATCGTTTAGGATCCAAAAATGTGAAAACGGGTCTGCTCAAACCCAGTTTGAAAAATCACGTCCCTCTCCATTTTTGAACGTGTTTTGAATGTCTCTAAGGCCTATATTCATTCCTAAACATGTTCTAGGATGAATTTAGACAATTATCATAAATAAAAACAAACAAAACAATGATTTAAAATCATCATGTATTCTTGAAGTTTGCATCCACGGAGTTTAATGTGGGTTCTAAGTTTTTCAGTCATTTACAGTGACTTAAAATGACTAATGACATCTAAAAAACTTACAAAAAACATAATTAAATTATTCTCATCCTATATTCACATACCCATGCATAAAGAATACAAGTTATAAACCCTAAAATCATAGGTTCTCATGTAATCATGTATCTAAGGCTCAGATACCACATGTAAATATTAGAATGCTCATTACTAACAATGTCTCTAGATCATAGATCATAAATTTAGAACATCATATTAATAATCAAATGTGTACCTCTTGTAGACATCTTGTTCTTCTTAAGTTTTCGATCAAGAAAAGACTAATGATTGTACACACTTTATGGACTACAGGAATCAGGATCTTCCTCTCTCCCCCCCCTCTTTTTTGGATGAGGCAATAGTAGTTTGTGAGTCAAAGATCATATCACTTGTCTTGAAAAGACACACATATATATAGAGGGAGTGGAGAGGGGAGCTGCCCCTTCGCTGAAGAGTTATCTTGTTCCACCCATCATGGAATCAAGCAACTAGGCCTCACACTTTTTCAAGCACACATACTATTTGAACTCGAAGTCTAACATGTGATTTCTAATAAACCCATTAATCATAATATAAAATAGATTTCAGGAAACATCAAGTTACCATTCAACCAGTTTTGACAAATAGATAAATCAATAGAAGTCTAAAATCATAGAAAAATTTCTAACAGAGTAACGATGACACGCCACATGGCCTCTTTTTCTTTCTCCTGTAACTAACTCCTCTTGGGGTGCTTTGAGTGCTCTTATAAGAACCTTTTTGAAGGGAAGCAAGCTATGAATCATAGACAAGGACACGGGACATAGGGACACACTAAATTAAAAAAAATTATAGGATACAAACACGACAATATATATATATATATATATATATATATATATATATATATATATATATATATATATATATATATATATATAATCAAATTAAATTAAAGAACTTAGTTTATGTATATATATAATTACAAAATTTAAGAAAAAAGATTCATAATTCATTAATACAATTTCTATAAGCTTGAAGATTTACAATATCTTAATATATGTTATATGTGCTAATATTTGCTATCTAGTAAGCCCTTCTTAAACAATATGAAGCATAATTTCTATTGACATTTTTTTTCTTAAATCAATTGACTAATCATGTACAAGTACATGTTCATCCAAAAAAATTAACTAGAAGGAATAGTGATGTGAGGCAAGCTTCGGTGATGATGAAGTGGACGGCTTGGTATGAGTAGAAGTAGAAGCAACAGATAAAAATAGTAGTGTGTGAAAAGATAAAACTTAAAAACCTAATAGTAACATATGAAAATATAAAACTTAAAATATTGGTATGTGAAAATAGTAGCTTGGGACTTCAATCATGTAATTGGGCTTGGATGAGTTATAGACTTATTAATTGGACATTAGTTATAGAAACTAATTTTTTCTTTAAAAAAAATATTAATGGGTCATGTCCAAGTCGTGTCCTATATGTGTCCAAGTCGTATCATTAACATGTCCGAGCATATCCAAGTCGTGTTCAAGACCTGTCTAAACCAAAAAAAAAATTTTTTTAATCAGACATATTCAGATACATAAGACATGTGTGTCATACGTGCGTCCTCATGTGTCATACACGAATACATGTCTGATACGAATACATATCTAACATATTGATACGCCTCAAAAATGATGTGTCTATGCTTCACAAGAAACAAGTGATGTCAAGTGACGTATCTAGGCCTTGGGCCTAAGTACGGTCCACAGCTTCTTAGCTTTGAATGATGGAAGAGTGAACAAGGTAGGTGAGCTTGGATCTCTAATACTGTCCATAGCCACCCATCTTAGAGTGATGGAAGAGTGAACAAGTTAGGTGAGCTTGGATCTTTAATACAGTCCACAGTCGCCCTACTTGGAGTGATAAAAGAGCCAACAAGTTAATTTAGTAGTAGTGTAACTTGAATACTGATCCTACATAATTATTATCCATCTACAAGGTACAAATCATAAATAATTAGTAATTTATGACCCATTGGCAATCTTTGCAAACAATTTTAGCTTTTAACCGATCGTCCTACACACCTTTCTCTTTATCGCTTATTTATCGATCATCTTTCACACCTTTAGTAACACTTTTTTTACCGATCATCCGGCACACCCTTCTCTTTATCGCTTATTTATCGATCGTCTTTCACACGCTCTTCAATAACTCTCTTTTACTAATCATCTCTTGTGAACCTGATCCCTAAATGAAGATTATAAATTTTGTTATATACAAACCTTGTGGAGTCAATGAATAATCAAGTAAAAAAGTGAATAAACAAGTAAAGAGAATGCTTTAAGTCTTATCTCATTCCAAACATCATCTTACTATTTATATCTGCTTAATACATTAGATATTTATTTTTCAAAGGTTGACTGTTGGAACATTTGCTTTGAACCCTTGAGTATTCTTGTCTTTGAGGGTCTCATTCAGTCATTCCTATCGTTGTTGTAAGGCAGATCATCACCACTATCATTAATAGATCGGCCCTAAACTCGATATCCCTCAACAATTTCAGCAGCTGTCTCAGCTTATCCAAATTCCTTTCGATCTCTTTCGGTAATTTCAACAGCTGCTTCCTTGTATGCATGAGAAGGGATGCTTTCTTCTCATTTAGGTCAGCAACTACTGCCCAAAGGCTTGCAAATTACGAAATGTTTTAAAATCATATACAAAGGATGCATGATAATTGATTAAAAAACAAAACAAAACCAGCTGGTGGTTGCAGTTCTGATAACCTCAAACAAGGTTTTTCCTCTGTCCATGAAGTAAGAAAAAGGTCTTTCTCTCAAAGCTAAAGAAGTGGATGAATCCTTGCTTTGGCATTATAGATATGGCCACTTGAATTATCAAAGTTTGAAGGAGTTGCAACAAAAGGAGTTGGTGATTGGCCTTCCCTCAATAAAACACCAGCCATGGTGTATGTGAAGGATGTATTTATGGAAAGATGTATAGATTTTCTTTTCTAACTTCATCTTGGAGAGCCAAAGAACCATTATAGCTTATCCATGCAAATCTTTAGGGCCGCACAAGAACTCCATCTCTTGGTGAAAAGAAGTATTTCTTGTTCTTCGTTAATGACTATTCTAGAATTATGTGAGTTTATTTTCTTGAGCAGAAATCATATGCTTTCTCAAAGTTTTTGGAGTTTATGGTCCTTATAGAAAGACAAAGTGGACAGAAAATCAAAACTTTAAGGATTGATCATGGTGGAGAGTTCATTTACAACCTTTTATGGATTATTGCAAAGAAAAAGGCATTCAGAGACAACTTTCTGTTAGTAGAAGTCCTCAACAAAATGGTGTGGCTGAGAGGAAGAATGGAAGCATTGTTGAAATGGCTAGGAGTATGATAAAAGCCAAAGGACTTCCTAACAACTACCAGGCTGAGGCTATTAACACAACTGTTTATCTTGTTAATAGGTCATCATCAAAAGCTCTCACCAATCAAACACCTTATGAAGCATGGCACAAGAGGAAACCAAAGATTGATCATGTAAAAGTCTCTGGTTGTGTGGCATGTCATTTCATTCATCCCCAAGACAGAGAAAAACTTGATGAGAAGGGAGAAAAATGCATTTTCCTTGGCTATAATGAAGAATCTAAAGGCTTCCGTTTGTACAATCCTAGTACCAAGAAGTTTTTTGTCTCTAGAGATGTGATTTTTTATGAAACAAAATCTTGGAAGCACAAGAATAAAGAGACTTATGCAGATGCATGCATTTTTAGAAGTGTTGGGAGAAATTAGCAAGCTCAAAATGACAAGTCAATACCTGAATTACCTATTAGACCATAACTAGAACCAGAATTTACAGTAGAATCAACTTCTGACTCACCTCCTAGAAAGGCCAGACCACTGCATGAAATTTATAACAATGTTGCTTTCATTGTTCTTGAGCCACAAAATTATGAAGAAGCAGCAAAGGAAGAAGCATGGAGGAATGTTATGGATGAAGAGATGAAGATAATTGAGAAGAATCAAACTTGGCAACTAGTTGAGAAGCCAAGAGACAAAGACATTATTGGCCTAAAATGGGTATTCAAAACCAAGTTTAATGATGATGGCACATTTCAAAAGTACAAGGATAGACTCATTGCAAAAGGATACACACAACAGCTCGTCATAAACTTCAATGAAACATTTGCACTCGTTGCTAGAATGGAGACCATAAGAACTCTTATTGCTCTTGTTGCGCAAATAAAACTTTTAGTCCAACAATTAGATGTGAAATCAGCATTTCTCAATGGAGAACTCGAAGAAGAAGTGTACGTGAAGCAACCACAAGGTTATAAGGTTCAAGGGCATGAAGATAAGGTGTATCACCTTAAAAAGGCTCTGTATAGCCTAAAACAAGCACCACAAGCTTGGAATTACAAGATAGATGGCTATTTTCAATAGAATGGTTTTCAAAGAAGTCCAAGTGAGCCCTCTCTTTACATCAAAACTCATGGTTCTCATGACTTTTTAATTCTTTGCTTATACATTGATGATTTGATTTATATAGGAACTAATGAAGTTTTGATTGAAGAATTCAAAAAGACCATGATGAACTAATTTGAGATGAAAGATTTAGGTCTTATGAAGTATTTTCTTGGCATGCAAGTGAAGCAAGAACATGGGAAAATTTTTCTTTCTCAAGAAAAGTATGCTACAGATTTATTGAAGAAGTTTCGCATGGTTGAATGCAAACCAGCACCTACTCCAATGGGTGTTAATGAGAAGCTTTCGAAGGAAGATGGCAAGGAGAAGGCATATCAAACCTTGTACTAAAAGCTTGTCGGATCACTTATTTACCTCATTAATACAAGGTCGGATATTGTCTATGTTGTTAGCATTATATCTCAGTTTATGAGTGACCCTAGCAAGCATCACTATGCAGCAGCCAAGCGGATCTCAAGATATGTAAAAGGCACCAAAGGCTATGGTATTTTATACCAAGCAAAAGAAGATAGCAAGCTAATCGGTTACACCGGTGATTGGGTTGGTTCAATTGATGAAAGAAAAAGCACATCAGGTTACTTATTTTTCTTAGGAAGCAAGGCTATCCCATGGTCATCTAAGAAGCAGAAGACCATTGCTTTATCCTCAGTTGAAGTTGAATACACTGCTGCTACTAGTTCAGCATATGAAGCTATTTGGCTAAGAACAATTTTGAAGGATATGAAGAAAGACCAAGGCTCCTCCACTACAATATTTTGTGACAATATGTCTAGTATTTCTACGACGAAGAATCTGATTTTCCATAACCGCACCAAATGCATTGAGCTCAGGTTTCATTTCATTAGAGAGAAAGCTGAAGAAGAGGAGATTGAGCTCAGGTATTGCAAGACCGAAGATCAATTGGCAAATATGTTTACAAAACCAATTTCTCAAGACAAGTTTCTTCACTTTCGAAGCAAGCTTAGCATTCAAGAATTTTCAGAATCAAGAGGGGGGGTTAGAAGTTAATTCAAAAATTCTAAGTGTCATAGTTAATTCCACAAATTCAGGCACTATGCTAATTAGGAGTTATTTCCATAAATATGGCAATATGCATTTACTCTAGACTTATGACTTTCTATTTCTTGACTATTTCAATCCTAGAAGTACCATATAAAAAGTAGCTGTATGTGTCTATTATAATTAGAATTCAAATATAAGAATATTTACATATCGGTTTCCTCCACTCTTTCTTCTGTTGTCCTTTTGTTCCAAAACCTTAGAGGTAGACTAGAATTTTCTAACAGACTTGGATTCTATGATTTGGCAACTTTTAGCATTGTTAACTAAGTTGTTTTTTTTAACCAAATGGATCCCACTTTTTGTGTTTATTTAAAGGTAAATTCTTTTCATACACTTCTCCCAAAAGCTTTACTGCTAACATTTTATGGGAGGTTGAAAGATCCTTGAAGGCTCCAATTAGATGGTCTATAGGTACAGATTCTGGTATCACTTATTGTTTTTTAATATCCTTGGATCCCCAGTTTACCTCTAGAGCTTTACTTCATCTCCACTCCTAAAAATACCAAAAGTGGAATTTTTCTGGTGTCCCAATTGATAGACCCAATATCTGTCAAGTTGAAAGAGGATCTAGCTCAAAGTCTGTTTGAACCACTGCTTGCCAATCCCATTTTTAACCTTCAAATTATTCTGGCAAGGATAAATTAACTTGATGGGTTGTAGGAAAGGTGTTTAAATAGTTAACAATGGATACAAAAATTGTTATGGATATTATTCACCCCACAAACATTTCTTAGGCCAACGGATGAAGTAAACAAATCTGGAATCTGGAAAGATTAAAGGTAGCTCATGCTGCCTTCCAAAATCAAAATTTTGCTATAGAAAGTGCTGAATAATCTACTTGCCACTCGAGTTAATTTAATATATAGACATATGCACGAGGATAGTGGCTATCTAGAGTGCAGCTCCATTAATCTGAGATTAAGATATCCATATGTTCACTCAATGACAGGCCGTGTGGATTTTAAGATCAACAGAAATAGCAGGTTCTAATATGTTTGAATGATGACCTGATTTGTACAATCACAGATACATTGGCTCTACTCCTAGAAGCTGACAATAAATAATAATTAAGGTAATTGATCAATGTAAGGAACGTTGTAATTTATAAACTTTTGGCTGTTTATTCTCCTCTTTGTTTTCTCATCTTTGATCTGATGGCTGAGTTGTCAATTTTTTCACGATGAATTCAAATGATTCCAAAATTATTGGGTTCGAACGGGACAAACAGGGATGGTAGAAATCAGAAATCCTAAGGCCTATCATAAAACTGCCAGTTTTGGTGCTTGCAAAGTCACCATTTTTGCTGTTCCACCAATGGCTGAAATCTATTATCATGGTAATTTTACAAGAATAATGTTTAACAACTAAACATGTAATTTTTTTTTTAACATTGTATAGATCTATGTAGAATGAAATAAAATGTAATGAACATGTCTAACATCAAAAGAAAAAAAAAAAGGAAACTTCAATATGTTCCACATAAATATAAGAAAATTAAGAGAGTGAAATCTAATAAATTCATGGTTTATTATTTTTTATTCTTTTGTTTTAACAAAATTTAAATTCTAACAAAATTCATGGTAAGAAATATTTTCGAGTGCACTTCTGCATTAATCGAAACTATCCCTTTCAATCCCTTTCCTTAATGATTCTAAAATTGCACCCCTTAAGCTTGTTAAAGACAGAACATATCCCTTCGACTACTAAGAAGACAAATAGCCAATCCCTTGAGTTACAAACTTATTTTATTTTAATACAACCCATGAACTGCCCATTTTCTCAGTTTCTCACTAACATTTCAATTGCCTGTAATTAGGTCCATGTCGCATTGTGCTTGCACTCCACCACACAAAATTTGGTCACACTTAATAATATATTGATGTATTTTTTCACCCTCTATTAATAATATAGGACCAATAGAGAAAGAAACAAAGAATCTAATAATATAATCAATAATTTAGTAAATTTAATAATCAATAATCAACAATCATCTTCAATATTTAATAGAGAATATTTATAACTTTCTTATAAAAAAACCTAATCTTAACTAAAATAGATAATAGATTAATTATATTTTAATTCAAAATCTTAATATAATGAACTAATAATAACATTTGGGATTTGATAAAATCTTTTTAAAACTAAAATCATAATTATAAAACAGATAAAATCTCTAAAAATATGAAAAAGTAAAATCCCTAAGTAACATAATTATCTATGAAATCTTAAATTATCAAAATCATAAATAATCCTAATATATTACATATCATTCCCCCCATTTGAGAGGACTCTATCCTCCAGAGAATTAGAAAGCTGATACTCCTCCAAAGGAAGAGACTCAGGACGACGAGTGCGTGCGGCTTCCTTTGCAGATGGAATTTTGGTGGTTCACAGATCGAAGGCTTTCAATTCTGATGGTGGCGGTCATGGTTCAAATTGAGGTGAGAATGATAGCGTTTTGAAGACGTCCGTACAGTTGTGTTTATTGGCGAGTTATGCAGAGATCTGGTAAGCGGTTTGCAGCAAAACAATTTTAGCTATGAAAATATTTGCTTTCAAACAGCTTAAAATATGGGGATCAACAAGGCTCGAATACCAAATTTATGTAAGACCAATAAAGATAGGAACAAAGAACCTTCGGAGTTTCAAAGACATTCAGTGCCAAGAGACTTGTCTCAAAGTAAGAATATAATCCACTGAATTCAATAATCAATAATTAACAACCATCTTCTAAAATCCGATAGGAGGATATAACTCTCAAGATTCTAAAGGTAGTCGTTGTCAAGAAATTCAATTTCAAAATACGAATATAATCAACTAAATTCAATAATCAATAATCAACAATTATCTTCTAAAATCTAATAAAAAGGTAGTTATAACCTTCTTACGAAAAAACAAATTTTAACTAAAATAGATAATAAATTAATCTTATTTTAATTAAAAATCTTGATATAATTAACTAATGATAAGATTTAAAATTTGATAAAATCTCTTTAAAACTAAAATCCTAATTATAAAATAGATAAAATCCTAAAAATATAAAAAAAAAATAAAATCCCTAAATAACATAATTATCTATAAAATCATAAATTATCACAATCATAAATAATCCTAATTTATACATCATTTAAGCATCAATAAAAAAATAAAATATTTTCTATAATCTATCCCCTTTCTATTTTGGTTTACCTTTTCTTTCCATATAATCAAACAAAGTAACTAGTATATCTTGGCAATGTTGATATGGCGAGGGAATTTCATATAATCGATGAAGGTATAGTTTATATTTTTTTTCAAAGCATTTAGTTAAGCTCAATAGTAAAATGATCCCAGTCAAAAAAAAAAAAAAAGTCGAATGATCGAAAGTCATGTCAAACGTATACCAAAGTGTCTGCAGATGTAACGGTAACTTATTTTCTATTGCAACGAAATCAGAAGAAAAATTCAGTAAGGCACCAGAGATGTATACAAGAATGTGATCTTCTGACGAATAGTTTAATTATGATAAATGGGTTCTCCAGAAAAATGGAAGGTATGTTCAAAGTATTACAAAAAAAAACAACCTTAAACAATTTGATTTCTTCTTTATCGACTATCAACTGCACATAATTTAAATATGCATGAACAAATATCAAAAGCTACAACAAAAGAATTACAAGACAATCACAACATTCCCACCAGGCTTGTTTTTGGTTGAGCCAGGAGAGTGACAAGAGTTATTCAATCTGCCAGCTTTTATTTCTCTAGCAGTTAATTCCACACTGCTCAACATCAGGACCAGTGATGTTTGTTGTAAATGGATCAATTCGGACCCATAACAGAGAGAAAATGGATGCAAGCAGAATGGACCAGACCACCACAATGGTTGGTGTTCTGTTCTGGCGTCCCATGAGACCTTTGAGGAAAGGGTAGAGATGGACGATCACCCAAAATGCAAAGAAAAGCTTACCAAAGAGGGGACCCCATGACTGGTAGCCACTGTTAATGGCATAGGAGATCCCTGCAACAACCCCCACCAAGTTTATGATGAGAAGAGTTGTGGGTGGAATGAGAAGGGTTGTCCATTTAAACATGTAGAGTTCTGCGAAGTCTCCATCTTCATCTGATGCTTTTGAGGTAACAGTGAAGTTAGTATCAATTCCAGCAAGCACTTTGAGTAAACCTTGGAACACAGCAAAAAGATGGGCTGAAACACCACCAATAACCCAAAATTGTTCATTTCTCCACCACTCATCAATTCCAACACCACTCCATCTCATCTCAAGGATTCCCGTTGCAAAGATGGAAAGAAAGAGAGAGATAAACCATATACTTGCAATGTTACTAATCTGCAAGCAATACCAAAATAAGTTACAATATTGCCTGACACAAGATGACATTTTGAGAAGTTACATGTTTTCACAAGAGATGTTTCAATTTACAAGGTCTTGAATGCCAGTTTAGAAGTAGGATAACCTAGTGAATATATTTCCAATTTTGGATGAATTAACCAAAAGACTTCTTAATCAAGAAAAAATATGAATCATCTATGAACATTGTTAATGAAACATTTGGATAATCATCCTTAATTGGAAACATGTTTACTAGCATATCCTATATTGTAATTCCACCCATAAAAGAAATAACATGAAAGTTGCAACATTTTCATAAACATGTAATCAGTCCTCAACAATCAACACGTTGATAACTGGCATCAAGAAAACAAACATTGATAGCCTCTGGTCCTCTGTAAAGCCTCCTATTGCCAATCACTTCATCTCATGGTTTATTATAAATGATGATCGATTATTGTCTTACTGTTCTTCTACTCTCTCTCTCTCTCTTCCCTCTCTCTTTCATTCACTCTGTTAATAATAATAATAATAATAATAATAATATTATTATTATTATTATTATTATTATTATTATTATTTATTTTTTGCTTTTAGTTATCTGGAGGAAAAATATCCCACCCATAACCATAATCAGGTAATGCAGGAAACTTAGAAGAATGAATCACTGAGAACAATCTCCAAATTAAGACTACAAGGAACATGCTATTTACAGAATTATATTTATGAAGAAATCACAAACCTGTGGAATAATGAACTTGTTAGTCAGAAGACAGACAGCAGGTAAGGTACAATACATGAGAAGGGGAATGGAAGTGATTGGATAGATTGTAGTGTTCACATATGCGAACCTCTCCACCCACTTTAATTTTCCACTATAACCATACCAGATGGGACAGTGTCGACTTAGAAGAATTTCCACTGAACCTAAAGCCCATCGAAGCACTTGGTTCAGACGATCAGAAAGATTGATAGGAGCGGAACCTTTAAATGCTGGAAGCTTGGGCATGCAGTATATAGACCGCCAACCACGGGCATGCATCTTAAATCCAGTAAGAATATCTTCTGTGACAGAACCATAGATCCATCCTATCTGTGGAACAGAAGACAAATAGTTATTATCTTTGAAGATAATTATATAAATCCGTCCTGTTTTTAATATAACACGTAGATGTGGTCATTACAATATGGGCACCCATATTCAATACAGAAATGCAAAATACGCTAAAGAAAGGTTGAGACACAAACAAATCTGCCATGTGAATTTTAAATCAGCTTTGTTTTTATCCTGAGTGAAGAAACCACAAAAACTGGGAAGGTCACATCTACGCATAGTGGCATGGAGAAAAGTTCAACAAAAATTGGTTATGTAGGCAAAGCTCCCCATTTCTAAGGATGGGAGGTGGATCGTGGATGAGATGTTCATAGTATCAAGCATTTAAGTGCTTTTCAAGAGTGGATCCAGGCTAAAGCCTATAGCCCTCATCCCTTCCTCTCTTTCATTCAATAAATCAATAAGAAACAGGTAGGGAAAAAATGACGCCTCATGCAAAATCTCACAATACTTAGAATAGAAGAGGTTTTAAATGACAGCACCAGACTGATTCATGCTGCGGAAAACCCCACTCCTAACTCCCTCGTTCTCATGCCAGCATAGTTCAATTTCAAGCATGACTCAAATCATAAAAGATCCACTTGGATGCCTTCATGTAAAATATCAATATCATTACAGGGCAGTCTTGCCTATTTTATACAATAACAACAACAACCAAAGCCTTTTCCCACTAGGTGGGGTTTAGCTACATGGATCAAAACAACTTGACCGTTCTATCATAAACCAAATCTTCTGAGAAGCCATTTAAATCTAATCTTGCCTATTTTATATTTAAGTTAAATTTATTGGATCTGTGGTCTCTCAATGCACTAAACTGTTGGCATTTGGCAATAATCTGATCAATGGGAAGCGACTTGGAACAAGAAACATAAAAGAGCATTAAACGTGAGGTAACATCATACCTCACTTCCCCATTCAGTTTTATCTTCATAACCACAGCTGATAACATGAATAGCCTCCTTAAGAAGAATTTCTGGAGTAGCAGACTGAGGAACACCACCATTTTCCATAAGTGTAGAGGCAACAAAAACAGCAGACTGACCAAACCTTTTCTCGAGGCTCATTTGTGACATGAGTAGTGTTTTCTCATCATCAAACCCAGCACCTGAAAAAAAAAAGATTGTACAAGAGAAGGAAAGGGCTAAATAAGTAAATAGTTGAAAGAAACTCAAAATAAATTGCTATGAAAATTATGCACCAAAGAATTTCTAAAAAAAAAGGGAAAATGTGCAGGGTTGATCAGGTAAATACAGATGGGCCAGTCAATTTAAGATATTATAGGAAGCGAAGTTGAAGCTCCCATTGAATCTGGAAAGCAAGCTACCATACTCTTCTTTTCAGAAATGGAATGACAATAGATTTCACAATCATCATATAATTACATGTGGCAAATATAGTTTAAATGGTTGACCTACCAATGAAATGTACACAGAAGGCAATAAAAAAAAATCGACAGGCATACCTTCGACTCCTTCTTCTATATCCTCTAGACTGAAGATGGGCACAGTTGGGTCAACATGCTTGCTAGATTTTTTCTTATCGGAGCCTTTCTTGCTAGATTTTGAACTCTTATTTCGATTTCCACCACACAGTGAAGAAAGTAACCCAGGCTTTTTATGCTTGGGTTTAATAGGAGGTTCATAACCATATAAAGCTGTTCTATTAAAGACACATCCAGTACCCACATAAACAGGGCCTTGAATACCATCCAAACCTCTCAAATTTATCTGTTCAGAAACAGACAAGAAAGGGAAAATAAGTATCGCAAAGAAGTTAAATCACATACATGTAAAGTACAAGGGATGATACATGCTTCAAGAATCAAAACCAGTAAAAGAAGTTGAATATCATTAACATAAATCTTTTATCTAAAACACTAACAGAAATCAAATGACTATGGTGTAATATACTTACATCAAAGAAAACAGTATTACGGTTGGCATATCGATCATTCCTATCAATACCATCAAACCTTTGAGGAAACTGGACATAGCAAACATTTTTCCCAAGGTTGGGATCCATCATAAAGCACATAGCTTCCCTCAAGGCCTTGCTGTTGTTTATGTAGTGATCACAATCAAGATTCAATAAGAAAGGTCCATTAGTAAGGACGGCTGATACTCGAACCTGAAACAGTTATATTAATATTAATAACCACTTGTGAGATAAGTATATGGGTGGAGATAAGTAATTTTCACATTTTCTATAGTAAACACCACTCACAAGTGCATTCATGGCACCAGCCTTCTTGTGATGTTGGAACCCTGGACGTTTTTCACGAGAAACATAGACTAAACGTGGAAGTTCATTACCCTCAGTGTCAAGTCCTCCACTTTGGCCCAAGAAAACCTGCAGATAGAGAATGCAAACTTAGTGAACGACATGCTCAAAACTTCCTCAAATTCCCAACCAAAATCTAACAAAGGCATGGCATAAGACTTGCTCATATGTACTTAACTACAGAAAGTAAGAAATACACGCAAATATCATTCACAAGAGTAAACTTTAGAAACAACTGGTAAATGGTAATATACATAATTTCATCACTCTAACATTTACTCCATCTAGGTAGACGAAACTTTGAGAGATAATTCCGAAAATAATGAATGAGGCACAACAGGCTGTAAGAATTCTTAATCATGAGAATTCGACCAACCAAAAAATAAATAAATATGTAAACTACCTGGATCATTCCTGGATGGTCTCTGGTGTTGTTTCCAGGCCATGGCGTACCATCTTGCATCACCCATCCTTCTTCAGGAACTTTCTGTGCCTTTGAAACAAGTCCATTGACACGAATTTTAAATTCTTCATATTCTCTCTGTGAAACAGAAAAAGGAAGTAACATTAAAAGATGTATGAAACTTGATTAATATGTAGCACACATACATGCCCAGACAGCAGAATAATCCATTTGAAAGTCAATCTCTTACCTTCATTGCTCTACGATCTTTGACAAATGATGGTTGAACCTTATCTTTCAAGTAGTCAATCTTCTGTGCAAAATACCACTCAGGTGCCCTGGGTTCAATGTTATATTTCTTGCAGAAAGGAACCCATTTCCTTCCGAATTCTGACGTCTCAGCCAGAGCTTCAAATGTCAACATAGCAGCACCATCATCAGAAACATAGCAGGAGACCTTATCCACTGGGTAGTCAACAGCCAGAATAGATAGTACAGTATTGGCAGTCACAAGTGGGGGCTCCTTTAATGGATCAACAGTACTGACAAAAATGTCAACAGCTGCTAGCTCTGATGGTTCCCCTTCCCGGTCATATCTGCAGCTCACATGGATTTTGTATTAAAAGAATATCAGAATGAAAAGGAAAAATTATGAAACATGTCAAATGATTATTTCCTTGTACAGAAAGGGAAAGTCATGATAGTCAAGAAAGGCCCTACCTTAGTGCAAGCCTATCAAGATATGTTTCACGGTTCACAGGACACCATTTTTGGAATTGATCCAATATCCAAGATATGGCAAACCAAATCTCACATATAACTGATATCAACCACAATGCAAATGCATTGGGCACAGGATTTGTTATTCGATAATGCAAAAAAATGCAGAGGATAACCAGCCGCAAAACAATGACCATACGGTATGGATTTATCCTAGATGATGGAATAGAAACCTTCCTGGAGAGAGGTTGCCGAGCTTCATCATTCCTGCATAATAATAAATAAAAAATTATATAGTCCTGTATTACACTGATATCTGAAGAAAAGGGACAACCATTGGGTCCATACATAAGAGACTTGATTGAATGACTTTGCTTACTCAACAAACAACTATAAGAAGTTTTTATAACAGAGTTGATCACAAACCCTCCTGGTATCAATCATGATATATTACTAAATGAGATTCTTAACTGCTGTGAAACAGAATAGCAATAAATATGGTATAAATCACAACACATTCAAAACAGCCCTTTGATAATAACAGAGCTAGGACTAAAGAGGCTTACAACAGAAATAGAGTAGCATATATTCTTATAAAAATTAAATAAAGAAGTACTCACAACAAGGAATCATCCACAAGCACATCAGTACTAGCATCAATATCTCCAACTCCTCTTTCAGAAGTAGCTTGGCCAGTACTCATTGGAACAACATTCTTATCTTGCTTCATTTTCCAGCCATCAACTCTTTCTTTCCATGCTACATTCCCCAATCCTGGATCCACAACCCTAATATTTGCTGCACAAGGAATATAACCAAACACCTCAAATCACTATCAGATAGATAAAGAAATATAACAATTACAATATACGAAAATGTGCTTAGTAAGAGAGAGAGAGAGATACGTGATTGATTAACATCAGACGAATACGGAAGATTATGGACACGCTTCCCATGAGCAACTCCAGGAGATGACATTGACAGCCTCTCAGGTGAGGCCGCAGATAATTCTCCAGAAACCTGAAATTGAAGATATACCAAAGTAGATTGAATTTCAAATTCCAAACAGTGATATTTGCTAAAAGGGGGATGAAGGAGAAAGTGAACATTTTCAAGGATGGGCAGGGTAGGAAGAAAATATCACGGAGGAAACTAGTTGACAGACCTCTTGTCCACTGGTCAGCAGAGGAATGTGATTGTGAGAAACTTCCTTATCATAATTTGGAGCACCAACCTCCTCCGCTCGCCCATATGCCATTTGCCAGCTCAACATGCGTTCTGCAATCTTCTGTTTTTGGTTTTGATTTTCTGAATTGTAATTGAAGTCACTGGCACCATCATCAGCACCACCATCCTCTTCCCTGTCTCCAAGAATTGCAGGACTACCTGGAATCATAAGCAGGGTAATTACTAATTAGAGCGAAAAAGGTTGAGGTTCTTTAAATATTGACTGGGTATTGCAGATCAAAAGCAGACATGACATCATGAAAAATACATTGTGTGCATGAATAACATATCTTGCAAGTATACAATCCTAGTGATGAAAACTAGAGGATATTGTACTAAGGGGCACTGGTGTGGGAAAAAAAAATACTTAAGCAAACAATAATCTAATTATTTTATGATTTTGTATTGCAGTTTACACTATATAGATCAACAAGCCTAGAATAAGTTAATCAATAAGAACCCAATCACATTGGTCAAAGAACTACAGTCACATAGATAACTAAACCTAATTACTCAAGTGGATGGGATATTCTCCCAATTCTAGATCAAGCAGTTGGAAAAGGAAATAGCCCATACTAGTAATGGTAGGGGCTCGGCCTACACCTACCAACACTATCTCGTCCGTTGATTCCAATAGTGGAGGACTCGGGTTTACAGGCTTTGTTTAGTGACTTTAATCCAAAGCCTATCTATAGCTATAGAAGTTCCAGTACTATAGTTCATTGAGAAAAAGAATATATTCTCTCTAAAATAAGAACCTAGCATCTTTCTCACTCGGTTCACAGGAAAGAGGTCAAAATCTTACTTTGCTTTAGTCTGCTGAAGCTAGCACTATATACGCATAATGAATATTGAAAATTACATATGATAGACCCCAGAATTTATCTTCATTTACCTTTGTGCCTCTTGTACGGTGTTTTGCACTGGGGGCAAGACTGATTCCCATCCTTCCTTTCATACTCATAGCACGGCCTGCAGACAGGGAAAGCACAAACATCGCACGCAATGAAAGGTTCACCATCCACAGTGTTTCCAACATTATCACCACAGATCTGGCAGACTTGGCTACCCAATGCCTTCATCGGCTTCGCCTGAGTATTGGAAATGGTATCAAAATTTGTTAAGCATCAATCAACAATAATGGCACCCCAAACAACAACTTATTATACTATTTGAGCAAAATCAAATGGAGAATTCATATTACTCACCCCAGCTTCCCCTTCTGATTCCATCATAGGCTCCTACTTTTAGCTCTGCCCAGATGCCAATAAGGGATCAAATGATAGTTCAAGCTCAACAAGATACACACATTACTTAAGACACCTGAGGACAAGACCGTGAATCAGATTACTAGTTTTCAACAAGTATTATCAACAGTTTGCAAAGTGGAAAAAGGTTCAGATCTCATAAAATCTGATTGGTTGCTGAGAAAAGATTGGTGAAATGAAATGAGGGTCAGACTTTAAACCATGAAATGTGCATTATGAGGCAACAATGCACTTGAACTAACCAAATGCAGTAAAAAAAATGTTCTTTCCTTCGATATTCTCGCAAGATCAATAACAGTGAACTGAAATCTACTTAAAAAAAAAACACGATTTTCAATGCTCAACTTCCCCAGCAACCAAATATAACCAAAATTTTGGACACTACATCAAAGACTTACCTCAAAAAATCGAACTTTACCACCAAAACAGATGCATCACTCAGATTCTGAACAACCCCAGATGAATTCTTGGGCAATGAAGCCAAAAATGGATCTAAATAGCTCACAAAGACAGAGAGAGAGAAAGAGACAATTCAGCAATTCTCACCAAGGATGAGACAATAACAGAAGATTCAGAACTGAATAGAAAGAAACTTGGATCAAATTGACCGACAGAAAGAGAGGAACAATGACATACTCTCTCTCTCCCTCTCTCTCTCTCCCTCTCTCTCCCTCTCTCTCTACCGTCAAAGGTTTAAGCTTTCTTTCTCTGTGAGCATGTGTATAGCTGTAAATATATTAAAAAACGCAAATGGCTTAAACAAGACGAAAGGGACAATGTAACTACTAGCTTAGACTTTGATGTCGCCACCGACAGCTTTCATATGCAGAAAGAAAAGAGTGTATATGAGCTGAAACCAAACGGATCTGCATCATACCCTCAATCATTTACTTCAACAACCCAATATTTCTTTAAATAGCTGAAATTTAATAATAATAATAATAATAATAATAATAATAATAATAGTAATAATAATAATAACAATAATCCATACTTTTATACTAATAATAAAAAAGATTTTTCTTCTGCTGGGTCACATTTCTTTGTTCTATTTTACTTATTCATATTTGTTATATTTACAATTATCACATTCCATCGACTCACTTCTAGTATAGTTAAAACTTGTTACACTTAAAAAGGAAAATTATTTTTGTCTAATTTCTCACCTACTTTGTCCTCACATTTTTTTTTATTTTTTTTTATTTTTTTACAGCATCTTCAAAGAATTTCTACTATAGCAATATTCTCATTAGTTTTTTTTACAAAAATCTATACAAATATATAGATTTAGCATATCTTTCTAAGAATTATGTTAATCCATTAAAATTCCTTAAACTTATCTTTTTATATGCTTTTAAAACAAATTAACCACTATTAAATATACAAGTAAAAAATATAGATTTACAGTCACATAAGTGCCTGTGAATCCAATAATAATAAGAAGAAGAAGAAAAAGATTCTCAAAACCAAACTTAACCAAACTTATATGTAAAATGAGTAATTAAGTATATAATTGTTATAATTAAATTTATAGTGTATCGTAATTTTAATTTATTTAATAATTTAAATTACTTAATTTTGAAATAAATTTACTTTAAAGGAATATAATGATATTATTAAAGTAACAATTTTTTTGGATTTTCTCTTTTTTGATTTTTCAAAGTATTTTTATCTGATAGGTGAGAGATTAATCTCTTAAAATATAATCAGGTGTCTAACCAGAGACTCTTCTTAATAGTATTATTTACATACACATGAATATCAAAATCAAACATATAATTTGTTCTAGACCGTGATCCGGAATCTCGTTTAGTTAGATCAACTCAGTACACGTATAACCGAATTCTGCCCTGGACGGCGTAGCTAAGGCCTTGAAGGTAGTCCAGATCTCGGAGCCATGCATACTAAGCAATGTTGGACCATAATATCAAGATTACTAGATATGTGCAAAGGATGTATCACTAAATATCCATAACTACCGATCATCTATTTACGATATTATAGGACTCATAACTGTTTCAGATTAATAAGTAGCTCTCATATTAAGAGTTTCTAGTTTATAGGAATTCATCCAAATAATAGTAGGAAATTAATCCTTGTTAAGATACTCATCCTAAATACCTGCATTCAATATAGATCGCATAAGGATTCATACACGCTCTATAAATACAAGACTAAGTAGCCTTAATCAGATATCAGTAAATTACTCAATATACATTGTCTTACTTGTGCACAGCCTAATTTGAGTGTCGGAGTCCTTTTGCAGGTACCCACCTCCTATCTCAACACGCTCGATCACTGTTGCTCAAGGAGGAAACCACCATACACGTGTCTTTCTCAGGTACCTTCTGAATCCATTTCAGAACATTGGTGCCGTCTGTGGGAAGCGATAAACTTCTAATCCCACACAAACATGGTAAACACACGTCGATATTCAAGGAGGGACGCTGCACAACCTCTTGTGGAGCAAAGACAAGAACCAGCATCGCAGCCCCCTCCTTAACCAGCAGCGCAGAACCCTCCTCAACTAGCTCCAGCTCCAGCTCCACCTCCTGTGGCTAAAGCTTCAGCCATCAGAGGCCAAGTGCACGTCTTAGAACATCTGCGCGATAGGCATGAAACCTCACTTTCCGATGAAAGTCCACATCCACCGCACAGAATGTCCATCTTGGATAGGCTTGCCTATCCTGGAGAGAAGGTGACCAACCCCGTTCAAGTGTCTAGGGGGCCCGTGCAATCATGCCTAGGCCCTAGAAATAATAATACTGCTGATCATGCTTCCAGTCAAGTCCCTGCCCATTCTGAGTTGACCAGAAATCGCCTCCAGGAACTGGTAGCCCGGTAAATTCAGCAGCTCGATGAACAACGCTGCCAGTTGGATGACCAACGACGTCAAATCGACGAGCTAGAACGATCATTACACGTGGAGAATATCCATGAAAGGAGGAACATGGCTAACAACCAGAGAAGGCCACCACGCAACGAAGACAGCCATGTCGTCGGAAACAACATTCTGATTCTTGGCATCCAACAATAGCCCCTCTCGGATGAACTAATGGCTTATCGGATACCTAGAGGTTTCAAGCCTCCCTCTAATCTTGAAAAATATGATGGTACGACAAACACCCAGGAACACCTCGATGCTTACATCCACTCCATGCAGTTCCACGGCGGTTGCACAAAATTGCTTTGTCGAGCTTTCCCCCTCTTCTTAAAGAATGGCGCACTCTGCTAGTATTCCACTTTGCCACTGAGGTCTATTGTTGGATGGGATGACCTCACACAGCGCTTCTTGTCACATTGCACCGCTGCTAAGGAGCAACCCAAGTTAGTTGACTCCCTTTCCGGGATTCGGTAAGGGAGCAATAAGTCTCTTCGCGAATATATTAAGAGATTCAGTACCGTACTCGCTCGTGTGGCTAGCCCAGATGACTGAATCACTCTTCATTATGCCCGAAGTGGCCTCCGGACTGACTTTGATTTCTTCTAGTCTTTAGCCAAGAAGAAGGCGGAAACTATGAACGAGTTTCATGCTCGCTCCGCAAAATACATTGAGTTGGAAGAAGCCATTAAGGATAAGGAGACTTTGGAAAAAGGTGAGCGCACTCACTAGAAAAATAATTGAAGATCTAATCAACCTCAGACTACCGCCAGAGGCGATCCCTACCGCCTAAAATATTCAGACTACACTCCACTGAATACCTCGCGAGAAACCATTCTCAAAGAGGTACTTTAGACCAAGTTCTGAAATATTAAAAGGTCGCCACCTCCACAAAAGGCGAAGGACCACTCTAAGTACTGTATGTGGCATAAAGGCTATGGCCACGAAACAAAAGATTATCACCAGCTCCGGGATGTCATCGAATCTTTTATTAAGGAAGGTCATCTTTAAAAGTATATTGTCAGGATCCGGAATAATGATAACCCCGAGAAACAGAGAGAATGAAGATGCAGTCGTAGCCCCGGGCGAAGTCCGACCCCGAGATAGAAGAGAAGGACACGCAGCCCAGCCAAGAAATCCCATACTCCAACTCATCGTGACTCTAGTAATCGGTAGGATCGGAACCAAGATACTCAGAACGGTGCTAACAGAACAGATCAGTTGGTCAGCACGATCTCTGGAGGATTTGCAAGATGAGGCTCATCCAGTAATTCCTGGAAGAAAGCACTACGGACAGCGATATTGAGCGTTTCTGGCTCTACACGCTTATCCCGTGCTAACGAAAGGGAACAACCACCGATATCATTCACCACCAAGGACTATGGCGATATTATCCGATATCACAATGATCTTCTCGCCATATCCGGTATAATATCTAACTCCGAAGTTTGGCGTATTTTTGTAGACTAGGGTAGCTTGGCAGAACTTCCCCATGTCCGCCCTAACCCCCTATGAAGGCAAGCTCACGGGGTTCTCTGGTGAAAAGATCACCCCAGTGGGTTACTTTGAAACATTCCTAACCCTCAGGGATAACAAAACTTACAGAACCATAAAGGTCAGATTTTTAGTCGTAGATTGCCCGTCTGCCTATAACATCATCTTGGGGCGACCTACTCTGAACGATATCGCCGCCGTAGTGTCTACCGTCTACCTGACCATGAAGTTCCTTAACAAGAATAATAAGGTGGTCACAGTCAAGGGCGACCAAATTGCGGCACACAAATGCTACAATGAGAGCCTCGAAATCTGCAGAACTCCTAAGAAAGTGAGAGCACATATATCTATCGCGGCCCTGGACCAAGTTATCATCCTAATAACCGAGTTGGATGTTAGGGAAGAAATTCGGGGTACCAGACCCCGACTAGAAGGGGAACTACTTCCGCTTCAACTAGATGACAAGCCTGATCAAGTCACCCAAATAGGCACAAATCTGGAAGAGCAGGAGAAATGCCAACTGATAGAGTTCCTCCAACGGAATAAGGACCTATTTGCATGGATGTCCTCTAACATGCCTGGGCTCGACCCCGCCTTCATCTGTCATCATTTATCTATTAAACGAGACGCAAAGCCGGTCACCCAAAAAAAGAGAAAAATCAGCCCGGAAAGATAACAGATAAGTGAGGAGCAAGTCAAGGAATTGCTTAATGCCAAATTCATTAGGGAAGTCTCCTACACCACATGGATCTCCAATGTGGTCCTTGTAAAAAAGTCAAACGAAAAGTGAAGGATGTGTGTGAACTATGCAAACTTAAATAAAGCATGCCCTAAAGATCCATACCCCCTCCCTAATATTGACAAGTTAGTTGACAGCTTCTTCGGATTCTGGCTATTATCCTTTATGGATGCTTATTCTAGGTACAATCAAATTCTCATGTACCCTGGAGAAGAAGATAAAACTACTTTTATCACCGAAAAGGCAAGTTACTGCTATAAGGTTATGCCTTTCGATTTAAAGAACGCGGGAGCTACCTACTAGCGTATGATGAATAGAGTCTTTGAGGGTCAAATAGGAAGAATGCTTGAAGTATATATCGACGACATGATTGTCAAGATCCCGAAGTCCGGATCCCACACTATCAACCTCGAAAAAATGTTTGCAGAAGTCAGAAAGCGTAATATGAGACTTAATCCTGAAAAATGCATTTTCGGGGTCTGAGCCGGGAAGTTTTTGGGCTTTATGTTGACACGTCATGGGATTGAGGCAAATCTGGACAAATGTCAAGCGGTGCTCGACATACATAGTCTTCGAAACATAAAAGAAGTTCAGCAACTCACACGGTGAATCGCGGCACTCACACATTTCCTCGCTAAAGCCGCTCACAAATCTCTCCCCCTTTTCAAATTGTTAAAAAAGGGATGGGTTTTAAGTAGACTCAGGAGTGTGAGAACGCCTTCATGTCTCTCAAAAATTTGTTATCGTCTCCCTCTATCTTGACTAGACCGGAACCCAGAGAGACTTTATATGTATACATCTCTGTTCATGAAGAAACCGTTAGCTCAGTTTTTATCAGAGAAACATTAGAAGGTTAGAAGCCGATTTACTTCGTGAGCAAGGTGCTGCAAGGTCCCGAACTCTGTTATTAGAAGATCGAGAAGGTCGTACTTGCCTTAGTCTTCACGGCCAGGAGACTAAAGGCAATACTATCAATGTCATCCGGTCGTAGTAAGGATAGATCAACCAATCTGCCAAATATTGCATAAACCAGATCTAGCAGGAATGATGATTGCCTAGTCCATTGAGTTTTTCGAGTTCAGAATTTTATACGAACCCAAGGTTGCAGTTAAGGCACAGGCACTTTCAGACTTTTTTGCCGAACTTATATCAGACCCCAGTGTCCCTGAGTAAGTGTCATGGACTATGTTTGTTGACGGATCATCCAACCCTAAAAGAAGTGGTGCCAGGATAATCCTAGAAAATCCAGAATGCATGATGGTTGAAAGTTCTTTGAAGTTCAAGTTCCCCACTTCGAACAACCAAGTAGAATATGAAGCATGCATTGCTGGATTAATGATGGCCAAGGAACTGGGCGCAATAAGAATCACACTATGCAGTGATTCCCAGCTTGTGACATCCTAGATCCAGGGCGACTACCAAGCTAAAGAGCCCCTCTTGCAGAGATATCTAGTTAAGGTGCAAGGACTCCTTAAAGAGTTTCAAACGGTGAACGTGGAATACATCCCTCAGAAATAAAACTCAAGGGCCGACCTCTTATCCAAACTGGCCAGTACAAAGAGCCCGGGGAACAATCGTTCGGTGGTATAAGAGACCTTGGCCCAACCTTCAATCATGGTTTTAGCCATTTTCTAGATTGAAGATTCAGAGTCCACATGGAAAACTCCTATCATGAAATATCTATAGTCCGGTATCCGACCTGAGGACCCAAAGGAAGCCTCTAAGCTGATCAAGATTGTAGTTCGATACACCATCTATGATGAAAAGTTATACTAGCGGGGATTCTCTTCACCTCTTCTCAAATGTCTGACCCTCAAAGAAGCAGAGTATGTATTAGTGGAAGTCCACGAGGGGAGTTGTGGATACCATTTGGGAAGCAAAGCCCTAGCATTGAAAACTCTCAAGGCTGGTTATTATTAGCCCACAATGGAGGCCGACGCAATAGCACAGGTCCAAGTTTGTGATAAGTGACAACGTCATTCAGACCATTACCACGCTCCACCCGAGGAATTCCCCATAACATCCGTACCCTGGCCGTTCTATAGGTGGGGTATGGATACTCTGGGACCTTTCCCTCAGGCACCCAGACAACTGAAGTTTCTAGCGGTAACAGTCGATTATTTTACTAAATGGATCGAGGCTGAACTTCTGGTTACCATTACCTTAGCCATAATCCAAAAGTTCACATGGCGCCACATCATTACAAGATTTGGAATCCCGGAGTCCATCGTGACGGATAACGGGACGTAATTCAAAGACAAGGGGTTTGAAGAACTACTCGCTAGTCTAAAAATCAAACACTATTGCAACGGGGTAGAGAACCCCTGGGCAAATAGGCAGGCTAAAGCCGCCAACCAGGTTATTTTCTGCGGACTCAAAAGAAGACTGAATGAAGCCAAAGAAAACTGGGCTGAACAACTCGACCACGTCCTCTAGGCCTACCAGACTATGCCCCATTCTACGACAGGTGAGACTCCCTTCAAGCTCACCTATGGGTGTGAGGCAATGATCTTAGTAGAAATAGGAAAACCTAGCTGGCACCTTCAATATTTCTCAGTAGACAGCAACCTCGGGCTGATCTGGGAGGACCTAGACCTCTTAGAAGAAAGAAGGCGCATCGTTCATATACACGACGCCGCCATCAAACAGAAGACGGTAGCACGATATAACCTGAAAGTTGTCCCCAAAAGATTCTAGGTAGGCGACCTTGTACTCCACAAGCTGACGTTGGAGGAAAGAATGCCTTCCAGGGGAAGTTGGCTCCAAACTGGGAAGACCCCTACCGCATTGTGACCAGCACTGGCAAAGGAGCCTACACCATCGAAATGCTAACAAGCAAGTCGGTAAAGAACTTTTGGAACGCGGATAAACTCAAAAAGTACTATAGTTAAGTGCCCTTTAAGACCTAGTCTTAGTTTACTTCACTTTGTATGGACCTTAGTCCTCTCTTGAATCAATAAAATGAAGTGATATTTTACTCTACTCTAAGGACGTTCTAGATGGATTGATTACCACGGTACCCCCGAGAGTGTCTCGTGCTAGAAAGGTAGTGCAGTAGAAAAATCCCAAATCCTGGGAAAATTCTCTCACTGAACCATATACACTAAAGACCCCGACAAGGACCATTTATGCCAAGGTCAAGAAGGATCTTAAACACCCAAATGATTGGTGATGGACCCCGCACAAGCTTTATTTATGCCAAGGTCAAGAGGGATCTTAAACACCCAAATGATTGGTGATGGACCCTAGACAAGGCTTTACTTATACCAAAATTAAGAGGGATCTTGAAAGCAAATTAATTGATAATTGACCCTAGATAAGGTTTCTTTGATCCAAAGCCCCAAGGGGATCCCCAAGCCTTTGAAAGGCATTGGACCCCAGGCAGTGTTTTTCTGCTCCAAAACCAAAGGGAACCGCGGGTCCAGAAAAGGCGTTGGACCCCGGACCGCGGATTCCGATCGCAAACTTAACATCATAATGGGCATTGGACCCAAAGCAATCAATACAAAAAAAAAAGCTAGCATACAAGGCAAAATAAAGATTAACAGGGGAAATAAATAAAAAACCCTGGAATCCAAGACGATCGTCTATACAAAGTTAACAAACCCCACGCAGGGGGCAGAAGCAAAAACAAATATAAACATTTTTAATCTTCGACGGTCCTCTGATCAATAGCCATCGTGGATGAAGTTCCAGCAGCATTCGGGTTAGCCCTAGGATCCGCCAGCTGCCTATCTCGTACCACCTTACCAGAGTCTAGACCGCTCAAAACTAGAGCCACTCCGGGATTAAAGAGCTAGACTTGATCAATGGTGTTCTGGAATTGCTCTCCACTAATATTGGTGCAAACGGTGACCAGCTTTTGGACATCATCTCGCAGCAACTTAATCTCGGCATCAGATTACCGATCCTTGTCATGAAGACCCTCGTTTTCAGCCTTTAGTACAGTCACATACCTCTTAAACTCGGCCAAGCTAGAGTCTTTTTGCTTTCCAGCATCTTTCAGGGTGACCACCTCCCGCTCCAACTCTCGAACCTGGGACTCAGCCTCACTTTTGGCCTTCATGGCGTCCTCTATGGCCTTGAGAGCTTGGTTTTCACCCCGCTCAATGGCCACTGCTCTCTTTGTCATCTCCCGCTCATGTTTTTCATAAACTTGTTCCAAGTATCGAGTATCGGCGATAAGGTGGAGACCAAAAATATCAAACCACACGAAGCTATCCTTCGTGCTTCGAAAGGCAGGGTGGTTTGTGACTCGTTCATCTAGAAGATTATAGTCGATGAACTCCCGGGGATCTGGCTCCTCAAGATACAGATTCATTAGACCATTGACATCATCGACCGCTGTCCTCTTATTTCAGTCGCTTGATGACCCATCCTCCACCACTTTCCTCTTTCGGTCCGCGATAGCCTGAGGAGAGTCCTCCACCTCGATAAGCTCCATGTCCATCCTTGGAACTTTGATAAGTGAAGGCGGAGGAACCGCAACCGCATCCGCTGGAGGATCTAATGGGTCAGTTGTATTCCTGGCTAGGAAGGCTACAAGAATCGCCAAGGCATTCCAGATTGACATTTCGGCCAAACTTTCTGCAAAAAGAACAGAAGATCAAAGTTAAGAAATTGCTACAAGGTATTATGAAAAATGCTAAGCCCGCGAATTAACACTTGGGTAGTAGTTTAAACTACCTAACACAGCCAAAAGAGTCTCATCATCCGGGGTATCCAAGATATCTTTAGGCCGAATTGAACTAACCTATTCAACCCATATTTTGAAGAAATTAACGTATTCTAGCTCATCGTCATTCATATGGCTCGCTTCTTTCTCGAATGACTGAGTAGGAATGCTCCAAGCCCCCGGATTCCAGTATAGACTGAATGTCGGTTCACCGTCACCGCCTAACCAAAAGGGGTGCACATCGCGAGCCACCTTCAACTTGAAAAACTTCTCTTTGAAATTTTTATAACTCTCAAGGTACAAGAGAAAAACTTTCTATCCTTGTCGAGACTGAACTGAGAGCCAGGTCTTTTGAGCGACTCCGGCGCCGTGAGTAGAGTATTGGGTATGAAAATAGAAGAACGCCCTATCTGAGCACTGCAACTCGACCAACCGACATATCCTTTTAAAGGCCATGATATTGGCCTAACCGTTGGGGTGAATCTGAGTCGGAGCGGCATTCAAAGTCCGGAGGACGACAATCTGGAAGTCAGTGAAGGGAAGCAGGAGTCCAAACCTGATGAAGAAGTCCTCATACATATAAGTGAAGTGTTCCCCCACCTGGCAAGTAGAACACAATTTTTCATTCCTCGGCGAAAGGACCTCGAATTCGTGGTCCCTACTCTTCCCCTCCGTCAATACTAGATAACTTTTCAACTCCTCAAGAAGCTCCACCGGTTGGAAATGGGATATCTGACCATAGGTGTCGTCCGCGACACAAGAGTATACCAACCCCGAACCACAGCGAATACGGATTTCGTCTTCCATGGCCGCTTCCTGTAACACCCGAACTTTTGAGATAATTATAATATAGTCCTAAAATGCACTGTTTTGTGAATTCTGTGAGTAGTAAATTAAATTTGACTGTTTCGTGAGTGTACTTGACTGTTGTATGTGATTTGCTCCGAGCCAGGGAAATAATAATTTTCTGGCTGAAAAAATCTTATTTTAATTAATTGGAGCTGGGGGATCTTACTAAACCCAATTCTGATTGATATATATATTAATCTTGTAATTTTTAGGATTTAATTGTGCGATAAAATAATTTTATATTATTATAATATTATTTTATTCAACAGTACCTACTGTCTCAAAAATAGTAGAAATCTGCTTCAAAATGACCACAGATCCTTAAAAGTCTGTGGGACCCGCATTTAGGAAAAGCAGTCAATGATTCTGACTAGACAGATTTCTAAGCCAATAGGAGCAAGTCAACGAAATTGGCTTGACTATTTTGAACTAATAGGAATAGGTCAACGAAAGGAGCGTAGACTTTAATATGGACCGTCGGATGAAAACTTAGTTATGAAGCCTTTAACGTTAACCGTTGATCAAATCAATGGCGAGATGAGAATTCAAGTTTTATGACTAATCAATATCCACCTTAGATTACATCTAGGGCTAGGAATTAAAGTTAAAATCAATAGATAGGATTAAGTCAAACATAGTGGCTTGAATTTGATTAGTAGCTAATTAAGCTTAATTTGGTTAATCTAATTACCTAATTAGCAAACTAAGTAAACTAACTTAGTTATTAATTAGTTATAATCTAAATACTAATTAGATATCCTAATATTGTTTAGAGGTTATAATATATGCTAATATGTGTTAAACTAATTAGTTATAAAGTTAGAATGTTAATTAAGTGTTAATAGGATATTTAACCTAACTAATTACCTATTTAATTAGCATTGAATTAATCTTTAATTGAAACAAATTAAACCCCCTTAAACCCAAGGAACCCCACGGCCATGGAGGCCCAAAGTCACAAGTTCTACATGGTTCTTGAACCACCTAAATGACATAAGCCATGTGCACCATAATGTGAACACAAATAGATATTTACCTAGTCAAATTAAACACTCAACCTCACCTAAAAATAACCACATGGCAGCCCCCTTATTTTACACTCTTCAATTTCATTTTTACACTTATCATAATCAAGCTTTCTATTTTCTCTCAAAATACCAAGAAACCAAGCAAACTTTCTCTTCTATTTTCCTACTAGAATTCAGCCAAGCACCAAAGTACCACCACCAATCTTCTATAATTTTACCTCTTCACTTTTCTTAAACCAAAATCATATTCTAAACACTTTTCCTTCACAAGGTTTTGCCAAAAACCTACTCTATCTAGTTCAAAATCCAACCTTTTGCTTACTTTCCTAAGGGTAAGTTTTGATTCTTTGGTTTAAAGTTTGATTTTTTATTTTCCTAACCATGATTGTTCCATGGTTTTTCAATCTTAATCCTTGTATGTGTTTTTACTAATTGTTTAAGGATTATTAGGATTTTGTGTTGATTTTAAAGAAAGCAAGGGGAAGGAGGAGACTAACCGATTTTTGTCTTCAAGAGGTAAGAGAGAGATTTAATCTCATCAACCCTAAGTGGTGATGGGAAAATAGATTTGTTGGTGTGTAAAGAATCCATAAGGATTCATTTGTGTGGTTGTTTATTGTTTTTATTATTTGTGTGATTGTTTAAATGCTTTCATATTTGTAATTTATTTTTGCTATGCATGTTTATAGCTTTAAAATATATTGTATGTATATTGTATGTGTTTATAGTTGTATGTGTTATAATTGTATAATTATTAAAGTAGGATGTGAATAACATGTAACGATTTACATGAGTGTTCCACAGAACACAGAAAGAGGCTTATGGCCTTACCATCAAACAGAGAACCAAAATGTTCTCAACAATTTTCTAAATCAATGATTTAAAGAATCTAGGTAAAATAATGGATCTAAGAATGATTTAGGCTAATTATGACCAACATGCCATTTAATGTATAATTGAATGTCATTTTATTTTCTAAAATAGGTTAAGTAATTAATTTACAAAAGAAATTGATTCCAATGAATCTTTGAGAAAATAAAAGGAATGAATTTGGTTCTAGAATTCTAAACTAGCAGAATTTACTTTAAGCAGGAATTAAAGAGAACGCTTGAAAAATACTAATGTAGAGCTCACTCAATAAGTTTTGAAGCGCGTTAGCAAGTTTCAATGTGTAACTGATGGGTAAGATTAAAATAAACAGAATTTAGAGGAAAACGTTAAAAATACCTTATACTGATTTTATAGGCAAAATGCTGCCGAAATTTACTAAAATCAGACGAATAAAATGAAAAGATTCCATACTATATTTATAACACAAGGAAAATACTCTACGTATTTTAAATGTACTAGATATAGTCTACACATATTAAAAATGATGATTTTAAGCTATTCGGTTAAGAAAATGATTTAAAAATCTTACGCGATTGAGAAAATGATTTAAAAACATTACGCGGTGTTCAAAAATGACAAAATGTACTTACGCGATTTAAAAACATTTGTGAAAATGCAAAAAAAATTCTACGCGATTAAATGGAACAACGAGTTTTGCTGTTGGGCCAAAGTGGTGGACCCAGACATGTTGTGAGATAGTACTGTCAGGTGGAACAGGCTATATTTTGGTATATTATGACTAAGGGCATTTTCATAAATATGGTAAAATATGGATATTAAGGGTGTTTTTTTGTAATTTTAGATCATGCTTAGAATATTGTGCCAATTTGGCTGATAATTAGTGATTGATTGACGAGACGAATTACACCGTGTTGTGGTGTGATAGGCGTAGTATGGTTCATTTATTGAACTTGGAGGCATTAGTGTGCAGAGAATTTCACATGGGGACAGTGGGTTGCTCCTCTAGGCCGTGGTAACGGGCAACACACTAATGATCTTGACAAGCACTATTCTCAATCGAGATCTTGAGGGATTACTACGTACTATGCCTATAGTGCACGATGTATTGACTATGTACTACTACACGATGTTTGGACTGTGGCTATAGACACAACGTTAGACAGTGCAATAATTTGATTGGGCAACCATAAAGTAGTATTAGTTCTATTCAGATCATTCTCTCAGATATCCGTGTTTAGCTCCATGGAGTAGGAATGAGTCAGTGTGTGTTCATACATTATCTGCATTTTACTGTTTACCATAATCTGTGATAAAATGTATGATCTATTGCTTAGATATATTATGCATGATATGTTGGTATGTGTTATTTTAAATATCTGTTGTATTGTCGTTTTCTTTATTGTCATGCGGGTAATGATGTAGATTGTCTCACCTCTCTATATGTTTTCTCGATATTATTATATTATTTCCGTAAAGAGTTTGAGGAAGAAGAGGAACAGCCTCTTGAGATACAGTATCAGGACGAGCACTAGCCGGGCGAGCTGTATGAGGACGGTGAACCGACAGACCACCTTTATCATCAAGAATGATCTTGAGATCATGGTGTTGCCGGGATTCTTCGGTTTTGTGCGACTTGAGTTTCACGGAGATTCGGAGGCTTGGCGTATGCGAGCGGATAGAGGAACAGTTGTTTACGTGGGACGTTTGACTGTGTCCCTATATAGAGAGTATGATGAAGATGTCATATTTACTACTATGTTATATTTACATCTAGAGTTGCCGCTGACTCTTAGGCGTTACTGGTAAGGAATCTTCCATTCGCCTAGTGAGTTTAGTAGTGAGTCAACAGCCCGGACTCATGTCCGTAGAGCTGTAGGACCTCCAGGAATTCTATCTTTCGATGATCTTTCTGAGGTTGATCCATCGGAGGGTTAGAAATCTTTCGAGGTGCACTTGGGCAATACTATGTTTTAGTTTCATGTTGTCTCTTTACTGCTTTGTTAAATATTTGTAGTTGTAGATTATTTGTATATTAAGACAAAATTCATATGTATATTATGGTGTAATTATGTTTCATTATATCTTGTGTTTCGTGTTATTTTATTTAATGATTATAAGTATAAAAGGAAGAAAAAAATTACAACAAATATTAATTACGTATCAAATGTTTTATAACTTGGGTAAGAATTTTATTTTATTTTATTTTATTGCATCATAAATGTGACACTCCCACAAGGGTGTTACATTAGTTGGTATCAGAGCCCAAGTTAGAGTCTTTTGGGGTTGTGGCTAGGTCTGTTTTTGCTTGTGTTGTGTGATTCTCTGTGATTTGTTTTCGAAAGGTTACATCTGACATTGTTTTGTCTTGTTGAAGAAAGAGAATGTCTGGAGGAAGAAGAACGCGTGCAAATGTGGAACATGATGTGGATCCAATGATTGCAGCTGCTGAAGCTATACAGCGAATGGCAGAAGTGATTACCCAACAAAATCAACGAGCAGCTCAACAGCAAGATGCAACTGCTGATGCTCTGAATTTGTCTGAGTTTAGGCGCAACAACCCGCCGCAGTTTAGAGGCGAGTTTGACCTCGAGAAAGCGAGTCTTTGGATTCAAGACTTGGAAAGAGTATTCGAAGGAATGGGGTGCGCAGAGAATAGGAAGGTCACATATGTTGCTTTTATGTTGAGAGGAGATACTGAGAATTGGTGGAGAAATACCCGCCAATTGTTGCGAGCTGAAGGGACTGAGATTACTTAGGAAGTGTTCAGTGAAGTATTTCTGGAGAAGTACTTTCCTGGTACTGCTCGACATGCCAAGGAGATGGAATTTCTTGGTTTACGTCAGGGGAATATTACTGTTGGAGAATATGCTGCTAAATTTGAGAGCTTGTTGCAATTCTCAAGGTATTTCCAAATCTAACCAGATGAGGTATGGAAGTGCCAAAAGTTCAAAGATGGATTAAGGGTAGAACCGAGACGAGCAGTGCTACCAATGAGGATAAGAGAATTTCCTGTGTTGATGGATACTTGTCGATGTCTCGAGGAGTTGGAGCCATCCCGAGATCCAAGAAATCGTAATTCTGGACCGACTAGGTTCCAAAGGGGAGGTAGTAGCAGTAATAACCGGTTTTAGCGAAAGCCTTATGCGAGACCATCAGGGAGTCAGCCTCAACGTCCGTCTGTTGGGGGAAGTTCTAGCGGTAACCGAGCTGGTCAGAATGTGGCACTTACGCCGACATGTTTTAAGTATGGAAAAAGTGGCCATATCTCTACAGACTGTCCGATCAAAGGAACGATCTGTTTCAACTGCAGAAAACTTGGACATGTTTCTAGGGATTGCACTCAGCCGGAAAGGAAGCCTGCTGTGAGAAATGTTTGTGCTACTCAGCCGCGATCAGGAGGGCGAGTGTATACGATGACTGGAACTGAAGCTTCTCAATCTGAAGATCTTATTCAAGGAGAAGGTGTCATTGAAGGTAACACCTAACTTTGCTATATGATTCGGGTGCAACACACTCGTTTATTGCATATGATTGTGTGGAACGATTAAAACTGTCTGTGTCTTCTCTGAGTTTTCAATTGATTGTTTGTACACCAACTGCCAAGCCTGTTGTTACATCCAAAATATATATGAACTGTCCTATTGTTATAAAGGATCGTATGTTTTCGGTCAATTTGATTTGTTTACCTCTTGTTGAGATAGACATAATACTAGGAATGGATTGGTTATCTTCTAACCATATCCTTATAGACTGTGCAAGTAAAACCATAGTTTTTCCTAAGAAAGAAGGTTTTGGATTCTTGACTGCTGTTAAGGTCAAGTCATTGTTGAGGGATGGAGCTCAAGGTTTTATGTTGCTATCTTCTCTAGAAGTCAAGAGTGAGAAAGATGTGAGCACTATTCCTATCGTCAATGAGTTTCCAGAGATTTTTCCTGATGATGTACCTGGTTTACCGCCGGAAAGGGAGATCGAGTTCTCTATCGACTTAGTGCCGGGAGCAGGTCCTATTTCGATTGCACCATACCGAATATCGCCTGCAGAGTTGACAGTGTTGAAGAAGCAATTGGAGGAACTGTTGGAGAAACAGTTTGTGCGACCTAGTGTTTCGCCATAGGGAGCACCAGTACTACTAGTCAAGAAGAAGGATGGAACTTCATGTCTTTGTGTTGATTATCGTCAGCTGAACAAGGTTACTATAAAGAATAAGTATCCACTACGGAGAATTGATGACCTAATGGATCAGTTGAAGGGAGCCGCTGTATTCTCTAAGATAGATCTACGATCAGATTATCATCAGATTCGTGTCAAGGTTGATGATGTACCTAAGACAGCTTTCCGAACTCGTTATGGACATTATGAGTATCAAGTGATGCCGTTCGGAGTGACGAATGCTCCCGCAATATTCATGGATTATATGAATAGGATTTTTCATCCGTATCTAGACAGATTTGTCGTTGTCTTTATCGATGACATTCTAATCTACTCTCAAAGTCAAGAAGAGCATGCTGAACATCTCAGTATAGTTCTCCAGATTTTAAAGGAGAAGAAGCTGTATGCGAAGTTGGCGAAGTGCGAGTTTTGGTTGGAAAAAGTTCAATTTCTAGGTCACGTGATTTCAAAGGAAGGTATTGTGGTAGACCCATCAAAGGTAGAGACTGTTTTGCAGTGGGAAAGGCCTAAGACAGTGACTGAGGTTCAAAGTTTTGTTGGATTAGCCGGATATTACCGAAGGTTTATTAAAGGTTTTTTCAAGATAGCTGGACCACTTACACAACTCACGAGGAAGAGTCAAGCTTTTGATTAGACGGAGGAACGTGAAGCGAGTTTTCAAGAGTTGAAGAAGAGATTGACAACTGCACTAGTGTTAATTTTGCCGGATCCTAACAAATCTTTTGAGGTGTATTGTGACGCTTCTTACCAAGGATTAGGATGTGTGTTGATGCAGAATCGGAATGTAGTAGCTTATGCTTCAAGATAGTTGAAGGTTCATGAGAGGAACTACCCAATGCACGACTTGGAACTAGCTGCCGTGGTTTTTGCGTTGAAAGTGTGGACGTATTTTCTGTATGGAGCTATGTTCAATGTCTTTAGCGATCACAAGAGCTTAAAATACTTGTTTGATCAAAAGGAATTGAATATGAGACAGAGACGATGGTTGGAATTTTTGAAGGATTATGATTTTTAGCTTCAATATCACCCAGGAAAAGTGAATGTGGTGGCAGATGCCTTGAGTAGAAAGGTGGTTAGTGTTTCTACCATGATGATTAAGGAGGAGGAGCTGATTAACCAATTTAGAGATCTATGGTTGTCAATGGAGTTGGTACCTGGAAAGATTCGTTTAAGTAAAGTTGTAGTTTTGAATGACTTGCTAGAAGTAATCCGAGAGAAATAAGATAAGGATTTGTTTTTACAGAATGAAAAGGAATTGTTGAAGCAAAGTCATAAAGCGACGGTGGAGGAAGGATCTGATGGAATCTTAAGATTTGAAGGACGAGTTTGTATACTTGATGATCCCGATCTTAATAGAGCAATTTTAGATGAAGCTCATACTAGTAATTTGAGTATGCATTCGGGGATGACAAAGATGTATCAAGATTTGAAGCGGATGTTTTGGTGGCCAAGAATGAAGAGAGATGCAGCAGAACGTGTGACATCTTGTCTTGTCTGTCAGAAGACGAAAGTGGAACACCAAAGGCCTGCTGGTATGTTACAACCTTTGACTATTCCAAAGTGGAAGTGGGATAGTTTCTCGATGGATTTTGTTACCGGATTGCCAAGGACGAGAAAGGGTCATGATTCTATATGGGTTATAGTTGATAGTCTTACGAAGTCAGCGCATTTCTTGCCGATCAATATTAAGTATTCGTTGGAACGCTTAACCCAGATATACATCAGTGAAATTGTTAGACTTCATGGTGTACCCGCAAGTATAGTTTCTGATAGAGATCCGAGGTTTACGTCGAGGTTCTGGCAAAGTTTGCAAGAAGTCATGGGAACTAAACTGTGATTGAGTTCTGCATATCATCCGCAGATTGATGGCCAAACGGAGAGAATGATTCGGTCGTTGGAGGATTTGTTGCCTGCTTGTATATTAGAGAAACAAGGGAGTTGGGATGAATTTCTGTCTTTGATAGAATTCATCTACAACAATAGTTTTCATTCGAGTATAGGGATGGCACCCTATGAAGTCCTTTATGGACGACGATGCCGAACACCTTTGTGTTGGTATCAGGATGGAGAGAGTATGACTATTAGGCCTGATCTTGTGCAGCAGACTACGAAAAAGGTGAAGATGATACAGGAAAAGATGCGAACGACTCAGAGCTGACATAAGAGTTATGCTGATAAACGGAGACGACCTCTGGAATTTGAAGAAGGTGAACATGTATTCTTACGAGTTACACCTACGACTGGTGTCGGAAGAGTTATCAAGTCTAGGAAGCTTACACCTAAATTCATAAGGCCTTATCAAATTATTCGTCGGATTGGTCTTGTAGCTTACCAAATAGCTTTACCGCCTTTTCTATCGAATCTACATAATGTATTCCATGTGTCTCAACTGAGGAAATACATTCTCGATCCAACTCGTGTTATACAGCCAGACGAAGTGCAGCTGAAGGATAATTTGACATATGAAACACTTCCTGTTAAAATCCAGGACAGGAGAGTGAAACAACTTCGAGGGAAGATGATTGGGCTGGTAAAGGTAGTGTGGAATGATGTAACGGGAGATGCTACATGGGAGCTAGAAGATAGGATGAGGGAGCAATACCCTCAATTATTTTGTTATATGATGAATTTCGGGGACGAAATTCTTATTAGTAGGGGAGAGTTGTAACACCCCAACTTTTGGGATAATTACAATATAGTCCTGAAATACACTGTTTTGTGAATTCTGTGAGTAGTAAATTAAATTTGACTGTTTCGTGAGTGTACTTGACTGTTGTATGTGATTTGCTCCGAGTCAGGGAAATAATAATTTTCTGACCGAAAAAATCTTATTTTAATTAATTGGAGCTGGGGGATCTTACTAAACCCAATTCTGATTGATATATATATTAATCTTGTAATTTTTAGGATTTAATTGTGTGATAAAATAATTTTATATTATTATAATATTATTTTATTCAACAGTACCTACTGTCTCAAAAATAGTAGAAATCTGCTTCAAAATGACCACGAATCCTTAAAAGTCTATGGGACCCGCGTTTAGGAAAAGCAGTCAACGATTCTGACTAGACAGATTTCTAAGCCAATGGGAGTAAGTCAACGAAAATGGCTTGACTATTTTGAACCAATATGAATAGGTCAACGAAAGGAGCATAGACTTTAATATGGACCGTCGGATGAAAACTTAGTTATGAAGCCTTTAACCTTAACCGTTGATCAAATCAATGGTGAGATGAGAATTCAAGTTTTATGACTAATCAATATCCACCTTAGATTACATCTAGGGCTAGGAATTAAAGTTGAAATCAATGGATAGGATTAAGTCAAACATAGTGGCTTGAATTTGATTAGTAGCTAATTAAGCTTAATTTGGTTAATCTAATTACCTAATTAGCAAACTAAGTAAACTAACTTAGTTATTAATTAGTTATAATCTAAATACTAATTAGATATCCTAATATTGTTTAGAGGTTATAATATATGCTAATATATGTTAAACTAATTAGTTATAAAGTTAGAATGTTAATTAAGTGTTAATAGGATATTTAACCTAACTAATTACCTATTTAAGTAGCATTGAATTAATCTTTAATTGAAACAAATTAAACCCCCCTAAACCCAAGGAACCCCACGGCCATGGAGGCCCAAAGTCACAAGTTCTACATGGTTCTTGAACCACCTAAATGACATAAGCCATGTGCACCATAATGTGAACACAAATAGATATTTACCTAGTCAAATTAAACACTCAACCTCACCCAAAAATAACCACACGGCAGCCCCCTTATTTTACACTCTTCAATTTCATTTTTACACTTATCATAATCAAGCTTTCTATTTTCTCTCAAAATACCAAGAAACCAAGTAAACTTTCTCTTCCATTTTCCTACTAGAATTCGGCCAAGCACCAAAGTACCACCACCAATCTTCTACAATTTTACCTCTTCACTTTTCTTAAATCAAAATCATATTCTAAACACTTTTCCTTCACAAGGTTTTGCCAAAAACCTACTCTATCTAGTTCAAAATCCAACCTTTTGCTTACTTTTCTAAGGGTAAGTTTTGATTCTTTGGTTTAAAGTTTGGTTTTTGATTTTCCTAACCATGATTGTTCCATGGTTTTTCAATCTTAATCATTGTATGTGTTTTTACTAATTGTTTAAGAATTGTTAGGATTTTGTGTTGATTTTAAAGAAAGCAAGGAGAAGGAAGAGACTAACCGATTTTTGTCTTCAAGAGGTAAGAGGGAGATTTAATCTCATCAACCCTAAGTGGTGATGGGAAAATAGATTTGTTTGTGTGTAAAGAATCCATAAGGATTCATTTGTGCGGTTGTCTATTGTTTTTATTATTTGTGTGATTATTTAAATGCTTTCATATTTGTGATTTATTTTTGCTATGCATGTTTATAGCTTTAAAATATATTGTATGTATATTGTATGTGTTTATAGTTGTATGTGTTATAATTGTATAATTATTAAAGTAGGATGTGAATAACATGTAACGATTTACATGAGTGTTCCAAAGAACACAGAAAGAGGCTCACAGCCTTACCATCAAACAGAAAACCAAAATGTTCTCAACAATTTTTTAAATCAATGATTTAAAGAATCTAGGTAAAATAATGGATCTAAGAATGATTTAGGCTAATTATGGCCAACATGCCATTTAATGTATAATTGAATGCCATTTTATTTTCTAAGATAGGTTAGGTAATTAATTTACAAAAGAAATTGATTCCAATGAATCTTTGAGAAAATAAAAGGAATGAATTTGGTTTTAGAATTCTAAACTAGCAAAATTTACTTTAAGCAGGAATTAAAGAGAATGCTTGAAAAATACTAACGTAGAGCTCACTCGATAAGATTTGAAGCGCGTTAGCAAGTTTCAATGTGTAACTGATGGGTAAGATTAAAATAAATAGAATTTAGAGGAAAACGTTAAAAATACCTTATACTGATTTTATAGGCAAAATGCTGCCGAAATTTACTAAAATCAGACGAATAAAATGAAAAGATTTCATACTATATTTATAACACAAGGAAAATACTCTACGTATTTTAAATGTACTAGATATAGTCTACACATATTAAAAATGATGATTTTAAGCTATTTGGTTAAGAAAATGAATTAAAAATCTTACGCGATTGAGAAAATGATTTAAAAACATCATGCAGTGTTCAAAAATGACAAAATGTACTTACGCGATTTAAAAATATTTGTGAAAACGATGCGATTAAATGGAACAACGAGTTTTGTTGTCGGGCCAAAGTGGTGGACCTAGACATGTTGTGAGATAGTACTGTCAGGTGGGACAGGCTATATTTTGGTATATTATGACTAAGGGCATTTTTGTAAATATGATAAAATATGGATATTAAGGGTGTTTTTTTGTAATTTTAGATCATGCTTAGAGTATTGTGCCAATTTGGTTAATAATTGGTGATTGATTGACGAGACGAATTACACCGTGTTGTGGTGTGATAGGCGTAGTGTGGTTCATTTATTGAACTTGGAGGCATTAGTGTACGGAGAATTCCACATGAGGACAATGGATTGCTCCTCTGGGCCATGGTAACGGGCAACACACTAATGATCTTGACAAGCACTATTCTTAATCGACATCTTGAGGGATTACTACGTACTATGCCTGTAGTGCACGATGTATTGATTGTGTACTACTACACGATGTTTGGACTGTGGGCTATAGACACAACGTTAGACAGTGCAATAGTTTGGTTGGGCAGCCATAAAGTATTATTAGTTCTATTCAGATCATTCTCTCAGATATCTGTGTTTAGCTCCATGGAGTAGGAACGAGTCAGTGTGTGTTCATGCATTATCTGCATTTTACTGTTTACCATAATCTGTAATAAAATGTATAATCTATTGCTTAGATATATTATGCATGATATGTTGGTATGTGTTATTTTAAATATCTGTTGTATTGTCATTTTTTTTATTGTCATGCGGGTAGTGATGTAGATTGTCTCACCTCTCTATATGTTTTCTCGATATTATTATATTATTTCCGTAAAGAGTTTGAGGAAGAAGAGAACGACCTCTTGAGATACGAAGATCGAAGAACGAGCACTAGCCGGCAAGTCAGACGAGGACGGTGAACCGACAGACCACCCTTATCATCAAGACTGATCTTGAGATCATGGCGTTGCTGGGATTCTTCGATTTTGTGCGACTTGAGTTTCACGGAGGTTCGGAGGCCTGGCGTATGCGAGCGGATAGAGGAACAGTTGTTTACGTGGGACGTTTGACTGTGTCCCTATGTAGAGAGTATGATGAAGATGTCATATTTACTACTATGTTATATTTACATCTAGAGTTGCCGCTGACTCTTAGGCGTTACTGGCAAGGAATCTTCCATGCGCCTAGTGAGTTCAGTAGTGAGTCAACAGCCCGGACTCATGTCCGTAGAGCTGTAGGACCTCCAGGAGTTCTGTCTTTCGATGATCTTTCTGAGGATGATCCATCGGAGGGTTAGAAATCTTTCGAGGTGCACTTGGGCAATACTATGTTTTAGTTTCATGTTGTCTCTTTACTGCTTTGTTAAATATTTGTAGTTGTAGATTATTTGTGTATTAAGACAAAAATCATATGTACATTATGGTGTGATTATGTTTCATTATATCTTGTGTTTCATGTTATTTTATTTAATGATTATAAGTATAAAAGGAAGAAAAAATTTACCACAAATATTAATTACGTATCAAATGTTTTATAACTTGGGTAAGAATTTTATTTTATTTTATTTTATTGCATCATAAATGTGACACTCCCACAAGGGTGTTACACTTCCTCTTCTCTCGGCTCCCCTCCCTCTGGGACTAGGGCAACATCTAGAACTGGTTCTTCAAGTCTCACTGCTCTCTTTCTGGCCATTTAAAGTTCCTGAATGCACATAGAGGTCGGCGGTTAGAACCATTCGAGTTCAAAGATTCTGAAACGGATATAAGCAAGCAAAAAACTGCTCACACCCACACGCTGGCCTCTGCTCCTACCAAGACCAAAGCCTCAATAGGACACCCTCACCGCATAGGATGCGATGGAGAAGGTGATCCACAGGGCAACACCGTTGAAAGGAAGAAAAACGTTTTCCCCACCCTTAATTGTAGGGAAAACAGGGAAGCGCACTCCATTAAAAGGATGTGCAACTACTCATAAAGTAAAATAAATATGGACGAGTCAGAGGGAAGTGAATACCTTAAGGAAAATGGAAGGAAGTGGCAAAAAATCCAGTCACCAAAATGGCAAAGTCCTGAATAAAAGAGTGCTGAGACTGCCTCCCACCACCGCTGTGAAAATCGTCGGAAGTCACCTCAAGCACTAGTTTCGATAAATGAATAGTGAGATGAAAATAGGAAAGCTAAACCCCTATTTATAACTGCTGAACGGTTGAAGGATAATTTTGTCTAATCAATCCGGATTTAAAAATATACTCATTATGGCGCGCAAAGTACTATGCACGTCTCCTTAACCAAAATACGCCATGTCTGGAGTCCGATGTCAATTTTTCAGACTCTTGTGTTAGTTGTATGCCCGGATGATCCTACTAAAACTTGACACTTGGCTATCCTTCCAAGCGCTAAGTTGGAGGCAACTATTCTAGACCGTGATCCGGGATCCCGTTTAGTTGGATCAACCCAGTACACGTATAACCGGATTCCGCCCTAGACCACGTAGGTAAGGCCTTGAAGGTAGTCCAGACCTCGGAGCCACGTATACTGAGCAATGTTGGGCCATAATATCGAGATTACTAGATATGTGCAAAGGATGTATCCCTAAATATCCGTAACTACCGATCATCTATTTATGATATTATAGGACTCATATCTGTCTCAGATTGATAAGTAGCTCTCGTATTAAGAGTTCCTAGTTTATAGAGATTCATCCAAATAATAGTCGGAAAGTAATCCTTACTAAGATACTCATCCTAAATACTTGCATTCAATATAGATCGCATAATGATTCATACACGCTCTATAAATATAAGGCTAAGTAGTTTTAATCAAGTATCAATAAATTATTCAATATACACTACTTTACTTATGCATAACCTAACTTGAGCATTGGAGTCCTTTTACAGGTACCCACCCTCCTATCTCAACACGCTCGATCACTGCTGTTCAAGGAGGAAACTATCATATATATGTCTTTCTCAGGTATTCTCTGAATTACTTTAGAACATAATTATATACTTAAGTGACCCAAATTTTTTCTATTTAGATTAATACACATTAATTTTTGAAATTTTTCTCTATAATAATGAAATTTGTACTTCAAAAAATTTAAATCATTCTTATATCGCTTTCGTTTTATATAATAAATAAAAAAAATACCATCTTAACACACACTTTTCTATTTGTTTTAATCTAAATTAAAAAAATATAAATATGCAATTTTTTTTACGTGGAAATCACATAACTCTTTTTTTCTTTGAGTTTTGTTCAAAGTCTAGAGGAGTGAACTGATAAGTAGACAACAGCTGGAGTTTGAAACAACATTACCTAGAAACACAGTGAGTGTGAACTGGTAGGCTATGTTTGGAAGTTTTGTAGATGATAGGAGGAAACGACTCATAATAGAATAAAATAACAAAAAATAAAATAGAATAAAATAATAAAATAATAAAAAATAAAATAAAATAAAATATATCACTTTAAAATTTGAATATTTAATAAATTTAATAAAAATAAAAAAAAAGAATTAAAGTCGTTTTCTCCTTAACCACTCAATTTTAAAAGACAAATCTTTTATCATTACACTATCTCTTATTAAATAACTATTAAACACATATTTTTTTTCTAATTATGGCCATTTCATTCTCTGCCGTTCTCCCAATTTTCATCCTTTCAAGCATAGCTTTATACTTCACAGATGTAACGTACTTGGTTTTGACTTTTGTGCTTTGACATTAGCTAATTGGCTAATAGAATTTTTTATCAAAAAAAATCATTTTATATTTCTTTTAAAGGTATAAATATTGTATATATATTTTTTAAGAATGTGTGATTAAAAAATATTAAAAAAATATAATAAATAATATTAAATGATGTGTAAAAATAAATATATATATTATTTGTAATAAAAATATCAAAATTATTTTTTATCCATGCGTTGCACAATACTAGCGTTTTTTATGCACGGGTCAATAACTTCTACCAAACTATTATCTTTATATACAATAATTTAGCTTAATCTTATTGTATAAATTTATTAATTTTTATATACACTTATTATTTTACCTAAAATAAAAACTCTAATTAGGAGTCTAAAATGTTATATAAACTGTTATGGTGTGTTTGTTTAAGTTTTTTTTCACTGAAAAGTGTTTTTTTAATTTAAAAATCACTTTTAAAATATTTTAGAGTGTTTTTGGGTAAGTTTTTTTTAAAAAAATCGAATAAAAAATCAAATTTCTAATTATCTTTAATAGCTTCTAAAAATAGAGAATATGTTAGGAGGAGAGAAAACTCATTTAAGGAGGTGAAGAAGTTTTCTTTGAAATATTTTTATATCATTTTAAAATGACAAATGTTATCATTCATATATTTTAAAAAGTGACTTTTGGTAATTGTATCCAAATGATTAAGTAGAGGTTTTCATAAAAATCTAACAAAAAAATTTACTTTTTTATAATATAAATTTATTTATTTTTATATACACTTATTACTTTACCTAAAATAAAAACTTTAATTAGGACTCTAAAATATTATATAAAGTGTTATGGTGTATTTGTTTAAGTTTTTTCACTGAAAAGTGTTTTTTAAATTTAAAAATCACTTCTAAAAGATTTTAGAGTGTTTTTGGGTAAGTTTTTTTAAAAAAATAGAATAAAAAATCAAATTTCTAATTATCTTTAATAGCTTCTAAAAATAGAGAATATATTAAGAAGAGAGAAAACTCATTTAAGGAGGTGAAGAAGTTTTCTTTGAACAAAAATATCTTTATATCATTTTAAAATGACAAATGTTATCGTTCATATATTTTAAAAAGTGATTTTTGGCAATTGTATCCAAATGATTAAGTAGGGTTTTTCATAAAAATCTAACAAAAAAATTTACTTTTTTATGATATCTTAAAATTGCTATTACTCAAAGCTTATCCAAATGAACTTTTAGTCTAATTGATCAATATCTAATAATACCAAAAATTCAAAGAGTATAACTACTAAATAAAAACTAATAAAGTATAAAAATTAATGAAATGAAATTTCAAAAATGTATTTAACAATTATAATATATATTACTCAAAATCTCTTTTCCATGCATTTCAATGGTTGTCTTAAATTTTATAACTATAAACTATTTATTCAAGATTTAAATATTTTATAAGTTTCAAATTTTCGCTTCATTTATTTTTGAAAAGATTCGGCTCCAAATAAAAAATATAAAAACATAATTTAACATTTATCCAACAAAAAAATAAAGGATAAAATTAACGAAGTTTTATTCAATTTTGAATTTTTAAATTCAATTAATTATTTAAATCAGAAAATCAAAAAATTATATACTATATATTTCTTTAAATTGCTTATAACCATTTTTCTTTAAAAAATAAAATAAGAAAATGTTATCAACTCAAGTATTAGTACCATTTAAGTGATGAAATTAAGTTTTAATTAAATTCAAATACTTTTTATCATGTTAGAAAAAATGCATGGTAATATTTTTTACCATTTTTTTAACCCATCCCGTTTTATTAAAATAAAAAAATGATGGATTAGTGTATTAGACGGATTAATCTAACAAAAATTAAATAAAAAATAAAAAAATGAACCAAAAAAAGGTCATCATGCCAAAAAGTGAATTAAAAAGCAGGTTAGAAATCAACCACCAAAAATTTTTAGAAAAAAAGAAAAAAAAAGTAACCCGATGGATGAAACTCGCCCCACTCTACCCTAACCCGAGGGTTATACGAGTCGAGTTAAAATTGTTACCAAGTGGCCTCGATACTCAAGAGGGGGGTGAATTGAGTATGTAAAACAAGTTCGCAAATCTTTCGCAAAACGTTTGATAATCAATTTTCGTTGAAGTTATTGGATGATTAGAGATGATTGGATAGATGAGATAAACACTTTTACTTATAAATGTAATAGCCAAAGGAAACAATATCCAAGCAATTCAATAAAACAGTGCACAATATAAAGAGAAGGGTTTAGAGAAAACAAACACAATGATTTATCGTGGTTCGATCACCAATCCACTTGTGATCTACGTCTAGTCCTCAAGTAACCACTTGAGATTTTTCACTATATCTTCAAGCTTCAATAGGTGCTTGACAACTTTTACAACCTTGAACACTCAACACTTTGGGATACCTCACCCTTGGAGCTTGAGTCTCTTCAACTAAAGGATGCCTCACCCTTGGAGCTTGAGTCTCTTCAACTAAAGGATGCCTCACCCTTTACACTTTTGGAAGGATGTCTCACCCTCTTTACAAAGCAATTTAGATTGATAGAATGAAACTCTCACAAGAGTAAATGATTACAAATTGAAGCTTTAATATACTCTCAAAGAATAACTCAAGTTTTTCACAAAAACAGAGCAAGAATGAATTTGAAGATTAAATCTCGTATTGAAGTATTGGTAATCAATTTTTGGTTCAAGGTCAACCTTCAATGAGGTCCCAACATTGGTATTTATAAGTTTTGTAAGTAAAGAAGCCGTTGGGACCTTTTAGCCAAGCATTAAATGCCATTAATATAGTCGTTGGACTCTGTCAGATTGCTTGTAATCAATTACACAGCAAATGTAATAGATTACATTGTTATTTCAACGTGTTTTTGGCTTTCTGGGATTTGTGTAATCGATTACATTCTTGGTGTAATCGATTACAAGACCTCTGACTTGCTTTGTAATCGATTATAATATCCATGTAATCGATTACATGACTCCTTGAACGTGTTCTTGCCTTTCTGGGCTCATTGTAATCGATTACCAACTTGGTATAATCGATTACAAGGCCTCTGACTTGCTTGTAATCGATTACAATGCCTATGTTTGTTGTGTAATCAATTACAAACATCATGTAATCGATTATATTGGCATTTGAACACATTTTTCAAGTCCAATTAAGTTTGTAAGCTATTTTTAACACTTCAAGACATTTGATTAAACATAAATTCTTTCAAGAGTATTAAATCTAAGATTGAAAAGAACGTTTCTTTGAAAAACATGTTTAGCTTTGAATTTTCACACTTATTTTGGAAATGATATATGAAAAACCATTTGAGAAATCTTGAGAGCATTTAACATTAATGTTCTAAGTCTTATGACTAAACATCTTGACTCCTTTCTTTGATCTTGATCTTTTCTTTTGCACTTGATCTTCATTTTTGCACTTGATCTTCATCTTTGACTTTGTTATCATCAAAAACCATTTGACATGCTTTAAGGACATAAGCATTCACATTCTCCCCCCTTTTTTATGATAACAAACTGATCATAAGAAAAAGAAAGAGTTTTTGCATTTGTATATATTAGAGATTTAGGCGCAACTCTCCCCCGGAGTTTATGCTTGATATAGAAAAAGATTTTTCATGTAAAAGGCTCAAAAGCTCCCCCGTACACATGCAACATTAATTAAATTTGATTTTTCACTATTCTCTCCCCCGTTGGCATTATCAAAAAGACATAAGCATTTAGAAGAAAAATGGATAGCATTTCAGGTGTATGTCATGAATTCCCAGGAAGTAAACAAGCATAGCCACAACAAGAGATCCAAAGAGAATATAATGAAGCCAGTAAATTTAGATCAAGAGTATATCCAGTATAACTAATAACCAATATTACCAAAAACATATACTAATGTTATACAACTGAGCCAAAAATAAAATGTACAAAGTAGCCATAAGAAAAACATAATGAAGGCATCAGAGCAATAGGCCATGATCACTATCAGTAGCCTCACTGTCACTGTCCGCATCTGCAGCGATGTCTCCTAGATCAATATTATCATCGCCGGGCTCAAGGTCGTTCTCAGAACCGAGGAGCTCCTCATCATCAGCAGGGACGCCAGAGGGACCAGCAAAGGACAGGGGAACAGAAGAGGCAGAGGATGTGGGAGGTGCAGTAGCAGCACTCTGAGTAAAATGAGGTCCTGTTAGGATGGAGCAAATGAAGGCAAGCTCCTGATCTGAGTAGTCCATCCTCAGCTCAAGGTGATCTACCTTCTGCTCAATGCGATTCATGCGTGTGTCTATGGTGGTGCTTAGGTTTCGTATCTCTTGGAGCAGGAGGTCCAGTGTGGCTGTAGCTGGAGTAGGAGCAGGAGGCTGAGCTTCTTCATTGTCATCACTATCCGGATTATGATGGATATGCCCAAAGTTACCATGGGCAATGTAGTGCCATCTATCATCGACTTTGTACATCTGAAGCTTTTTCAAGGTATGCAAGCTAATGGACTATGGCCCTTTTGAATTGGTGTCCTTGGACTCCTCAGCCAAGGAAATGCGACAGTGTTCCAAGATTGCTGCTACCAGCATAGCAAATGTTAGAGCATAGTTTTTCTTTTTCTTCACATCCAACATGTGCTCAATGATGTAGTATCCCCAGTTGATTGGTCTCCCAGTGGTCATTGCCCATAGGGTCACCACGTCATCCTTTAGAACCTGAGAGTAATTCCCTCCCCTAAGAATCAACCCCCTGACCAGAAGATAATGGAGTACCCTATTCTCCATGGTTAGGCCAGTGGCCATGATTCTCTTTTTGGGATCACTGAGGGGATAGTATCCTGTCCTTATCAGAGAAAGAAGAGCAGCTTTATGCTCAAATTCATGACCCCAAATGTTAGCATTTCCACAGAAATTTACTCCATCAGGAGTGAGTTTGGTCAGCCTATACCATTCTTGCATAGTGATCTTGATTTGTTGCTTCTTCACCTCAAAAATTAAACACTCATCCTCATACTTCAGATTTGCATAAAATACTCTCACTAAATTTGGATAAATAGCCTTCTCAATGCTAAGGAAACCCAGCAGTCCTAAGGATTCAATGGTTCTAAAACTTTCTAGGGGTTCACTCTCACAGAAAGTTATAGGGAGATACCTGGGGGATATTGTCTTCCGTAGCTGGAAGTTCTTCCTGAATAACTCAGTTTTCTTCACGGTGGAGAAGTGGCGAGTGAGGTCCAGGCCATAAATATTGCGTGGAGCTGCACGTGAGGATTCTCTAATGACAACCCCTATTCTGGGGCGTTTTGAACGATGAGAAAACTCTGCCATTTGATGAGGAAGAAGAGAATGGGATGAAGGGAATGTGTTTGGAGATGAGTGAGGGAAGAGAGAGATGAGAGAAGGATAGTTTAGGGCAGAGAGGGAAAGATGGGGAGATTTAGGTGATGGATTGTGATGGGATTTGGGAGATAGGCTGTGTAAAGAGGGAATTTTCGAGTGAGAAGGAGGTGAAATGGAGGAATTTGGGTGAGATTTGAGTGATAAAAGAGGGATTTGGAGGTTGGGTCTTCGTGGGAGCAGAGGAGGAAGACGAAGAAACTAAAAGGTTTCTGATAAGTGAAGCCTGTGTGCGTCAAAAAAACCTTTTAAAAACCCTGTGTAATCGATTATATAGGTATTATAATCGATTACAAGCCTTCTGTTACTCATGTAATCGATTACATTTTTGGTGTAATCGATTACCATGCTTCTGGAGAACCTTGTAATCGATTACATTGTTGGTGTAATCGATTACCTGAGTTCTGAGTTAATTGTAATCTATTACAACAGTTGTGTAATCGATTACATGCTTAACAAAACATTTGTAATTGATTACAAATGCACTGTAATCGATTACCAGCATACTTAAACTCAGATTTTACATTCCAAACAGCATAGAATCAATTTTAAACTATTCAAATCAGTTCTAGAACATCTTAAATCAATTCAAATTATCATGCAAGCATATAATCTAATCATATTATGATTCAAATCACATAATTGTGCAAAATTACTACTTTTACCAAGAATTACACCTTTTTTGGTGAAATTGTAAAGTTGTTGAGTTGCTTGGAAGCCTTTGACATGAAGGAGCACCTGCAAAATAACTTAGGGGAAATCTCTGATGCTCAAGTCAGTATTGGATTCAAATATGATGAAAAATCAAGGACTATGCAGTAAATGGGTACAATTATGCAGAAATCAACATGTTATGTATCAATATAGCACATTATGCAGTAACTAATTAACTTATGCACGATTGATCCAATATACCAAGTTCATTTCTTATATAGAAAAATGCTTCTTTTACTAGAGGCTTAGTGAAAATGTCAGCTAGTTGCTTAGTGATTTCTACAAATTCAAGCATATAATCACCCTTTTGAACATGGTTTCTGATGAAATGATGTCTTATTTCAATGTGTTTAGTCCCAGAATGGAAAATGGAATTTTTAGACAAATTAATTGCACTAGTATTATCACATCTTATGGGGATGTGATGAAGCTCAAGACCATAGTCCAAGAGTTGTTGCTTCATCCAAAGGATTTGAGCACAACAACTCCCAGTTGCAACATATTCAGCTTCAGCTGTAGACAATGTCACACTATTTTGTTTCTTGTTATGCCAAGAAACTAGTGAGCTTCCAAGCAAGTGGCATGTCCCACTAGTACTCTTCCTATCCATTTTGCGTCCAGCAAAATCAGAATCGGAATACCCAATGAGGCTACATGAGGCACTCTTAGGGTACCACAAACCCATTTGTGATGTGCCTATTAGATATTTCATTATTCTTTTAATAGCACTTATGTGTGATTCTTTAGGATTAGCTTAATATCTAGCACACATGCATACACTAAACATTATATCAGGCCTACTTGCAGTGAGATAAAGGAGTGAGCCAATCATACCTCTATATTTTATAATTTCTACAGATTTACCTCCTTCATCCTTATCCAAATAGTAAGAGGTGCCCATAGGAGTAGCCATATGCTTAGCATTGTCCATTCCAAACTTCTTGAGCAGCTCCTTGCAATACTTGGATTGGCTTATAAAAGTCTCTTCTCTTGTTTGCTTGATTTGGAGGCTAAGGAAGAAGTTGAGCTCACCCATCATGGACATCTCAAACTCACTTTGCATAATATTTGAAAATTCTTTACAAAGAGAGTTGTTAGTAGTTCCAAATATAATGTCATCAACATAGATTTGAACTAGAAGTATGTCATGCATTTTATATTTTATGAAAATGGTAGTATCAACTTTGCCTCTAGAAAAACCTTTTTCCAAAAGGAATTTGCTCAACCTTTCATACCAAGCTTTAGGAGCTTGTTTCAAGCCATACAAGGCCTTTTTCAGTTTAAAAACATGGTTGGACATTTCAAAATCCTCAAAACCAAGAGGTTGTTCTACATACACCTCTTCTTGTATAAAACCATTTAAAAAGGTACTTTTGACATCCATTTGATAGAGTTTGAAATCCATGATGCATGCATATGCAAGTAACATTCTAATGGCCTCTAATCTAGCTACAAGAGCATAAGTTTCTTCATAGTATATGCCTTCTTCTTGATTATAGCCCTTAGCTACAAGCCTAACTTTGTTTCTTATTATTAGCCTATTTCATCAAGTTTATTTCTAAAGACCCATTTGGTGCCAATTATAGGATGATCATTGGGCTTTGGAACTAATTCCCAAACTTGATTTCTCTAAAATTTATTTAGTTCTTCTTGCATGGCCAAGATCCAATGTTCATCATTAATGGCTTCATTTATGTCTTTAGGTTCAACTTGAGAGACAAAAGCTAAATGATTACATGCATCTCTAAGTGAGTTTCGAGTGATTATCCCTTTTGATACATCACCTATCATCTTGTCAAGAGGGTGATATCTTGATGTCCTCCATTCCTTAGGTAGATCCATGATTTCTGAATCCTTTTGCCATGAGTGATCAAGGAGTCTCTCTTCTTGCTTCTTGGACTCTTTCTCTTGATTTTTCAAGTGCGTTTTTGCTAAGATTTCTGCAACATCATCAACAAGCTCCTTTCTCGACTCATTTGGGTTAGTTTCATCAAATGCAACATGTATAGACTCTTCTATGGTCATAGTTCATTTATTATAGATTCCAAAGGCCTTATTATGTATAGAATAGCCAATAAATATTCTCTCATCATATTTTGCATCAAACTTCCCCAAGTTATCCTTTCTATTATTTAAAACAAAACATTTACATCCAAATATATGAAAATGTGACACATTTGGCTTCCTTCCTTTGTACAATTCATATAAGATTTTCTTTAAAATTGACCTTATTAGGGCTCTATTCATAACATAACAAGCGGTGTTAACCACATCCACCCAAAAGTACTTAGGAAGGTTGGCCTCATTGAGCATAGTTCTTACCATTTCCTCTAAAGATCGATTTTTCCTTTCTACAACACCATTTTGTTGTGGTGTTCTAGGGGCAGAAAAATTATGCTCAATGTCATGTTCATCACAAAAAGTTTCAAATTCATGATTTTCAAATTCACCATCATGGTCACTTCTTATGGATGCAATACAAAATATTTTTCGTTTTGGATAACTTTGGCAAGATTTTTAAATGATTGAAAAGCATCATTTTTGTGGGTCAAGAATAATGTCTATGTAAACTTAGAAAAATCATTCATAATCACCAATGCATAGTAATTCCCACTAAAGCTCATAGTTCTAGAGGGACCAAAAAGATTCATGTGCAAAAGTTGTAAAAGTCTAGAAGTTGAAATCATATTTTTAGCTTTAAAAGAGACCTTTACTTGTTTTCCCTTTTGACATGCATCACAAAGTTTGTCTTTTTCAAATTTGAGTTTTGGAAGACCAATTACTAGTTCTTTAGAAACTAATTTGTTTAAGTAATTCATGTGAATGTGAGTAATTCTTCTATGTCATAACTATGAATCATTTTCTTTACTCATAAAGCATTTAGCATCATTTGAGGAAATATCATCAAGACTAATCATATATATATTATTGACCCTATAACCAACAAACTTAACTTGCTTATCATCCTTTCCCTCAATTATGCAACAAGAAAAATCAAATATAACTCTATTGCTTTTATCACATAATTGACTAATGCTAAGCAAATTATGTTTAAATCCTTCAACAAGCAAAACATTATCAATTGATGAGGAAGGGATCTTACCAACTTTACTAATTCCAAGGATCTTTCCTTTGTTGTTATCACCATATGTGACATGACCATGCTTCTTGGGGGCAAGGGAGGAGAACTTGGAGCCATCATCGGTCATGTGCTTAGAGCAACCACTATTAAGATACCAACTTGAGCTTTTGGTCTTCAAGCACACCTACAACACACATTCAACTTTGGTACTCAAATTGTTTTGGGTTCTTGTGTGTTAGAGTTAGGCATGGTGCCTTTAGGAACCCAAACCCTTTTGATTCCAATCTTAGTGTTTATGTTCTTTCTAACATTGCAAGTGGATGCACTATGCCCTTTCTTACCACAATGAAAACATTTGACAAAGGGGCTACTTGAAGTATTCGAGAAAACAAAGAAATTCTTATAAGACTTTTGGTGGTTACTTGGATTAAATCATAAACCAGCTTTTTGAAAAACATATTTTTGTTTATCTAAAACCACATTCAAGTTGTCTCTTCCAAATGTAAATTTTGCAAGAGTGTTGTTTAAGTCTTCAATTTCTTTCTCAAATGCTTTACATGACGAGCAAGGTAATGATATGGATGTGTTATCATGTGAGGAGCAACTCATGCATGATGAGTTAGCATCAATGAGTCCTAAGGTCTCATTTTCAATCTTAAGCTCATTTATCTCCTTGCTTAAAATAAAAACTTTATTTACCAATAAGGAGATTATTTTATTAGATGATAAAACTATTTTTGTGAGCCTCAAAGATTCATCATGCAATTTTTGAAAGGCATCTTACAATTTATCGTAAGAAGGTGGAGATTTTGAGTTAGAAGAAGGTAATGATATGGATGTGTTATCATATGAAGAGCAAGTCATGCATGATGAGTTAGCATCAATGAGTCCTAAGGTCTCATTTTCAATCTTAAGCTCATTTATCTCCTTGCTTAAAATAAAAACTTTATTTACCAATAAGGAGATTGTTTTGTTAGATGATAAAATCATTTTTATGAGCCTCAAAGATTCATCATACAATTCTTGAAAGGCATCTTGCAATTTATCGTAAGAAGATGGAGATTCTGAGTTAGAAGAAGTTACCTCGGTGTCGCTCTCTTCACTTTCTTCTCCTTGAGTCATGAGACAAAGATGGGCTTCTTCATTCTCCGAACTATCGGAAGAGCTTATGTCATTGTCCTCACAAGCTATATATGCTCCCCTTCCTTTCTTTTCTTTGGAAGACCTTTTCTCAAACTTCTCCGTCTTCTTGAGATACATAGGACACTCCATTTTCATGTGTCCCGATTTTTCACATTCGTAGCATTTTGGAGGAGTAGAGGATCCTTCTCCTTTGTGATACACTTTCTTTTGAGGAAAATGTGGTCTTCTTTGAAATATCTTTTTTTTAGGAATTTTCCAAACTTTCTCACAAGGAGACTAAGATTCTCCTCACTTAGCTCAACATTTTCTGCATCATCTTCACCATCTTCATCATCATCTTCAATTATAGAAGAGGTGACTTTAAGTACAATTCCCTTTTTTTTTTATCGTGCTCTTCATTTGATTGAGCCTATTTAGTTCCAGCTCATGTTCTTAAAGCTTCTCAAATAAGGTGACTAGAGACATTGTTGATAAATCTCTTGATTCCGTAATAGCCGTTACTTTAGGTTGTCAATTCTTGCTTAAACATCTCAAGACTTTGTTAATAAGATCCTCATTAAGAAATGTCTTTCCCAATGAGATAAGATGATTAACAATATGAGTAAATCTTTTTTGCATATCTTGAAGAATCTCACCTTGGTTCATGATGCACAATTTTTAGTTTCAAACAAGTCTACAAACTTGATGCGGGATTAATTATTGCTTTGCGAACCCAAGTGCAGGTTGTCTCAAGTAATAAATTTCTCGGGAGTCCGAGGTCGATCCATAGGGAATTGTTGAAGATTAATTAAGGTGAAGTAAATATTTTGTTACTATGATAAAAATTATTTACTTGGGTTAAAAGATCCACTCTTGGTAAATAAAGTAAAGGTAAGATTAATTTCTTTTATAACTCAATTAGAATCCTCGCAACATGGAGGTTCCAATCGGAAAATACAACATTAAAAGTCCATTTAAAATAATATACGTAATTATATTATGTTTCCTAAAAATATTACCACCACTTATAAATAGGTTAAAGCATTCATTGTGCCAATATTTTGTCTACAACAAATCAAGAACTCCTATTTACAAAGATGGTTTCTAAATTATAAGAAACAAATTATAATACGTATAATGGTTACTAGAAAATATAAATCATTTAAGCACAAGAGAAGAATAAATCTAACCTTACTTTATTACCAAGAGCTTCACCCTTTCACCCAAGTAAAATGAAACTTAGTTACTCATAGATAAGAAGAAAGAAAGAGAGAAGAAGAAGAAGAAGAAGAAGAACATGACTTTAATTTAGAACAAAGGAAAATTACTACAAGAAAACCTAGTAACAAAATGGCATCATTTTGGTAACTAACACCTAACACCCCCAATGATCTGCCAAGGCCTCCTTTTATAGAGGATTAGAGATACAAAATGACAAGGGGGTTGAGTCATTAGTGGTTGGATGAGTGAAAAATGAGTGGAAAATGCCAAATGACTTTAGGTGAGTGGGAAATTATGGAGATTCCTTGTCTCCGAAATCATGCAGCTCTGAAGTCATTGCATTCGTCATTTTTGAACCAAGTGGTCTTCATAAAAGTTTTAGGCCTGGATCTTAGCTTTCAAATGGCTTTGGTTTGAGTCCAATATCATTTCTATAACTCCAGATACGTTCAAATTACTGCACACTGCCCAGGCCCAGTCACAGCTCCTTTGTTCTGACTTCCAAGCCCAATATCACCTTCAAGGAGTCCGATTCTGGAAAAGTGTTTAACATGAAAGTTGTAGATATGGGTCTTAACTATTCAGAATCCAAATTTCAGCTCATTTTACAACTTCTAGCCCGAACAATGGCATGAACAGTATACATAGGTCAAGTTGTCAAGAATAACACTCTAGTTCTTACTTCAATCCCAATTTGAGTTATCTACTCGTGTGATTGGGCCTTTGAGGTCTTCATGAAAGTTATAGAGATCTCTCTTATCTTTCAAATGCCACTATAATCACCTTCAAATACCACCTACAACCCAAGATATGGCCCAAATACAGAAACAGTGTAAGATATAAATCATGCTGAAAAATTCAATTAAGTTCAATTTGAGTCCAAACTTACAAAACATAATAAAACTCAATCAATTAAGTACATAGAGAGTGTAAATGACTAAGAATGAAAGCTTATTAATGTATCAAATATGTGATCATCAAACTCCCCCACACTTAGCTTTTTGCACTCCTGAGCAAAACACATAAGATCACTAAAAAAAAAAAAACGAAACAGACTCAAAAGCTAAACACTCTAAAAGACTCAATTTCTAATAATATTTAAAAATGAAGAGCAATCATTCAAGTAATCAAAACATTCATGAGGTAACATATCTTCACTTCTCAAATCAACAAGCAATGATATTTGAATTGAAAAGCATGAGTTAAGAATGATAGATTTTCACAAGATTCACTCTCAATCCCTCGAGTGTTTAAAAGGTAGGTATTTCACTCAATTCAACCCATGAAAATTGCACTACCATAAGCTTGCTTATCTTCTACTTCTCCACTACTCGAACACATACACACACAAATCATGCGGACTTTATTCAAGGTTGTAATGGGGTCAAGGTAAAGGAGGAGGTAATATAGATATGACAAGTTAAACACCAGAGAATAAAAGAACATGAGAGCTGAGTTCAATTAACAAGTATGAAAATTCATCCTAACTCCACCTAATACAAATTCCCTTTACATATTCTTTTCCTTTCCTTTATTACATTGTTGACCCTATTCTTTTTACAATTTTTTTTGATTGATTTTTTTTATTTTTTTTATTTTTTTTTATTTTTACAAAAAGAACATCATATATACATTTTTTTTAACCATTCTGCACACACACCCCCACACTTGTTCAAGAACTCATCGAATGACAAAACTAATGTTCTCTTATTCTCTAAGGTTAAGTAAGAACATGGTTTTTCATTTAAGGCACATAATGAGTTCGAAATAAAGAATAGTCAAATAAGCTCAAAGGGGTTAAGCAATGGGAAATAAGTCATTTCTAATGCTTTATGTTACCAGGAATCAGAGAATTTTCAAGAAGTCATAAGAGTGCTTGATATCATATTGAGACAACATACTGCTAAACAAGGCTGGCTATTTGATTAAAGTAGCTATTTCAAGAAAAATGCCTCAATCATATTCATGTATGCATATGAAAATGTAGTCTCAAAAAGAATCAAAGCAAGTTCTAGAGCAACAATTCCATGAGTGAAATTCACACAAGAAAGAAAAGAATGGTACAAATGTTCAATCCATTCATCAATAAGCTCAAAATCTCACAAGGCATAATTCTATCATTCTCAGTCCACCAATTCAACATCCATAACCAAGCATGTGAATTTTAAGAAAGAAGACAATTTACTCAATCATGCAAATTTCCCTGAATTTGAATTGCTACTTCCACATAAATTAGTTACTACCCCAACTACTCCTTACTCTGCCACCAATTTTTGATGCGTCTCAAGAGTAAATAATTTACTCTTTACTCTGTCATCCCTAATTACTTTTGTTGTTAAAAAAATTGATGACAAACACAACAAACATAATCATAAACATACTTTTGAATTTTTTTTTTTGGGTTTTTTGGGTTTTTTTTTTAAACCATCCTTCCCCCCAACCAGATCACAACATTGTCCTCAATGTCAAAACATAAATAGGTAAAGGATAGAATATATTACCTGTTATTGCAATTCGAAAAAGAAAAAAAATCTCACACAAATTTAAACGAAACAAAGTACGATAAATAAAACCAAAGCTTGTAATTATTTAAATAGTTGGAGTGTCTTGGTGGCTTTCTTTTCATTTTGCTTCCTTCACCACTTCCTTCACCGCTTCCTTCGGACCAATCTATCCGAGTCAGCATTCTTGGATCAGGTTCATAAACAAATGCTTCTAATTTATCAATCAATTCATCAACAAGTAGAAGCAGAGATAAGGAGTTGTCTTCTTTGAAGGTGTGACAAATTTGTTCCACAAAGACATGGTCAACAAAAGATAACAAATTATCAAAGAAATTATTAACATTCAACAAACCTATGGGTTTATGGTGGATGTTCAATTGGGCCCAAGAGACAACTTGAAAGACTTCTTCCAAAGTACCAAAACCACCAGGTAAGACAATGAATGCATCAGAGTTGTCAAGCATCGCCTTCATTCGTCCATGCATAGAGGATACCTTAATTTCTAGTCCAACTGTCTTTCCAACGATGTTCCTTCGAGTTAAAGGTTCAGGAATGACACCTAAAACTTGATCACCTCTTACAAATGCAGAAAGTGATACAGCCCCCATTAACCCAATGCAACCTCCCCCATATACTACACGAATGTTCCTCGCAGCAAGTGTTCTACCAACAAGTGCTTGCTTTGCGTTTACAAACTCTAAACCATTCCCATAACTTGTCCCACAAAATACACCAATACTGAGAAATCTACAACCGAAGGAGAAGCTCCCTCCATTTCTACACTCACTCTCTTTGAATGATTAAGAGTTGCGAGAAAAGTAAAGAAAATGAAGTGTTTAAATAGGGAAGAGAATAGAAAAAGTAATAATAGCTCCTATACGGTAGGTTGGTGGTGTCGAAAAGTTTGAAATAATAATAATAATAATAAATTTTTTTTTGTTTTTTTTGTTTTGTTTTGTTTTTTGTTTTTTGTTTTTTTGTTTTTTTTTTTTTTTTTTTCTTTTTTTTTACTTCAAGAAAACCATCAGGGTAAAGAAGTCTAGAAACCCCTGAAGGATCCCATCCAAAGGATCGTCTGTCCAAAACCAAAATTCAACAAAATCATATAAAGATAAAATAATAATAACAAATGATTACATACCTTTATGTACAGGTTTCATGGCAGATCTTTATACTGCGCGTCATGAGTGCAGTAATACCAAGACGGCTCAGCCAATCTGGGCATTCTTCTCCCTCCCGCTTGTGGGATATTTTGGATTGAGCTACGACACCACTAATTAAAGTGCGTAAATCTGACAGCTACCACCAACGACCACAGCCAGTGAGAGGTCGCTGAAGAGCCCATGGCATTAAATCACAGGATTCAGCTCAGAGGCATTGTCACGCGAGAATGCAAACACGGGACGCTTCTTTCTGTCCATCAGCAAGCAGAGCCTTTGGTTAAAACCTGGGAATGCTTGCGCGGCTCTCTGCAGAGCATGGCACACGAACCTTATTTACCGACCGGCGTGCGAAGGTCCACCCGAGTCAATGACGGGTCTGCCACTCCAGCGCGGGGCTCTAATCTAATTAAAGACCAAGTACAACCGAAGTTTCGCCCTTTTTTTATTATTTTTTTATTTTTTTCAGTTATTTTTTCTTTTTTTTCTTTTTTTCTTTCTTTTTTCTTTTTTTTTTTTTTTTTTTCTTTTTCTTTTTTTGAAAATGTACAAGATAATATATACATGTTGTTGTGATTGTGGCTCACATCTTCCTCTGGTTTCACGTCCGAAACGGCTTAAACACCTTCTATGAGTCGAGGATAAGCTTCCCATCCAATTTTCTTATAAATTGGCAAACAGTCTTTTTGAGTCGATTCCCAAGACTATAACGCTCTTGTTCGTCCTTGAAGAGATTCCACAAACTAAGAAGTTCACGCATTTTGCACAACTCCACAAGAATGCGTCTCAAGAGTCAATAAGATATTATCTAATGACTCCTTACTCGATCCATTCTTAATGAAGAATATTTTATCTTCTCTATTTAGAAACCATCCCTAGAAAGAGTGACATCGCGTGTTGCAATTCCATCGTGCACACTTGTAACAAACTTTCATTCTTTTTGCTCTTCTCTTTTTGAAAATGAACTTTACCGAGACCAGGCATGTATGGGACAAATGAATCGAAGATTCACCACTAAACGAACCTTTGCTTCGATTATCCAGCGTATATCTTTCGGGATGCCCTTGTACATTAACAATCTCAATCTTTCACACCTAACTTCATAGACTTTTGTTAGAGCATTTAGAGGGAGAGAAGGAAAATGTTTTCTTAGATTTGAGAGAATGACATCCATTTTGAAAGGAGAAGAAATGGTTATTATGGAAAGCGAAAAACAAACCGACTTGAGAGTCACGGAGTACCATTATCCGCCATTTAACAGGGAACACAAAGAACTGCAAAAAGAAAGAAACAACATTAAAATAAATTCTACTCATAACAAGGATTAGAAAGAGAAATGGATTCTACCTCAACAACTTGATGTTCCAGAAATGGTTTGAGTCTTTGTCCATTAACCTTAAATACAATACTATTCCTAGGATTCTCAATGTCTATGGCCCCATAAGAATATACATGTTTGACAATATAAGGACCAATCCACCTAGATCTCAATTTTCCAGGGAATAGGTGAAGGCGAGAATTATAAAGCGAGAACTTTTTGACCAATTTCAAAAGTTTTTTACGAAAATTGATTTGTCATGAAAAGCTTTTGTTCTAGCTTTATAAATCTTTGAGTTTTCATATGCATCATTTCTTAATTCCTCAAGTTCATTCAATTGCAATTTGCGTAACTTGGAAGCATCATCAAGACTTAAGTTGAAAGCTTTAATGGCCCAAAATGCTTTATGCTCCAATTCTACAGGCAAATGACAATGTTTTCCATAAACTAACCGATAAGGAGACATGCCCAAAGATGTTTTAAAAGCAGTACGGTAAGCCCAAAGTGCATCGTTTAGTCTTAAAGACCAATCTTTACGATTTGGGTTAACCGTTTTTTTCAAAATTTGTTTAATCTCCCTATTTGCTAATTCAACTTGTCCACTTGTCTGAGGATGATAAGGGGTTGTAATTTTGTGGGTAATGCAATATTTCTTCATTAAAGATTCAAATGGTTTATTGCAAAAATGTGTTCCCCATCACCGATGATAGCTCGAGGAATTCCAAATCGACTCAAAACATTTTCTTTTAAAAATTTTAGAACAGTTTTATGATCATTGTGCCGACATGGAATTGCCTCAATCCATTTTGAGACATAATCAAGCGCAACCAAAATGTACACAAATCCAAAAGATGATGGAAATGGACCCATGAAATCAATTCCCCAACAATCAAAAATTTCAATGACAAGGATAGGGTTCAAAGGCATCATATTTCTTTTAGAAATGGACCCTAATTTTTGACAACTTTCACAACTTTTGCAAAAAGTATAAGCTGTCCTTGAATAAAGTGGGCCAATAAAATCCACATTTCTGCAAGATTTTTTGTTGTTTTCATTGAAGAAAAATGACCTCCACATGCTTCCGAATGACAAAATTTAATGACACTACTTACCTCATTGTCGGGTACACATCTCCAAAAGATTTGATCAGACAATATTTGAACAAATATGGGTCATCCCAAAAGAAATTTTTCACCTCAATCAAAAACTTTTTTTCGTCTTGGTGTGTCCCCGAGGCGGTATCTTACTGTTACAAGAAAATTGACAATGTTAGCAAACCAAGGCATGAAATTGATTGAGAAAATAAAAATTCATCCGGAAAAGAATCATTGATAGGTGTGCTATCAAAAGATGAGCTTGTTGTCGGCCTTGACAAATGATCTACGCAACAACATTTTCGGCTCCTTTCTTGTCTTTTATTGTGATGTTAAATTCTTGAAGCAACAAGATCCACCGTATCAACCTAGGTTTGGCATCCCTGTTTAGACATTAAATATCTAACAAAGAATGATGATCAAGTGAAAACAACAGTGGATGAACCAATTAAATAAGCTCAAAATTTGTCTAATGCAAAAATTACAGCAAGTAGTTCTTTTTCAGTAGTGGTGTAATTCATTTGTGTACTATTCAAAGTTTGACTTGCGTAATAAATTACATGAGGCTTACCTTCCTTTCTTTGGCCTAAAACAGCGCCAACAGCAAAATCACTAGCATCACACATCAACTCAAAAGGCAAAGACCAGTCAGGAGATTGCATGATAGGAGCAGAAGTCAAAAGACCGATTAATTTTTCAAAAGATTTTTGATAATCTTGAGTCCAAACAAATAGTGTATCTTTTGTTAGAAGATTACATAAAGGTCTAGATATAGCACTAAAGTCCTTTACAAATCTTCTGTAAAATCCTGCATGTCCTAAAAAGGAATGAACTTCTGTGACTATTTTTGGGAAAGACAAATGAGCAATTAATTCAACTTTGGCCTTATCAACTTCAATTCCCTTAGAAGATATCACATGACTTAACACTATTCCTGAGGTAACCATGTAGTGACATTTTTTCCAATTTAACACAAATCCTTTTTCTTCGCATCTTTTAAGAACTTTTTCCAAATTATCAAGACAATTTTCAAAAGAATTTTCAAAAACTGTCAGATCATCCATGAAAACCTCTAAATAATGCTCAATCATGTCACCGAAAATACTTAGCATGCATCTTTGAAAAGTTACCGGAGCATTACAAAGACCAAAAGGCATTCTTCTATATGCAAAAGTGCCAAAGGGACAAGTAAAAGTGGTCTTTTCTTGGTCCTCTAATGCAATTGGTATTTAATTATACCCTGAATAACCATCAAGAAAACAATAGTAGGGATGTCCTGCTACTCTTTCTAGAATTTGATCAAGAAATGGCAATGGAAAATGGTCTTTCCTAGTGGCTGCATTCAATTTTCTGAAATCAATACACATACGCCAACTAGATGAGACTCAGGTAGGTATTAATTCTCATTTTTCATTTTCAACCACTGTTATTCCAGATTTCTTAGGCACAACTTGTGTAGGGCTTACCCACTGGCTATCGAGAGATAGGATAGATAATTCCAACATCAAGTAATTTAAGAACTTCACTCTAACTACCTCTTTCATGTGTGGATTTAATCTTCTTTGAGGTTGTTGAGATGTTTTAGCATTATCCTCTAAATGTATTCTATGTGTACAGATTAATGGATTAATGCCTTTTATATCCTTTAATGTCCATCTAATTGCACTTTTATGCCTTTTAAGTACTTCTATCAACTTACCTTCTTGTTCTTTGGTCAAGGATGAGGAAATTACCACTGGAGAGCTTTGTTCTTCTCCCAAAAATGTGTACTTCAACCCATCAGGTAATGGCTTCAGTTCCAGTGTGGGTACTTCTTCATGGGTATCTTCATTCATGGATTTTAGCTCTTCGAATCTTGGCTTCCATCCTTTGTATTCCATTTTACGTATGCAGTCAAGCAAAGAGCATATTTCAGAAATATCATCATCTAATTGTGTAGTGAATCAAATGAATTAATTAAACAGATTTCTAATGGGTCAGAAGAACTCCTGATTTGAAGATGATCATCTATAATGGACTCAATCCCTTCAATCTCTTCATTGTCATCATAAACTTCATGTGGTTGCTTGCACATGTTGAAAACATTAAACTCCAGTGTCATATTTCCAAAAGTTAGCTTCACCACTCCATTTCTGCAATTTATCAAAGCATTAGATGTTGCTAAAAATGGGCGACCAAGAATAACAGGAACTAACTTAGAACTATCAACCATAGGTTCAGTTTCCAAGACAATAAAATCCACAGGATATATGAATTTATCAACTTGTACCAACACATCTTCTACTATTCCTTTTAGAATTTTAATTGATCTATCAACAAGTAGAAGAGTTACAGAAGTTGGTTTTAACTCACCAAGGTTGAGTTGCTGATAAATTGAATATGGAAGCAAATTAACACTAGCACCAAGATCAAGTAAAGCTCGTTCAATTTTATGTTCACCAATAATGCATGAAACTGTAGGACAACCAGGGTCTTTATATTTCAACTCATTATTATTTTGAATAATGGAGCTTACCTGTTCAGTCAAAAATGTATTTTTTTCACATTATGTTTCCTTTTAACAGTGCACAAGTCTTTCAAATATTTGACATAAGAAGGAATCTGTTTAATAGCATCTAATAAAGGAATATTGACCTTCACTTGTTTAAAGATTTCAAAAATGTCACTGTTATGATTCACTTTACTTGAATTGTTTAATGCTTGAGGAAATAGGGGTGAAGACGAGGGTTTGATCTCCTTTTGGCTAGGTGGCTTATCATCTCCTTCCTCATCTTTGGGAATTGACTCATCATCTTTCTTAAAAAGTTCAGGAATTTATTTTTCAACAACCTTTCCACTCCTAAGAGTTATCACTGAGTTGACTTGATTTATTTTTTGACTTTCTGAACTACCCTCATTTAGGCTAAACTGACCCTTAGGATTTGGTTGAGGTTGAGAGGGAAACTTTCCTTTCTCATGAATGGCAAGTGCAGAAGAAAGTTTAGCAAGAGTGTCTTTTATGTCAATCATGGCTTGAGTGTTTTGACTATTGATGGCCTCTTGTTTTTCCATGAATGCATGCAATGTTCCTTCAAGGTTTTTCCTATATGGTGGGACATAGGGTGCATATCCTTGAGGATTTTGAGGATCTTGCTGTGCCTGAGGAGGTGGTGGTTGCATGAATTGTGGCTGGTTGCTATTCCTCCAACTGAAATTCGGGTGATTTCTCCATCCTGGATTGTATGTATCTGAAAAAGAAAAAGTAAATGGCTTTTTAAAATTATTCATTGCATTTACTTGCTCATGCACAACTTCTTTAAAAACAGAAATTTTTGGACATTCATTTGTTGAGTGTCCTAATTCATCACAAATGCCACAAATTTTTTCATTTTGCACAGATTTGATTTCTTTTACTTTCCCGGATTCCATGGCTTCAACCTTTCTAGCCAAACTAGCAAACCTAGCATTTAGATCTTCTTCTTGACTAAGATGATATTTTCCTTTATTAGCATTTGCAATGTTAAATCTAATTGAATTTTCAGAAGGATTAGTACCATGCCAAGATTAAGAATTTTCAACCAAATGGTCTAAATAGTCTAAAGCTTCATCAGGTTCTTTATCAAGAAATTCACCATTGCACATTGTTTCCACAAATTGCTTGGTTTCAGGTGTTAACCCTTCATAAAAGAAGCTTAAAGTGCGCCATTTTTCAAAACCATGATGTGGGCAAGAATTCAACAAATCTTTAAAACGTTCCCAACTTTGAAAATATGCTTCATTTGAATTTTGGGAAAAATTTTGGATTTGTCTTTTCAAAGCATTGGTTTTATGTGTTGAAAAAAATTTCTTCAAAAACTCACATTGCATTTCTTGTCATGTGCCAATTGATCTTGGTTTCAAAGTGTTAAGTCAAGTTTTTGCTTTATCTTTCAAAGAAAAAGGAAATAATTTAAGCTTAACAACCTCTTCAGTGCAAGTTTGATCATGAAAAGCAGTACATACTTCCTCAAATTCTTTTAAATGTAAATATGGGCTTTCAGATTCTAGACCATGGAAATTAGGAAGTAAAGAAAGCATACCTGGCTTGAATCTAAAATTGTTGGCATTGAATGGAAAGATAAAACATGATGGACTAGAATTTCGGGATGGTTGCAAATACTCACACATGGTTCGCAACGATTGATTTTCATGTTCATCATGCACACTTTCGTTTTCAGCCATTGTGCTTAATGTGTGTGATTGTGATTCAAACAAATCAATATGTAAAGTACCTGGATTAACTCTAACCAAACGATTTAATTTAAATCACGATACCAATTAAGCATAAACAAGTAACTTATAGTATAAAATAAAATGTACAAGATAGCAATATAAATCATGTCCATTAAATATTAACAAAGGTGTGGTATAAACCAACCACCAAATAAGTTAATAAGCATAAAAATTAAAAAGTTATTATACGAGATAAATTAAAATGTTAGAAGCGAGAAAAAGTAAAAAGTTAGATAGTTAATAAGAGAATTAGTAAGTTAGTAAACAAAAAAAAAATGACAGAAAATAAATAACAAAAAAATGACAGAAAATAAATACGAGAAAATAAAGTACAAAAAAATAAATAAATAAATAAAAGGGAGAGTTACCCCACTAAGTTAAAATGTACAAGAAAATAAAATGAAGAATTACCCCACTATACGAGAAATTAAAATACAAAAAAAAAAAAAATAAAGTGCGGAAAGTAAATTTAAAGAAGAAGAAAAAATAAGTAAAAGGAGAGATTCCCCCACCAAGTTAGTGCATAAAATAAAAGGGAGAAGTTCCCCACTAAGTTAGTATGCACGAGAAATTAAAAAGGAGAGGTTCCCCCACTAGTTAGTATGTTAGTATATATACAATTTTTTTTTTACACCAGAAATTCAGTCTTCAAATCAAGTCCCCGGCAACGATGCCAAAAACTTGATGCACAATTTTTAGTTTCAAACAAGTCTACAAACTTGATGCGCGATTAATTGTTGCTTTGCGAACCCAAGTGCAGGTTGTCTCAAGTAATAAATTTCTCGGGAGTCCGAGGTCGATCCACAGGGAATTGTTGAAGATTAATTAAGGTGAAGTAAATATTTTGTTACTATGATAAAAATTATTTACTTGGGTTAAAAGATCCACTCTTGGTAAATAAAGTAAAGGTAAGATTAATTTCTTTTATAACTCAATTAGAATCCTCGCAACATGGAGGTTCTAATCGGAAAATACAACATTAAAAGTCCATTTAAAATAATATACGTAATTATATTATGTTTCCTAAAAATATTACCACCACTTATAAATGGGTTAAAGCATTCATTGTGCCAATATTTTGTCTATAACAAATCAAGAACTCCTATTTACAAAGATGGTTTCTAAATTATAAGAAACAAATTATAATACGTATAATGGTTACTAGAAAATATAAATCATTTAAGCACAAGAGAAGAATAAATCTAACCTTACTTTATTACCAAGAGCTTCACCCTTTCACCCAAGTAAAATGAAACTTAGTTACTCATAGATAAGAAGAAAGAAAGAGAGAAGAAGAAGAAGAAGAAGAACATGACTTTAATTTAGAACAAAGGAAAATTACTACAAGAAAACCTAGTAACAAAATGGCATCATTTTGGTAACTAACACCTAACACCCCCAATGATTTGCCAAGGCCTCCTTTTATAGAGGATTAGAGATACAAAATGACAAGGGGGCTGAGTCATTAGTGGTTGGATGAGTGGAAAATGAGTGGAAAATGCCAAATGACTTTAGGTGAGTGGGAAATTATGGAGATTCCTTGTCTCCGAAATCATGCAGCTCTGAAGTTATTGCATTCGTCATTTTTGAACCAAGTGGTCTTCATGAAAGTTTTAGGCCTAGATCTTAGCTTTCAAATGGCTTTGGTTTGAGTCCAATATCATTTCTATAACTCCAGATACGTTCAAATTACTGCACACTGCCCAGGCCCAGTCACAGCTCCTCTGTTCTGACTTCCAAGCCTAATATCACCTTCAAGGAGTCCGATTTTGGAAAAGTGTTGAACATGAAAGTTGTAGATATGGGTCTTAACTATTCAGAATCCAAATTTCAGCTCATTTTACAACTTCTAGCCCGAACAATGGCATGAACAGTATACATAGGTCAAGTTGTCAAGAACAGCACTCTAGTTCTTACTTCAATCCCAATTTGAGTTATCTACTCGTGTGATTGGCCTTTGAGGTCTTCATGAAAGTTATAGAGATCTCTCTTATCTTTCAAATGCCACTAGAATCACCTCCAAATACCACCTACAGCCCAAGATATGGCCCAAATACAGAAACAGTGTAAGATATAAATCATGCTGAAAAATTCAATTAAGTTTAATTTGAGTCCAAACTTACAAAACATAATAAAACTCAATCAATTAAGTACATAGAGAGTGTAAATGACTAAGAATGAAAGCTTATTAATGTATCAAATATGTGATCATCAGTTCATTCTAAACAATTCATATTCATGAGTAAGAGAGTTTATTCTAGATCGCTTTACCTCACTAGTACATTCATGAGTTACTTGTAAAGTATCCCACATTTCTTTAGCGGTCTTGCAATTTGACACCCTAAAGAATTCATCATACCCCAAGGATGTGGTGATGATGTTCTTGGCTCTCAAATTGTATTGAACCTTCTTTTTATCCTCATCGGTCCATTCATTTCTAGGTGTATTAATTTTCACACTATCTTTAGTATGTATGGGAATAAAAGCACCATTTTCAACGGCGTCCTACACGTCTAAGTCAATAGTTTTAATAAAAATTTTCATCTTTTCTTTCCAATAGGCATAACCATCCCCATTGAAATAAGGAGGTTTGTTTATAGAGGAACCTTCATTTGAAAAACCATTTGAAGTCATCACTTCTCTTGAAGCTGCTAAGCTCTTTATACAAGAGTTTAGCTCTGATACCACTTGTTTACCAAGTGGCCTCAATACTCTAGAGGGGGGTGAATTGAGTATGTAAAACAAGTTCGCAAATCTTTCATAAAACGTTGGATAATCAATTTTTGTTGAAGCTATTGGATGATTAGAGATGATTGGATAAATGAGATAAACACTTTTACTTATAAATGTAATAGCCAAAGGAAACAATATTCAAGTAATTCAATAAAACAATGCACAATGTAAAGAGAATGGTTTAGAGAAAATAAACACAATGATTTATCCTGATTCGATCACTAATCCACTTGTGATCTACGTCCAGTCCTCAAGTAACCACTTGAGATTTTTTACTATATCTTCAAGTTTCAATAGGTGTTTGACAACCTTTACAACCTTGAGCACTCAACACTTTGGGATACCTCACCCTTTACACTTTTGGAGGGATGTCTCACCCTCTTTACAAAGTAATTTAGATTGATAGGATGAAACTCTCACAAGAGTAAATGATTACAAATCGAAGCTCTAATATGCTCTTAAAGAATAACTCAAGTTTTTCACAAAAATAGAGCAAGAATGAATTTGAAGATTAAATCTCGTATTGAAGTATTGATAATCAGTTTTTGGTTCAAGGTCAACCTTCAATGAGGTCCCAACATTGGTATTTATAAGTTTTGTAAGTAAAGGAGTCGTTGGGACTTTTTAGCCAAGCATTAAATGTCATTAATATAGCCGTTGGACTTTGTCAGATTGCTTGTAATCGATTACACAGTAAATGTAATTGATTACATTGTTGTTCCAACGTGTTATTGGCTTTCTGGGCTCTGTGTAATCAATTACATTCTTGGTGTAATCGATTACAAGACCTCTAACTTGCTTTGTAATCGATTACAATATCCATGTAATCGATTACATGACTCCTTGAACGTGTTCTTGCCTTTCTGGGCTCATTGTAATCGATTACCAACTTGGTGTAATCGGTTACAAGGCCTCTGACTTGCTTATAATCGATTACAATGCTCATGTAATCGATTACAAGGCCTCTAATTGCTGTGTAATCGATTACAAACATTATGTAATCGATTACATTGGCCTTTGAACACATTTTTCAAGTCCAATTAAGTTTGTAAGTCATTTTTAACACTTTAAGACATTTGATTAAATATAAATCCTTTCAAAAGTGTTAAATCTAAGATTGAAAAGAACGTTTCTTTGAAAAACATGTTTAACTTTGAATTTTCACACTTATTTTAGAAATGATATATGAAAAATTATTTGAGAAATCTTGAGAGCATTTAACATTAATGTTCTAAGTCTTATGACTAAACCTCTTGACTCCTTTCTTTGATCTTGATCTTTTCTTTTGCACTTGATTTTCATTTTTATACTTGATCTTCATCTTTTACTTTGTTATCATCAAAAAGCATCTGACATGCTTTAAGGACATAAGCATTCACAAAAATTATTGACCCAAAAAAAATGGTTGCAAAATATAACCCAAATTGTTATTATTTTGGCATATCCACTTTCAATGATAAGAAAAATTTTATTTAGCAATTAAAGTACATATATCAAAAGTATATATGTACCCACAAATAAGAAATGTATATTATCACAAAAATAAATATTCATCTCTTAAATTTCACTTTCTTTTAATGATTATATCAAACTTATCACTAATGTAAAATTTATCATCATTTGTAGTGACTTTATAGTCATATTCTTTTTTATTTTGTCTAAAATATACCACCAACAATATTTGAGATATAATAATATAATTTGAGTATTAACAATTTATCACTTACCAGAGATTTAGAAACATTAACAGAACTACTACTTTATTTTATAATAAAATAATTATTTAACAATAAGTATTGCTAGTTTGAAATCATCTACCAATGTAGTAAGCTTCTTCCACACTCTTTTTTGCATTCACACATTACATACATACGAAAGTCAAAAATTGTTTGTGGAGCCATGAAATAAATAATATAGACTTATCTTGTTTTGTTTTGTTAATAGATTTATTTTGGATCTGCAACAATAAAAACACCACCTTCACCAAGTTTATTGATGTGCTTCTACTTCTATTCCTTCTTTAATTACTACTTTTACTGTTTCTAATGGAAGGTATTCTGAAGTGATTATTTTATCCTTTTTTGTTTTCCTATTAGTAATAATCTTAGTGTTTACTAAGACTCCTAAAGGCTTTAAATACGGATTTTTGATGTCTTGTTCTTGATAATATTTTTCAAAAACCAAGTAAGGAAATAGATATTGATCTTGTTTTCTTCTAAAAAAAAGTAAAATTCCTTCTACTATTAGGAAGTTTTGTTCTTTACTAAATTTTGAAAAATACTAATCTCATTTTTTTGTTATAAGGAGCTTTGAAGCATTCTCTTATCCATTGTTTATCTATTTCAAAGGATGGTTCTCTGGTTAGAGTATTGATCACTTGTGACCTAGTTGGAGAATAGTCTTGAGAGTTTGATTTATGAGTTTATTGATAAATGAGTTATGGAATATTAGGTTCGAAGTTAACTCCTGTGTTAAATCTATATTGATTGAAGAATTGTCTATAGAATGTCTTGACGATATAGACTTAGCATGTGATATTAGCTCTTGGATATGCTCAATAAACACATTCAGGATCAAAGTAAAAAGATAATAGGTCAAAGTTAACCTTGGTGTAATCCTATAGTTATAACTAAATTTGTTATGACTCCACCATGTGTTCACACACTAGTCTTAAACCACATCGTACAAATCTTTGTTTGCTCGAATATAAGCAATACATATTCCTTTCTTCTTCAGATCCTTTCATAAGACCTTTCTTGACATCCTATCATAGGCCTTGTCCAAAAACCATATTCAAATCATTTTGTTCCTTTAATACTATATTGCTTCCATGCCTAGCATAAAAGTCGAATTGGTTTTTTGAAATGTTAGTATATGGTCTTAATCTCCATTCATTTACCATTTCCCATAGTTTTAAAGTATGGCTCATGAGCTCAATCCTTCTATAGTTGGCATAATCTTGTATATCAATCTTGTTTGACTTTTTGACAGAAGAAGTGCAAATAGAAAATTTATTTCCCTAATTAGTGTAAATGAAAAAGAACAAAACTTAGTTTCAACTATTTCCCTCCAACTCCTTTAATCATCTTCCATGTATTTATTAACTTAATTAAGTGAGGTCGGAAGTAACAAATGGATAGTGATTAAAGGAGTTGGAGGGAATCGTTGGAAGAAAATGATTAGAATCAAGTTTTGTTTAATAAAAAAAATATTTATCAAAAAGCACAAGTCGTGCTAAACAATCACGACTTATGAATTCTGTTTTTTTTCTTTCTTTTTAAATTCAAATAAAAGTCGTAGAGAAGAACTAACGAATGACTTGCTAGACTAACGATGAAAAGTCACGGGACTAATCGAATGACTTGCATGTATGACCGATTGTTGGAAGACATAAATTCAATCATTATTTTATTTAATTTTGGTATGGTGGTGCAACTAACCTGATTGCTATCTATCGATTGACCGTTACAATGGATCTTACTAGAACTAAGTTGCAAAGACTCTTACTTAATTGGTTTGGGAGTGATTACCCCTAATTGTTGGAAGACATTTTGCGGTGGAACACGATTACATTTAAGGATATAGAACTAGGGTTCAAGTGGGAGGGTCCTAAGCTAAGAACACTTACAAAGGATATATGGGTTCAAGAGGGACCTCAGGCTTTCTACAGAAAGCTTATTCCATCTCTTCTTGGTATAATTCCTTATGCAGCCATTGATCTCACTGCTTACGACACACTGAAAGATATATTCAAGAGAGATATTCTTTATGATAGCATGGGACTAAGGAAAGACTTGCATGTGATCCCTTAATTGGTTCTTATTGTTGTTAATAAACCTCTCACCCCGCTCTTTTGTCTCAGCTACCCGAGATTGCAAGAGAGAGATTGTGCATTTGGGTTTTGGAGAAACAACGATCAATCAATTCTAATTCTAATGACGAGTCTGAGAAGAGTTGTAATCAACGTACGCTAAGTCCTCAATTATGCGCCATTGCCATGAACTAAAATTATCGCATCTTCCACAAATCCCCTTCACAGCATCCACACATGCAAGTTGTTGTTTGGTTGCATGACTCACATGAGTCTTGGCTTTCTTCTATGACTTAGTTGATTTTTTTAAAAATAAAATAAAAGAATTCGTAAGCTGTGGTTGTGAAGCACAACTTATACTTTTAATTATTGAATGTGCATTTATTTGGTAAGTATTTTTTCACTTACACCAATCAAGGAAATAAAATTTTCATTTGCACCTCTGCTGTCCAAAAGTCCCTTTGTTCTTATAAATAAGAATCAAAGTATTTTTTCTCCATTCATCAAAGTATTTTTTCTCGATTTTAATATTTTCATAAATAAATCTATAAATATAAAAAATGAATTACATATGTTGTCATCACCAGTGGATTTAGATCCTTTAAATTAATTTATGAGCAAGTAAACATTTATCAATCACTGATTAATAGGTGGACTCATCAATCAATGGTTGATAGACGCTTACTTGTTCATAAATTACTTTAGAGAATCCTCCTCCATCACCAATAGGCCTTAAAAGGAATATGGTAACGGAAGTCTACCGAACAAACATGTCATCATCCATTTATTTAGGGAAAAAAAAAAAACAAAAAGACGCTAATAGAAATTGGATAGTTAATATAATTTTTGCAATATTACTTTCATCGTCAGCTACTCCTTCAAGAAAGTATTTCATCTTTTTTTCCAACTATCCTCCTTTAGGATTGCATGCCTGAAGAAGTTGAATACCGTCTCATTTTCTTTAGATCAAATCCAGGTTCCTCAGAAACTTGAGTAATACAAAAGGCTGTATTATTTGTTGCTCCATCACTCTTCTTTTTAGTTCTGTTTTGCTTATAAATTTATCAACATTAATAGTAGTCTCATGTGACTTAAACTGGAATTGTTTAACAACTTGTGACCTAAAAGGCAAAGGAAAACATGAATTGTCATAGTTTCAAAGTGGAAAGACAGAGCAAGTAAAAGAACAAACACAAATTGTCATAGCAAGATGGTTAACTAAGCCTACTCAGGTGCATTCCTAATATAACAAATAAAATACTTATTTACTAAATAAGTGTAAATAGAAGTAAAATTTATCAAACATGTATAACTTAGAAATTTATTACTAAAATGGTGCAAAATCCTATATAGTATGTCATTTCACTTGATCAAGGACTCTTTTTTTTTTGAAGTCTTCTTTTTGAGTCTATAAATATGTATTATTATTTTTGTACTTGATGCCTGAAATTTTTTTGGTATATAAAAGTCCCTAGAAAGCTTTCACATTTTTCATCTCTACATCTTTTTCTTAGATTTCATTTTTTCATCTTTTCTGCTATTTTATTACATTTCCATTTTCAATCTAAAAATTAAATTATTATATAGGGATTTTAAAAAAAGGAACATATTTAATCATTTACATAATATAAATATCTCTACAATCCAGGTAAAATTGCATAAAAAAAATGAATTACATACGTAGTTATCATCACTGTTTCAACATGTTCTGCTACTGCTATTGGTACACAAGGAGGTTAAATTGAAAATTATAATGTAATGGAAATCAGGAGAAACAAATGAAAAAATGAAATCTAAAGAAAACATACGTAGAGATGAAAAATCATTGCGAGTGAATTTTTTCGCATCAACCACCTTGCCACCTTTTATATACGAAATTGGAAAAAAAAATAATGAGGAAGTTGTGGCTTGTAATACCTGTGAAAATATGATAAACTTGTATATGGTTATGGAGGTAGCCTAATACCTAATTATCATGCTTGTTAATTTTTGTAACCGTCTGAGCGCGTTTAGGTCGAGCTCTATTTGTTTTTAAAATTTGAAAATGCTTAGTTAATGGAAATAAGTGTAAAGAACTTGTTTCTAGGTCACAAATATGTGGAAGTAGATATGGTTAAAGTTTGAGGTTAATTGGAGTTAGTGTGACATTTTTAAGCATAATGATTATGTGTTTTAATGCCGGATTGACCCCCAAAAGATATAGAAAAATGTAAAAATGGTGAAACAATATTTTTAATGAATATTAGAATTTATTTTAAGGATAAGTTAAAAAATTTTGATAAATAAATAAATAAATAAAAATATGAAGTCAGTGAGAATGGTAGAAACGACTCTCTTGACCACTTGGCTTATTTAAGCCTCAAATGAGATATTTGTCTCATTTTCTCACCCTCACTTCACTAAGCCTCAAATGAGATATTTGTCTCATTTTCTCACCCTCACTTTACGGTTGCAAGCAAGAAAACATAAGGAGAAAGGAAAGCAAGGAGCTAAAGGAGAAAGATCATCATCCAAGCAAGGGAGAGAACTTAGCTTTGCAGAGGAACAACTAAGTGATTTTAATTTCTGAAGTTTGAGGTAGGGAGAAATCTTCTTCTTAACTCATTTTCCTACTCTCTCCATCTTGTTCTTGAGTTATGGCTTGATGTGGTGATTTTAGGTTTTGAGTTATTTTTTGTTGTTTTGGCTTGAATCTTGTTAGAGAATTTGAGGATGACTTGTTTATAAGTTGTTGGATGCATGAAAATGGATTTCCAGCCCTTGTATACCTTAAATTCCATTTGAGTAGAGATTTGGGGTTTTAGGTTTCTAAGTGAATGATTTTCCATGATTTTATGATTTTAAGTGAAATCAAAGTGGAATAAGAGTTGTTATGAGTAGTTGAACCTTGTGAAAGGTTGAAAATCACTTGGATGTGAAGTTTGAGTAATTGGAAGAAGGGTAAGTTCCAATGGAATAGTACTCGGATCTACAGAATTTTATAGAATTCGTGTTCTGCTTCTCGCGCCACGAAGCACGATGTTGCACGTCGCGGCGTGCGAGTGATGCATGCTCTGTAGTTGGAACCCGAGGGTAGGGCACCGCAGTGTGGCTGTGTTTGTGCCGCAGCGTGAGGAGACAGAGTGTCTGGTGCCGCGGCGTGCCTGTGGTGTGCCTTGCGTTAGCTCTAGTTTTGGACAGAATTGTTGTGTGATGCAGTGGAGCCTGTGAAAAGCGTAATTTCTTCTTTTATGCTTCTTAATGAGTGATGAGACTCTGGTATGAGTATTTAATGAGGAGTGAACGGTTTGAATCAAAATGATTTGTAATGTTAATTATGGGAATTTAATTAGACAAGATTGTATACATAATTGTATGTTTTGCCTTTATTGAAAGGTGTGAGCCCCGTAGATGCGAATGATCTATATTAGGCAAAGTGGATGGTATCCTTCCTATTATAGTGGTATTGAGGATGAATTTCCTTGTTAATTATCAATAACCGTGTAGTTGATGGAATTCATTACTCGGGGGGAGGGGATGAATTTCCTCTGTGATAATGATGACCATGTAGTTGATGGACTTCACTACTTGGAGTGATGATTGCTAGATGGATTTCTAGTACTTGTTCAAGGTTGTGGATGTGATTTCCATTTCTTTGTTCAGGACTCATGCATAACATGACATTGCCATAGACTTAGTATCATAACATTATTCATTTCATGCTTAGGATATTGAATAGGCATAATTTGACATAGCATGACGATTGTATGAGCGGTTGCCATCATGACATGAACTTATGACATTACAATTGTATGAGCGATTGCGTATCTCTGATATGGAGATGTTGTTTGCTTCTGTGATTGAAGTGTTAATATGATAATTGAGAATTTTATTTGAATGTGTGTGTGTGTGTGTGTGTGTGTATATATTGATTTTGAAATACTTCTACCGAGATATGTGATTTCTCACCCCGATTGTATTGCCATGTAAATCCAGGTGTGAGTTTTTCAAAAGGGAAGAAGAAGATATATAAAGATTAATATAGTTATAAGCTTGATGTTAACAAAGCTTGTATATTATGTTAGATCTTGTTGTTTTGAAAGTTTATATATTACAATGTGCCCTTGGAGGTAATGATGTATATATATAACTTTTGTTATCGTAGCTCTCTATAATTATTTGTATAAATATTATGGGTTTAGTTATTGTGGGTTAGAAGTAACATGCCTAGTATTGGTTATTTTTTTATATGACGATATATCTGGATAGCAAATATTGAGATGTTACACTGTTCAAAGCCACAAACTTATGTTAAATTTTAAAAAAATAATAATACATAGAAGTCGTGGCTCCCAACCACGACTTCAGTACAAAAAATAAAAAATAAAATGATTAGGATGTTACTATATACACTATTCATTTTGTACCATTTTGATAATAATTTTTTAAGTTGCACTTATTTAATAAATTTTGTTTCTATGTACACCTATTTGGTAAATTAGTCCAAATAACAAATTAAGTACCCAATTCATTGATTTTAACAAGCTAAAACTCATATAAATGCAAGGAGTATATTTCATCGATAATTTTATCCATTTTCAACAACATCACTCCTCCTTAATGAAGTAAAAATTCATAGTTAATAACGTATAAAAATTAGTTAATGAGAATGTAAAAAGTTGTTTAATAAAGAACAAAAATCATTCTCTTTAGATCAAATCAAGTTAGAAGGTTACATATTTATACATATTCATTCAATAATTTAACTTCATTAACTAACTTTTACAAAAGGCTGTTATATTTGAGGTAAGATGCTCATTTTAACACCACATGAAAATTGGTTTTTAGTATAAATTATTGTTAATAGATATGTATAAATATATAATCCTTTAAATTTATCAACTAATTTATATAGTCATTAGTCATTTTTTTATTGTAACTTTTTACATACTTTTTAACTTTTATATGTCATTAATTCAAATTTATGTAGTATAAAAAATAATATTGTTAAAAATAAATAAAATTATCGAGATTATAAAATTATCATTATTCTTCTAAAAATATTAACGGGAAAAAAAGTACAGGGGACTCTCTGAGAAATAAAAGAAGAAACAAGCATTACCATCACAAAAAGCCCTATAGTTTCATCAAATATCCATATCAAATTACACCCTCTCCAATACTTCATGGATGGAAAATGAACTATTCTATCCCTATGCAAACGAAGAGGCCGAACTTATCTTCACCTACTAACATATGATGCTAGCATATTAAAATAATGAGTTTCTAAAATAATTTTTTTTTTTAAAAGTGTTTTAAAAATTAAAAGTTATTTTATATTTATATCTAGTACTTAAAAAATGCCATTTTAGATTTACTATTGTTTAGCAAAGGTAAAATTACTTAGAATAGATTTTTAGGATCTAAGAAAAGGTCTTTTCTTAGAAATTAGAGTTTGTTTGGTTCAACTTAAAATAATTATTTTTTGAAAAAAAAGTTATAACAATATTTAATTATATTTGACAAAATTAACTTTAATTTTTGTATAAAATTTAATGTATTATAATTTTTTTCATAATGTTAAAGATTGAGAATTTGTTTTGTTAGCTTCAAACAATGCTTTTTATAAAAAAAATTTGAATAGTATTATCACATGTTTATCAAAATTAGTTTAAGTTTATACCGGGAAATTTAATGAATTATCAAAGTTTTTTAAGTTTTTATTACCATAATTAAAATTTAAGCCTTATAGTTATAGATTAAAATATCTTTGATATCAATATTATTTTGTCCTCAATTAAATAATTTCTCCAATATTCTATATATATTTTAATAATTTAATGTATAAAAATAATTATTTTATCCCTATCTGCAAATGATTAATTTAAAATTATTTTTTATAACTTCACCTGCTAAAATATGTTTGTTAACTTATAGCTTTTTTATTTGGGAAAAGCTGTTGCATGTAGTGTACAACGTGTTTGTAAAATTTGCTTCCCAAAATCAATAGCTTTTTTATTGAGAAAAATGTTGTTGGAGGTGAATCTCTTGGTTGGTCATTTCATAAAAAAGTTGTTAAGATTATTTTCAATAGTGATATATAAATATTATTTTTTATCAAATTTTTTGTAATCAATTAAATAATTTTTTAATTATTCTATACTTATTTAGTAATTTAATATAAAAATGATTTTTTAGATATAAAAATGTCAAAAAAACTTTTTTTAAAGGTAAAACTTTTACTTATAATGGATTATTTTATATCTAAGATTATTAAAATAATTTTTTTTTAGAAATTAAATCAATTATAATCCATCAAAAAAAATTTTACAAAAGATTATTGAAATAATCAATTTTACAATTATTCTAGTGCTTATGATTTTATTATAAATTAAAAAAGTAAATTCATTTTATCCTCAATCAAATAATTTTTTTTAAATGCTATTTTGATAATTTAATAATAAAAATATTTTTTATATTTAAATAAAATAAATTAACTTAAAATTATTTTTTAACATAAAATCTAATTTTATTATAATCGATTATTAAAATATCAAATTTTTCAACTATTTCCAATATATTTACAAATTTCATCTTAAATAACACAATATATGCTTTTTAATGCTTTTTTATTTAAAAAAAGTTCATCCCTAAAATTAAGAAAAAAATTTAAAAAATATCTTTTGATTTAAATCTAAATAAGTACATCGAATCGAAACGAACTCTAAATAACACATTGCTTTTTTGGACCATAAAAAAAATGATGCTAGAGCTGTAGGACAATAAAAAAATAAGGTACTTTCACTTATCTTCCCCAACGACCTAGCCAAATTAAAACTCAGGTACTTTTGCCAGAGCCAAAACAAGTTGATTTTTGAGCTCGTCAATAGAGAAGAAACTAACTTTGCCATCAATATCATACTCCTAATTCACGTGAAACATATATCAAGTAAGCAAGGTTGAAAACCAGCTTATAAGTTTGAGCTAAATAACACTAAGGAGCTCAAAGAAAAATTATTCTCGATTATGCGGAGAACTTGAACACCTACGACAGAAAGACCTTTAATAATAGCATAAAATATTAGACTCACAACATGCGTCAACACTCTGCATGTGAACTAGCATGGACTCCTGCACTAGCACAAAACCTAACTACTTGTCATTAAACCCCAACTTAATTCCAAAACTCTAAATTGTCAAACCGTCTACAAAGTGACCAAACCACTTACATTGGAAGCAGAAACAGAGTGCTACAGAGAAATTTTCAATTGTTCAGCCTAAGTCTAGTCAGTTTCTTATAAATCAGAAATTTATAAACACAATTACGAACAAGAATAGAGGTTAAAGCACTAGCTTGTTTCCACAAGAATAATCCTTCCACATGGCCCCACCAAATAATAATAATAATAATAAGGGGGTTAATCCTATATCACCATTCCTCAGCTAAAAATGCATGCACAATTTGTTCACAAGTGATGAACCCAAAACCTACCCAAATGAGGTAGGAAATTAAACCACAAACTGAAACCACAGTACAAATTTTACCCAAATAGATCAATGATTTGAACAGTCCTTCAAAGATGGTCCATATAATTATGGAAAAATATAATGAACCCAGAATATAGAAAAATGAAAACAAAATACATAATTGGAATTTAGTCCAAACCATAGCGAAATCATGTTAGACAAATCAAACCCAGCATGTACTATATCACGTATGCATGCCTACTTCAAATCAAACATTGAATCATATGGGCGATGCTTTCAACAAATTGGGTAGTATCACATAGGCTGAAACAGTTATGATTGCAACATCTATTTTATGTTTACAATAGCACCAATTGCCAACGCTTTCAACAAGCATCTTGAAAGGAGGACGATTTGGTTCAGATACTTCAGAATATATATCAACCAGGATATGATCATTCAATCAAACTTCACATAACCCAATCAAACTTCAACACAAAGAAAACTCCATTTCAGTCAAATCCACAGAGATAGCAACTAAATGCACTTCACAAAACTACTAAGTTTTACAAGGTGAATGTTGTCTTGCGTTTTGGCAAAAACTGCCGGAGAAACAACATCCTCAATTGTGTGTTTTCCCTATCATCCCCCATCCTTTGCCTCCAGTTCCAGCTGTAGGCCGCAATGTTGGAACATTATCACTCTCTGAATAGTCCTCACTCTCAAAATCATCCCCACTCTCATCTTCATCCTCTGTCTCGGTAGAAGGCATAGTAGGATGATATGGTGGAGGCATTGATTTCTGATGTACCTTGTGTGGATGAGCCCCACCTGTGATTGTTGAGAATGTAGTGCCAGGGTTGGCAGTATACATAGGTGGTGGTGTACCAATAGAATGGGAAGGATGAAGCAAGGAAGACCGCTGGTGAGAAGAGGCAAAACTGGCAGTGTGAGGAACATGATAAGAAGATGATGGATAGGGGGCAGAACCCATGGGTTGGGATTGATGACTAAATGAAAATGGATTATGTCTCTGAGAATAAGAGGCAAAACCCATAGGCACTGGTTGTTTGTATGGAACATTTACATTATCACCCGGTCTTGAAAATTCTTGGGTAGGTCTGGCTGCCTCAATAATTGAGGAAATGGATAATGGATGATACTTTTGTGACACATTTAACATATCATTGCATGTCTGAATGATGTTTATACGGGTTGTAGGAGTAGGAGTCTCTGACAGAGCAAATCGAAGAATGTTGCGCACTCCAATCACCTAAGAATTGACCATTAAGTTATTAAATAATGTTTGATTTTAAGATAATAACATATTAACAAGAGTTAACTAAGTTAAGAGATAATGATATTACTATTACCATAGTGCCAACAAATGCATCCTCACGAGAGATCCACCGTCGGGTGACATCCAGGTACCATCTCATGTAATCTGAAATCTCATCCAAATAACCATGAAAAGGATGACCTTGAATAAGTCGTTCTCTGCGTTGCATCCAGAGGTTGATCCACATCCTACCCTCCTGCAGCAAGTACACCTTCCCTCGCCCTCTCATGTCCACCTCACGAAGTCTATCCATGTTGGTTGGTGGTTGTGGAATGGATTGTTGTAGGCCAAACTGACGCATTACCCTATCTGGGTGGTGCCACTCAATGATTGCGCAACATATCAATGGTACCATCGCATAGCAAACTTCACCAGGATCTTCAGGAATGCATCGTCTAACATTTGGTGAGGCATATGGTGTCCATATAAACTGGTAAATACAATAAGTTGTTATTTTTTTTATTGACCTAATAATTAAACGGGCTTGCACAGAGAAGCCAAAATACAATATATTTAAATACAATATACTTAATTATAAACATTTACCTGATGAACGTCTAATTGGTCTAAAGAGAACCTATAATAACTCACGGCCAGATTGGAATTTTCAGTAATTTTATTGCAATTACTCCACCTGTTACAATATATATATATATATATATATATATATATATATATATATATATATATATGCTACGTATAGGATAAAAATCACAAAAATACAGATTAAAAGAATTATTTCAATTATGGTCACATAACCTGCGTGCAAAAGGAAAGCCTTGATCCTCAGACAATCTATCTATTTGTGGTGCAATGCTAGGAATGCGATCCCATGCCCAAGCTTGTAAAAGTACCAAGCAACCACCAATCTCAATGGAATTTATTTTTGTGGCATGACACATCTCTCGATATAAGTATGCTAGGATGGCAGAACCCCAACTATAATGTGCGACTTTTGACAAATCTCTAAGTAAAGGAAGATACATCAAGTGAACTCGGGTACCTAACTTATCAGGCATCAGTAAACCCCCTATCAGCCTCATAATATATGCTCTGGTATATTGCTGAACAACAATAGGAGAAGCATCAACGGGAAGTTTTGAAAATCTGTTAACAAACCAAGATAGTTGTACCATCTGACCATCCCAAGCATTTTTCGGTGGTACCGCTCCCAATAACTCCTGGCATACGGTTGGCCAATCATCTGCAATGAGTCCGGTTACGGCATCTCCATCTACAGCAACCCCGAGTTGAAGTGCAACATCCTCTAATGTGATTGTACACTCGCCATAAGGCAAATGGAACGTGCATGTCTCTGGTCTCCATCTCTCCACCAATGCACTAATAAGACAAATATCTATGTCAAATTTTTCTATTTGGGCAACGTAACCGAATCCGGCTATCTTAAGCATTGTAAGAATGGATTCAGGCGGTTTAGGTCCCCAAAAATAACGTTGCCTTGCCCGAAACAAACGCTCCTGTTCATAATGATTATAATTCCAATCAGTGAAGAAGCTTGAAATAAAATGTTGGGGAAGCCATACTAACTTTTCAAAATCATCATATTATTTACAAGAAATCATTCTTGCATATTATAAGTTTTCAATCTTTTCATGATAAAATTATTCATGAAAATATTTTGTATGCCTAAAAATGACCCCTTGGTAGACGGCAATGGGTAAGCAAAAACAAGGGAGATTAAATTGTTAATTAGCACACTTAGCCTTTGAATTCTTTATTCTTAACCCTCCGCCCTTTTGTGTCATCGGGTTTTATTTTAACTTAGTCCCCTTTCTATCCCCATTTTCCCAATAGTTTTCCCCTTCATCCTCAGGTGATGTTCATAAGGAACCCTTACCCCAAAATGAGTTATTCAAAACCCCTTAGCACATCCAAAAAAGTTCCATTAGCTTAGCTGCATTCAATATAAAGCTGGCCTACAGCTCATTTTAGTGACCATTTAATCTTGTATTATATGTATTGAGAAGGGTAGCGTAAAAATTTTAAACAAAAATAATAAGCAGGTATCACTATTTTTTTTTATAACTTACATTTGAGAGAGAATAATTTTTTTAATCATTTATCTATGAGAAACTAGAAAAGTTTTTGGGTTAGCCATCACTCGTCAAACCTAAGCTCCCCCGCTGATTTCAATATAAAGTTCATTCAAAATAATACTATTCTCAACACAAATTTCCAAGACATTTTACCTGTCCACACCAAATGTGTGAAGAGATGTGATTATCCTGTTGGGTAAGCAACGAAGGATCCTTGGGTCCAGGATGTAAACTATCTCTAAGTGATGGCAATGCCATTTGTGAATAGAAACTGAATGAGAGAGTGACTAGTAGAAACAAAATATACCAACAACACAAATGAGAACAGAGATTAAAGATGAGAAGAAAAACAGAGAAGGACAGAAAATGTGAGCTTGAAGCTCACGGACAAAATAGTGAGTACAGAAGAAGCATAGAAGTCGTCAGTGAAATGATAGTAACTGTTGTCATGATCACTACTTTGTAACCCCGTGACTCTGACACGTGAGACTCACACGAGGCTACCTCGCATAAATTGTAATTAATATTTGTTTCAGATCCACGAGGCACACGAAAAAACAAAAGAGAATAAAGTAACTGTTGAAAATTTACAGCCGCGCGTCGTTTAGCCGTTTCAAGAGCAAACGACGCCGTTTCTCCCTCAAGCCCCTTTGCCGATCCGGTTACGGTTTTGCATCTGCTCGCGAGTCGCGATAGAATTTGAGACAGACAACCATGGCGTTGTTCCTAAACGATTAGGGTATGGTTCACATGTAAAACATGGTACCCTCATTGTACGACATACCAAAAGCTGGTAGCTTGGTTTGTTATTTAGCTGTTCTTTAGTTGGATTGCATAAGTTTTGTGAAAAGTGTTAAAAATGTGTATTCTAGACCAAAAAAATGTTAGGTTGTTTGTAGTTTGCATTTTTGTCCTTTACCTTTGAATCACTTTGATATTGTCAGGAAATTTCTAAATCATTTTTTTTTCTTTTGTTTTTTTTTTTAAAATAAAATTTTCGTCTTTCATTTATAGTCTAATTTTATCAGTCAGACAGTTATTTCAGATGTCATTTTAGTTCAGGAATGGGACATTAAGGAATCAATCAAATTTTGAGCACTTGATTTGGTTGGGTCCTTGTGTCCTACAGCAACTGGATGATGAACAGTCTCCTCCACTTAGAAGGAAGGAGGCTACAATCATCCACATATACCCCTTGTTAGTAATAATAGTAAATTAGTATTTGTACCAGTGATTTTTCTTTTGCTGCTAGCACCAATTTAAGAGAAAATTGGTCTAGTGACAAGTTTGCTAATATTCTTCTCATGTTTTACACTTGAAATATATCCTGTTGGTTTTGAAGAAATGCTGCTCTATCAATGATATTACATACTTTTAGTGCCTTGTTGATCTCGTTTCCAAACATTTTAAACTTAACTCTTGGCAGGATATACCCACTTGTGCTGGTGATCATGCTGATACAAGCTAGAGAGGCCTTTACTTTCTCTATTGCTAGTCCTATTGTGGTTGCATTGTTATAGAATTAATTGTCTTTGATTTGTTATTTAGTTTAAAAATATCTTTGGCTAGAACCCTGTTCAAATTTAGAATTAATCGGTTACATAACTTTGCAGGCCTGTTCATTTGTGGTAATAGGCATTGTGATGTGAAAGATTGATTAGCGAGCTATGTGGCAAGTTTTTCTACCTATTATCATTTACAATCACTTTTACTGGTCTGCCAGAGTGAGTTAGTGAGTGAGAGTGAGAAATTGTAATGCAAATATGGATTAGCAAATTATGTGGCAAGTTTTTCTAAACAGAGAGAATGAGAAGTGAGCTATGAGGCATGTTTTCTAGAGAGAGAGAGAGAGAGAGAGTATAATGGAAGAGAAGAAGGGAGTGAGAAACTGCAATGAGAAAGTGGATTAGCAAGCTATGAGGCCAATTTTTTTACCTATATTCATTAATCAATTGGTTTCACTAGTCTGCCATTGTGTGTGCGTGTGTGAGGTGGAGAGAGTGAGAATAGAAATTGATAATAATCCCCATTTTGCCTTGGATATGTTGGCAGGTCCATATCTGTTAAAGCCACCAAGAAACTGACTCAGTTTGTATGGCGATTTTTTCAGTTATAAATTGGTTGTATAATAAGTTATCGTGGAATATTCCATCACTCAACGTAATCTACTAATAATTTAGAAATTCATATTTTATACTTAGCATGGGCTCAATGGAAAAGAAAACACTACTGGAAAGTTTAATATTTATTTCTTTCAAAATTAGATAATATTATTTTCTCTCAATATCAGATTTTTTTTTCATCAATATGTCATTTTTCATGAATGCATTATGCTATTCTTCATTCTATCAGGTGCTTCTGCTTGAAGGCTGTGGAGTCCTAATTTGCTTTATGTCTCTCATTAGATGTTTCCTCTGTGTCATATTACAGGTGGACTTTTCTTACTTTGAAGCTGGAGAAAACGAACAAGCATTAGTTAAATTGGTAACATGTGAGAGGTGAGTCGGTATGAGAAGTGGCTATGCCATTGTTTTCTTAAATACCATAAATTCACATGTAGGCTGATGCTGTTATTTCGGCTTTCTACTAATCTCCTTCTGAATTATCCTTCCTAATATTGGTAAAATGCTTGCTTCCGTTCTGGTTATTGCTTATGACTCTGCTTCTTTTTTTCACACATTGACTTCACTTATGCCCTTGCATTTATAAGTGAAATGTTGCTATTATGTATGAATTGTGTTTTGGTTAATGGATGGGACTTCAATTGCATCCAATGGAATGTCAGTATAGATGGCCCTTTGAAAAATGACTTAGTTAATCTGTCTGCTGTAGTTTTATTTCAGTTTAAAGTTGAAGAGTCTGATTGATTGAGAATATTCTACCTTTGGAAGTGATGGCTTTTTTGAGATTCTGTTTTAGGTATTCTAAATCTCTTCCTGGCCACTACAATCATCTTCAAGCATCAATGCAAATGCAGTAATGCAGTTTCATGGGTCTGATGCTGAATCAGCTTAGGACTGCTTCTGCGTTTTAAAAGATTGATTTTGAAGCTGAATGATGTAATTGCCTCGTTAATATTATAAAATATCAAATTATTATTATTATTATTTATCGAAAAAACTCCACACCTATATACCCAATTTTGTAATTTGACTCCTGAAAGTTATTTTCCATAAGATTATAAGAATCCCAATAAGACTACCTGAACAAAAAACAAATTAAACATAAGACTGATTCATCCGTAAGCAATTCTTGCAAAAGTGATTGTCTTTAAAATTTTGAACTTTACAGAAATTTCAAACGCACCCTGACTTTTAGGGATTAGCATTTGACACATATTCATTGTAAGCTTATTTTGTAGATACCTTCTCAAATTGATTTAGACTGAATAGTTAACGTGCCTTATCAGTTCATCTCTTTGGGCATGGAAGTTTCTATTTTTAAGAGTTTAGTGCGACATTTTTTATTGTATATTGTGTGACAAATCAAATTTCTGTTTCATTTTTCTGTTGGTTATTTTTAAATAGATGTGCGGAGAAGCTTAATTACAAGAGGCAGAAGGCCGGAAAGAGAAGGAGCAATTAGAAAAAAGATAGAAGAAAAGGTGTGAATTGCTTACCCCTTCCTATTCTTTCGCTTGTTGTCATAGACTAAAAAATATGAGATTGAATCCTTTCATTTTTAGGAATTGGTCGAAGAGTGATGATGATCTAGATGAGTTCCTAGAAAGCAAAATAGAGATGGCAAAAAGGTTAGAAGTTGGCCTATTTTACAAGTAGATGACCATTTTTACATCATGACATGATAGTCTCGTTGTTTTTAGTATATCATTAGCTTATATTGTATTATTGGCCTGATTATTTTAGCAATTTAAAATTTAAAATAAAAAGCATTAGATGAACTTAGCACCAATTATTGTGTTTAGTTCAGTATTTAATTAATTTGAATGATGGCTGTAAAGTTGTGTCTCATAACTTTTAGGAGGGTCTGTCTTTGTACCGATTAATTCGGGTTATTTTCTTAACAAGTGATAGTGTTTCTTATGGTTGACTCGTGTCTTTGAAAGAATAATTTGTGCGCTGTATGGTGTTATTGGTGGTGGCTGAAAATACTGCAAAAAGTATGTGTATTTCGAGGTTACAGTAGCTTCTACTTTTAGAAGCATATTTGCTTTATCTTAGGTTATTGGCTTTGCCTCTTGTATGATGGGTGGCATCATTAGTTTGTTGGTTACTTCAGATATATGTGTAATGGCTGGTATTATGTAATAAAATATAAACAATTTCTCAGAATTTGATAAGAATGCTGACTGATATTTTGTTTGTCTGGCTTAAGTAGTTCAATTATCATATATCTTTTACCTCTAATTGATTTGAATGGTGAAGCTGTGAAATTTTCGGTTCACCCTTTAAGCATGGTTATGAATACGTTGCTTGCTTGACTTGCTTCTATTCAAATGTTTGGAAATCTTTTTTCTGCTGAAGAATGTGTAGAAATCCTTTGTCCTAAAATTTACTTGTCTGCTATAGGCTTAGGCTTTATTTAACATGTTCTATACTGGGAAAAGGGCGTTATTTTCAACCGGGGTTCTTATCAATTAGTATCAGAGCATCGATCTTGGATGCCCCCTTGGAAGAAAAATCAAGCGATGACTTCTAATAAGGATTCAGACACTGAACTTGACACATCATAGAAGCAAAGCTTGACAAGAAGATGGAAGAGCTCAAGGTACTAATATCTCAAACTATTCATGATTCTATAAGCCACGAAGAGGATGACTCAAGCTCTAATTGGAGAGGCCAATCCTTGGGACAAGGAGGAGATAACGATTATGCTTTCTCACATATGAAGGTTGGATTTCGTCATTGGGAAGGCGTAGATCCTACAAGGATCTCTAGAGTGGAAAAGTTTTTTTGTTTTCATCATACCCCAGAAGCTTCGAAAGTGGAGATAGTTGTTATTATGGGGATACTATAAAGTGTTATGATTGGTTTGAATCTGTTCATGGTGTCCCTTCTTGGAATCAATTTACTACAGGTCTCCTTGTTCGTTTTGGACCTTAGAAATATGAAAATATTGACGGGCAGTTGGTGGAACTTTTATAGAAGGGCTTCAAGCAAATATTGGGAGAGAAGTCAAGGCCAAACACCCACACACCATGGCTGCGGCAATCAGAAAAATTAGGTGAAGAGTCATGTCATATTTTGATTCCTTAGTAATAATCCCTTACCAGTCAAGCATTCTACTAGGCGCATAACACGAGGAGCTCAATCAGAAGAATGCAGAAGGGTTATGTTGGCTTGCGATAAAAGGTGTACCATAATAATTATTGTTGGAAGTATAGGAGTCTATTGGTGATTGAGCCTTATAATGAGATAGAGGTTAGCGATGATCCTAAAATAAACGTGAATCCAAAAGGTATGAACGATGAAATTGGTAATGATCATGACAATAGTTCGCTTCATGCACTTATTTGGTATGCTACTTTATACACCATAGAAATGAGTTTTCAAACTATGAGAATTAATGGCTTCCTGAAGCACCAACTTGTCACTATTTTGATTGATACTAGCAGTACCAATAATTTTATGGATGTTAAGATTTTAAACAAACTTGCTTACTTGCAGATGGGAGAGCTATGATCTGCCAGAGCAAATGCTTTAATGTTAAATTAACTATGCAATATCAAGATTTATTTGTTGATGTATTCTTGTTGCCTTTGGAGGATTATTATGAGATAGTGTGTATTGAGTGGCTCCAAACATTGGGTGCTTTTATGGTGGTCCCTCTTGTCAAAGGTCCTTTGACTTTACCTATTACGATAAGTATTGAGTATCGCAAAAAAAGGTTAACTTTTTTATTGCTCATGGTCCAACTATTAGTATTTCTACACTAGTCCATTACAATTTAAAACTTTTTAACTGAATCCCTTACTTTTCATCTCAGAAAATTATGGATTTCCTGCATTACCACCACAAAGCCCTCAACTTTCTTCTTTTTCCTTCTCCGTCTCTGCAGCCAAGGAGAAACGCACCTTCAATTTTGAGTCCTACATGCGAGCATCGTGAACCAAGCCGTTGTTCCTAAGGGGAAGCAACTGCTATAGTGACTTCATTGCAAAGGTCGCTAGATTGAGATTTGCTTAGTGGTGTGTCCTTGTACCTGCAAGGCTGATAAGAAGAGAGAGCTATTGTGCATTTAGTTGTGATTTGAGTGTTTAAAAGCAGTTTTTAATTGTGGCTAAACCACTTGAAATGGTTTTTATTGTAAATTGTAATTATTTTAAAAGAAATTAATTTACTGATTTTGACATTGACATTATCGAAATGAATTTTTTTTCTTTAAAAAAATTAATTTATGTCAATTGATATGATTTTTTCAAATGCATTTATCCGTGATTTTTGAGCGTTTAGCCAAGGTTAATACTGTAGTTAAATGATCTAAAATGGTTTTATTTATTTATTATTTTTTAAAATTTAAAATTTACTCGAAATGAGTATTTTTAAAAAAATTAAATTTACATCAATTTGAACTTGTCGATGTGATTTTTTTTTTTTAATATCTCTAAATTTTTCGTCCCTTTCAAACCAACCCAAAATCAGTTTAAGATTGAGATCGTGATGAAATTCTGGCCATTGGGTGAGGACGCAACAACGATGGAGGCACGATTGGCTCTAGTTCTTCGAGATTGGCAGTGCTTCCTCCAGTGAGACATCGATGGAATTCCTCAAACCCACCCAAATGCCATACACCACAAACAAACAAAGGGGACTTTCATACAAAAACTTACACATAATTTCCTTTTGTTGTAAGATTAATTTTGTAATTACCAACATTGCACATTAACCTATTGATTAGGTTATAAGTCATTGATCTTAGTCATTATATAAAATTCTCCCTAATCAATAGTTCACTTTAATAGGTTTATTCATAGACCTTTGACTACAGATAAGAATGTTTGTTTGATCGAATTGATTTGATGAACTTGAAAATTCAAACTAAACCAACCAAATTAATTCGAATAATCAAGTTATTTCGGATCAAACATGATTAAAATCGATTACTATTGGTTTGATTCTCAGATTCATGATTTTTGAATGTAAGACCTAACTACCTAACCCATAGACCCGATCACCTTTTTTAAAAATAAAAATAAAAATTAATGCAAGTGTACGTTTCATTCCATAAGAGGTTGTTTGGAAGTTTCTAAAAATTATATATCTAAGTACAGTGGAACCAATTTTAAAATATAAGATATTTGGTAACCATCTAAGTTTTTGAAAACTGATTCTCATCTAAACCAATTTTGAGATAAACTTAGTTCTTAAGAAAGCCATTTCAAAGTTTGTTTTTTTTTCTAATCCAACTTTTTTTATAACTCCCTCATCTTTTTTTTTTTTGTGTAACATCTATCTCATCCTTTTTATTCTCTTTTTTTCCCCTCTTATGCTTTGTTTTTATCTCAATATTTAAATTTATAATTTTATAACTAGTATAAGACAAATTTCAACCAAACTAAAAAAAATTAAAACAAATTACAAAATAACGTGAATTTATATTATTAGTTTATCTTAAATAGTTCTGAAGCAGTTTTGAGGGTTGCCAAACTACCCCTAAGCTACTGACTTTTCGCAGTTATCACATGGCCTCGATCCTTCCTTAATCTTATTCCTTATTTGAAGATTCTCGTGCCCTAGCATCAACCTTGTGCTGCTTTTGCCATGAGCATGACCGCATGACCAACCATGTGCGACGTCAACGAGTTGCTACCGGTGGCTGTGACCTAGGACTGTGTCAACATTGACTCCCATTTGAACCTCTTCAGTTACCCTTCACCCTTGTGTGCCCTCGCTCCTCCCTGCACTGATCGGCGATGAGAGCCATTGGTGTACAACTACGAGCTCCAATTTGCAATGAGAGGTAACAACTGCAAGAGCAACCTACGACGAGCTGCTATAAGAAGAATCTATTATGACAAGATGCTCCAATCTATGTATGATGAGGCAATCGACAACGAGCTTCTGTGACGAGCTACTCGAATATGTGATGAGGCAACTATCGACGGGCTTTTGTGACGACGAGCTTTGATCTGTGACGAGGCAACTGCTGACGTGCTGCTTGACATGAATTTGTGAGCTCCGATGAGTGACTAGATGCTACAATTTGCAACAAATGAATTTGGTTTTAATGGATTATTTTTGTTGTAATTTTATTTTTTTATCATAGGTTTATTGCATTATATGTATGGAATGTCAAGTTCGTTAACAGGTCTTTTTTCTTAAAAAATGAAACTTATAAGACCCAATATGAAAGATCGTGTTAGACAAATCAAACCCAGCATTTACTACATATCACATATGCATGCTTACTTCAAATCAAACATTGAATCATATGGGCGATGCTTTCAACAAATTGGGTAGTATCACATAGGCTGAAACAATTGTGATTGCAACATTTATTTTATGTTAACAGGAGCACCAATTGCCAACGCTTTCAACAAGCATCTTGAAAGGAGGACGATTTGGTTCAGACACTTCAGAATATATATCAAACAGGATATGGTCATTCAATCAAACTTCACATAACCCAAACGAACTTCAACACAAAGATAGAAAATTCCATTTCAATCAAATCCACAGAGATAGCAACAAAATGCACTTCTCAAACCTACTTAATTTTACAAGGTGAATGTTGTCTCTTGCGTTTTGGTAAAAGCTGTGGGAGAAACAACATCCTCAATTGTGTGTTTTCCCTATCATCCCCCGTCCTTTGCTTCCAGTTCCAGCTGTAGGCCGCAATGTTGGAACATTATCACTCTCTGAATAGTCCTCACTCTCAAAATCATCCCAACTCTCATCTTCATCGTCTGTCTCGGTATAAGGCATAGGAGGACGATATGGTGAAGGCATCGATTTCTGATGTACCATGTGTGGATGAGCCCCACCTGCGATTGTTGAGAATGTAGTGCCAGGGTTGCCAGTATACATAGGTGGTGGTGTACCAATAGAATGGGAAGGATGAAGCAAGGAAGACTGCTGGTGAGAAGAGGCAAAACCGGCAGTGTGAGGAACATGATAAGATGATGGATAGGGGGCAGAACCCATGGGTTTGGATTGATGACTAAATGAAAATGGGTTATGTCTCTGAGAATAAGAGGCAAAACCCATAGGCAATGGTTGTTTGTATGGAACATTTTCATTATCACCTAGTCTTGAAAATTCTTGGGTAGGTCCGGCTGCCTCAAAAATCGAGGAAATGGATGATGGATGATACTTTTGTGACACATTTAACATATCATTGCATGTCTGAATGATGTTTGAACGGGTTGTAGGAGTAGGAGTCTCTGACAGAGCAAATTGAAGAATGTTGCGCACTCCAATCACCTAAGAATTGACCATTAAGTTATTAAATAATGTTTGATTTTAAGATAATAACATATTAATAATAAGAGTTAACTAAGTTAAGAGATAATGATATTACTATTACCATAGTGCCAACAAATGCACCCTCACGAGAGATCCACCGTCGGGTGACATCCAAGTACCATCTCATGTAATCTGAAATCTCATCCAAATAACCATGAAAAGGACGACCTTGAATAAGTCGTTCTCTGCGTTGCATCCAGAGGTTGATCCACATCTTACCCTCCTGCAGCAAGTACACCTTCCCTCGCCCTCTCATGTCCACCTCACGAAGTCTATCCATGTTGGTCGGTGGCTGTGGAATGGATTGTTGTAGGCCAAACTGACGCATTACCCTATCTGGATGGTGCCACTCAATGATTGCGCAACATATCAAGGGTACCATCGCATAGCAAACTTCACCAGGATCTTCGGGAATGCATCGTCTAACATTTGGTGAGGCATATGGTGTCCATATAAACTGGTAAATACAATAAATTGTTATTCTTTTTATTGACCTAATAATTAAACAGGCTTGCACAGAGAAGCCAAAATACAAAATATTTAAATATAATATACTTAATTATAAACATTTACCTGATGAACGTCTAATTGGTCTAAAGAAAACCTATAATACCTCACGGCATGATTGGAATTTTCAGTAGTTTTCTTGAAATTACTCCACCTGTTACAATATATATATATATATATATATATATATGCTAAGTATGGGATAAAAATCATAAAAATATAAATTAAAAGAATTATTTCAATTATGGTCATATTACCTGCGTGCAAAAGGAAAGCCCAGCCCTCTAGACACTTGATCCTCAGACAATCGATCTATTTGTGGTGCAATGCTAGGAATGCGATCCCATGCCCAAGCTTGTAAAAGTACCAAGCAACCACCAATCTCAATGGAATTTATTTTTGTGGCATGACACATCTCTCGATATAAGCATGCTAATATGGCAGAACCCCAACTATAATGTGGGACTTTTGACAAATCTCTAAGTAAAGGAAGATACATCAAGTGAACTCGGGTACCTAACTTATCAGGCATCAGTAAACCCCCTATCAGCCTCATAATATATGCTCTGGTATATTGCTGAACAACAATATGAGAAGCATCAACGGGAAGTTTTGCAAATCTGTTTACAAACCAAGATAGTTGCACCGTCTGACCATCCCAAGCATTTTTTGGTGGTACCGCTCCCAATAACTCCTGGCATACAGTTGGCCAATCAGCAGGAATGAGTCCAGTCACGGCATCTCCATCTACAGCAACCCCGAGTTGAAGTGCAACATCCTCTAATGTGATTGTACACTCGCCATAAGGCAAATGGAACGTGCATGTCTCTGGTCTCCATCTCTCCACCAATGCACTAATAAGACAAATATCTATGTCAAATTTTTCTATTTGGGCAACGTAACCGAATCCGGCCATCTTAAGCATTGCAAGAATGGATTCAGGTGGTTTAGGTCCCCGAACATAATGTTGCCTTGCCCGCAACAAACGCTCCTGATCATAATGATTATAATTCCAATCAATGAAGAAGCTTGAAACAAAATGTTGGGGAAGTCATACTAACTTATCAAAATCATCATATTATTTACAAGAAATCAATCTTGCATATTATAATTTTTCAATCTTTTCATGATAAAATTATTCATGAGAAATAAAATGAACCCTCGGTAGACGGCAATGGGTAAGCAAAAATAAGGGAGATTAAATTGTTAATTAGCATACTTAGCCTTCGAATTCTTGATTCTTAAGCCTCTGCCCTTTTGTGTCATCAAGTTTTATTCTAACTTAGTCCCCTTTCTATCCCCATTTTCTCAATAGTTTTCCCCTTCATCCTCAGGTTTTATACTTCATAAGGAACCCTTACCCCAAAATAGGTTACTTAAAACTCCTTAGAGTAAAATGCACATCCAAAATAGTTCCATTAGCTTAGCTGCATTCAAGAATATCACCATCATGAGGTACAAACCCAAACTTTCTTCCTAACCAAGCAAATGATCTCAACATTGAGCAACCATTGCTCTCCATAATATGGTGTCCACCTACCTACAGCTCATTTTAGTGACCATTTAATCTTGTATTATATGTATTGAGAAGGGTAGCATAAAAGTTTTAGACAAAAATAATAGGCAGGTATCACTATTTTTTTATAACTTACATTTGAGAGAGAATAATTTTTTTAATCATTTATCTATGAAAAACTAGAAAAGTTTTAGGGTTAGCCATCACTAGGAATAGAAATAAGTCAGGTTACCCATCAAGGACTTATGGCTTGCCTGAGGCTTGACCTAACCTGACCTATTTACTAAACAAGTTGGATCAAAATTTTTTAAAAACCCATTTAATTAAAAAATCAAGTATCAAACCATCTATAGGCCTAACATGCCAACCTGGCTTGTTTAGCTATATATATATATATATAATTATTAATTTATTATAATATATTCATATATTTTTTAATTAAATTAATTAAAAGTTAATAATTAAAACTAAAGTTAATAAATTAAAATAAAAATAACATATTAAAATTATATTATAACTTAATTATCATCCTTTACTTTTATAAATGTTCATCATTTTTTTTGTTTTAATTTTTAATCGATGTAAGACTTGAAAATTTAAATTGTAAAATTATTAGAGGTATATAGTTTAGAAACATGATTATCGAACCTACACTATGCTAATTGCAACATGAAACACCAACCACCAAAAATTGAGGACTACTTTCGAGGAAGAAAACTCAATGAGACACTGCTGAAAAGGTTGAACATCTCAAAGATATCCATCAAAGCGGTGGTTGATGATGCAGAAGAAAAGCATTTCAGAAATCTCTATATGAATGAATGGCTTGATGCAGTTATCAATGTTGTGCATTACAATGATATTGTTTTGCATTACTGCCTCGACTGCTAATGCATTTGAACAAGCATTACTGGGAAATTCGTCTATGAGTAAAGTGCAAGCCTTGAAGCGGATGATCTTATGGATCTCCAAGTGCAAGCTAGAAGCTGAATCTCAGACCAGTACTAGCAAGGTATGGAATTTCTTTGGTGCTTCTGTTAGTTCATTTGACAAGAAAATTGAATCAAGAATGAAAGAAGTCCTTGACAGCACGCAGATTTCGTTTGGAACGAAAGCCATATACAAACTCCTTGTTAGAATTATGCAATTGGTATATCTACGATAAGATTAGAGAAAAAAATTATAAGTATCTATAAAAATAAGAGTTGAGTATTATGCTGATAGTTGGCTTATTTAAAGTAATGTGTGTTAACTTATTTAAAAATTTTATTACAAAATATATTTTTAAATCATCCCAAGCTTTTAAAAATCAGTCTATTTAATCAGAGTCAATTCTTACAATTGAAATACAAGTCAGCTATGCTGATTTCCCAAATTCTAGCCTGGTCCATCCCTAGCCATCACCCGTCAAACCTAAGCTCCCCTGCTGATTTCAATATAAAGTTCATTCAAAATAATACTATTCTCAACACATATTCTAAGGCATTTTACCTGTCCAGACCAAATGTGAGAAGAGATATGCTTATCCTGTTGGGTAAGCAACGAAAGATCCTTGGGTCCAGGATGTAAACTATCTCTAAGTGATGGCAATGCCATTTGTGAGTAGAAACTGATTGAGAGTGACTAGTAGAAACAAAATATACCAACAACACAAATGACAACAGAGATTAAAGATGAGAAGAAAAACGAAGGACAGAAAATGTGAGTTTGAAACTCACGGACATAATAGTGAGAATGAGAATACAGAAGAAGCATAGAGGTCGTCAGTGAAATGAGTGTACCCCTACTTTGTAACCCCGTGACTCTTACACGTGAGACTCACACGAGGCTACCTTGTATAAATTGTAATTAATATTTGTTTCAGATCCACGACCACGAGGCACACACGAAAAAAGGAAAGAGAATAAAGTAACTGTTGAAAATTTACAGCCGCGTTGTTTAGCTGTTTCACGAACAAACGACGCCGTTTCTCCCTCAAGGCCCTTTGCCGATGCGGTTACGGTTTTGCATCTGCTCGCGAGTCGCGATAGAATTAGACAGACAACCATGGCGTTGTTCGGGTCTCATATTTGAGAAAGAAAAGAGAAAACAACGCGTTTTTATTTTTATTTTCTTTTAAATGAATCGACACAAAATCCTGCGTTATTGAATACTTTCGTTTTTGCCTTTTGGATTTGCATAGGCGCATATGTTAAAAAATTAGTAGATTTGTAGATGAGATAGTTATAAAAATTAAATTATTTTAATAATTAATTATTGTATAATTTTTTATTATAATTGATTATAAAAAATTATATAAAAATTTATTTTTATGTATTAAATTATTAAAATAAATATAAAATAATTAAAATTTTATTTAATTAATTAAAAAATTATTTAATTAAAAATAAAATAATATTTATATTTTAAAATAAGAAATAATTTTAACAATTTTTTATAAAAATACTTCACGATAAGCTGTTAGCTCTAACAATTTTTTTCTTAAGATAAAAGTTATTGATTTCTTTAACATTATGTTTGGATGATAGGTAATGAGAATAATGGAAAAGAAATGAGAGGAATAGAAATAACTTTTCTTGTTTGAGAGTTTTAAAATACATGAGAACAGAACTGTGGGAATCATTTTTTTCCTTTTTTTTCAAATGCCTAACTTTTATTCCCCCTAAAATTAAGGTGAAATGAGGGAAACACATGGATAATTCCGTTCGTCGCTCCATTTCGTTAATGAAACTTGTAAATAAAGAGAATAAAAATTATGTTTCATTCTATTCTTTTTTTTTTATTCTATTTTTACCTATTATTCCATTCTTTTAATGAAAAAATATTTAAACATAAGATAAGACTCTCGTCTAAATACGTTATAAGAAGTGTGCAATAACTTTTCTTTAAAATAAGCTGTTAGTTCAGCTAAACATACTCTAGAAGACAAAGGTGATAAAAGCAGTCAGCTAGTCAGCTAAGCTGGTAATTTCTCGTAAAAAAAGCACATCAGCAAAAATGGCATGTAAAATTTAGTTGGAACTTGCAACAGATCAGTTCCTTGATAATAAGATGAAGATACAGAGATTACAGATTAGAGAAAAGAAGAAGAAAATGTTGAGAGAAATGGCTCAGAATTAATATCATGCCTATCCTCTCAATTAATATTTAATATTCTTTTACGTGAAAATTTAATTTAAAATTAATTAATATTAAATAGAGTAGCTCATAACATATATAAATTATATTTAAAATATTAAAATAAATGATATAAAATTTTTAACATTCTTTTTATAGATGTCTAAATAAAACATGAGAACATATCGAAGTAAGTAACAATAAATCTAATGGAATATGTATAAGAAACTTAACGAAGTAGATAGAAGAAGCTTAACAAAATAAATAATAAATGTAAAATTTAATTTTAATATTATGTAAGATTTTAACTTAAAATTAATTGATATTAAATAAAATAATTTAATAAATATATAAACCGTATTTAAAATATTGAGATAAGCGAAATGAAACTCTTAACATATCTTATTAGTTCATAAAAGTGTTTTTTAAATATTTTATTATTATATTAAAATATTAAAATATAAATAAAAATTATTAAAATTAATATATTTTTAAATTAATTTTTTATTTATTTTAAAATATTTCTAAATAATAATTTACATAATTTTTATATATTTAAATTTAATAATTTTTTTTTTATGTATTTTAATTAATTTAATATTTATTTTATAAATTAATATAAAAAAATTTAAAACTTGAGCTTACAACAAATAAACAAAAAAGAGAAAGATTGACACTACACCACAAAGCCATTTGAGATCAAAATAAAATATATATAAAAAAAGGTTGCAACATTAACATGTCGTACAATAAAGAAAGAGAAAAAAATGTAACACGTCATTAGAAATAATTAAAAATAAATAATTTTAATATTTTTATTATAAATATATATATATATTTTTATATATTATTTAATATTATTTATTATACTTATTTTTATTTTATTTTTTTTTTTTTAATTATGTACCTTTAAAAATATATATATAATATCTGTATTTTTAAAAAATATATAAGATTATTATTTTTTAAAAATGAGAAGAAAAGAAGCACAAAAGAGATGCAGCACATTGTTTGAGTAAAAATAATTATTTTATATATTTTTTTAAAATGTAAGTATTATTTATATTATTTTTAAAAAATATAATTAAATGAAAAATAATAATAATAAAATATATAATAAATAATATTAAATAAAATATAAAAATATATATATTATTTAATATAAAAATATAAGTGTTATTATTTAAGACAACAAAGAAAAGAAAGTAAAGAAACACAAAAATACAGCACGTCGCTCGAGACAATATAGAAAAAGAAGAAAAGATGCGGCATGTAGCTCAAGATAATATAAAAAGAAAAGAAAAAGTTAACAAAGGTGTAGCACGTCTAGAAAAAAGGAAAAGGTTAATAAAGGTATAGCACGTCGCTCGAGACAACAAAGAAAGAAAAGAAAAAAGCACTAAAGTGCAGCACGTCGCTCAAAACAATATAGATAATATTTTTTATATAATTAAAATATATATATTATATTTATATTATAAATTTATATAAAAAATATTAAATTAAATTATATGTTATTATAATTTTTTTATAAAATATAAAATAAATTTATAAATAAGTTATATAAAATTTAAAATATTTTAATTAAACTAATAATCCTATCAAAATAATATGAAAAGAAAAGAAAAGAAAAGAAGCATAAAGGTGTAGACGTCGCTCAGACAATATAGAAAGAGAAGAAAAGGTGCAGCACGTCGCTCAAGATAATATAGAAAGAAAAGAAAAAAGAAAACACAAAGGTGCACGTCGCTTGAGACAACAACAAAAACAAAAGCATCAAAGTGCAGCACGTCGCTCAAAATAATATAAAAAAGAAGAAAAGAAGCAAAGAAGCAATAAAAAAGAAAAGAAAAGAAGCACAAAGGTGTAACACATCGCTCCAATAAAAAAGAAAAGAAAAGAAGCACAAAGGTGTAGTAGGTCGCTTGAGACAACAAAGAAAGAAAAGAAAAAAACGATAAAGATACTCTTATATATTTTTTAGAAATATATTATTATTTATATATTTTTAAAAGATATAATTAAATAAAAATAAAAATATATATATAATAAATAATATTAAAATTATAAAAAATATATATATATATATTATTTAATATGAAAATATAATAATTATAAAAAAATATCAAGGAATAGTACGTCGCTCCAGGTAATAAAAAAAAAAAGAATAGAAGCACAAAGGTATACCTTCGAGAAAACAAAAAAGAGGATAACAAAAAATCAAAGAAAAGGACAAAATAATAATGTGATATGTAGAAAAAATTTTATAATTATATGTAATAGATAATTTTAATAAAAAAATTAATATTTTAATTTATTATATTTTATTAAATTTTTTGAACTAAAAATGATAAAATTTTAATTATTTTAATATTATGTTAAATTATTGTTATTTAATTTTAAGATTTAATATTTATTGATTTTATTTTCTTATCAAATTATATAAATGAATTTTTAAATAAATTCAGTTATATTTTTCTCATATTTTATAATTTATTTGTATTATCTGAATATTAATAGTAATTGTTAAATATCAATTGTGATTTTTTATTAAAGATATATTTGATGATTTGATAATTTATTATTAATTAGAAATATTTTATCATATACTTAATTATTATTTTTAGTACTTTATTGATAGATTTTCTATGATTATATATTTATCGTTAGATGTTTATGAATTAAATTATTTGAGTATAATAATTTAACATAGTAAATATTAAAATTAATCTTTGTGAATTCGAAACCTTAGTCATCTTGGATCTAGTAAAAAATTAATTTGCTTATTTTGCTTCACTTTAAGTTACATTCAAAATTAATTTTTGTTCACTATTAATCATTTAATATTTTTCTTTAGTTTTTTTGTTCTTTATACTATTCTTTTAATTTGTCTCTCTATGAATTTGACACCCCAAAACTATGCTACAATTATCACGTTATTCTTTAGGTGTAATCAAATTTTTGTGTCGTTGATGAGGAGACGATAAAAGATTACTAATCAAATTTTTCTTTTTAACAGTTTGTAAATGTGGTAACTTCGTTCCCAGCCTATTGCATTTTTATTTTATTTTCTTTTCTTTTTGTAGTTTTTTTTAGTGTTGCATTGTTTCTCTACCTTGCATGAACAGGTGTAGAGACGCTTTGGATCGGTTTGTTTGTAGACCTATGTCAGAGTCTGAATCTGATTTTTTTATTCATTTGTTTGATACTTCTTCTAATTCTGAGGGAATGAGCGAACACAGAGATCAACCCGCTAAGAACCATTAGGATTACCTCCACCCTACACGTATAGTCACACCATCATGCATCACGTTTCCAACTAATGCTGTAACGTCCTTTTTTTGGAAGGAACGTCACATCATTAAATACAATGCAAAAAAATAAGATTGTAAATTAAGATCTGATTCATTATATCATATGATTAAATTTATTTGATTATAGTTGGGTAAATAAAATGGTGAATATTTTTTTCTTTAATTATATGTATATATATTTGTACTCAACAACTTGTTCATCAATGAAGTATTCAAATGTACTAACACTTATACGAGATTCATAAATGTGTATATGTATTTTTGTTTAATTGTAAGCGGAAAAACATAAAGACTAATTCATACATCCATACAAAAGATACATTATATATATATATATTGTTTAGATACAGGCTATGAGTCATTAATTACATCAAGACTCATAAAAAAGAAGCTTAAGCTTTACAAGTCCCCAAAAATGATGTACAGACCCCCAAAAAGAATATCAAGCCCCAAAAGAAGGATAGCCATCAGTGACTATCGACAGTATCAGCCCCTAAGAAGAGAAGGAAGGAACCGTGTCAGGTTCCTCCTTAGAGTCTTCCTCATCGGATGAAACCCTCATTGGAGCTACCGAATTACGGGCCGGGGCTCGGGCAGTGGAGAGGAAAGAATCCTCCTGTGGAGTGTAATAACAATCACCCCACATATCCCTAATGACTATGTAAAACTCTAAATGTAATCTAACGCTGCAGGTGTAGATGGGCGGATCATAACGCCCCCAAGCCAGCGATACCGTCACGTCCCCCACGTAGACACAATGATCTGAATTGAAGTTAATGTGCCAGTAGTCTGGACCTCCGAGGAAGGCCAAACACACATAACCCCAAAAATTCTCGTGGACGTGCCGCCATGATCCAAAAGCAGGTGCTAGTTGAAGTCGGGCCAAAAATCGGGGAACTCGTGAACTTCACCCCATTCACCAACGTTTTCGATGGAACATAAATATAGACAGAATAGCAGCAAATATAGAAAAGAGGTAAGATATTCTACATTCATTACCTATTGTGGTAGTAAAAAAATAAAACGGCGCATGACGCCCCCATAACATTTTAGAAATGGTAATCAGCATTAAAAATAGATAATGAACAACTTAGCATTGACAGGCAGTTATAATAGTAATAAGATAATAGATTAAATTGTCATATAAATAAGTATATGTCATATGATATGGCGACTCACTATGCACATGCATATAGTACCAAAAATCCTACTCCATGGAGTTAGATACAAAATATTTAGAGAGAATGATAAGGAGATATGTCTGTATCGCAGCTGCCAAGGCCTTCAAGTGCTAAAATTCTCAATTTATCAAAGTGCACATCATGACATTGTACAGGACATTCTATACAGATCTCGATATAGGACAGTGTCTCGGTCCGGATTGTTGGTACGTTTGCATCGGTCTGCCCCACGGACAGAAGAGCTACTAACTGTCCATTACGAGGTACCCGCACCCTGACGCCTCCAAGGTCAACAAGTGACTTACACTTATCTATTTGCACCCACACAAAGGTGTGATTCAACTCTTAGGCAACTTGGCCTTAACAATTGTCCAACGGACTTTTCAATGCATATTTAAATCATGCTTATCATGACAAACTATGTCCATCATGCTTCAAATGCATGTGGATTCAATGCATATATGTATATTCATATATGAAATCACAATCATGTCATATCATGTCATATCATTTATCAACAAGGTTTGATCCCATTCAAGGATCCACATCAAGCCAATAGCAAACCTTAAGGGTGAACACAACCCCATTCATAGTTATGATAAAAGTTAAACCTTAAGTTTATTATGTTTCTCACAACCTTACCCATACTTATGTTCTTTCTTTATTCCAAAATTATTCTAAACTATAAGGCAAACTTTCATCATTGGTTCTTTCCATTTTATGAATATCTAATCAACTTCTAATCATTCAATTAATTATGTTTAATAAGTTTATCTTAATACTAAAGTCTCCTAATGAGTGCCCAAGGAGACCGAGAGCCTCTAAGGGGCTAGAAAAGCCTAAAATCATTCATTATTCAGATTACAGGGCCTGAGGAGGAATGCACAGCCACGATTTCACGGCCGTGCCAAAATACACGGCCGTGCCAGAATGCACGGCCTAGGCCGTGTACGCCTCTGGATTTTCTGTTCTGGCACGCCTAGAGTACATGGCCGTGCACGATCACACGGCTGAGCTGTGTACTCTTCTGTAAGTGCAAAAAACCCCCAAAAATCAATCCATCCATCATACAATCCAAGATCCATCATCATACATCTAAATCCTACCATTCAAACAATCAATACACAACCAAAATTACTCAAACAAAGGGGTATCCCACAAATAGGTTTCACCCCATCAACACAACAAAAAGTTTCTTACTACCAAAATTGGTTGAAGAAAATAATATTCCTCTTACCTTAAGAGACAATATGGAAAGTGAGCTCCTTTCAAGCTTTTCGTCCACCACCCACAAGAAGAACCTAAGATGATCAACTTCCCAAATCAACCACTAAAACATGAAAAGAGGAGTCATTGGTCACAATGGTGACCAAGGACCACGAAAATGAGGAGAAAAAGAAGAAAAAGTTAAGAGTTTTACCTCAAAGTTTCAAGCTTTGGAGCTGGGCTGCCAAGGACGAAAATGAAAGAGTTAAGAAGAGTCCCACAAAGAAGAAAGCTTGGAGATGATGAGGGGAAAAAATGGTTTAAGTTGGCTTGAGCAAGAAAGCTTGAAGGCTCAACAATGGAGTGTGTAGCCATATGGGAGAAGAGAAAAAAAGAGATAGGTGCGTGAGAGAGGAGAAAATGAGAGAAAATGAAATGTGAATAGGGGGAGTAAAATGAAATAATCCTTTGTTTTCCTTCCCTCCAGCCGTGCAGCACCTTAGGGAGGAGAGAGAGTGGAGTGGTTGGGAGGAAACTTCCTAGAAGTTTCCCTTGAAGCTTCACACGCTTCTCGATAAAGTGAAGTGTGAGGTTTCTTAGATGATGTCATAAAAGTAATTAGGTAGAAATAATCTACTAGAGTTATTACTCAGTGGACAAAAATTACAGTTAGCAGAAATAATATTTTATTGTCTCTCAGATAATTATATATTCTGTGATTTTATTTATCAGATAAACTCTCGTAAAACGTAAACTTCATAAACTGTACTCGACCTCGGGTTTAGTAAGATCCCCCATCAACGTTTTCACAATTCAAAGTTCACCAGCCTTAGAGAAAATATTTCGTTTTCCTAGCTCCGCTTCAGCGCGCACGCAAAATGAGAAATATATTAAAATATTTAATATTTCTAGAAAATTTCACAAAAATTCTCAAAAATCACAATTATTAAAAAATGACTATTTATCACAGAATAAATAATTTCTAGAGTGTTACACTGACTCTGTGCAGTGTACACGCAAAACGAAGAATATATATTAAAATATTTGACATTTCTGAAAAAATTTAGAAAAATTCTCAATAATCATAAATATTATAAAATGATTATTTATAAGAAAATAAATAACTTTTGGGGTGTTACAAATGTTCGCCAACTGAATTTTAAAATAGGGATGATACAGTTACTCCCTACTTTTTATGGCTTAAAAAATAAAAATTCATATTTGCACATTAAGGAACTTGAGGAAGTAGTTGCAACTTTTCATAGTCAAAATGCAACTGATGATGTTGTGAGGTTTAAGTTCTTTCCTTTCTCTTTGAAGGATAGAACTAAGAGTTGGCTATACTCGCTGAGACCACGATCTATTGGGTCATCGAATGAGATGACTCAGACTTTCTTTAATAAATACTTTCTTGAACATAAGACCAACATTTTTAAAAAGGTAAATTTTCACTTTTGCACAAAAGGACAATGAGACTTTGTTTCAGTCTTGGGAGAGATTTAAGGAGTTGTTAATTATGTGTCCTCAGCATGAGTATGAGAATTGGGGCTTAGTGGACTATTTTTATGAGGAACTTACACTTAGAGAGCATCAATTTGTGGAGATGATGTGTAATGGTGAGTTCTTACAGAAAAATTCTGATGAGACCATAGAATACCTTAATGAGCTTGCGGAAAAAGCTCATACTTGGATTGGACCTAGTGCTACTAAGAGTATAAAAATGTCATGACCTACAAGAAACCCAAATGGTGGTGAAATTTATCATCTCAGGGAAGAGAATAACCTAAAAGGCTAAGGTTGAGATGCTCACTAGGGAGCTAGAGGTGTTAAAGACTAAGGACTTAAAGCCAACACATGTGACTAATCACGCAAAGCATTTTAGACCATGTTTTGTGTGTGGCGAGGTAGATCACCTCACCTAAGAATTTCATACATTTGCTGAGATAAAAAGGATGTACGAGGAACAATGTAATGCCTTTAGGTATGCACAAGAAGTCTTTTACACCGTTATTTGATACCTATAATCTAGGGTGATGCAATCACCTCAATTTTAGCTGGAAGTCTGAAAATCAGTCTCCTGCACAATCTCCTAGAACTTATCCTACATCATATCATCCATTTTCATCTTCTAGAAGTCCTTTAGAAGACACTTTGTAGGCTTTTATTGAGGCACAGGGTAAGACTAACCAAAAGTTTGAATATTTTATTATGCTAGTTGTTGAAGAAAACAAAGAGATAAAGTGTTAAGTGTCCAAATTGATGAACTCCTTAAGCGTGAATGAGTGAGGTAAATTCCTTTCTCAAGCTCAAACTGCATCCCATGGTCAACATATGGTGCAAAAGAATTTGAAGGATATGAATGTCATTGTGACACAAAGTGGTATATCATTACACATCCCAACAACGAACAAATCAGAAGATGTAGAAAATAATCAAGATAGTAGTGATGTCGAGTTACCCAAGGAACCTGAGGTAACAAAGAGTCCTGTTAAGGTATCATTCCCTCAAGTTTTAAAATCAAGCAAGCGAACTTTGGATCCTAACGATGAAATTCCTGAGAATCTAAGGCAGGTAAAAATCAGTCTTCCTTTTTTGCATGTGATTAAACAAGTTCCTACTTATGCAAAAGTTCTCAAGGAATTGTGTACAGTTAAGAGGAAACAACATGTGAAGGCAGCGTTCCTCACAGAATAAGTTAATGCACTAATTAAATAGCAGATTTCTCCCAAGTACAAAATCCAGGTTGCCCAACTATTGCATGCAGCATCGGAAATCATGAGTTTAGTCAAACTTTGCTAAATTTAGGAGTTAGCGTGAATATAATGCCATTTTCTATTTATTTGCAATTGGAGTTAAGAGAAATCAAACCAACCATTATGGAATTACAATTGGCTGACTGTTTAGTCAAAGTACCCCGGGGTGTGGTAGAGGATGTTCTAATTCAAATTGACAAAATTTATTATCATATTAATTTCCTAATCCTCAATACTAGCTCTGCTATTGATACTACTTCTAAAATTCCTTTGATTTTAGGTAAGCTTCTCCTTGCCACTGCTAATGCTCTTATTAATTGTAGGAATGGGTATATGAAGTTGTCTTTTGAAAACAAGGCTCTCGAGGTAAATATCTTCCATATTGCAAAACAACTAGAAGATGATGACGAGGGCCACCAGATATACATGATTGGCTCACTCATGGATAGGGGGTTGCTACAGCCCATGATTTTGATCCCCTTGAGTATTTTATTATTGATTCTGAGTTTAATTCTATTAGTAATTCATCTAATGTAGTTAATATTTGTGTTCTTTTTTATAGAACTTAGGATTATAGCACTCGGACATAGCAACCAAAGTTTGAGGAGTTGCCTGAGAAAGGTGAAAAACAAATTCCTTCAAGTATGGAAGTACCCAAGGTTGAATTGAAACCTCTACCTAAGGGTTTAAAGCATGCTTTCCTAGGTCCAGGTGATACATTTCCTATTATTATCTCATCTGAATTGTCTGAGTCTCAATCTGAGAAATTAATTCAAACCCTAAGTGAGCATAAGTCAATCTTAGATTGGACCATTGCTGATATAAAAGGTGTTAGTCTCCTAGTCTATTCTCATAAAATTAATTTGTAGAAAGGAACTAACCCTCGTAGAGACTCCCAGCGTAGGCTTAGTCTCACTATGAAATAAGTGGTGAAGAATGAAGTATTAAAACTATTAGATGCAGGAATTATATATCCTAATGCTGATAGTAAATGGATAAGTCCTACACAGGTTGTTCCTAAAAAGTCATGTGTTAATGTAGTGAAGAATAACTTAGGAGAATTAGTCCCTACAAAACTTGTGACTGAGTGGCAAATATGCATTGATTATAGAAAGTTGAATGTTGTCACCAAGAAAGACCATTTTTTCTCCCTTTTATTGATCAAATTCTTGAGCATATGGCTAGTAATCCTTTCTATTGTTTCTTAGATGGTTATTTTGGTTATTATCAAATTGAGATTGCATTCGAAGACCAGGATAAAACTACTTTCACTCGTCCTTTTGGTACTAGTGCTTTTTGTAAAATGCCATTTAAATTGTGTAATGTACTTGCTACTTTTTAATGTTGTATAATGAGCATTTTTAGTGACATGATTGAAAATTGCAAAGAAGTTTTTATGGATGACTTGATTATTCTTGAATCTTCTTTTGATGCATGCTTATTGAATTTAGAGAAAGTGCTAACTCGTTATGAGGAAAAGGAATTGGTTTTAAATTAGAAAAAATATCACTTTATGGTACCTTCAGGTATTATCTTAGGGCATATTATTTCTTCTAGGGGATAGAGGTTGATCAATCTAAGATCGAATTAATCTCTAAGTTGCCTACACCTAGGATAGTAAAGGATGTAAGATCTTTTCTTGGTCATGCAGGCTTTTCTATGAGGTTCATACAGAATTTTTCTACCATATCTAGATCACTACGTGACCTCTTAGCTAAATATGCCCCATTTGAGTGGACACAAGCTTGTCAAGAGGCCTTCAAAACGCTAATTAGCAAGCTTATCTTAGCACCAATAATGCAGCCACCTTATTAGACTTTACCTTTCAAAATCATGTGTGATGCTAGTGATTTTGTTGTAGGTGCTATTCTTAGACAACGAAGAAAGGAGAAGCCTTTTGTCATTTATAATGCCAATAGAACACTAAATAGTGCTCAAATTAATTACTCCACCACTGAAAAAGAGTTGCTAGCTGTAGTGTTTACTTTGGATAAGTTTCGTGCTTACTTGATTGGTTCACCTATTATTATTTTTACAAATCATGCAGCCCTTAAGTACCTTCTTACAAAGAAGGATGCTAAGGCGCAACTAATACAATGGGTTTTACTTTTACAAGAATTTGACACCACTATCAAAGATATGAAAGGAGTGGAGAACGTAGTGGCCAACCATATCTCGAGGCTCACATTTGAGGACACCTCTGACCACCTGCCAATCAGGGATATTTTTTAGATGAGCATTTATTTTCTATTACTTTTCTACCATGGTTTGCTCATATTGTGAATCATTTGGCTGTAGATGAGATACCAATGGATTAGAGCGCTTAGGATAAGAGAAAGTTCATGACTGAGGTACGTAATTTCTATTAGGATGACTCATTTCTTTTAAATATTGTCCTAACAAAATTTTAAGGCATTGTATCCTTGATGAAGAGATTGCTAGCGTCTTGGAATTTTGTTACTCCCAAGCTTGTGGGGGTCACTTTCCAATAAAGAAAACTGCTACAAAAATTCTGCAGTGTAAATTTTATTGGCCTACCTTGTTTAAGGATGCAAACATTTATTGTCGCTTATGTGAAAAGTGTCAAAAGTTAGGAGTTATGTCCCATCGTAATATGATGCCCTTAAACCAAATTTTAGTGATTGGAATTTTTTATTATTGGGGCATTGATTATTATGGGACCATTTCCTCATTCTTTTGGATATTAATATATTATTGTGGCAGTAGATTTTGTGTCAAAATAGGTAGAGGAAGCAATTTGCAAGAGTAATGATAATAGGACGGTAATTAAATTTCTCAAAGAGAGTGTGTTATCTCGATTTGGTACACTGCGTGCTATTATTAGTGACCGGGATACACATTTTTGCGACCGTTCTTTTGAGGTTTGGATGAAAAAATATAGGGTGGTATATAAGATCTCTACTTCCTACCACCCCCAGACAAGTGAACAGGTAAAACTTATAAATAGGAAAATTAAGCAAATTTAAAAAAAAAATGATCAACTCAGATCGCAAAGATTGGCCTTTGAGACTAGTTGATGGGCTTTGAACTTACCATACAACTTTCAAAACTTTGTTAGGCATGTCACTTTATAGGCTTTTTTTTAGAAAGTCTTGTCACTTACCTATGGAGCTCGAGCATCGAGCTTATTGGGTCATCAAGCATTTCAATTTTGACATGAGAGAAGCACATTCACCTAGAAAATTTTAATTAACTGAATTAGAGGAATTGAGAAATGATACTTATGAGAACTCTAGAATCTATAAGGTTAAAATGAAAACATTTCATGATAAAAATATTTTGTGAAAAACGTTTAAGCCTAATGATCGAGTGTTCTTATATGATTCTAGACTCCATAAGCATCCAAGAAAACCTTAGTCTAGGTGGACCGACCCTTTTGTAGTGAAGAATGTTTTTACACATGAAGTGGTAGAAATAGAGGATCCTAAGGATGGTCAAAACTTTAAAGTAAATGATCAACGCCTTGAAGTTTTAATTAATAGGCAAGTTCCGAAAGTGAAAGATGTAACATCCTCCCTAATCAATTAGTTTTAATCATGGTTATAGAAGTTCAGTAAACCTTGTATGAGTTATTTGTTAACTATGGTAACCTTTTTAAATTAGTTGGGCTACTTTGCTATAACACTGAATGTGAAAAAATAACTTATAATAGCTCAGAATGAAACATAAACTGCTTAGAAGAGAGAAATAAATATGAAGAATTTATTTCTAGGTCATAAATAAATAGAATGTGATGTGGTTAATATTAGAGAATTAACTGAGTTAGTTTAATATTTTTAATAACACTGAGTGAGTGTTTAAGGGCTAGATTAAATAGGTAGATATCTTGAAAAATTATGAAAATTTATGGAGATATTAAGTAAAGGATAAAGAATTTTTTGGTAATGAGTACATGTTAAGGCAAATACCTGAAATCCTATTAGCTTTATTCCTAATATTTAATTTAACTTAAAGAAGAGTAATATAGTTTAACTGATAATTAATAATGTATAGAAAGTCGTTAAAAACAAGTTTAAGGACTAAATGAAATCCTAGGATTTTCTATGACACTTATTAAAGTTAGAAAGGTTAGTATTGGAATATTAAAGTATCATTAAGAGATACAATGCTTCTAATGTTGCATGAAAGTCCAACGTTCCTATCCTATTTTTCCTTTCAATTGTCCTTATCTCTGTTTCATTGACTTTTCCTTATTCTTATCTTACTTTCATTCACACACACACACACACACACACTCTCTCTCTCTCTCTCTCACTCATGTTGGAGCAGCAGAGAAGGCAGAGAAAGAAGAAAAAAAATAAAAGGAAGAGGAAAGAAAGAAGAGGAAAAAAGAAAAAGAAAAGGAAAAAGTAATGAAGCTCCATAGCCTACCATCACTTAAGAAGTTGAGTTAGGGGGTTTATGTTTTCTTTACTTCACTTTTATCTCTTATTTTCCAAACTATCTATTTGATAAATTTTGGTTTGAGATCTTGATTTGGTGAAGTTTAGAAATGTTGAACTTTGTGTATTTATAAAGTTGAGCTTATGTGTAACTTTCAAACTTTGTAGGCATGGACTTAAAATATAGGTTGATGATTTGGTTGTTGTTGTTGAACCATTTAAAACTCTTTTTGGAAGCACTTATGTTGAGAAGTGCTGCTTTTGATTATATATGGGATTTGGTTGGTGAGTTCTGCACAAAAATTCTGCTTTCTAGTGCAAAATGCATCAGATAATTGATTATGAACAAGACACAATCGATTATCTGGCTCTTACAGAATGCTATTGGAAGCAAATAACTAGTTAGGGGCAAGGCCTAACCGATTATTAGTGCTTAACAGAATATCACATTAAGCAATAACTAGTTAGGGACAAAGCCTAACAGATTATTCACGTGTGACAGAATCTCATGTTTTTCATATAACCGATTAGAGCTATGGCCTAACCGATTATTTGATCTTCCAGAATAATATGAGGATGGTCCTAATCGATTAGCCAATAGTGGTAACCGGTTAGGTACTTGTAAAAATGAAGTTTTTAAGGGGTCCTAACCGATTAGCCAAGAATGATAACCAGTTAGAGACTTACAAAAACATAGTTTTCTATTTTTGGGTTTAATGTAAAGCTTGATTAAGATATGTAATAAATACCAATGATCCAATGGAGGTATTTTATGGTGCTAAGAGCCCTAGAAACATTAGTTGCTCCTTTATTTGTTAAAGTTGAGCTTGTTTGGTATGATTACCATGTTGTGCTCCCTTATTTACTAAGGTTGAGCCATGAAAGTATACTAGGTCATGAATTTGCTCCTTTATGTGATAAAGTTGAGTCGAAATTACATGTTTGCTAGTTTGCTTCTTCACTTGGTTGAAGTGGAGCTTGTGATGAGTTTTTGTGATGTGTATATGTGAATTGAATATAACATTGCATAGTTTCACACATTTATTATTCCTTTGTAAAATAACTTTATATAATGTGTACAATCATTTGGCCAGAATATTATAGGTAATTGGTCCTGGGAATTAGTCTTAAATTCTCAATGTAGAGGATTTAAGGTCAAGCTTACTAGTATTATAAGGTGGTATCAATACACTCACTATTATGAGGTGGTACCAGTCCACTCACTACCAGGTAGTGTGAAGAGGTCATTTTCCCTCTCTACCCAGAAAAATACAAGGGAACCAGGTTCTTGGAAATATGCAAGTTTTATGACATTGCATATTATCATAACACATTTGATAATCATTACCTTAGGACATATCTTAGGCAAGAGCATGCACAAACAATTGCATTTCAATAACAATTGTATGAGCAATTATTTTATCTTTGAAAGGTTAATGACTATGAATATAGATTATGGATTGTTTTGTGAATGTTAGATAGATAGAGTATGTTAATGTTCCAATAATGTTGAGTAGTGACTCAATTACTAATTGTAATCTTAATCTATTATTTTTAAGTGAATTTACTATAATTGTTAATTATGTGATAATTGAACCATAGATATCAAATAATTGAACGTTCTGCCTCGGGAAGAAAAAATAATAATTTTTGGCTTTTGTCACTTTTTTACATATTTATGAGTAACTTGTTTTTCCTTGAAGTAGCCGAAGTTATCATGATGCCATATTGTTACCAAGTGGCCTCAAACTCAAGAGCGGGGTGAATTGAGTTTATGAAATATTTTTACAAATCTTTCGTAAAAAACGTTTGTTTATCAATTTTCGTTGAAGCTATTGGATAATTGAAGTAAATAGATAAATGAGATTGAATACTTCACTCACAAATTAAATAAGCCAAGATGAATAATATTCAAGCAAGCATATAAAGTAAATGCACAAATGTAAAGAGATAGGGTTGAGAGAATTAAACACAAGAATTTATCTTAGTTCAGCCACCCCTTGTGACCTACGTCCAGTCCTTAAGCGAACCACTCGAGATTTTCTACTAAACTTCAAGCTTGAACGGGTACTTGAAAACCTTTACAAATTGGAGCACTCAACAACACCTTGGGATACCTCACCCTCTTTACACCTTTGAAGGATACCTCATCTTCTTCTCAACAAAGGATACCTCACCCTTTTTACAGAATAAACAAAGTATTTGAATGATAGAAACTCTCTCAAAGAGTAAATTGATACAAATTGAAGCTCTAATTATGCCCATTTTAATTATCTCAAGTTTTCTCACAAAAACAGGGGAAAAACATTTTCAGGATTTGATTCTCGTATATGAGTGTTAGATTGATGTTCAAAATTGAAGTTCAACCCTTAATGAAGACCCAAGGCAAGTATTTATAGGTTTTGTAAGAAAAGGAGCCGTTGGGACATATTTAGCCAAACATTAAATGTCATTAATATAGCCGTTGGACTCTGTCAAATTGCATGTAATCGATTACACAATAAATGTAATTGATTACATTGTTGTTCCAACGTGTTCTTGGCTTTCTGGGCTCTGTGTAATCTATTACATTCTTGGTGTAATCGATTACATGGCCTCTAACTTGCATTGTAATCGATTACCATTTCTATGTAATCGATTACATACTTTCTTGAACGTGTTCTTACCTTTCTGGGTTCAATGTAATCGATTACATTATTGGTGTAATTGATTACAAGGTCTCTGACTTGCTTGTAATCGATTACATGCTCCATGTAATCGATTACCAGCTCTCTGTTTAGCTTGTAATCGATTACAAAACATGTGTAATCGATTACCTTGGCCTTTGAACACATTTTTCAAGTCCAAATAAGTTTATAAGTCATTTCTAACACTTAGATCATTGGATTAAACATAAATGCCTTCATGAATATTGAATCCAAGATTAAAAACAACATTTCTTGAAAACCATGTTTAACTTTGAATTTACAAGCTGATTTTGAAAACGATATTTGGAAAATCATTTGAGAATCATTGAGATACTTAAATGACATTTTACATTGATATTCTAAGACCTATATCTAATATACCTCTTTTGATCTTGGTCTTTATCTTTTGATCTTAGTCTTCTCTTTTGATTTTGATCTTCATCTTTGACTTTGTTATCATCAAAAACCTAATTGATATGCTTCAAGACATAAGCATTCATATATATATATGTGTGTATATCTATTGAGAATTATGAATTTTCACCCGATTTGTTGTTTTCATGATAAATTTAGGTCAAGATTCTTCCAATGGGAAGAAGAAGAAGCAGACAAACTAGAGCGATTTTATTTGGTTTTTGTCCGATGCTTATATTTTGTAGTATTTGCATTAGGATGTATTAGTTTTTATGTATTATACTATGTCCTTTTGATGCTGAGGTTGTATATATATAATCTTTTCTTTCCCTCATGACTCTTTATAATAACATGTATGATTATTATGGATATAGAATGATCTTTTTAAGTTAGAAGTGATGTGATTAATATTGTTTATCCTTGTATACTTTGGATATCCTGAGATATTGATATTAGAACGTTATAAAAGACATTCCATTTATGGGTTCAGTCTATTAACCTTAACCACACCACGCATGTATGTTTCTCTTTATTTGTTTTGTTTTATTTTTGTTTTCTCTTATTTTTTTTCTTTTCCTTTTTGTTTGATGTTGTTTTCTTTATTTTTGTTTGCAGTTGGTTTCATTTTGTCATTTCAGGTTACCATTTTTAGTGCTTAGCGAGCTACCCATGTCACTCATCAGATGTATTCTACCCTTTTTAGCTACTCCTCATTCTATTTTGAATCTTAAACATTGAGGACAATGTTTCATTTAAGTTGGGAGGTGTTGGTGATGTAAATTCAGTGTTTAAAACGCTTATTGTAACTCTATGACATATTTTCATGTGTCAATTTTTTTTTTAATTTTGCATCACACGTGCATCTTTATCACATATGTACTCATTCTCATTCGTAGTCATCTTCGTGAATTCACCAAACTCACCATAATTATTTTTGTCGAAGTATCCACATAACCTCTAATGCACTCATATGAGTTTTGTGGTAAGATGGTGGTTTGATACATGTAACTAGAAAACTTTTTTGCTTGAATATTTATGTGAGTTTTGGAAAGGATTGAGAGCTTACAAATATAGTAAATTGTGATAAATGTTTATTGATATGTTGAATTGGGCACTTTTTTAAAGAATATCATTATATGATTTTTGGTAAGATGATAGATATACCTGAGATATGATGAATGTCAACTTATGATCAACATTTGAACCTTTTAAGCTAACCATTTCCATCAGACTCCTAGTAGCCAATTTTGAGCCAATAAATACATGTAACTTTTTCTTTTCATATGTTCACATCATCCATGTCTCTCCACATTGGAGTATAGCCTATACATTGATTTTTCTACCTTTTTTACTTTCAAGTGTATACTAAGGATAGAATTTGCATTTTCTTTCATTTGATTTCAATAAAATAAAAAAATAATGAAATTACAAGAATATCCAAGTGATGTGTGTTTGTTCATCAATTTGTTAAAAAAAAAAAGAGAAAGAAGAAGGAAAAACATTATTATTTGATAATCTGAAAAGTTAGAAAGTACATCAACTGAGAAGTGTAGTCTACTGAGATATTTAATAAGATTCCCTTTGTATGTATTTGGAATGTTTTTTTTTAATCATTTTCATTCTTTTACATAACCCCGAACCTAAGCCACGTAACAACATTTTTGTGTTGACCGTTCTAATCCTAAATAAGCTTTTGGAAAGAGTGGTAAAAGTTTCATTTGTTAGTGTTTCTATCATAAGATCAATATTTGTTTGTTGCTTATACATAATTGCCTAATTTCCTATAAGAGTGTGTGTACACTCATTGTCAACTTCATAGAGAGAATCCTCACACAAAACACTTTTATACCCATGAGTTATGAAGTTGAACCTTTCGCTTGAGATGTTCTTGATGTTGCATGTGTCAAGACTTCTGGTTAGATGAATAGAGTTTGGAACACACTCACACTCTACGAATTGCTATAGGCAGATTGCTTGTGATAGGATTGTTAAATTCTTAAAATTGTTTTGATTTGTGAATCTGAAAAATGTGAATTGATGGACTATTTTATTATTTTCTTAATCTTTTTCTTCTCTTTTGCATAGAAATTATTAGAGATTAGCAATAAGTAAATTAGGGGTGTGATGAACGTACAAAGTGTTATCTAAATATCTTATTATTAGACTAAAATATTAAATGTAAATAGAAATTATTAAAATTAATGTATATTTTTAAATTGAATTTTTATTTACTTTAAATATTTTTAAGTAATAATTTATATATATTTAAACTTGATTATTTTTTATTTTTTATTTATTTTAATCAATTTAATTTTATTATTTAATTATTTTTATTTTATAAATTAATATGAACAAAAAATAGATAAAAAGAAATTAACACTTGTATCCATAACAAATACAAAAGATTAGAGTATTAAGCAAATGAAACGATGAATGTAGTGCATAATCTAATTTATTTAAAAAGATAAAGATATGTTGCAATATTAGAAACACTTATTTAATTATAAAAAGGAGAAACTGACACACCTAGAAGTGACAAACGGGTCAATCCACCCTGACCCGTCCTGCCTTGAATTCGTCAAAATATGGGGCGGGGCAGGTTATGCTGGATGAGTTATGAGAGTTGAAAAATAAAAGTGGGTTAAAATTTTGAATCTAACTCATCAAAAAATAATGAATTGGTGAGTTAACCTAATGGGTTGAACCTGTTTTGCCACCTCTAGACACACTACACAACACACGTCGTTTGAGAAGAAAATTAAAAAAAGCAAGAAAGGTTGTAGCAACAGCGCGTCGTATAGCAAAGAAAGAGAAGAAAAAAAAAAAAGAGGGTGCAGCCCGCCGCTCAATGACAGCAAAGAAAGAGAACAAAAAAAACACAAAGGTGTGGCACGCCGCTCGAGAAGAAAATAAAAAAGAAAAGAGATATGCCCAGCATTGCACTTGCAAACAAAAAAGAAAAAATAAGAAAGGGACGTAACAGCATGGTGAGATGAAGAGAAAATTTTGAAGTTGTGTATAATGAAAAGTTTTAATGATATAATTTTATTTTGTTACAATTTTATTATATTTTGATAAATTTTTTGCATTAAGAGAATGATAAAATTTTAATTATTTTAGTATTATTATGTTGAATTATTATTAATTAATTTTAGGATTTGATACTTATTAATTTTATTTTTTATCGATTATATGAATAAATATTTAGATGAGTTTAATTATATTTTTCTTATACTTTATAATTTATTTGTGTTAATTGTTAGATATCGTTGTAATATTTTATTATAAATACATTTGATAATTTGATAATTTATTATTAATTAAAAAAATATTATATACTTTATTATTATTTTTAGAACTTTATTGATAGATTTTCCGTGATTATATGTTTGTCGTTAGATATTCAAGAGTTAAATAATTTGAATATAATAATTTGACATAATTAATATTAAAATTAATAATAATCATGATTTTAAATTATGGTTGCGAACGTGATTGTGATTATATTACGTTTACTACAATTACAAATAGTTACGCAAAAATGCAAATGATATGACTGCAATTACCGTTATAATGCGGTTACAATTACGACTGCAGATCGTAATTTATAATCATGATCTTGGTAAATTTTGAACTTAGTCATCTTGTATATGGTAGAAACTCAATTTATTTATTTTGTTTCATTTTAATTTACATTCAAAATTAATATTTATTCACTATTAATTATTTAATAATTTTATTTAATTTCTTTATTCTTTTAATTTATCACTTTATAAAATTAATACCCCAAAATTATGTTACAACTACTGCAATATTCTTTGTCTGTATTCGATATCCCTTAGGCTGTGTTTGGGAGTGAGGATTAGAAGGGAAATGGAAGAAAGGTAGGGGTTTGGAGTTGAGAAACCCTTGTTTGGGAATTTTGGAAATAAAAGAGAAGGGAAAGGGGGATTATGGGATGCCCTCGTCTGTCCCCCCATTTTCAGTTCCCCCAAATTGGGGGGTTTTGGTCTAAAATTACCCATTCATCCTTGTGCTCGTTTGCCCTCATCAAAGGCTTGTCTCCCTGTGCTCGAATCCTCGTCTCTGCGCTTGTCTCTATTCTCGAAGCCTCATATCGCTGCACTCATCTTTACGCTCGTCCGTCTGCTCGTCTTTGCGCTCACTGCGTCTCTCCGGTCTCCACTGTCTCTGCGCTCTCTAGTTTCCATCGTCTCTGCGCTCGTCCGTCTGGGCTCGTCGTCTTGTGTCGTCTCTGCCTCTCATCAACAGTAAGTTCTTTGCCTCTCTTCTTTAATTCTTTTGTTGGAATATTTGGGTTCTTCAACCTTCCTTGATTCAAAATCATCTGATATTTTTTTCCATTTAAGCATACATAGCTAGTTCTATGTGCATAATAATGACTTCTTGAGCTCAATGATTGTGAGATGCTGCATGTCTACTACGTGTTTACACACATACAGGGAATGCCCACTACGTGTTTGTTCTTATGTCTCTGTGATATTATTCATTTTTTTCAGAGTTTCCTGTGATTGTCAGCGTGTGCAAGTTTGTGGGGTTTCCTTATTTTCATTAATGAATGGAATGGTATCATAAAATTCAACTTTTTTTTGGGGTCTGGTATGGGGTTTGATAATTGAGTGCTTCATTTAATATAGAAAATCTTTGTAATTTGAACCCCATTTGCACAATTTAGTCATGGTAAATGAGCTCCATCAATTTGGAAGTTGAGTGGTGTGGACAATATTGGTTGTTATTTTTTGCAATATGTTAACCTTTGACAGTACTTCAACTGCTCAGCATTAGAAATGAACTCCTCAATATATTAACATTACATAATAATATTGTGAATATATGGATATTACTCTATTATTATTTTGATGGGATTATTTTAATCTGAGGATAAAATGTTATCTTCTAAATTTTTGTCCCATTTTCTCGGTGTGTTTATTTATCCCTATCCACTATGTACCTTTGAGTTTAGAACCCTTTACAAAATAAAAAGGTAGGAAGAAAAGGTTGAATGCAAATTATCTCTGTGAAAACTAATTGTCCATTTTTTTTTCATCAGTTGGCTTTAATAAGGCATTATTTTTATGAGCGCCAATTAGCTAGCTCTCTTGCACAGGCTATCACATTCTATTGAAACCTTCATTTGTGATTTTTTGTTAGTTAGATTACTTCTAAATTTTAGTGTTTATCTACTACTAAAATTTTGTGGTCGTATACTGAAAAAAAGTGGTTCGTTTCCTACTATAAAATAGTGTTTACAGCACCCATGTTACACACCAAACCTGCGTGCTGCTATTTTTTTACTTCACTGGTTTTTTGGTTTATTTTTCCTTTGAATTGCTTGTTGTATCTCATCTTATTCTTCTCATTGTTTGTAATAAATTGCCATGAATCCTGGTTTGTATTAAACAAGGCTAACTAATTGTTCATATAAATATTATTATCTTTATAGATGGATGATCAAGGATAACAGAGAAATCTTGCATTGTTAGTATGGAAAGAAAGACGTCGATTGGCTATTGTTCATGTCATATGCCTTGTAGTTTATTACTACATAATTAAAATTCGTTCTCGGAGTAGGTAAATTGACCGTACTTTGACCTTAGAGAAGGAGAGGGCATGAGAAAAGATAATGATGTGAATTGCTAGTTGTGAAGGTCGTAAGATAATAAGAATGGGGCCTAAAGTCTTTTTGGACTTGTGTACCAGAACGAGAGGGTGGTCTCCAACCAACACAACTGGTAACTGTAGAGGAACAAGTTGCCAAACTCTACATTCTAACACATAATGTTAGAAACCGAGAGGTTCAATTTTGGTTTCGACGCTCTAGTGAGACTACTAGTCATCATTTTCATCTTGTGCTTCGATCAATAGAGGAGTTAGAAGAGAAATATCTCAAACAACTGGATGACTCACAAATCCCTATAGAAATTCTAGGAAGCAACCGATTTAACCCATTTTTTAAAGTAAAATCTGTTTTTATATTGAAATTTAGAAACATGTATAATTAAAAATATATTGATGACAAAATGTCAATGATAGGATTGTGTTAGGGCAATTGATTGTACATATGTTCGTGTGAAAATATCATCGGTTGAAGCTTCAAAATATCATGGTTGAAAAGATTTTCCAACACAAAATGTGTTGGTTGCATGCTCATTTGACTTAAGATTTACTTACGTTTTACCTGGATGGAAGGGCACTGCATCCGATTCAAGGATATTAAAAGATGCATTACACAGAACAGATTATCTTAGAATCCCTAGAGGTAATTAATAGAAAATTTTCCCCTTTTCCTCTTGTTCCATTCTAACACATCTTAACATTGATTATTTTTCAATAGGTAAATATTATGTCCTTGATGCTGGATTCATGTTGAGAAAGGAATTGATCATACCTTATAGAACAACACGCTATCATTTGAAAGAATTTTCATCAAGAAATCCGCCTCGAACACCTCAAGAATTATTTAATCATCATTATTCATCATTGCGTAATGCTGTTGAAAGGGCTATTGGGGTTTTGATAAAAAGGTTTCCTATCATTGCAAGTGGCGCTGAACCAATATATGGAATCAAGACTCAAAATATGATTATCATAGCATATTGCATTTTGCATAATTATTTGATGATATTAGATCCTGATGAAGAGCTGGTTGCTAAGGTGGATGAAGAAATTGCCAATCAAAATGTACCTCAACAACATGGGCATGCTCCAATAAATGATGATGAGGATGAAGAATATACCCATTTAGGAGACAAGTTAAGAAAGTCTATAGCTGATGCTATGTGGAAAGATTATACATCTTGATTTGTTTCATTCTTATGTTTAGATTGAACATGTATCTTATGACTTCATAAATATTGTGATGTTAATTGATAAAAAAATTTCATATATTAAATTCTTTTTCTTTATATTGAAATTGGATTAAGATACTCTGCTCAGGGAATCATGTTTGAGACTAAAAGAGAGACATGGACAGAAGATATGGACAATGTTCTCGTTGATGCTTTTTTGCATCAACAATACGAGGGAAATAAAGTGAACGAGACCTTTACTTCAAAAGCTTATGAAGCCATAACTAAAGAGTTGCAAAATAAATTTGAAAGAGCTTTTGACAAGGAAAAGGTGAAGGGTCGTTGGAAGTTATTAAAGAGACACTTTTCTAAATGCTATGATTTGTTCAAAAATGGCTTGAGTGGATTTGCTTGGGACCCAATCACAAAGCATTGGTGTGCTGAACCTGAAGTTTGGCAAAAGCTAATCGAGGTATGTTTTCTCTTAATAAATTTTCTTGATTTTATCTCTCTCATGTCTTCCCTTAATAATTTTTTTTACCATGTTCAACAATGTTTATATGACAGGCTAAGCCTGAAGCTAAAGAGTGGATGACAAAGCCTATTCCAAATTATGACAAGATGATGATCTTATGTGGAAAGGATAGAGCTACTGGACAACATGCTGATCCTGCAAAAGACATTAGAAACAAAAGGCCACTTATTGGAGAATTTGAGGTGACCTTTGAGAGTGTTCAAGAGGGTGGCAATGATAATGAAGCCATATCTCCTGAGGGAAAAGGAACTCGCAGTCAAGAGGGCAAATCTAAAAGGTCTAGAAGGACAAAGGATGAAGATGAAATTAAAGGGATAAAGGTGGCACTTCAAGATATTGCCAGAGCTCTTAGAGAGGGTAATGCAGCTCTTAGAGAGAGTATTGTTGTTTATGAGAGAGTTCAGCAGAAACTTCCAATTCCTGAATCTGAAATTTGGAAGCTTATGGAGGATTTGAAGATTGAGAGGCACTTGTTCACCCTTGCATACCTTTATCTTCTTGATAATCCTAAGAGGATTAGAGGAGTGATTAGTTGTCCTCTGGACAAACACAAAAAGTTACTACTTGAGATCGTGCTTGGTCCTGTTGGTCCCTCTGGTTCGTCGAGGTAATTGTTCTACCTTTCTTGTGTTGTGTCATTCATTTATCTTCATGTGAACTTGTCTTTTTTGATATTAATTGTACTTTAATCTGAAACTTGATGATCAGCTTAATCAACTTCATGTTTAATTTGATTTAGTAATTTTTGTCAATGGAAGTTTGAACTTATCACCTCATATGGTTGTGTTGATGGAGGTGATTTATGTTTTTCTCTAGGATTTTTGAAGTTGTTGATTGATGCGTTTTCTTTTGAAACATGTGAACAACCCTATTATTTTCTGGTGGACAAACCATACCACTATCTAGTCTCATTTGTTTATTCGTACCTTGCTTCTTCTGTGTTTATCTCTGCATTTCCTATATTTAATTTTCTATAGTTTGGTCCTCTGACAATAATATTGCAATTTTGTAATAAGTTAGGTAGACGAGCGCATGTGGGTATCATTTTTCTCTAGACAGTGGACAGTGACATTAAAATAAAGAAACTACATCTGCATTGTCCATTTTGCTATACTACCTAATTTATTTCAAGTTGTATTTATTTTGCTTAGATTCATGTTGGGGGACAATAATTCGAAGAGATGCTTCCGCAATAATTAGGTTTTTATGTTATTTTTTTCTCTTTACAAAATGTTTGCATTGATTGCATAATAGGATAAAACATTAGAATGTAAATAAGTATGTTTGTATGAGTCATCTGTTTATTAAATTTATTTATTCTACTTAAATGAGTCAACATTATACTAATCTGCAACTGAATGCCTTAAGGAGACTGTTTTTTACAAAGCATGTTCAATATATCTATGCGTGATTAATTATTAGCTAGTGAAGTTGAAAGTATCCTTGCGATTGTACCGTTGTAGTGTTGTACAACACTGTTGTGTTTCTCAAAAAGGTTTATCTTTTAAGATATGACATATTCTTTATATAGTAATGATAGTTACATGAGCACTCTAGATCCCCTTATTTTTGCCATTTTACATGATTAATTAGAGTCCATTGTCTTAGATTTTTGCCACTTTGGATCCCTTTATTTTTGCCATTTTATCTATATTTTCCTGTTACTGCTTTATTTCCTGTTTTCAGGAGCCATTGCAACATGACTGTTGATAATTGTATGTAAAATGTCATAGCATAAGCATGATGGTCTTTTCAAATGACTTGCAATTAATTATAATATATGATGGTCTCAAAATTACTTTGTCAACATTTTCATTTTGCAAGTATTGAACAAAATCTAGTGTGGTTCTTCACAAAAATAAAAATAAAAATATGGCGGCAGTTATTTAGTGCTTATCAAGTTTAAGTTTGAACCCAGAATAATTTTGATATTTTTTGATAATGTATATGTATGCTATTATAGATAACTCATTTCTTAATGTATGATTTTATGTTTTGGTGTATATTTCCTGTTATTATTAAAGACCCTATTATCCAATGTTCAAGTTATTGAGAATTAAGGAACAAAATGATGTTACAGGACTCTTACTATTTTTACACTTCTATACAATTAAAAAATATGTATTAAAGGTCACACAATAAATCATAATATTTGAATAATTTTTTTTAAAACAATTAGTTAAACTTAAGAATTGAAATTGAGACTCACATATATCAATAAAATAAATTTTAAAATGAATAAAAGATAATTTTAAAATGAGACAATAATTTGAGAGAGAGAGAGACAATATTTTTAGAGAGAAAAAATATTTTTAGAAAGAGAGAGACAAGATTTTTAGAAAGAGAAAATATTTTTTCGAATGAATAATTTGAGAGAGAAAATACGTTTTTTAAAAAATTTCTCTTTAGAAAAAAACTTTTTCAACTTTTAGAGTAAAAAATAATTTTAGAGAAGTTTTTTATAGAGAGAAAAAATATTCATAGATAAAGTTTTTAGAGAAAAAAATTATAATAAGAAAAATTTTAGAAATTTTTTTTTAGTTATTCACATTAATATTTTTATAAAACATTAATTATATTAATTTTTTAAATAAAAAGTAAAATAATAAAAAATATATCTTAAGTCTTCCATTTCCGTCTCCTCATATATTTCATACTTCTAAATAAAAGAAAGATAAACTTCTCATTTTGTTTTCTTATCTTCTCCTTTAAACTTTTCACTTCTTTCCCTCTGAACTCTCCAACGCAGCCTTAGAAACTTTTTGTGACAATCGTATGCATTGAGCCCTAGAATATACTGTTAGGAAAGAATTGGAACACAAGAGGAGCTGGAAAATGAGTCAGTGCAGCTACCAAGCCGGCAATTTCTGCCGAAAGGACCATGTCAGGAACGATGGCATGGAAAATTCAGTTGTGACAGGATTACTAGGTGAATATGAAACTTAAACGATTAGGCTATGGTTCACATGTAAAACATAGTACCCTCATTGTACGACATACTAAAACCGGGGAGCTTGGATTGTTATTCAGTTGTTCTTTAGTTGATTGTGAGAAGTGTTAAAAATGTGTATTCTAGACGGAAAAAATGTTAGGTTGTTTGTAGTTTGCATTTTCGGTCCTCGTTATTCGTATATAAAAGATACTTCAATTTTTTTTACACCATTTACAAACTTATATTATATCTTACAAACTTATATTATATCTTGCAAAAATGTTAGAGTTATATACAATTTAATTTAACATATTTCTCACATAAAAATAAAGTATGCAAAAATTATAGGTATTTAATTATACACCAAACATTTTTTTTTTACATTTTTGTGCTTTACCTTTGAATCACTTTGATATTGTCAGAAAAATTCTAAATCATTTTTTTTCTTTTCTTTTTTTTAAATAAAATTTTCGTCTTTCATTTATAGTCTAATTTTATCAGTCAGACTGTTATTTCAGATGTCATTTTAGTCCAGGAATGGGACATTAAGGAATCAATCAAATTTTCAGCACTTGATTTGGTTGGGTCCTTGTGTCCTACAGCAACTGGATGACGACCAGTCTCCTCCACTTAGAAGGAAGGAGGCTACAATCATCCACATATACCCCTTGTTAGTAATAATAGTAAATTAGTATTTGTACCAGTGATTTTTCTTTTGCCGCTAGCACCAATTTAGGAGAAAAATGGTCTAGTGACAAGTTTGCTAATATTCTTCTCATGTTTTGCATTGAGTTGCTGGCCAGAATTTGTTAATGGTTTTTGCTGTGAAGAGGCTAAAATTTGTTTGCTAATTGTTATGGTTTGACAGTGGCACTGTGGTAGGCTGGTAGCTCTGTTTTTTTGTTATTTTCCATATTGTGATGGAAGGCTTTATACCATTGTAGTTTGCTTCAATCATGATCAGTAATAACTTATAAAGGCCTCTGAAGTCTGAATCTTTTTACCATCTTTGTAATGCTGGAGATTATTTTAATTTTCCATTAAATTTCAGCTCATTATTTATTTATTAAGCTCACCGGATTGTTTTCCAGCCAGAAATTCTTCTAAGGTTTCTTGTTTGTTACGGTTAGTTTCTATGGTTAATGAAAATCCTTCAGCGTTAAATTTGCCAATTAAAACAGATCATGACACGCCAAGAGAAGGATACAGGTAAGTTTGTTGTCTTGCCTTATATAAGCTAAAACTGGTAGCAATTTGTTTGCAATATTCCTGAAGCTTGTAATAATGCCTCCTTGGCCATAACATAAGAGGATTATTATGGCCAGCTTTTTTTTTTTTAATTTTGAAAAATTCTTTTATTTTCCTAACTCTCCTTTTCCATTTTTAGTGGACACCTCTTGCTACTTTTTGAGGTTTTCTTATGCAATCAATAATACCTTTTCATATATTCTGCGAAACTTTCTTGAGTGATTTGACCTAAGCTATAAGAGTGAAATCATGATTGCTAAAATGCTTGAATTTGGTACTCTTATTGAGTTCAGCCTTTTCCCAACCATGCCAAAACTGACTTCTATCAGTTGCTTCTTGTGTAATTCTATCCCATCAGTTGTAAATATGAGTCAATTTTCCACTATGAATCCCATTTAAGAACCTATGGGTTTCTTGTTAGCTTACCTTGTGCATTTCCTTTTATTCTTAGTAATAAAGTTTTGCCTTCCTCCCTTATCATCTCTTCTCTCAACTTATGCTATTTTGTGTCAGAATTTTAATGTTGTTAATCCAAATTTATTGCAAGACTCGTGCGTTCTGAGAAAGATGATATGAATCCATCACGGGAACAAAGGCTGGTGAAGCGTTATTATGATAAGCTTTTAAGGAGTATCCTTTGCAAACATATTCCATTTTTACTAATCATTTATACTTTTGTAGTACTGGTTTGTTTTATTTTGATTATGTAATAATTGGTATACTATTGTTTTATTTTATGTAATCTTGGGTTTAGACTATAGATTTAGTTAACTTAGTTGATAGAAGGGACGTGAACAATGCAAAAATGCACATGTAATAGTAATGGTTAATGGGGCACAAATTCAGAGTTCTATTTACCGGATTTTGATCCCATTTACCCCATTTGACCCCTCTCCCTATAAAGCATTATATCTAAAACACATTATATGAAACATTAAAAAAGGTTATTGAAATTGCTTTTGATTAACCATGATATTTGTGAAGCCTATGTACAAAGTACCTACCTGCAAAATTGTCTCACGTAAGCTCCTCATTCTTTTACATGTTATTTTTGGTGTTAAATTTTCGTTTTAAGTAAACCTAAGTTCTCTGAGCTAATGGAAACTGAGACTGACAGATACTATCATTACACTTGTGATCTGTCCTTCCTGTAATTTCGTGCATTGTCTCATTCAAACTCACTTTGCTCGCTCCATAGAACACTATATCCACTTCTGCCAGATCAACCTGGAATTTTCTACCTGGCATCTCATAATTCAGGAGTTTGTGAATGTGCATCCTTTTTGGCCTGTGAATGTGCATTTGACAGGGCAGCCTGGTGCTATAAAGCCCCTGCTATGCGCAGAATTTAGGGAAGGGTCAGAGTGGGTTTATAGTAGGCAATCTTACCTTGCATTTACAAGAGGCTAATTCCACAACTCGAACCTGTGACCTTCGAGTCACATGACAACAACTCCAACCATTACACCAAGTCTCCCCTTCTGAATGTGCATTTGACAATTATCGCTTAATTTAATTTGTGCATTTTGACAATGAAGGTAGTTGTGGCCTTGATATTGTTGTCAAAATGTTTGTTATTGGGAAAAAAAAGTTATTTAAATAAGAACAACTTTATTTATCAAAGACACCAACTAGTTTTGCTTTGCTATTGAGTTTAGGTTGTTTGCTTGTTACCTTAAATCATTTTAAGATAGAGGGGTAAGATAATTTACTCATTACTTATAGAATATTATTCTAGCTAGATTACAAAATGCTCTGTGTTTTTGTTCGTATTATTTTTATGACAAAAATCCTGTTTTGGTCCTCTTAAGATATGGTCAGTATTAATTGAGTCCTCGAAAGATTTTATAATCTATTTAAGACCTGAATAATTATATTGTTTCCATTGGATTATGGAAGGACTCAACTGCAGGAAATATATGAATTTTCAGTTAGTAAATTGATATATAAAAAAAAAAACTATCAAGGACTCAGTTGATACTGATGCTATCTCTGAAGGATCTTAATAGTTTTGTTCTATTTTTATTTTGGTTTGTTGTTTTGGTGAATCACACTGATATATATCAATTGGAACTTGGATTTAAAACCTGACCCTCTACCTTTTTACCTAAAGGGTGGGGCGGGTGCCACTATAACTATAAAGTTCTCTGCTTTCAGCTATCTTAGCTTATTATATATTACAGGTTAAGCCATAATTGTTAGCTGCTTTTTTAAGGGAAAACAGTGATTGATTTGTATTATACTATTTTTGCATTGCTAGCTGTTTGAGATTTTTTTTAGAAATAAAGGGTTTTATCTTCATCCCACTTTCATGGGATTTTGGTGGTAGATACATTTTATGAAGTTTAAAATTTTTGTGTGATCTATATACTGTTAGGAAATGTCAGCACCATTTCTCTCATCTATGAACTCAAAATAGGCACCAAGCGAAATGTAAAATAAGTGTAATAACATCAGAAATTTTTAGCGTGAAAAACTTTTTCAATGTAAGCAAAGAAAAAATCACGGGACCCGTAGGCCACTTAAACTTCTACTATATAAAATAATGGGAATACAAAAAATACAATGATATTATATCTTCAATTTGTGGATAGAGCTCTCACAAATTGGCTCACTATTTTTTCTCTTATCAGAAACTCTCTATGAGGCTCTCTCTAATTTTCTCTCACTATTTTTCTCTCTGTGAGGAGGATGTGTTATTTACTTGCTGCTTCTGCTTGTATTTCGGATGGAAGAATTGCTCTCTATTTATAGAGAGCCAATGCATGCATTGTTATAAATGTAGCACCTTCCAACTTCCAACAATTACGGTAAAGCACCAAAATTCTGCAAACATTTCTTCCTCCACTTTTGACTTTAAGCCACCGAAAGGAAAGGCTGCAATTGTTAACAAAACAATTGCTACTTTTCCACCGAAATGGTTGCAGCAATTATTGACAAACCAATTGCCTCTTAAGCAACCACCGAAATGGTTGAATGGCTGGACCCCACAATTCTTCTCCTCCAGCCATTGGGGAAATATCCTTGGATCAGTTCAGGGTTGATGCTAAGCCTGCAACTTCTTTACAGACTTCTAACTTCTCTTTTGGTTGCGTTTTTGTCATCATATCTGCCCCGTTGTCTTTGGTATGTATTTTCTCAATCTGTAGCAATTTATTTCCAACACATCACGGATCCAATGATACCTTACGTCGATGTGTTTCGACCTTGAATGAAATGTCGAGTTCTTGCTGAGATGTATTCTGCTTTGACTGTCGCAATAAAGAACATAGCTTTCTTGATTCTAGCCTAACTCTTGTACAAACTTCTTCATCCACAAGATCTCCTTACAACCTTCAGTGATTGCGATAAATTCAGCTTCTGTGGTGCTTAAAGCAATGCACTTTTGTAGTCGTGATTACCATGAGATAGCTCCTCTTGCAAAAGTAATCAGATATCCCAATGTAGACTTTCTTGAATCCACATCTCTCCCGCTATATCTGCATCTGAATACCCAGTGAGCATTAGGTTTCCATTGCCAAAACACAAGCACCTTTTGGCAGTTCCTCTCAGATACCTTAGTATCCATTTCACAGCATTCCAATGCTCTTTTCTTGGATTCGATAGGAATCTACTCACAATTCCTACAACATAAGCAATGTCTGGTCTTGTACAGACCATTGCATACATAAGACTACCAACAACAGAAGAATATGGTACCTTACTCATTTCTTCCTTTTCTTCTTCATTCCATGGACATTGCGTCTTACTCAGTTTGAGATGACTAGGTAATGGAACATGCACAGTTTTGGCTTGATGCATGTTGAACCTTTCAAGAACTTTCTTGATATAGTCTTCCTGTGACATCCACAACATTCTTTTAGAACGATTTCTAATGATCTTCATTCCAAGAATCTTCTTTACTGTACCCAGATCTTTCATGGCAAATGATTTGCTCAATGCCTTCTTGAGAGCAGCTATCTTTGTCTTATCTTTCCCAATAATCAGCATATCATCAACATACAACAATAGTATGATGGATTCACCATTTCCATAGTTCTTCACAAATACACCATGGTCTGCAGAGGTCTTATTAAAATTGTGTTGGGTCATGAAGAGATCAAACTTCTGTGGGGTCCAGCCATTTAACCATTTCGGTGGTTGCTTTAGAGGTAATTGGTTTGTCAACAATTGCTGCAACCATTTCAGTGGAAAAGTAGCAATTGTTTTGTTAACAATTGCAGCCTTTCCTTTTGGTGGCTTAAAGTCAAAAAGGGAGGAAGAAATATTTGCAGAATTTTGGTGCTTTACCGTAATTGTTGGAAGTTGGAAGGTGCTGCATTTATAACAATGCACGCATTGGAACTCTATAAATAGAGAACAATTCTTCCATCCGAAATACAAGCAGAAGTAGCAAGTAAACAACATATCCTCCTCACAGAGAGAAAAATAGTGAGAGAAAAATAGAGAGAGCCTCATAGAGAGTTTCTAAAGAGAGAAAAAATAGTGAGCCAATTTGTGTGAGTTCTATCCACAAATTGAAGATACAATATCATTGTATTTTTTGTATTCCTATTATTTTATATAGTGGAAGTTTAAGTGGCCTACGGGTCCCGTGGCTTTTCCTTATTCACATTGAGAAAGTTTTTCACGCTAAAAATTTCTGGTGTTATTACACTTATTTTACATTTCGCTTAGTGCCTATTTTGAGTTCATAGATGAGGAAAATGGTGTTGATATTTCCCAACAGTGGTATCAGAGCTCGCCTAGTTGTTAATCCTATAAAAAATTCTTAGTATGCTCTGTGGTTGCAGCATTGACTGATCTTCCATATCAGAAAAGATTTTTTTTTGGGATCACTGTCAATTGAAAATTTTATCAGAGCTCGTCTGTTTGGGGGAGCTATTATCCTGTATAATTCAAGATGGAGGGAGCTGTCACTCATGATGGAGATATGTTCAAGCTAACTGCAGATAATTACTCCTATTGGAAGTCGATGATGGAAGATCACTTATACTGCAAAGATTTGCATGAGCCAATCACCCAGAAAAATAAATTAGAGGGGAAGACTGACAAAGAATGGGAGCTCCAGAATCGAAAAGCAGTAACTATGATCTGAAAATATATTGACAGAAGTTTATTCAAACATGTATCAACTTATACCAACACGTATGATTTGTGGACGAAACTTGAATCCTTGATTCAAAAGAAGGCGCCCAAGAATAAAGCCCACCTTATTAGACGACTGGTGAAGTTGGAGTACTCGGACGGTCAGAACATGATCGAACATTTGAATATCTTCAAAGGTATTGTGAATCAACTGACGAAGACAGAAATGAAGATAGGCGATGAGTACAAACAAACTCTTCTACTCCTCGTTCTACGCACGAGAGTTGGGACAGAAGGAAAGCTTAGCCCACCTTGTTGAATGAAGAGTCAAGACAGAGAGAAAGGGGCTTGAACAACCAGTTTGAAGCCAACGTTGTTGACAACAGAGGAAGGAGTAAGAATCGTGAAAAAGGAGGTCGTGAAAAATCACAAGGTAGATTCAAATCACACACTAGACTAAGTTGTTATTACTGTGGTAAACCAAGCACATAAAGTCTGAGTGCATATTCTTGAAGAGAGACCAACAAGCAGGAACAGTCCACCCTGAGCATATTAACCCAAAGAAGAAGGAAGATGGAACAACTACTACAGTAGCCTCGACTGATGAGAAGATATTTCTTGTCGGAGAAGAAAATTATCTAAACATTGCATCCGATGATTGTATATGGATAATTGATTCCGGAGCATCCTTCCATGTCACACCTCATGAAGGTTTTTTCTCATCATACCAAAAAGGAGATTTTGGTATGGTGAAGATGGGCAACCATGTCACAAGTAAAATCGTCGATATTGGTGAGAAACTTGGATAAGTGAGAATGGAATCAAGCTTGTGCTGAAGGAGGTAAGACATGTACCTGAGATGCGTCTAAACCTTATCTCAGTAGGCAAACTAGACGAAGCTAGGATGATAAATGTAGATGGAAACTCAGCCGAGGAAGCATGATTATTGCTCGCGGCAAAAAGGAAGGCTCTTTGTACATTATGTAGGGAACGATATGCAAGAGGGAGATGAATGTTGCTCAAGACGCAAGCAAGGAATTATGGCACAAATGATTGGGCCACACATGACGTTGAAATCTTAGCAAAACACTATCTTCCAAACATAAAAGAGGCAGACCACTTGAATCTTGTGAAGACTTCCTAGTAGGTAAACAACAGAGTATCTTTCAAAAGGATGATCAAGAAGAAGAAAAATCTGGATATTGTTCACTCGTATGTTTGCTCAACATCTAAAAGGTCCCTTGGTAGTGCCCAATACTTTGTTACCTTCATTGATGATCACTCCACGAAAGTGTGGGTGTATTAATTAAAGACGAAAAATCAAGTTCTTCAAGTTTTCAAGGAGTTTCATGCTTTCGTAGAACGAGCATCTGGAAGAAAGCTGAAATACTTGAGAACTGACAATGACAGAGAGTATAGAGGTCCATTTGAGGATTATTGCAAGAGAGAAAGTACCCCCAAGACACCTCGGATGAATGGACTAGCGAGAGAATGAACAGAACGATTGCGAGAGAAAGTCGGGAGCATGCTTTCTCATGCTAAACTCCTGTGCAGCTGGGGTGAAGCGATAGAAAATTGCGTTGATTTGATCAATTTGTTTCCTTCAAGACCTTTAAATGGAGAGATTCGGAAGAAGTATGTTGGAAAGAAAGCTTCTTATGGTCATTTGAGAGTCTTTGGGTGCAGAACATTTGTCCACATTCCTAAAGATGAAAGAGCAAAGCTTGATGCAAAGACGAAGGAGTGCATATACCTTGGTTCACCAAGTGATAAACTTGGCTTCAGATTATGGGATCCTATAAATAAAAAGATTGTTCGAAGCAGAGACGTGGTAATTTATAAAGATCAGACAATCCGGGATATTCAGCAATCTAAGAAGCCAAAGACCATTATGGTACACAATTCAAGGGGAGAGATTCCTCAAAGGAATGAGCAACCTGATCAGACAATACAATCCCATCAGATGGAGCAACCTGATCAAACGGAACAACCTAACTAAACAGAACAAAGTCAGACAATGCAGGGAGAACAGATGGAGACTGATCAGGTAGAACAAGAACCTCAAGTGAGAAGATCAACGAGAGTTAGACAATCATCAAGAAGGTATTTCTCAGATGATTATGTCACTCTCACTGATGAAGGGGAACCTCAAAGTTTCATAGAAGCCATTGAGACGAATGATAAAGAGAAATGGATGCAAGCTATGCAAGAAGAAATACAGTCCCTGAAAGAGAATCAGACGTATGACTTGGTGAAATTACTAGATGGACGAAAGACATTGAAAAATAAGTGGGTATTCAAACTCAAGACAGAAAAGAACAACCCAAACCCCAGGTACAAAGGAAGGATTGTTGTGAAGGGGTGCAACCAGAAGAAAGGCATAGATTTTGAAGAAATCTTCTCACCAGTGGTGAAGATGACATCCATTAGAGCGATCCTTGGTCTAGCTGCAAAACTAGACTTGAAAATAGAAAAGCTTGATGTTAAAACAGCATTCTTACATAGAGATTTAGAAGAAGAAATTTATATGGAGTAACCAGAAGGTTTCGAAGAACCAGGCAAAGAACACCTAGTGTGTCGTCTAAAGAAAAACCTCTATGGTCTGAAGCAAGCTCCAAGGCAATGGTATAAGAAGTTGTTGGGAAATGTCAGCACCATTTCCCTTATCTATGAACTCAAAATAGGCACTAAGCGAAATACAAAATAAGTGTAATAACATCAGAAATTTTTAGCGTGGAAAACCTTCTCAATGTGAGTAAGGAAAAACCATGGGACCCGTAGGCCACTTAAACTTTCACTATATAAAATAATGGGAATACAAAAAAAATACAATGATATTGTATCTTCAATTTATGGATAGAACTCTCACAAATTAGCTCACTATTTTTTCTCTCTTCAGAAACTCTCTATAAGGCTCTCTCTATTTTTCTCTCACTATTTTTCTCTCTGTGAGGAGGATGTGTTGTTTACTTGCTACTTCTGCTTGTATTTCGGATGGAAGAATTGCTCTCTATTTATAGAGAGCCAATGCATGCATTGTTATAAATGCAGCACCTTCCAACTTCCAACAATTATGGTAAAGCACCGAAATTCTGCAAACATTTCTTCCTCCCTTTTTGACTTTAAGCCATCGAAAGGAAAGGCTGTAATTGTTAACAAAACAATTGCTGCTTTTCCATTGAAATGGTTGCAGCAATTGTTGACAAACCAATTGCCTCTAAAGTAACCATCGAAATGGTTGAATGGCTGGACCCCACAATTTTTCCCCTCCAGCCATTGGGGAAATATCCTTGGATCAGTTCGGGGTTAATGCTAAGCCTGCAACTTCTTTACAGACTTCTAACTTCTCTTTTGATAGCGCTTTTGTCATCATATCTGCCCCGTTGTCTTTGGTATATATTTTCTCAATCTGCAGCAGTTTACTTTCCAACACATCACAGATCTAATGATACCTTACGTTGATGTGTTTCAACCTTGAATGAAATGTCGAGTTCTTACTGAGATGTATTGCACTTTGACTGTCGCAATAGAGAACATAGCTTTCTTGATTCTGGCCTAACTCTTGTAGAAACTTCTTCATCCACAGGATCTTCTTACAACCTTCAGTGATTGCGATGAATTCAGCTTCTGTGGTGCTTAAAGCAATGCACTTTTGTAGTCGTGATTGCCATGAGATAGCTCCTCCTGCAAAAGTAATCAGATATCTCGATGTAGACTTTCTTGAATCCACATCTCTTGCCATATCTACATCTAAATACCCAGTGAGCATTAGATTTTCATTGCCAAAACACAAGCACCTTTTGGCAGTTCCTCTCAGATACCTTAGTATCCATTTCACAGCATTCCAATGCTCCTTTCTTGGATTCGATAGGAATCTACTCATAACTCCTACAGCATAAGTAATGTCTGGTCTCGTACAGACCATTACATACATAAGACTACCAACAGCAGAAGAATAGTGCACTTTGCTCATTTATTCTTTTTCTTCGTCATTTCCTGGATATTGCGTCTTACTCAGTTTGAGATGACCAGGTAATGGAACATGCACAGTTTTGGCTTGATGCATGTTGAACCTTTCAAGAACTTTCTTGATATAGTCTTCCTGTGACATCCACAGCATTCTTCTAGAACGATTTCTAATGATCTTCATTCCAAGAATCTTCTTTACGGCACCCAGATCTTTCATGGCAAATGATTTGCTCAATGCCTTCTTAAGAGCAGCTATCTTTGTCTTATCTTTCTTAATAATCAGCATATCATCAACATACAACAATAATATGATGGATTCACCATTTCCATGGTTCTTCATAAACACACAATGGTCTGCGAAGGTCTTCTTAAAATTGTGCTGGATCATGAAGAGATCAAACTTCTTATACCATTGCCTTGGAGCTTGCTTCAGACTATAGAGGCTTTTCTTTAGACGACACACTAGGTGTTCTTTGCCTGGTTCTTCGAAACCTTCTGGTTGCTCCATATAAATTTCTTCCTCTAAGTCTCCATGTAAGAATGCTATTTTAACATCAAGCTGTTCTTTTTCCAAGTTTAGTTTTGCAACTAGACCAAAGATCGCTCTAATGGATGTCATCTTCACCACTGGTGAGAAGATTTCTTCAAAATCTATGCCTTTCTTCTGGTTGCACCCCTTCATAATAATCCTTGCTTTGTACCTGGGATTTGGGTTGTTCTCTTTAGTCTTGAGTTTAAATACCCACTTATTTTTCAATGCCTTTTGTCCATATGGTAATCTCACTAGGTCATACGTCTGATTCTCTTTCAGGGACTGTATTTCTTCTTGCATGACTTGCATCCATTTCTCTTTATCATTCGTCTCAATGGCTTCTATGAAACTTTGAGGTTCCCCTTCATCAGTGAGAGTGACATAATCATCTGAGAAATACCTTCTTGATGGTTGTCTAACTCTCGTTGATCTTCTCACTTGAGGTTCTTGTTCTACCTGATCAGTCTCCATCTGTTCTCCCTGTATTGCCTGACTTTGTTCTGTCTGGTCAGGTTATTCCTTCTAATCAGGTTGCTCCATCTGATGGGGTTGTATTGACTGATCAAGTTGCTTATTTCTTTGAGGAATCTCTCCCCTTGAATTATGTACCACAATGGTCTTTGACTTCTTAGATTGCTGAATATCTTAGATTGTTTGATCTTCATAGAATACCACGTCTCTGCTTCGAACAATCTTCTTGTTTACAGGATCCCATAATCTGAAGCCAAGTTCATCACTTGGTGAACCAAGGTATATGCACTCCTTCGTCTTTGCATCAAGCTTTGCTCTTTCATCTTTAAGAATGTGGACAAATGTCCTACACCCAAAGACTCTCAAATGACCATAAGAAGCTTTCTTTCCAAACCATATTTCTTCTGGAATCTCTCCATTTAAAGGTCTTGAAGGAGACAAATTGATCAAATCAACTGCAGTTTTTACTGCTTTACCCCAGAATGCCTTGGGGAGTTTTGCATAAGAAAGCATGCTCCTGACTTTCTCTACAATCGTTCTGTTCATTCTCTCAGCTAATCCATTCATTTGAGGTGTCTTGGGTGGTACTTTCTTATGTCTTATCTCACGAGTCTTGCAATAATCCTCAAACAGACCTCTATACTCTTCGCTATTGTTAGTTCTCAAGCATTTCAGCTTTCTTCCAGATGCTCGTTCTACAGAAGCATGAAACTCCTTGAAAACTTGAAGAACTTGATTTTTTGTCTTCAATGAATACACCCACACTTTCCTGGAGTGATCATCAATGAAGGTAACAAAGTATTGGGCACCGCTAAGGGACCTTTCAGATGTTGAGCAAACATTTGAGTGAACAAGATCCAGAATCTGCTTTCTTCTTCTTGCATCATCTGATCTTTTGAAAGATACTTTGTGTTATTTTCCTGCTAGGCAGTCTTCACAAGATTCAAGTGGCTGCCCTTTTATGTTTGGAAGATAGTGTTTTGCTAAGATTTCCAGACCCTTCTCGCTCATGTGGCCCAATCGTTTGTGCCATAATTCCTTGCTTGCATCTTGAGCAACATTCATCTCCCTCTTGTATATCTTTCCCTGTATAATGTAGAGAGAGCCTTCCTTTCTGCCTCGAGCAATAATCATGCTTCCTCGACTGAGTTTCCATCTGCCGGCACCAAACTGGTTTATCATCCCAGCTTCGTCTAGTTTGCCTACTGAGATAAGGTTTAGATGCATCTCAGGTACATGTCTTACCTCCTTCAGCACAAGCTTGGTTCCATTCTCACTTATCCAAGTTACTTCACCAATATCAACGATTTTACTTGTGACGTGGTTGCCCTTCTTCACTGTACCAAAATCTCCTTTTTGGTATGATGAGAAAAAACCTTCATGAGGTGTGACGTGGAAGGATGCTCAGGAATCAATTATCCATATACAATCATTGGATGCAATGTTTAGATAATTTTCTTCTCCGACAAGAAATATCTTCTCATCAGTCGAGGCTACTGCAGTAATTGTTCCATCTTCCTTCTTCTTCTTTAGGTTAAGTTGGTCAGGGTGGACTGTTCCAGCTTGTTGGTCTCTCTTCAAGAATCTGCACTTAGACTTTATGTGGCCTGGTTTACCACAGCAATAACAACTTAGTCTAGTGCGAGATTTGGATCTACCTTGTGATTTTTCACGACCTCCTTTTTCACAATTCTTACTCCTTCCTCTATTGTCAACAATGTTGGCTTCAAACTGGTTGTTCAAGCCCATTTCTCTCCGTCTTGACTCTTCATTCAGCAAATTATCTGTAACAGAATCCATGCTAAGCTTTCCTTCTGGAGCAGAATTGCTGAGAGTGACAACTAAAGTGTCTAAACTCTCAGGCAGAGAACTGAGGAGTAGAAGAGTTTGCAACTCATCGTCTATCTTTATTTCTGTCTTCGTCAGTTGATTCACAATACCTTTGAAGGTATTCAAATGTTCGATCATGTTTTGACCGTTCGAGTACTCCAACTTCACCAGTCATCTAACAAGGTGGGCTTTATTCTTGGGTGTCTTCTTTTGAATCAAGGATTCAAGTTTCGTCCACAAATCATACGCGTTGGTATAAGTTGATACATGTTCGAACAAACTTCTGTCAATATATTTTTGGATCATAGCTACTACTTTCTGATTCTGGAGCTCTCATTCTTTGTCGGTCTTCCCCTCTGATTTATTTTTCTAGGTGATTGGCTCATGCAAATCTTTGTAGTTTAAGTGGTCTTCCATCATCGGCTTCCAATAGGAGTAATTATCTATAGTTAGCTTGAACATATCTCCATCATGAGTGATAGCTCCCTCCATCTTGAGTTACACAGGCCAATACAATATACGTGAATAGCGCCATACAGGTAAATAGTACCATATACTGAAACAATAACTGTAGTATGCAAACAGTGCACCAGGTAAATTCTCAGGAAAGGGAGGTAGGTCACTAATGGACACACTTAAATACCAAGTCTTTCCTAGCCAGAACTTTTCCCATACAGCACTTTCACCCCACCACACGTTATTCCTAGCAACGAGAATAATTCTTTTCTGATGTGAAAGATTAGATAATGCTGTAACCCTAGAGCATACTAAGAATTTTCTTATGAATCCGGCACCTAGTATCTGAGAACTATGAGAGCTCTGATACCACTGTTGAGAAATGCCAGCATAATTTTCCTCCTCTGTGAACTCAAAAAAAAATAGGCACTATGCGGAAGCGTAAAACAAGTGTAATAACACTAGAAATTTTTAGCGTGAAAAACCTTCTCAATGTGAGCAAAAAAAAAATCACGGGACTCGTAGGCCACTTAAACTTCCACTATATAAAATAATGGGAATACAAAAAATACAATGATATTATATCTTTAATTTGTGGATAGAACTCTCACAAATTGACTCACTATTTTTTCTCTCTTCAGAAACTCTCTATGAGGCTCTCTCTATTTTTCTCTCTGTTAGGAGGATGTGTTGTTTACTTACTGCTTCTGCTTGTATTTCGGATTGAAGAATTGCTCTCTATTTATAGAGAGCCAATGCGTGCATTGTTATAAATGCAACACTTTCCAACTTCCAACAATTACGGTAAAGCATAAAAATTCTGCAAACATTTCTTCCTCCCTTTTTGACTTTAAGCCACCGAAAGGAAAGATTGTAATTGTTAACAAAACAATTGCTACTTTTCCACCGAAATGATTGCAGCAATTATTGACAAACCAATTGGCTCTAAAGCAACCACGGAAATGGTTGAATGGCTGGACCCCACATATACATCATATGCTGATTAGTGGTATTTGAAAAATAATTAATCCTCCTAACTCATCTTCCTAATATTCCTCCTAATTACTAAATGAAGAAAGTATTGAATGCTTTTTATATTTTCAAGATATTGATTGCATTTAATTTTTTATTTAATACTTTCTTTATTAAGTAGTAAGAGGATTATTAGGAGGATGTGTTGTTTTTTTATCTTTTACCTATTATCATTTACAATCACTTTTACTGGTCTGCCAGAGTGAGTGAGAGTGAGAAATTGTAATGCAAATAAGGATTAGCAAGCTATTTGGCAAGTTTTTCTAAACAGAGAATGAGAAGCGAGCTGTGAGGCATGTTTTCTAGAGAGAGAGAGGGAGATTAATGGAAGAGAAGAAGGGAGTGAGAATCTGCAATGAGAAAGTGGATTAGCGAGCTATGTGGCCAATTTTTACCTATATTCATTAATCAATTGGTTTCACCTGTCTGTCATTGTGTGTGTGTGTGTGAGGAGGAGAGAGTGAGAATAGAAATTGGTAATAATCCCCATTTTTCCTTGGATATATTGGCAGGTCCATATCTGTTAAAGCCACCAAGAAATTGACTCAGTTTGTATGGCGATTTTTTCAGTTATAAATGGGTTGTATAGTAAGTTATCCTGGAATATTCCATCACTCAATGTAATCTACTAATAATTTAGAAATTCATATTTTATACTTAGCATGGGCTCAATGGAAAAGAAAACACTACTGGAAAGTTTAATATTTATTTCTTTCAAAATTAGATAATATTATTTTCTCTCAATATCAGATTTTTTTTTCATCAATATGTCATTTTTCATGAATGCATTATGCTATTCTTCATTCTATCAGGAGCTTCTGCTTGAAGGCTGTGGAGTCCTAATTTGCTTTATGTCTCTCATTAGATGTTTCCTGTGTGTCACATTACAGGTGGACTTTTCTTACTTTGAAGCTGGAGAAAACGAACAAGCATTAGTTAAATTGGTAACATGTGAGAGGTGAGTCGGTATGAGACAGTGGCTATGCCATTGTTTTCTTAAATACTATAAATTCACATGTAGGCTGATGCTGTTATTTTGGCTTTCTACTAATCTCCTTCTGAATTATCCTTCCTAATATTGGTAAAATGCTTGCTTCCGTTCTGGTTATTGCTTATGATTCTGCATCTTTTTTTTCACACATTGACTTCAGTTATGCCCATGCATTTATAAGTGAAATGTTGCTACTATGTATGAATCCTTTTTTGATTAATGGATGGGACTTCAATTGCATCAAATGGAATGTCAGTATAGATGGCCCTTTGAAACATGACTTATTAGTTAATCTGTCTGCTGTTGTTTTATTTCAGTTTAAAGTTGAAGAGTCTGATTGATTGAGAATATTCTACCTTTGGAAGTGATGGCTTGTTTGAGATTCTGTTTTAGGTCTTATTTCATATTATATTAAATTTATTAAATTCTTTCATTATTTCATATTAATAATTATTTCATATTAATAATTAAAACATACTAAATCTATAATTTGAAAAAGTTATTTTCCATAAGATTATAAGAATCTCAATAAGACTACCTGAACAAAAAACAAATTAAACATAAGACTGATTCATCCGAAAGCAATTCTTGCAAAAGTGATTGTCCTTAAAATTTTGAACTTTAGAGAAATTTCAAACACACGCTGACTTTTAGGGATTAGCATTTGACACATATTCATTGTAAGCTTATTTTGTTGATACCTTCTCAAATTGATTTAGACTGAGTAGTTAACGTGCCTTATCAGTTCATCTCTTTGGGCATGGAACTTTCTACTTCTAAGAGTTTAGTGCGACATTTTTCATTGTATATTGTGTGACAAATCAAATGTCTGTCTCATTTTTCTGTTGGTTATTTTTAAATAGATGTGCGGAGAAGCTTAATTACAAGAGGCAGAAGGCCGGAAAGAGAAGGAGCAATTAGAAAATAGAGGACAAGAAGATAGAAGAAAAAGGTGTTAATTGCTTACCCCTTCCTATTCTTTCGCTTGTTGTCATAGACTAAAAAATATGAGATTGAATCCTTTCATTTTTAGGAATTGGTCGAAGAGTGATGATTATCTAGATGAGTTCCTAGAAAGCAAAATAGAGATGGCAAAAAGGTTAGAAGTTGGCCTATTTTACAAGTAGATGACCATTTTTACATCATGACATGATAGTCTCGTTGTTTTTAGTATATCATTAGCTTATATTGTATTATTGGCCTGATTATTTTAGCAATTTAAAATTTAAAATAAAAAGCATTAGATGAACTTAGCACCAATTATTGTGTTTAGTTCAGTATTTAATTAATTTGAATGATGGCTGTAAAGTTGTGTGTCATAACTTTTAGGAGGGTCTGTCTTTGTACCGATTAATTCGGGTTATTTTCTTAACAAGTGATAGTGTTTCTTATGGTTGACTCGTGTCTTTGAAAGAATAATTTGTGCGCTGTATGGTGTTATTGGTGGTGGCTGAAAATACTGCAGAAAGTATTTGTATTTCGAGGTTACAGTAGCTTCTACTTTTAGAAGCAGATTTGCTTTATCTTAGGTTATTGGCTTTGCCTCTTTTATGATGGGTGGCATCATTAGTTTGTTGGTTACTTCAGATATATGTGTAATGGCTGGTATTATGTAATAAAATATAAACAATTTCTCAGAATTTGATAAGAATGCTGACTGATATTTTGTTTGTCTGGCTTAAGTAGTTCAATTACCATATATCTTTTACCTCTAATTGATTTGAATGGTGAAGCTGTGAAATTTTCGGTTCACCCTTTAAGCATGGTTATGAATACGTTGCTTGCTTGACTTGGTTCTATTCAAATGTTTGGAAATCTTTTTTCTGCTGAAGAATGTGTAGAAATCCTTTGTCGTAAAATTTACTTGTCTGCTATAGGCTTAGGCTTTATTTAACATGTCCTATACTGGGAAAAGGGCTTTAATTTCAACCGGTCACCCCTTAGAACCCCAGGGTTCTTATCAACTAGTATCAGAACCTCGATCTTGGATGCCCCCTTGGAAGAAAAATCAAGCGATGACTTCTAATAAGGATTCATATGTTGAACTTGATACTGGACTCAAGAATCGATTCACAGTGTAAATTTAATGAGATTGCGACGTGATAAGTGAGCACCAAAGAAGATCTATAAAGCTAGATCAACAGACTTGCATAGCGCAGCGGTACTAAATGCGAGCAAAGCATACAGAAAAAAACACACAAATTTTAACGTGGAAAACCCTCTAATATTGACGGGAAAAATCAAAGGACAAACTCCGAAAAATGCACTATATTAAGGATAATTACAATATCCTCTCTACACTCTCTCACACAAGAAGTACAAAATATAATATTTCCCAGTGAGACCCCTTTTCTCAAATACTACAATTTTATGTGATTGTAGTACTAAGAAGTAATAGAGATAATACCCAAATTTTTTTGGTGTATTTTTTTCACACCACATTCTTTAGGATTTATTCACATTCTATTTTCTCTCACTGCCAAAAGCTCTTGTTGCTTCTGCTTGATTGTATGTCTCGAATGGAGGAATTGCTCTGTATTTATAGAGAGCCAATGCATGCATTGGTATTATTGTAGCACCTCACCTTCCAACTGCCACCGAAAACTAGTCTGCAACAATTGCCTCCTTTCTTGACTTAAGCCACTGAAAGTTCTGCAATTGTTGACAATTGCCTGCAATTGTTGACAAAATAATTGCCTTCATTTAAAATAACCACCAAATTATGGTTGGACCCCACAATTCTCTGTAAATCCTAAAGAGTGTGGTGTCAAAAAAAATACACCGGGAAAATGTGGATATTATCTCTATTATTTCTTAGTACTGCAATCACATAAAATTGTAGTATTTGAGAAGAGGGGTCTCAATGAGAAACACTATATTTTGTACCTCTTGTGTGTGAGAGTGTGGAGAGCATATTGTAATTATCCTTAATATAGTGAAATTTTTCAGAGTTTTTTCCGTGGTTTTTTCCATCAATATTAGGTTTTCATGTTAAAATTTGGTGTTTTTTTTCTGTATGCTTTGCTCGCATTTAGTACCGCTGCACTATGCAAGTTTGTTGATCTAGCTTTATAGATCTTCTTTGGTGCTCACTTATTACGTCGCAATCTCATTTAGTTTACACTATGAATCAATTCTTGAATCCAACAAGTGGTATCAGAGCTCCTAGTTAAGCTCTAGATCGTGTTGTGCAAATTAAATGGAAGAGAACACGAGCACCATGATCAAATTGACAACCTCAAATTACTCTATTTGGAAGCCAAAAATGAAGGATATACTTTTCTACAAGGATTTGTATGATCCTGTGGAAAAGGGAGATGCAAAGCCAGACAACATGACGCCTGATGATTGGAAAAAGATGCATCGAAAGGCTATTGGAATAATCAGGTAATGGGTGGATATTAGCGTGTTCCACCACGTGGCCACAGAGACCAATGCACATACTCTGTGGAAGAATTTACAAGAGCTTTATGAAAGAAAGACTGCACAGAATAAAGCCTTCGCAATCAGAAAGTTGGTGAACCTGAAGTACAAATAGGGAAGATTAATTGCTGAACATTTGAGTGACTTCCAAGATTTGGTAAATCAGTTTATTACCATGAAGCTAGTGCTGGAAGACGAATTACAGGCACTACTACTTTTGAGTTGTTTATCTGATAGTTGGGAGACTTTGGTAGTGTCATTAAGCAACTCTGCTCCAAATGGAAAATTATCTTTGGTCCAGCTCAAAGATAGTATGTTTAATGAAGAAACCAGAAGAAAAGACTTGTGGACAGATAATTCCCAAGCCCTTGTCACAGAGAACAGAGGGAGAAGTAAAAGCAGAGGTCGGTCCAAGAAATCCAAAGATAAATCGCAGTCCCAGTCAAGAAGAAAGTTCAAGTGTTATCACTGTGGAGAAGAAGGACATATCAAAAGAAATTGTAAAGCTTGGAAGAACAGAGACAAGACAAATCAAAGGAATCAGAATATGGCTGATTATGAGAATTCCACAACCTTTGTGACAAATGGGGAAATGGTGTTACTCTCTATCGTAGAAGAAGAATGCCATGTTGCAGATTCATATGTAGAATGGGTCATTGACTCAGCAGTATCGTATCATGCTACTCCTAACAAGGAATTCTTTACTATATACAAAGTAGGAGACTTTGGCAAAGTAAAGATGGGCAATAGTAGCAATGCAGACATTGTAGGAGTTGGTGATGTGTGTATTCAGACTAATATTAGTTGTACACTAACATTGAAAGATGTGCGACATGTACCTGATCTATGCTTAAATATGATCTCCGTGCATGCTCTGGATCTAGCTGGATATCACAGTAACTTTGGTGGTAACAAATGGAAGCTTTTCAAAGGCTCCATGGTTGTTGTTAGAGGAATGATATATAATACATTATACAAGACTCAAGTCAAGCAGATCAGAGACGGGTTGAATGCAGTTGAGGATGATGCTTCACCAAATTTGTGGCATAAAAAACTGGTTCATTTAAGTGAAAAAGGATTTCAAATTTTAGCAAAGAAATCCCTCATTCCTTCCACCAAAAGTAGGAGGTTAAACCCTTGTGATCACTATTTATTTGACAAGCATCATAGAGTTTCTTTTAGCAAAACTTCAAAGTTGAAAGAGAATATTTTGAATATGGTTTACTCATATGTATATGGTCCCATGGAGGTGGAAACTCTTGGTGGTAGTAGATATTTTGCAACGTTTATTGATGATGCTTCATGAAAAGTGTGGGTGTGTTTTCTAAAGAGAAAAGACCTGGTGTTTCAATACTTTAAAAGGTTTCATGCCATGGTGGAAAAAGAAACAGAAAAACCTTTGAAGTGTCTTTGTAGTGACAATGGGGGTGAGTATACCTCCCATGAATTCAGGAATTATTGTTTTGAACATGGCATCAGTCATGAGAAGACGGTTCCTGGCACCCCACAACATAATGGTGAGGCTGAAAGAATCAATAGAACCATTATGAAAAAAGTCAGATGTATGCTGAGAATAGCTAAACTGCCTAAGCCATTCTGGGGTGAAGCTGTTCAAATCGCATGCTACCTGATTAACATATCTTTGTCTGTTCCTTTAGGCTTTGACATTCCAGAGAGGGTATGATCTAGACATGATATTAGCTACTCTCATTTGAAGGTGTTTGGATGCAAAGTCTTTGCTCATGTAGTATAGAGTAGAGACAAAAACTTGATGATAGAGTCATTCCATGTATATTTCTGGGCTACGGAGATAAGGAATTTGGCTACAGGTTATGGGATCCATAAAAGAAAAAGATTATTAGAAGCAGAAATGAAGTATTCCATAAGCAAGAAACTATGTCAGATCCTGCTGTACCAGAGAAAACCAATGAATATGGTGGTAATGTCGATTTTACACCAGTATCTCCTCCTAAAGGAAATGCCACAAAAGGGGGAGAGTTTTTAGAACATGGGGTTGATGATGAGCCAGCAACAAATGATGTTGAAGATGGAGAAGGTGTCGAGCAGGGGGAGCAACCCCCTACACCACTACTCAAGAGATCTAATAGAGAGCGTCGTCCATCGACCAAGTACCCCAGTACTGAGTTCATTCTTCTAACTAATGAGGAGGAGCCATAAAGTTTTGAAGAAGTTCAAACTCATGAGGATAAAATCCAGTGGATGAAAGCAATGCAAGAATAGATAGATTCCTTGCAGAAAAATAACACTTATGAGCTTGTGGAACTTCTGGAAGGGAGGAAAGCCTTGAAGAACAAATGAGTGTTCAAGTTTAAGAAAGATGACAACCAGCTAGTGAAACACAAAGCTCGCTTGGTCGTGAAAGCTTTTGGACAGAAGCGAGGAATAGATTTTGATGAGATTTTCTCTCCAGTTGTCAAAATGAGTTCTATTCGAGTCATACTCGGATTGACAGCTAGCTTGGATCTGGAGCTTGAGCAGTTAGATGTGAAGACTGCATTTCTCCATGGTGATTTGAAGGAAGAGATCTACATGGATTAACCAGAAGGGTTTGAGGAGACTGGAAAGGAGCATATGGTTTGCAGATTAAAGAAGAGTCTTTATGGATTGAAGCAGGCTCCCAGATAATGGTACAAGAATTTTGACTCTTTCATGATAAGTCATGGATATACCAAGACTGATGCAGACCACTATGTATATGTTAGAACGTTTCCAAGTAACAAATTCATCATCCTTCTTTTATATGTAGATGATATGCTAGTAGTGGGACAAGATGCGAAGATGATTGGTGATTTGAAAAAGAAGTTATCAAAATGCTTTGATATGAAAGATCTAGGCCATGCAAAGCAAATTCTAGACATGCAGATTTTGTGAGACCGAAAAACTAGAAAGCTATGGTTATCACAAAAACAATATGTGGAACGGGTTCTAGAAAGATTCAATATGAAAAATGCTAAGCTAGTTAGCACATCGTTGGCCAATCACTTCAAACTCAGTAAAAGGAGCTGCCCCACTTCTCAGGAAGAAAAGAAAGATATGGTTGTTATACCTTAATCCTCTGTAGTTGGGAGTTTGATGTATGCCATGGTTTGTACTTGGCCAGATATCGCTCATGCGGTTGGAGTTGTTAGTAGGTTTCTTTCCAATCTTGGTAAAGATCATTGGGAAGCTGTAAAATGGATCTTGAGATATTTGAAAGGTAGCTCTAGAATGTACTTGTGCTTCGGAGGATCAAAACCAATTCTGAAAGGTTATGCAGATGCATATATGACAGGAGATCTTGATAGTAGGAAATCTACCTCGGGATTCTTGCTTACTTTTGCAGGGGGGCTGTATCTTGACAATCTAAATTGTAGAAGTGTGTTGCTTTATCTACTACCGAAGCAGAGTATGTTGCTATGATCGAAGCAGGAAAAGAAATGCTTTGGTTGAAAAGATTTCTTCAGCAACTAGGAATGAAGTAGGAAAGATTCGTTATCCATTGTGACACTCAAAGTACTTTGGATTTAAGTAAAAATGTAATGTACCACTCTCGTACTAAGCACATTGATGTTAGATACCATTGGCTACGTCAAGTAGTGGAGGAACAACAATTTAAGCTAAAAAAGATTTACACTGATAAAAATTCTGCTGATGTGATGACAAAAGTTGTTGCACATCAAAAGCTTCAACTTTGTACTGAGTTAATCGACATGGATCCCAGATGAATATTCTAAAATTATTTGCTCCAATGACTAGAGAGGGAGAATTGTAGAATCCAGCCATAATTTGGTGGTTATTTTAAAGAAAGGCAATTATTTTGTCAACAATTACAAACAATTGTCAACAATTGCAAAACTTTCGGTGGCTTAAGTCAAGAAAGGAGGCAATTGTTGACAATTGCTTACAATTGTTGAGAAAACAATTACCTTCCTTTAAAATAACCATCGAATTATGACTGAACCCCACACTTGACACATCATAGAAGCAAAGCTTGACAAGAAGATGGAAGAGTTGAAGTTACTAATATCTCAAAACTATTCATGATTCTATTAGCCACGAAGAGGATGGCTCGAGCTCTAATCGGGGAGAGGCCAATCCTTGGGACAAGGAGGAGATAACGATTATGCTTTCTCACGTATGAAGGTTGGATTTCATCGATGGGAAGGTGAAGATCCTACAAGGATCTCTAGAGTGGAATTTTTTTTTTGTTTTCATCATACTCCAGAAGCTTCGAAAGTCGAGATAGCTGCTATTATGGAGATACTATAAAGTGGTGTGATTGGTTTGAATCTGTTCATGGTATCCCTTCTTGGAATCAATTTACTACAGGTCTCTTTGTTCGTTTTGGACCTTCGAAATATGAAAATATTGACGGGCAGTTGGTGGAACATTTATAGAAGGGCTTCAAGCAAATATTGGGAGAGAAGTCAAGGCCAAACACCCACACACCATGGCTGCAGCAATCGGGAAAATTAGGTGAAGAGTCATGTCATATTGACTTCCATAGTAATAATCCCTTACCAGTCAAGCATTCTACTAGGCGCTTAACACGAGGAGCTCAATGAGAAGAATGCAAAAGGGTTATGTTGGCTTGCGACAAAAGGTGTAGCATAATAATTATCGTGGTAAGTACAGGAGTCTATTGGTGATTGAGCCTGTTAATGAGATAGAGGTTAAGGATGATTCTAAAATAAACGTGAATCCAAAAGGTCTGAACGATGAAATTGGTAATGATCATGACAATAGTTCTCATCATGCGCTTATTTGGGTATGCTACTTTATACACCATGGGAATGAGTTTTCAAACTATGAGAATTAATGGCTTCCTGAAGCATCAACTCGTCACTATTTTGATTGATACTGGCTGTACCAATAATTTTATGGATGTTAAGATTGCTAACAAGCTTTCTTACTGGCAGATGGGAGAGCTATGATCTGCCAGAGCAAATGCTTTAATGTTAAATTAACTATGCAAGATCAAGATTTATTTGTTGATGTATTCTTGCTGCCTTTGGGAGATTATTACGAGATAGTGTGTATTGAGTGGCTCCGAACATTGGGTGCTTTTATGGTAGTCCCTCTAGTCAAAGGTCCTTTGACTTTGCCTATTACAATGAGTATTGAATTTTGCGAGAAAAGTTAACTTTTTTATTGCTCAAAGTCCTTCAACTATTGGTATTTCTCTACACAAGTCCTTTACAATTTTAACTGAATCCCCTACTTTTCATCTGTCAGAAAATTATGGATTTCCTCCATTACCACCACAAAGTCCTCAACTTTCTTCTTTTTCCTTCTCCGTCTCTACAACCAAGGAGAAATTCTCGAGGATTGGTAGTTTATTGTCTTACTTAGTTATTTTACTTTGTTAATATCAAAGTCATATATTAATTATTTTATAAATCACAAATAAATAATTAATTTATAAATAAGTTAATTAAAATTAATGTCTTTTAATATTATAATATATTTTTTTTTAATAAAAATATATAAATTATTTTTTATTCTACGTAAATTATCGAATACTATATTTTTAAAAAATTCATATAAAATAAATTGTTACAGTGTTAGCGTAATTTATATAAAACAAAAATAATAAAAATTTTTAATATTAAAAATAATAATTTAATTAATTTTGTCCCTAATAACAAATTGATAGATTTCCCACATAAATTCCCCTCATTATCCCTGCAACTCTTGACTGATTGATATTTTTGACTAGTCAAAATACCATTTGATTATTGCTGAGCCACTGGCCTAATGTGACAGCATGAACGACAAGGTACTAGTACTACAATTTGTTTTTAAAAAAAAGTTTTTTAAAATAATTGAGTAAAAATATATTTATTTTTATGGGGAGGAGGAATTGAGCATAAAAAAATAAATTGGATCTGTTGAGAAAAATGTTTTCAGGCGTGAAAAATTTAGAGCTTTTTTAAATTGCACTTTTATCCAAGTGAAAATGGCGTTGTTTAACGGATCGTAATGCCACGTTCAATCTTTTGTCCTACAAATAAGTTAAGAATGTTTTGCAGACCCCAGCCTTCTCCCCTCAATCGCGGTTCCTCTATTTGGTGGAGGGATTTAATTCGGTTGGACGTTAAGGCGTTATTCTCGTTGGTTTTCGGAGGCGGTTCGATGTAAGCTCTGGACCGGAGTAAATATCGTTTTGGAGCGATAAGTGGCTTGGTACGGTTCCTTCGAAGAAGTCCTAGACTCTTTAGCATAATTTAGGTGGGTGTGGGAGGAATAAAACAAAAAATAATAAAAAATTTTAATATGATAAAAATAATAATAATTTAATAAATAATTTGAAAAAAATAATAATAATTTAATATGGAAAATAATTGTTTTTGCTTGGACTAATAACAAATTAATAAATTTCTCACATAAATTCCACTCATTATCCCTGCAACTCTTGACTGATTGATATGGTGTTAACCACTTTTTTTTGACTAGTCAAAAATACCATTTGATTATTGCTGAGCCACTGGCCTAATGTGACAGCATGAACGACAAGGTACTAGTACTACAATTTGTTTTTGTAAAAAATAGCTCTTTTTAAAATAATCGAGTAAAAAAATATATATTTTTTTTAATTTAATTTAAAATATATTATAATTTTAATTTATTAAAATTTAATAATAAATACACATTTATTATTCATCTTAATTATAAACTCGTCACATAATAGCCTTGTCCCTGTTTTAAGTCCCTTTTCTCCTTCCATTGTTGAATTTGTGATAAGATTAACCATTTGTCAGTGTAACTGAGCTATATATCATCTAAATTTTTAATTATTATTGCAATTGCACTTGTGTTGCCAGTATAAAAATTGCCGAAATTTGTAAAAAATGTAATTGATGTGACTGTAATTATCGTCGCTATTCGGTTGTGAAAATCTCCAATACTACAAAATTGTACCCAAATTGCGGTTTTAAAGCCAAGATTAAAAATATTTTGCAGGATTCATTTGTATTATTGTATACTAAAATAATTGATTCCCTCGGTAATGAGTACTGACAAAGGGTCAGTGCCTTACATAATTTTTTGGTAGTTGGGTGATGTATAGCATATTGCAGCATCGCATTATTGATGATAGGCTGCACTCGAGTTGGGTTGGGTCATGTATAAGAAAAATTAAAGTCTAAATTAATTAGTTGAGATCATGTTAAGTTGAGTCGATTTTAAAAAATATTTTTAGATAATTTAAATTGAACTAATTCGATATGTAGACGGGTTTATTCGAGTCAGGTAGTCAAATTGTGTTTTATTCTTTTTCAATCAACCCACACATAGCATAATTTAAAAAATGTAAAAGCAAAAAACAAAGATATAAAGAGTAAGAATACATAAAAAAGACTAAAAAAATTAGAGAGAAGCACCACAACTAACTTTGACACTATTCACCACCACCACCAACTTCGGCACTGCCACAGTGTCTGGGCTCGTAGAATGGCAGAAGCACCCATCGACACCCATCGATCAGATCCAATCGCCATTCACCAGATCCAGAAGCACCAACTGCTGTTCACCAAATCCAGAAGCACCTATAACAAATCTAGGCTTGCATAAGCACTCATCAACCAGACACGTGTTGTAGTGGCCGAGTAATGACGCACCTCGCAGAAGCACCCATCAACCAGATTCATACATCACCTTACCCAACGACGTAGCTCACTGAATCTTGTGGTGGCTGGTCAGACGTCACCTATCGACATCGTGGTGGGGAGGACAAAAGAAGGTGGCAAGGAGGTGGGTTAGGATTCAGGATCAAGAAGAATGAAAAACATGGACGAGGAATTGAGAAATGAAAGAATAACTTTGAAATTTCTATGTAAATGGCACAAAACAATAATGATTTACTTTGGGTTATCGAGTAGTTAAGTTGGATTCACAAGTTACATTTATAAACTTATCATCCAAATCAATCTTTGAAGAGTTAATTAGATTTTAGCCAAATTGATATAATAATTCGAACCAACCTAAAAATATGAAGTTAGGTTAATTCAAGTTGATTAGATAATCGGATCTATCTAAAAGTGTGAAGCCCTAGCTGATGTATTGACACTCTTTAAATAAACAAATAAATAATACCAATAACGCATAACAAGGTACGTCAACCAAATCACAATATTAAGTCTATATATATGGTTACGACATCTTATTGTTATTGGATAACAGCTATTCAATCACTTGAATCAGTGCCATTAGATTTCTATGGTAGGACCCGCCTTCTTCAACAGCTTCTCATTCTCGGAAATCAGCAGTTTTATCTGCTGAATCAGGTTGGTTAGATTTCCGTGTGATGATCCACTTTGTTCAACAGCTTTCCGTGCTTTCTCCTGCAACTCTCTGACTCGTTTTCTAACTTGCATGGCTTCATTTCCACCATCCATCAACCTCCTCACCGCCCCCTCTATGCGTTCCCGTCTCACCAGTTTCTTCCTAGCACTAAATGGCGACAGGGTCCACACCTGGTCACCCACCTCCACCCCAAACCCTCGCACCTGCAAAAATACTTACGGTAATAATATGAGCTGTGATGCTTTTTGCACACTAAGTTTTACACACAATTTTTATAGTAGATAAATATATTTTTTAAAACATATTATCTCTCTTTCTTTTTTCTAATAAAATAGATGTATGCAAAAAAATTATAAAAATAATGTAAAGAGAATAATTTTCTTAATAACTCAGATTTAATTTACATTTTATTATGTAATATATATTAAATTTAATCCGATGTCTTGTATTCATATACTGTGCTTATGTTATATTTTTAATTTTTAATGAAGAGTAATAATTTCATAGTACAAAAGAAATTCTTGATAAACCTGAGTTATCAGCTTCTCGTTATAGTACTGGTCGGCGAACCCGGGCATGGTGATCAAAGGAACCCCTGCGCTTATGGCTTCTGTCATCGCATTCCATGCGGAATGCGTAAGAAACCCTCCAATGGCTGGATGGTTCAAGATCTGAACCTGTGGAGCCCAACCCCTAAAGATAATCATCCTCTTTTGTTCCCTCATTCTTTCTTCAAAACCCAATGGCAACCATTTGTTATCAATATCATCATCGTTTTTCCCATGAACCACCCATAAGAACTTGTGACCCGAGGCCTCCATCCCGCAAGCTATCTCGAAAAGCTGGTCATCGGTGAAACGACAAAGACTCCCAAAGCTGATGTATACCACCGAGTTCTGTTCTTGGTCGTTGAGCCAGTTGAGGCACTCATGTTGCTGTTCATGATCCATGTCTGTGTTAGTGTTTTTGAGCATGAGCAATGCAGGGCCAACGTGCCACACCTTGCGCCCTGTGAGTTTCTCGTAGTGCTCAGCATACTCTGCTTCCAGCTCCTGGAAGCTGTTTAGGATAACCCCAACGCTGTTTTGCTCAGCCTCTGTAAGAGCTTCGGTCATTCGAGTGAACGCTGGTGATGGCTTCACGTTTAGGGTGATGCGGTGTGGGAGACCCGTGACAACAAAATCAGATTCAGAATCAGATTCAGATTCAAATATCGCTTGTGGGAGCCTTTTGATTGCATCTATCATGCAAGAAACGAAGATGGACATGGCGTTGAAGACTATCCTTGGGATTCCAAGGCGACTCGTCAATTGTGCACTCCATGTGAACATGATGTCTGTGACAATGGCATGGGGAGGGTTTGCCTCCACGAAAGCCTCCACCTGGAGTTGGAGGAGATCTGCGGCGATGTATATCTTGGCGGCGGAGTCGTTGTCGGTGGCGGAGGACATGTTCTCGAACCCTTCGCGGAGACCAACCTCCTTGGAGGGAAAGTTGATGGTGTGAATGTGGATGTGGCTGCCATAGGTGGCTCTGTCTTGGTCAATTGTGTTTGCAAAGAGCTTGGCGTTGGAGGGAGTGATGATGATAGTGACGTGCTCGCCCTGTGCGGCAAAAAGACGAGCTACGTGTACCAGAGGGATCATGTGTCCCGGAGCCATGAAAGGGAGGAAGTAAATTCTCAAAGGCTCAAATATGGCTTCCATGATCTCCTGTTGTTTGATTGACTAGCGTGTGTGTTTTGGATGGTTGACGTTGAGGTTGTGTTGCGAATACCTTATGAGCACCATATTTTATAGAAATTTTTTTTTTACACCTCTAATACAACAAATATATCGATTAATGTGTCCGATGGGAGTGTAATTAAATATTGTATGATGTAAATAAAATGTGGTGTGAGTAGTGATAAAAGGGAAATGTTTTATATAAATCAGAATAAGTATATTGTATTTATATTGTATGTTAGTGTGAGATAAATATTAAATTATTTTATATATAATTGTAGTATTTTTATGATATACAGAATGATTTTGTGAGTGAGTTAGATAAAATTGAACGTATTTTAGTTAGACAAATAACGGGACTGAAGATAAAAAAGATATTATATATATATATGGGACATATCTAATAAGAATGTGAAAGGAATAAATCTTGACCATACAACTATACATGGATGATCAAGATTGAAAGTTACTTGAAGGTCATGTGATCACTTAAAAAAGTCACATGTATTTATGTTCTAATCTTGATCATTCATGAAAGATTCAATGACCAAGATTCATTCATCTCACATTTCACAATAAATACTCCTCTCACATGAGTAAGATCCTATATATATATAGATAGATAGATAGATAGATAGAGAGAGAGAGAGAGCGTATAAGGAGAGATGATTGTTTATTATAAGAGTTGAGAGAAGTAAATCTTGACTATTGGATATTACATAAATGGTTAATATTAGAATATAATGCATGTGACTTTTTAAGTGATCATGTGACTTTTAAGTAACTTTTAATCTTGACCATCTATATATGATTGTATGGTCAAAATTTACTCTTCTCATCATCTCACAATAAACACTCCTCTCACCTGATGCACTATATATATATATATATATATATATGGAGTGCATCAGGTGAGAGGAGTGCATATTGTAACAGGTGAGTACGTAGAGAGAATATATTGACCATTGGATCTTACATGAATGATCAATATTAGAACATAATTACATGTGACTTTTTTAAGTAGTTACATGACATTTAAGTAACTTTTAATTTTAATCATTCATGTATGTTTATATGGTCAAGATTTACTCCTCTCACAATAAAAACTCCTCTTACTAAATATGTTTTATATATATATATAGTGCATCAGGTGAGAGGAGTGTTTATTGTAAGAAATGAGAAGAGTGAATATTGACCATTGGATCTTACATGAATCATCAATATTAAAATATAATTACATGCGATTTTTTTAAGTGGTTACATAACCTTTAAATAACTTTTAATCTTGATCATTCATATATGGTTATATGGGCAAGATTTACTCCTCTCACTCTCTCACAATAAAACTCCTCTTACTAAATATGTTATATATATATATATATATATATATATATATATATATAATAATAATAATAATAATTCAATTTACAATCTTTAACACCAACTTTGCACCCAACACTTGCTTTAGTCTCTGTTTGTGGTGACATAAATCCCTCCCTACAACTCATGAATTAAGAATTCTCGCAACAACAAGGTCTACTCGACATGACTTAGGAGTTAAAGAAACCTTTCTCTTCACAAGATTCTTTTCACAAAATGATCAACTAAGATCATCAATTAATTTGAATGATTCGTTATTAAACCATGATATTTGTTTTACCAAATACATCATTATATATATATATAAATATAAAAGGATGTTTTTTTATGTTAGATTTTAACCTAAAACCAATTGGCATTAAGAAGAGTGGCCCAACAGATATATAAACCGCATAGGAAGATTGAGAAAGCGAGCGATGTGAGACTCTTAACACCCCTCCACAGATGTCCGACGAACAAAGCGAGCCTAGCGGAATAGGCGACACAGGAAGATGGGATCTTGACTCTGATACCATGTTAGATTCCAACCTAAAATCAATTGACATTAAGAGGAGTGACCCAACAGATATATAAACCGCACCCGAAAGATTGAGGTAGGCGATGTGGGACTCTTAACATTTTATATAAATAATGCAAATCATTTTCTTTACATTATTTTTATACTACTTTTTTAAAAGTAATAAAATAAAGAAATATACATTTCAATATCTTATCTCTCTACCTTTTATTTCTCAAACAAACAAAATGTAAACATAATTTAAAAAAAATAATATGCAAATATCATTTCTCTTTTTATATGGGCTAAATCATTGTCATACATGTACCATTTTAATATAGCTGTCATATAATACAAGCAGAAATTCTTACACAGCAACTTCTTACTTTAAGAACTTAAATTAACTTTTTATATGTATAAATTTGTATTGGTCATCTTATATATATATATATATATAATTTAAATATTTAATATAGATATATAAAAGTTTTTCATAATAAAAGAGTTCAACAGGTAGTTGCTTAGGATTTTTTTTTTCCAGAAAGTTTACATTATTTTAAATTCATGAATAAAAGTTTTTCACCTATCATTTTATAATTTCTAATCACTCATTTTTTTAATACTTTTTTACAATAATAATTTGAGAGACTATATTTTTTATAACAGAGAGATAAACGGCAAAAAGATTCAGTTTTTTTTTTCTATATACTTTGATGTACCAGTTTTAAAATTAATTTCTCACTTTCAACCACTTTTAATTTTATTTCTCATAGTGTCGTTTTAGTTGAGTTGACTTTATTTCTTTTGGAAGATGCTATTAAAGTAACGAAACAATATTTTTTAACTTATTAACGATTTATAATTATGTCATTAACACTGTATTATGTGGTAAACCAGAATGATAATCAATTACTAATATTAATAATTGATTATTTGTCCTATTAACCATATAAGTTAATCATATGTAAGAATAAAGTATAAAAAATGATGTGTATATAAAAAAATTGTTAAAATAACTAAACATTCGATCTTGAAATACTGTGCATTGGATACGAAACAAATTAGGTAGGAGCAGTTGTTTTTAGAATCTAAACTTTTATTATTTAACATAGCACATTGTCTTGCACCCTTGGCTCATTCTTTGCCTGATACGGTTTGGGTAAAAGATGACCTCCTAGAAGTCAAAAACTTAGCTCTAAAAGATGTATTGGCTATTGATTTATCTTAATAATATAAGTTAATCATATAAGTTAATCATATATGATTAACTTAGCCCTAAAAGATTATTAGTCCTATTAACCATATAAGTTAATCATATGTAAAAATAAAGTATAAAAAATGATGTGCACATAAAAAACTGTTAAAATAACTAAATATTCGATCTTGAAATACTGTGCATTGGATATGAAGCAAATTCGGTAGGTGCAGTTGTTTTTAGAATCTAAACTTTTATTATTTAACATAGCACATTGTCTTGCACCCTTGGCTCATTACTTAGCTCTAAAAGATATATTAGCTATTGATTTATTTAACGATAAAAGTTAATCATATATGATTAACTTAGCTCTAAAAGATTCTTAGTCCAATTAACCATACAAGTTAATCATATGTAAAAATAAAGTATAAAAAAGGATGTGCATATAAAAAATTGTTAAAATAATTAACATTGGATCTTGAAATACTGTGCACTGAATACGAAGCAAATTAAGTACGTGCAGTCGTTTTTATAATCTAAACTTTTATTATTTAACATACCACGTTGTGGGAGTTTTTATTAGAACATAGCTTTTTTATTTTATTTTATTTATCGATTTATCTAACCTTTTAGGTTAGGTTATTTTAAAATATGTTCAGAAGTCGTCATAGATGATGACTGACTTATGTAATTCTTCTTTTTCAGAATAAGTAGTTCAGAAGCCACTTGGGTGATGATAACTTCTAATTTGTTTAAATTTCTTTTAGTAAGTAGTTCAGAAGTCGTCATGAGCGATGGTAGCTTCTGATTTGTGTAATTTTTTTTAATAACACAAGAAAAAGTAATAGAACTCAAGTGATAATTAATAGTATATAAAAAATTATAAAATGATGCGTATAAAGATTAAATGAAGTCCTATAATTTCCTATCGTACTTATAAAAGAAAAAAGTTATTAATAGAAAATTAAAATATCCATAATAGATACAACAATGTCAAAAGTCAAGCAACAACCTTCTTTGTTTGAAAGTATTGTATCTATTATAGATACTTTAATCTTTCATTAATAAATTTGTTAACTTTCATAACTATGATAAGAAATTATATAGGAGAAGATTTAGTCCTTGTATACTACTAAAAAATTCAGATTTAGAGACGAAAAAATTTCATCTCTAAATGTGTAAAATTTCATCTCTAAATATTTAGAGACGGAATTAAAGATAAAAATTGATCCATCGCTAAAAGTGACGTCTCTAATTGTTAGAGACAGAAAATTTAATTTCGTTTCTAATTTAGAGATGAATTTTTTTGTCTCTAAATTTTAAAATTTCATCGCTATTCAGTTATAAGATTCGTCTCAGTTCTTTAATTAAAGACAAAATTTTTCCATCTCTAAAGCCGTCTCTAATATTTTAAAAAATATTAAAAAAATCAACATCTAGTTGGGATTTGTCACAACTAGACACCTTCATTTTATAAAAAAAAAAAATCTATTTTCCTAAACATATAATTATCCAAAATCAAAATATACCAAAACTCACAATAAATAATCAATCACTATAATTATCCAAGTAACTATAAAGGATACCAAAATAGTTGAAAGTATATGAAGTAACTACCTTTTTAAATCTCTGTTTTTCGGGAGCACAGTAGCCCACCTGTCTTTTAAATTTCGGGACTCAGTCGCCCACTGTCTTTTTATATTCTTTTGAGCGTATCGGCTCCATGCATTTTAATTTCTGTCAATTTTTTTGAGCGCATCGGCTCCTTACATCTTAATTTCTGTTGAGCGCATCGGCTCCATGCATTTTAATTTCTGTCAATTCTTTTAATTTCTGTCAATTCTTTTGAGCGCATCGGCTCCACGCATTTTAATTTCTTTCAATTCTTTTGAGCTCATCAGCTCCATGCATTTTAAATTCTGTTGAGCGCATCGGCTTCATGCATTTTAATTTCTGTCAATTCTGTTGAGCCCGTCGGTTCCATACATTTTAAAATTCTGTTGAGCGCATCGGCTTCATGCATTTTAATTTCTGCCAATTCTTTTGAGCGCATCGGCTCCATACATTTTAATTTCTGTTGAGTATATCGGCTCCTTGCATTTTAATTTTAATTTTTTCTTTTGAGCGCATCGACTCCATGCATTTTAAATTTCTGTCAATTTCTTTGAGCGCATCAGCTCAATGCATTTTAAGTTCTGTTGAGCGCATCAGCTCCATGCATTTCATGCATTTTAAATTCCTGTATTTTACTTTTGAGTGAATCGGCTCCTGTCTTTTACGTTTGAGCGCATAGGCTCCCTGTCATTTAAGCTTCTATCATTGAGCACATCGCTTTTTCCATTGTTTTGTTTCTTTTCGCTCCCAAACAAAATTCGAGTTCATGTCTTTACTCGTTCCTTACAGTGATAAAATGAAAAACTATGGTTGTTCTTTTTATCTAGTAAGAAACAAGTAAAGAGGGGCAACTGTGAACACCCAAATTTGTCTGGGCATTGTGTTAAAAAAATGAAAATCTAAAAAAATAAAAAAGAGAAAAATTGAAAAAAACTAATTGTATCACTAAGTCTCACATTGGAGAAGTCTTGCTCTTTCTTTCCCCCCTTCTCCTATATATAGAGGTGGTTCTCAATTGTTTTAGGGATCCAACAATTTTCACACTTGGGCTTAATACTAAGTATAGAGCCCGAGAACTTTAGTATTTTTTTTTTTACTTAGGCTTAACACTAAGTATAAGAGCCCGAGATTTTAGTAAAAAAAATTTTCCTCCATGCAAGTGGGCTACTTTTTAAGATTCGATTTGAAGAAAACGCGTGAGGTTCTGTGCAGAATTCTTTGAGCATAGCATTTTTATACGCCTTGGAGGTAAGTTTGCTTTCTTTTTTTTTTTTTTTTTGTTTGTTTGTATTTTTTATTTTTTTTCCTTTTTTAATTTTATTTTTATCTTTCATCTGGGTTTAAGTAAAAAATAAATTTAACCTTTTTTTTTGCTTGCTTGGGCTTGAGATATTTCTTTTTTTTAAAGAAAAAAAGAAAGTTTTGAAATTTGTAATTAGGCCTTTTAATAAAAAATTTAAAAATATATAAAAAAGAGAAAAAAATTTAAAATAAAATAAAAAATAATCCTTAAAAATATTTATTTTACCTCTTTTTGCAAAACATTGAACCTTATTTATATAAAAAAGAAACCACCTTAAAAATTTACTTGACAAAATAAAATTGTTGGATCCCTAAAATTAAGAAAGAGATTTGTGAAAAAAAGATTTTGTTTTGGATCCCTTATGATTAAAACAGATAAGAATTCAATCACCATCATTGATATATTAAAAGATTTTTTTATTTTATTTGTTTTATTTTAAGACATGTACAAGACAAAAGTATCTAACAAACAACACATTTCATATCCATGATAGATAAATATAAAAAAATAACATACAAACGAAATTAAACACAACAATGCAAAACAAAATTTTTTGTTATTATTTTTATCCTTTAACATTTTTCATTTTATTTTTAAATTTTTTTTTTCTTTATATATTTTTAGATTTTTTTTAAAAGGCCTAATTATTTTCAAAACTTTCTTTTTTTTTTTTAAAAAAAGAAATATCTCAAGCCCAAGCAAGCAAAACAAAAAGTCCAAATTTTTTTACTTAAACCCGTGATGAAAGATAAAAATAAAAATTAAAAAAGGTAAAGAAAATAAAAAATACAAACAAACCAAAAAAAAAAAAGAGAGCAAGTTTTACCTCCAGGGCGTATAAAAATGCTATGCTCAAAATTCTACACAGAAATTTCACGCTGCTTCTTCAAATCGAACCTTAAAAGTTTCACTTGCATGGAGAAAAATTTTTTTTATTAAAATCTCGGGCTCTTATACTTAGTATTAAACCCAAGTAAAAAAAAAATACTAAAGTTCTCGGGCTCTATACTTAGTATTAAGCCCAAGTGTGAAAATTATTGGATCCCTAAAACAATTGAGAACCACCTTTATATATAGGAGAAGGGGGGAAAGAAAGAGCAAGACTTCTCCAATGTGGGACTTAGTGATACAATTAGTTTTTTTCAATTTTTCAATTTATTTTTTTAGATTTTCATTTTTTTTAACACAATGCCTCAGACAAAATTGAGTGTTCATAATTACCCCTCTTTACTTGTTTCTTACTAGATAAAAAGAACAACTGTAGTTTTTCATTTTATCACTATAAGAAACGAGTAAAGACATGAACTCGAATTTTGTTTGAGAGCGAAAAGAAACAACACAACGAAAAAAACGATGCGCTCAATGATAGAAACTTAAATGACAAGGAGCCTATGCGCTCAAACATAAAAGACAGGAGCCGATGCACTCAAAAGTAAAATACAAGAATTTAAAATGCATGAAATGCATGGAGCTGATGCGCTCAACAGAACTTAAAATGCATTGAGTTGATGCGTTCAAAGAAATTGACAGAAATTTAAAATGCATGGAGCCGATGCACTCAAAAGAAAAAACAAAAATTAAAATGCAAGGAGCCGATGCGCTCAACAAAAATTAAAATGTATGGAGCCGATGCGCTCAAAAGAATTGGCGAAAATTAAAATGCATGGAGCCGATGTGCTCAACAGAATTTAAAATGCATGGAATGCATGGAGCCGATGCGCTCAACAGAATTTTAAAATGCATGGAGCCGACGGGCTCAATAGAATTGACAGAAATTAAAATGCATGGAGCCGATGCGTTCAACAGAATTTAAAATGTATGGAATGCATGGAGCTGATGAGCTCAAAAGAATTGACAGAAATTAAAATGCGTGGAGCCGATGCGCTCTAAAGAATTGACAGAAATTAAAATGCGTGGAATGCATGGCGCTGATGAGCTCAAAAGAATTGACAGAAATTAAAATGCGTGGAGCCGATGCGCTCAACAGAAATTAAGATGTAAGGAGCCGATGCGCTCAAAAGAATTGACAGAAATTAAAATGCATGGAATGCATGGAGCCGATGAGTTCAAAAGAATATAAAAAGACAGTGGGCGACTGAGTCCCGAAATTTAAAAGACAGGCGAGCTACTGTACTCCTGAAAAACATAGAATTAAAAAGGCAAGGCATCTTGATCCACAAGGATTTTTCTTCTCTTTTTTTTTCTTTTTCTTTTTCTTTTCTTTTTTTTTATTTTACTAAAAGTCCTTTGAACAAACGACGACTTTTGGAAAGTTTTGACGAATCAAATTCCTTGTTCACTTGCTTTTCTTCATCAGATCCTTTGGCTATCTCAGAATCCTCTTAACTTTTATTCTTCTTTTTCCTTTTTTTTTTATTTTTCTTGATTCCCCTTTTTTCCTTGGCAACGAAATCAAATACTACATTGCAATCTGTACTTTGAGCTATTAAGATCTTTTAACCCAAGTCAATCATTGAAGGATTGTTGTAGAATTGTCAAATCAAATTGTTGACCATAAATTTATCCTATTTGAGACATAACTTAATAAGTAAGCATGCATTCATGAATGGATAGAAATTCGTTGAATGAACAAACTTCTTTTTATTGCTTTGGTGATCCGATCATACATGAACTTTTAATAAGACGCATGCTTAAAAGATGAAATCCTAGAAACTAAAGGAAGTTACAAAGGACAAGAAAAATTTGCCCCAGTATTGGTTCTTTGTTCCTCATTCAATTAATTCCCTGCAATGGCCTGATAACTCAACTATTGTCTCTGTGTTGTTACTTCCTTCAACACATCTTCTCCACAGTCCTTCAAAAATAATTGCCCCAGTGTAACCAATTGAAAGCGAACAAAATTACCCCAGTGTAGTCAATCAAATGCCGATAAGAATTGCCCCAGTTTGGTGAGCCCTTCAAGGAGTTTCATGCCAACCTTCTTTGAGATCTTACCTATTTATTTGCCCTAACTTTTGCTTAGACCGCCCTTTCGGGTTTTCAACCTAACTGGCTTTTTTTTTTAGGCATAGAATCTCTTAACAACATCAGTGTTTACGGGCCTCGGCAATTCTTCTCCATCCATATTCTGTAAAATTAATGTTCCTCCTGAAAATGCCAGTTTGACTATATATGGGCCTTCATAATTCGGAGCCCATTTTCCTCTGCCATCCTCTTGATTAGGGAGAATCTTCTTCAAAACCAAATCTCCTGAACAAAAATCTCTGGGACGAACTTTCTTATTAAAGGCTCTAGCCATTCTGCTTTGATATAATTGCCCATGGCAAATAGCTGTCAGTCTTTTCTCTTCTATCATATTCAACTGCTCATGTCGAGTCTTCACCCATTCGGATTCTTCCAACTCTGCCTCCATCAAAACCCTTAGAGAAGGAATCTCAATTTCTATAGGAGAGACGACCTCCATCTCATATACCAAAGAGAAAGGCGTTGCCCTAGTACTTGATCATATATTGGTACGATATGCGTGCAAAGCATAGGGCAACATTTCATGTCAGTCTTTGTAATTCACCACCATCTTGGCAATAATTTTCTTGACATTCTTATTTGCTGCTTCAACTGCACCATTCATCTAGGGCCTGTAAGGAGCTGAATTATGATGCTTGACTTTGAAACTCTCACAAAACTTTCGAATCTCAGCACCGTTGAGATTGGTGGCATTATTTGTTATTATCCTTTCTGAAATTTCATATCTGCAGACAATATCCCTTTTAAGGAATCTCAAAAACACTTTTTGAGTGATATTGGCATACGAAGAAGCTTCTACCCACTTGGTGAAATAGTCAATCGCCACTAAAATGAAGTGATGACCATTGGAAGCTTTAGGATTAATGGGTCCAATGACATCTATTCCCCATATTGAGAAAGGCCATGGAGATACCAAATTGTGCAAGGGAAATGGAGGTGCATTTACTCGATCTGGATATATCTGGCACTTCTGACACTTTCGTACATATTTTATGCAGTCTGTTTCCATGGAGGACCAATAATAGCCACTTCTGAGAATTTTTCGTGCTATCATATGACCATTAGCATGAGTTCTACAAATCCCTTCACGGACTTCAGACATGATTATGCGAGCTTCACGAGCATCCACGCATCTTAGCAAAGTGTCATCATGACTTCTCTTGTACAAAACCTCTCCATTCAAGAAAAAGGCCATTGCTAGCCGATGTATAGTCTTCTTGTTTACCTCAGTTGCCCCAGTTGGGTATTCTCTATTTTGAATATATTGCTTGAAATCATGATACCAAGGTTTATCGTCTGGCTCATCTTCCACATTAGCACAATACGCAGGCTCACTGTGCGTCTTTACTTGGATAGATTGAACGTTATTGTGAACATCCAATTTGGTCATTACAGCCAAAGTGGCCAACGCATCTGCAAACTGATTCTTGTCTCGAGTCAAATGGGAGAAGGTCACTTCCTCAAACTTCTCGATCAGCTAGGTCAAATACTTTTAATAAGGCACCAACTTCGAATCTTTGGTTTGCCATTCACCGTTCACCTGATAAATGATAAGTGCTGAATCTCCAAATACCTTTAGCTGTTTGATCCCTAAGTCAATTGTAACTTGTAAACCATTAGCACAAGCCTCATATTCTGCAAAATTATTGGTGCATTCAAAATCAAGCTTGATAGCGACTGGATATTGCTTTCCAGTTGGTGAAACAACCACGGCTCGTATGCCACTACCATGCATGTTGACTGCTCCATCAAAATACATCTTCCAAATGGACTCATCCTCACCTTCTTCTCCTTCTACTGTCAAAATCTCTCTATCAGGGAACTCGGATGTTACTAGTTGTCCACTTTCAAGAGGGTTTTCAGCTAAATAATCAGCAATTGCACTTCCTTTGACAGATTTCTGAGTTATGTACTTGATGTCGAATTCTGATAGTATCACCTGCCATTTTGAAACCCTTAATGAAACATGAGGGCTTTCAAATATATACTTCAGGGGGTCCATTCGGGAGATCAACCAAGTGGTGTGATATAGCATGTATTGCCTTAACCATTTTGAGGTTCATACTAGAGCACAACAAGTCTTTTCAATAGCCATGTAACGGGTTTCACAGTCATTGAACTTCTTACTCAGATAATAAATTGCCTGCTCCCTTTTCTCTGATTCATCATGCTGCCCCAACATTGCTCCCATTGAGGTTGGCAGTACGGTTAAGTATAATATTAGAGGCCGACCAGATGTAAGTGGTACCAAAACAGGAGGGTTCACTAGATAAGTCTTTATCTAGTCAAAAGCTCCTTGACATTCCTCATCCCATTTTCCTGGCTGGTGTTTCTTCAACAGCTTGAATATAGGCTCATAAGTACTGGTCAAGTTGGCAATGAATCTAGCAATGTAGTTAAGTCTCCCAAGAAAACTTCTCACTTCACGCTCTGTCTTAGGAGCAGGCATCTCCTGTATTGCTTTTACTTTATCCGGATCCACCTTTATTCCTTCTCTACTAATAATGAATCTGAGTAGCTTTCCAATGGATGCTCCAAAAACACATTTAGCAGGATTCAACCTCAGCTTGTACTTTCTGAGTCTTTCAAACAGCTTACACAAAACTGCCACATGACTTTCTCCTTCTCTAGACTTGGCAACTATATCACCCACGTATACCTCAATTTCCTTGTGCATCATGTCATGGAACAATGCAACCATAACACGTTGGTAAGTAGCCTCAGCATTCTTTAATCCAAACGGCGTCACTGTGTAGCAAAATGTCCCCCAAGGAGTGATGAAAGTGGTTTTTTCTTTATCATTGACATCAATGGGGATTTGATTGTACCCTGAGTATCCGTCCATGAATGAAAACCTGTAATTCTTAGCAGTGTTATCAACCAAAACATCGATATGAGGGAGTGGGAAATTATACTTCGGACTAGACTTATTCAGATCCCTGTAGTCCACACACATTCGGACTTTTCCATCCTTCTTAGGCACAGGCACAATATTAGCTACCCACTCTGGGTGTCTTGACACTTCTACGAATCCTGCTTCTAGCTGCTTAGTCACCTCTTCCTTAATCTTCAGGGACATATCAGGATGCATCCTCTTTAACTTCTGCTTCTTTGCCTCAACATCTGGATGTAGTGGGATTTTATGAGATGCTATCTCCAGATCTAATCCAGGCATATCCTGATAAGACCAAACAAAGACATCCATATATTCTTTGAAGAGTGCAATCATATCTTCACATTCAGGATTTTTCACCATTTTCAACTCCTTTTCCTCTTTCTCTGTCCCCATGTTAATCACCTCTGTTTCTTCGCCATTCAAGTCAAATCCCTTCTTTGAATATTCCAGTAATTTTTCAAAATTTTCAATAACTTCTCCCTCCTCATCAAATCCAGGGTCTTCTTCCTCAAACATCGCACGGGAATCAATTGATGAGTTTTCAAGGTCCTTTTCATGAGGCGAACCTTCTACGAGACTCAGATCCCTGGAAAGTAATTTGTGTGAAGTTGGAAAAGCAAAATAGAGTAGGAATGATGGAGGAAGAACAAAATATTATACAAAAATGAAAACTGATAAATGTAAATGGACAAGTCAAAGTGTAACGAGGAGGAATATTGAATAATCATGCAAATTCATTAAGTTAATGTCTCAAACAGCACAAACATAAGCTCAAAACACAGCCAATTTTAAATATCAGCTTGATACAATATGACCAGACAATTACTTGGAAAACAATCACATCAATCATTGGTTCGAACATCCAGTTCTTCAGTGGCTCCTCATCAGCAGAGGGACAGATTGCCTTGTTCTCTTCTGGGTCTTCTTCATGCAACGCATTAAAAGTGGGACGGCATTGGGAGCGAATGACTTCTCCAGACATGATTACCTCGGCTGGTGCTGGGAATGTTTCCCCCAAGTAGGGAATATGCTTCATCTTGCCCTTGTCATTTCTCTTTCTGAGGGTCATGTTCATTGTTCTTTCTTCCAGGGATGCTTCATACCCTAACCCGAACTTGTCCTGGACACCGGCGACTGAGTACCTTGCAATTGTGAGCCGAAGCCTTTTCCTTCTTCGTATCCACTACTTGCCATAATTCGGGCCACCACCTGATCCACACTTTGCATCGGAGATTCATCCTTACCAACTCCAATCTCAAATATTTCAAAACTATGCCACAAGTTCTCTTCATCTATCTCTGCACTCTCCACATATGGCACTGAAACTGATTTTGACAACATAATCTCTTAATCCCCATGTATGGTAATGACTGACTCATTTTCAATATATTTAATACTCTAATGCAGGGTAGAGGGAACAGCACCAGCAGCATGGATCCATGGTCTCCCCAAGAGCATTGTGTAACCAGGCTCAATATTCATAACTTGGAACAACACTTGAAAGTTACTTAGACCAATCTCCAGCGGTAACATCATCTCTCCTAAGATGTCTCTCTTATTTCCATCAAAGGCCCGTACCACCATTTCTCGGGGTGACAATTCATCCTTACTTATTGATAATGAAGTCAGAGTCGACATAGGTAGGATGTTCAAGTCACTGAGACCCCGTCTATCAAAACCTTTGCAACTATATACCCTTTGCATTTGAGGGTTATATGCAAAGCCCGTGAATTTCTCTCAGATCGAGAAATGATCTCTTCCTCAGTAAAAGTGATCATGTTGACACGTTTTGCCGGGTCCACCATATTGACGACACTTTCGGGGGTAACATCAGACTTGACATAGGCTTCATTCAGAATTCTCAGTAATGCCTTCCGGTGTATCTCAGATGTCAAGACGAGTGACAAAAGAGATATTCGGGCCAGAGTCTTCTTCAACTGTTCCGCCACATCATATTCGCTTTGCTTCATTATCTTCAATAACTCTTCTTCCTCTTCTTTTGAAGTTTCTTCCCTACTTACTTCTTTGACATTTTCTCATTTTCTATTTCTCCTGGGCTATAGCATCGCCCACTCCTTGTAATTCCTCCTGCCCCGACTATGTTAGTCACTGGGTCTCCCTCCTGATGTACTTCTGCAACTCGGGCATTCGAAGTCCCTTCCCGGACTCCCTTTATCTCTACCCTTGTTTCATAGCTCCACGGCACTGTGCGGGTGTCATTACAAGCAAATGGTGTTGGCTTCTTGACTGTCAATACTACTTTTCTTAGCGCCGAAGTTTGGCTGAGAGGTGGCACCTTAAGTACAAATCGTTCAATCACATTGACCTCTTCAGAAGAAGTTATCCCTGGTCTTGCTTGTATTACTCCTAATGTGAGAAATCTCTGGACTCGAACCTTAAAGTCCCAGCAGTTCTCGATATCGTGTCCTGTTTCCCCACAATGGTAAACGCACCTGGACTCCTCATCATGCCTCTCCTCTTCTTTCACCGATGAATTTGGTGCAGTGATAACATAACCTGCTATCTTCAGTCCCTCAAATAATCGAATCATCGGCGTATGCAGGCTCATGACTTCTTTTATTGGAGGTCCTTCCATCTCCATGGCATTTGCCTCATTCCTTCCACCATGATTAGGGATTGGGTTGTTGACGATATTGGGTCCAGCCTCTTCTTGAATGTCAAGCTTCCCATAAGCAATAAGCTTCCTTATTGCAGTCTTGAAAGCCTCACAATCTTTAATTGAATGTCCTGGGATATCCATATGGTATTTGCAAGTCAAATTCGGGTTATACCACGTTGGGAACGGTGGTTCTAAGGGACGTACAGGATTTCCCGAAATGAGGTGGGTATCGAACAACCTTTGGAATAGGTCCGCATTTGAAATGGACAATCTTGGAAAAGGGGGTAGGTTTTGAGGACGAAAGCGACCTTGATTCTGGAAGTTTGGCCGAGGTTGTGGGTGATTTGGGTAGGTTTGTGGAGGTGCAGGTGGGTATCGGGTATAGGTTGAGCGAGTTGGCATATATGGTTGTGGTGTGGGAACATTATTGATTTGGAATTACGGAGTTGGGGTGATGTTTGTGGTAGGCATAACTTGGTGGGGCGGGTAATAAGAAAGTGTAGGTGTTTAGTATGGAAGTTGAGGGTTAAGGTTATATGGTAGTTGGCAGCTTGAGTTTTGTGGGGAATATCGAGGTCTGAAGGTCTGCTGGCGTTGGACATAATTCGCCTCGAGTTCTTTCTTTTTCGGCTGGACTCCCTTCTTAAAGGCAGTATTCTCTGTATTGCTCATTGACAACTTCCCAGCTTTAGCCAAAATCTCTATCCTTTCTCCCGCTATTATCAAGTCTACAAAATCCTTATAGGCTGCCCCGACCATTGCCCCAATAAAAGGATTTCCCAAGGTTCCCAGGAAATATGAACACATCTCAGATAGTGTTAATGGAGGCTGAACTTGAGCTGCCAAGGCTCTCCACCTCTGTGCATATTGTCTGAAAGGTTCATCATTTCATTTCTGCATCGAGCTCAATTGTTCCTGGGTCGGAGTTGCGTCCAGATTAAATTTGTATTGGTCCATGAATAGGTCAGTCAATTCCATCCAACGAGAAATCTTAGAGTGGTTTAATTGAAGATACCACTCTAAAGTAGGACCTGTAAGACTCTCGTGAAAAAAACTAATGAGGAACTTATCATCCTTGGACCAAACAACCATCTTGGTTCCACAACTGATCAAATGAAACTGAGGGTTGCCACTTCCATCGTACTTGGCAAAATCAGGAATCTTGAAGTCTTTAGGGATTACGACATCTGTGGTAGGACACAGTTCTTCTATTCTCAGAGGTCCATAAGCACTGGGCCCTAGATTACCTTGATCTGTTCCTCCATTTTCTCCATCCACTCTTCCTTCATCTTATCCTTCTCGGTCATGACGTGGCTCTTCCCAGAGTGGGGTATTGTTGCTTACCCTGTAATGGACACATAAGGTTGTTCCCAGGTAGGGCCAGCATAACTAGGAACTTCATTATGAGCACCTTCCAAAGTGCGATACCCCTTCCCAATAGGTATGACAATCGATGTCGTTTGAGGTGGTTGTTCATGGATCCCCATAGTGATGCCTGAGGTTATAGTCGGGAATGTCGAGGCAGTAATTGATGGCACATTTACATATGCTTCAACCCCATTTGTATATCTATTTCTGCTGATTAAGTGAAGAGACTCCCTCGCATCTTGCAGTATTGCTTCCAACCTTATTTGGGCCTCTGACATCTCATTTATCCTCCATGTCATTTCATCGACTTCTCTGCTCAAGTTTATCCCTGCCTCAGGATTATTAGCAGCCATTCTGGTCCGAGATCTGGTATTGTGAACTCGGGTTTGATTGGTATCTTCTTTCCTAGGTCGCGTAATGTTTCCTGAATCAAATTGATTTATTAAAATTAAAACAAAACAACATTAAATAAAGAAAAAGAAAAAGTTAGCGCTATTGTGAGGATGCTTGGTAATTGTGGAAAGATTTGCACGGACATTCAATAGCAATGCAGGGTCCCAAATTCTGCACTTCGGGTTCATCATCCCTTAGGCAAGAATATGGTTTACAACGATCCCAAGGGAGTATTCTCTCCTCAACGGGTGCTATCTTCTTGGATATTCACAGGCAATGCAGTTATTCTTTCACTGAATACTAGGCTTTCTGTACTTTCGCTGAAGGATGAATTGTCTCAGGTTGAGAGCACGATTGACAACCTATTCGAGAGGGCATTCACCCCTCAATGAATAATATCCAGATGAAAAACAGTAAAATTAATGTTTGGAACAAAACACTGTAATTGGTCATTCATCTTCATTTCAAATTTCAATCAGTACAAGGTCTCAGACTCCTCAAAAGGTAACATAAACAACATTACATTAACAACTTTGTTTGTTTCTTCCTAAGACCTTTAGGAAGACCTCGACAATACTTCATGAACTCGGCTATTTTTTGTGGTAGCCGTAACAATGGATTCAGTCGAATCTGAAGGTCTGCCTCTTCAAAATGATCAACCAATTGCACAACATGATATTGCACGTTGTCAGACATATTCTCATATTTCTTCTTCCATTCTTCTTTTTCAGACCTTTGATCTTGTGCTATTGATTGCCACACTTCTGCCCATTCTTCTTTTTGCCTCACTAGTCTTTGGGCTTCGAGTCTCAATTGCTCATGGTCTCACCTGACTCTTGAATTTTCAGCTTCAAATGCTCATTCTTTCGGTTTGCTTCCACGAGTGCATCGTGATATTTGGTAGCTAATGCTCGTCCTTGGTCAGAGCGGCACTTTGCTTTAGTCAGAGCTTTCTTGTAAGGCTTGCATTCTACGATCTTGTACCCTAGCATTCGCCTCCAACTTTCCTTTCTCTTGCAAAACCAACGCCATTGTCTCTTCCTGAGCGCTTATCTTTGCTCGCAATTCACGAACTTCTGTTGTGGTCTTTTCAAATTCTATCTCCTTTCCTTTACTTGCTCTTTTTACTCAGCTTGGGGTCTCAGTCATATCTGCACATGTATCTTTTAAATATTCAACTTCATCACCTAGCTTCTGGCATCGACTCTGGTGGATGACTATTTTTAACTCAGCGGCTTCCTTTCCTTGTTCCAAGACTTTCATTTGTGCTTTCAGTCTTTCCATCTCGGTGGCCATTTGAGGTATGATTTGAGGATGTCCTTTATCATCGAAGCGTACGAGGGATACTATTTTGTACCTTTTTACCTCTCTCCATTGCAAGTATTCAGAGTCTGGACGGACCACCACGTGCGTCCCCTAATTCCTTTGGTCCTGCCATATGAATATTCTTCCAAGCATCTCTAATATCTTTTTATCGCTTGGTAGTGCTTCCATCTTGCTGGTATAAGAAGCTGAACCCTTCAAGTTGCTTTTCGTTGGGCACATATTAAGTCCATCGGAGTTGTCTAAGTACAAGGATTGGCGCGTATGATACACCGCCTCTAGGGCTCATCAAAGGAACATTAGGAGAGTCACCATAGCTGAAAACTATCTCTTCTCCATGATACCACGGGCATACCCATTTAAAAGAATTTGGCCCCATCCTCACGAACTCATTCTTCCATTCATAAGCTTTTTGTTGCTTCACTGATATGCGACCAAAATTCCTTAACGGGTCAGGTAGGAGTCCCAGGCGATTCTGTACATCCATATGCGTCATGATCCAAACGTATAATATATGTGTACAGCATCGAATCTTTTCACCACCCTTGTGATGACAGATTTCCATTGTCAAGAAAGTATCAGCAAGAATAGCAGGGACTGGATTTGCTTTATGCTTCTCAAACTTGAAGAATACATCTATTGCAGCTTGATCTACCATATCTGAGGTAAATGGGAATAACACTAACCCAAAAATGGTTAAGGCCAATATTTTGTTGAAGAAATCCCACTTTCCTTGTTGTGCTAGATACTGAAGATGTGCTTCGAGGTAGCTTTTCTTCAAGCCTTCTGTTCCTCCTCCTTTTTCCATGCCCAATTGATTTGTTTGAGCCCCTATCAGTTCTGCTATCTTCCCTACTGATACATAATACCCTCCATAAAGATAAACATTTGGGTGCTTGCTTATTGGGAGTCTTAACATGATAGCGTACTCTTCAAAGGTCGGTGCAATATCTAGGTTAGGCAACTCAAAACATTTCAGAGAATGGTTCCAAAATTGAGCTAGGCCACTCAAGACAGGCTCTTCCACTGTGGTGCGCAATAAGTCTAGGATCTGCCCATAACTACTTGAGAACTCTGATCGAGCTTTAAGAGTCATCTGTTGAGTAATGTCTTTCACATGCCTCAGATCACTGCCATTAACTGTAATCTTCATATTCCTCTTGAGGTCAATTGCATTGCTTGTGTTTTGCCCATGACACATTTCTTCCATTCTTTGCTATTGATGAGTACTAATCTTTTCACTTTACCAAGCAAACTCTCCCTACAGAATTAAAAAAGAGAAAAGAGTGTAAGCATGCCAGAAAAGGAATGGTGCATCCTAAGGGTACCTCTTATCGAGGTAACTCTAAGGAATGTATCCTAACAGCCTACATGGAGCAACCCTTAGAGGGTTGTAAACCCAAAGGATGATGCATGATATACAAATACAATTTTTTGCTAAAAGGGTTATGACAATGCAAGATGAGATATCCTTTTTTTTTTTAATTTGAATGACATGAGAATGCTATATATATATATATATATATATATATATATATATATATATATATATATATATATATATATATATATATATATATATTATGCTATGAAAATGTAAGTCATGAGTAAAAAAAAAGGTTATGAGCCATGGCTTACATTTTCATAGCATAAAAAAATATATATATATATATATATATATATATATATATATATATATATATATATATATATATATATATATATATATATATATATATATATATATATATATATATATATATATATCTTGCATTCTCATGTCATTCACTGCATTAAAAAAAAAGGATATCTCATCTTGCATTGTCATAACCCTTTTAGCAAAAAATTATATTTGCATATCATGCATCATCCTTTGGGTTTACAACCCTCTAAGGGTTGCTCCATGTAGGCTGTTAGGATAAATTCCCTAGAGTTACCTCGATAAGAGGTACCCTTAGGATGCACCATTCCTTTTCTGGCATGCTTACACTCTTTTCTCTTTTTTAATTCTGTAAGGTGAGTTTGCTTGGTAAAGTGAAAAGATTGGTACTCATCAATAGCAAAGAATGGAAGAAATGTGTCATGGGCAAAACACAAGCAATGCAATTGACCTCAAGAGGAATATGAAGATTACAGTTAATGGCAGTGATCTGAGGCATGTGAAAGACATTACTCAACAGATGACTCTTAAAGCTCGATCAGAGTTCTCAAGTAGTTATGGGCAGATCCTAGACTTATTGCGCACCACAGTGGAAGAGCCTGTCTTGAGTGGCCTAGCTCAATTTTGGAACCATTCTCTGAAATGTTTTGAGTTGCCTAACCTAGATATTGCACCGACCATTGAAGAGTACGCTATCATGTTAAGACTCCCAATAAGCAAGCACTCAAATGTTTATCTTTATGGAGGGTATTATGTATCAGTAGGGAAGATAGCAGAACTGATAAGGGCTCAAACAAATCAATTGGGCATGGAAAAAAGAGGAGGAACAGAAGGCTTGAAGAAAAGCTACCTCGAAGCACATCTTCAGTATCTAGCACAATAAGGAAAGTGGGATTTCTTCAACAAAACACTGGCCTTAACCATCTTTGGGTTAGTGTTATTCTCATTTACCTCAGATATGGTGATCAAGCTGCAATGGATGTATTCTTCAAGTTTGAGAAGTATAAAGCAAATCCAGTCCCTGCTATTCTTGTTGATACTTTATTGACAATAGAAATCTGTCATTAAAAGGATGGTGGAAAGATTCGATGCTGTACACATATATTGTACGTTTGGATCATGACGCATATGGATGTACAGAATCGCCTGGGACTCCTACCTGACCCGTTAAGGAATTTTGGCCGCATACCAGTGAAGCAACAAAAAGCTTATGAATGGAAGAATGAGTTCGTGAGGATGGGGCCAGATTCTTTTAAATGGGTATGCCCGTGGTATCATGGAGAAGAGATAATTTTCAGCTATGGTGACTCTCCTAATGTTCCTTTGATGAGCCCTAGAGGTGGTGTATCATATGTGCCAATCCTTGTGCTTAGACAACTCCGATGGACTCAATATGTGCCCAACGAAAAGCAACTTGAAGGATTCAGCTTCTTATACTAGCAAGATGGAAGCACTACTAAGCGAGAAAAAGATATTAGAGATGCTTGGAAGAATATTCATATGGCAGGACCAAAGGAATTAGGGAAGCATGTGGTGGTCCGTACCCCTGAATACTTGCAATGGAGAGAGGTAAGAATGGTACAAAATAGTATCCCTCAGACAGTTTCAGATGATAAAGGTTATCCTCAAATCATACCTCAAATGGCCACCGAGATGGAAAGACTGAAAGCACAAATGAAAGTCTTGGAACAAGGAAAGGAAGCCGCTGAGCTAAAAGTAGTCATCCGCCAGAGTCGATGCCACAAGCTAGGTGATGAAGTTGAATATTTAAAAGATACATGTGCAGATATGGCTGAAACCCCAAGCCGAGTAAAAAGAGCAAAGAAAGGAAAGGAGATAGAATTTGAAAAGACCACAACAGAAGTTCGTGAATTACGAGCAAAGATAAGCGCTCAGGAAGAGACAATGGCGTTGGTTTTGCAAGAGAAAGGAAAGTTGGAGGCGAATGCTAGCGTACAAGATCGTAGAATGCAAGCCATACAAGAAGCTCTGACTGAAGCAAAGTGCCGCTCTGACCAAGGACGAGCATTAGCTACCAAATATCACGATGCACTTGTGGAAGCAAACCGAAAGAATGAGCATTTGAAGCTGAAAATTCAAGAGTTGGGGTGAGACCATGAGCAGTGGAGACTCGAAGCCCAAAGACTAGTGAGGCAAAAAGAAAAATTGGCAGAAGTGTGGCAATCAGTAGCACAAGATCAAAGGGCTGAAAAAGAAGAATGGAAGAAGAAATATGAGAACATGTCCGACAAATGCACTGCAATATCTTGTCAGGTAACCGGTTGATCATTTTGAAGAGGCAGACCTTCAGATTCGACTGAATCCATTGTTACGGCTACCACAAAAAATAGCCGAGTTCATGAAGTATTGTCGAGGTCTTCCTAAAGGTCTTAGGAAGAAACAAATAAAGTTGTTAATGTAATGTTGTTTATGTTACCTTTTGAGGAGTCTGAGACCTTGTACTGATTGAAATTTGAAATGAATATGAATGACCAATTGCAGTGTTTTGTTCCAAACATTGTTTTTACTGTTTTTCACCTGGACATTATTCATTGAGGGGTGAATGCCCTCTTGAATAGGTTGTCAATCGTGCTCTCGACCTGAGACAATTCGTCCTTCAGCGAAAGTACAGAAAGCCTAGTATTCAGTGAAAGAATAATTGCATTACCTGTGAATATCCAAGAAGATAGCACCCATTGAGGAGAGAATACTCCATTGGGATCGCTGTAAACCATATTCTTGCCTAAGGGATGATGAACCCGAAGTGCAGAATTTGGGACCCTGCATTGCTATTGAATGTCCGTACAAATCTTTCCACAATTACCAAGCATCCTCACAATAGCGCTAACTTTTTCTTTTTCTTTATTTAATGTTGTTTTGTTTTCATAAATCAATTTGATTCAGGAAAAATTGCGCTACCTAGGAAAGAAGATACCAATCAAACTCGAGTTCACAATACCAGATCTCGGACCAGAATGGCTGCTAATAATCCTGAGGCAGGGAGAAACTTGAGCAGAGAAGTCGATGAAATGACAGGGAGGATAAATTAGATGTCAGAGGCCTAAATAAGGTTAGAAGCAATACTGTAAGATGTGAGGGAGTCTCTTTACTTAATTAGTGGAAATAGATATACAAATGGGGTTGAAGCATATGTAAATGTGCCATCAATGACTGCCCCGGCATTCCCGACTATAACCTCAGGCATCACTATGGGGATCCATGAACAACCACCTCAAACGACATCGATTGTCATGCCTATTGGGAAGGGGTATCACACTTTGGAAGGTGCTCATAATGAAGTTCCTGGTTATGCTGGCCCTACCTGGGAACAACCTCATGTGTCCATTACAGGGCAAGCAACAATACCCCACTCTAGGAATAGCCACGTCATGACCGAGAATGACAAGATGAAGGAAGAGTGGATGGAGAAAATGGAGGAACAGATCAAGGCAATCAAGGGCCCCAGTGCTTATGGACCTCTGAGAATAGAAGAACTGTGTCCTACCACAGATGTCGTAATCCCTAAAGACTTCAAGATTCCTGATTTTGCCAAGTACGATGGAAGTGGCAACCATCGATTTCATTTGATCAGTTATGGAACCAAGATGGCTGTTTAGTCCAGGGATGATAAGTTCCTCATTAGTTTTTTTCACGAGAGTCTTACAGGTCCTGCTTTAGAGTGGTATCTTCAATTAAACCACTCTAAGATTTCTCGTTGGACGGAATTGGCTGACCTATTCATGGACCAATACAAATTTAATCTAGACGCAACTCCGACCCACGAACAATTGAGCTCGATGCAGAAAGGAAATGATGAACCTTTCAGATAATATGCACAGAGGTGGAGAGCCTTGGCAGCTCAAGTTCAGCCCCCATTAACACTATCTGAGATGTGTTCATATTTCCTGGGAACCTTGGGAAATCCTTTTATTGGGGCAATGGTCGGGGCAGCCTATAAGGATTTTGCAGACTTGATAATAGCGGAAGAAAGGATAGAGATTTTGGCTAAAGCTGGGAAGTTGTCGGTGAGCAATACAGAGAATATTGTTTTTAAGAAGGGATTCCAGCCGAAAAAGAAGGAGCCCGAGGTGAATTATGTCCAACACCAGCAGACCTTCAAACCTCGATATTCCCCACAAAACTCAAGCCGCCAACTACCATATAACCTTAACCCTCACCTTCCATACCAAACACCTACACTTTCTTATTACCCGCCCCACCATGTTATGCCTACCACAAACATCACCCCAACTTCGCAATTCCAAATCAATAATGGTCCCACACCACAACCATATATGCCAACTCGCCTAACCTATACCCGATACCCACCTGCACCTCCACAAACCTACCCAAATCACCCACAACCTCGGCCAAACTTCCAAAATCAAGGTCGCTTTCGTCCTCAAAACCTACCCCCTTTCCCAAGACTGTCCATTTCAAATGCGGACCTATTCCAAAGGTTGTTCGATACCCACCTCATTTTGGGAAATCCTATACGTCCCTTAGAACCACCGTTCCCAGCGTGGTATAACCCGAATTTGACTTGCAAATACCACATGGATATCCCAGGACAATCAATTGAGGATTGTGAGGCTTTCAAGACTGCAGTAAGGAAGCTTATTGCTTATGGGAATCTTGACATTCAAGAAGAGGCTGGACCCAGTATCGTCAACAACCCAATCCCTAATCATGGTGGAAGGAATGAGGCAAATGCCGTGGAGATGGAAGGACCTCCAATAAAAGAAATCATGAGCCTGCATACGCCGATGATTCAATTATTTGAGGGACTGAAGATAGCAGGTTATGTTATCACTGCACCAGCTTCATCGGTGAAAGAAGAGGAGATGCATGATGAAGAGTCCAGGTGCGTTTACCATTGTGGGGAAACAGGACACGATATCGAGAACTGCTGGAACTTTAAGGATCGAGTCCAGAGATTGCTCACATTAGGAGTAATACAAGCAAGACCAGGGGTAACTTCCTCTGAAGAGGTCAATGTGATTGAACAATTTGTACTTAAGGTGCCACCTCTCAGCCAAGCTTCGGCGCCAAGAAAAGTAGTATCGACAGTCAAGAAGCCAACACCATTTGCTTGTAATGACACCCGCACAGTGCCCTAGAGCTATGAAACAATGGTAGAGATAAAGGGAGTCCGGGAAGGGACTTCGAATGCTCGAGTTGCAGAAGTACATCAGGAGGGAGACCCAATGACTAACATAGTCGGGGTAGGAGGAATTACAAGGAGTGGGCGATGCTATAGCCCAGGAGAAATAGAAAATGGGAAAATTGTCAAAGAAATAAGTAGGGAAGAAACTTCAAAAGAAGAGTTGAAGAGGAAGGAAGAGGAAGAAGAGTTATTGAAGATAATGAAGCAAAGCGAATATGATGTGGCAGAATAGTTGAAAAAGACTCCAGCCCGAATATCTCTTTTGTCACTCGTCTTGACATCTGAGATACACCGGAAGGCATTACTGAGAATTCTGAATGAAGCTTACGTCAAGTCTGATGTTACCCCCGAAAGTGTCGTCAATATGGTGGACTTGGCGAAACGTGTCAACATGATCACTTTTACTGAGGAAGAGATCATTTCTCGATCTGAGAGAAATTCACGGGCTTTGCATATAACCCTCAAATGCAAAGGGTATATAGTTGCAAAGGTTTTGATAGACGGGGGGTCTACACTGAACATCCTACCTATGTCGACTCTGACTTCATTATCAATAAGTAAGGATGAATTGTCACCCCGAGAAATGGTGGTACGGGCCTTTAATGGAAATAAGAGAGGCATCTTGGGAGAGATTATGTTACCGCTGGAGATTGGTCCAAGTAACTTTCAAGTGTTATTCCAAGTTATGAACATTGAGCCTGGTTACACAATGCTCTTGGGGAGACCATGGATCCATGTTGCTGGTGCTGTTCCCTCTACCCTGCATCAGAGTGTTAAATACATTGAAAATGGGTCAGTCATTACCATACATGGATAGGAAGAGATTATGTTGTTAAAACCAGTTTCAGTGCCATATGTGGAGAGTGCAGAGAAAGATGAAGAGAACTTGTGGCATAGTTTTGAAATAGTTGAGACTGGAGTTGGTAAGGATGAATCTCCGACACAAAGTGTGGATCAGGTGGTGGCCCAAATTATGGCAAGTAGTGGATATGAAGAAGGAAAAGGCTTGGGCTCACAATTGCAAGGTACTCGGTCGCCGGTGTCCTTCTAGGAAAAATGGGACAAGTTCGGGTTAGGGTATGAAGCATCCCTGGAAGAAAGAACAAGGAACATGACCCTCGAAAAGAGAAATGACAATGGCAAGATGAAGCATATTCCCCACCTGAGGGAAACATTCCCAGCACCAGCCGAGGTAATCATGTCTGGAGAAGTCATTCGCTCCCAATGTCGTCCCACTGTTAACGCGTTGCATGAAGAAGGCCCAGAAGAGAACAAGGCAATCCGTCCCTCTGCTGATGAGGAGCCACTGAAGAACTGGCAGTCTGAACCAATGATTGATGTGATTGTTTCCAAGTAATTGTCTGGTCATATTGTACCAAGCTGATATTTAAAATTGGCTGTGTTTTGAGCTTATGTTTGTGCTGTTTGAGACATTAACATAATGAATTTGCATGATTATTCAACATTTCTCCTCGTTACACTTTGACTTGTCTATTTGCATTTATCAGTTTTCATTTTTGTATAATATTTTGTTCTTCCTCCATCATTCCTACTCTATTTTGCTTTTCCAACTCCACACAAATTACTTTCCAAGGATTTGAGTCTCATAGAAGGTTCGCCTCATGAAAAGGACCTTGAAAACTCATCAATTGATTCCCGTGCGATGTTTGAGGAAGAAGACCCTGGATCTGATGAGGAGGGAGAAGTTATTGAAAATTTTGAAAAATTACTGGAATATTCAGAGAAGGGATTTGACTTGAATGGCGACGAAGCAGAGGTGATTAACATGGGGACAGAGGAAGAGAAAAAGGAGTTGAAAATGGTGAAAAATCCTGAATGTGAAGATATGATTGCACTCTTCAAAGAATATATGGATGTCTTTGTTTGGTCTTATCGGGATATGCCTGGATTAGATCCGGAGATAGCATCTCATAAAATCCCACTACATCCAGATATTGAGGCAAAGAAGCAGAAGTTAAGGAGGATGCATCCTAATATGTCCCTGAAGATTAAGGAAGAGGTGACTAAGCAGCTAGAAGCAGGATTCGTAGAAGTGTCAAGGCACCCAGAGTGGGTAGCCAATATTGTGCCTGTGCCTAAGAAGGATGGAAAAGTCCGAATATGTGTGGACTACAGGGATCTGAATAAGGCTAGTCCGAAGGATAATTTCTCACTCCCTCATATCGATGTTTTGGTTGATAACACTGCTAAGAATCACAGGTTTTCATTCATGAACGGATACTCAGGGTACAATCAAATCCCCATGGATGTCAATGACAAAGAAAAAATCACTTTCATCACTCCTTGGGAGACATTTTGCTACACAGTGATGCCGTTTGGATTAAAGAATGCTGGGGCTACTTACCAACGCGCTATGGTTGCATTGTTCCATGACATGATGCACAAGGAAATTGAGGTATACGTGGATGATATAGTTGCCAAGTCTAGAGAAGGAGAAAGTCATGTGGCAGTTTTGCGTAAGCTGTTTGAAAGACTCAGAAAGTACAAGCTGAGGTTGAACCTTACTAAATGTGTTTTTGGAGCATCCACTAGAAAGCTACTCGGATTCATTGTTAGTAGAGAAGGAATAAAGGTGGATCCGGATAAAGTAAAAGCAATACAGGAGATGCCTGCTCCTAAGACAGAGCGTGAAGTGAGAAGTTTCCTCGGGAGACTTAACTACATTGCTAGATTCATTGCCAACTTGACCAGTACTTGTGAGACTATATTCAAGCTGCTGAAGAAACACCTGCAAGGAAAATGGGATGAGGAATGTCAAGGAGCTTTTGACAAGATAAAGACTTATCTAGTGAACCCTCCTGTTTTGGTACCACCTACATCTGGTCGGCCTCTAATATTATACTTAACCGTACTGCCAACCTCAATGGGAGCAATGTTGGGGCAGCATGATGAATCAGAGAAAAGGGAGCAGACAATTTATTATCTGAGTAAGAAGTTCAATGACTGTGAAACCCGTTACATGGCTATTGAAAAGACTTCTTGTGCTCTAGTATGGACCTCAAAACGGTTAAGGCAATACATGTTGTATCACACCACTTGGTTGATCTCCCGAATGGACCCCCTGAAGTATATATTTGAAAGCCTTCATGTTTCATTAAGGGTTTCAAAATGGCAGGTGATACTATCAGAATTCGACATCAAGTACATAACTCGAAAATCCGTCAAAGGAAGTGCAATTGCTGATCATTTAGCTGAAAACCCTCTTGAAGGTGGACAATTAGTAACATCCGAGTTCCCTGATGGAGAGATTTTGACAGTAGAAGGAGAAGAAGAAGGTGAGGATGAGTCCATTTGGAAGACGTATTTTGATGGAGCAGTCAACATGCATGGTAGTGGCATAGGAGCCGTGGTTGTTTCACCAACTGGAAAGCAATATCCAGTCGCTATCAAGCTCGATTTTGAATGCACCAATAATGTTGCAGAATATGAGGCCTGTGCTGATGGTTTACAAGCTGCAATTGACTTGGAGATCAAACAGCTAAAGGTATTTGGAGATTTAGCACTTATCATTTATCAGGTGAACGACGAATGGCAAACCAAAGATTCGAAGTTGGTGCCTTATCAAAAGTATTTGACCCAGCTGATCGAGAAGTTTGAGGAAGTGACTTTCTCCCATTTGACTCGAGACAAGAATCAGTTTGCAGATGCTTTGGCCACTTTGGCTGTAATGACCAAATTGGATGTTCACAATAACGTTCAACCTATCCAAGTAAAGATGCACAGTGAGCCTGCGTATTGTGCTAATGTGGAAGATGAGCCAGACGGTAAACCTTGGTATCATGATATCAAGCAGTATATTCAACATAGAGAATACCCAACTGGGGCAACTGAGGTAAACAAGAAGACTATCCGTCGGCTGGCAATGGTCTTTTTCTTGAATGGAGAGGTTTTGTACAAGAGAAGTCATGATGACACTTTGCTTAGATGCGTGGATGCTCGTGAAGCTCGCATAATCATGTCTGAAGTCCATGAAGGGATTTGTGGAACTCATGCTAATGGTTATATGATGGCACGAAAAATTCTCAGAAATAGCTATTATTGGTCCTCCATGGAAACAGACTGCATAAAATATGTACGAAAGTGTCAAAAGTGCCAAATATATGCAGATTGAGTAAATGCACCTTCATTTCCCTTGTACAATTTGGTATCTCCATGGCCTTTCTCAATGTGGGGAATAGATGTCATTGGACCCATTAATCCTAAAGCTTCCAATGGTCATCGCTTCATTTTAGTGGCGATTGACTATTTCACTAAGTGGGTAGAAGCTTCCTCATATGCCAATATCACTCAAAAAGTGTTTTTGAAATTCCTTAAAAGGGATATTGTCTGCAGATATGGAATTCCAAAAAGGATAATAACAGATAATGCCACCAATCTCAACGGTGCTGAGATTCGAAAGTTTTGTGAGAGTTTCAAAGTCAAGCATCATAATTCAGCTCCTTACAGGTTCCAGATAAATGGTGTAGTTGAAGTAGCAAATAAGAATGTCAAGAAAATTATTGTCAATATGGTGGTGAATTACAAAGACTGGCATGAAATATTACCCTATACTTTGCACGCATATCGTACCAATATACGATCAAGTACTGGGACAACGCCTTTCTCTTTGGTATATGGATAGAGGCTGTCTCTCCCATAGAAATTGAGATTCCTTCTCTAAGGGTTTTGATGGAGGCAGAGTTGGAAGAATCCGAATGGATAAAGACTCGACATGAACAGTTAAATATGATAGAAGAAAAAAGACTGACAACTATTTGCCATGGACAATTATATCAAAGCAGAATGACCAGAGCCTTTAACAAGAAAGTTCGTCCCAGAAATTTTTGTTCAGGAGATTTGGAAAGTTTTTAAAAAAACAAAAATCTTGTTACCATTTTATTCTCAAAAATGTTACCAACTAAAATTATTTTTGCATGGACAAGAATCTGATTGGCCTCAATTCACATTGATGTCCTGCTCTAGCTTTTCAAGAGAAGATATTGTCTACTTTGAAGACCAATTCCAATAATTATCTAGCTCATATTGTATTCTTTTTAACAAATTTTAATTATACATGCTAACTTTATACAATCTAAAGTAAATTAGACGACAAACATCTGCTTGAATTATAGAAATAATTCACATCAATAATAATTGCATCTTTGTAATTGTCATTATAAAATGGTAAAGTAAAACTAAGTGCATGCTCCTTCTATGCCATTCAACAAATTACAAACAATATACTATAGAGCACTAATTGAAATTGACTATTATTACTCAAAAACCATATATGGTAGGTTCAGAAACATAGTGATCATAGAGACTACTTGTTGAAATTTTTAGAAAAAAATAAAAGACATCAAAATCACAAAGGGTCAAAGGGATAACCAATCTTGTCTTATATCCTGGTATACAATCAAAATAGAAAGAAAATCACAGTTTAAATCAAAGTGATTGAATGATATCAAAAGATGGGTCTCAAGATAAATTACCTGTAATTCAGTGCAAGATACAACGTTTTTCCCCTTAGTTATTGAAGTTCATCATCATTATACCAAAGTGGATTTCCAAAAAGTGCTCGGAAGCATATCAAGGTACATATCAAAAGTAATATAGTGTTGCTGAAAGAAGCATCACAAGTGCTAGAAAAAACCAAATCTTCAAAATAAATTGCATCAAGAAAGCACATGAAAGGAACTTAACAGAGATAGTAAATTACTGACTTGAAATGAATCTTTAAATTTATCTAATGCTAGCTACTCTGATTTTTAACTAAAAGAGGAGGGTAACAAATGTAAGATTGGGGCCAAAGAGATGAAATATCACCAAAAACATAACAAAAACAAAATTCCAATTCTAGTTGATATAGATATTATTTCTTACAGTCAGTTGAAGTCTAAGAAGTAAACCAATGAGCATATTTGAAAAAAATAGCTTGAAAATCATACATTTCAAAGTAGCGCCTTAACTTTTGGACATTAACTTCAACCCCAACATCATCACTAATCAGGCGTGGATTCCACATGATAAGGGGCCTTGGCTGCCAATATATGAATAGTTGGATATATATATATATATATATAAAATTCCCCAGGCAATTCTACTTCCCATGGGCAGATTGTTGATGATAATCAGGTGATTGACCCAATCAGGAATGTACAAGTTTAGATTGTCATTCAAAAATGCTAAAAATATAGTGCATGCTTCAGAGTGATGAAAAGCAGCAGAAAATGAGTTGCCCTTCGCACAACACACACAAAGAAGAAAAAAGTTAAATAAAGAATGAACCACTCCACAGTAAACACTATCAGAAGAGGTACTTAAAAGAAACACTGAAAATTATTAATAGTTTGTGCAACAACTTGAAATGAAGACACGAAAGAATAATCTCATGGGAGAATTATGCAAAAAGGCCAATAACAATTTTTTTTTTACCAAGGACCATTTAAATGACTAAAAAGGCCAATAGCAAAGTTTTCCATTTTAGAGCAAAGTATAAATGTCAAGACCTCCGTGAAACCAATCATTGCAACCTGAAAACAAGTTTAGGAATAAAGGATTCAGATAACTAGCCACTTTAAATAATTAACAATAAAATGCATTGAGAATATACTCTGCTTAGACATTTAATTCTATTACATTGATTTTAACAAAGATAATAAAATGACAGGCATGTTTAAAAAAACCAAAGCATGAAACAGTAACGTGCTTCAAACCAAAGGAGTCAAATCATCTATTATTTTGTTTTATACCTAATTTCTGATAAGATCATTGAGCTCATTCAAAGGAAGTAGTGCCAAGGAAGCAGCCAATCTCTTTGAACCCTTATTATCTACTATTGCTTTATCCTTAACAGCATTGAATCCATAAGAAATTGCAACATCCTATCGATAGAAGCACAAAAATAAACCCAAAACATAAGACATGCCTTGTCAGCAAAATATACATATGATAAATTTAATATGCTTTCAGAAAGAAACAGTATAATGATAGAGTCTATCATCGATAATACCCCCATAACATCACATGGTTGAAGAACATCACTTCTGGTAGAAGGTACAAATACAATAATGTTACACTAGTTATTGCAGACGCAGACTATTTGGATGCAATTGCATCTGATTTAAGAGCTTCGTGGCCTGAAGAAAAGGAGAAGGTTATGAAACAAGAACGACAAGTTAGACATTCATGTCATTACACAAGCAATAATTACATGATAACCTGAATAACTCAACCAAAGGTTATTAAACATTGTTATCAAGAGATATTAACATGTCAAGTGAAGGTTTCTTGGTAGGAACTAGGAAGGAAGAATTTTTCAACAATGCATAAATAAAAGAAAGGGAAAAGTCTAGAAAACCCCCTTCAACTTTGTACAATGTGCACTTTAGTCTTGTAACTTTCAAAACATGCATTAAAGTCCCGCAACTTTCAAATTTGTGCATTTTAGTCCAAAATTGTGACTTTTGTCAACTTTTAGACGGAATTCATCATGTGAGAGGCATGTGACCTTCAAATATAAGTGCATTTTTTTTACATCACATGCCTTTCATGTGATGAATTCCATCAAAAAGTTGATGGAAGTCATGATTTTGGACTAAAATGCACAAATTTAAAAGTTGCAGGACCTTGATGCACATTTTGAAAGTTACAGGACTAAATTGTCCATCATGCAAAGTTTGAAGTGTTTTTTTTGGACTTTTTCCTAAAAGAAAATATGCTACACTCAGCAATATATACAAATCTTCAAAATAAAGTATCTCAATTGTTCCAATACAGATATAGGATCTTAGTCCTCAAGATGAATTAACATGGCATAAAATTTCAAATATTTAATTATAATCTGGAAACAGCAGGTCAAGTCAGTCTCCATTTTCATTTATAGAAATATTACTGTCTCATATGAAAAAAGGATTAAACTAACATAAAATGCGATGCTCTAGCAGCCACTACTTTGCAACAACAAAAACAACAAAATCCTTTTCCCACTAAGTAGGGCCGGTTACATGGAAGAAATGACGCTATTGTGTTATGTCAAAAACAGTATTTTTGGAAGGGCCATTCAGATAACCACTGCTTTGTGCAATACCGAAAAAATAATGATCTAGAAGAAACTAGTTAAGAAAAAAAAATGATGCATCAGAGATATCCATGTGTACATAAAAGAAAGTTAGTTTCCTATGGACAATTTTTGTCATAAGAAAATTTTTTCCCAGATCGAGTCTTCAAGTCTAATTATATAAGATGTTTGAAAGTACTTTAACAATTTATTTTCTATTTGCAAGCAGAAGAACCATCTAAGATGATTTACTAGATGTCAACCTGAATTGCCAACTATTTTGAGACTTGAGAGCACTCTTACTCAAAGGAACCCAAATTAAAAGTAATCCAGGATCATCATTCATCACAAAAAAGACCCACATAATTAACAACTAGAAGCACCACAAGTAATTTTGACACGAGATAATAAAAATGTTAGTTGAGTTCCATAGAGTTATAAATAGCCAATTACCATTGTAGAAATTACCTTCAAGAAAAGGTGTAATCTTTAGAAATATTCATGCAAGTAACTTAGAAAATTTGTCTTTTTTTCCTGTAAGTGATATTGTTAACTTAATACATTCATATATTAAAAATTTGACTATAATTAATGTAGAAATACTTCCTTTTTTATTGAATTAAATCTCTCAACAGAGAGGTACAGCATAAATAGGAAAAATAACGGGAGACTGAATCCTTAATCATAGGAAACTGAATCCCATAAAAACAGAAAGGAGACAAAATAGAAAGGTAAATCCCATGACATCGGGATTGACTAATCCTTTCCTCAATCCTAGGATTCTATCTTCCTAATTTATTCAAAATAATAAATCTTACCAATCCTGATTTATCTACACTCCCCCTCAAGTTGGTGCAAAGATGTCTATCATGCCCAACTTGGTAACTTGATGTTCAAAAGGTTGTCTTAACAAACCCTTGGTTAAAACATCAACTATCTGCTGATTGCTTGGGACGAATGGAGTGCAAATTATTCCTTCCTCAAGCTTCTCCTTGATAAAATGTTTGTCAATCTCAACATGTTTGGTCAGGTCATGTAAGACTGGATTATGAGCAATGCTTATCGCAGACCTTGTTATCACAATACAGCTGTAGGGGAAAAATTATTGGTCTTTCAAGTTCTTCTAGTATTTTCTTGACCACAGAATCTCACACACTCCTTGAGCCATTGATCGAAACTCGGCTTCAGACTACTTCTAGCAACAACGTTTTGCTTTTTACTCCTCCATGTGACTAGATTACCCCATAGGAAAGTGCAGTATCCGGAGGTTGATCTCCTATTCGTAATAGACCCAGCCCAATCAGCATCAGTATACACTTCAATTCCTCTTTTCTCATATTTTCCGAAGAAGAGACCTTTTCCTGGTGTACCCTTTAGATACCTAAGAATTCTGTAAACAACTTCAAGGTGTTCTTCGTATGGAGAATGCATGAATTGGCTCACCATGTTGACAGCGAAGGCAATGTCAAGACGAGTATGAGACAAATAGATAAGTTTCCCTACTAACCTTTGGTACCTGCCTTGATCAACTGGAACACCTTCTTTGACATCTCCAAGTTTAGTCTTGGTTTCTATAGGAGTATCTGAGGGTTTGCAACCACTCATTCCAGTTTCTCTCAAGAGATCTAAGATATATTTCCACTGTGAAACTACTATGCCCTTCTTTGACCTTGCCACCTCCATTCCAAGAAAGTACCGAAGCTGACCAAGGTCTTTAACTTCAAATTCCTTGGCTAGGCTTTGCTTCAATATATTCATCTCAGTTACATCATCTCCTGTCAGTATTATGTCATCTACATAGACAATTAAAAGTGAAATTTTGCCTTTCGTAGATTTCTTCATGAAGAGTGTGTGATCAGATTGGCCTTGATTATATCCCGGCCCTTTACAAACCTTGTGAGTCTTTCAAACCATGCTCTCGGGGACTGTTTGAGACCATATAAGGATTTTTTTAGCTCGCACACCTTATTCCCGAATTTTCCAAAGCAAACCGGGTGGAGGTTCCATGTATACTTCTTCCTCTAGGTCTCCATTCAGGAATGCATTTTTTACATCCAGTTGAATTAATGGCAGTCAAGGTTGGTAGCAACCGAAAGGAGGACTCGAACTGTGTTCAACTTTGCCATTGGAGAAAAAGTTTCATAATAGTCCACTCCATATGTTTGTGTAAAGCCTTTAGCTACAAGGCGTGCCTTGTATCTTTCTAGTGAGCCATCCGAGTTATATTTCAGGGTAAATACCCATTTACAACCAACAATTGTCTTCCCATTTGGTAGATCCACTTTCTCCCAAGTAGCATTCTTCTCTAGGGCTCTCATCTCCTCAAAGACAGCTTCCCTCCATTCAGAAACATTTAGAGCTTCCCTGAATATTGTTAGGAATAATGACACTAGAGACTTGTGAGATAAAGGCATAATATGAGGCTAAAACATTTTTGTAAGACACAAAGTTTGACAAGGGGTGTTTTGTGCAAGACCTAACACCTTTCCTAAGAGCAATGGGAAGATCATCATGGTTAGAATTTGCTGGAAGGTTACCTGAGGAATTATTGTCAGGTTCTCTTGGAGGATCATTATGAGTTTCATGATCTACCCTCGATTAGATTCTTGGTGGTGCTGCTGGATAATGGCCTTTTCCCTCTTTTCCCTGATGTTCTTTTGTATATACAAGACCTTTGTGCCATTTCACCCACTGCTCTGTTGAATCAGAATTTGTTGTTTGGGATGGCATCACTGTGGTCTGCATTTGTGTAGAATCAGTAGGATTATTTGGTTCATTTGTTTCCACATAGTTTTCCAAAGATGTGTTCGGAAAGTTAAGGCATAAATCAAAAGTATCTAGGAAACTATCTTCACTACCGTGCTCCCCCTGAAGATGGAATCCAATATAATATGAGGTTCCTTCAAAAAAGGTGACATCCATAGACATATACAGTATTTTTGAGACTGGATCAAAACATTTATATCCTCTCTGATTTGAGGGATATCCCACAAAAATGCATTTATGTGCTTTGGGGTTAAGTTTTGAACGTTTGATATCATGATTATGAACAAAGGCTACACTTCCAAAAATCTTTAAGGGAATGTCAGTTATGAGCCGAGAAGAGGGAAAACAGTTAGTGAACATTTGCAAGGGAGTTTTAAAGCCCAAAATTCTAGTGGGTAATCTATTTATCAAATAGGTAGCAGTTAAGATAGCCTCTCCCCAAAGATACTTAGGGACCTTGGTTTGGAAACTTAGAGCCCTAGGAACTTCAAGAAGATGTTTATTCTTTCTTTCAGCAACCCCATTCTGCTGAGGAGTGTTGGGACAAGAATTTTGATGTACAATGCCCTTTTCAGCAAAAAAAGTACCAAGAATTTTGTTAAAGAATTCCTTGCCATTATCACTACGAAATATTTTAATCTGAGTTTGAAATTGTGTTAGGACCATTTGATAAAAGTTTTTGAACACAAGTGCAGCATCAAATTTTTCCCTTAAAAGAAACACCCAAGTGACCCTAGTATGGTCATCAATAAAGGTGAGAAACCAGCATTTTCCAGAAATAGTTGTGACTCTTGAGGGACTCCAAACATCACTATGTATCATAGTAAAAGGTTCAGATTGTTTATATGGTTGTGGGGGAAAGACAGCACGGTGATGTTTAGCCAATTCACAATATTCGCATTTAAAAGACAACTGACTTTTATTTATAAATAACTTAGGAAACAAATGTCTCAAATACTGAACATTAGGATGTCCTAACCGGTAATGCCATAACATAACATTTTTATTAAGAACAGAGACAGAATTGAAACATGCCCTATTTGGTCTTGCCTTCAGAAAAGATGGTTGTTGAGAAGGTAGAGACCATTATCTTGCCTAGCACCCTCAATCATCTTCCCCGAGGATAAATCCTGAAATTCACAATGAGAAGACCAAACATTAATTCGGCAATTATGATCAAGGGTTAGTTTACTAACAGACACAAGATTATACGATAAATTAGGAACACGTAGGACATCCTTTAGGCTTAAAGATGGTGAAATGGTCACAGTTCCTTTCCCGGCAACAGTAGCTAAGGAACCATCTGCAAGTTTAACCTTTTGATTTCCTGCACACGGTGTATATGAGGAGAAGTATTGTGACACACTAGTCATATGATCAGTGGCACCTGAATCTAATATCCAGGGGCCATTAGACCTTGTACATGCAACGGTAGCAATAAAATGATTATCTGACTGAGCTTGAGCTATAGAACAAGATGGGTTAGAATTTTCTACAGAGTGAGATTGGAAGAGTTTGTGCGGGTGCTCTATTTGTTTCTTTGTGAAGGGAAGAGATTCTGAGGAAGATTGCTGCCCTGGGTCCGTGTTGCTTGCTTGGAATGCATGTGGATCTCCTCCGAACCTGTTATCATTGCCTGGTTTCTTCTTTGAGGTTGGCTTTCCATGCAATTTCCAACATGTTTCCCGTGTGTGCCATGGCCGTTTACAATGGTCACACCAAGGTCTCTGTTTTCCTCCTCGTTTATCTCCTTCTGAGTCTCCACCCCGGGCTACAAGTGCTGATCCTTCATGAGCATGGTTCAGCATCACTTGCCTCCTTGCCTCCTCTCTACGTACTTCTGAAAAAACTTCTCTGATAGATGGTAGAGGCTTTCGTCCTAAGATACGTCCTCGAACTTCATCCAGTTCTTTATTCAGCCTTGCCAAGAAGACAAATATTCGTCCTCTTTCCACCTTTTTCCTGTATCGTGCACTATCACTGCTGCTTTCCCATTCTTCTTCCTCAAACATATCCAGCTCCTGCCACACAGTCATCATCTCATTGTAATATACTGTGACTTCCCGTTCTCCTTGCTGTATCTTCCACATCCGGGTGGTCAATTCAAACAGTTGTGAGTGATTATCCAAGTCAGAGTATGTTTCCCTCACAGCCTCCCATACATCACGAGCTGTTGGTAAGAACATGAAGGGCTTACCAATCACCGGGTCCATAGAGTTGATTAACCATGCCGTAATCATAGAGTTTTCTGAGCGCCACTGCCGGTATGTTGGATCGCCGGTGCCTGGGGCTATCACTTCTCCATTTAAATACCCAAGCTTTCCCTTGCCGTCAATCATCAACTGCACGGATTTGGACCACTCAAGATAATTCTTTCCATTCAATTTATGAATGGTAATTTGAAGGGAGTGGTCACTTGCGGAGATGGGTGCGGACTGGAGTTCCCGTGTGGGCTGCTGGTTGCCTCCTTCTGGGGTTATTACGCCACTCGTAGTATCGGAGGTGGCCGAACTGGAGCCGACCATGGCAGCTTTGTAGTTCATGATCGGAACCCTAAGGCTCTTGATACCATGTAGAAATACTTCCTTTTTTATTGAATTAAATCTCTCAACAGAGAGGTACAGCATAAATAGGAAAAATAACGGGAGACTGAATCCTTAATCATAGGAAACTGAATCCCATAAAAACAGAAAGGAGACAAAATAGGAAGGTAAATCCCATGACATCGGGATTGACTAATCCTTTCCTCAATCCTAGGATTCTATCTTCCTAATTTATTCAAAATAATAAATCCTAACAATCCTGATTTATCTACAATTAATTAACATTCAGCAATTAAAAACACCAAGCAAAGTGCAATTAAGCACTCTGACTATAGTTCTGTAGGTTAATTTACTACTTTTTTCTCAGTTTATTTTTCTTTTTTAATACCCACAATCTCTACTATGTGTTACTGAACTAGACTAATAGGTAATATTAGAATATGTGCAGACAACATGCTTATATTCCATTGTCTGCTAATAAGGAATGCCTAGAATTCATCAATGGGAAAATCACTTCTCCAGTAGAAACTTCAAATATTAATTGAATGACAAAGCTGGGATAGTTATGACTTGTAAACAAGTAAACAACTTGAAACTTCAAACAATTCAACCCACTTGCAACCCTCACTCATGCCCTTGGCATTCACCCTTATGAGTTGGTACCTGAGACATCAAAGAAAAGTTGTCTTTCTATTTTCTGTTTCTTTGTGTGGTGTGTTTGGTTTGGGGGGGGGGGGGGGGAGGAGGTGATGCCAATGTAAACAAATTCAGATGTTATTCTGGGTTTCCCTCAATCACCTTTTTCATACATAAAGATATGTAAATTGTTAGCAAATTAACTTAAATCATGGCATCTACAACAGTCAACTCAACACAGAACCACTACTGCCATAACAAGTATCCTAATCATGACCAGTATCAATTCAATATGGAGCCACTCAGGTTTTTCATCAAATAGTTTGCATGTAGTTACTCAAATAAAATACCTTAAATTATGATATGATTAGAACCAACCAGATCTAATCATATGATTCACACAGACCGAAAGCAATAGAACTAACCAGATCTAATCATATGTTTCCCATAAACTTAGTACCAATAACTCTTATCTCCTAAGCTATTTTGCAAAACAATACATTGATCTATCCAAATGATAAGCAACTCAGTGACATATTGACAATACCTTTAACAATTTCTTAAAGAATAAATAAATGATGAATGAGATTAGCAAATCATGAGATTAGAATCCATTTGACGTGAAGCTAATTAAGGTTGGGAATAAATACCATATCCAGAATGGCGCCCTTTCCTCTTGGCGTCCTTCATTCGGTGGGCACGTGAGCGGGAGTGAATCTTGGTGGGTTTCCTGATAATAAACCCATCCTTCACCAGCTTCCTTATGTTTTGGACTGCAAATGCAAATCCACCTAGTTAAGCAATGCTTGAAAACAATATTTATACATACAAATGCACACCACTACCCTTGTACAATAGAGAGAAGGGGAATAATCAGGTACAATACAATTGCAGCAAAAAGCTAAAAAACAACAAAAAGGTTCAGATCTTATGAAAAATCGTCAGGAATAAAGCAAAAAAAAAAAAAGATTTTTTTTTCAATGTTCAAACAAAACCCAAACAATAGAGAAAGAGGGAGTGCGTACGAGAAATGGCAATGGAGATAGTAGAGGAGAACGGCGGTAAACGGCTGGGAGAACGGCGCGACGGAGAGAGCAGAGGAGAACGACCAAGAGACGGGAGGTGCACGGCTAGGAGAGAGCAGTCTGCGACGTAGAGAGCAGACAACTTTTATAATAAAAAAATATTATTAATTAAATTATATGAATTATTTAGAGACGGAATATAGTGTGTAAGCAATGAAAAATTTAGAGATGGATAAATTTTATCTCTAAATTCTTTCTTTAAATTTATTTGACTTTTTAATTTTAAGATTGACTATTTAGAAATAAAAATAGAGAAAAAATTTTTAAGATAGATAAATTTTGTCTTTAAATTATTTGACTTTTTAAATTTTTAAATTGATTGTTTAGATATAGAAATAGAGATAAAAATTATTGAGATGGATAATTTTATCTCTAAATTGTAAAATTTATTTTTCATCTTTGAATCATCATTTTTATCTCTGTTTCCATCTCTATTAGAGATAGAATTTTCTCCATCTCTAAATTCTGTCTCTAATTCTAATTTTTCTAGTATGGTATTAATCATTCCATAATTTCTTATACATTATTAATTATTACTTAAGCTTTATTACTTTTCCTTATGTTACTAAAAAAACAAAATTACACAAGTCGAAGCGCCATCACCCTGCAAGCTTCGAACTATTTACTAAAAAAAAATTACACAAGTCAAAAGCTGTCATCGCTCATGACAACTTTTGAACTATTTATCAAAAAAATTAAAATTATATAAGTCAGAAGCTGTCATCATTCATATCAACTTCTGAACTATTTACTAAAAAAAAGAATTATATAAATCAAAAGCCGCCATCACTCATAATGATTTCTAAACATATTTTAAAACAAATATATTTGAATACATAATCTAAAAAGTTAGATAAAATGGAAATCTATATAAAGAAGAAAATATAATAAAATATAATCAAAATAGTATTTTAATCATATGCGAATTAAATTTTAAGATAACATAAAATTAAGTTTAATTTAATTTTAAGATATGTTTCTAGATATTCTAACACTTTTTCTCAAGTTAAAGTTACTAAACTTTAACTTGTTACAATTAAATACATAAAAATAAAATAAACTAAAAGTATTTTAAAAACACAACTTTGAAATCTTAGAGAAATCAAGATCTCAAACTGCATTTGAGATGAAACTATCTATATATAAAAAAAATTACAATAAAAATAGAGTGAAATAGAATTAATCTACATTTAACTAAAATAGTAGAGCCAAAATGAGGCATACCTACGATTAAAAAAAATTGAGGCATACCTACGATTGACCGACGAAAAATGAACCTCGTGGGTATCAACTTATGCATTTTATTTTGTGAAAGCTCACTTTTCTTTTTTCTTTTTTCTTTTACTATTAGATTTTAGCTTGGGTATATCTATTTTTTTCTTCATATTCACATGGATTTAGGTCTTTTTATGATGAATGGAGCTGATGGAAGACACATTTGTCTATTCCCATTCCTCATTAATTACTTTTAAGTTTAATTTCTTAAACTATTCATAACTAAGAGATATTCTTATATGCATATAAACTCACCACGTCACATTTACACATAAAAAATAAAAAAATTAAAAAGAATGAATGAACGGGTCTAACTAAATTCATTCATCACAAAAAATTATCTTTTTTCTTTAATTTTTTATCTCTTGAATATAAATGTGACGTGATGAATCTGTATACGTACAAGAATATCTCCATAACTAAATAGTCACATTATTAAGTTGTCAAACATTATTTCTTGTTTTAACTATTGGCTTTGAGGTTTTTTTTTTAATGATTTAAATATAATTCAACTTTAAGCTACTAAGATTGGTGGAGTAATGAGAGGTTTTGATAGTTTGTATGAGATCATAGGTTCAAGCATTATTGTTACAATTATACTGAAAACATAATTTAACTGTAACATTAATTTTTTAATTTAATTTTGATCCATTGTTAGTGTAAAAATGTTTTATACTTGTATCTAATGATATATTATCACATAATTTAATGAGTTAAAAATTTTACAGTACATCAAAATTAATTTCTAATTTTAATTTCTTAACTTTTATTAATAATATAATTTATCTAACAAGTATCCTACATAGTTGTTAAGGAATTAAAAATAGAAAATATTAAATATAAAAAAGACAATTTTTTGAGTTTTCAATGTAATAAATGTTATTATTTTCATATAATATTATTTATTTCTGATTGATTGACAAATGCCCTTGGGACATTGGATAGAAAAATCCATAAAATAATTCTAAAAAAAGAATATAGGCAATGATATAAAAAATTATTAATAAGTTTGATTTCTTAATAAAAAAATCACTACAATAATTGAGGAAATAAAAATTAAAAATAGATGTGAGGGAGTGTGGAGAAATAGAAATGCCAAGCCTCACTTTAATGATATGTACAGATTATGAAAACTTAATGAGATGGGGATTATGCAAGTTAGAGTATGTTTGGAAAAAAATTAATTCTTTTTCAAATAATTATTTTTGGAAGATTAAGTTATTTTGTGAAATAATTATTATGTTTGGGTAAAAAGATTATTTTTTAAAAAAGTTTTTATACGAAATTCAATGTAAAAAAAATTTTTACAACTAATAATCATAAGTGAAGATTGAAACTTATGATTTTAGCTTATAAATTATTTCTTATATTTTGATAAGTAAATATTATTTTGTCCTTAATCAAATATTTTTTAATTATTCTATATTTATTTTAATAATTTAATGTATAAAAGTTATTTTTTTATATCATCTAAATAAATTATATTAGTTTAAAATTACTTTATAATTAATGTATCTAAATATAAAAATAAATATATTATAATTGATTATAACAATAATCGATTATCAAAGATAATTATAATTTTTAAATTTTCAAATAACCCTTAATATATATTTTTCAAATGAGACAGTTGGGATCTAACCTTGTACTGGATAAAGATGTTTTTGCAATTGAGTAATGATATTTGTATATAAAAAAAATTATATTTATTTTATATCTTTTTTAAATAATAAAATAAAAAATACATATTTCGTACACTTTTTTCTATCTTTATTTTTCCAAACAAATATAATCTAAAGTTGATGTAAAATTACTCTTCCAAAAGTCATTTCTTGCATTTCCTCCTTGTCTCTAAGTACTCCAAATATTTTTCAATAATATTTGTCTCTTTTGATGTGACATAAGTGCCTCATGAACAGCAACATCAGTGCCTCTTCAACTGGCTCAACGACCAAGAGCATAACTCGGTGGTATACATAAGCTTTGGGAGTCTTTGTCGCCGCACTGATGACCAGCTTTTCGAGATAGCGTGCGGGATGGAGGCCTCGGGTCACAAGTTCTTATGGGTGGTTCATGGGAAAAATGATGATGATATCTATAAATGATACAAATAGGGACCCTTTGTTTCTACTATTTTTTTACTATTCATTTCCAGGTGTTGCATTCTGAAATTTTTCATTTATATACTATTGTAATTTGTTAAAATTAACAAGTTTTTTCATCATGGGTTTGTTCAAAATTATTTTCTTTAATACAAATTTTATTTATTTACGTATTTCTCCTTATTTTCTGATTGGTTAACACATGTTATTCATAAAAATGAGGGTGGTTTGGTAATTCGACGTCCTTTTGTCATTGGTTTCGTCACTTCTTCATTACATTACTGACACTACAACTGTCTTTTCTTCTTTCTTCTTTCATATATCAACTTTTCCTTTCTTCTTTCGGCTGTGTCTCTACCGACGTAGCTTTCTTCGTCTATGCCCATCAATCTTCTGTTCTGACAAATCTGGCTTGATTCAGAGAAAAACTGCGCTTGGTGCAGTATAGATCTAACGTCAGAGAAAAATTGCGCTTCGTCTATCATCATGTTTTAGTTCAACATTTTATCCTTAAATCACAAGTTTTCATGGTGGATCTTTTTTGCAGCAGAAGGTTCGTATCCCCAAATCAGCGAAATAAGGGGACTTCTCCGATGGTGGTGTGTGAGTGTGGAAAGTAGGAGCATCATTGTTGTTATGGTTAACAATCATAATCTAATACGCTCACTCTAGCAGGTTATCATGACCTTCTCTTCTCCTAATTTACTCCCGCCTATTATTACGAATTTCAAATTTGAATTCTGACCTAGCTGGTCTTTATTTATAGGGTTCATATTGCATTTTCCCATTGTGACAAAAACTAACCTTCAATCTTTTCCAGTTACTCATTTCACTGTATTGCCCTTATTGTGTACTGATTTCTGATCTTTGATTGGGTGCTATAATCTATTTCCTATGGCTCCACCATCTGATGCCTTAAGCAAAGTTGTTCCTGAAAGAGAGGCTTGGAGGTTTAGGGTGATGATTATGAGGCTTTGGACGGTGCCTTCCTTCAACAACTCCAAACTACCAAACTCCATTGAGATGCTGCTGTTAGATGAGTTTGTAAGAAAATCATATCTACATTAATTTTCTTCAATTATTCATTCTATACTACATTTAATTTCTTCTTCTAACATTCTTTATCTTTCCCTCTATGGTTGTGTTGTTAGGGTGGTAAGATTCAGGCAAGTGTGAGGAAAACTTTGGTCTACAAGTTTCTCAATGTCCTTACAGAGGGCAGTGTTTATAAGATGTGTTACTTCACTGTGATTCCAAATCTTGGAGCTTACCGTGTGACAGACCATGAATTTTGACTAATTTTTCAGTTTAGGACCATGGTTGCTCCTTCAGATTCTGTTATTACTTGACAGTATGGGTTATCATTTGTACCATTCGGTAATGTATTACGAAATGAAGGAGATTCTGATTTCCTTATTAGTCGAACTCTAACTTCTCTGAACCTTTTTATTTTATTGTTCTGTTTTATTATTTTTTTGTTTCAAATTTGTTTGTTTGCTCATATATTCTGCTCTACGCAGATGTCATGGGTCTGTTGGTGGGCACTTCTAGCCAAAAGGAATATGAGCGAGATGGAAAGCCAACCAAGATGGTTGTCATAGAGCTTTCCGACTGCAAGTGGGTGCTTCATTTTCCTAATACATTGCGTGCCACATGCTTTTCAAAATTCAATCTTTCTGTGTACATTTTTTGACTAATTCCTTATTTATTTTTCAATTGTGAATTAAATGTTTCATTCCTTTTCACAGTGTCAAGCTTGAGTGTGCTTTGTTTGCTGAATATATGGATCAACTGACTGTATTTCTAGTAGAAGACAATGCTGACCTTCCTGTGATTGTCATACATCTTGCCAAAGTGAAGCTTTTCAGAGGTAATGATATGTATTTTACTTTTTTAGAAATTTGATGTTGGAGTCGAATGAAGACCAATTCTGTCGAATGAAAATCAGTTTTGTCGAATGATGCATAAAGATGTCGAATATGCTACAATATCAGTGATGTATAAAACTGTCGAAGATATGGTTCGGTCGCGATATTCTTACCACGTACAGTGCCACACCCAATTCCACACCATATTTTTGGGTGTCACTATATCTTCGACAGCTTTATACATCATTCGACAGAAATGATCTTCTAGCATATTCGACAGTTTTATGCATCATTCGACATAACTGATCTTCATTCGACAGAATTGATATTCATTCGACAGAATCTTCATTCGACGAGAAAAATGCATGAGAAAGACATATTTCTCCTTTGTTTTTTAAACAAAAGCTGACATGGTAAGTGGGTGTTAAAATAGGTGTAGTTACTGTTAGCGGTAAGATGATCATTTTCCTTTTTTTTTTTTTACCTTCGAGCCTGTTCCTGCTGCCTTGCTCCTTTCCTTTTTTTCTTTATTTTGTTCACTCAGTTCATGTTGTTTTTAGCTACTTAATCCACCTTTTCTACTCAGGTAAAATCGTTATCCAAAACGTTATGCATGCCTCCAAAATCATGTTCAACCTTCATATTGCTGAGGTTGTGGCTTTTAGACAGAGGTACATTTTGTGTTTTTAGTTATGGTATATAAATTTATTGTATATTCATACTAACTATGTAGTTATTTATTTTTGTTAACCGTTCCACTTTCCTTATGTATGTTTGGTTATTTTAAAATTAGGCTAACTGAAGATAGCCCAACCGGCTCTCAAACATTAGCTGTCATTCCTAATGTCCAACCAACTTCCATGGAAGATGATTTTATGAAGATTCATGAAAAGATGTCCATAGATCAGATCACTGAGACCAAAAAGGTTTGTCGGTGATCCTGTTTTTTTTTTTGGAGTACCCTTCTCAAGTTGCTGATTGTTGTTGGAGCATAACTATTTGCAGCCTGCATATTCTCAAATATAATTGGTCTTTTGACATACACATTGGCTGAATCTGCATAATTGTGTGGTTAAGTGAAATGGTTCTGTACCTATGTTCATCCATTTGTTATTGATCCATATTACATTAAACTGTTTCTGCTGTTCAGCTCCTTGTGCTTTTCGTGTATTATGAATATCACTTTAACTTTGACTTTTTCTCCTTCTCATTTTGTTTCTTGGGTATTACAAAATGTCATATTCATTTTCCACTTACACTAAAAAAACTTCTTATTTGATTCTTATTGAAAAGATGGACTGTTCATAGTTTTGGCAACTGTTTTGTCAATTGTGGATGATGTTGATTGGTGGTATAGTGCCTGCAAATGCCAAAGGTCTATTTGTCCAGACTCTGGCATGTACTATTGTGATGTATGCCTTTGTCATGTGGTGTCTGTAACTCCAAGGTACATCTCCTTTTGTTGGTTATGTGATTGGTTTTCTAATTTACTTTTGCAATTCCAATGGTATTTAAATGGACTTATTCTTTTTTTCTATACACAAAGGTATCGTATAAAGCTACAAGTTTCTGATGGGACTGGTACTGCTATTTTTGTGGTGTTTGATCGTGATGCACAAAGTTTGCTGAAAACATCTTGTGCTCAATTGTTAGCTGAGTGTAACAAGGTAGTATTTTAACTTCAAAGGTTCAGTTGTAGTTGTTAATATGTTTTAATATAATTAGATTTATAATGCATTTCACTTGCCTCCGTTTCTGATGTTTGAACATGATTTTTTTTTATTTTTTTGGAATCATCCATGTTTGTTTTTACAGTTGGGAGGTGTTCGTCATTTGCCACAAATTATTTCTAATTTGGTTGCGGCGGCTTTTTAAGGTCCAGACAAAATCAACCTCATCTTCTAATTATGATGGCTCATTCTGTGTTAGGAGGCTATGTCATGATGAACATATCTTGAGTATGTTCATGCTTGAGGGTGCCGACAACACCCCTACAAAGGTATATATCTCTAATTTTTTTTCTTACATACCCATTGTCTAACATGGGTTTCTTCGTTTGTTTGAAGTTTGTTTTCAATCCACCTTTTCCAAGCATTACAAATCTTGGAGATGATGACCCAGAGGTTGAAATCATACATAGCAAGGTATAATTAAATTCTCAGTTTTGGCTGACATTAATGTTTGTTACACTATTAATTTACAATGCTTATTTTTAATATGAAGATCATTAAAAAATTGAATATATTCTTATGTTTTTTCCAATTATTATGATCGATAGAACTGTTTTGAACTTATTTGTGCAGCCATTCACTTCTCAAATAATTATGAGCCCTCCTCCATTCACATCTGATAGTAGCTGGTCTGGGGCTACGTCAACTCCTGCTAAAAGGAGACTTTATGACATCGTTGGGGCAAACAAAGATGACAACGGTGGTCCTCCATTGAAGGCTGTCAAGATTGAGAAAGATTGATTTCTACTTTGGGGTATATGTTAACAGCTGGTCTTGGGATGTTGCAAGGTTTATTTTGGTCTCTTCTTTTGATCCAGCATGTAATAGTAACTACTAGGGTGTAGATTATGACTGGTTATTGGATGCTTGCACGTATCATACATTCCTTTTTTGGGCTTTTGGAACTTTTTGTGGGTGAATTGTACATGGTTAGAGGAATTAGGGAAACAATCAAAGATTCACTTATTTTGTATTTTGGACATGATCAATACTGTCACTTTGTAATGATGGTGAATGTATGTAACAAAAATGGTTTATAATGAATCAGCAGTTTGAATCAGCAGTTTGTTCAAAATAATATATAACTTATTTTGTATTTTGGAATATGTTTGTTTGATGTTACAAGAGCCGACCAAATTTTTTATGTTTGTCGGATAGTCGTGGGCTTCTAAAGCCTGATGTTACAGAAGCTGTCGAAAGCCAAAACTTTGGGGGGGCATCTGTTAGGTGATAAATCTTTATTTTGGATTCGACAGAGAAAATGACTCGTGGGTAAATGTGAGGTTACTTTCCGACAAAACATGACATGACAGAGAATGATGAAAGATGTCAGACATAATGGGACTTGTGATGAAAATGGCCAAGTTACAATTTGACAGAATCAATGCTGACAGGAGAACATTATTTGACAAGAATGACTAAAAGTCAAGTTCTGTCGAATGAAGATCAAATTTGTCGAATGAAGATTACTTCTGTTGAATGAAGAACAGTGTTATTAACTACATTGTTAATCTTACTCTTATTCTTATTTTACTTTCCACATCAGGCACATGTTCCCCTATAATGGGGCAAAGGCAGCATAAATTGAGCAATTTAAGACTGAAAATTTGCAAAGCCAAAGGAATTTCTTAAAAGAGAGAAAACCAACCCTATCGGATTAGAATAATCCGACGAATAAGTTACAAGTCCTGACGAATTTGAGGTAAACCTTGCTGAGTTGAAAAATGGTCCTCCTCATGTTTGTCAGGCTCTATAGCCTAGAAGAAATAAGGAGAAAATGAATTATATTAATAGAAGAATATATTTGTTTGATGTTATAAAAGCCGACCAAATTTTTAATGTTTGTCGGATAGTCGTAGGCTTTTAAAGCCGGATGGAATTAAAGACCATTTAAATTTACTCAAGTGTTTTTTAAAGTCGGATGGAATAAATACAAATGACAAATAATTTCTTTGAATTAAGGGAAAATTCAAGATACTTAGAAATTGCGAGTTTTATTGTTGAGATAACCTTAAGTCAACAGAAAACACAAATGTTTGTCGGGTAGGCTAAACCGACAGATACTACATATACTTCAAGGTTGCATCTTCCCTAGAGCTTCACAAGAAGTTTATAGTGATTCTCTGTCAGCTACAGTGGGCTGGTAGCCAGGCTCCACAGGTTGTATTTTGGTATTAAGGGCCTTGACTTTACTTCGTAGTTCAAATAAATCATTTTGATTTTTTTGTTGAAAATTGACTTATCTGTTATAAAATTTTGTCCATCTCCACAAGATGTCGAAAGCTAAAACTTTGGGGGGCATCTTTTAGGTGATAAATCTTAATTTCGAATTCGACAGAGAAAATGCCTCAAGTGTACAAATGCGAGGTTACCTTTCGATAAAACATGCCATGACAGAGAATGATGAAAGATGTCAGACATGATGGGACTTGCGATGAAAATGGCCAAGTTACAATTTGGCAGAACCAATGCTGACAGGAGAACATTATTTGACAAGAATGACTAAAAGCCAAGTTCTGTCGAATGAAGATCAAATTTGTTGAATGAAGATTACTTCTGTCGAATGAAGAACAGTGTTATTAACTACATTGCTAATCTTACTCTTATTCTTATTTTACTTTCCACATTAGGCACATGTTCCCATATAATGGGGCAAAGGCAGGATAAATTGAGCAATTTAAGACTGAAAACTTGTAAAGCCAAAGGAATTTCTTAAAAGAGAGACAATCAACCCTATCGGATTAGAATAATCCGATGAATAAGTTACAAGTCCTAACGAATTTGAGGTCAACATTGCTGAGTTAAAAAATGGTCCTCCTTATGTTTGTCAGGCTCTATAACCTGGAAGAAATAAGGATAAAATGAATTATGTTAATAGAAAAATATATTTGTTTGATGTTACAAAAGCCGACCAAATTTTTAATGTTTATCGGATAGTCATAGGCTGTTAAAGCCGGATGGAATTAAAAATCATTTAAATTTACTCAAGTGTTTTCATGAAATGCTGATGCAGTTGTTGACATTAAATCTGGTTTAAGGATTAAATCTACAAATGGCAAATATTGAAAGTCATATAATTCGACAATGTGTGAAGTAACGATTGTCAGGGAATAAATAAGGGAAATTTCTTTGTTCCGTCAAGATACTTGGCAATTGCGAGTTATATTGTCGAGATAACCTTAAGTCAACAGAAAACACAAATGTTTGTCGGGTAGGCTAAACCGACAGATACTACATATACTTCAAGGTTGCATCTTCCATAGAGCTTCACAAGAAGTTTATAGTGATTCTCTGTCAGCTAGAGTGGGCTGGTAGCCAGGCTCCACAGGTTGTATTTTGGTACTAAGGGCCTTGACTTTACTTCTTAGTTCACATAAATCACTTTGAATCTTTTGTTGAAAATTGACTTATCTGTTATAAAATTTTGTCCATCTCCACAAGATGTCGAAAGCCAAAACTTTGGGAGGCATCTGTTAGGTGATAAATCTTAATTTTGAATTCGACAGAGAAAATGCCTCAAGTGTACAAATGCGAGGTTACCTTTTGACAAAACATGACATGACAGAGAATGATGAAAGATGTCAGACATGATAGGACTTGCGATGAAAATGGCCAAGTTACAATTTGGCAGAACCAATGCTGACAGGAGAACATTATTTGACAAGAATGGCTAAAAGCTAAGTTCTGTCGAATGAAGAACAGTGTTATTAACTACATTGCTAATCTTACTCTTATTCTTATTTTACTTTCCACATCAGGCACATGTTCCCCTATAATGGGGTAAAGGCAGGATAAATTGAGCAATTTAAGACTGAAAACTTGCAAAGCCAAAGGAATTTCTTAAAAGAGAGAAAATCAACCCTGTCGGATTAGAATAATCCGACGAATAAGTTACAAGTCCTGACGAATTTGAGGTAAACCTTGCTGAGTTGAAAAATGGTCCTCCTCATGTTTGTCAGGCTGTATAGCCTAGAAGAAATAATGAGAAAATGAATTATGTTAATAGAAGAATATATTTGTTTGATGTTACAAAAGTCGACCAAATTTTTAATGTTTGTCGGATAGTCGTAGGCTTTTAAAGCCGGATGGAATTAAAGACCATTTAAATTTACTCATGTGTTTTCATGAAATGCTAATGCAGTTGTCGACATTAAATCTGGTTTAAGGATTAAATCTACAAATGATAAATATTGAGAGCTATATAATCCGACAATGTGTGAAGTAACGATTGCGAGGGAATAAATAAGAGAAATTTCTTTGTTCTGTCAAGATACTTGGAAATTACGAGTTATATTGTCGAGATAACCTTAAGTCAACAGAAAACACAAATGTTTGTCGGGTAGGCTAAACCTACAGATACTACATATACCTCAAGGTTGTATCTTCCTTAGAGCTTCACAAGAAGTTTATAGTGATTCTCTGTCAGCTAGAGTGGGCTGGTAGCTAGGCTCCAGAGGTTGTATTTTGGTACTAAGGGCCTTGACTTTACTTCTTACTTCACATAAATCACTTTGATTCTTTTGTTGAAAATTGACTTATCTGTTATAAAATTTTGTCCATCTCCACAAGATGTAGATAGCCAAAACTTTGGGGGGCATCTGTTAGGTGATACATCTTAATTTCGAATTCGACAGAGAAAATGCCTCAAGTGTACAAATGCGAGGTTACCTTTCGACAAAACATAACATGACAGAGAATGATGGAAGATGTCAGACATGATGGGACTTGCGATGAAAATGGCCAAGTTACAATTTGCCCGAACCAATGCTGACAGAAGAACATTATTTGACAAGAATGGCTAAAAGCCAAGTTCTGTCGAATGAAGATCAAATTTGTCGAATGAAGATTACTTCTGTCGAATGAAGAACAGTGTTATTAACTACATTGCTAATCTTACTCTTATTCTTATTTTGCTTTCCACATTAGGCACATGTTCCCATATTATGGGGCAAAGGCAGGATAAATTGAGCAATTTAAGACTGAAAACTAGCAAAGCCAAAGGAATTTCTTAAAAGAGAGAAAATCAACCCTGTCGGATTAGAATAATCCGACGAATAAGTTACAAGTCCTGACGAATTTTAGGTCAACCTTGCTGTGTTAAAAAATGGTCCTCCTTATGTTTGTCAGGCTCTATAGCCTAGAAGAAATAAGGATAAAATGAATTATGTTAATAAAAAATTATATTTGTTTGATGTTACAAAAGTCGACCAAATTTTTAATGTTTGTCTGATAGTCGTAGGCTGTTAAAGCCGGATGGAATTAAAGACCATTTAAATTTACTCAAGTGTTTTCATGAAATGCTGATGCAGTTGTCGACATTAAATCTGTTTTAAGGATTAAATCTACAAATGGCAAATATTGAAAGCCATATAAACCGACAATGTGTGAATAAAGATTGGCAGGGAATAAATAAGGAAAATTTCTTTGTTCCGTCAAGATACTTGGCAATTACAAGTTATATTGTCGACATAATCTTTAGTCAAAGAAAACACAAATGTTTGTCGGGTAGGCTAAACCGACAGATACTCCATATATTTCAAGGTTGCATCTTCCTTAAAGCTTCACAAGAAGTTTATAGTGATTCTCTGTCAGCTAGAGTGGACTGGTAGTCAGGCTCCAGAGATTGTATTTTGGTACTAAGCGCCTTGACTTTACTTCTTAGTTCACAGAAATCACTTTGAATATTTTGTTGAAAATTGAGTTCTGTTATGAAATTTTGTCTATCTGCAGAAGCTGTCGAAAGCCAAAACTTTGGGGGGCATCTGTTAGGTGATAAATCTTAATTTTGGATTCGACAGAGAAAATGCCTCGTGTGTAAATGTGAGGTTACTTTTCGACAAAACATGACATGACAGCGAATGGTGCGTGGTGAAAATGGCCAAGTTACAATTTGACATAACCAATGCTGACAGGAGAACATTATTTGACAAGAATGGCTAAAAGCCAAGTTCTGTCGAATGAAGATCAGATTTGTCGAATAAAGATCAGTGTTGTCGAATAAAGGACAATGTTATTAACTACATTGCTACGGGCTGGGGGAGGGGCGCTACAGACTGGGGAAACAGGGGAATATTGAAAGCCCTAAACAGTGTTATTAACTATATTGAAAGCCATATAAACCGACAATGTGTGAAGAAAAATTCTGTCTTCTTGAATTTTGATGTGCAGGGTTCCCAATCATTTGTACGCAATGTCAAGGTAATGGAACAGGAAAATCACTTGACAAATACCCAGAATAATCAGGGTTTATGGATATACTACTTTGTTTTTTGCTTGATATCTGCCTAAGTTAATGCGTACTAGAATCATGCCTGAGTTAATTGCTAAATATATTAAATTTAATTATTCCCAATGAGAACCGTGTATTTGGATTGAAGGATAAACAAAATGATATAATGGCTTACGACTATCACGCAGATGTGTTGCTGAAATACAAATATATGGTTGAGATACTTTCATATTTTAGTTTATTATAAATAACTTATCTATATTGCAACAAATACATGTTTCTCTCACTTTTTTGTCTATTGTGTTGTACTGTTTGGAAGTTTTGTTTAAATTATTATTATTTTTGTTTACATGTGTAAGTGAGTCACGTGCTTTTTCTGTAGTAATAGCCACCATACTCACTGCTTTTACACAGCTATACTATTTTGAAAGTTTGGTTAATTGATTTTTTCTTTTGCTCAAATCCACAAGTGTATGAGGTGAGGATGAGCTACCTACCTACTGATTTTATAATTCAGAATTCTTTTTCAAGCTTTCTTCACTCTTTCTATTTTTTAATCACAAATTGTTCTACGTCTATATCTATATGCCTATGTTTTTGTATGCTTTTTTGTTCGAATTGTCAAAACTTTCTGACACGGCAATGTGTGGTAATATATCAGAGAATTTCAAATGATACAAATAGTAAATAGCTTACACTACTGTGGTGCCTCTGTTCTTTCCCGCATCGCATAATTTCCACAACACATGCCTGTGTTTTTTTTTCTCTTCCCTCTCTCATGTATTAATCTCCCCATTCCTTTACAATTCTGACATACCCAATTCCTTATTTGGGAAAGCTTTATCAACATCTCTTCGTGTATCAGACTTCTCTGTACATGCATGTTCTCCAGCGATGAAATTCAGTGTTGAATGTTCTCCATTACGAGATTCATTATGTTTAACCACTCTATTACGGGAAGGTTGCCATGAAACCTATCTTTTATCTTTTTTGTTTCTTCCTTTGTTTTATTATTCATTTAACTGATAAGCAGAACATTCTCTTTTTTTCCCAGATTTTCTCCCAAGAGCTTCAGATCTTCTGCCGAGAAACTCCAACCAATGATTCCACGACCATAGCTGGTCATTTTGGCCTTTTAAGGTAGCCACTATTATCATCCTAAATTTCCTCCATTCTTGCTTTTTCATGTTAGTCATAAGTTCACCGTTGAGACTTAATAGGAAGTTGATCAATCTTTTGCTTTTGATTTTTTGCTATTTCATGTTACTTGGTATTTTAGCCTCTATTAAACAAAATATAGACCATGTTACTATGGGAAATTCATATTATAAATTTTTTTACATTTTTCTATAATGTTTTTATTTTCAGTGTACTGTTCCCATTGCTTTTATGATTTCTTTTTCATTGAATTCTATATAACCATCTGTAATTTTATTTTGCTGATAATATGGGAATGTAGACCTCTTAGTTGTATGACGATATAAGCTTTGACATTGGATGGTATGTCAAGTGAATTCCATGGCAGTACATTGCTTATTTGTAGCAAACTGCCTTATGACTATTTAATCTATGCTTCTGAAGTATAATGCCATTGCCACATCACAGGTTGGTTAGAGAAAAAGTTCATACTACATTTCTTAGTTGGTATAATTTACTATATAAGCTTCCATTGAAGAGCCATGTAGTTTTCGTTTGCTATTGGGTACACTCCACAAACCCTCTGTGGATTTCTCATTGTGCAGATAATTGAAGGATTGGTGTGAACAAGAGCAAAACAGTGAATGAAGTTGGCTGAATTGTTTTTGCTATTGGATTAGATATGGTTAGTATTAACATTTTTGGAACATTAGCATCATTTAATTCTTCTAACAACATGTGAATGTGAGTATGCTTTCTATGGAGTGTTATACCCAATCGATCAAGCATTTACACACTTACCTATCTTCTTGTATGGTGTATGAATTCTATTTTTATTGGATTTTTTGGTTTTTTTAAATCATTTTTTCTTTTATATGAGCATATGCCATAGTGGGATATATATACAAAAATTGTGATGTTGAATTAAAATTTGTGATTTTTTTAATATTTTGTTTAACTCTTTCTACTGCTCATAGCAACATGACAAGACACATGACATAAGGGATTTCATATTCGACATTACCAATATACCATTATCAAATTTTGTAATTTCTATTATATAATAATTAACATAAAAAAATAATTTGATTCATGTTAGAGAAATTTAATATTTTTAATAGTCAATAACGTGAAACAAAGTTGGTTTTCATTTAATAGTTTTTCAGTCAAACAAATAGCCTACATGACGATTAAATTGACACATGCTTTTACTGTATTTATACCCATTTTAGCTTGTGAAAGTGATCGTATTAAGAAACACCAAGTTTGTGTCGCAGGCAATTGTTGATGTTGAAATGTAAGGATAAAAGTCATGAATCTTGAAAGAAACATTGATAGTAGACAAGCACGAGCAAAGAGGAAAAATTATATTGATCGTAACGGTAAACGAAAAGCTCATCTTACTGAAGGCATGTATCTTAATAGTGCTTTATAATATTTTGAAAAGTTATTATGAAGCATATAACTAGCATTAATTTCGCTTGGTGTACTTTACAAAATATACTCAGTTGATAACTCAGTGAACAACATAGGTCTGCCGACACATGATAAAAATAAAGAAAATTTTAACTGTTCTTTTATTCTACCTCCAACCCGAATTCAACAAAGTGAGTTCTCCTTGTATTTGAATTTCCAATTGTGTAGTTTAATATTTCTCCTTTTGTTTTTATATACATTCAAATTAATGAAAATGATTTATCTTTGTGCAGTGAGACTGGGGAATGTTTTATGTGATACCAACGGTATTGAACCTCAAATTGCTCATCCATGTTCTTCCTCAGGTTTCATACTTGGTTCATTGAGTTGTTTTCATAACTTTCTAAAGCTATTTAATATGTTTTTAACATTATCCTTGTGACTTTTTGTGTTTTATTACTCTTTTCTATCAATTTTTCTCCAACTGAATCATGACTTGGTACTCCCAAATAGATTTGAAAATTTATATTTGTTCATCAAAAGCCACATTTGTCAAATATCAAATTTACTTTATATCAATTCCTTCTTTTCTTTTTTAGTCTTTTTTTTCCATATTTTCCCTTTGTATTTGTATGGTCTCATTAAATTACTTTTTTGTTGGACTTGATCGAACCATACTTATTTTTTCAACCTCTTATTTTAAACTTCAGCTGGTCATTCACAATTTCAGCTTGATACTTCAGGTACCTAACCCTTTTCAAATTGTGGTATACGCTTATATACTACATGTTAATATTATTATTTTAAGTTGCTCTCTTGATTTTTGGATGTAGATGTTACTTCTTTATTTAACGATTACGCCAATAGTCAATTAATTGATAATATCGATGATCAAGCTAATGTTGTTTTAGAGCATGAGTTATTTGCTGAAAGTGAAAATGAAGGTTGGTAAATATATATCCTACTGGATAAAACAAAATCTTTTCTCATTCTAATTTTGTTCATTCTCTTACTTATCAATTTTCCTCCTCCAGCTCCATTGGATTTTGGTTATTGTAATTATTCTTGCATGCAATGCGGTGCTTTGGTTTGGTATGAAGAGCGATCAGAGAAATCAGTCAATTCAGTGAGGCCACATTTTTCCATCTGTTGTATGAAAGGGAAGGTGCAACTTCCACTACTAATTAAGCCTCCAGATTTGTTAAATAATTTATTCATGAATATGGACTCTCGAAGTGCTCATTTCCTTGATAATGTTCGTCTGTACAATAACATGTTTGCATTTACTTCAATTGGAGGAAAGGTTGAGACTTCTATGAATGATGGTCATGGTCCTCCGTAATTTACTCTTAGTGGCCAAAACTACCATCGAATTGGATGTTTGCTTCCTATCAATGGACAAAAACCAAAGTTTGCTCAACTTTACATTTATGATACGCTTAATGAGTCATTCAATAGGATTCATCATTTCAGGTTTGTTTATGAAATTTATTTTTCTTTTTGTATCTTCGTTTGGGTATCTATTCTTGAATTCAAAACTCATATTTGCTTTCTTCTCACAGATTATATTTACTTTTTGTTGTTAAACGGTCAAATTCTTACATGTTTGCACTATAATTTTTGTGTCTTATTGTTGCTTTATTTTTTTAACAGCGAAAATAATTCTACTTCAACTATTGACGTTACTTTGGTTGATGACTTAATGGCTATGCTTGATGATCATAATGTATTGACCAAATCTTTTAGAAGGGCAAGAGATTGTTTCCATTCAGATGAAACACAACATTTCTCTATTAGATTACTTAGACATCGGGCTCCTGATGCTAGAATGTATAATTTACCAACAGTTGATGAAGTTGCAGCTCTAATTGTTGGTGATTTTGATTCATCTGGCGTTGGTAGAGACATCATTTTACATTGTCGTGATGGCCATTTGGAGCGAATCAGTGAAACACATCCTTCTTATTTGTCGCTTCAATACCCTTTGTTATTCCCATATGGTGAGGATGGTTACAAAGAAGATATTCCAATTCAAGAGTTGTTTTCTACTTCAGCTGTAAGGAAAAGGACTAAAGTCTCATTGAGAGAATTTATTGCATACAGACTTTATGAAAGAGAGATGGAACAAGGCATAGTTCTGAGAAGCAAACGACTATTTCAACAATTTATAGTTGATTGTTACTCAGTGATTGAGTCCCAAAGATTGTCATATATAAGGGGTAACCAACAAAATATCAGATCAGATTTTTTAAAAGGGTTGGAAGAAGCTGTTGAACGTGGTGACATTAATCTAAGTTCATATGGGGTTCGAGTTGTTTTGCCTTCTTCTTTCACTGGTGGTCGTCGGTATATGTTTAACAATTGTCAAGATGCTATGGCAATGTCAAAGAGGTTTGGTTTTTCAGATTTGTTTATGACTGTTACATGCAATCCAAGATGGCCTGAAATTGCTCAATTCCTTCATACTCGGGGGATGTCAGCAGCTGGACGTCCAGATATTACACGTAGGGTATTTCGCATGAAATTGGATGCATTGATAAATGACTTCAAAAAAGGTTCTTATTTTGGAAAGGTTGTTGCTGGTAAGACTTTTTGTCCAATTTAGTTCTTATTACTTTTGTTATTCCAATTCTATTTACATCAATCAAACTAATAAATTTGTTTGTTCTGAATAGGTATGTACACCATTGAATTCCAAAAAAGAGGCTTGCCACATTCACATATATTATTATGGTTGGATCAAGGTTCTAAGTTACATACTATTGAGTCAATTGATAAAGTTATATGTGCGGAGTTGCCTGATAAATGCAAATACCCAAAGTTGTATGATGTCGTTACTTCATTTATGATCCATGGTCCTTGTGGTCATGGTATTAGTTATTCACCTTGCATGAAGAACAACAAGTGCTCAAAATTTTATCCTAAGAAGTTTGTTCAAAAACTTCTTTCGATGAAGATGGCTATCCAATATACAGAAGGAGAGATCTAGGTGTAACAGTCATTAAAAAGGATGTTCAATTAGATAATAGGAATGTGGTGCCGTACAACCCAAAGCTATTAATAAAGTATCAAGCACACATAAACCTGGAATTTTGTAACAAATCAAACTCGATCAAGTATTTGTTTAAATATGTCAACAAAGGTCCTGATCGCGTTACAGCTTCTGTGTCCAAAGAACTATCAGGTTTGACTGAAACGGAGGAAGTTGATGAGATTAAACAATATTATGATTGTTGTTATTTGTCTCCTTGTGAGTCAATTTGGCGAATTTTTGCATTTGATATCCATCATAGGTGGCCCCCTGTTCAAAGGTTGACATTCCATTTACCAAGTCAACAAAATATAATTTTCCATGATGATGATAGTATTGATGATGTTGTTGATAAAAATAAAAGCAAGAAGACTATGTTCCTTGCTTGGATGGATGCTAATCGTGTGTTTAATGAGGGTCAAGATTTAACTTATGGCGAGTTCCCTTCACGATTTATTTATTGCGCTAATAGTCAACAATGGCAGTTAAGAAAAAAAGGGCTTCTCAATTGGTAGGTTGAATTTCATACCTCCTGGCCTTGGAGAGTTGTATTATTTGAGACTATTGCTAAATTTCCAAAAATGTTGTACAAGCTACGCCAGTATTAGAACTGTCGGCAATGTAACATATAATTGTTTTCAGGATGCATGTCATGCTCTTAGATTATTAGTAGATGATAGAGAATTTGTGAATGCAATAGAAGAAGCATCTGAGTTAGGATCTGGTCATTATGTTCGACGGCTTTTTGTTACTTTATTGTTGTCAAACTCTATGAGTAAGCCTTTGTTTGTCTGGGACCAAATAGGGGAGTTACTAGCAGATGGGATTGTTTATGAAAGGCGGAAACTTTTGAAGCAACCAGGTAATTAAATATTTTTTACGAGTTTATTGATTAGTAAAGTTAAATTCATGTTTACCTTTTAATATTTGTCTTTAAGTTGATTATTGTAATTTTGTTTTAATAATGTTTTCTTTTCATGTTTTTTTTTTTTGTTGCTATGTTATTATGTGTGATTTTAATTTAAGTAATTTTTGTTTTCAGATTTCACAATTACACAAGAGGACTTAAAGTCATTGTGCTTATTTGAGATTGAGAAATTGTTACGTTCAAATGAAAAATCTTTGAAGGATTTTAGTCCTCTGCCATATCCTAATTTATCTGATGAATGTCACTATGAAAACATTTTTTTGGTTAATGAATTATCTTACAACAAGGAAGAAATGATTGAAGAGCATAAGAAATTGTTGCCCCAATTGACTGATGAGCAACGTGTTGTTTATGATCAAGTTATTGAGGCTGTATCTATTGGAAATGGAGGATTTTATTTTGTTTATGGTCATGGTGGAACTGGTAAAACATTTGTTTGGAAAACACTCTCAAGTCGACTTCGTTCTGAAGGCAAAATTGTTTTGAATGTTGCTTCAAGTGGCATAGCATCCCTTCTCTTGCCCGGTGGTAGAATTGCTCACTCACGGTTTGCTATCCCATTATCTTTGACTGAAGATACTACATGCAATATTAGCCAAGGAAGTTTGAAAGCTGAGTTATTGCGTCATGCAAGTTTGATAATCTGGGATGAAGCTCTGATGGTTAATAAATGGGCATTTTAAGCATTGGATAGAACTTTATGTGATATTATGCGTTTTTCAAATGTCAATGGTTTCAACCAACCTTTCGTTGGAAAAGTTATTGTTTTAGGTGGGGACTTTCGTCAAGTATTGCCTGTTATTCCAAAAGCATCAAGGGCTGATATTGTTATGTCTACTATCAATTCCTCCACATTATGGAATTTTTGCAAAGTATTGAAACTAACCAAAAACATGCGCTTACATTGTGGCATTGATAATCCAAATCTTGAACAAATTCGTGAGTTTAGCAAATGGATTCTTGATATTGGTGACGGTAAATGTGGTGTTGAAAACAACGGTGAGTATGATGTTAAAATTCCAGATGATCTTCTGCTTTTAAACTCTTCTGATCCTGTTGCAACTATCGTTGAATCTACATATCCTAACTTGGTTCAAAATTTGTATGATTTTAAATTTTTTGAAGACAAAGCTATACTTGCACCTACACTCGAGATTGTTGATAAGGTCAATTCATATGTTCTTTCTTTAATACCTGGTGAAGAACAAGAATATATTAGTTATGACTCAATTTGTAAATCAGATCAAGATATGGGTTTTCACCCTGAGTGGTTAACCCCTGAATTTTTGAATAAGATTCAGTGCTCTGGTCTTCTTAACCATCGACTAATTCTGAAGAAGGGTGTTCCAGTTATGTTAACGCGTAATATTGATCAGGCTTCAAGTCTTTGTAATGGAACAAGACTTATAGTTTTTGAGTTGGGTATCAATGTAATTGGTGCTAAGGTTGTCACTGGAAATAATATTAGAGATAAGGTGTACATCCCTCAAATGAATTTAATTCCTTCTGATCCTGGTATACCATTCAGATTTCAACGCCGACAATTTCCATTATTTGTTTGTTTTGCCATGACCATCAACAAAAGTCAAGGTCAAACTCTTTCACATGTTAGTTTATATTTACCAAGGCCTGTTTTCTCACATGGTCAACTCTATATGCCAATATCTCGTGTTAAGTCTAGGTGTGGATTGAAAATTCTCATTTGCAATGATGAAGGTGAGCTCTGCCACATGACAAAGAACGTTGTCTTCAAGGAAGTTTTTCATAAAATTTGTAATTGAGTTGACATTATCTCACTTTGCGAAATCGATTTCTTTCATCATTCAGTCATATGCAGTTATGATCATACTAAAGTTGTTGTCCCTTTGTGAAGGTACTTTGCTTAGACTATATCTTATATAAGGTGTTATAAAATTATTCTGGTCATTTTTTGTATACATTGTTCTCCGTTCTTAGAAAGTTATACAAAGTAGGAATCTTATTGACTAAAATTCTTTGATATTTGTCTACCATAATGTTTTTGCTTATTTTTGTAAAGGAGCATGAATTACATAGAGTCATGTAGCTGCTTATACAATCTTTCATATTTTAATACTTAAAGCTCTGTGTCTAATTACATTTTTTGTTTTAAGCTGTGGGATTTGCGTAAAGACCTCGTGTGTGTTGGTTCTTTCAAAGAGTGTTTTGTACTTACACTAATTATTTTTGTTTTATGATTCTTCATTTATGTTTTGGACTAATTAGTCATTACAAAACAAAATTGTTTATTTTTTCAATATAAAAAGTTTAGACAAGGAAACATAATCTCTTAGGTTAAGTTATGATTAACAGAAGTCCTCACCACCATACTACTTCTAGCAAAACACTTCTTTTTATTTGGGTTGCTCAATACCATCCCTTTTTTTTCTCCATGATAAGTTTTCGTGATTGATGAGATAAAGTTAAAATCAATTTTTATTTTTATGTAATGTGTCAATTTTTTCGTATTTATTTCTCATATATGCTTTACCAAACTAATAAATAAAAAATTATATACTATTTCATATATCCTACATCTATTAATTTAAATAGTCTAATTTCATAATAATAATTAATTCAAAGTAATTATAGTTACAATATTCTTAATTATTAGAATAACCAACACACACAAACAAAAATGATTAGCCCCGTGCATCGCACGGGTCTCTTACTAGTTGATAACAAATGGTTGCCATTGGGTTTTGAAGAAGGAATGGGGGAACAAAAGAGGATGAGTATCTTTAGGGGTTGGGCTCCACAGGTTCAGATCTTGAACCATCCAGCCATTGGAGGGCTTCTTACGCATTCCGCATGGAATGTTATGGCAGAAGCCATAAGCGCAGGCGTTCCTTTGATCACCATGCCCGGGTTCACCGACCAGTACTATAACGAGAAGCTGATAACTCAGGTTTATCAAGAATTTCTTTTGTACTATGAAATTATTACACTCTAATTCATTAAAATTTAAAAATATAATATAAGCACAGCATATGAATACATGACATCTGATTAAATTTAATATATATTACATAATAAAATATAATTTATATCTGAGTTATTAAGAAAATTATTCTTACTCACTATTTTTACACTTTTTTTACATAAATCTATTCTATTAAAAAAAGAAAGAGAGATAATATGTTTTAAAAAATATTTATTTTATTTTATTTTGAAAAAATTACATTGACCTTTCGTTTAATTTAATTACACTTTACACTTTCCTTATTTGCACTCCTATAATGACATCATACATGGGAGGTGAGTGCAATAATTAAGGAAAAATTAATATAATAACAATATAAATTTTAAGAGAAATTAGTATATTTTTTTTAAAGAAAATGTCAAATATAAATAAATCAAACCTAAAAAAAGTGAGTATAATTTTCCCTTTTATTATCTATATAGGAAATAGTATAAAAATTGTGTGTAAAACTTAGTGTGTAAAAAGCATCACTGCTCATATTATTACCTTAACTTTATGTTTAAATATTTTTTTATTAGTGGAATGAAACAAAATAGGTGAGGATGAATCGAAAAAGAAAAAAAAGAGAAGAAATGGAATATAGTTATCATTTTCTTTGTTTGGAAGATTAATAATAGAACGAAATAGAATTTCATTAACCTTATTTGGGAGTTATATTGTAAAGAAACATAATGGAATGACTATAATTTTTAACTTTCCAAATACCTCTTGCTTATGTCATAGATTAGGATTTATAAATCCTTTTCTCTTAAAACTATTTCCTGACTTCTTCATAACTTCTCTAAACTCATATAATACTAACAAAATGTATCTGTTTGTAACAAAAAAAGAGTTTGTACCCAAAAAAACTATGTGTACCTGTGACGTGCACTCATTAATTATAAGACATATCAAATTATTATTTTGTTTCTGTTAACAGTTAAAAATTATTAAATACCTTTAAAGTTATGATAAGCTAAGAGAGATTTAGTAAATGCTTGGTTTTGCTAAATTAATTTTAAAATAGTTTTTTTAAACAAATTAAGTTTTTTAATCTAAATCTCAATATGTTTAGATAAATAGTTTCAAAGCTTTTGACGATAAAAAAATAATTTTATAAACCTTGATATAAAAAATTTAAGAAGTACTTTTTAATAATTTTATAATTTATTATACATGTACATGTATTTTATTATAATTTTGCTGTTGATTTTCTTATCGACATTGTAACTTTTCACTTTTTCCTTTAGACTTTGTTTGGTATGCCTTTTAGGATAGAAAAGAAAGAAAATGGTAGAAAGGTTGAACTTCATCTCGTGTTTAGTTGTACCATAACAAAGGAAAAGAAATGATTTTAAGAAATAAACTTTACATAGTCCTATCATTTTTTCATCCTCCCACTCTTGGATGGAAAGGGATGGAAGGAAAGAGAAGGGAACTAATTTTGTGGGTCTGTCCATTTATTTACATATATCTTTGTTTACTTATATATATTTTCATTCTTTTCCTTCAAAAAACCAAACAAAAAAAGGAAAACATTCATTCTCTTCCATTAAATGATACCAAACAAGAGGAGTTATAATTTCTCTACTTTCTCTTCCTTTCCTTTCTTTTTTCTTTTATTGTATCTATTTTTTTCTGACTTTTTTACCAAATTGCCACTATTGAAAAACTATTTATCAAAATATCATTTTTTAAAATTATTTACCAAAATGTTACTTTTTTAAACTATTTACTAAATTGCTACTCTTTTGAAATTATATACCAAACTATCACCGTTTTGTCCAACATGACATTTTTAAATAATTTCTGATCCACATAGGATGCGCCAAAGAGGGTGGCGCATCCAGGTAGGATATGCCAACAAGCTGGGCGTATCCTATGTGGATGCGCCACCCTCTTTGGCGCATCCTACGTGGATACGCCACTTAGGATGATGTATTTGCAAATGATACGCCAACAAGCTTGGCGCAACAAGGATAATTACGCCATTTGACTTGGAGCAATCCATCCAAACGCAGATAACTCCTTTTACGTAGAAAATATCACCCTAAAGACATTAAAGACTCAATTATTTACAGGTCAAGTGTTTGTTTCTGTTACGTAATGTAGTCGATGTGAGACTTTGGTATTGGTAAGGTAAAGCAACTAAGTAAGACAATAAGGTACTTATGTTTGATGTGAGACTTTGGTGTTGGCAAGATAAAACAACTAAGTAAGACAACAATGTATCCTTATTTGATGTGAGACTTCAATAAAAGGGCTAAAACTCATGAGTGCAATAGCTGAAAAGTAAATGGAGCTGTAAAGATGCTATGTTTGCTATGTAACTAGGTAAAAACCAGAATTTTTTAAGTATAAAATCAAGGTCCCTTGAATCTTAGATTCTCAGCTTTTGTTTTTAAACAACCCATGCATTTGTATAAGTGTGCACTTTTTCAATGATAAATTGTTTCCTTGTTTATACAACTCATAAGGTGTGAGTTTCTTTTATTTTTATATGGGTGGGGTGGCAATGGCCCGTGCATCAATTGATGTCACTAAACACATTTTAGAAAGATGAACAAGTAATTACCAAATAAACTTTGCGGGTTGAACTTTATAATTTATAATGTTCTTGTCTCCATTTGATAGATGAAACTACTGGATCATCTGAAGAGGACTTCAGTAGGGAAGAGAAAGAGGCAATTGAGTGCAAGAGGATAAATCAAGATCGAGAGCTGAAGGATAAGCTTCTGCATAGATATAGCAGCTATATTAATAGTCTGAAGCATGAATTTTTCAAAAAGAAGAAAAAAGAAAAGCTACCGAAAGAAGCAAGTCAAATCTTACTTGCATGATGGAATATTCACTTCAAATGGCCATACTCGATGGTAATTAAACTTATTTTCTTTTAAGCATCTTGCTAAATTTTGGTGATAAATCTCGTGCAGAATTTTCTGTTCATAACTTGACACATTTAATTAAGAATTCTGAATTTAAGATGTCTATTTCTCTTTTTGGTTACATAAAAAGTGTAGAAATTGTCTAGACTCTTGACTAGGGCTTGAGTTTTAGCCCTTTTATCGAAGTCTCACATCAAATAAAAATACTTTGTTACCTTACTTAGTTGCTTTGTCTTGCCAATACCAAAGTCTCACATCGAATAAAAGTACTTTGTTATCTTACTTAGTTACTTTATCTTGTTAACAGTAAAGTCCCACATTGACTACGTTACGTAACAGAAACAAACACTTGGCCTATAAATAATTGAGTCTTCAATGTCTTTAGGGTGACATTTTTTAGGTAAAAGGGGTTATCTGCGCTTGGATGGATTGTTCCAAGTCAAATGACGTAATTGCCCTTGTTGCACCAAGTTTGTTGGCGTATCCTTTGCAAATACGTCATCCTAAGTGGCGTATGCACGTAGGATGCGCCAAAGAGAGTGGCGCATCCACATAGGATACGCCATCCTACCTGAATGCGCCACCCTCTTTGGCGCATCCTATGTGGATCAGAAATTATTAAAAAATGTCACGTTGGACAAAAGGGTGGCAGTTTGGTATATAGTTTCAAAAGAGTGACAATTTGATAAATAATTTAAAAAAAATAGTATTTTGGTAAATAGTTTTAAAAAAATGATATTTTGATAAATAGTTTTGCCAACAGTGACAGTTTGGTAAAAAAACCTCTTTTCCTTTTTCTTTTATCATACCAAACAAAGATTTTTAGAAGAGGAAAATGAAAGAAATAGAGGAGAGAGAAAGGCATATTCCTTGTTTGGTATGCATTTTAGGATGAAAAGGAAATGAGAAATAACATTTTCATAAGTCTTACCATTTTTTCATCCTTTCCTGCTTGGACAAAAATAAAAGAAAATGAATGGAAGAGAAACATTTTTGTAAGCCTTACAATATATTTACGTAGGATACGTCATCCTACCTGAATGCGTCACCCTCTTTGGTGCATCCTATGTAGATCAGAAATTATTAAAAAATATCACGTTAGACAAAAGAGTGGCAGTTTGGTATATAGTTTCAAAAGAGTGACAATTTGATAAATAATTTAAAAAAAGTAACATTTTGGTAAATAATTTTAAAAAAATAATATTTTGATAAATAGTTTTGCCAACAGTGACAGTTTGGTAAAAAAGCCTCTTTTTCTTTTTCTTTTATCATACCAAACAAAGATTTTTAGAAGAGGAAAATGAAAGAAATAGATGAGAGAAAAAGGCATATCCCTTGTTTGGTATGCATTTTAGGATGAAAAGGAAATGAGAAATAACATTTTAATAAGTCTTACCATTTTTTCATCCTTTCCTGCTTGGACAAAAATAAAAGAAAATGAATGGAAGAGAAACATTTTTGTAAGCCTTACAATATATTTACATACATTTTCATTTTTATTTATTTTCAACACATAAATTTTCATTTAATTTACATAAATTTTCGCTCTTACCTTACTGTTCTTCATATATACTTTTATCTATCATTTTTTCTTATTAAATCACACACTTAAAAAAAATTAACAATACATATACTATTTTTACATTCACTCTTTTGGGGGTTGGGGGTTGGGGTTTCTAATGAGAAGGGAGCCTCAGGGAAACGCACAGCCATATTCCAACTGTCGTCTCTATGCTTCTTATCAATGAACCCTCCAAAAGTCCCATCATCAGTTACTCCTATCAACAACGTAAGGCTTGGAAAATAGCGATGAGGCAGCACATGCATCTTCACGCCATCGAAAGCATAATAAAGCACAAGCAAAGTCAAATTGGGCAAGGCCCCGAGACATGCACCGGGGTCCTTCTTCAATCCAGTTAACATCAATTGTAATTGCTGCAAGTTCTGTAAAGAACACACCCAACTTGGTAACTCGTCTAAATGCCCAGTCAAATGTAATCGTTGAAGAAGTGGAGGTGGGGACTCCATATATTGCAGGTCAAACGTGCCAGTAGTATGAAGTGTCAAAGAACGCAGATTTCTCATCTTGGAGATGGAGAAACATAGTTCACTCCAGTGATGGTCTCTCAAATTAACCAAACATAACCTTCTCAATTGGGTCAACCTCCCCAAAACTTTGATCAAGTCACTATCTTCTGGTGCTTCAAGGAAGCTGAGCTTCTGTAATGAAAGCAAACCTCCGATTTCGGGTGTTACTTTGAAACCATGTACAATAACTCTAAAGTAGGTAGCAAAGTTATGAAGAAATTGACCCTTAGTTATCATTTGATCACGAACTGGTTCCAATGCAACTTTGTAACGGCAAATCGAAAGATGGCGAAGATTTTGAAGCATTGATATCTCAAAGGGTAACTCAGTAACAAATGTTTGCTTGAGATCCAATGTCTCCAACCTTTTCAGATTCCTAATAGACTTAGAAATCTTTGAGACATTGGTATCTCTTAAGCTCAAATACCTTAAGAGGAGCAATGTGGAAATTTCTTCTGGAAACGTATCCAAAGGAGCACGTGTCAGATCCAACACACTGAGCAGCTTGAAGTCATCACCTGGTAACTTGGACATTTGTGAGCTACTAGATGAGCTATCATCAGCCTCAAAGTAGAATAGAGAACGAAGCTGAGACAATAAGCTGCTCTTAATTTCATCATAGTGACGAATAGATAATCGCCTTGCTCTTTCAATGTGCTCTGTTGTGTTGTCCTTGCTAATCACCTCAACAAATCTCTGTTGATCTCTTGACTTTGAGAGAACAAATTCACGTAGAAAGTCATGGATACGGCAGGACTTAACCCTTCCATCAATTCTCATTTCGACTATTTGTATCAAACTTCTGTTAAGAAGCTCATACAGGTAGCTCTCTGCAACTTCCTCCAATGTTCTTCCATCCTCCTTTGCCACAAAACCTTCTGAGATCCACAAACGGATCAATCTCATCCACTGAATGCGATAGTCTTCAGGGAAAACACTCAAGAACATGTAACATGGTTTCAGGTGATAAGGCAAATAATGAAAGCTCAATGAAAGTATTTTGGTCATCATTTGGAGACGAGGATTTTCTTTTAGCTCAACGTTAAGATTACGTTGAACTATCTCCCACGCTTTAACGTCATGCTTATCTTTGGTAGCCAAAAGACCACCAATTGCCAATATAGCTAGAGGAACTCCTTCACACTTGTTTAAGATTTCTCGGCAAATAGGTTCCAAATTAGATGGGCAGGATTGTGTTGGGAAAGTTTTCTTACAAAATAGATCCCAAGAATCACTTTTAGATAAAGGCTGCAGATCGTGGACCATACCTTTGAACTCGTTGCTAGAGTACCTTGCTACCTCAGTTATACGAGTTGTAATCACAACTCTACTGGCACAATTGTTCCTGGGTAATGAAAGTTTCACTTGATCCCAATGATCTGTTGTCCACACATCATCAAGTACAATCAAGTATCTTTCATTCTGAAGCTTTTCCTTGATACTTTCTTTCAAGCGATAGATTGGAAGTTGTTGCATTTGCGTCCACTCTCCAGGGAACAACTGCTGAACTATGTCCTTTAGAAGCTTATCTTCCTTTAAGGATTGGGAGACTGTTACGAATGCACATCTTTTGAACTCGGACTTCACAGCATTAGCATTGCAAATTTGTTTGGCCAAGGTTGTTTTACCCAGGCCTCCCATCCCAACAATGGCTAGTACTTTGAGATTGGGGTCACCATCTTTGAGCCAATCAACTAGCTTGTTTTTTGTTGCATCTATGCCAACCAATTGACTTTCATCCACCAAAAGTGCATTCCTTCGAGCCTGATCAATCTCTTTGGTGCTTGTTGTCGCATAGAAGTCAGTAGGAGGATTATAGCTATACTTATTTCGCCACTCTGCTATTTCATTGACTCTGGCTTTGATGCTTCTTAGTTCAGAACCAATTTGGTGCTTGGCTTTCCACTTTTTGATAGAGGAACAAATGCTACCAAGACAAGTGTTGTGATCCGCAACCCGGAGCAAGAACTCGTCAACAACATCCTCTATCTCAAAAGCAACATCTATCACTTGCTTGACCCGTGATTCATGTATTGAGTCTTCCTTTTCTTTGGCATCGGCAACTCTTAGGAAAGCCTTCATGGTTTCAAGTTCTTCTTTAATTTTCTCAATTTCTTGTTTAATTCCTCTCTGCAAATTGACCTCTTCATTGAGGACCCGGGAAAGTTCATTCAGTAGTAATTCTACTACACTTTCCGCCATCCTCTTTGGCCAATTGCTTTTTTTTTTACAGGACACCCTTTCTCTCTGCACAATTAGAGAGAAGGAGCCAATTTTGTAATCAAGTTTGCTAACTTGAAATTTTTGTAGGTTGCATTGCCTCGTGATAGATCATTACATATATATAATATGTCATTGTTTTCTCCCTTTTGATGGAGGAAATGAAAAAAAGATTATGTTGCACTCTTGCTTGTAACATGAGAAGGAATACGTACTTTTCTTTTTACCATAACCCGTAAGTGTGGATCAAGATAAGAATTATACTTTAACCAATATATATAATACGTCACACCAATATATATAATATGTCATTGTTTTCTACCTTTCTGTGGAGGAAATGAATATATATATATATATATATATATATATATATATATATATGTTCCAGGCTTGCTTGTAACATAGGTAGGCATATGTTCTTTTCATTTTACCATAACCCATGAGTGTGGATCAAGATAAGAACTATACTTTAACCAATTATGCACTGCAAATCTATCCTTGTGATTCCTTGATGATCACAAGGAATGCAACTTCTTCCCCTTATAAAGAATAATCTGATAAGGGATAATTTCTTAAATCCTATTACAAGCCAAGAATTTGAAGCAAGTATTTTACAATAAATTTCTTACAAAAAGAGTATTTTAGTATTTTATTTTTTTTAAATTGATCTTATATATTTTTTTTTCAATTTAGTCCTTTATCTTGTAACATCTTATTTTTCATAAAATATTCTTATGAAGAAATTTTTTTTAATTTAACTTAAATATTTTATTTAGTTTTATTTTATAATGGATGTTACTAATAAAAGAAGATTATATTTAAATTATTGAGATTAATATTTTACATAAATTAAATAATAGAACAAAGATTTTGAATTTATTAAAATAAAATTTAGCAATAATAATAAAAATTAAAAGTATTTTAATAAATATAAATATTCATGAAAAGATATTTATAAAAATATATTTATAAATTAATTATTATTTTAATATAAAAATTTATTCTAATAATTATTAAAGTAATGTATTTAATAAAAATATTATTATTTTGATTAAAAAATAAAAAAATTAGAAGGTTACGTGCAACGTGCCTATTCTACAATCACAAGATTTTTTTTTTTATCAAAAAACATTGGCATGCAGAGGCATCACAATAGGAAGAGGAATCTCAAATAGGTTGGTATCCCAAACCCTATCCATCATTTGCAGCACATCAATATGAAATATTATTATTAAAAAAAAGAAATTAAAGAAACAAAAGTGCCATAGGGGAACATTGACCAAAACCCATGAAAAGAATACAAATTATTTAAATTTGAAATTTGGAAGTCCAAACCTATTTTTGAAAAAATCATCACTAATAAAGTTAGGTATAAGGTCCCACCAAGTATTGCTTCTTGAAAAGACATCAAAATTAGCCAGTTTATCCGCACAAGCATTTTCCTCTCTATAGATATGAGACACTTTGAACCTCATCTTCTTCGTTATAAGAATGCAATTTTTTCATCTAGTGCGAATTTTCCAAGGAACAAGCTTAGGAGATATGAAAGCCTGAATAACTAAATTAGAGTCGCATTCCAACCATAAATTAAACCATCCTTTGTTGTATGCTGTCTCAATACCAAACATGGCTGCTAGTATTTCAGCCTGCAAAGAAGAAAGTGATTCCTTAATATGATGCAAAACATCTTAACACTAAAGCACTTCTATCTCTAAAGATACCTCCACCTCCAGCATGAGCCAGGGTTCCTTTAGCAGCTCCATCCGTATTGCACTTAATCCAATAACAAGAAGGAGGTTTCCAATCAACTTGTACAATATTAGGGGCTCAGTTAAGATGACCAGGGATATTGAATGCTTTCAAAAGTAAGAAATCATCCATAGAGCCTGATAAAGTACCTTTAGACAAATTACCTGAGAGAACAGCTGAAGCTTTAACCATAATAATAGCAGATCTGTATGAAATTGATTGATTCTTAAATATGCACTTATTTCTACAGTGCCAAATGAACCAGAAAATGTTGACAATCACAGCCAGCACAAGGTCTTTAGCTTGAGATGACCAGTTAGAGTTACAAACTGAGAGGATGGAGAGGACTGAGGACAGGTCAATTGGAGACTTAATGATGTAGCCAAACCAATTCCAAATCTATCTAGCAAAGCTACAGGTAAGAAACAAATGCTCTCAGCTTTCATCAGAAGTATTGCATAGGTTGCAAATTGAAACCGAAGTGCATCCCTTCTTCATGAGATTATCATCAGATGACAGCTTATTATGGATAACACACCATAGTAAGAAGGACCTTCAGGGAGGAATGGAAGATGACCAAATCAGCTTACTTCAATTAACAGAATTGTGCAGAGGGAATAAGTGCGGAAAAGCTTCCTTAAAAGAGAGTGTGCTCGAGTCATTACCTGACCAAACAAGATGATCATCCTCAACAGACAAAGGGATATCAATCTTTGATATGGCAACATTAAGGAGAGGGCATCTATCAACTAGATCAGTAGGAATAGACCACTTATGATCAATGATAAAGTCTGCAACAGAAGCTTGTAATGAACTATGCAAATGATGAGGTATGTTTAATATGTCAACTATTGGTTGATCAAGCCAAACATCCTTCCAAAAGTTTATCGTCTTCCCATCACCAATTTTCCAGAAGGATGAAGACAGAACAGTATTCATATGAGCCTTAATACTTGGCCAAATTGCAGATTTTACATAATTGATTATAGGCTTGTTCTGTTTAAAGAACCTATTCCTGATAAACCGAGCCCATTCATTATTTGAAGATAAAACATCCCAACTTAGTTTCAATAGAGCAGTGGCATTGATAGATCTTAGAGACATCAAGCCTAACCCACTTTCATTGAGAGGAGAGCAGACTATTTTTTAAGAGACTGTGACCAATTTTCTGACATTAATGTCACCAGACCAAATGAAGTTCCAAATACATTTATCAAGCATTTTCAGAAGACTAATAGGCTAGGCATAGACATGAAAACTATAGGAAATCATGCCATGGATGATGGATTTTACAAGTTGGACCCTGCCCATAATTGATAGAAGGGAACCCTTCCAAGAAGTAAGTTTGGTCTTAATCCTATCAGCTACTGGTTCAAGATGAGATCTCTTTGGTTTACCTTTGAATAGAGGTACACCAAGATATGTAAAAGGTAGATGACCAGAATTAAAACCAAGGATAGATGAAATAGATATGATTTTGTTAGGATTTAAGTTTCCAGCATAGAATTTGCACTTACTTAGACTGAGAAGTTGACCAAAGGCTTGTCCATAAGACTGAAAAAGAGCCATAAGAGCTTCCAAATTCTGCTTTGTTGCTTTGCAAAAGACCATTATGTCATCAACATAAAGAATATGAGAGGGAGTTTTAAAACCCTTTGGTCCAGCCATAGGCTTTAGCAAGCCATTATTAATGAGCAGTGATATACCTCTACTAAGCACATCTTCAGCTAGGCAAAACAAGAGAGGTGAGAGAAGATCCCCTTGTCTCACACCTCTCTTGCAAGTGATAAAACCAACAACTTTGCCATTGACAGAGAAGGAGAGCTTGGCTAAGTGAAGGATTGTTCTTACCCAACCATAAAATTTAGGGTCAAAACCAAAGGCTATCAATACATCAAGCAAGAATTTCCAATCAATAGTGTCAAACGCTTTCCTAATATCAAATTTTAGTGCAATATTACTGCCAAAAGTTTTATAATCAAGCAAGTTGATAGACTCGGATGCAAGGTAGATATAATCAGTAATGTGCCTATCTTTATTGAAACCTCTCTGCTGTTCTGAGATTACCTTTGGGGCAATGATAGCCAACTTATTAGCAAGTATCTTGGTAATGATCTTGAACTGGAAGTTGGCCAAAGAAATTGGCCTATAATCTTCTATTTTATCAGCATGAGGAAATTTTGGGATCAAGACCACTAGATTAGAGTTCATGTTAGGAAGCATCCAGTTTTTATCAAATAACTGTGAAATAAAATTGCACACATCCGAGCCAACTATGTCCCAAAAACTCTGATAAAAAGAACCACTAAAACCATCCAGGCCTGGGGCTCCACCTTTATTCATTGAGAAGACTGCAGACTTAATTTCCTCTTTGGATGGCATCATTGTCAGCATATGGTTATCCACAGTGGAAACCAGATTAGGAATGGCTTGAGCAATTAGATCATTGGAAGAACAAACATTATCTGAGGCATATAAATCAAAGAAATAGGATAGTACATGCTGCTCAATGTCTGATGCTTCATTTAGGATAGAATCACCATGTTTCAGGATAGACATTAGCTTAGAAGCACTTCTAATTTTAGCTACTCTATGAAAGTATGAAGTGTTTCTATCTCCATGTGTATGCTAGTTCATTCGGGCTTTTTCCTTCCAAAACTGTTCCTGGAAAGAGAGAGCTTGTTGAAGATCTAATTGTGCTATAGCTTCTTGATCTTGCAGGTCATCCAATAAGCCAAAAGCTGCAATATTAGCTTGAATAGAATCCACTTTAGCTAGAGCTTTGTCAACCTTATCATTTACATTTCCAAAAACTATTTTATTCTAAGTTTTCAATTCAATTTTCAAGGCTTTAAGCTTCTGTGAAAGTATAAACATAGGACAACCAACATAGGATTTGTTCCACACCTCAGCAACCAGCCTACTACAATCAGGGTGATCAGCCCATATGTTGAAATATTTAAAGGGAGAGGGATGAGGTCTAACACCTTTATTTAAAACCAACAAAATTGGATAATGATCAGATTTACTTCTTGTCAATGTACAACAGGAAGTTGAGTCCCAAAAGGAAAGCCAGCTATCATTACAAATGGCCCTGTCTAGTCTCTTCTCTATATGTGCAGTACCTATTCTAAAATTACTCCAAGTGAACTAAGCTCCTCTAGTATTAATATGGATTAAATTGCCACTGTCAATCCACTCCTTAAAGTCTTCACATGGAATCCTTGATGGCAGACCTGAACCTCTATATTCATGAGGCCCTAGGATGACATTAAAGTCTCCTATAAAACACCATAGTCCAGGATGTTGTTGCTACAAAGAAGATAGCTCAGTCCAAAGATGTCTCCTAGGTAAGTATGATGTGGAGGCATACAAAGCAGAGAAGAAAACCTGCTGCTGTTCAATGACTAAGGAGAAAGTAACTTGCTGGGAAGAATTAGCAATAACAGTAGGGAAAAGGTTCTCAGAACATAAGCACCAGAGGTTAGGATTTAAAGAATTTCTATTATTTTCAGCAAACAATTTTAACTGTAAACTTTTCCAAAAACTTCCAGGAATTTGGTTAAACATTGTCCAAGGCTCAGAGATAAATAGCATATCTAGTTTATGCATAGAACACAGCTTCTTCAATACCAATCTTATGTTAAGATTGGCAATTCCTCTCACATTCCAATAGAGTACCTTTATTAGACAAATTGTTTAGGACCTGCCCTTGATTGGGCTCTATTTCTGATCACATTTGCTTGCTTATTTTGTTTCCTCAGCTTCTTTTTTTGTGACTTGGACAATACAACAGTGAAACTTGGAGTTTCCTCTTGGACATTGGCATGGTCTGCTATTGCAACAGTAAGAGTATCTTTCATAACTTCTGCATCAATCTGATCACTCCATAGTCTTGAGATTATGTTCATATCATTCTGAACAGTACGAGGTAGATTCTAAGGAGTTCCATTAGAAGCAAAAACATGTCCACTTGCAGAAGCATTCACAGTGTCTGAGACATGATCCATAGAACACGATCCAGCCATAAAATCCTGTTTGAAATTACTTTGAGGAGGGGTCACAGTCTCATCAAAAATGGTTTCAATAGAATCATTGTCATCCGAGTTATCAACATTCAAATTCTGTAAGTTTTCATCAACTTGCTCAGAGTGAACAATTTTGTCTACTACAGGATCAACACTTCTACCTGGTCCATGATTTGGATTACCATCCAAGACCATATCAGATCCATAAATAGGGTCAAAAGCCACATTCCTTTCATTAGAGGTTATATTATGATTCACCTCATCAGAATGGTTAACCTCATTAGAAGAATTAGAAATAACCGTATTTTGAACTTCAACAAAAGGGATTTGATTAACCTGATTAGGAATTGTACCATTAGCATCAGAATTACCTTTATTTTTGGGAACATAGATTGCAGTAGTTTTCTTATTAGCTAAAAATGGTGCTTTCTCCTTCGAAGCATGAGAATCTTTAAAAGCATTAGTTGCTGCACCATTCTTCTTTCTACAATCTGCCAAGGAGTGCCCAATATTTTGGCAAGAAGTGCAGAAAGGAGGTAATTTTTCGTATTCCACACCTACAAAGAATGCAAAACCCTCTTTCGTAACCAGAATTTGATCACGCAGGTCACCATTTAAGTCAATGTCTATTAAAACTCTAGCAAAGTAACCAAAGGTTTTCTTGCTAGTGGCTTCATCCAAAGTAATGGGAATTCCCAAACCACCAACAATTGCAAAGATGATGTTAGGTCTCCAATATTCCTGAGGCAAACCTAAAATACAAACCCAGCATTGGGCATGAGTTTGTCTTTGGATACTCGGGTTGAAATCAGGCGTCCAAGAGGAAAGCCTCAAAACTCCAAGTTTAAGATACTAAGATCCAACCGACCAAACACTACGAAGATCATCAGTGGATGAGAAAGAAAATTCATAAAAGCCACGTCCCAGAGAAACCATTCCCCATTGTCCAATAGGTTTCCACAAACAAGAAAGCTTGGACTTCAAGTCTTGAATCTTTAATGGTGCATCACCTTTTAACAGTATAAGTCTGCCATGTAAATGGTTTTTACATCCAACAAGACCTGCTTGATACTCTTCCTCAGGGATCTTGATGGAAATTTCATCACCCTTCAAGCAAGGGCGTGGTAGTTGACTTAAAGGGACGTCACACGAGTTATTCAGCGCCTGCGCAAAGGATTTACATTAAAGAGGAGACTGGACGAAGAGACAGGATCAGATGAAGGAGAAGAAGCACGGGTAAGGAAGTCCCAAGGGCAAATTTGTGTAGCATCCGCCATGAAAGATCATGCAAACCCTAGGAGATCACGTGGGAAACCCTAGCAGAGCCATTCCTCATGAAGGAGAAGAAGCCCACAATCACAAGATTAGATAGAAGTAATTATTACTTTAAAAAAATCTAGTTGCAACGTGGTGCAACGTAGCCAATCAAATGGACTATATACATAGGCAAAGAAATAGAACACGCAGCAAGCAAGGGAGAGAAGAAAGAATGAAAAAATGCTGCTAAAATGTGAAATCAAGATAAAGAGAAAATGAAAAAGAACAAAGAGAGAAAGAAAAAGTGTGAAAGTGAGAAACCGTAGGAAGAAAGAAGGAAAAAGAGAGAGAGAAGAAAATAAGAAGGAAAAGAAAGAGAATGTGAAGGAAAAAAGAAAAAAGATTTTATAAGAGATAGAAATTGATTTTTTAAAAATAAAATTATAAATTTTAGTATATTTATATGTTTTATTAGTTAATTTATTATTATTTTAATATTTTGTGTATATTATTATTCTTGTTAAATTTATTATTCACATGTAATGTTATGAAAACTTGATATTTGTTTAATTTTGAAATGTTTATGATATTTGATAAAATTTAGAATTATTATAATTTGAATGTTGACTTTTTTATAAGACCAATATAATAAAACTATAAAAAGATTAAAATATTGCTCAAGACCTAAGTTAAATAAATATTTTTAATTACATTGTGTAATAAATATATGTGAATAATTTACATGAACTTTCTTATAATTACCTTGACTTGGGAGCAATTTTATGACTTTTATTTTTTACCTTTGCATTGTGTAATGAATGCACTATTAGGATCAGGACAAACTATGAATCATGATAAGAACCTGACAAACTATGGACTATGATGAGGACTTGACAAACTATGGACTATAATGATGACTAGACAACTATGAACTATGATGTGAACTTTTAAAAGAATTATTAAATTAATTTTAAATCATAGTTTGTCCCTTGAAGAATTGACATTTAAATTTAATGATTCTAAGTTTTGTAAATTTTTATTGTCATGATTTATTTATAGACTTGTATATGATAAATTTATTTATGATATATCGATGGTTTGTATTGCTTATGTTTGTGTATGATGGTAAGCAAGTGATTCATAGAAAAGTTTGCACCTAACTGTTGAGAGGCAGATGAGTGTATTTCTTTTTATGTTACCTATTTGGTTAGTGTGGGTATGTCTGGTTTTGTTGTCACAATGTTAAAGTAACATTAGAGATAAGGTGAATTTCCTATGGAAGTGAAGACCTTCAAGTAAAATGTGAGACAAGTAGACATGGAAAGAAAAAGAAAAGTAAATGGTGAATTTCTTGTGATGAGAAATTTGTTTGCTAATGTCTACTTATGTTGAGGAATTTGCTAAAGTTTGCCAATGTTTGAAAATTGTTTACTGAGATTTGAGGAATGCTAATGTTTGCTGATACTTTTTGGTAATTGGTACTTGGCTATTGATATTTGAGGAACTTGCTAATGTTAATATATATGGTTGTATTGCATGATTTAGTTAGCATTCGTTCTGTTATGCTGAAATTGTGTTATTCTTGTCATACTTGGGTTGCCATGAGGTTTTCTGTGTATATTACACAAGTGAAACTCACCATAGTTTTTAAACGTTTTTGTGACTGTTCATTTCTTACTGAGAATTTTCAATTCTCATTTCATTCATGGTGTTTTCATATTAGCATAGGATGCATTATGACTATCATCATTCTAGTCAATCATGTATGGATTCTAAATTTAAAAGGGAAATATATGTATATTAAAGTTATTAAAAATATATGTATTTTTTGCTAAATAATAACTTTGATATATGAAAGTAAAATCATGATTCTGTTGCTGAATTTATGAATTAGCACTTATATTTTTAATTTTGTTTCTTTACTTATTATTGTCTCGATTTTGATTATTGACGAAACTGGAGTGACGAAGAATTAACATAGCGGCTAAAGGATAGCAAACAGAATGTGTAAACAGTAAATGAGAGTTATGAGAACGAGTTAATTGAGTGATAGAAATGAGATTAAAATTGAAGTGAGGCACAAAAAGAACATTGGTTATATAAAGACTATCATTAAAATGGATAGTACCAGAAAACTTTTCAGAGACATGGATGCCATTTGAGAGACGTATGCTGAGTGGTTTAATTTTGTGATATGATGTAAAGAAAGACAATGAAGTGGCAGCATGGGTTGTGGCACCAGAATCTAATAGCCCAAGGGAATTGTTGTTACCGGGTGGAGAATGAGCGAAGGTATCATTGGGTTGGACAGCATGAGAACTGATTAGATTAGTGGTATGGGCTGGACTTATGGAACTTGATCGTGAGATGAACATGACAGGCACATGGAATAGTGCAGACACAAGATGGAATCAGACGAAAATTATCAAGCTCATCACAAATGATTTTCAATTCGGTAAAATAAGAAGTAATAGAGAGCTATCCTAGCCGCTATGTTAGTTCTTCGTCACTCCAGTTGCGATGTATAATTTTGTAAAATAATTATCATTTTACTATCATAGGAGCATATTCAACAAACATAAAAAGATTGATGATATTCTCTCTCACATTTCTTTGTTTTAAATTATATTAAAATTAATTAGATCTTTTTAGATTCAATCACGGTCTAAAGGTGTAGTTCTCCAGGAACTATATATAAAAGATGATCATGGAAAATCATTGATTTTATGCAATTTTTTAGGAATGTTTAAATAGCAATCTCTTCCAGAATTTATCAAGAGTAAAAAATTAAGTATAAAACAAAATATGATAATTGTGTTAGCCAAACAAGATTCATAATAAAAATTTTATAGATGAAACATGAAAATATTTCATACTAAGACTAACATGAAAAAAATTACAAGAAAGAACAAAACAATGAATTAGATTAATCCAAAGAATGTGATAAGAAGACAAACACTTTTCATAGAATCTTTAAGTTGTTCAAGATATCACTCGTATGGTAAAGTCTCGTGCTGATAACGTATTATAAATAGAGAAGAGAAATATAGAAAGATCAAGACAAGAAAATATAGACTCAAAATCTTATTCAGTATATTAGATGAGATACATATATTTAAGATCTGATTGAGTATTTATAATAGTGTTTTAGAATTTATATAATGTAGTTATTTAGGATTAGTATCCGTTAGAAATTGTGATGTCTTTTAACTAAATTTCCTATTTATGTGGGATAATTAAGGTAGTCATTCACCAATGTAAAATATGCATGTTTTACAACAACTTTTTTTTTTCTAAAGCATCCATACTAGATAGCCAAACTTATTTTTATTTTTATTAGTTAAGTTATTTGCTTTAAGTAAAATAATAGAGTAATTTACTACTATAAAATTAATGTAATTCATTTTTAATGTTTTTCAAACATTAAATTTAATTTATAAATTAATTAAAATCTTATTTTTTTATAATAAATTTCAAAAATGAGAAATGATCGCTAAATCAAGTCAATAGTTCAGATTAAATCATTCATTTCAAATGTAATCTATCCAAAGTTAAACTCATTTGATTTATTTATTTAAAAAGTTTTAAATTTTTATTTTTCTCAAGATGAAAGTATTTCTATCATTTCCAGTGCACGACTTTATTAACCTAAGTCTCTTCTCCTTCTCACACACAAATTTTGCATTTTCTCAAATTTTCACCTTCTCTCTAGACTTTCTCTTTCTCTAAACTCTATTTCAAACCCTCATTTGGTTGTAACTTATGGGAAAGACATTTGGATAATCATATATGTAAGTATTTTTATTCATCGTTAGATTATTTTTATTGTTATTGTTATTGTTATTGTTATTGATTATGACATATGTTATATCTGTCTTTTAGGATGACATTACAGAGAACGTCTATGCTTCGGCTACGAATTCTAATTCAGGATTTAGTATGACTAGTCTTCTACATTCCATGGAGCAGATCTTATCTTCATTGAAGGAGCATGATCGCATTACATTAGCGCAACTTCGTCCAACTCCTCTTACATATGACATTCCAGGGCCACCTGAGCTGTCTGACAAATAGAGGACGTGTCGTATAAGAAGGACAGGGTTAGTGAGTACTCGGTTACAACTTCGACATTCAGAAGACTCTAATTCTTCAAGTGTACTTAAGACTCAGCCCCCAACCACTACTGCTGCTACTTACCCACCATCTCAACCACCACCTTCATCTTACCCACCATATCCAGGTTACTCACCACCTATCGATTACCCACCATCTACAAGATACTCATCACCTACTTATACTTACCCACCATATCATTTGACATTTACCCTTATACCATCATTTCCATACTCATCATATATGGGTTACCCAACATATTCTCACTCATTACAGCCAGGACATTATTCTGATCCCTCCATTACAGACCACCACATTCTGACCCTGACCCTTCTCATTAATATAGTCATTACAGTTAGATTAATTTATCTACCTTGTATTACATTTGCTTAATATGGGATGACTATATGTATATGTACAGGGACGAATCTATGTACAAGTAAGTGGGGACACATGCCCCCACTTTACTTTAAAACTTTTCTTTGATATTATATAAGTAAATGTTTTTTTTTTATTTTTTTATATGCATAATTTTTGCCCCCATGCCCCTACTTCTAAATATGTTATTTTTGTTGAATGATTGTTTAATTACATACATAGAGAGAGAAATGTTTGATAGTAATGATAATGAAAAAATTATTTAGCATTTTCAAAATATAAAAACGCGAAGAGAATAATTAGAAATTAATCTTTCAAATTTTGTATTAATATATTTTTTAATATATAAATATAATTATTAAAACTTTTTTTATACTTTTGTATTGATAATATTACATTTGTCTCCACGGCCTAAATTTTATGGATACGTCACTTTATATGTATAAATATTTCTGTTATGCATTTTGTAAGTGCTCTGTTGATTTCAAAATCTAAATATATATATGAATATGTTTCATTATACAGGATGAAGTACTTTTGAGAATGTCTAATTTTTAGGATAAATTCTGTCAAATTTCTCATAAAACTCGAATGTTTGAATTAATAAGATTAGTCAATTTTCATAGGCTTGTTAGACTGATATTCTAGCCCATGAATCAATTGTGACACTGGTTTTGAGTAGTCACAAATTTATCATATGTTATTATGATATACTTATATTTATTTACACTTTTTTAACTTAATTGTAGGTTATAAGTAAATTATAAAATAATTTTATTTATCGTATAAGTACAAATTTTTATGTCAAAAAATAAAACTTCTAACAAAGTAGTTGAATTTGATAAGACAATAAGAGAATAATTCTATTTGTATTATTTTTAAAAAAAAAAAAGTGACAGACACTAATAACGTTAACATGTTTAATAGTAATAGATTATGCAACTTCTCTATCATGATAAAGTACTCTAAATTTATATGAGTCTGAAATAAATCTTCAACTTACAATAAACGTTAACACTTCATGAAAAAACTGAAAAAATGTACATTCAACAAAAACTTTTGGCTTTACACTGAAAATGTTGAAATACGTGATATTTTTCATATGGTAACACCGTTACACTTACACTAGCTACAACAACGTATATAACACCAATCATGATGACATTACAATATAAATAAAAAAATATTTATCTTATATATTTTTTTAAAGGGAAACGTTTACGTTTTGACATTTTTTGAAAATTATTCATATATTTTTTAAAAGAATGATATTAAGTAAGTAAAAATAATAAAAAAAATATATATAATAAATAATATTATATGAGATTTAAAAAGAAATATATATATTATTTAATATAAAAAATATCATTGTTAATATAAATAGTACCAAACGTTTACGTTTTGACATTTTTTGAATAATGGCATCATCAACTTTGACGCAATTTACGTGGATAAATAATTTTGCCTCTAAAGGCAAATCGGTCAAAAGGCCCCTTTTGCTCCTTCATTGCTTCCTTCCCAAAAAAAAAAACACCCCAACCATGGCAGACTGGTCTCAACTCCCGAAGGAACTCCTCCACCTAATATCCGAACGCCTCGGCAGCGCATTCTACCTCCTCCGTTTCCGATCGGTTTGTTCCTCATGGCGCTCCTCCTCATCCTCCTCCATCCCCAACCTCCACCATCACCACCATTTACCCTTCAAGTTCCCAATCCTCTCCAACGACCCTACAACAACAACCCCCACAACCACAACAACGCCTCCACCATCTCCCTCTCCAAACGCACCGTCTTCCTCATCACCCCACCCCAACAACAACAGCAACAAACCTTCTCCGCACCCCTTCATCCCTGGTTAATCAAAATCGGTCAAGATCCACGTGGCCGAACCCAGCTCTGGCACCCTCTCTCACGCATCCCAATCAAACCAACCCCACATTTCCCTTCCCATTTCCCTCAGCCATTAGACCTCTACGAACTACCCGTGTTCGATTTGGGACAAGAATTCGTCCTTAACGAAATGGGTTCTCGCTCTTTCAACTCGCTGTACATGGAAAAAGTGGTTTTCTCGTGGTTGGGTTCTAAAAAAGAGGGTTTCGTTCTGCTCACGATTCATGTTTCTGGGAAACTGGCTCTGTTTCGATCTGGTGACGAGGGTTGGACCATAATCCCCGACATGCCGACACCGTACGATGATGTCTGTGTTTATAAGGGGAAGCTTTGCGCGGTTGATAGTACGGGTCGGACCGTGGAGGTCGGGTTGGATTCGAATGTGAGTTTGATGGCTGATTCTGTGTTTGGGGGTGACAAGAAGTTCTTGGTGGAGTGTGGGGGTGACTTGTTGCTCGTGGACAAGTACTTTTCCTCTGATTACCATTGTAGTTTGGATGTATTCGAGGAAGGTGATGATGATGATGATGATGAGATTTATGAGCTTGGGTGTGAGAGAGCTGTTAAGTTTGAAGTGTATAGGCTAGAGGAAGAAGAGAGGAAGTGGGTTGAGCTGGCGAGTTTGGGGGACCTGGTTTTGTTCTTGGGGGATGGTTGTGCATTTTGTGCTTCCGTGTCGGATTTGTGTGTTGGCAAAGGGGATTGTGTGATTTTTAGAGATGATACCTTCAACATTAATGTCCTGGAAAGTGGGATGGGTGTTTTTTACTTGGGTGAAGATCGGATTTCGCCTTTGTCTGATTATCCGGATTATTCCAAGTTGTTCTGCCCACCTCCAAATTGGGTTACATTGCATTGATAAAGTGTAAGTGTAAGTATGCTACTTACAGTAAGGTTTTTGATGTTTTCCTGCAGAGTTATATTGTAAATATCTGCATTGCTTGAGTGTGTTATTTGACACCATTTTCTTCTCTTACTGCTGTTGTACTTCTACAAAGTTATAGAATGTTCTGTCTTTTTGAAACTATGGTAAATGAGGTATTACTTCATTGTCAATTTATATACATCTTAGTTTGAGTCTTTGAGTGATTGAGTCTTTGAGTGATGGCCCTTTGGCTAGTTGTGCTTGCATAAGATGTTTAAGACTATGACTACTTATAAGCAAGGGATTGATAAGTGCAGTGTTAGATTTAAATTTTAATGTAAGGACTATAGGTCTATGATGTCAAAGTGAGGAATTATAGGTCTTTAACATAGTTCATCGATTAGAAGAGCTTCACTAGCTAATATCACTTAGCTGAAAAGTGGAATGACATAGAAAAGCAATATTAATATAAAAACCCCTGTAATTGTATCCATATGACTAAACGGTTGGAGTGGTTTTACTGGATCCACATCAGGAGTGGTTTTGGTATATAGTCTTTCACTTGGGGTAACATGAAAAATAATAGCACATCCCCTACTAGGGCTGTAGGGCAGGCTTACTCAGATAGTTATTCACTGTCAACTTGGATGTTTCTGAAGGACCTTGAGAAGTATTAGAATATAGGTAATTGATAGGGTGGGCAAGAAAACTTATAAACCGTACCAAACCATGAAATAAATTGAGCCAAACCCAAAAAAAACTGAACCATTGAAACCGGTTCTATACCAATCCAGCTTTTCTTGTATGAAAGCAGTGCAGTTAATTGTTTAACATATGCTGTTCTGTTAACCACGTTTAACCAAACTGAACCATATGCAGAGAGACCTTTCCTTCTCTTAACTCTCTTTTCTATTCTTCTTCTGCTTCTTTTACTTTTTCCCTTCTCTCTCTACAAGAGACCTCTTATTGGGCCACTCTAAGAGACAACACTGCCAGCGATAACACTGCCAGCAATACCACCGCTGCCAAAATCAGCCACCGTCTCCGACGACCTTCCATTGCTGCTGGGTCAAGTTGCTGCCAAGCTCAGCGATTCCAGACTCGCCTTGACAGCCTGTGAAATCTTCGTCCTCCAACCATTCCAACTCTCTGAGTCACCACTTGCCCAACTCGCCAGCTTGCGAACCTCCACTGCCACCAGCAAGGTCAAGAAGGTGTTCTGTTTGAAATTACCCAGGTAGAGGCTTGGCTTAGATTTCTGTTCGAGCCCAAGCAGCCACTGATGATTTGAGAGCTCATGAGAAATTAGATGAGGTTTCTGCTACAAATCCAAGCGACGCAAGCATAGATTGGCAACGTTTCCCTCTCGGAGACCCCTTCGCCATGGGGCCATTCATCAGTCAAAACCATTCTAGACCAGAGCTTCCATGATTCTCCTGCTTCTACTTTGTTCCTAATTTTTAATTGCAGAAACAAAATGGTTAACCTGATAACCAAACTGGTGTAACTGGTTTATTTGTTTTTCATAAAAAACAGATACAATTCGGTGTGGTTTTGTGAACCATATTTCTGGTTCAGGGTGGTTCAGTTTGGATTTTTGAGCCAAACCAAACCATGCCCAGCCCTACTAATTGAGATATGCAATTTGTCCAGACTCCTGAAGTAGATTATGGAGGGATTTGCATAGATTATTATTATTATTTAATGATTTTTTTATGCTGGAAATATTGTGCACTTTCTCTAATTTTGAAAGGATGACTTCTATATGTCATGGTGCATATTCAGTATTTTGCTGGTAATTTTAATTCGAATGTCATTATTTATAATGATGCATTTTCTGGCTGTCTAGTATATTAGCTGTTGTTTTATTAATTCTTATTGTCGTATAATGTCTTCGGAATTAATCTAGGGTTAGAGTACAACGCTATTGGTAATAATATGGCTTATGCAACTAATGCAGGATCAGTTAGAAGGACTGACCTTTACGAAGATCATGTTCCTGGTAACCTAACCCCAATAAAGCAGCATGTATGAATGCTCCAGTGGAAGGTGAATAAAGGTTAGCATATGCTTGGTAGTTGTTAAAAGACCAATTTGCCTCACTTGTGAAGCTATTTACATTTTGTTGAGATTGATCAGGGAGCTATTACATATTGATCGCTAATCTCATGAATTCAGACTGTGATGTACATACAAGGTTCATCAGGCTAACTTTTGTCACTGCAACTCGTGGAGGCAAGACATCTCGCTCGTAACTGTTGTCCATTTTGCAAATAATTTTATTGAGGTGTTGAGACTTGTTATTTTGATCAGTTGTAGATGTTTGCTGAATAATTAATAATGATACAGTGTTTTTAAATGCAAATAGCAAATTGAGAATTACCAATTCATTTGCATACCATTCTGGCCTGAATTAATTCCATTACATGTCAAAGGAGTGGGGAGGGAAGAGAGAAAAGATACAAATGCTGAATCTTGAATGGCTATGTAAATCCAGAACTCTATAACATTTGGCATTTATGAAAGTATCTTGGGGTGGACTCTAGAAATCTATTCTTGGCAGGAAACCTTCATAAAAAGATGTATTTTGCACACGACTTGGTAAGTGCACGTCAAATTTTGTCACGAGTACATGTGCATAAGTGGTGCGCACATATAAATATGGAGATAACATATTTGGAGTGAAACCAAAAGCTTAGGGTATTAATATATAAATAACACATTTAAATATTTGTGCTATTTGATTTAACTATGAATTGTTAATAGGAATGACTTACCTGGATGACATAATTACATGAATTGCGTTCGAAACTAGGGTTTCCAGTTGATAGATAGTTTGTAATTTTACTATAAATCTTCTTTGAGGTCGGTGGCTTGCTTTGATCTTGAACTGGAAAGAGTAGAGGTGTAAACGAATCGAGTCAAGTCGAACACTTAAAGTTCAGGTTTGAATTGTAAAAAAAATATGTTATTTAAGTTTGACTTATTTATTTAACCAAGTCAAATTTAAAGTTTGAATTTATTTTATTTAAAAAATATGAAGTTTGAGTTTAACTTATTTATAGTTTGATTAGTTTTATTTTTTTTATCATATTTCTCTTTTGATGTATTTTATAAACTTATTTAGTATTTGATAGTCATTTTCATGCTAGAAGTTGAAGTAAAAATAAAAAAGAGTAAAAGACTCTTAAAAAATAGCTAAGTAGTAGATAACAATATATAAAACTTAATTTTCTAAATAGAATTAAGATTTACTAAGTAATAATAATATAAAAATTATTATTATTTATACTTTTCCTTGTATAAAATCACAATTTTTTGTGCGCGTGACGTGTACATACACATGCGAGCTATTTATAAGCTCTTAATTTTAAGCTTATAAAGTTTGAGCTTAATTCATTTATATAATATCTTATTTTTTTAATTAAACAAACGAGCTTGATCGAACAGTTAACGAGCCAAGTTTAAATAGTTTATGAAGAGTTCACTTAAACTCTTATGGTATGCTTGATATGGGGTTAAAAATGGAGGTGAAAAACTCATGGATCTGTTTTATTTATAAAAATTGTATTGAAAACTCATCCATGAAATTTTTATTCCCATTTTTGCACCCATACCAAACTGGCCCTCTAGGAGAGAGTTTTCTCTCATCCTATAACTTAAAAAATGTATGTAGTTTTACATCAACAATTTCTGTATAAGTTAACATACTGTCTGTGTTATTTAGAGCCTGGCTTCTTTTATATAAGATGATTGATGACCTTTGAACCAGAAAAAGTGTGTTGATTGATGACCTACTATAAATCTAAATCATAATGACTCGTGAGGTCAATCTCTATTTGGACCACTGCCGACAACTCTTCTAGCATTGATTTCCTGTGTATGACCATACTCGCAAAATCTGCTGTTACCTACTCTGACTTCAAATCTGTTTCCTCCTTCCAAGCATTACTCAATACGGTAGCCAGTAGGTGTCCTCTGTGGTCTGAATGTGCTCCCAGTATTAGTAACAGAAAAGGAGGAACAAAAGGTTGAGCTGCAAATTGATAACATATCGTACGATGTCTGTTGATTTGAGAAGGGGCTAGGAGACATTAGTTTATGGGATGGGAAGACCACCAAAACCCCCCATGCTGAAGAGAGATATTGAATCAGCTGCGGCATATTGCTCTATAGTATTACATGCAAGGCATCTTTGATCCTGTCTGTGTTATGTTAAAGCCAAGCTCTCCATCACCCTTGCTTAACTCTCAAGAATTGACTGTCCTGCTCGTACATCCTGCATATAGAAAAAATTTAACATAAGAGCTTGATATATTTTTTTTTTCCGATTGCATTCCTCTATATTGTGTACTAATGACATACCAATTGTAAGGCCAGACTGGGTAAAAAAGAAAAATAATAGATTCATAAATAAAGAATCTGACAAAAGTCTCACATATTATCAAGGAGTGGTTAAGATGCATAAATAAAGAATCTCAAAGTCTCACATAACATCAAGGAGTGGTTAAGATCTTTTCTGCTGAATGTAAAGCAATTGATGAACACCTTTATGTTTCGTAAGGCTTTTGTGAGACTGATCTATCATTGTTGGCTAAAAAATGTTTGCTTCCAACACTAGCAGAAATCGTGCACTGTACCTCATTCTAGAAAGCTATGATCAATTATAATCATTAAACGAATTCAAGAACATTAGTAGTCCTTAAGAGTATGGCCTCAATTTTATTTTGGCAGGGTTGCTCAAAATTGCAGTGTTAATTGGCAGTACCAAAGAATTTCTAAGTAAGTCCCGACTTTCACATTAAAAAAAAAAAATCATATTTGTCCTGGCACGAAATGGTAGCTAGTTTAACTGATATTTTAAGCACTTGTCGTGCATTGCAGAACAACATATAAATTTGCGATTTCAATCTGAGGTGGAGATAAAGAAAACGTATATGCTGTTTATGGGAGCCCGGAACGATGCTTCAAGCTTTTAGAGGGTCTCACCTCGTGGGGCAAGAAAAAGGTGACAGATTATATCATCTCTTTAACTAAGCATGTCGATTCTTGAAGTTTGATAGACCATCGTGATGTTTCAATTGCCCTATAAAATATCCTTTTTAATTGCGGTTGTTACCTATGTTATAAATCTTGTTTGACGTATTATATTCTTGGTTAGTTTCTTGTAATTTTTTTTGACATGTTATATTATGAGTCGATTTTATTAATTAATAAAGAAATTAATAAATAAAAAAGTGGATGCATTCAATATTTTAAAGAAATCAAAGAGATTTAATATTTTTTTATTTAATAATTAAAAAAATTATTAAGAGAATTGATTAAAAGGATTTAAAATTATTCTTCAAAGAAATGGAAGGTTGTTGATCTTTGCCTTATGGAATTTATATTTATATTACAGGTAGAGAAGACTTCAGTTTCTTTTACAGCCATTTATGATTCCCACAAGAATGGCTAGGGTTGTTTGGTTACCACTTACTTGTGTTATTCTTTACTTTATGCAGATTGTAGGAATGAATTAAGAACCAAAAGTTGTCAAATGTCAATGCTTAGTGGAGGTCTCTGTGTGATTGTTTTCACTTGTCAGAAATTCATAAAACATTTTTTTCCTGGGTGAAAAAATCTCAAACAGACATGATGCGACGTGACGTTTATAATATACCTAAATATTTTTAGAGCATTGATGCTCTACAAATAAAAATCATTGATTTAATAATTTTAAAAAAGAATGACAAGGATGGAAGATTCAAAACCAGGTTGAATAAGTAATTTGAAAGGTTTTTAAAATTACAAACTTAGATCTTTTAAAAAATGGGTAATTACAAACTACTCTATGATACAAAAGTTCTTATTGCAGTTTGGTTTGGTTGGGATGGTGATGCATCGGAGAAGATGGTGGCGTAGGAAAATCACAGGTCGCAACGATGAAATATAAAAGTTAAAGTCATTTTTGACAGGGAACCATTTTCTAAAAATCAAACCACTGTATATTGCCACGAACCACCATCTAGTCTTACAAGATTTGAGCCTCCTCCTCGCCGCTGCTCATGGCCTCCGCTAAATATGTCATCATCGTCACAGAATCCAAGATCTACAAGTAGTTGGGTCAAGTGAGTGTTGAGATATGAGAACCCTCAAGTGGCTTGGAACTTTTGTCTATCGTCGAGGACACCACCATCATTCTCGCATCGCTGTCGCCATTGATCAAGTGCTAGCCTCACTTATACTGCATTGTGTGTTTATTTCAGTTCTTTTGGAATTTCTTTTTTTTGGAATTTTCGATTGAGAGCTAGCCCTGTTTGGAACTTTCCTTTTTTATTTTTAGGATTTCCTTTAATGGATTTTGTGTGTTTATTTCAATTCTTTTAGAATGGCAGTTTACTTTCATTTTAGATTTGTGTCGTTGGTTTATTTGGGGGGAGGGAAGGAGGGGGTTGTTCTTGAATCTTGATTAAGATTCTGATGATAGTGTAATTTGAAATTTATAATCATCCGGTCAACCTATTTCAACACATTAGCATCAAATACTCATGTGTACCATGGATTTTTGGATTGCAAAGGAGAGATATTGTGAAGAAGGGATTTGAGAAAGAAGAAGGATTAAAAGGCAACAAACCAAAATATAAGATTAAAAAATAAATGACCATATTACCAAAAAAAAATGTAATAATAGATAATATGCCTGAAACATCCATGCTTCAAAGTTGTTTAGGAGCATTTAAAACTTTTCCAAGTTGATAAGGGCACTAACGAGGAACATCTCTGTTTGTTCCATGTCCCCTGAACTCCCAACGTCCTTCTCGTTCATTTTACAATGTTTTGAACCTGAGGACTCCTGTAAAATAACAGGGAAGATTATCATTTTGTTGGAATGTAATAGATGACTAGGTTAATTTTCCTCCAGCAGGTGTTGAGAATAATAATAATAATAATAATAATAATAATAATAATAATAATAATAATAATAATAATAATAATAATAATAATAATAATAATAGGTTTTGTTTATTTATTTAGTAATGGAGTTTGGCAAAAGAAAAATACTAGAGACTTTGAATTTTTATCATAATGATATGACATATTTTTTAATTCTTAGATAAGTGGGTGATCCTTATCATATTATGTTATCCAACAATTACTTTTGTATTTTTTCAAAATTTTGATTATCTTTATCTGACTATATAGCATTATTTTGGCAAAATGATCTTTGATGATTTAGTGTGTGTTTGAATTATAGTTTGTAAATTTAATTTTGATTAAAAGTATGTTTACAAATTTAAATTTAATTAAAAGTGAATTTGTAGTAACGTGATTTATGTTTGAAAACTTTTATGTTAAAAATGAATTTGACAAAATAAATATAAGTGATAAAAATTACCAACGGACAAATTATTACTCAAAAGTAAGATTTTCTTACTTTTGGACAAACGTAAGTCAAAGTTCAAACTCAGTTAAAACAGTAACAAGTGAAATAAATCCAAAAAAATTTACACATCCTTCAAGAATGTTGAACATGTGTTTGAGGCTACCAACTGATAACCAAACATCCACTTATATTTTTTATTCCAAAGAGTATCACTTCTATAATTCTTAACTATACTATTACATTGTATTTATCTTTTTTTAAGGTATGATACTCATAAATTTTTGTATTAACTGATAGTTATTTTTTATATAATTTTAATTTGAGTAATTTTATATCCTCCTACTTAATCTTTATAATAATCTTCTTAATACTAAATGAATAAATTATTAAATAAAAAAATAAATACATTTAATATTTTAAAAATATAAAAAATATTTAATATTTTTTTGTTTAATAATTAAAAAGATTAATAAGAGGATTGAGTAGGAAAATAAATTATTTCTCTTTTAATTTTATGCAATAAATATTTCATAACTCATCTTGGCGAGGGACAAAATTACTAGTTACGTGAGGAGGACGGCCGCACCCCAAAGCTTTCAAAATTTCAATAAACATTCTTATGTTTTATCTTTTTTTTTTGTAAAATATAATTTAAATCCTTTAAAATATATAGTCCACACTCTAATGCTTTGTTTGGATGAGGAGAGAAAATGAGAAGAGAGAAAATGGGAAGATAGAAAATAGAAGAGAAAATAAAGAGAAAAATATATTTTCTCTCTTATCGTTGGTTGAAGAGAAAATGAAGAGAAAGAAAATGTGAGTTAAATAAAAAAATAAAAAAATAAAATATATATTTTATAAAATGACATATTTATCCTTTTTAAATATATAATTGAATATAAATATATTATTTTATATTTTTAAATTAAATATTTTTAAAATTATATTTGAAAATAATAATAATTTATAAAAAATACTAATTTAAAAAATTAAAATTAAATTATAAATTAAATATAAAATAATTTTTTATTTTAAAAAAATTATTTTTTTCATCTCTTCGACTAATAAACCCCCACCTTCATTCCCGTTCCCCTGTTCCCCCTCCCCCCCCCCCCCTCCCCTCCCCCTTTCGTTCTTCACCATTACAACCATTCATCTCCGACCTCCAAGTCAGCACGGTGCGACGCGAGGGTCGAAGAGACGACGGCCGCCGCGGTGCGGCGACGAGAGGGTCAAATCTGTTGCGGGTCACGATGAAACGACGAGCGGCGTGGTGCGATGCGGGCGTCGGATGCGGTTCGGATAAACACGAACCGTGGGACCGGGTTTTCGCGATCGAGTCAATGCGGCGACGGCGCGACAGCGCGGAACCACTTGTAACGGCGGCGCACATGATGGCAAGGAAAGATAGTTGTAATTTTACAAAGCCCTTCTTCTCCCATTTTCTCCGCAGGTCAGGAGAGAAAATTTTTGAGGTAGGTCCCACGTCCCATTTTTCTGTCTTCCTTATTTTCTCTTCACACCCAAACGAGAGAAGAGAAAAAAAACTCTCCATTTTCTCTCCTCCTATTTTCTTTCCTGTCATTTTCTCTTCAACCAAACAGACTGTAAATATTTTTATCTGGTTGTACCCTTGATCTTGGGTATCATGTCAATACCGTACGCGCATCATGGAAATTCCTTTCTTATCTATGCAATGATGGACTCAAAAATTTTAAATAATAAGAGTAAAATCAAAGATAATATACACATCTTTTTTAAATATTTATATTTACACATAAAAATAATTAAAGATTAATTAATATTTGTTTTTTGTATATTTTCATATTTTGAGAATAAAAAATATTTTTTATTATTATCAATATCATCAAATATATATGACTACGTATATATGTAATCAAACAAAATATTAAATTAATTATTTATTATAAGTGATTATGAAGGCAAATATATATCTTTAAAAACTATAAAGCATAAATGATAGAAGCTATATATATATATATATATATCAATGGCGGCATGTATCCCACCACCATCCACATAGTTCCGTCCCTGTATCCATGCTAAAGTGCCTTTGGCCCAATTTAACTGACTTCGTCAAAATATTTTTTGTGTTTCCTTAGATGAAAACTTTACATAGAAAAAAATAAAAGAAAGAAATAAAAACAAAAGATACAAAGTTGTAATCAGACATCTTTTTTGGGTAACAGCATTGCCTACCATGAGGGCTAATTACCAGATATAAGGAGCAATGTTATTAATTTCATTTATAGTCAATTCACATTAACGTAAGTGGTGAGCTGTATATGTAACATTATCATTACAATATATTTTGTGTGTTATGATTTTTCTCATGCCACTATGTGTGAGATTAATTCAAATTCAGATTATTATTTTTTTCATGAGTGTTTTTCCGCTGTTACTTATTACAATATAAATATGCTGTTTTTTATTATTAAAAAAATCCAATTTAGATAACAGTCCAGTGTAAGGCCTGTATATATATTTTTTTATTTTGACCAATATATCCTTGCAAGACACTGTTTTAGACTAGATTATGAGTTCATATATCTGGAGCAACTCAATTTGCCAGAATGATACCTAGACGTTATTGCATGCATAAAACAGCCTATACACTAAGCGTAACTCTCTTAACAGAAAGAAATATTCTTGACACCCTGCATAAATAAGAGATTAATCATAAGAAATAATAATTTTTCTGTAATTCTAGGTAACAACATTCATTACACACTGAATGCTTAGATTCTTCGTACTTTTAAATGCTCATATATATACACTCAACAAGATGAAAGAGGTATGATCTAATTCCCAATACACATTACCCTTCTTGCACAGATACTGACTTGATCATCAGAGTACCTTTTACAGGTACTCACTCTCTTACTCCATTGTTGTCGCCGTTGCGCCACGAAGGAATCCACCATCTCTTACCTTCTCAGGTAACCATTAGAATCCAGTTCTGAATATTGGCATTGTCTGTGAGGAATGATAAATGTTTACTCTCAACACTACCTTCAATACTCCCACTACTACCACCACTTTCAATGCTCCCACTACCACCACCACCACCTTGGTGAACATAAGGAGACAAACCTCAACTAACCAAAATCACGCATCTGTTGCGTGATACGCCTAAAATACACTAAAAGCAAGTGCATTTTATCGCCAAGTAATATAAGACTTGAGTCCAAGTTATCGATCCCACAAGGAATAAGTGAAAATTACTAGATTCGCAAAATTCTTTGTTATCTAGACAATCAAAAGTGTATGAAGAAATTCAAGATAAAATCAAAGTAAACAAATAAAGAAAAATAATGAACAATCAAATAGAGAATAGATAATCAAATGAGAGAAGAACTAGGGCGCAATATTCACTTGAATCCAATTATTTAAATTTTCTTTTATTTATGATGTAAAGTAATTCTTTTACCAATATTCTCTTGCCTGCTATTGAATCTCAATGTTCATGGATGAAACAATATTCTATTCCTAAATTAAATTACCTATTTGGTCATTTAGTTGAATTAATTAGGAATGCATTAAGTTTCAATTCAAGAGATGAATTAATATATCAATTCCATTAGTAGGAAAAATTGATGTTTGATCATTCACCAATCTAATCTCAGACTTACCATATAGATCCACTCATTGAATACGGATGTTCATCAGTCAAATAATGAATTAAAATATGTCAAAAGTGATTAAGTTATGACAAGAATGCAAGCAATATGGTAAACCCCAAAAGTAATTACCTTAATCAAATTAGAAATCAAACCCAAATAATTAGGAAAACAAGATCCCCCATAGCCCTAGTTATGAGTTTAGCTACTCATGTTCAATACAAACAAACTCATATCAGAATACAAACTCATGGAAAGAAAACTCAAAGAAAGGAGGAAAGTAGAGGGAAAGAGAAATCAAAACTCCTTTAATGGAGATTATGATCTTCAAGCCTTTAAGAATCGAATCCTCACTTCGAAGTCGTCTTCCAAGGTCTGATACCTCAAAACAACTCTCTCAAGATTAGGGATTTTTTTGCTTAATGTGCTCAATGTCTGTCTGTGTTGAATTTGGCGTAACTTTTCCCATTTATTAAAATTCACGTGCTCTGTTACGCAACCAGCGCCTAGACGCTTAGTTCTGAATGCTTGGGTGCTCAGCCACTTAAGTCAAGATGCGCGTTGCTACCTCCTGCGCGCTCAGGCGCTGGGACACTAAATCATCGCTGCTGTATACACTTTGGGCGCTCAAGCGCTCCAACACCAGTACTCAAGCATTGGACGCTAATGAAAAATTTATTTTTTCTTGTTCCTTTGAACGTCCAGTCTTCTCCAAGTGTAATTACTTAACAAAAACACACAAAATACTTAATAAAAATACAATCAAACAATGCTAAAAATATAACAAAACTTACGAACAAAATTCAATAAAAATAAATAAAAAGAATATAAAAAACTAAGGAATTGAACTATAAAAATATGACATGTTGACGGTTCATCAACTCCCCTACACTTGAGTTTTGCTTGTCCTTAAGCAAAGAATAGGAATCAGCAACAAGATCAAACTCAACATTAAGAAACATAAATCAAAAGAAAACTCCATAATTAAAAGAAATTCAAGTTCAGCAATCAAATTCAATCAAGTAAGATCATTTAACACTTAAACAATTAGAGGCTTGAGTCTAACTTGCAACTTTCTCTTTACCAAATAATTGAGGTCACTCATCTTTCCATTACTAAAGTGTTTAAAGGATAAAGAGATCACTCAAATTTCTCTTGAAATATGCAATACCATATATTTGCTTATCAATCTCATCTCCACTTCCAAGTTCACATACAACACAAGAATCAAAAGGACTTTCCTTTGATTGTAATTGGGCCAAGGGTATAATGAAATATAGGAAAAGATAAATAAATTTAAAGAATGTTCATAGATAAATCAATACAAAGTAAAATCAGGCTGAAAAGATGATGAATAAAGCATAATTCACAAGAATATAACAAACTCTCACTTTCAACCCAATATTCTCATTATTCTTCATCAACAATTCTTTTCTTTTCTTTCTTCTTTTTCCATTTTTTTTCTTTTTTCCAATTTTTTTTTCATTTTTTTAACCCTTCAAGACAAAAGTAACCTTTAATGACTTTTCAATCAACACATTAGATGCTCCAAAAAAAATCTAATCTGATTATTCAATTAAGTATTCAAAGAAATTAATTTCAGGTTCAAATGGGGCAACTATGAGATTATTTTATCAATGCAACTTTGGAAGTCAAGAAAGAATTAAGTCTAATTACCTTAATCATTTCAAGTCTGTATGTAAATCATTAAAGCCTCAACAATATATCAAAGCAAGTTCTAGCGCACATCAATCAAGAGAAAACTGACTCCAGAAGAAAGATAGAATTTTGTTTTTGAAAAATCTAATCATTAATGTTCAAAACTCACTTTCTGGCTAGAGTTAATAAAGAGAACAAAGGCAAGCAGACATGACTAATTTCTAACTAAGATGCTAAATTCACTTTGCTTAATTGAAAAAAATTTACTTCACATATTATCAATCCAAGATAAATGGAATCTCCTTTAAAACATATCTCTATCAGCTCAGAATAAATCAAGAAATCAACACACAATTTTAGCTTAATTACTAGCAATACTCAAGTTCTCATCAATTTTTTTTTGCACAAAAATTGTAAAAGTACTCCTCACACTTAAGATAAACATTGTTCTCAATGTGGAAGAAAAAGAAATAAAAAGGTAAAGAAAAGAACAATACAACCTGATGAATAGTGAGTTAGGTCAGGCATAGAAGAAGCACAAGAGTCAGCGCTGCAGCAAAATCTGAAAAATCCCAATAATTCAAAACAAATGAGTAGAATCTAAAAGAAAAACAAAAATAACAAAAATAACGAAAACAATGAAAATAAGATATATAGAGAAGAAACACAGGTTGCCTCCTGTGAAGCACTTGTTTAATGTCATTAACTTGACGTTGCCTTTTTTAGATAAATCAAGGTGGCTTAAAGTAAGAGAAATAAGAGAACGCTTTCTTCTTTTCAAAGCAGTGCCTCCTTCCTTCATCCATGACCTTGGGATTGCTTCCATCAACATTCTGAACTTGATAAGAGCTTGGTTGTCCTAATTGTACCTTAACTTCACTAGGCCAAGGTGGTTGCACTCGATCAACAGATGAAAGACTAATTTGTGAAGGAGCATGGAACATAGGAGGACCTTCATCTATTTCAGCAACTTGAGTTTTTTAAGGTCAACATCAACATTGTATGATGGCAGGGGGTCCTTGATAGTTAAGGTTTCCTATTTCTTAGCTTGAAAAATATTGATAGGGGCATGGAGATTTGACATTGGGAAAGATTTAGCTTCCTTAAAGACATTGATGGTCACAGAATCTTCATCTACTCTCAAGATGAGCTTACCCTGAGGTACATCAATCACAGCTCCTGAAGTGACCAAAAATTATCTTCCAAAAATGAGAAGAATATCAGTGTCCTCTTCCATATCCAGCACCACAAAATCAAGTGGGAAAATGAATTTGTCCACCTTCACCAAAACACCCTCCACCACACCACGCGGATAAGTGATGGATCTATCAGCCAACTGTAGTGAAATGTTGGTGGGCTTTGGTTACTGCATTCCTAATTTCTTAAAAATAGAGAAAAGTATCAAATTAATACTAGCACCCAAATCACATAATGCCTTCTCAAAATAAGAATTACCAATAGAGTAAGGAATAGTAAAATTATCTGGATCCTTTAATTTCAGAGGTAACTTCTTCAAAAGAATGGCAGAACACTCCTCATTAAGACATATCGTCTCAAACTCCTCAAGCTTGCGTTTCTTTGTAAGTATTTCTTTCAGAAACTTAGCATACTTGGGCATTTGAGAGATGACTTCAACAAGCGGAATGTTAATTTATAATTTCTTGAATATCTTCAAGAATTTGGCAAATTACTGATCTGGTTGATTGTTCTTGAACCTCTTAGTGAATAGGATCTTGGCATATGATGATTGTTCATAAACTGTGCACTGCTCACGATCCTTCTTTACTTTCTGCCACTTTGGTTCTTTCATCTCAACCTCTCCTTTATTGACATCTTGAATTGAGACATCTTCAGTAAGGACATTATTTTTCTTTGTCTCAATTCCTGACGGACTAGGTGCTTCAGTTGCCTTCTCATCTTCATGCACTGACTAAACAAGAGTATCTATAGGCTTTGACATTTCCTTCTTCTGGGAGAACTCCCCAATTTCCTTACTATTTCTCAGGGTGATTGCATGGACATGTTCATTTGGATTAGTCTTAGTAGTGTTAGGTAATGTCCCTGGTGCCCTTGCTATCATCAATGTAGTCAACTGACTAATCTGAGTCTCCATGTTCTTCATTTTAGCATCATAGTTCTGCATGTATTTCAGTACCAAATCTTTAAAACTTGGCTTTTCTACAGGTACTTGGAAACCTGGAGGTGATGTGGTGCTCTCTACTGATTCTGCTGATAGCCTTGTTGATTTTTCCACCTGAAATTAGGGTGGTCCCTCCAACTGGGATTGTACGTATTGGCATAAGGATTGTACTGTTGCCAATTAGAATTACCAACAAAATTTGCTACTTCAGGCTTAGGGGCAAACGGACTACCAACTTGATAATTTACACTTGTATGACCCTGTCTTCCACATGCCTCACAAATGATTGGTGGGACTGCATTATTTGTCACCATCAGAGTCTCAACCTTCTTCGTCAATGCTTCAAATTGATTCAAAATGGCTATTGAAGAATCAATAGCATGTACACTTGCTTGTTTCTTAGGAATCTGAAGCTCATTTTTCCATTGATGATTATTCAGCGCCATTTCTTCAATCAATGCTTGGCTCTCAGTAGGTGTTTTCCTCTAAATTGTACCTCCCGCAGAAGCATTAATGAGTGAACGGTTGACAGATGACAAATCATTATAAAAATTCTGAACTTACTGCTATACGGGGAATTCATGATGTGGACATCTCCTCAACAACTTTTAAAAGCGCTCCCAAACTTCATAAAGAGTGTCCATTTCAAACTGCACAAATAAGATATATCATTTCTTAACTTAGCAGATTTAGAAGGAGAAAAATACTTAGTAAAAAACTGTTGTGTCAACTGATCCCATGTAGTGATAGAACCCCTTGGTAGTGACGTTAACCGTTGATTTGCTCTGTCTCTAAGAGAGAAAGGAAAGAGTCGCAATCGGATTACATCATCTGTCACCCCATTGTACTTAATAGTATCACACAACTGCAAGAACCTGACCAAATGCTGATTTGGATCATCCGATGGCAATCCACCAAACTGAATTGAATTCTGAATCATGGAGATCAATGCTGGTTTGATCTCAAAATTATTAGCTACCACAGCTGGTCTTATAATGCTCCCTCCATACCCTTCAGCAGTGTGCATAGAGTACTCAAGCATGACTCACTCTGATGGGCAGCTCTTTCTTCACGATTTGCCTCAAGTATTGGCTGTCGCTCCATCCTATTTATATCTTCTGTCACAGCTGCAATAAAAGGTTGTTTCCTTAACCTATGAGCTATTTTCTTAATTTCTGGATCAAATGCCAAATCAGGAAACTGATATCAAGTGAGCATAAAAAAATAGGAAGTGAAAAATTAATTAAAAATAAAATAAAATAAAAAAATAAAAATAAAAATAAAATAAAATAAAGAATAAAAGGGCATCTAAATTAATTAGAATCTTTAGCTTCTAATATTACCAAAATTATTACTCGACAATGGCGCCATAAACTTAGTACGCGTAAAATACACTAAGAGCAAGTGCACTCTATCGCCAAGTAATATAGTACTTGAGTCTCAGTTATCGATCCCATGAGGAATATGTGATAATTACTAGATTCACAAAATCTTTTGTTATCTAGACAATCAAAAGTGTATGAAAAAATTCAAGATAAAATGAAAGTAAACAAATAAAGAAAAACAATGAATAATCAAACAAAGAATAAATAATCAAATGAGAGAAGAACTAGGGTGCAAGGTTCACTTGAATCCAATTATTCAAATTTTCTTTCATTTATGATGTAAGGTAATTTTTTTGACAATATTCTCTTACCTGCTATTGAATCACAATGGTCATGGATGAAATAATATTTTATTCTTAAATTAAATCATCTATTTGGTCATTTAGTTGAATTAATTAGGAATGTATTAAGCTTCAATTAAAGAGATAAACTAACATACCTGTCAATTCCATTGGTAAGAAAAATTAATGTTTGATCATTCACCAATCTAATCATAAGCTTACCATATAGATCCACTCATTGAATGCGGATAGTCACCGGTCAAACAATGAATTAAAACATGCCAAAAGTGATCAAGTTATGATAATAATGCAAGCAATATGGTAGACTCTAAAAGAAATTACATTAATCAAATTAGAAATCAAACCCCAATAATTAGGAAAATAAGATCCCTCATAGCCCTAGTTATGGGTTTAGCTATTCATGTTCAATATAAACAAACTCATATTAGAATACAAACCCATGGAAAGAAAACCCAAAAAAAGGAGAAAAGTAAAGGGAAACAGAAATCAAATCCCATTGTATGGAGATTATGATCTTCAAGCCTTCAAGAATCGAATCCTCACTTCGAAGTTATCTTCCAAGGTTTACTACCGCAAAACAACTCTCTCAGAATTAGGGATTTTATACGTAATGTGCTTAATGTTTGTCTGTGTTGAATTTGGCGTAACTTTCTCATTTATTGAAATTCACATGCTTCGTTACGCAACCAGCGCCTAGGCGCTCAGTTCTAAACACTTGGGCGCTCAGCCACTTAAGTCAAGATGCACGCTGCTACCTCATGCGCGCTCAGATGTTGCCTTCCCAGCGCTCAGGTGCTGAGACACTGAATCACCGTTATTACATATGCTTTGGGTGCTTAAGCGCTCCAACACTAGTACTTAAGCGCTAGACACTGATGAAAATTTTACTTTTTCTTGCTCCTTTGAGCATCCAGTCTTCTCTAGGTGTAAGTACCTAAAAAAACACACAAAACACTTAATAAAAACAGAATCAAACAATACTAAAAATATAACAAACTTACTAATAAAATTCAATAAAAATAAATAAAAAATATGAAAAATCGAGGAATTGAACCATAAAAATATGATATGTTGACAGTTCATCATTGCACGTAACCCACCTTCTGCAAATCATCGCCTGTCATCTATCCCTGTTGCTCATCAACCAGTCTTGAAACCAGTCGTAGCCCATCTGGAACCCAAGCAAGACGGACTAGAGACTTCTTACCCCGGAGAATCTCCTCCCTCCTTCTACGAGAGTTTCGGCGTGGCAACGCCTTGACCCATAGAGAGCACTTTCCGAGGATACCGGGCAGCGGGTATCAGTGCTGCAATACCTTAGAGTCCAAGCGAGAATGAAGCTCTCAATCCTACCGGGCTGAGATTGACCACCAGGAGCTATCCAAAACAAAACTAGTCTCTCTAGTTAGACTTCAGGCTAAGAGGATGCATTGTTAAGACAAAAGAATCTATAACCTAGAGAGAGCTGCTAACAAGGACAATAAAGCAGAGAGCCGGTCCCCGAGAAAGAACTATGAAAATATAAGAGACCGATATCAGCATAATGACCACCATCCAGAGAACTCTAGAATCATAAATCCCAGTCATAACGTTTGACCTGCCCATGCAAGAGAGCATGAACACAGAGCAAGGGACACGGTTTCACAAAACTAACCCTTCTTTGACAAACTAATGGCCTATGAAATCCCTAGGCACTTCAAGTATCCAGCCAACATTGAAGCTTATGATGGGATCACAGACCCCCAAGAACACTTGGATACCTTCATTTATGCACTTTTGTTTGCTGGGGGCGATGACTTTCTCATGCGCGGTGTTGTCCCCTTCTCTTTAAAGAAAGTCGCGTTGAAATAGTTCACCATCTTAGCTCCGAGGTCCGTGGATAACTGGGGGAGCTTGTCCTCAATATTTTTGCTGCACTTCACCACCAATAAAGTACAGCCTAAATCTATTTCATGCCTCTCCCAAATCAAGCAAGGAAAGGAGAAGCCTATTTGAGACTTTATATCCCAGTTCAACAAGGAGATTGTGAATGTACGTGACTAGGATGAAAGACTCAAACTATTTTACATCAGAGAAGGGCTCCGACCAAGACAATTTTCCTTCTCATTCATAAAGAAGGAGTCTAAGACCATGGATAACTTTTGTACCTACGATGATAAATATATCAACATCGAAGACGTTCTTTGAGCTAGGAAGCATCTTGAGAAAGAAGATGCTAAGCCGAAGTCTAAGGAGTAGTCAAACCAACAAGGGTGGAATTCAAAGCCACCTTTCAAGGGGAAGTATGACAACTACACTTCCTTCAATACACCTTGGGCTCAGATCTATCACGAGGTCAGGGACACCGAGCTCCGAGATGTGCAGAGACCTCCCCTTGAAGAATCATGCACGGAGAGATACTTCTAATCATTGCATGTGACATGACGGCCATGGTCATAACACAAAAGACTGTACCAACCTCCATGATGCCATTGAATCCCTTATCTGAGATGGCCACTTGGGCTAGTATGTGCGCCAAGCCCAGAATAATCAAATGAGTGGTCATTATAAAAAATGAAGCTATAACCTCTGGAGTCCCTCTCCCCCTTACCAAAGAAGACGTTTTTCGGCTAAGAATGACAACCTTGGCCAACGTTCATCTCAGGTTAACGCCTAAAATCAAGACAGGGCGCAAACCTGGAATAACAATTAGGAGGACAATCGCCACCATGCTAGAGTAAGCCGGACAATTATGTAATGCTTTGTAATTGTTACTTCTGTTGTGTAATAAACATCTTTGGATATCAATAAATCAATTTTTTCCAACTGTTGTCTTATTTAAAAGCCAGTACCTCGGTCGTGACCTTTGGTCCATGGGTACTTCGACTCATTAATATCCACAGCCAACACTTTTGCTATGACTTCGAGTCCACGAGTGCTTCGGCTTGACATAAGCCACAAGGTTACTATACTTTGGCGAGGTATAAGGAATACAAAGTCCGAAAAGGATCAATTATTCTAATATATTTACATGATGGCCAAACTGGGGAATCCACTTGAACACCCTTCGAGGTCAAGTAGCGTATTTAAATTTTCACCTACACCCATTTGAGCCTGACCTTAACCCATAAATCGACTAGATTTTTAGAGGTTAAGCGTATTTTTATTTGACGGCCAAAATGGGGAATCCACTTGATCACCCTCAAGGGTCAAGCAGCGCATTCAAGGATTTTCACTAATTCCCTTATGATCTGACCTTAACCCATAAATTGACTAGGTTTATAGTGGTTAAGCATAATCGACCGTAGCTCGGGATCATGGACCCCACACCAAGAGATTTCTATGTACATGCACTAAACGAACCCGACCACCGAGATTAGGCTTGGGACTCATCTCGGTCAGGTAAAATGAGTGTTTGTCAAATTAAACGAACTCGACTATCGAGAACAAGTTTTAAACTCATCTCGGTCAAGAAAAAAGAGTGTTCGTCAAATTAAACAATTCTGACTATTGAGATTGAGCTTTAGACTCATCTCGATCAGGCAAAACGAGCGTTTGTCAAACTAAACGAACCCGACTACCGAGATCGTTCTTTAGACTCATCTCGGTCAAGTGAAATGAGTGTTCGTTGAGCTAAACGAACCTAACCATCAAGATTGAGCTTTTGACTCATCTCGATTGGAAAAACGAGTGTTCATCATCAAGGCATGGAGTGAATATTCAAGAAAGCAAATTTATTTGTATTCACATTCCAAACATCATCAACTTTACAAAAACAACCTATAAACTACTCTGATGCAAAGATGCCCACTTGAAAGAAGCCAAGAAGGTAGCCTGGTAAGATGGTAATGATAATCATGCACTGACCATGACCACCTCAACGGTTCCTCAAGATGCACACACTCGTCTCTTCCCTTTTAATCAACATGAGGAGAAGCCTTCACAACCCTACACTTCCTAAACACCTCTGCGCACCCAAGGAATGGCGACAATCAGGGGAGCAGAGGAGGAAGGGCGATGAAACCCTTCCATGCCTCACAAGAACTACAACAAAAGTCATGAGCCTTCTCGGCAAAAGTAGAATCTTCTACATACGCTTGGAAAGAAAAGGTTATGCTACTCGGAGACGTGTTGACCAAGTTACATAGAGCAGTTACTTGGCCCTCATCGAGCCATTACGCTTGGAGAGAAAGGCCTCCACCAGAAGAATATGCAGGGAGAAAAGGAACACCTTTAAAAATTTGGGAAAGAAATGGAAGATAATTCTAGAAAGGGGCATGACCCTCAATATGTTGATGAAAAGCATAAAAGGGGCCCCCTTCTGGAAAAAAAGCTAGAAAACGAAAAAAAGGAACAAGTGACAATCTCACTGCAAACATTCCCTATTTATAAAGGTGGTCTCACTATATATTCGAAACTGCGTTTAATTGTTCATCCCTTGTGATTGACCACAAGGGCAGCGGCAGTTGGGAAATAGCAAAAAACTGCTATTGTCATTAAAGCGGTTTTAATTCTGAATAAATTCAAAGCAACGATTCCCGAGCGTGCATAGACCGCTACAAATCGATGGGACGTTGGATCCCTAAGTAGTAAAGTTCTTACTTTCCTTTAGGTAGCAGTCAATAGAGAAACTATAGAGGGGCGTGTTGAGCATTGACTTGTGAACCCGAATCACAAACCCTTAATAAAACACCACGGTATGACAACACCACAAATATTGTTCAAATTCAAGGTATATTCATAATACATACCCCACAAACTACATGGGGCAACCTATTATCTACCCCGAACAATGGTACAATGACTTAAGTAGAGATATCCATCACGAATCCCGACCTTACTTATTAATCTCGGAAGCTTACTATGATACATCATGGATCTCAGCCCTTTGAAAAAACATCGCGAGATTTGACGTTGACATTATAACTTGGATCCCTTTGTCCATCGCGTGCCACATGCACAGTTGAACTCGTACCTTAACACCTAGTTGTCTCATCAAAGCGTCAAGCTGTAGGCAACTGTTCTAAATCAAGTTATAGGACTATAGATGTAGAGCAACCCAACCCGTCAGGGTGGCATCTAGATGTTACTACGTGCATGAAGCAGCCTATACACTAGGCGTAATTCCCTCAACAGAAAGGGATATTCACACACCCCGGATGAATAGGAGATTAATAATAAGGAATAATGGTTTTTTCATAATTTCAAGTAACAACATTCAATATGCATTGAATGCTCAAATTCTTCACATGTTTAAACACTCATATATATACACTCAATAGGATAAAAGAGGTATGACATAATTCCCAATACACATTATTCTCCTTGTGTAGATACTAATTTGAGCATCGAGTGTCTTTTATAAGTACTCATCCTCTTACTCCATTGCTGTCATTACTACTCCACAGAAGAATCTATCATCTCTTATATTTTTAAATAACTCTTAAAATCTAATTTTGAACAGACACAAATATTTAAATAGGAGATAAGAGATTCATTGTACAAAAATAAGGAGATTCATTCAAAAATAAATTGAAAAAATTAAATTAAGGCTTAGCTGAAATCAATTAATTTTTTTTAAAAAAAGTATAATTAAGTTTTTTATTTAATTTTTGGTTGACGAAATTTTCCAATGCTTCGGCCTTTGAATCCAAGGAGTTATATCTATATTTGTAAGAATGTACGAATGTACGCTTTAATAAATTCGACATGTCAGTACTTGTCTGAATGTCAGTTGTGACGTTGCTAAGCTAAGCTACGTCATCTGTTGCCACGTGTTACCATGCACTTTACTCACTCCAACGGCAAACACTCAGCATTCAGATAGGGTAACATGTGCCTAGTGCACATCTCTTACTCTAGGTAAACCACACATCGTTTACACCAAAAAAAAAAAACAACTACACATATTGTTTCGCTACTTTCGTTGACAAAAACGACAAGACCCAGCAGGCCATCCTGCAAACGACAGAGCACACGTCAATACGCCATCGGCAACAAGTTGGGGAGCAGCAGTGCTAACAGAATAATTTACAAGGGTTGACATAGCTGTTCTCATGGGAGAAAGTGTTCTATATTTTTAAAGTATTACACTGTTCTAATAAAATTATAACACATATGTAGTATGATTGTGACACGTATTGTTTGCAAGTGTCGTAATTAGGTAAAAGTCTTTTTTTCTTTCATTTTATTAAAATTCACCCTTTTATTATAAATCTGTGTGCTCTATTTAGATATACTTATAGTTTTTACGTCTGTCACTACAATTCTTTGTCAGCATATGACAAATTTTTTTATAATGGTTGAGGATAAAGCTTTAGAGATAATCGAAGAGACCACCAAATGGTGGTTTGAAACATATCTTTTTCAATAAGAGACCACTGAACATTGCGAAATGGTGGATTGCATTGTAATTGCCATTTCGTTCAATGGGATAGATCACCCATTTCGTGGTCCAGGAATGGAAGAAGATGTGTTTTTTTTTTCATTTTTGTTATTTTTTATTAGTGGATTGTATTTTTTAATTTATTTATTATTTAATTTTTGGATATGTATTTTTTTATCATATATTTTATATTATCACATCAAATTACATGTAATAGAATATAATCACATAAAATAACATATGATAGAATATTAACTCTCTATTTATCATATGTTAAACAAGTAATAGGCTTACTTAATGATAAAGAAGAAACATATAAAAATTGTAAGACATGTATTTTTTTTATATATTATTACATTATATTATATGATTATATGAAATGATTAATTATAATTATTAATGTTGGAGATGAAGCTTTTGAGATGACTAAAGTGACCACCAAATAACAGTTTGAAACATATCTTTTTCAATGGCAGAGACCACCTAACACTACGAAATGGTGGATTGCACTAAAATTGCCGCTTCGTTCAATAGCAAAGTCCATCCATTTTGTGGTCTTTTTTTCCATTTTTGTTTTTTTATGATTAGTGAATTATATTTTTTTAAATTTATTTATTATTTAATTTTTAGACATATGATATTTTTTTTATTATATGTCTCATGTTGCCATATTAGATAATATGTGGTGGGACATGACTACATAATATGACACATGACAGAGTATTATTTATTCTACTTGCCATATGTCAAGTAAGTAATACATTTACTTGATGACAGGAAAGACACGTGTCAGAATTGTAAGACACGTACTTTTTATATTATTATTATTATTATTATTATTATTATTATTATTATTATTATTATTAGTGTTTTGTACCTGTGTAATACACCAGATAAATTAAAAAATGTTACAAGAAATAAAAAAATTATATTTAACCTAAAGATATGGTATGTCAGATGGTTTAGATGAATTTATTAACTTATAATTGTAGAGTCTACAGTGAGACCCACTCAAAATTATTTTTTTTTTGTTTTCGTTAACAGAGTCTTCCCTTGCTATGATAATCGGGTTATGTAGGTCATCTCAATAAATATTTCGTTTATATGACCTCTCAATAAATAATTAGATAATTTAAAATAATTTAATTTTTGATTCTATAGTTTTTATTTTAATATTAATTTTTATGAGTTTATTTATTCAGATGTTTTATCAACTTATTATTAAGAGTATGTAAAAAAATTATTATATTTTCTTAGTTTAAAAAACACTTAATAAAATTTTAGTTTACTCATAATAAATTTCATTTAATTAATTTTATTATATTTTCATACAAAATTTTTACTCTTGTGTTATGTATATATTGAAAATTTTTAAATAATATAGAATAATTATATATGAATAAACATTGTATTTTGAAAATCTAGTTGATTAATTTAGGGTGATAGTACATATATAGCATTGGGATGGAGATTACCTGTCCTCATTTTCTTTTTACTTCCCTATCCTTCCACTTAAATTATGATAAGTGTAAAATAAATGAAGTAGAAAAGATCATGTAATTAAGTTTAGAACACTTGTCAGAATTTAAGTGGAGAGACAATGAAGGAGACAATAAATGGAGACAGGTGATCTTCATCCATAGCATAGATGATATTACACACCTACGAGAATTTTGAGATTTTAAGACTAATAAAAATAATTAATAACTTGGTTAACTAAAGATAGGTGAATTTTTTTTGAATTTTTTTAATATGAATTAATTTGTAAATATATATCTCTTAAGATAATTAATATGTGATTATAATTTTTTATATTTATATGTGTGAATAATAAATTTAATTTTGACTTTGTGATACATGTACATATTTTTTTTAAATTACAAGATGGAATGTCATATGTGAGTTATTGGGATTATGTATTTGTCACATGATAAATTTTTGAACATATTATTATATATTAGAATGACACATGTCAAAATATAAAAATATGTACTTTATCTTTATATTATTATTATTATTATAGAGTATATATACCTACACTTTTTGCATCTGTCACTATATATATATATATATACCCACACTTTTTCAGCTGTAACTAAAACTTATAATGATAGAAATATATATTTGTAGGTATAAGCTATATATAACCACACTTTTTCACTTGTCACTAATGCTTATAGTGACAAAAATACATATATGTAGGTATAGGATATATATACCTACACTTTTTTACTTGTCACTAAAACTTATAGTGATAGAAATATGTAGGTGTTGGTATAGGATATATATACCCACAATTTTTCACCAGTCATTAAAATCTATTGTGATAAAAATATATATTTATAGGTATAGGTTAAATATACCCACTATTTTTACGTCTGTCACTACAATTCTCCGTCAGCATATGTCAATTTTTTTTTGTAGTGGTTGAGGATGAAGCTTTAGAGATAATCGAAGAGACCACCGAATGGCAATTTAAAACATATCTTTTTCAATGAGAGACCACTTCAATGGCATAGACCACCCATTTCGTGGTCTAGGAATGGAAGATGTGTTTTCTTTTTCTTTTTCGTTTTTGTTATTTTTTTATTAATGAATTGTATATTTTAATTTATTTATTATTTGATTTTTGAACATATATTATTTTTTATCATATATTTTATGTTATCATATCAAATCATATGTAGTAAGATATAGTCACATAAGATGATATATGAGAGAATATTAACTATTTTACTTATCACATGATAAATAAATAATGCACTTATTTAATAAAAAAATACATGCTAAAATTGTAAGGTATGTATTTTTTATATTATTATATTATATTATATGATTATATGATATGATTAATTATAATTGTTAATTTTGGAGACGAAGCTTTAGAGATGACTAAAGAGACCACCAAATGACAGTTTGAAAATATCTTTTTTAATGGCAGATACCACCTAAAACTGCCAAATGGTGGATTGCACTATAACTGTCATTTCGTTCAATAGCAAAGACCATTCATTTTGTGGTCTTTTTTTTTTCATTTTTGTTATTTTTTTATGATTAGTTAATTGTATTTTTTATTTTTTTATTTGATTTTTGAACACATGAAATTTTTTTTATCATATATTTTACGTTGTTATATCAAGTCATATGTGGTAGGACATGATCACATAAGATGATATATGATAAAATATTATTTATTCTACTTATCATATGTCAAGCAAGTAATGTACTCACTTGATGAGAGGGAAGACACGTGCTAAAATTGTAAGGCATGTATTTTCTTTTTATATATATGATGATGATGATGATGATGATGATGATTATTATTATTATTATTATTATTATTATTATTATTATACATCCTCCTAAACTTGAATCTTTTTGTAAATCACCACCACGAATTTTAAAATTTTTTTAATTAGTCTTTAAATTTTAATTAATATCTCAATAGATCTTTATGTTTAATTTGAATCTGTGAATTCATTAACGATGATATTGTATAACAACATCTTATCCGTATTAACATTTTTTGAATTGTTTATAAATTAAATTTTTATAAATTAGTTAATAAACCATTCTTAATTAATGTTAATACAAATAAAATGATACTATGCAGCATTATCAATAGTAAATTAACATATCCAAATTAAACATAAGGATCTATTGGGACATTAATTAAAATTTAGAGATTAATTGATAAGATTTTAAAGTTTGTAGTAGTAATTTGTAAAAAAGATTAAAGTTTAAAAAGTCTTTATACTCTATTGGAAACTCTTATTCAAATAAGAATATCTTCTATTTGAATAAAATTATCATAAATACACATTTAGCCATTCGAAAGGATTAAGAACAATTAAAGATCAATTATGCACATATTCCAAGACAATCAAGAAATTCAATCATGAATGCCAAATAAGAATATAGAGTATTGATCACAAATTTTTAATTCTTACATAGGCATTTTAAATCAATCAAGAATCATGTTAGAAAAGGATAAAAACCAAGATAAAAGATATCTAATGCAAACACTTATTTTAAGTCATGATTGATCAAAAACTCAAGTTCAAAGATATTATCATCAAACATGTCATTTCAAGTAAGAAGTATGCTTACTCTAGCATATTCACATATATAGAGATATTTTCAAGATATTAAACTAGAAAACCATAATCACAAGCCTCCATTTAACTCAAGGTTGCAAGTCCAAGCTTCTTGGAGACAAGGAAGAGAACTTGGAGTATTTTCTGGTCTTGTGCTTGGAGTAGCCACTTTCAAGATACCAAAGTTAGCTCTTGGCCTTCAAGCATACCTACAACACACTTTAATTTTTGATATTGGGAACCCAAATTTTCTTGGGTCCTTATATGTTAGTTTTTGGTAAAGTGCCTTTGGGCACCTAAACCATTTTAGTCTCTATCTTGTTATTGATATTCTTCCTTACATTACAAGTTGATGCATTATGTCATTTTCTTCCACAATGAAAGCATGTGATAAAAGGACTATTTGACATACTTGAAGAAACAAAGAAGTTCTTATAAAATTTTTATTGTTTCTTAGGATTGTAACCCAATCCACCTTTATCAAACACACATCTTTGTTTTTCAAGTAAAATATTCAAGTTGTCTATTCCACAAATAAATTTAGCAAGAGTGTTTTTAATTCTTTAACTTCTTTTTCTAAAGATAAACAAGAATGACATAAAGAAAATGAAGGGGGAGCATCCTTATGTAAAGAGCAAGTAGAGCATGAGGAATTTGATCAATCAACCTAAAAGTTTCATTTTCTAATTTCAATTCCTCAATTTCTTTGTTTAAAGTAGAAATTTGACTCTCAAGAGAGGAAATTATTTCTTTGACAATGAAACCACTTTTGCAAGCCTTATGGATTCTTCATGCAATTCCTCGAATGCATCTTGTAATTTATCATAGGAAAGGGAAGAGACAAAGTTTGAGGATGTTACCTCTGTGTCATCTTCATCTTCCTCTTATCCTCTAGCCATGAGACATAGGTTGACTTTCTCATTGTCCGAGCTATCAGTTGAGTCCATGTCATTTTCATTTCAAGCTATGTAGGCTCTTCTTTTTTTCTTATCCTTTGAGGATCTCTTTTCATATTTTCCCACTTTCCTTTGATAGATTGAACACTCCATCTTCATGTGTCTCGACTCTCCACATTCATAGCATTTAGGAGTGGATAAAGTTCATTTCCCTTTGTGATGTGTTCTTTGGGATGAAGAGGGGTCTTCTTTGGACTCCATTCTTCTTGAAGAATCTTCCAAACTTCTTTACTAGAAGATTAAGATTCTCCTCATTAATCTCTAAGCCATCTCCATCATCATCATCATCATCATCATCATCATCATTAATCATGGAGGAGGTAGCCTTGAGAGCAATTCCATTCCTTTTCTTGTCAAGCTCCTCATGTTGATTTAATTTATTTAACTCCAATTTATGCTCTTGGAGCTTGCCAAAAAATATGGCTAAGGTCATGGTTGCAAGATTTTTTGACTTTGCAATAGTCGTCACTTTAGGTTGTCAATGTCTGCTCAAACATCTCAAAACTTTGTTAATGAGGTCTTCATTAGGAAAAATATTTCTAAATAAAGTAAGATGATTTATAATATGTGTGAACCATTTTGGCATTTCTTGAATGCTTTCACCTTGGTTTATTCTAAAAAGCTCATACTTATGAGTGAGAGTATTTATTCTTAATCTTTTCACTTCACTAGTACCCTCATGGGTTACTTGTAAAGTGTCCCACATTTGTTATGCAATTTTGTAATTCGAGACCCTAAAGAACTCATCCTACCCCAAAGTTGTGATAATAATATTTTTGGCTCTCTAATTGTATTGGACCTTTTTCTATCATCATTTGTCCATTCACTTCTTGGTGTAATAATTCTTACATCATTCATAACTTGTGTGGAGACAAAAGGACCATTTTTAAATACATCCAACACATCTAGATCAATAGTTTTAATAAAAAAATTTATTCGTTATTTCTAATAAACATAATCATCTCTATTGAAAAATGGAGGTCTATAAAGAGAAGAACCTTCCGAAAAATCATTTGAAGAAGCCATCACTTCTCTTGAAGCTGTTAAGGTTTTTACACAAGAGTTTAGCTCTGATATCACTTATTACCAAGTGGCTTCAAACTCAAGGGAGGATGAATTGAGTTTATAAAATATTTTTGTAAATTTTTCACAAAACACTTGTATGTCAATTTTCGTTAAAGCAATTGATTGATTGAAGTGAATATATAAATGAGATTGAATACTTTACTCACAAATTAAACAAGTCAAGATGAGTAATATTCAAGCAAACATATAAAAGTAAAAGCATCAAAGTAAAAAGATAGAGTTTAGAAGAGCAAACACAAGGATTTATCCTGATTCAGCCACCCTTTGTGACCTGCGTCTAGTCCTCAAGTAAACCACCCGAGATTTTTCACTAAACCTTCAAGCTTGAACAAGTGCTTGAAAATCTTTACAACTGAGAGCATTCAACACACCTCTGGGATGCCTCACCTTTGTGCTTGAGCCTCAAAACAAGGATACCTCACCCTTTATAACTTTTGAGGGATACCTCACCCTCTTTACAATCAAGGAATACCTCACCTTTTCCCCTAAAGGAATACCTCATCCCTTTTACAGGAAATCAAAGTGTATAAGAAAAATAGACTCTCAAAAAAGTAGATTACACAAGTTGAAGCTCTATGGGTAGAAGGATAAACACACTTTTAGCTCATAAAACAGAGAATGATATTCAAGGCCATTAAACTCGTATTCAATGCTTGACCAAGATGTTTCAGATTGATTTCTAACTCTTCTTTAATGTCCAAAGACTTGTATTTATAGATCAATACATTAAAGAGTTGTTAGGAGTAGTTGAAGCATTAAATGTAGCCTTATTAGCCGTTAATTTATATTTTTGAAAATCCAGTTATTAGAATAACACAAAAACTTACTCGAATAAACACGTTTTTTGCACAATAGAAATTGGTTTATGAAACATGTTATTCGAATAACAAAAACACTTATTTGAATAAACACGTTTTTAGCACAAAGAAGATTGGTTTCTGTAACATGTTATTCGAATAACATATTTGGTTATTCGAATAAACCATTTAAAAACATAAGGGTGAGTAGCCTACTTAAGTTGTTATTCAAATAATGTCCTGTGTTATTCGAATAAAACTTGATGAAATAGAAATCTTGATATTCTGACTTTGGTTATTCGAATAGGGAAACCCTCCATTTGAATAAGCCTATTTGAAAATACTTTTAATCAGCTTTTAAAACTTGCCAATTATTTTCAAAAGTTCCAACAAGCTTTTAAGCACTTAAAGACTATTTCTTAATAAACCAAAAATTATTTTAAAGCCTTGAAATCATGTGTGTTATTTGAGTTCTTGAAAAATAAGTTTAAAGCTTAAGTGTGAACCCCTTTTACCTTTACAAGTTGATCTAAGTCCTAAAACTATTCTTGAAGGTCTTGGACTTGATATTGCCATCATCTTCATGTTTGTTATCATCAAAACATTTTTCAATGACCAATAGTCAATTACAATATATATTGAAGTTTTCTGAATAATATAGAATAATTATATATGAATACACATAGTAATCTGAAAATCTAGTTGATTAATTTAGGGTAACATTACATATATAGAAGAGATGATATCAAATACCTATGAAAATTTTAGGATTTTAAGACTAATTAAAATAATTAATAATGTGGTCAACTAAAGATAGTGAGAAATTTTTGATTTTTTTAATATGAATTAATATGCAAAGGTATCTATGTCAAAATAATTAATACGTGATTATAAATTTCTATATTTGTATGTGTGAGTAATAAATTTAATTTAGACCTGACGACACATGTACACTTTCCTTTTAAATTGCAACATAAGATGTCATATGACATTTATTAGGATCATGTATTTTTCACATGATAAATTTTTAAACATGTTATTCCATGTCAAAATGACATATGTTAGAATATAAAAGCATATACTTTCTCTTTATATATTATTTGTTCTGGACCGTGATCTGGGTCCACGTCCAATGGATCACGCCCGACACACGTCCAACTGGAGTCTGCCATGGTCATCACAGCTAAGCCCTGGTGGCGTATTGTTGAGACCTCGGTACCACATATGTCAGACAGCGACATTGGGCAATAGCATCATGATCACGAGATTTGCGCGGTGGATAATCCTAAATTATTCGTAACTGCCAATCACGATCTTATGTAATTATAACGCCCATAACTGCCTTTAACTACTTATAACTGCAGTATTTGTGTCCTGATCTTATAAGGATTTTTTGCTATAATTAAGGAAGATAAAACCCTAATTGCACTCTATAAATACTAGGTTTAATCACCTTCTACAGGTGACTATGACTTATAGCATAAACTCTACTTGTGCATAACCTGGCTTGAGCGTTAGAATCCCTTTATAGGTACCAACACGCTCTGTTGCTGCTCAAGAAGGAAAACACCTTGTACGTGCCTGCTCTGGTACATCTCAGTATCCACTATTGAACATTAGCACAGTCTGTAAGAAGAGATAAACTTCTATTCCCATCCAACCATGATGAGCACAAGGTATAATTCAAGGAGAGTTGGTGCTACGCGCGCCCTAGAACAAAGGCAGGGTTTAGCTGCACCCCACAACCTTCAACCTGTCGCACCACCACTAGTAGTTGAAACCTTCACCATGAGGAGCCAAGCACCTAACAATGAACTTCTACGCGATTGACATGAAACCTCGCTTTCCAATGAAAGCCCACACCCATCGCGTAAGGTCTCTGTGAGGGATAGACTTGGTCCCTACGTGTAAGGAGCCAAGTCTGATGTTCATGGGTCTAGAGTCCTAGTGCACCAGCGCCTAGGACCCAAGAATGACGTCGTTGATGAACATGCATCCCACCCTGAGGGCATAATCCAGCTTGATGTTTCCAGAAATCATCTCCTGGACTTAATACAATGACAAACAACATTGCTGGAAGAGCAACGTCCTAGATTGGAGAACTTGGAACGATTTGTGCAAGAGGGCCATGAGGATGGAAGGCAGAATACGACCAATAACTGAAGAATAGAGCCTCACACTGATGTCGAAATTTCTAACATTGTTAATAGTAACTCGGACCTCGACGATCAGGAACAAACCTTCTCAGTTTAACTCATGGAGTATAGAGTTCTAAGAAACTTTAAGTTTCCTGCCAACGTAGAGCTCTATAATGGAACTATAGACCTCCAGGAACACTCAGATGTCTACTTTCAATCTATGTGTTTCTATGGGAATCCCCATAGTTGCTGTGTCGTGCCTTCTCCCTCACCTTGAAGAAGGTCGTCCTCTGTTGGTTTGTAACCTTGTCGGCGGGATCCGTCACCAGTTGGCATGACCTTAAATAGTGCTTCTTGCTGCACTACACTACTAGCAAGGAGCAACCCTGGTCGATTGAATCTCTTTCCAAGATTTGTCTAGGGTGCAATGAGCCTCTTCGTGAATACCTTAAGAAGTTTAATACGGCCTATGTCAATGTGGAGAACCTCAACGAGAGAATTACTCTCCACTATATAAGGAGTGGCCTTCGGACTGATTCTCAGTTTTTCCAATCTTTGGCAAAGAGAAAGCTAGAGAACATAGAAGAATTTCGTTAGCGGTCCCAGAAGTATATAAACTTGGAATAGGTTACAAAGGCTAAGAGTAGCTTGGAGAAATGTGAGCCCTCTCACCAGAAAGGCAACCAGAACTCCTCTAAAGATGATCCACCCCGGCCTAAATATACATCCTACACTTCTCTAAACACTCCACACGCAACAATTTTGAAAGAAGTGTTTCAAACAGAGTTCTGAGATATAAAGAGGTCAGCCCCTTTGAAGAAACATGCACAAAAGGATCACACCAAAAATTATTCATGGCTTAAGGGCCAAAGCCATGAAACAGAAGACTATTTCTAACTTGACGAAGCCATTGAGTCCCTGATTAGAGCAGGACGACTGGATCAGTACATTAGTCATGTCCAAAACAATGGATGCTGTGGAAGACAGTGAGAAAGAAGACGTAGTCGCAGTCTGAGGCAGACCCCAACTCCACACCAAAGGAGAAGGACCTGGAGTCCTAGGAAAAGATCCCAGACTCCACCTCATCATGATACTGATAACTGGCAAGACCAGAACCAAGACGCTCTGTTTGATGACAAAGATGGCCACTAAAACTAAGTCAACCTATACTATTACTAGCAGTTTCGTAGGCTAGGGGTCATCCAATAGCGCTCAGAAGAAAGCACTCAGGAAGGCAGTGTTGAGTGTCTCTCACTTCATATCCAAATCACGAGCCAGAGATTGAAATATGCCCCGTTTCTTTTTCAGATGAAGATTACGATGACATTATCTGGGATCACGATAATCCCCTGGTCATCTCTAGGATAATTTCTAATGCCGAAATCTGGCGCATCTTTGTTGACCAAGGGAGTTCAATAGATATTATGTTTAAGGATCTATAAGAGAAGCTGGAATTCTCGGACACAGAGCTGACCCTTTATAATGGCAAGCTCACTGATTTTTCTAGTGAAAAGATTACTCTGGTAGGGCATTTTAAGACTTACCTGACCCTAGGAAGCGGTAAGCTCTTCAGGACTATCAAGGTTAAGTTTCTGGTCGTGAATTGCTCCTCAGCGTATAATCTTAAGTTGTCCTACGCTGAATGCAGTTGCTGCCATGGTGTCTATTGCCCATTTGACCATAAAGTTCCTCAATAAAAACAATGAGGTGGTCACAATCAAGGTTGACCAGATCATGACACGCAAATGGTACAATGAGAGCCTCAAGATCTACAGAACCCTTAAGAAAGCAAAAATAGGCACATGCAGTCCGACTCTGGATCAAGTCAACATCTTTATGACTGAGCTAGACGTGCGAGAAGAAATATGGGGTACCAGACCCCAGTTGGAAGGTGAGTTATAGTTTCTCCAACTAGGTGTCAAGCCTGATCAATTCACCAGGATTAGGGCAAACTTAGAAGAAGAAGAGAGACGCCAGTTAATTAAGCTATTGTAGAAAAACAAAGGCCTCTTCACTTGGGCGTTCTCTTACATGTCTGGGCTTAACCCTGCCTTTATTTGCTATCGCATGTCTATTAGGAAGGATGCGAGACCAATCTCTTAAAAGAAGAGAAAAGTTGGGCTAGAAAGACAACAGGTCGTGGAAGAACAGGTGAAGGAGATGCTCAGTGCCAGATTTATCAGGGAGATAGCTTACACCACATGGTTGTCTAATATGGTCTTGATGAAGGAATTTAATGGGAAATGGAGAATATGTGTGGACTACATGGACCTCAACAAAGCTTGCCCAAAATATCTGTACCATCTTTCCAACATTGATAAATTATTTGACAGCTCCCCTAGCTTTCATTTGTTATCTTTCATGAGCGCCTACATGCTTCCTTGCTAAAGCTGCTCACAAATCTCTTCCATTCTTCAAACTACTTAAAAAAGGAATAAATTTTGAGTGAACTAAAAAATGTGAGGACGCCTTTTCATCTTTAAAGAGCCTTATATCCTCTCCCCCTATACTGACAATATCAGAAGCTGGTGAAACATTGTACATATACCTCTTAGTTCACGAAGAGACTGTAAGTTCAGTGCTGATTCAGGACACGGCGAAAGGATAGAAGCCGATCTATTTTATAAGTAAGGTGTTGCAAGGCCCAGAGCTCCATTATCAAAAAATAAAGAAGGCGGTTTTGCATTCATCACCACGGCCAGAAGACTTAAACAGTACTTCCAATGTCATCATGTGGTGGTGAGGATGGACTAGCTATCCGCTAGATATTGCATAAGCTAGACTTAGCAAGAAGAATGACTGCTTGGTCCATCGAGCTTTCTGAGTTCAGGATTGTATATGAGCCCCGGTTAGCAATTAAGGCACAAGTACTTTCAGACTTCCTAACAGAACTCACATTGAATCCTAGCGACCTTGAGGGAATGTCGTGGACCGTGTTCGTTGATGGATCCTCGAACCCCAAGGGGAATGGTGCCGGGGTGATTTTGGAAAATTTTGAAGGAGTAACTATAAAGAACTCCCTAAAATTTAAGTTCCCCACTTCAAACAATCAGATAGAGTACGAAACATGCATCACTGGACTAGTAATGGCCAAAGATATAGGAACAGCTGAGATTACACTCTGTAGCGATTCCCAACTTGTGACCTCTCAGATCCAGGGTAATTATCAGGATAATGAGCCCCTCCTTCATAAATACTTGGCTAAAATCCAAGGGCTCCCTAAGATAGCATATACCCAAGGAGCAAAACTCCAAGGCGAACCTTCTATCTAAATTGGTCAGCACCAAGAGCTCAGGCAATAACCACTTTATGGTCCAAGAAACCCTCTATCAACTTTTCATCATAGACTCAATTATTTTTCAAATGGAGGGAGAAAAGCATACTTGAATCACTATAATAATAGAGTATCTACAATCCAGACCTCGACTTGAAGATCCAAAGGAAGCCTCCAAGTTAGTTAGAACTGCAGTTCAGTACACCATCTATAATGGGCAGTTATACCGTCGTGGATTCTTCTCACCTCTCCTTAAGTACCTCACACCAAAAGAAGCAGAATATGTTTTGGCCGAGGTCCATGAGGAGAGTTGTGGATACCACTTGGGGGGCAAAACCTTACCCTTGAAAACACTTAGGGCTTAATATTATTAGCCAACTATGGAAACTGACTCCCTTGTACACGTCCTGGTTTATGACAATTGTCAATGACACTCAGACCATTATCAAGTTCTACCTGAAGAACTATCCACAACTTCCATACCCTGACCATTCTACAGATGGGGTATAGATATCCTGGGTCCATTCTCTCAAGCATTTAGACAATTAAAATACTTAGTGGTGACTATAGACTGTTTTACCAAATGGATCAAAGCAGAGCCTTTAGTCACGATTACCTCTGCTCGAATCCAAAAATTCACTTTGTGTTACATCATCACCAGGTTTAGAGTTCTGAAGTCCATTGTGACAGATAACGGGACCCAATTCAAAGATAAGGGTTTTGAAGAGCTGCTTATTGAGCTAAACATCAAGCATCACTACAGTTTTGTTGAGAATCCCAAGACAAATGAGTAAGCTGAATTCACCAACTAGGTTATTGTCTGAGGAATTAAAAGAAGGTTGTATGAAGCTAAGGGCAACTGGACTGAATAGTTAGACCACATCCTTTGAGCCTATCGGACTACGCCACACTCTACAATAAGTGAACCCACTTATGGTTGTGAGGCTATGATCTCAATGGAGATAGAGGAGCCCAACTAGCTTCTCCAATAGCTCTCACTTGACAACAACCCCGGATTGATCAGAGAAGACTTAGATTTCCTTAAAGAAAGAAGGTGCCTTGCTCACATATGCAATGCCGCCATTAATCAAAAGACAACAACCCATTATAACTTGAAAGTCATTCTGAGAAAATTTGAGCCAAGCAATCTAGTACTCCGGAGAGCAGACGTTGATGGTAGGAATGTCTCCCAAGAGAAGTTAGCCCCAAATTGGGAAGACCCCTATTAAATTATGATAAGCTCTGGAAAGGGAGCTTACACATTAGAGATGTTAATAGGAAAGCCAATAAAAAACTATTAGAATACGGACAAAGTAAGAAAGTACTATAGCTAAGTACCCTTTAAGGCCTAGTCTTTTAGTTTACTTTATGTTTGGTCTGCCCTAGTTTTTATAGGTAAACATTGTGTGGCTTCCGACCCCTTATTCAATCAATAAAGTGAGGAAGTTGTTTTCACACATTTACTTGCATTACTTAAAGCTTTAAGACCCTTAAGCCAGACTCCACCTTGAGAATGTCTCAAAACCTGTTCTTTTTCAGATCAAGGATTACTTACATTCCAGGTTAAGAGGAATAACCCACGAGACCTACTTCTGTGTTTTCGTGTGAGTTATGGGTCTTTACCCAAATCCTCAACACTTAATCACCTACCGAGGATGTCTTATGTTAAATTAGTTTTGAAATTAAAGATTCTTAAGTATTAGGTGATTTTCTATACTAGACCATTAACACTAAAGACCCCAATTATGGATCACTTTTTATTTTACCTAAGTCCTCTAAAGAATTTCAAGTGCTCAACTTTTTGGGCATTGGACCCCAAACCAAGGTTTTACTCGATTGAAATTTTTCTAAGTCCCAAATGGTTACCAAATGCGCATTTATGATGGGCGTTGGACCCAATATGGATCATGAAAAAATAAACAGACATTTAACACGAAGTTATAGTTTAAACCCCAGTAGCCAGGATAATTATCTTTACAAAATCAAAGAAGCCCCACACACGGGGCAAAAGAAGGAAATAAAATAAAGTCAAGCTTCAGCAGATTCGTCCTCTGGGCTCAGTTGGTCTTCGCCTTCTCCGCTACCCCCTTCAGCAGCAATGTTGGGTTGGCCCTCAGAAGCAGGGACCCCTACAACGTCTTGGTTGGCCTGAGCTTCTTCCACCGTGACCAAGCTACCGTCCTGGATCAGCATCTTAGGGTTCAATCCTTCCAAGGCCAACGTGACCTTAGGATTAAAGTACTGGACTTGAATTGCATTCCGGAACTGTTCATTAATGATATTTGTGCAGATTGTCACCAGTTCTGTGTTGTCCTTTTCCAGTCACTCCACTCCGGCCCAGAGACCCTGAATATGAACTTGGAAGTCGGTGTTGGACTTTTCAAAATTGGTCCTCTCCCCCTTCAACTTGGACTTAGAGTCTGCTAATTTCTTCTTCAGGTCATTAGCCTTTGATACGACTTCTTCCAGGGCCTTTTCGACTTTCTCATTGTCCTTGAGAGCTAACTCTAGTTTTTGAGCACCTTCAACCTCAACCGCCTTCAGCTTTTCAGCCAATCCCTTCTCACACTCCCCCAATCTCCTTTTATGGCAGCGAGCTTCATTGGCGACCCAAAGTGCGACATTCTAAAACCTAAACAGAATCTCAAGTGGACTTCTCTGGGTAATGTGTTTCATGACCCCGTCACTCAGTAGTAGCCAATCGATGAACTCTTCGGGCTCCATATCCCCTCTAATTAGGGGTATCAGATCTTCTCTTTCCTCTTCACTTGCCTCTGCAGTCACCCTTTTCCCTCGATCCTCCGCCCTACTGCCTTTAGCAGCCTTTCTCTTTCTCCTTTAAAGGGGTTATAGAGAAGATTCTGACTAGTCCGGAGCCACCTCAATAATAGGATCCCGAGCTACAGAAGCCAGAGCTATGGGCACAGGAATGTTAGAAAGTTCACCCCCTTTCTCACCTTAAAAGCTTGAAGGGCCACACGAGCAGGTCTAGTTGCCATGCTTTATGCAAAATAAGAAAAACACAAGTCAGAAACAACAAGAGATAAAATACTACCAGTAACAAGTAAAGACGGATGACGGCCTAATCTCTACCTAGTATAGCCCTAAGATTTTTGTCATCAATGACGTCCAAAACATCCTTACAAGAAATATGCCAGACATTCTCTACCCATAAGTTGATGAAATTGACGCATTCGACGTCGTCTAGATCAAGCTCAGGCAACTCCGTCTTGATAATCTCAGTGGGAGTGTCCAGAGCCAGGGTGGTCCAGTACAAATTAAACACAGGGTTCCTGTTAGCATCTTTGAAGAATGGATGGACTCCGGGTACCCCCATTTCCTAGAAGACATCGAAAACCTTCCTTTCACTTCTTGAACAAAGTGTCAGCCAATTATGTTGTAATGCCCATCCTCCTTGGGGAGACCACAGGGTGAAGAAATAGAAGAAAGCTTTCTCCGTGTACCGAAGTCCAACTACCTCAAAAAACCTTTCAAAGGCAATGATGTAACCCCAGTTATTAGTGTGAAGTTGGGTTGGAGCCACGCTTAGAGTACGAAGTACAACAATATGGAAGTTGGAGAAAGGAAGCTAGAGCCCCCAATAAGAGGAATAGATTGTCATAGAGAAACATGAAGTGTTCCCCTTCTGTTTGGGTTGAACACACTCTCTCATCTTCTCTCAGGGCTAGGATTCGATACTCATGATCCCGTCTATGACCATTCGTTAACACCAAGTGAGTCATAAGCTTTTCGATGTCTATCGTGTTCGGACATACTGCCCCACACATAATCTCCAATCCAATAGTAAACATTCCTCCCGAGGATAAATATCACGGACCTTTATGTAATCGGCCTCCTAGATCTAGACGCACATTTTCTTTCCATGAGATCCTTAGAAACACCCACAGAGACTAGTAAGGGGTTGTCAATATCAAGAATATCATCCTACAGATTCAGACTCGTATGGGGCAGACCATGGAAGGAACTAGTAGAAGTCCATATCCGTCTCCGCCCTCCATATCCAAAACTATGGATACCGGCCTCTACGCCCTCAAAGGTCTAAGCTTGGTTTGGGCGTCTTTGTCGCTTATGGCACATCAATGAGGGTGCTCCACAGAGCGACACCACTAAATAAACCCAAGAATGCAAGTATCCCTACTCATTTTGCTAAAACCTTGAGTGTTGGAGTCTCTTTACAGGCACCAACCACCCCCGCTTCAACACGCTCCGCTGCTGCTCAAGCAGGAAAATACCTTGTACGTGCATACTCAAGTACATCTCAGTATCAACTACTACGCATTATTATTACTAGATTTTGCACTCATACGATACATGGGGTAAATTAAGAATTAAATGATAAAATTAAATATAATTATATAAAAATAATTATTAAATAAAATATATGTAATTATTCATCAAGAAAAATAAAATTTATAAGTTTAGTTTAAAAATACATAAAACATAAATTTTATTATATTTTCATGAAAAATTTCACTCCAATATAAATATTAAATAATTTAAATATAAATTGTTATAAAACAACCTATAAGCTTGAAAAAATATTTATAATGTAAAAAAATCTTTGTCTTCTAAATGAATAATGTAATCTAATAATTTTATAAAAAAATATTTTAATAAATTAACTTGATTGAAAAGTGCATACAAATTAATTCAATTTATGTAAGTCAAGTGATAAACTATTTTTAGATGATAAAATATCCTTACACTTAGGGATCATCGTGGGAACTGTCCTATTTGGGTACCCAAATTTGAGAAAATTTCCCCTCAAGAATGGGAATGAGATAAAAATTCTCCCGATACAAGTGTGATGACAGGGATAGGGATCATATTCCCTGTCCCGCGAGGTTCCCATCCTCGAGAAATTATTAAATTATCTACATTGATTGTATTACATGTGTGTGTGTGTGTGCGCGCGCGCGTATATTAATACTTTATTCTTTTCACTATTTTTCATCTATGTTTTTTATATTAATTTTAAATTAAAAAATTTCTATGAAGTAATTTGTAATAATTTTATTTGTACCCGTACGATGCATTAAATATAATTTAATAAATTGAACAACTAATAAAAATATTTAATAATTTTAGAAAATAATATTCAAATGTAATATAATAAATGAAATTTGAAAATAAAAATTATAGAATTTGGAATATAAGGTATATTATTTTTAACTACATATCAATGATATATTAAAATCATCTTAAAAAAATTATTAAAAAATGTGAAAATATATTCTGACAATTTGTAACATTGATTTTATATAAGTATAATGTACAATAACATTATTTTTGTCTATGTGTTATGCATGAGGTTGATTAAGAGTTGAGTTATAAAAATAAATATAATAAAATAGTTTTATTGAATGAATTATATAGACACGTGTACACAAAAAATAAATATATAAATTTTTTTATCTAATATTAAATATTCAATGCTCAATTGTTCTACTAATTATTTTTGTATATTGCATGTTTATTATTAATATAACAACTTTTATTATTAGATAAACATATGATTGAATAAAACTTAAGTTATACTTTGTCAAGTAGGATTTCATTAATTTCATTTACATATTGGTTAGATACCTGTAATTTTTATTTTTATTTTTGTATAATTGAGAGCCTTAAATTATTTAAGTACTTTCAAACTTGTTGTAATTTTTATATCAAGTACTGAGTAAGTACCTTACTTGTGAAGTTTATAAAATCAACGGTTAAAAAGAAAGTGAGGGCAATAGAGAATGAGTGATTTAACTATATTAGTATGTATTTAAATAAGGGACGCATGAAAGTGAAATTGGAGGTAATTAAATTAATACATTGATTTAATTAAAAATAATTGATACAAATTGTTAAACAATTCAAGAATTTCTATATTTTCTTAAGATTTGTTATTATATTATTATTATTAATATTTGTTATCATATTTTATATTTAAATAAAAATATTTTTTAATATATTTAGGACATTATAAACTTATTTATGCAAAATTTGTGGATTGACGAATTTGATTAATAATTTTTGAATGTTATTAGTTATGACTAAGGCACTTTACTTATTTTAATCAAATTAAATAAAAGTTACTTTTTATTTTAATAATCTTCAATACTATTGAAAAAAATAATCTGAAAAATATATAATGAAAGATATACATTATATATTTATGTAAAAGGATTAAGTTAATTTACACAACTAAAAAAAGAAGAAAATATTTTTAATCTCTTATACTTTAAAAGGCGTTACCGAGTGCTCATGGATCTAATAATGACTAGATCAAGTTGTGTGATTGGCAGCGAATTTTTTTTTCTAATCTCTCGTATTTTATAAGGCTTCTCTGAGTGCTTGTAGATCTAAATATGGCTTGATCAATTTGTGTGAAAGATAATATTTTGATTGGTAGATTAATCATGTATAGATGTAAAAGAAAAAAAAAGGTTAATGAGGGAATGCAAGAATAACATAACTTGTAACATTTACCATAACGTGTGTGCCGCTGAGTGTAGGGAAAAGGAAGAGTAGTATTTATCGTGAAAGATTGTATCAAGTAAGAGAAGAATTATGAGTTACAATATAAAACCTAGAAATGATGGAGCCTTGGATTCATCAATTTGATTATGATTTTTTTATTTTAATAATTTTATAATTTTTAATTTTAATTGCTAACTAGTTCAAAAGTGTTTTTATTTTCATATACAGTAAGATTTTTTTTTCAATGAAGCATGATTTTTCTAATACAATGACACATTTATACTTTCTATTTAAATTAAGAGTGGCACATGTCATAATTTAAAGATGTTTCATCCTCTACTTGAGGGGTGGTTGCCAGAGAACCCCAACTCAATCATATGAAAGTTCGTCACTTGGAGACGACATAAAATACTAACAAAGTCACTCCGACCAATCAGTATTAGGGTCAAGATAATGAAAAAGACATAAATAAATAAAAAGTGAACATATCTACTCTATATTATCAAATCAATTTATATAAAGATCTGGATGACTAATTCTTTAAATACTTTCCGTTTAACTCATTTAAAATTTTGAACATTATATTTGATCTATGCTCATTATAACGCAAAATCTGTTAACAATCAGCAATAAGTTGTATTAAACACATATTTACTAAACCATTGCCCATTTAAATATAGACCAATCAAATCTTACAAACATAAAATTAATCCAAACTTTCATAGACTTGAGCCCAACGGTCCACAATCCTCCAACACAATTATGTATGAAGATTGATCAAACTTATAACCGGATATCTAATTAAGTTAGACCGATCCGGAAGCTACATAACTTCTCTATATATATTAAATGATTCTCAAACGTTCTGACACTCCCTTCTGCTCCTTCCTTGCTTCCTTCCCAAAATAATATCCGGAGAAAATCGCCCCAACCATGGCAGACTGGTCTCAACTCCCGAAGGAGCTCCTCCACCTAATAACCGAACGCCTCGACAGCGCACTCTACCTCCTCCGTTTCCGATCCGTTTGTTCCTCATGGCGCTCCTCCTTATCCTTCATCCCCAACCTCCTCCACCACCACCATTTAACCGTCAAGTTCCCAACCCTCTACAAACCATTCACAACAACAGCCCCCACAACCACAACAACGCCTCCACCATCTCCCTCTCCAAACTCACCGTCTTCCTCGTCACTCCACCCCAACAACAACAACAACAACAACAAACCCTCTCCGCACCCCTTCGTCCCTGGTTAATCAAAATGGGTCAAGATCTATATGGCCAAACCAAGCTCTGGCACCCTATCACAGGCTTCACAATGAAACCAATCCCTCAGCTATTGGACCTCTACGAACTACCCGTGTTCGATTTGGGACAAGCATCCGTCCTCAACGAAACCGGTTCTTACTCTTTCCACTTGATTTACATGAAAAAGGTGGTTTTCTCGTGGTTGGGTTCTAAAAAAGAGGGTCTCGTTCTGCTCACGATTCATGCAACTGGGAAACTGGCTTTGTTTCGATCTGGTGACGAGGGTTGGACCATAATCCCCTACACGCCGACACCGTACGATGATGTCTGTGTTTATAAGGGGAAGCTTTGCGCGGTTGATAGTACGGGTCGAACCGTGGAGGTCGGGTTGGATTCGAGTGTGAGTTTGATGGCTGATTCTGTGTTTGGGGGTGACATGAAGTTCTTGGTGGAGTGTGGGGGTGACTTGTTACTCGTGGACAAGTACTTGTCCTCTGATTTGGGTGAGTGTGTGGGTGTTGTTTGGGAAGGTGGTGATTGTGAAGAGATTTATGAGTTTGGGCGTAAGAGAGCTGTCAAGTTTGAAGTGTATAGGCTGGAGGAAGAGGAGAGGAAGTGGGTTGAGCTGGCGAGTTTGGGGGACCGGGTTTTGTTCTTGGGGCGTGGTTTTGCATTTTGTGCTTCCGTGTCGGATTTGTGTGTTAGCAAAGGGGATTGTGTGATTTTTAGCGATGATACCTTCAACATTAATGAACTGGAAAGTGGGATGGGTGTTTTTTGCTTGGGTGAAGATCGGATTTCGCCTTTGTCTGATTATCCGGATTATTCCAAGTTGTTCTGGCCACCTCCAGATTGGGTTGCATTGCATTGATGAAGTGTAAGTATGTTACTTACAGTAAGGTTTTTGATGTTTTCCTGCAGAGTTGTATTGTAAATATCTGCATTGCTTGAGTGTGTTATTTGACACCATTTTCTTATCTTACTGCTGTTGTACTTCTACAAAGGCATAGAATGTTCTGTTTTTTTGAAACTATGGTAAATGAAGTATTGCTTCATTGTCAATCTATACATCTTCTTAGTTCGAGTCTTTGAGTGATGGCCCTTTGGCTAGTTGTGCTTGCATAAGATGTTTAAGACTATGACTACTTTATAAGCAAAGGATTGACAAGTGCAGTGTTGGATTTAAATTTTAATGTAAGGACTATAGGTCTATGATGTCAAAATGAGGAATTATAGGTCTTTAACATAGTTCATCGATTAGAAGGGCTTCACCAGCTAATATCACTTAGCTGAAAAGTGGAATGACATAGAAAAGCAATATTAATATAAAAACCCCTGTAATTGTATCCATATGACTAAACGGTTGGAGTGGTTTTACTGGATCCACATCATTCGTGGATATCTCACGAAATTACTTTTATATTAATAAGACCATAAGACTTAGCTGAAATCAATTAAAAAATTAAAAAAAAAAGTATAAGTAAGTTTTATTTAATTTTTGGTCGACGAAATTTTCTAATGCTTTGAATCTAGGGAACTGGATGTATATCTGTAGAACTAATTTTTATATGTTTATTTTTTTTAATTTATTCACAAATTTATTTTATTTTTTGTGATAATATTACAGTTAGATATATTATGATTTAATATTTCTTTCATACAAAATATAACAGACGTATTTTTAGTAGATACATCTGTACTTGTCCGTAGCTGAATGTGAGTTGTGACGTTGCTAAGCTAAGCTACTTCATCTGTTGCCACGTGTTACCATGTAGCTTACTCACCCCAGCAGAGCACTCAGCGGCAGCGCTAACAGAATAATTTACAGGGAGTGACGTGGCTGGTCTCTTAAATGAGAGAAAATCCAATGTCAAACTGCAAATATGCTATAGAATTAATTATTAGTTTATAATTATTGTACCTCCATATAACAATTTAAATTCAATCACATAAATCTTAAAAAATTAACTCAATTATTTTTCACCCTTGTTTTTCTTTGTCATCAATCTTATAATGCAATCATACCTACCACGACTTTTAGATTTATTATTAATTTTATCACTTATTTTTCTCTATACATAATATTCTTACTTTAATTTATTATAAAAGAAAATTTAAAATAAATTAAATTATAAATTAACACACAAATAAAACTCAAAATTTAAACCTTATACATACATCAATTATGTCAAGACCATGTTCTTCTACTTGCTCTTGCACTACCTTCTTATGCATATGCTTGTGTCGATAGGTTGCATCAATCACTACACTGTCAACTTTTGCCTATGCATTCCCATTACCTTCCACCTCAATCTCATCTACTACCCCTGCATTTTCATTGCCATTAGTCTTAATTTTACAACTAACCAAGATCATTTTCACCTTAGTCTCAAGTTTTGCCTCTCTAGGGTTTTCACCATTCTCACCCTTATCAACAATAAATAAATTCATCAAATTGTACCTCCGTATGTCAAAACTATTGATTTGTTCTTCACATACCTTATAGCTTATCAACGGCATTCTTCAAATTAATAACAAACTTATCTAACACTTCCAACCAATCGATAACATATAGTAAGGCCAAGCGAAAAATTTTTAATTAATTAAATTTTAAGTACTTAATTTATTGGACAAACACGACATAAAAATTCAATAAATTAGATAAGTTTGGAGCATATTATCTTCGAAATCATTATAGCCTCTTACGTCAGAATAATTTTCTCTTTAAGGTTTGGAGTTTACCTTTCACATCTCAGCCACAACGAATAAAAACACTTCAACATGATTGAAACTCGTTCAACTTTTGAGAGTTCCTCCACGGGACGATGTTGTTGATAATCTCTCCCCAAACCCTTGAAACAATATAGACACTAGTGAAAAATTGATTTTTACCTATCCAATGAATAAAATATCTTATTTTCTTCCATCCAATTTCAACATGTAAAAATTAGTAGCTGAGAACGAAATTGTAAATTACTACAAAAATGATTGTCACTTGCTACTTTTAAAAAATAGAATACCAAAGTGTTCGCCAAAAAAATATCATAATAATTTGACAAAAATATTACTTATTTAAGAAACATGTGCATCCCACGAGTTATCAATTTAGTTAATATAAAAAAAATGTACCAAAAAAAGTACAGAAAAAAACAAAATATAGAGCAGTGTTACGGTGCGTTCTATTTTATTTTAATTTTTACATGATACGGTGTGTTTTATTTTTAGAAGACTAGAAAACGCGGTTGAGTTGTGAGTTGTCTCACTGTCTTGTTACTTCTCTCTTCTTAGTCCATTTTTAGGGTTTGCGGAGTTATTGTTTCTTCAGATTCATCAGCCGCCAGTGGTAGAAGGAGGAGCTTCAAAGCATTGTGTTTTCTCCATCGATTCAAACAGAAGTTTGCAATTCCAGTTGCACGGTACCTTATCCCTTGGTAGCTAGATTTCCCGGTGAAGAAAATTTTAGTAATCTGAAGGAGGAGCGTGGTTTGCACAAATCAAAATCAAAATGGGGCTCCCTTTCGCAACCTGGCAAACCTTGTTTCTAGTGAGGTTGAGGAACCCGTTTGATTTTGATGCCATGCCCCCCTCCCAAGTTGATACTTGGCTTTCTGAGGGACCTATCTCCAATTTCCAAAATTTCCCTCTTTTTTCTCTTCTAATTCCGTTGGACTTTTAAAAAAAAAAAAATCCATTTTATTATTATTATTATTATTATTTTGGAATTAGTAGCCCAAATAAAAAAGCGGGTGTAAAGCAAACTGCCAATTGGAAATATTCCTGAAAATATATATTTCGAAATAAACATGTACTGTATAAGAGGTTTGTGCCAGTTTCTGTGATACTGGAGGGGAGATACATAGAACAGTAAATTTACATGTTTGTATAGAAAAGATGTGTAGATGTATTGAGGCTGTCAAAATTCTCACAGTTTTGCCTGTTGTTGCAGTTGCTCCTGCATAGAGCCATGAAAACAAATTAGTAGTATGCACGTAAATAAAAGGGTAAGAAAAAAAAATAGGGTGGGGGGATTTTGCAGTGTAAGCAAAATAACATTAAAATTAAATAATCAATTGAATGCGTATAAAGCGAGCACCATTCGGTACAGGGTTCTTGAATTTCTGGGATCTACTACTCAGTGAGATTAATGTTTTAGAAAATACCAAATCAGTCGAGTGATCAACTTCTTGGGCCCAGCCAATTAAGTAATTACTTATGACTCATGTGATTAGGCCATAATAATTACTATGGTAATATATGGTCAGTGATTTACTTCAATCAATGTCCTGCAGAAATTTATGGTCACCTCACATACTTGAAGCTACTACTCCTGTCATGGGCATATGCCGCATGTCCATTGCCAAACAGTATAATATCTGGTATTGTTTTCTTCTATTCTACAATGGAACGGACTACTGTACTCACCTTGAGTGGCATTACCACCTTCCAATGTAAATTTTCTATAACATAAATATTTCTTTATTTTGGCAATCTCTTGTGTTTTTGCTTTGCACATAATCTTTATTTTTAAAAGTCACACACAAACAAATAATTCATGCTCCCAGTCCTCTGCCTACTTTTCCCAGTATAAATCCAAGATCAGAGAGAAGGGGAGTTGGAAGGGGTAAGGGTTGGGTGGAAGAAATAGAGAGACAGATCCAATGCAGAAAGAAGCAAATTGATATAACACACACCTCTGTCACAAAGAAGGCATGGAATCCATATGGAACTCTTTGCGGCAATTCAACAACTGCAACAGGATCTGCTGACATTGTTTTTGCATCAATGACATTCACGAATGATTTTCTGCAGTTTTGTAATTTAAATTCAAGCTTAGACTTCATCCTTCTCACAAAAGGAGATTAAAAAAGAATTAGAATTACACCATGTGGTAGTACTTAATATAGACAGCCCAGATTGACTGGAACTAAATTGACCTTATAGTCATGGTGATTACTGTTCATGCATATAAAATAATGGCATTAGAGTAACACTGGAGTGTGAAGTGGAAAGTGATACTTGTTATTCTCGTCGTGCACAAAAAAGATCAAGTATCCATCATCTTCAGAAATCGTGCCAGGTACACGAGGGACATAAATAGCCTCTGAACCAAATCTCCCAGGTCCCAAGTCATATATGCCCTGAACATTTCCTCCAACCTCAAGCTTTGTTTTTCCAGACTCGGGTTTGGCATGCAAATCAAATTTAACAATCCCAGTAACTTTTGCAATGCTGTCTAATATGGTTCCATACACATATCGCTGCTTCCTGATATTGAAAATATAAATATTAAATACAGGCGATGGAAGACAAGCATAAATTTTAGTTACTATTCTGACTGCATCATAGAACATAATTTGGAAAGAACATATGGTAGCACTGTCATATCCATTTTTGATAAGCACACAAAGAAAGAAAGAGACAGCGACCAAGAAAAATACAGTTATAAAACTGAAGGATGATTTAAATAGATTGATTACAAGTTCAGTATCTAGATTTCCCTAAATTTTCCCAACACATACAACATAATCTTACCTGCCAGTGTAACTTTCATTCACCCTAGGAAAATCTACAGCAGGTGCTGATAGTTTCTTTTGTGAAGCTTGACCAGTTTTCATGTTAAATCTCATTTCATACCTGAAAGAGTAGTCAATGTGTGAAAAGAAAGAACAACCATCCAGTGAATATAGTTCCTTTAATTACATAATGGAATGAGTTCTTTACAGTTGATTTGTGAAACTTCCAAGCTTTTCCTTGACTGCCCCATTGACCATGTCCAAATCTGGATTTTCAAGGCGGCATGTGATCAAAACAACTTCATCCTCCTCCTCCCAAGCATTGGCTAGAATAACAAGTCATACGAAACATTACAATGGACAAGTCAATCAGAATTAAAGATATCTAAAGCCCATATTGATACTTGGTTTCATATTCTAATTAGAGCATTTTACATTGCTCCAGTATATCATACAGTGGTTTGCATGTAAGTGCAAGGAATATCAAACTTCTACATCACTATGAGCTAAAATTCACAAATTTGAAGACTTTCTATATGTTGGCTGGGAAAACTCATCATACTAGATTCACTACCAAAATTTGTCATCATGAGCTTTTTTACCATTGAATTTTTACTGAATGAATACAGAGTATCAATGAAGATAGTTTAAGGAGAAACATGAACAAATAAACACACCATTGTGGAATATGAAGCAGTTTGGAAGCTCAAACCATCTAATATGCTGCTCATCCTTTGCATACCGAGGCAGTACACCAAAACGAGCTTTCTTGGTTGAATCAAATGAGAATATCAGTTTATTTTCCTTCACCATTTCCTGAAATAAAGATTTCAATCAACAATTCAAGATTAAACTATCCTTCATCAATTGATGCACAAAACCAATACCATTAAACTATCCTTTACTTCCTGCTACTACCCTACCCGCAACCGCAAAGAAAAAGAGAAAAGGTAAGAAAGGAAATCATCGACATGAAAGCTATTTATGCCAATAACTTCATTCCTGGAATTAAGATAAGCAAGCTACTACCCCAACTCCAACCACAAAGAAAAAGAGAAAAGGTAAGAAAGGAAGTCACCGACATGAAAGCTATTTATGCCAATAACTTTATTCCCGGAATTAAGATAAGCAAGTTTCCCACTATGTTCTCTGTAACAGTAAAATTCACAATAGGGATCCCCTCTTAGCATCTGACCATTATGCACATTCTATTTAAGATATTTCACTAAAAGGCATGAAAATAGCATCAAGAACCAAATTTTCCAAAAGCATAGTATATTTAGAAATTAAATTGTTTTTTAAGATTGTAAGAACAGAAACACCTGCAATACCTTTGGCCTAAAATACAGAGGAAGATCCATAAATATTGCATAATTTTCTGTGATGGCAAAGTCATGCATCATGATGGGATCTGATATTGTTATAGGTACAGGATCATGCATATAACCATCCTCTGAAATTACTCTGTAAGTGATATACGGTGGTGTTTGTGAATAGCCAAATGTAAACATCTCGCCTGCATACAGGAGTGTTATAGGTTGGAATAACTATTCCATAAAATCAATCAACTTAAGTTCATATTTGAAGATGGTTTCACCAGTAAATGGGTCAACTTTGGGATGTGCAGTGAAGGAGTGGCCCAATCTCTTGTCATAGTCCAGCATGCCAAGAGTTTGCAGATATCCATCCTCGAAAACTTTAATAGCATCTACAAAATTCAAAATGAGACTCCTTCAGGCCTACACTAGAAGAGACCAAGAGCCAGTTTGGATAAGTCTTTTTTTTAAAAAAGGCACTTATTTTTTTGAAAAAAGTACTTTAACATGTTTTTAAGTATGTTTGGATGTCACTTTTAAAAAAAATAGAAGTAGAAATAAAAAACACTAAAACCACTTAATTCTGAGGCTAACAATTCCCTGCTTCTGAAAAAAAGTGGAAGGAGAAGTGGTTTTTAAACATAATTTTATAGAAACATTACTAAAATAAGCACTTCTTAAATATTGCATCAAAATGCAAAACGACTTATTTTTAAAAAAAAAGCACTACTAAAATAAGATGTATAAAAAAAGTGCTTTTTATAGAAGTGTATCCAAACGAGCCCTAATTACAATTGCAAAATTAATTAGTTGAATCCTCTAATTCAACATAGTTAGTTTCTCTATGAGAAAGGAAGAAGAAGAAACCTCATAGTTCCTTTATTATAGTGGCAGACGCCTGATGAATTTTCAATCCCTTTATTCTATTCAATTGACGACATTCAAACAAAATCAACACGTTTATATTTCAGAGAAGCAAACAGATAGAAGTTGTACTTACAGGGTTTATCTCCTTCGGAGAGTGCTAGAAGATTCCCATGGTGATATATGAGAGCTGTGTTAGCTGGTAGAAATAAAATTAGAATACGAGCACAGGTTAGTCATTATTCTAGAAAGAAAAAATGTGATGAATATTCACACAAAAAGTCCATATAATGATGTTGCCAAAAGATGTTTATCAGCAATCAGTAAGGTTAGGTATCATACATGCAGTCTCCGGTTATTCTAGTAAGGAAAATGAAGGACTGCTTTAAAAATTAAAAGATAAATTAGATGTTTGTAATATAGTTTGTACAATGCAACACCTGTTACATCTTCAAACAGGATATCCATTAATCAATACTATTGTACTGAATAAAAATTGTAGAATGTCAAAGGTTCCCCAGGATCTTGAATTTGAAAATAAATTAGATAGCACAATTTACCTGTTCCAAGTCCATAAGAATCATCCAGTACTTTCAATTTATTTCTCAACATTTGTACGTTAACCATTAACAATCCAAGAAAACCCTTGAGATCTCCAATCTGAAATTGGCATATAAGAAGCTACATTAGGCTTGGCAATCTAGAACATCCCATAAGACTGGTAAATTTTCTCTAAGCTTCTTTTTAGCTTTTTATTTTTCTGTTTTTGAAGAAGGCTTCCGGAATACTTTAGTTTTGTACCAGTATATCAATATTTGTTATCTACACGTACATACAAGGGCCTAATTTGGATCAAGGGGGGGGGGGGGGGGGCGAGGACAGACAGGACTTTAACAGTAGCAAGTAGCAAGATCACAAAGTGAGACTTTGACAATCTGTCATCAGAAGCATGATTGCATTGATCCAGGAGTGATTAGTTCAAATACTCCTGTAAAATAAACATAGTAAACACTGATAACTAATAGATTTGCAATGTGGTTTCTTTGATCATGTATAGTTATTTACTAAAAGTACAACTAACCTATCTTGTTACTGCTAAGTGTATGAATCTGTGAACATTAAAGCAGTCACTTACTTATTCAAATAAGTACTTTAAATCCTATTGGAACATAGTTTATTATTATACCTTGATAAATTTGGCACCTCCAAAGTATTCTTCTTGTTTAAGACGAGAAGTTCTCACAAAACGGGACACATATGTAGCTTTTCCATCTTTGATACGCAAACCATGAATCATTCTGCAATTCAAAGACAAATATTGGAGGACCAAATACCAAAATTTGAACTCTATATAATGTTATTGACTACCCAAGCTATTTTTAATAAAATCAGAAACAGATTATTATTTACAGTGTTATGGGCTGCTGAATTCAAAAATGATTCATAATTAGAAATGATGTTTAATTCATAAAACTAAATCAAGAGAATCAAAGTCTGAGCAGCTAATTCTTACTTATCTGGAATATCATGTTATTTAATATAACAAGACCTGTGAAACTTCTGAAAGCTATCCAGGTGCAAAAGTTGAATTACTTATGTCATAAATAAACTAAAATATTTTTCAAGTTAGCCACACCATATCACAGATTGCATACAGTTCAGACTAGAAAAAAGTAGCAACAATCGGTTCAATAATTTTCAATGTCATAGCATGTGAGAATGATGCATTCCTTTGAACTTTGATGACTGAACATGAATCAAACCCGTACTAAATTACTGATTAGTCATTAACTGAGTTTGGAAACCTTCATTTACTGTGATTCTACTCACCAAACAGTGTTATAGTTACATCCAGCACAGTGAAAAGAAGTTTAATATCAGAACTCAACAAATACCTTAAATGTAATGAAGCATGCAGAAGAAGAAAAGAAGAAGGAAGGAAGTAAAGGAAGGAAGAGAGAAAAGGAAAAAAGGGGGAAAAGGGTATGCAGAAGAATGCAAATATTTACTTCTTAGAAGATCTGGTTACTCTTCAAATAGAAATGGGGGCATAATTAGGAATTTTAATGCAATCACTAATGCAAATTGACATTACATTAGATTTCTGCTGACATATGTTACTGATGTCACTGAAAATGGATAATGAAAATGTAATATAAAGCATTGAGCCAAAAGAAATTTGATTGAAGATTAATGCTCAACGATGTCCCAATGCTATTGCAATAATAAGATCCAGCAAATAGATCTATTGGTTCTCGCAGCTCTGGGATCAAATATGGCCACTCTTTTTTTGGTGCAAGTAATTGCTCACGCAATTCTAGGCCAGAGGTGGTGGTTAGATAAAGTCTTCCCCAAAGTGGTGACTCCAAGATTCGAATCTCTAATATTGCAGATAAGGTTTGCTTGGAGTCGTAGTCTAGTTACACTGCAACCAACTATGACCACTCTAATATTGTGAATCAATTTTCTTCTTAAACAAACTTGAATGAAATATAATTTTGCACAAAGGAAAAGAATTACACACCCATCTCCATCAAACCTGCAAAAAAAGGAGGGGACAACATGCGTAAGCATAAAACTCCATATTAAGAAGATATTTCTTCATTCAGATAAACTTAAAGAGCTCCACTTTATACCTTCCCGTGGAGAGTAAATATGGGAAAAATAAAATTGAAAAATATATGGTTGACCAAGATATGTATTTCCCACATTTATTTGAATAATATCTCATAGTTGAATGCATACAAAGAAAAATTTACCAATGATATCCAGCCACAGGAGCAAACTTCGGATTAGGTCCCACCCTGACAAACTCTCCATTCAAGCAATCCTGTAGTTCAATTAAAATGGCAAGTCATCATTGGCAGAAGCTGATATTGCTCTAGTGACAGAGTCTACAACAACAACAACAACAACAACTAAGCCTTTTCCCACTAGGTGAGGTCGGTTACATGGATCAAATGACGCCATTGTACCCTATCATAAACCAAGTCTTCAAAAATGTCATTTAAATCTAAATCTTTTTTAATTGTTTCACTTCTAGTGGCAGAGTCTATTATCAAAAAATTATCTCAAATCACTGGATAGTAATGGAGAAATTTTCCTAGTAGAAGAAGCAGAAAAGGATAGTATAACATGTTTCATGATTGGTGAAGTTTAACATGGTCAGCGTATTCAAATGAGGCAAAAAGCAGCACAAGGCAAGTGAAACTATAATAATCAAAGAAATGCTAGAAAGATGCGACTAATTTAGTAGTGCCCATAAATCTGAACAATCTACAGGCTGTAAGTTTTCTTTTCTTACAGTCATGAGAGCTCTCACTAAAACAACTAACATTTAACTAGAGTGTAGTGGTGAGTTTATCAGTAATACCAACCAATTTACAGTTTTTGCCCTCATAATAGCTGGTTAGATTTCATATCATTGGCTTTCAATTTTCCACATGAATGAAGTATGCACTTCTTGTGTTTAATACTTGTTTAAATCTTATCTTCCTTTCCTTGCACAAATATTTTTGCTTGTTTACCTAGGAAGCAAAAATACTACACTGGACATGGATATGACATAGACACCAACATGGGGACACAACAAATTTTGAAAATCATAGGACACGATATGGTTTGAGTACGACACATAAAATTAATATGAAAACATAAATCTTAAAGATATATTCAAGATGTAAACACAAATCCTAACACAAGCACTTGTGTCTATAATATAAGCATTACTACATAGTCACTCCTGGCACAAATTTTAAAGACTTTCCAGAACAGTGACATTAATGTTTAAAACATTAGCATTAATCATTATAATTTATAAACACTATATATCCCACCCACATTAGTAGAATAATTCAAAAAATAATAGTAAAAAAACTGCAGTATGGAGATTAGGAGTATCCGATAGAAGATAGGTGTTTGATAAGTATCGACATGTCACATGTCCAACACCGGTACGGCAACTATTTGGAAGTGCTCGTGCTTCCTTGTTGTTTACTACAGGGACGCAGCTGCTTCAATACTTAATATAAACAAAGTACTTTTTTCAATAAGAGCTTAGATATCTACAAATCAAAATCTAAGGCTTTGTCATAAAGCATATATGTGCAACCCATGTACTTTGTCCCCTTCCTATAAAGCCACAGGATTCTCCAAACTTACGCTCAACAAGCAAAAATTGAATCCCTTCAAATCATGAATTTTAAATTGTTGTTGTAGTCACGGTTGTGGTTGCACTGCGATTACAAAAATTGCTCACAATTGCAAAATAATGCGGCTTATACGACCACAATTGTGGTCGCGATGTGGTTGTGGAGACCGCCAAGATTGCAATATTAAGGTCGCAGTTGGGAACTACAATTTAAAACCATTTAAACACCTGATATCATTTCAGTCCAATGTCCGAACAAAGTACGGCATTCTAAGTATCATGGTTTTAAATTGTGGTTTGCAAATGCAATTGTGACAGTAATATTGTAGTTTTGGTAGTCTCTGCAACCGCATCGCACTATAATTGCAGCCACATCAGTCACATTTTCTCGCAATTGCAGACAATTGCAATAAACGCAATGCAACTGCAACCGCAATTTAAAACCATGCTAAGTATACAATATAGTCATATTGTAGAGGACCTAGAGGTAAATACTCAGTACTCTAAATTAGTTATGGCAACAAAAGAACCATAATTCTCACAGAAAAAACAAAATGTTGGTAATATCAATTCAATTTTTTTTTTTTTTTTTTTTTTGTGAGAAAAGGAAAAGGGCTTTTACTACAAACTAAGGCAACAGAAACAGAAATTTTGGGTTCATCATTACTCGTGTTCTTTCCATATCTCGGTTTTCCAGTTCGGCAACAAAACACCCATTATACCCCAACAGATGAAACACATAACACAGCCTAAATTGAGTAGGAATAGCAATCCAAAGAAAAAGGGTAATGCTTGATAGCCAATTCAATGGTACTAACCGGGAGGTACCCTCTAACAGGGAGGTCCTTAGTGGGAGGGGTCTCATCAAGTACAGGAGCAAAATTACCAGCAAGATAGTGATGGGGCAGTGAAGAATCATACAAGAACTTCACCACCAGCTTCTCCAACAAGTCAATCACTTTTGAAGTGAAACCTTTGCTGGGTTTGGGTTCCACTTTCACTATCCCTCCTTCTCTTACTCCTCCAGCTCCACTGCCATTAATCTTCTTCTCATCTGCCATGCTCTCTGCCTTCTTCTCCTCTGTGGCTTTGGAACTGGAACTGGTGCATGTGCCTCTAAAAGTGGTAGAAAGCTTTGAGCTTTACGTAATGTGTTTATGAAATGACACGTGGAATTATCAAAGATTCGTGGTCTATGGTTCAATGTTGGCTACGTTGGATATATCAAAAAAAAAAAAAAAGTGTTGCCTTCGTTGGCTCAGCATTTGCCACATTATAGCCGCAATTGCAGATACTGAATTTGTGTTGAAGGTTCTGTTTCACATAATTACAATAGGCCAAGGTGTGCCACGTCCACCCCATATGAGTTTTTTGGCATTTTATTTGACAAGAATTTATTAAAATATATACAATTTTAAAAGTTCTCAAGTTACTCTGAATTGTACTGATGATAAAGAGTCTGAGTAATTTGGACGAGGCAACGAGGTCATAAATTAAGGGTGTTTTTGGAAGTTCGGAAAAAAAGGAAAGAGCTCAAAGGGAATGAGGGGTATATATATATATTTTTTTCTGTTTGGGAGTAAAAAGTATATGAGGGGAAGGAAATTGATAGTTTGTGATATATTCTTCACAATTTTATTTTTTATTAAAAAAACATTAATATAACTAACATGTTTTATAAATAATATTAATTTGAAAATTTTAAAAATGATTTATATATTTTCATCATCTAAAAAATAGGGAAATAATATATAGATATCTTAAACTTTGATTTTTTTATTAATTATTATTATGAATTTTAAAATTTTTATAATTAGTTCTTGAATTTTAATTAATGTTTTAATAGATCATTCTATTTAATTTAAATTTATTAATTCATCAATGATAATCTTGTATAGTAATATTTTATCGTATTAACATTAATTTTAGATTATTTATTAATTTATTTATTAAAATTTAATTTTGAATATACTTTATTTCTTACAAAATAAATAAAAAACAAATTTATTTTTAAAAAAATTATTTTTATTTATTTTGTAATAATAAAATATATTTATAATCAAATTTCAATAAATAAATTAATAAATAATTTAAAATTAATGTTAATACTAATAAGATGTTATACAATATTATCATTAGTAAATTAATGAAAAAAAATTTCTCTTTAAAAACTCTCTTTTGAAAAAAAATTCAAAAAAAAAAATTAAAATATTTCCTCTCTATAAAAAATTTCTGTCTAACATTTTTCCATCTAAAAAGGTATCTTAAAATTAATTTATTTTTTAATCATATTACTAACGTGTATTGCATCCTTATTTTGTTAAACAAGATATAAAGAATAATGCTCATGTCTATTTTATATTTAAGTTTATTTTTTTCGTTTGCTAAATCACCGTATCACGATTCTAATAATCTTTGTACCATATATAGCGTTAAATTAAAAGTAACTCATCTCATAATAAATAATAAGACAAAATAAAAGAAAAATTCGCATACGAGTTTCTTATATTACCCTTAAATACGATTGTAAATGTAAGCCGTACAAATTCTCCATGTAACTAAAGTGCTGTCAGCTGTAAAATCCTCAATATGCTTCCAATGATATTATAAAGAAGCAGCAAAGTGATTCAATGATTTCACTCAAACTCAATACAACTAGAAACAATCATAGCACCAATTACACCATACACAGCATGGGCTGTTGGCCCAAGAGAAGGGAAAAAAAAAACTACGACAGATCTAAACGACTCTGCAAATCTGAATGGCTTTCTTTCTAAATTATGTATTGTTCAATACCTGCAAAATCATCATAAAAATCATCTTCTTTTTTTAATTTTTTATAAATATATATAAAAATGATATAGTATAATTATGTGTAACTAACAATTTCTCCTTCAATACCTGCAAAATAAAAAAAGCATATATATGAATTATATAAAACAAAGTTAGACCATTTCTTATCCTACCCGGTGCTATACAGTGTAACAACAAACTGATCCACATATTTTTAGCCATTTAGGAGGAGGGGGCTTTAAGGCCTTATATATATAAACTTAATAAATTTTGTTAATTTTGTGCTTGTTTTTTAGCAACTTAGCCTCATTATTTGATAATTTTATTTTGTTGATCAATTCGAGTAAAAGGTAATGAGAAAGTAATTTTTAAATGATGAAAATGTGAGTTACGAAGAATTGAAAGATTAAAGTGCAATGTGCCAAATCTGATGGAGGAAGATCACTAGTTGAATGCAAGTGGCGCGACATGGCTGAAAATATGGAGTTTTGTAGCCTACTGTACATGCTATAAAGGCCCATAGCTTAATGGGCACACAATTGGAAGATAGCCCAAAATGACGTGTAGCAAGATCGGAAAACAGATGCTATGGTTACTAGATGCTATCATGTATGCCATCATGTCGGCCGGGTTGGGTCGGGGTAAAAAATGTCGAAACAATAGAAAATAAGGTCGGGTCGGGTCGGGTCGGGTCGGGTTGTGTTAATTTTTAAAACCCGCCAGATGATATCGGGTTTTATCGATGATCGGGTGGTCGGGTTGATCCGGTTGGTCGAGTTTGATCGGGTTGGTCGGGTTTGGTCGGGTTATTTAATATGAATATTTTTCAATAGAAATTACTCAAAAATACGTCGTTTTTTTATCATCGGGTTGGTTTTTTCACTCCGATTATATTTATTAAAATCCGTCTACACCGAATGATATATACGATCGGAATGGTCCGCATGGTCGGGTTGTGCAGCCCTACTATCATGTATATCAATTAGAAGCTGGAGTCCATAATGTGAAATTCAAAAATGCAATATTGATGGTGACGCGCAACTAGTGTACCAAGCCATCAAAGATAATCCGGACGACTTCTCATATAATGATCTGTCCCACAGGATATTTACCTTTATGCTTCTTAGGTTTTTTCTTTTTAAATTGTGGTTTTATATACTGTGCTGCAAATAGGGTAGCGGACTTAGCTAATTTTGCTAGACGTAATGAGTGCTTTTGTATGGATGTTGGAACCTCCAGACTTTATTGTTCTGTTGTTGCTAGATGATTTACGTTGAACAAATGCACCTTTCATATATATAATTTTTTTTATTAATTTGAGATTAATCAATTTAGAAAAGATTAATACTAACTAATTGAAAAGTCTAAAAGATGAATGCGAAAACATTGATACGAGAAATTAAGTAAAGAAAAAAAAGAAAAAAATTATTGATGATTAAATAAAAAAAGAATATAATAATATAATAATACGATAAAATCATTGAAAAATAAAATTGCTAATTGATTGAAAAGTAAATCAATAAAAGAATATAATAATATAAGATAATAATATAATAAAGTCAAGAGAATAAATGTAAAACAAAAAAATAGTAGGGCTTTAACCCCTTTGTACCAAAAAAAATATTTATAAGAAAAATATAATTAGTCTAATAAAATTAATTTAGTATTTTTTGCTTTGTTTTCCTAATTATATTAAATTTTGTTATAATGTTTTTCAAAAACATGAGATACTGTTACATTAGTTCTAGTTATGTAAAATATTGACCAAAACACATGCAAGAAGTAGGGCGTAGGGACAGTAATTTATTATAACTAATAAGTGAAAAAAATGTAAAATCATTTTACATCTATGTTTTAAGCATTTATTATTTCATCATATAATCTTATTATTATATTACTTCTCACATATATGAACAATTTATATGGTTTTATTGCTTTCTCAATAATGGAGGAGTTAAAAGTCCATAATTTATTAAATAAATAAATACAAATAAAATATTATTAATTGGTGGTCGCGGGCTAAAAATCTAGTTAATCCAACAAGAATGAATTACATGGTGTCTGAACTTTAAAGAAAAAAGAATAACACAGAAACATATAAAAGACCAAAAGGAATTAAAGAAAAGTAAAGAATGAAGGTAAATTTATATATTAATAATAAAAATTGTTCAAGAATCATTCGGATAAGTACATAAAAGAAAACAGAATACAAAGAACAATAACCCTATAAAAAAGAAACAGAAATTATGAGCCTAAATTTGCATTGAAGGATGCCTAGGACGCCGATTCACACGATCCCTATCTACAACTTCTATGATACCACTGAACTTCCCTTCTGGTTCGTCAAGACCAATGCAAAGATCATAAAGAGGGACAGTGTTGGAGCTTGGACACAATTCATGAAGAGATATTAACTTGGTAATGTTGAATGAGGTCTTCGGCTTCTCTGAATGCAGATAACAGCACAAGCACGTTGGGGTTCCGCTGCGAAAGATCTCGTCATAATTCTTGCAACATCCTTCGGTTGGATGAGCGAGTTGCTCCTTCTCTTGAGGAAGAGGAACCTCGTCTTCCACGAAACGCGCACAAGTTGTGAGCCTTGCATGGTGGTGAATGCATTTCATAGGGGATAGATGAGAACTGCTGGAGGCTATGGTAGTAAAGAACAAGAGGAAGACAACAAGAGAAATCTTCACTGATGAGGAAGCGGTGAACGAAGCCATTTCGAAAAATAGATACACACTATGTTTTTATCATTCTTCTTGAAGGGAATTACAATGGAGAGAAAAGTTTTTAATGTTACACTGTTGTTGTGCTTTTATAGGCCAAGTTTATTTGCTTAACAGTGTTTAGGATATGAATAAATTCAACCATTATCTTTGGCTTAAAATTTAAGCCACGGAATATTTGGTTTCTATATCAAAATAAAAGAAAAAAATGCCTTGGAAAATAAATCAATTAGATGAGTGGAAACTATTTGTGGTACGAAGTGGATAAAGCAAAACCGAAATAAGGCCCATTAGGTGGGGTCAAAATTTTGTTTCTCGTGTAGGCCTAGAAGGTGTTTCTTTATTCTTGGAATCTCTAAGATCTAAATCTGGGCTAAAATGATGCTGGGGTAAAATGGGCTTGTCAATCTCAATATTAAAATGGTTTCATTTTACATGTAGAGGACAATCATTCAAGTTCCAATGTGCAACATATGAAGAAATGCCCAAGATATTGCCTCGTTTAAATCTAGAAAATAAGTGTTGTGGGTGTTAAAAATATATATAAAATAGATAATAATTTAAAATTAATATATACTCATGTACACTTAATTTTATTTTTCCCTATCTAAATATTAATAGTATTCAAGATTATTTATTTAATTATTTCAAACATCCTAATTAGCTTATCTTTTTTCTTTGGTCATTAAGTTGCATATCTCATTATTTTTCCACATATTATAGAAGTTATATGTAATAGTTGTGAGATTTTCATGGCAATTAACACTACAATATTCAAGTTATGAAATCAAAATATTGAGAAATTGTGTAAAATAAATGTTTCTTATGTTATAAATTACGATTGTTATAATAAAGTTAGTTTTGCACTTTTTTTTATGGTAATAGTTTTGCACATCTTACATATATGTAAAATTGTATTATGTTTACACAACTATTGATTGCCAAATTGGGACTAAAACTTGTTTGTGCTTTTTAAAACTTTCAATTTAAATATATATCCCAATTTTGAAATCATGGCATTTGTTAACGGGAATTGCTATTTGTCCAAAAGTTTTAGTGATCCAAATGATCACGGATGTTAGAAAACAAAGTGTGGGTCTTGTTTTATGGCGAGGTCTACCCTATGGAACCCACCCATTATTAGTTGATTAGAGCATCCGAGCAGCATTCCGTCCGAGCTCTTAATCTTTTTCGTTTCTCAAATAGTGAATGGTCCAATAGGAATGGCGTTGGGCCGGCGCGGGAGCATGTAGTGCTTCTCTCGCCACCACTTCGTTTTTGTTGAAGTTATTTATTTATGATCTTTACAAAAAAATATATATTTTCGAATATTTATGAATATTTAATAATTTAAAATAAAGTTTAAAAAATATAAATAAAATAAAATTTAACATTACATATAATAATATTTTTAATAATTTAAAATTTTTACAAAATAAAAAAAATGTTATAAGTAACATATAAAGTTTAATTATATTTTGTAATAATTAATTTATATAAATAATTAAAACAAGAAAAAAGCATTATAGAATAATTAAGAAATATATTTTTTTCATCTCATCTCAAAATAAGAGAAAAAAAGCATTATATATATATAAAACTATTAAATAAAAAAAATATAGTTAGTGGGTTCAGGAGTACTCGCAAGGTGAGTAGTATAATTTCCATTCTCATTTATTAAATAAATACGTATCTCTCGTCTCATTGGTAATCATTGCGGATACTCATGGGTATAGATATTTTTGTCATTCCCAAATATAATTTAAGATTTTGATAATTTTAAATAAGAATAAATTTAAAATAAAAAAATGAAAGGTCAAAGTTATTTTGAATTGTATAGGATTTAAATTTAAATATACATTGTGTTAGAATTTCAAAAAATATGGATTACAATTTTGTTTATTGAAAAATTATTAGATATACAAACTCTTCACACATATAGAAAACCATACTCAGTTATGCATATTTACATTCGACTAAATTTATATACGATAATGTCATTACTTTTCTATATTGATTCGTATGCAATTTAATGACTTTATACACTATTTTTTTTATATATATCTAAAAGTTGTTCACCTGACATAATTTTTGTTTGTATTGAGCGTGTAGGGGTTAAAAAAAAACAATAACCAACCATAACTTTGACAAAAAGCTTTACACATTAATAACTAAATATTGGATAACTGGGGAGGCCTCTACCACTTCCACTGGATTAGTCCTTGTTCTGAAAGGATTTCAGAGATGTCGTATCTGATCTAGTTCAGAGCGGTTGAAGATAGTGACTCCTCTGTGTGTGGCAACAGCGGAGTGATAAAAGGGAGTATACTTGCAAAAGACATTCCAATGCTTAAGTTAGAAGAAGCACAAAGTTTGCAAGTGTAGAGTAGAATGTGTTATACCTAAGGGTTTTGCCCTATATTTATAGTGTGGGATGACTTGTAGGCTAAGCCATATCTGATACATTAATGGGGTTGTTACGACCAAGATTTGATTCCCTAAAGATCCCTATTTATGTGGGATTTAATTAGGATAGAATTGATCTCCTCTTGAATAACCATTTAGTTGTGGGTTCACACTTGGTTGGATTTGTGGCTTGGGCCAACCCGAGTTGGGCCGCTCCTTATTGGGCCTAGAGCCAAATTTCGATCTAGAATAGTTGTCTCTCAGCTTGGCACTTTGATGTAGTAGTAGAGTGTCAAGGAACTCTGTCAGAGGTCAACAGGAGCGCCATGAGCAAAGGGACCCATTGTAAAGTGTTTAGACTAAGGTTTGCAATACCACAGTGGAGATAAAAGTAGCTTGTGATCATATAAAGGGGATCCATCATGTAGTTGTCCCCAACGAGAGGCATTTTGACGTGGTCCATTATCTTCTATGTGGCACCCTGATGCCCCTAAGTCGTATGAAGCCGCCATAGTGTGGCAACTGGGATCCATCTAAGAGGGCATGAGGATTGTGAACACCATATTTTGACTGGGGTTTTTATTTATTTGTTTCTTTAAAAAAAAAAACAACAAGCAAAAAAATTAATTAAAAAAAATAAAAATTAAAAAATTTGAAAAAAAATAATTCAAGTCCACTTTTTTTATCTTTCTAACCCAAATACATATGCCAAAATAAAAATAGAAACATAAAAAAATAAGAAAAAAATAAATTAAAAAAAAAGATTTGTTACTGATTTGTTTTTTCTTGTTTGGGTAAAAAAATCAGTTTTTTTTCTTTTCTTTTCTTGTCTTTTGTTTTTTTCTTTCCTTGGCCATGCATTTCCCATGCACACAACGTTCCCAGGGGGACAATTTTTCTTAAACACCCGGTCACTTTTACGTTTGCACTTTGTAGCACCCACTCACGGCCAGGAGACAAGCCTCCTTTGCTCCCCACTCACTACGTCTCCTGCACTACTCACAATCATACCCACTACCTGTACTACTCCCACACTGACCACCTCACACTCACGCACACAACACATCCTATTTTTCCCATATACTTCATACACACCCTTGCTAAGGAAGAGGGATGGACGCAGAGGCAGAGGGGAGCTCAGTTTTTTTTCAGAATCATTTTGCAAGATAAAGCTCTCTTCAGCTTTCACCATCTTGGAGGCCATCAACCCATTTTCAACCTTTTCACCACCTCCCCTTCATCATCCTTTGCCATTCCAAAATAGTGGCCCACAATCACACCTGCCAACTCTCACCACCATTCACAAACAGCCCTCAACCATCACAAACCAACAACCCATCAAGCCACCACCTTCGTCACATCCTACCTCATAACCATCTTCACCCTTGCTCCACCAAAAACAACACCATAATCAAATTCAACACCCATTCCAAGCCTCGAACCGTGACCACCTCCACACTTCATCACCTAACCATTAACCACCACCGAACACACCTAACCACCCAAACCCAAAGACCTCCATCACCCCATTTGTCACCCTCAAGCTCACTACCAACCATCACCTTCTTCCCTTCACTCTCACCTTCAACGATCCTCACCAACCTTCATCTTCAACCCCTAACAAAAGAAAAAAAGGAAAAATAAAACAAGCCACAAACAAATAGCAACCCATTACCATCTTCACCATCTCTCCCCCTCATCAACCTCACCACCGTGACCTCGGCGCCAAAAAAAAAAAAATAGAGCAGGGTCCTCACCCACACGGAACCTTCAAACCACCTCCTTTACGCTACTGAAAAATCACAAAGCTAGCACCTTCACGACTCACTGTGAGCTCTACCCCGTCACTTCCCTAACCGTACCAACCACCATCATCTACGGCAGCGTAGAAGCCCAAATCCGAGACGCACAGACCAGATCCGTGCAAGTCCACCGATGAGCCACGTCGTTTTCTCCAGATCCGCCGAAACTGCGACCCGGAAGCCGAGTCCGCAAGCCCAGCCACCGCGCCCTGCTCTTCCGGACGATCCGTGACTCGTACAATGCTCCCAAGCACACCCCCCTCCCTTTCCGACCGAGCCCGTCACTCGACTGCCACTCCTCGATGTCGATGTCTAGTTCCCAGCCCGTGCCGCCGGTTAGCCCTCCTCTCTGCACCCTACCACGTGTTCAGCTCCTCTTTCACCCATTCTCTCAAAGCTTCAAAATATTTCATTCCTTGCCATACTTCCAGGGTGCTTTTCTGTTTTCATACTTTGTAATTTTTTATTTTTTATTTTTTTTTCTTTTCTCTTTTTTCCGTTTTTGGGTCTGGGCCATTCAAACATAAGAGTTCAAAAAAAATAAACAGAAAACGAAAATAAAAATCATAGCAGGTAGGTTTTAATTAGTGGGTTAATCTTGTCTTTGTTTTTCCTGTTGGCCTAAAGTTGACGTGCTCAATAGTTTAAAGATGTGATGAAAAAGAATAAAAATGTAGAGACAAATATATAAGATTAGATAAAAAAAAATATACAAAAAAAAAAAATAAAAGCGTGTCACAAAAAAGGAAAAGTAAAAAGTAAAAAAATAAAAAATATACTTTCAGTTTAATTATTGTTCAAGATTAATTCTTGTTTGATGTTTACTTTATTAATGGTATGTTTTATAATGTGCTTTGTGACTAATAAAAAAAAAGTAAAAGTAAAAAATAAAAAATGGAAAAAAATTTAAAAATAAAATAAAATTTGTTTAAAGTTGTTTGACTTGAGATGCTCATATTTAATCTTGCTTTTATTGTTATTTATCTAGTTCATGAAAAATTTTGTATGCTTTTTTGTCTGAGTGTCTCCCTAAAAATGATAAAAAACAAATCTTTTAATTAATGCAATGACCAATGTTGATGATTGAATAACGAATGCTATCTTTATTATCTTTTGGATCATAAGGGTTTATTGAGTAACCTAGTGCTAACTTGAATCCTGTGTAAGAAAAAAAACAAAAACAAAATAAAAATCTTTTATCTATGCAATGACCAATGATGATGATTGAATAGCGAATGCTATCTTCATTATTTTTTGGATCATAAAGATTTATTGAGTAGCCTAGTGCTAACTTGAATCCTGTGCAAGAATGGATTTGCTTTAAAAAAAATCTCTTTTTTTAATTAAAATCAATTAACTCACACTTATTTTTTAAAGAACTACGTAACTTTGAGTTCCTCATTGCACCACGGGATACGTAGGAGCATAATTTCATTTCTGTCAAGCCAAATTTAAATTTTCATAATTTTGTGGTTTTCCTTTTATAAATAGTTACAATGTTTTGCAAAAAGGGGTAAAATAAATATTTTCAAAGATTGTTAAAAATTTACACAATTAACCTAAGGTACCGTCTTAGGATGGGTGTGTTAGGTGTGCAGTGGGATTAAGTTTCCACCCTTCCCTATGCATAACCGACTCCCGAATCCAATCTGGTTCTAAAGACCATTTTCAAAGAAAGGTTTTTCAATTTTTCCTAAATTAAAATAAAATTGGTGACGACTCTATTTTTCATTTCCATTTTCTAAAATCTTTCGAGTTGCTATTCTTCGCCGCGATCCCGGTCACGACAGATGGCGACTCCGCTGGGGATATTTAGAGGGTCAGGCCTGTTGTTGTTAGTTGTGCAAATTGTTAATAATTTTTATTATTTATTTTACCCTTTTTATCCTTGTTTTTATGTTCTTTTTGTTTGTAATTAGATTTTATTTATTTTGTTCTATGTAAATATCTGATGGCATTATCTTATGTATATTGTTACTTGTAAATATGTTGTGCATAATCGTTGAAATCCTAGGACAGATGATTGCTGACTGGCTGTTGTATATATATTTTTTTGCAGGTTGGGATAGTTTTATCTTTTTAAATTTTTGTACAGGTTTGTATACTCTCTCACACACATCACTATCACTTATCTCACACACTTTTTGGGCTCTATACCCGAGTCTGTGCGAACCTGAGGAATAGGAGGGGTCTCGACTTTTGTTATTGAGGGGCTTTATGCTCACTTGACATTTGTTGAGACACCACTCAGATTGTTACTAATATCATGAACGAATCATATTGAGAGGGTTTATCCCAACTTGTGATTAATTCATGAATTGGATCCTTGTCTTTCGAGATAAGGGCAATCTGAAAACCATGACTTTTAGAAGTTTAGACCTGTCCCGAAGATCTTGCACTGATAGATTGAACATAGTGACTGTCAAATCTTAGGTTCCACTTGACTAGGGCACCAAAGGGAGCGTACTTCTTCTTTCTTTATCTGTTTCTCATATCCTTCATTTGTGCATTAAAAAAAAAGAACTATTCATTGCTTGCATTTTCATAACATTCTAAAAAAAAAACTTGCATTTTCATGACATTGCATTTCAAAAAAAAAAATCATCATGCATTTTCATGGCATCCTTGGCATTAAAAAAAAAATCTTGCGTCTTCATAGCATCCCTAACATTAAAAAAAAAACATCTTGCATTTTCATGACATAGCATTTCTTTTTTAAAAAAAAAGGGAAGAAAAATGAAAAAAATGTTTTCAAAGCTCATTCATGCGTCTCATGCATTTCAGCTCATTCTTTGTAAATGTTATTTTATTTTAATAAATCAAATTAGTTTGAACCATTATGCAGCCTAGGAAAGAAGAGACCAATCAAACCCAAATTCACAATCTTAGATCTCGGACCAGAATGACTGCTAATAACCCTGAAGAAGGAAGAAACTTGAGTATGGAAGTTGATGAGATTAGAAGGAGGATGGATGAAATAACAGAGTCTATGAGAAGAATGGAAGAAATGTTATTGGCCATGAGAGAGACTCTCACCTTGATTGGGGCTACTGGAAGTACAAGAGTAACTGGGGCACATCCGTACCTACCAACTACCACTTCCATAAGGACAAACCCCAGAATCACCACTGAGATTCCTATTGTGGGAAGGACCTCGAATACTGCACCGCTAGTAATTCTTATCGGAGAAGGGTATCGTTCTTCAGAGGATACTCAAAATGAGGTTCATGGTAATGCTGAATTCACATGAGAACAACCATGTATGTTCATCCCAGTGACAACAAGACTTCCTGCTGGGAGGGGTCATGCGGCAATCCAGAAGGATAGGACGGAAGAAGAATGGAAGGAAAGGATGGAAGAGCAAATCAAAGCGATCAAGGGCCCCAGCGCTTGTGGATTGTTTAGAATAGAAGAACTGTGTCCTACCATGGAGGTCGTAATCCCTAAAGACTTCAAGATTCCTCATTTTACCAAGTATGACGGGAGTGGTAACCCTCGGTTTCATTTGATTAGTTATGGAACCAAGATGGCTGTTTGGTCCAGGGATGATAAGTTCCTTGTTAGCTTTTTCCACGAGAGTCTTACAGGCCCCGCTTTAGAGTAGTATCTTCAATTAGACCGCTTTAAGATTTCTCGCTGGACGGAATTGGCTGATCTATTCATGGATCAATACAAGTTCAACCTGGATGCAACTCCTACTCGGGAACATTTGAGCTCAATGCAAAAGGAAGATGAGGAAGCCTTCAAGCAGTATGCCCAGAGATGGAGAGCTCTTGCAGCACAAGTGCAACCACCGTTGACGTTGACAGAAATGTGCTCATATTTTCTAGGGACTTTGGGAGCTTCTTATATTGAGACAATGACAGGCATCGTTTATCTAAACTTTGCTGAGTTGATAGCTACCGGGGAGAGGATTGAAATTTTGGTAAAAGCAGGTAAATTGCCAACTTGCAATGATGAAAGTAGTTTCAAGAATGAGTTTTTCCTCTAAGGGAAAAGGAATCAAAAGTGAACTACATGCAAAATCAAAATTGGAAATCCATCATCTTACCCCTGCCTACACTGTTCGCCCCCCATCAACTGGAAACCTCTGAACAATTGGCGATCTGAGGCATTAATTGATGTGATTGTCATCTTAGACTTTTGTGGTGCTAAACTTATGTTAACTTTCTTGAAGCATTAATGTAATAAATTTGCATGAATATCTTGTTTCTTGTCATTTTCATGGTCTTTCTGGTCATTTTATTTTCTGTTATTTATTTAAAGTGTCTTCCTTTTGTTTGAACCCCGCGAGACTCTAATTCTTAACAATCCTTACTTTGATAGATGTCAGTAGTCATAAGGTCTACTGGTGCAAGTGTCAAAAAAAAAGAAAAAAAAAAGAAAAAATATGGAGCAAAGAAATAATCACTTGGTGTGTATTATCCTTTTTGTCTCTGAATTATTTTTTTTTAAAATGAGCAATCAAGATTAGAAATGAAGATTTGTCATGTTTCTCTATCATTCATAAGAATTCATCTTTTCACTATCTCTCGATGTCCCTTTTTTGAGCTTGAAAGTTTTCTTCAATAAACTCTGGACAAGGATCACCCCTACACTAGGGGAAGACACAAAGTAAAGGTTGATTGTCATGGTGGCTATTTTGAAGCAAAAAAAAAACCAAAAGAGATAAAAAAATGAGATGAAATAAGTCATGACAAGGGCGAATGAAAGAAGGTGAAAAGAACAAGGAAGAAATGAAGAGCAGTAAGAGAAAAGTGTGCTTGAAAGTACAAAGGCAATTGACAAAGTTTAACTTTGAACAAGGATCCTTGGTCCCATTCAAACCTTAAAACAATTGTTTGAGCCTTATACCTTTCCTTTCATAACCCCTAGCCTTGGCCACGTTACAAGCCTCAAAAAGTCCATTCTGATCAATGAAGGGTTATTGTCATTTTCATTAACTTTAATTTTGAGACAAAGGTTATGCTCATCTAAGTATCTAATTCATTGCTCCTAAAAAGAAAAAGAAAAAAAAGGGGACTTACATCTTGGCAAGTTGCTACCATGTCCGAGCTGGTCCCACACTAGGGCATTCTTCTCCTTAGTTCAATTTGGTCTTACACTAGGACAAGTTTCTACTCTGCTCGATTTGACTCCAAACTGGGGCAAATTTCTTTGGTTCAATTTGACCCACATTAGGGTAGCTTCGTGACTTACACTAGGGCAATTTTGTTCACAAATGACATACTCTGAGCCAAATTCATTTGATACCCTACATGAGGGCAGATTTTTGTATAGACCTGATAAAACAATAGTCATGATGTCCAGTTGTCGAGTCTAGATCAATCACGTCCATACTAGGGCAAAAAAAAAAAATCTTTTGACTTTCTTGCTATTCTACTTCTTGTGTCTTTACCCTTTGTAAATAATACCCTTTCTGTAGTCAAGCTTCCAAGAACAATCTGGAAGTTGTTCGCTTCTTCTCTGTTGTACTTTTTGAATTCATAAGTGTCTATTGCGTAATGCTTCAAGTAAGGTAAACATGAGTACAACACTATGATTTGACTATCTAATGATAATCTCCTGATGAACAATTCAGATTGAATAGATCTTGGAAATCCCATTTGATGGAAGAGAAGATACCTGGAAAAAAAAAAAAGAGATAGAGGAAAAGCTCGTTAGGTTGAAAACCTGAAAGGGCGGCCTAAGCAAAAGTTAGAGCACAAAAAAAAAAGAAAAAAATGGAAAAGAGCCTGTAGTTTGAAAACCCGAAAGGTCGGTCTAAACAAAAGTTAGGACAAATAAATGGGCAAAATCTCAGAGAAAGTTGGCCTGAAATGCCTTGAAGGGTGCACCAAACTGGGGCAATTTTGGAATTGCATTTGATCAGCTACACAGGAGCAATCTCATTTGTATTTTAGTTGGCCATACTGGGGCAAAATTTTTGAAGGATTAAAGAGAGATGTGTTGAAGGAAGTAGCAACAGAGACCGTGTTTGAGTTATCAAGTAGTTGCAGAGAATCAATTAAATGAGAGACAATGTTAAATACTGGGGCAAAATTTTCTCTCAAGGAATCAGCCAAGTAATGGTTCATCTCATTTCTCAAAAGGAGAAGCTGAGAGCGAAAAACAAAGAAAAAGAAAGAAAGAAAGGAGAAGAAGAAGGAAAGAACTAAAGGGTCTAAGGAAGAAAAGCATGTGAACAGATTTTGATTGGTCAAAGCTTTCCAAAAGTCGCCATTGGTTCAAAGGACTTTTAATAAAATAAAATAAAAAAGAGAAAAAAAAAGAGAGAGAAAAACAAAGGAAAAACAAAGAAAAGAAAATGAGAAAAATGAGAAAAAGAGAAGAAAAATCCTTGTGGATCAAGATACCTTGCCTTTTTGAATATCTGTTTTTCGGGAGCACAGTAGCCCGCCTGTCCTTAAATTCTGGGACTCAGTTGCCCACCATGCATTTTAAATTCTGTTGAGCGCATCGGCTCCATGCATTTTAATTTCTGTCAATTCTTTTGAGCGCATCGGCTCCATGCATTTTAATTTCTGTTGAGCGCATCGGCTCCATGCATTTTAAATTCTGTTGAGCGCATCGGCTCCATGCATTTTAAATTCTGTTGAGCGCATCGGCTCCATGCATTTTAATTTCTGTTGAGCGCATCGGCTCCCTGCATTTTAATTTCTGTTGAGCGCATCGGCTCCATGCATTCTATGCATTTTAAATTCTGTTGAGTGCATCGGCTCCATGCATTTTCATTTCTGTCAATTCTTTGAGCGCATCGGCTCCATGCATTTTAATTTCTATTGAGCGCATCGGCTCCCTGCATTTTACTTTTTGTTGAGCGCATCGGCTCTATGCATTCCATGCATTTTAAATTCTGTTGAGCGCATCAGCTCCATGCATTTTCATTTGTGTTAATTCTTTGAGCGCATCGGCTCCATGCATTTTAATTTCTATCAATTCTTTGAGCGCATCGGCTCCATGCATTTTAAATTCTGTTGAGCGCATTGGCTCCATGCATTTTACTTTCCCTTGAGCGCATCAGCTCTTTGCAGTTCATTATTCTTGCATTGTTTTGTTTTTCTTTTTGTATCATCGTGTGTATTTTCGGACAAAATATGAGTTCATATCTTTACTCATTTCTTATTACGAAAATATGAAAAACTGTGGTTATTCATATTCTCTAATAAGAAACAAGTAAAAAGGGGCAACTGTGAACACCATATTTTGACCGGGGTTTTTATTTATTCGTTTCTTTTAAAAAAAATAACAACAAGCAAAAAACTTAATTAAAAAAAATTAAAATTAAAAAATTTGAAAAAAAAATAATTCAAGTCCACTTTTTTTATCTTTCTAACCCAAATACATATGCTAAAAAAAAAAAAAAAAAAAAATAGAAACAAAAAAAATTAGAAAAAAATAAATAAAAAAATAAAAAAAAGATTTGTAACTGATTTGTATTTTCTTGTTTGGGTAAAAAAACCAGTTTTTTTCTTTTCTTGTCTTTTGTTTTTTTCTTTCCTTGGCCATGCATTTCCCATGCACACAACGTTCCCAGGGGGACAATTTTGCTTAAACACCCACTCACTTTTACGTTTGCACCTTTGCAAAGACCTACTCACACAAGAGGAGACAAGCCTCCTTTGCTCCCCACTCACTACGTCTTCTGCACTACTCATAATCATACCCACTACCTCTACTACTCCCACACTGACCACCTCACACTCACGCACACAACACATCCTATTTTTCCCATATACTTCATACACACCCTTGCTAAGGAAGAGGGATGGACGCATTGAGGCGAGAGGGAGCTCGGCTTTTTTTCGTAAAGAATCATTTTGCAAGATAAAGCTCTCTTGACTTTCACCATCTTGGAGGCCATCAACCCATTTTCAACCTTTTCACCACCTCCCCTTCATCATCCTTTGCCATTCCAAAATAGTGGCCCACAATCACACCGCCAACTCTCACCACCATTCACAAACTTGACCCTCAACCATCACAAACCAACAACCCATCAAGCCACCACCTTCGTCACATCCTACCTCATAACCATCTTCACCCTTGCTCCACCAAAAACAACACCATAATCAAATTCAACATCCATTCCAAGCCTCGAACCGTGACCACCTCCACCCTTCATCACCTAACCATTAACCACCACCGAACACACCTAACCACCCAAACCCAAACACCTCCATCACCCCATTTGTCACCCTCAAGCTCACTACCAACCATCACCTTCTTCCCTTCATTCTCAACTTCAACGGTCCTCACCAACCTTCATCTTCACCCCTAACAAAACAAAAAGGAAAAACAAAACAGCACAAAGACAAATAGCAACCCATTACCATCTTCACCATCTCTCCCCTCATCAACCTCACCACCGTGACCTCGGCCAAAAAAAAAAAAAAAAAAATCGGAGCGGGGTCCTCACCCACACGGAACCTTCAAACCACCTCATTTACACTACTGAAAAATCACAAAGCCAGCACCTTCACAGCTCACCGTGAGCTCTACCCCGTCACTTCCCTAACCGTACCAACCACCATCATCTACGGCAGCGTAGAAGCCCAAATTCGAGACGCACAGATCAGATCCGTGCAAGTCCATCGGTGAGCTGCGTCGTCTTCTCCAGATCCACCGGAACCGCGACCTGGAAGCTGAGTCCGCGAGCCCAGCCACCGCGCCCTGCTCCTCCGGACGATCCGTGACTCGTACAGCGCTCCCAAGCACGCCCCCTCCCTTTCCGACCGAGCCCGTCATTTGACTGCCACTCCTTGACGTCGCCGTCTGGTTCCCAGCCCGCGCTGCCGGTTAGCCCTCCTCTCTGCACCCTACCACGTGTTCTGCTCCTCTTTCACCCATTCTCTCAAAGTTTCAAAATATTTCATTCCTTGCCATACTTCCAGGGTGCTATTCTGTTTTCATACTTTTTTATTTTTTATTTTTTTTTCTTTTCTCTTTTTTCCGTTTTTGGGTCTGGGCCATTCAAACATAAGAGTTCAAAAAAAATAAACAGAAAATGAAAATAATAATCATAGCAGGTGGGTTTTAATTAGTGGGTTAATCTTGTCTTTATTTTTCTTGTTGGCCTAAAGTTGACATGCTCAATAGTTTAAAGATGTAATGAAAAAGAATAAAAATATAGAAACAAATATATAAGATTAGATAAAAAAAATATACCAAAAAAAATAAAAGCGTGTCAAAAAAAATGGGAAAAGTAAAAAGTAAAAAATAAAAAATATACTTTCAGTTTAATTGTTGTTCAAGATTAATTCTTGTTTGATGTTTACTTTATTAATGGTATGTTTTATATTGTGCTTTGTGACTAATAAAAAAAAAAGTAAAAGTAAAAAATAAAAAATGGGAAAAAAACTAAAAATAAAATAAAATTTGTTTAAAGTTGTTTGACTTGAGATGCTCATATTTAATCTTGCTTTTATTGTTATTTATCTAGTTCATGAAAAATTTTGTGTACTTTTTTGTCTGAGTGTCTCCTTAAAAATGATAAAAAACAAATCTTTTAATTAATACAATAACCAATGATGATGATTGAATAGCGAATGCTATCTTCATTATCTTTTGGATCATAAGGGTTTATTAAGTAGCCTAGTGCTAACTTGAATCTTGTGCAAGAAAAAAACAAAAATAAAATAAAAATCTTTTATCCATGCAATGACCAATGATGATGATTGAATAGCGAATGCTATCTTCATTATTTTTTGGATCATAAATGTTTATTGAGTAGCCTAGTGCTAACTTGAATCCTGTTCAAGAATGAATTTGCTTTAAAAAAAAATCTCTTTTTTTAACTAAAATCAATTAACCCACACTTATTTTTTAAAGAACTACGTAACTTTGAGTTCCTCATTGCACCAGGGATACGTAGGAGCAGAATTTCATTTCTGTCAAGCCAAATTTAAATTTTCATAATTTTGTGGTTTTTCTTTTATAAATAGTTTCAATGTTTTGAAAAAAGGGTAAAATAAATATTTTCAAAGATTGTTAAAAATTTACACAATTAACCTAAAGTACCGTCTTAGGACGGGTGTGTTAGGAGTGCAGTGGGATTAAGTTTCCACCCTTCCCTATGCATAACCGACTCCCGAATCCAATCTGGTTCTAAAGACCATTTTCAAAGAAAGGTTTTCCAATTTTTCCTAAATTAAAATAAAATTGGTGGCGACTCCATTTTCCATTTCCATTTTCTAAAATCTTTCGAGTTGCTATTCTTCGCCGCGATCCCGGTCGCGACAAGGATTTATTAGGATTGTATCATGGTCGTGATTCTGCAGTGTGGGGGATGGAGAGTTTTATCACTTTATAAAATTCTTTAATTGCTTGAAGAGATTTTTTGAGGTGTGAGGGTGTGCCTTAGAGAGGATTGTTTAAGCAAGACCTCGACAAAGCTAGTTGCCAAATCTCGAGCAAACCATTAAAGGCGGTCTTGGGATCACTTAACCTCGTAAAGGTGTCCGATATACGACCTTGTGGATTAAGGTTAGGTTGTTTAGGACGTAGGTGAAAACTCACATCTCGTAGTAAGGTGGCAAAAAGCGTCCTTGAGGGTTGCTTATTTAACCTTAGGTGCAATCAGAATAGTAGATCCTTGTGGGAATGTGTATTCCTCAGACCTCACCAAGGCACTTTGACCTGATGGATTGCGTGTTTAAGATGCAATTGGAATAGCTGATTTTTGTTGGAACGTGTATTCCTTTGACATTGCCAAGGCACTTTGACCTTGTGGGTTGTGCGGCGCATATTATTGAAATAGTTGAACCTAAAGGGACATGTAACGCTCGGACCTTGTCAAGGTAGGGTTGGGCCTTGTGGTAGCGCTGAGATGATGTTATGTCGAGGTATTCATGGACAGGAGGTCCTGTCGATGTACTGACCAAAATGAGAGCAGGTCGAGGCACTCGTTGACGTGAGGTCACGTCAACGTACTAATCGGGATGGAGGCATGATCGAGATCCTAAATCTCCTTCTTGGCCAGAATGGAGGCATGGCCGAGATCCTAAGTCCTTTATGGATGGGATAGAGGCATGCTGAGGTCTAAAGTCCTTCGAGCCAAGGTACTTGTGGATATGAAGTCACGTCGAGGTACTAATCGGGATAGATCGAATTGAGGTACTAGCAAAGGCAAAGTCCTGCTGAGGTATTGGCTGACATGACATCAAGCTTAGGTATTTGTGGATATGATGCCTTATCAAAAATGAGATAAAATTGGCAATTAATGCCATTATTTTTGTGTATTCAGGTCGAGGGCGATTGGCCATTGAGACATGTAAATGATATTACGTAAAATCTCATTTCCTGATAAGATTGAAGCAAGATGCCACTGCCAGTATTTCTTCCATGGTAGAAATAACGTCATTGATTAACGTTAATCGACATGCTAATCCAATGACGTTTGCTGCCACACCTTTTAAAGACCACCCATTGACTATTTTAATAATTTATGGTATTGTACCAATAGATGACATAATATGTTAGATGGCAGTTATAAAATATGATAATTGTATAAAAATTAATTGTAAAAATAGTAATTATAGATTCTTCCAATTAAAAAAATATGCCGCTGTAGCAATTGTTACCAAATTGGATGATTCCAATGCAAATTATGGCATTGATTGCCGTGTGAATTGGTGGCCTTTACTGCCACGTTGATCGGTGGTTATTGGTGACCATTTAGGATGATCAATGTCTTGTCAATGTAGGAAGGCAATTGTAATAGATAATTATTGAAAAAGGGTGATAAGAATTGCCTGGCAAATTGATGTATTTGCAGCATCGTTTGAAGGCCAACATAATGGTATGTTGCGTAACTAACTTAGGAAGGGCACGTGATTGTGTGCTTTTGGTTACCGCAAGAGGTACTCCTGGCGTCTTGGATGAGACGAGCCTCAAATCTCAATTGAAGTGGAGAGGTGGCAATACGTGCAAGTCAACTTGCAACTGAGCTTATCTCTGTTCCTTCCGAAATAAACATTTAGAAACTGGCGGTTAGCTAGAGCATCGAGATGACGAGGTTGCTTTCCACCCTTTCATAAGCAGCATCATGGTATTTCATTTTTTGGTTGCTCTTTGGACGAGGCTGAGGCCTATAAGATTTGGGGATTAGGAGAGTTTTGTCGTTTATCACATATGGTACTAATGTTCTGAACTGATTTCAGATATGTCATACCAAACTCGGTTCAAAGTGGTTAAAGGTGGTGACTCCTCTCTATGTGGCAACGGTGGAGTGAAAAAATAATGTCTTGTAAAAGACATTCTGACGTTCAAATTAAAAGATATTAAGTTTGCAAGTGTAGAATAAAATGTGTCATATATGAAGATTTTGCCTTATATTTATAATGTGAGATCACTTATAAGATGTAAGATGACTTGTAAGATAAGCCGTATATGATACATTAATGAGATAGCTATGATTAAGATTTGATTCTCTAAAGATCTCTATTAATGTAGGATTTGATTAGGATAAAATTGATCTCTTCTTAAATAATCATTTGATTGTAAGGTCGCATTTGGTTGGATTCGTGGCTTTGGCCAACCTGCGCTGGGCCGTTCCATGCTGGGCTTGAAGTTGGATTCTAGTCCAGATCAGTCCCTAGTTATGTAACATTATATTTTTATCTCCAATGAAATATTATTTAAGAATATAAACTTTGTATGACAAATCAATATTGAAGAATTGAACTTTTACTACTACCAATTAAAGACCTCAACTTTATATAATAAATTAATTGAAAATTACTTTTATTAAATAAAAAATATTGAAAAGGCAAAAAAAATCCAACTTGACATATAACAACAATTTATAACATAATCAAAACTAATGGTATATATGCCCTAAATTGTTTTTTCAATTGATGAATATTTTCAAAATATTTTTGTTAAAGTTGAGGGTTTTAATTAATTATCACAGTAAAATTGATGTGTTTAATAAGTAAGTTTTAAAGTTGAAGTCATAATTAGAAGAAATTCTTATGTACTCTAAGAGTGTATTTGGATGAAGAATTTTAAGAAGAAAATATATTTTTTAGAAAAATTTAAAATCTCTTATGATAAAATGCTTTGTTTAGATCATTAACAAAGTCATTTTAAAAATTCTAGAATATTTTAATAAGGTATTTCAAAGCCCAAAACAAAGAATTTAAAATTCTACCTGATTATGTAGAATTTCTGAAATCCTTCACTCCCCTTCTGTCTCTTCTCTTCCTGACCTGACTCCTCTTTCCTTCCTCGTTCTTTTTTCTTCCTTGCTTCCCCCAAGCACAAAGATGGTGTCGACCAGAACCTCCCTCGATGACGGCATCGTTGACGACGACAAGATCATCAACAAGATACCTATTCAAGAAATATCATTCTTTGATTAATTCCCTGTCGCATGAGCTCATCAAAAAGCTTTTTTGGTGACGTATTGCTCTTTTCTAGCCCTATAATGATGTCAATGACTACAATTACAAGATCTAGCCAAAAATTGGTCCCTTTGAGCAACCCAATTTTGTCAGTGGTTTGAGCCCTAGGGAACATGGTTTGGAAGTGAATTTGTTAAGAGATGATGATGTGAGAGAGGAAGGAAGTTGTGAACCCGATTCTATTAGTGGTTTTGAAATTGGGCTTCATAGCTAAGACCTTTGGAAGAAGATGCAGTTTTGAAATTGGCCTTAAAAGGTGAGACCTTTGGAAGAAGAAGCAGTGGTGCTTGCTTGTTTGAAGGAAATTTTACAATTTCAAAAATAATTATCCAAACTAGGAATTTGAAAATGATGCAATTTACATTGATTCAATTTAATTGCTTTGCATTTAAAATTCTCTAAAATTTTGAAATACCCTATCCAAACACAACTTAAGAGAATTACATTCAAACTACTAAAATTATAATACATGCTGCTATTGGATTAAATTTATAATATTGTATAATAAAATTCAGATCAAATCTCAATCCTTTAGCATAACACTCTAGATAGGGATGTTCATGAATTGAATTGGATCAGTTTTGAGAGAAAAAAATCAATTAATCTGATTTTATCAGTTTTTTTATGTTATTAATTATTCGATCGGTTTAGTTTAAAATGTAAATATGATCCAATTTAATACAATCTAAATTGATTTGGATTAGATCGATTTTTAGATTTTTTATCATAATGTTTTTAATATGAAATTCATTCAAATACATCAAAATCAAAATTCAAATACAAGTTCAAATTAGCTAATCAAAATACAACAAATACAAAGTGAAACTAATTCATCAAAATACAAATTTTAATTCTTAATACAAGTCCAAATTAATTTTCAATCCTATAATACATGTCCAAATTCAAGAGATCGAATCAAGTTTGGCTAAGGGTATAATAATAAAGTTGATAAATATGTATAAATAACCTAAAAAAATTCTAGTCAAAATATATATATGGTTCGATCTACACTTTACACACACCCTAATTAATTTTTTAGTTTATTTGATTTTTAGTTTTCAACTCAATTTTTTCAATTTTAATTGAATTGATTTGATCTTAAACACCCCTAACTTTGTAAATATATAGGAATTTATCCTTAGTTATCACAATAAAAATTATGTTATTGTAAAATATTCTTATTTTTTTTTTCCCAATCTGTGCGTTATTGATTTCATGACATCCGCTGCCGGCTGCCGCTGGAGGACTACCTAGGAAAATGGTCCTTGTTTTGTCACGGCTCTGGTTATCTAACTTGGTGTCTGAAATGCGCCATTATCGGCACAGATTTATTGGACTAGCTTTTTATGCGTTGTATAATGGGCACCAACTCTGTTTCTGTGCTTCTTGGCTTCTTCCATTGTTTCAAACTTTCAACCATTTCTGCATGAACCCTGTTGATACAGTTCCTAGATCCATAATTAGTTGAGGGAAATTGGAGAAAGTATGTGCTTTAGATTCTACATTTGATGTGTTTCAAGTTGATAAAGTACATCGTTCATAATTTCACGTACGAACAAAGTGTTGGACAAATGAATAACTTTTGAAAGGTCCAATTCATGGATGAGACCAGTGGCATGTCTGTAAGTTCATGCACTTTGTATGTACCTTTGACGAACATGCAACATCTTTTCGTCTTTGCTTTCCTATCGGTGTTAACCGGAAGCAATGTTTTAAAAATTAAATTGAATAAAATTTTTATGTTATGATTTGTTTGGTTTAATTAATTAAATTTTTAGTTAAATTGTAATTGAATAAAAAAGTTCAAATTAAAGATATAACTAGTTTATGGTGTTTGATTTTAATATTATCTTATCCAAGTAATTTTACTTTATGGGGGAAAAGTATATATATTAAAAAGAATTAAAATCTTCAAATATTTAATATCACATATCATTATCAAAATAACAAATTATATGACTAGTAAAAAAATACAAATTATAAGTGTTTAAAAAAAAATTTAATATATGTTGATCTGAGTAAAAAAGTTTAAGTTCTTTAAATATATAATTTTGAGTTTGATCTAGAATTCATATATATATAAATAATACTATTAAAAAGAGTTTTTATTTAAACATTTGATTGTACCTTAGAAGATTAGACCATTATTTATTGAGTAAGTAGATACGCTTGGGAAACCAAAAAAATAGTTAAGAAATAATTAATAATTTATCAATACATTATGCATCCGATTGTATAATACTAATACTAACATAGCATATAAAATTATTTAAACTGTAAATCTAAAATCTTTAGAAGACATTTAATATAATAAATTCTATAATTTTTTTTCCTTTTGTTTTTACCTTTCCGAAATTAAATTCAAATAAGAGTAGTAAAAAAAAGTTGACTTGTGATTAACAAAAGTTTTGAGTTATAAAAAAAATGTTTTGACAACATGAACTGTTTTTATTTTATCATCTCTCATGTTGACAACGTACAATTGAAACAATATAACGAGAAGAATAACATATATATATATATATATATATAAGTTTAATTTTAATTTAATTTTATTGTTAGTGTAAATTATTTTAAATTATCAACTAATTATATGTTATTACATGTATGATTTTTGAAATAGTTGTTATGAAAATCAAATATGCTTAATGAAGTGACAATATATAATTGTATGTGTAAAAAATCTTTTATACTGAGAGTGTATAAAAATTAAATCATATATATAATATAATATAATATAAATTTAAAGATTATAATGGGGCATATGCCCCAATACCTTACACGATAGATCTATCCCTGAATATCTTTTTAATCTCTTCCTTTATGATAAAGTTGAAATTTAAACTCAAGTGTTTGCATTTAATTACTACTAAAAAAAACTTTATCACTTGAGCTAGTTAAAAAGTTCTAAATTATATTGGAAAAATTTATTATTTTAACTCACAAAGAGTAAGTTGTGGTGATAAAAAACTTTGATATCTTGAGACGAGGACATGAGTTCAAATCACAAAGAAACAATTTTTGTAAGAAGATTGTATAACTTTTGTGTTTCACCAATCGAACGAGAATTAGTTTCATAAGAAGTTTAAATAAATCTAATTTATAGGGATATTTTATGGTCTCACCAAAAAATCATTATTTCATTATAAAATGTTTAATAAAATATTTTTATCTTAATTTGAAAAAAATAATCTTTATCTCACAGCTATGAATCAAAATATTTAAAAAAAATAAGTAGCATAATTATTCTACGTAAAAATATTGTTTTGTAATGAAATTAGTTACTGTATTATAAAAGTGTAATTATTTAAAAATAAAGAAACATTTAAAATAATACCATAATATGGTACTTTTTCCATTTTAAAATATCTATCGTTTAAAGTAATTACATAAAAATTAAGAAAGTTATTAATAGTCTCAATTGTAATGAAATGTAATTGTATTTGATTAAATTATTTCTTATTAAAAAATTAAAAATATTATCACTCAATTAATGCTTTCTCTCATTTCATTTAGTGTATATACAAAGAGACAAAAATAAAGTCAAAAATATGATTACTACCTTTTTTATTTTCTAAAAAGACTAATAAATTGAAAAAAAAAAAATTCTAAAGCGGTAAATATTTCGAAATAATGGAGTAATACTTGTTCAATCCATTAATATATAATTTACTCAAAAAGTAACTAATATTAATAAAAGAAAATATAAATCTAGGGTATATTCAATAATTCTCAGTTTCTTTATAAATACTAGCGTATTGATCGGCACAGTCAATTCGTATTTTTATTTTTTTTAAATAAATAATAAATAATGATAAAGATTATTTGAATTTTGTTTTAGTATTTATCCTTAAGAATTTAAATAAATAATGAAATGTATTTATATTTTTTCTCAGATTATCCTTCTTTGAGATGTGATAGATTAATCTCTTAAGATACGATCATATGTCTAAGCGGAGACTCCTCTCCACTTATATTTATTTATAAATATTTAAATTAATAATAAGATACAATTACAATTTTATCCTTTTTTAATATTTATCTTTCTATACTATATGTGAATCTTTTAATATTTATATTTGAATTTTTAAATTAATAATTAATAATGATAATTTTGAAAAGCCAAAAATTGAAGATCAAAGTGGAAACCCCTTTCTATATCGGATAGATATAGATAATAATCGTTTTATTTTTTAAGTCAATTATCTAATTCAGAGACTTTATATGATACTTAAGTTGAGTTGGAAAGTAATTTATTAATTATAAATTTTATAATAAATATTTAAAAATATATTAAATATAAATAACAATTAATAAAATGTTAGAGAACCCATCTGATTATATATTTAAAAATAATGTTTTGATAAAGAATGTCTAAAGGCATTTGTTAAGTATTTAAAATAGGAATTTTTTTATAAAAATTAGAATATTCAATGCATTGAAAATTATAAAGACTTTAATTTTTATTTAAAAGTTTTTATTTTAAAATTTTTAATCAGTGTTCATAAGAAAAACCCTTAAAAATAAAGGGGGTAATTAGGTGTACTCGAGTGATGCCCTCCAATCCAATCCGAATATTTTCATAGAATATGTCAATTGCTTCTTTGATTTTCCCGCAGCCGATTATGTGGTCTACCTTACCATTATTCCCACTAACGAAACTCTCAAACAACATGAATCCTTAAGGGTTTTTTTTTTCCCTCGTCTAAACCCACCACTTCGAGTCTTTTCTAGTTTCACATAGAATTTCAATTGGGTGACTATCTTCATCACTATATATATATATATATATCTTATATATATATATATATATATATATATATATATATATATATATCTTTCATAGTAAATGACTGCATTACTTTTTCGGTTTTGCAGTCACTTAGGTAAACCTCGATCGGTTTCAATTGAATTGCTTCTAAGTACACCAAATTTGAAACCAAACAAGCCTAACTTTGTGAATTAATGAGAAGAGCAGGTAAAAAAATATATTAAAAACCAAATAGTTATTACGTAATTGGTTTACTGTGACTCATTATATAGGCAGTCATTAATTAAGTCTAACAACATAAATGGTTTTGTTAATAATATTAAATTAGAAAATTTTAAATAAAAAAGCAAAGTTATTTTAATTTTTAATACATTAAATATCTTATTATTTTTATCTAAAATTTCTCATTTTGATATTTTTAACAAGTACCTTAAATATACTTATTAACAAATAATAAAGGGTAAACCAATGCTTTAAAACAAGATCAACAATGATTCTTTTGAGGTTAATTAAGGAATTAAACGTGGTAGCATCATGTCAGAGACAATTGAAACTGGGAAGTAAGACAAAGCCCCATCCCTATATATTGTACGTTTCTTATTTCAAAAGCACATTACGGCAAGTTTTTTAGGTCATTCCTAATTTGTTGTTTCGTTTTTCACCCCCAATAACACACGCAAATTCCCTTCTCTTATAGCCACAATTATACTATCTCTTATTTATTTTTTTGGCTGACAACACAATCATACTTTCTCTCTTCCCTTTTCAGAAACGCTTCAGCCTCAACCTAAATCATTGCAAACTGTAAAGTATTTCATATTAATAGCTCAATTGATAAGAGTTAAAAATATATAAAAAAAATGATAAAGTTTGACTCTTATAAATGCTCACATTCTAATTTTTCTTCCTTGTTTCTCTCACCCCTTTTTCGGACTTCATTAGAGACTCCTTCCATTAGACTTACAAAATGAATCCTAGTCCTTAAAAAAAAATACTGCCAATTAATTTTCCTATTTTATTCTACCAAACTCATCCTTATCCCTGTCTTTTCATACACGTAGGCACAGTAATTGAAATATAGTCATGGCTCGCTCCTACCCTGCTGAAACAAAATGTAATTAATCATGGGGGCGCTGAAAACAATTTGTATCCATATTAGTTACCATGTGTCAAGGCGATGATTATGCAGTATATATTGCTAATTGTCCATCCTAATGTCAATGGTTTTTTGTTTTTTGGGTTGATTATGTAGTATATATTGCTAATTGTCCATCCTAATGTCAATGGTTTTTTGTTTTTTGGGTTGATTATGTAGTATATATTGCTAATTGTCCATCCTAATGTCAACGCTTTTTTGTTTTTTGGGTTGTATATGTCAGAGTTTTCTTTTCTTGGTGAAATTGTATTTCATAGTTGTATTTCCGAAGGTGGTTGTATTATACTGTTCACAAAAAAAGGAGAAAAAAGAGAGTTCCCGTTTTCTCTCATAAAACCATTTTAAAATTTTTGACTAGGTATAATTTGGACAAAAAGGATATTTTGATTTTTTTTATGTTTTTATAATTTAGTTTCGTAATTTTTTTTTGTTAATTTAGTCTCTTAAGTTTAAAATCATCAACTAATATAGTCTTCTGTAAGAATTTTATCACTCTACTAAGAGTGATGATGACATGTTAGTAATCGATGATGGCAACGTACTGCCACGTCATAGTCATATCATCATCGTTAGTGACACATCATCATTTTCATTAGTGTAAGTAATAAAATTGTGATAGAAGATTATATTGAGTAACGATTCTAAACATAAGAGACTAATTTGACAAAAAATGAATTACAATACTAAATTAAAATTTTTTTATATTAAAATACCATTTTTGCCTATAATTTATAAAGTACATCTTCAATAATCAATACATAAATAGTTGATGGCTCTGCACCCATATATGAGTAAAAGTACGTTAAACTAAACGTCAACAAAGAGGATCATTAATTATTGAACTAAATATCAAATGCTTTCTAAAAAATTAGGGTAAAATATATATTATAACTCTAAAGTTTATTCCACTTTTACATTTAGTGCACGAAGTTTGTTTTGTTACACATAATCCCATAAACTTTGATAAACTAAGAAATTATCATATAGTGTTAGATTTATTAAGGAAATCATAAACCCTTAATGATAACCAGTTGAAGTTTAGCCAATTTTCACGTTTAGTATATAAAGTTTCACTTTTAGGATATTAACCATCCCATGTGACACACATATGGGTAGCTCTACATTAAACCTAATACTTCATTTAACAGTTTCCCACTTTATCAATGTTTCTTGGGGTTATGTATTTTAAAATAGATTTTGTGCACCAAACATAAAAATGGACCAAACTTTACCGATGTAATATATATTTTACCTAAAATCTTATTAGCCTACAAAGTTTGATACGAATTATTACATCTAATTGATTATTATTAGTAGTTAGTTGAATAATTAGTTAAATAGCATAATGAGTTAGTTGGCAATTGTATAAATGGACCAAAGGCTAAAGTGTTTATTAGTAAATTGTATGAATTAGATGAACTTGGTTTATTTGAGGGTTCCTTAACTCGAAAGATTGTGTTTTATTATTGATGCTTTTATATATTGAAAGGCTGCCATGGCAAAAGGATCTTACTTATTTGTGCAAACTTAAAATTCATATAGGATACAAGAACTATATATATTACAATCAAGAAATGATACCTTCACATAAATGATAAACATAGGCACCTCACAAACATGAGAATGTATGGCTAAGAATTTTTGCCTTATTTGTAAAAGTAGTGGTTGGAAATTCAACTACTCACTATAATATTTGTCATTCCTATAAAAAAAAATATTGTATCATAACTCTAGCTATTACAATCTAAATATAAAAAACTACTTAAAGCATACTCACTAACATCACTTTTATTGCCAAGGAAAGTGTTAGTTACACAGATGAAAAACTCATACAGATTTTACTGTTTCAGTTTTTTTTTTTTTAGAATTTCTATCGTTTCTCTCTCTCTCGCTTGAACTAAATATAAAGTAAAAAACTTGGTCTGAGGTTTATGTAGAAACTTTGTATCTGCATGTAGCTTTTCTCTGTTGGCACTTTTTCCAAAATATGTGCTGTTAGATCCAGTTAAAAAAATAAAAAATAAAAAGTCTGCTGTTAGATTACGTTCCTTAGCTAGGTGTTTAATTGATGTTAAATCTTTAAGAACTTCCTCCATTAAATTGTTGTCTATGGATATATAAAGATTTGGAAGCTACATGCAAGTTCTATTTTCGGTTTTAAAACATATATATATGTGTTTTTTTTTTCCCTTCCACACGAGGTGTTTCCATACCTTTCGGGTGAGGAGTTGATTTTCTATCCATGCATGTGACAGCGTGAATTTGGTCACAAGCTGTTTTCATTGAGATTCATATATATAAAGTTCATGAGTCACGTGTAACTCAAGTTAGAGGTGCGTAGCGGGTTCGTTGATGAATTCATGAATTCGCGAGTTTTGATTTAACTCAACTCTAAAATGTGAGTTGAGTTAGGTAGCGAGTTTGAAAAATATTGATCTATACAATCTCAACCCACTCAAGTAATTTTTTTTTTTGTAAAATTTATTTAGACACGGTGATCATTTTATGTTACTTTTGTTCGTGTCTTTAGGCCAATTAAATTTATGTATAAGTATTGTGGTCGCATTGAAAATGTTACTAAGAGAATAAAGATTAAAAACTCACGTATCTAATAAATCATTGCGGTAAAAATTTAATGGATTACTTAGACGACAAAGAGTATGTTGAAAAAATTAAAAATGAAGTAAATGCTTATATTAATCTATATGTTATATATGTTGATATTGACTTCAATTAGTTACTATGATTTATTATTTATGACTTTTAGGACATGTTACCTTACTTTAATTTATTTTAGACTTATGTTAATTTAGTAAAATTTGTTAAATTTATTTAGTTTATATAGACTTTTTTTGTTTGCATACAAGTAATTATATGATTTTTCAGTTTATTTAAGATATATATCGTTTTTAATTAAGACATGTTGTGTATAATGAATTTTTGATTTTGTATATCGACATTTATTTTAGCATAATTTTTTTAATGCATGTCAGACCCACAATTTGACCCAACCCAACCCATTCTTTAACAAGTCGGATTGAAAAAAAAAATTTCTCAACCCAATAACCCACTGGTTAAATAAATGTATCAGATCCAAAAATGTCCCAAAACCCACCCAACCTACTCAATAGACACCCATAACTTAAGTTGTCAATTGAACCACATCTTATAATTAATTCTATATGTGCATGATTGGATTAAGTTATTTTGTTTTTAAAGCATGGATGTATATTAATGAAAAAAAGATAAATATCTCACACTTTTTACAAAACAAGGAGCCAATCACCCAAAAAAAAAAAGGAAAAAAAGGAAAAAGGTTGTATATACATAGAAAGTATTGCAACTTATAACTTAACCTAAAGATTTAAGCTAATTATCCATTAATAAAGGTTTGATATTCTTCCCTCAGCCTGAATATTTACTGAAACCAACCCTAAAAAATTAAGATTTAGATTTGAGTTTTACATGTAATGGCCAAGTCTAAAAACTTTTAAAACAAAGCATGCTCACCAATTTATAAAACAGAGTCAACAAGGCTGCGTTTGGGTCCAAAGTTTGATTTGCCGAGCTTGCCCGCCCGTTGGACACATATATAACCAGCTCACATTGAGATATGTTTTTTTTTTTTTTTGTCTTTGATCAAGTATTCTCATAAGCATTGTTATGAGATTAATCATCATATACTATTATGATTAAGAGACTCTTCTAACAATAATTTTTTAAAATGTTTAAACTTTAACCTTCTTCCTAAAAGTACAACTCGCCAACTACTGCACTCAACCCTTGTTGATTTATTGCAAGATTGGGTGCAATGGATTGATATAAACCTTTATTAAATATATCTCCCTTATAATTGTTTATTAAATAGTTGGACTCATATCAACTAACTAAACTTACATAAACAATTCTAAGAGAGATCTATTTAATAATTACATTAACGATGAGCTACATAATTTGTATGAATATCATTATGTTTTCTAAGGAATTAATATTTAAATTTCGATCAGAAGTTTTATGTAAAGAAATTAAGTACCCAATTGTTAGTGTGAATTTTGATTTTTTTTGTACAGTGTGAATTTTGATTGACACGAGAAATCATATTCCTTTAATAAAATGAAAGAAAAAAAAGTCTCCCATTCACTACAGTTCAAAAAAAAAAATCTCCCATTCACTATTTTTCTTTCATCTTAGAAGTGTGGATTATATTTTTCATTTGACTAATTAAGATAATTATTAAGAACTTGATTTTTATGGGTGACCTTTTTCCACAATTGGCAACATTCAAAAGACTCGGAAGACGTACCCCAAAAAAAATAAAGTTGGAAGAAGTTGGCTTGACGAAGCTTTATGACAACGTATTTTCAAGTTTTAGATTATTACATCGAAGAAGTCAAACTAACTAAAAGTGGACTATTTAGAAGGGCAAAATTTTCCACCAACTGTCAGTGGACAGGTACCTTATTTTTCAGGTGGAATTTTTCAACAAATTGTTAGTCGATAGTTACCAATTCCGTATTTGCTAAGTCGGAGAAAAAATAATATTTTCCAATGAAAAAATATTGCGCTCTCTTAAAATTACTAACTTCATGCACATCTACTTTTTGCAGGGAGTATTTTGAAAAATGAGTACTCGATATATACTAGTCAACACTCAATACTCCATATCTTATATTTAAATTTTATAGTTGCTAGAGTGAATAGAATGTGCCAACGACAGTTTGCTAAGTTGGTTGACCTTTTGTTTATGTTAATAGCATGATTTGAATTCAAATTTAAGAATATCTCTTAATAGGTTATTTATAATCTCATAATATTCTAGTATTTTTCTACTTAGGCAATACTAATTGATAATTTTGGATTGTTAATAAATTGATTAATGATCCATTCATATAGAAGGTGAAATAGGCCATGGGCGATTTATTTATGTTGAACATATTACATTGTTGGACACTTGGATTATGTTGGGCAGCTATTATTATAAGCTTAAACTTTCAGGGAGGACTTCTTAAGGTTGACATGAGGATGTTTGATCTATTTATTTTGGACCTATTACTTTGTTGTACAAGATGTGTTTAATAGTTATTAGCGTAGGCTTAAACTTTTAAGAGGATTTCCTAAGGTTGACATGATGATACCTATGCTATATATACAGGTTAGGTCCCGCTTAACTTAATCATGGGAGGTTTTATCCATTGAAGGCCATATTACGACTTGGAAAATAGAGGAAAAAACTTAAAAGCCCTCAAAGAGATCTGAGATCAATACAATCATATTACAAGTATGCACTTTAACATTGTATATAATATATTTGGTATTCTATAATCATATATGACATCTTAGAAAAAAAAAGAATGAATTGAATGAAAATGATAGAAATTAAGAATATAAACACCCATTGTATATCCTAAATTTTGATCAATAATGTACATTCATATCGAAATATATATTTGCCTTTTCTTTTTACAAGATATTTTTGGTACAGCTTCTTTTTACAAGATTACGAACGTTAATTATATTTTCCTTTTTCTTTTGAAGAAAAAATACGGGAAATCAAAGATTTAACCTACGTTTACCAATCATGTTTTTAATGTCTAGATTATTAAATTTATGTAAGGTATACCAGAAAAAAAAAGGTGATTACATTTTTAAGAAGTCAACAACAAAAAGAAAAGAAAAGTGAAACAACTAGTAAGGTCGTTGTTCCATTGGGGTGTTTTTAGTGTAAGTTGTTGTTCCTTTTCTGTCAGGGAAAATATTCAACTTAACTGTAAGTGGATAGCTACCAATTCCATATTTGCCAAATGGGTGAAATCAAAATTGAGCAACTGAGTATTATATGTGCCGGCCTAACGCACCATAAATGGGAAAATATTGTGATCACTGATCACGATTTTCTCTGGAAACTTTACAGTAAAGGGATGATCAATATGTTGCTGTTGTATCTGATCTTTGAAGCCTGTCATGGCTTCCACATACTGTAGAGTCTATACGCTCTAAGAATATAAAGAAACAATATTAGCTAGTCAAACATTTTTTAAAAATATAACTCAACAAAAAAAAAAGTTACGAAAAAGCTAATCGATGTGCATACGCAAAAGAAAAACAAAAGGCATATTGTTAGACATGAATGTTTTGTCGATGAACTTATTCGTTCGTTTATTTGTTTATTGAACAAAATTATTTTAATAGGTATATGTAGGGATGATGAATTCTTTCTGCATTTGGAGATTTCTACCGGGAATATCCTACATGGGGAACCGAATTTTGAAAAATTTCCCCTCGTGTAAATGGTGGGATAAAAATATCCTCGAGACAAATGCAGAGATGCGGATATGAGAATCATATATCTTGCTATGTGGGGGGGGGGGGGGGGAGGTTATTTTTAAAAATTACTAAATTATTTTTAATAATTAAATCATATATATGTATTAATATTTTGTTTATTTTAATAATTTTCATCCATATTATTTTTATATTAATTAAAAATTAAAAAAATAAGAAGAGTAGATCAGGTAGAAAATAACTCAATAGTTAAAAGTAGAGGAAGACAAAAAAAAGATTATAAGTGAAACAATGAAAAAAGATTTAGATTTAAATAGTATTTTGGAAAATTTAGTTTATGATAGAGAACAATGGCATCGTTTGATCCATATAGTCGAGCTCACCTAATGAAAAAAGACTTAACTGTTATTGTTATTGTTAAAATTAAAAAAAGTAAAAAAAATACTACTAAGTAGTAAATTTGTTGTTTTAATGTGTTAATGTTATAGATTTAAATTGAAACAGTCTACAACTTCAATATTTTTTTTTCATCTTTCTATTTTTTTATTTTTTAAAATAAATTTGGAGTTCTTGCCTCCTCGCAAGGAACGAAAAAAGAGAGAATTTTCTCTCGAGGTGATGATCGAGGGCAGTCGAGCAAGGACGGATAGAAATTAGAGGTGCGAGAATAGGAAGCGAATAGCTACTCTCTACTTTTCGTCCCACTCGGGTACTATCGTTAGGAATATATATGTAATTATATCATTATATTTATTTTAAAATTTGTGACATTCCTAGACCTTGGAATTAGTAACTTTCTTTCCTCTAAACTTTTTTCTTCAATAAAAAAATGTTTAATTCTCTCTATTAAAGAAAAAGTATTAATTAATATTTTTACTAAATAAAATAATATTATATTAAATGATTTTATTTTAATTATTTAATAATTTTAAAAATAGTAATGTTGGTTGTACTTTTGTATCTTGAATATTATATTTTTAATACGTTTTTATTTGAATTAATTTTTTTCTAATATTGCGGTTGCAAAGGATAGATGAATTAAGATGGAAACCAATTTTTGGACTAGAAGATGGAAACTAGTTATTATACGCTTAACATCGTATCTCATCATTTCTTCACTAGGCAAACCCAATAAATTTACATAAATTAAGGATTCACACAATTATCATGATCTTTCACTTAAATTTAGCTTCGTTATATAATAAGCATTGTTAGAGTTAGTTAGTCATAACTGAATTGGTTAGGAATTAGTTAAAAGACTAACAGAGTTAGTTAGGTGTTTTAGTTAGAGTTGATTAGGTGTTCAGTTAGTCGTTACAATAATTTCTTAATATAATATATAAATTGATCTCATTATAGATGAAAAATGTTGATTCATTCTATCAATCACAATGAATATTCATCAATTTATCTCTACTTCTTTTCTCTCCTTTTCTCTCATTTTCCTTTCTTACGGTTACCTCACAGTATTCAACATGGTATCCAGAGCTAATGGTCTTGAGAATTCTTGTAATGATTCTACAGTTTCAACAACCAAATCTTATGTTATCTTTAATCACTTAGTCACGATCAAGTTAGATGATAAAAATCATCTACTATGGAAGCAGCAAATTCTTGCTACAATCAAAGGTCAGAATATTCTTCAATACATTGAAGGTGCTGAATCAATTCAACCAAAGTTTTGATCTCCTAAAGATGCAACATTGCACAATATTTCTTCTGAGTATCTAATTTGGGAGCAGTAAGGTCAGTTGCTGCTCTCATGGTTCCTATCTTCACTCTCTGAGGGCATGCTTACACGTGTTGTAGGCTGTGACTTTTATTGGCAAGTTTGGCATTAGATCGAGTCATATTTTACATCTCAAACCAAAGCACGAATTCGACAGTTCAAAGCTGAACTTCACACAAACAAGAAAGGAACTCGAACAATCAGTGAGTACTTGCTTCGCATTAAGGCTCTTATTGATTCTTTAGTGTCTATTGGTCATCCTATTAATGCACAAGAACATGCTGAGATAATTTTGGAAGGTCTTCCTGATGTGTATGATATGTTTGTGACTTTGATAAATTCAAGATTGGACCCTTATATTGTTAGTGATGTTGAATCATTGTTACTACTTCAAGAAACAAGAATTGAGAAGAATGTGATACCTAGTTCTCAAGATCAGCTCTCTGTTAATCTCACTAATGTTACTTTAGGTTATAAATTTGTTATACAGTTGAATCTGCCATAGTCTAGTAGTTAATCATAAATTCCATTTGATTCCTCTCAGTTTCAATCACAGTCTCAGTTCCCTAATTTCAAAATTGATTACTCGATAAATTTCACTAGTTTTAGAGGCAGATCTTCAGATTATGGTGCTAGATTTGGTGCTAGGTTTCAAGGTAGAGGTGGGCATGGTAAAGGTAGATAAAACCTCTCATGTCAATTATGTCATAAATCTAGTCATACATCATTGACTTGCTGGCATAGATTTGATCCACATTTTTAGCCACCATCACCTTCCTTTTTTGATTTTCAGTCATATCAGAATTCTTATCAGTTCACTACACATGTTGCAAGATTTCAGTCGCCTTTATCAAATTTCCTCCACCTTAATCTTCACCTTTTCATTCACCTCAACCACCTTCTTTTCAGTCACCATATTTTCCACCACCACATGTTAATACTCAACACTTGTCCCCTGTGTTCCAACCAAGCACATCTCACACTCCTCATCAGTCTCATCCAAACATTACATCCTCTTATTCATACAGACCTCATTCTTCTATGAATGTCATCATAGCCACACCTTCTATTGTTCATGATGGTGCTTGGTATCCAGATTCAAGTGCTACAACACATGTTACAGCTGATGCATCAAATTTGGCACATCAAGTTCCATATACTGGTTCTGATCAAATTTATCTAGTTAATGACTCAGGTTTGCAAATTGCTAGTATTGGTGATTCTTATGTTCAATCTCCTTTAATTTCTTTTGTTACTTTTCATTTAACTAACTTGCTTCATGTTCCTACCATCACAAAAAACTTAATCAGTGTCAGTTAGTTAGCTCATGACAATAATTTATATTTTGAGTTCCATGCTAACAGTTGTTATGTTAAATCCCAGGGCAATCATGAAGTTCTACTTCAAGGTACGGTTGGTCCTAGTGGATTGTACAAGTTTTCTCAGTTCATTCCTCAAAAGTTAGGTAGTACAAGTCAGCAGCTACCACAATTTTCTTCTCAACCAAATTCAAGTTGTTCTTCAATTACTATTTTCCCAACTTCTTGTTCATCAGTAAATGTACTTTGTTGTTATTTTAGTTCATGTTCTTCTACAAAATCTTTGTGTATTGATAGCTTCACTTCTTGTTCTACTATAGAAATTGTAACTCAGTTTTACCATCCAATGTATATTCCTCAGTTTGTTTTTCTTCTGATAGTCAAGCATATTGTACTACTATATCATATAATTCAACTTCTAATAATAAAACTACAATTTTTGCTGCAACTAGTCTTTCTTTTGACAATTCTTCACAAGCTTATTCTAAATTTTCTATCTGACATAATAGATTAGGACATCCAAATGCTAAAGTAGTAAAACAAATGATGCAATCATATGCTAATTCTATTCCAAATAAAACACCTTTTGACTTTTGTACAGCCTGCTGCCTTGGTAAAAGTCACAAATAACCATCTCATCAATCCACTTCCATTTATAGTATACCATTTGAGTTGTTATACATGGATCTGTGAGGCCCTGCACCTGTTGCAACCTTAGTTGGTCATAAGTATTATCTTAGCATTGTTGATGCTCATACTAGATTTACCTACCTTTACCTCCTCAAGTCCAAATCAGACACCCTTTCCATTAAATATATCAATAGATAGTTGAACTTCAAATTGGTTATAAAATAAAAGCTATCCACAGTGATTAAGGTGGGGAATTTAGACCAATGTCTTCTTATCTAACCTCATAAGGTATTTCTCATAGGTTGATATGTCTGTACACTCATCACCAAAATAGTGTAATTAAGAGAAAGCATAGGCAAATCACTGAGCTTAGGCTCATTCTCTTAGCTCATGCCTCTCTACCTCTTTCTTTTTGGGATCATGCATTCCAAACAATTGTATTTTTAATTAATTTGTTACCCTCTTCCTCCTTGTCTGGTCAGGTTCCATACATAAAACTTTATCACAAAAATCCAAACTACTCCTTTCTCAGAGCTTTTGGGTGTGCTTGTTATCCAAATCTTAGACCATATGCTTCTAATAAGCTACAATTTAGAAGTCTTGAATGCATATTTCTTAGATATAGTCTTTCTCACAAAGGGTACAAGTGTCTTCATTTTCAAACAAACAAAATTTACATTTCCAATAATGTTATTTTTAATGAGTTACTCTTTCCATTTACTAAGATCACGGCTCCTTCTTCCAATCAGTCTTCATCTGTTGTTATTATTTCTATGTTTGCTACTCCACCAGTTCTTATTTCCCTTCCTTCTACTTCTCAATTTTCTAATGTTCACCATTCCTTTTCCATGTCAAGTTCACTTCCCACTTCTGCTACTAATTATGTTCCCTCAAATTTTGAAGCATCATTAAGTGTTCCTGCTCATACTAATGCTGCAACACCATCAGTATTTCATGATCATTCAGTTTCTCACATGTCCTCAACTATAATTTTTGTTCATTCTACTCCTTCTTCACCCTTTCTCCCTAATTACAATACACATCCCATGACTACCTGAGTCAAAGCTGGTGTTTTTAAACCTAAAGTCTATCTAAATCATACCATCCCCACTACTACTGAGGAAGCCTTTGCATCATCTCACTGGGTTGAGGCAATTAATGCTGAGTATAATGCATTAATTACTAATAAGACATGGCATCTTGTACCTTTTCCTCCTAACAGAAGAGTAATAGGGTGTAAGTGGGTATTTAGGATTAAGGAAAATCCTGATGGTTTTATTCAGAAGTACAAAGCAAGGCTTGTAGCTAGTGGTTTTCATTAGGAATATGTTTTTGACTACACTGAAACCTTCTCACAAGTTGTCAAACCAACTACAATTCAAATCATTTTAACCTTGTCCTTGCTACATAACTAGCCTCTCAAACAACTAGATGTCAACAATGTTTTTCTTAATAGACAACTTCATGAGGAAGTATTCATGACTCAACCACCTGGTTTTGTCTCATCAAATAGCTCCTTAGTTTGCAAGTTAGATAAAGCTAGCTCTCTATGGTCTAGAACAAGCCCCAAGGGCTTGGTTTGAAAAACTTGCACAAACTTTGCATTAGTTTAGCTTTGTCTCTAGCAAATGTGATCCATCACTGTTTATAAGGAAGTTTGCTGACAGCTGCACTTACATCTTAGCATATGTAGATGACATTATACTCATAGGCACTTCCCCTAACTTCATTTCTTAGTTCGTTCTTAGACTTAATGACAAATTTGCTCTAAAGGACCTTGGTTCTCTTCATTATTTTTTGGGAACTGAGGTTCACACTATGAGAGATGGCAGCCTTCACCATAGTCAAACAAAATACATTAGAGATCTTCTTGCTTGAGCAAATATGGTCAAAGCTAAAGAAGTTGCTACTCCAAAGACTACTGGTACCAAATTGTCTAAACATGGTGCAGACTTCTTTTCAGATCCAGCTTTGTATAGATCAATTGTTGGTGCACTTCAACACACAACAATTACAAGACCAAAATTATCTTACTCAATGAATAAAGCATGTCAATTCATGCATCAACCTTTAGATAGTCATTGGAAATTAGTTAAATGGATACTTAGATATCTTAATGGTACTTTGAGTTATGGTCTTCATTTGAAAAACCAACACTTCTAGCTCTACAAGGGTTCTATGATGCAGATTGGGGAAATGATCAAGCTAATAAAAGATCCACATAGGGTGGATGTGTATTTTCTTAAGGTAATTTGGTGTCTTGGTGGTCCAAGAAACAACAAGTGGTGGCTCTGTCAAGCACTGAAGTAGAATACAAGAGTTTAGCTTGTACTGTGACAAAATTGACTTGGATTCAATCTCTTTTTACAGAGTTGTAGATCAAGGTTAGCAAACCTATCATTTATTATGATAACTTGAGCATTGTTCTCCTCTCTCACAATCCAATACTGCATAATAGAACAAAGTAGATGGAGTTGGATTTGTTCTTTGTGAGAGACAAAGTTCTGCAAAAGGAGTTGTTCATTCAACATATTTTGTCTGAACATCAACCTGTTCATACGCTCTTACAACGCCTCTGGCTTCAGCAAAGTTCCTTTCCTTAAGAGACAAGTTGACTGTTATAGATTTTCCTCAAGAGATGATTCATATTGAGGGGGCATGTTAGAGCTAGTCATAATTGAATTGGTTAAGAATTAGTTAAAAGACTAACAGAGTTAGTTAGGTGTTCAGTTAGTTGTTACAATAATTTCTTAATATAGTATATAAATTGATCTCATTATAGATGAAAAGTGTTAATTCATTCTATCAATCACAGTGAATATTCATCAATTTATCAATTTTTCTCTGCTTCTTTTCTCTCATTTTTTTCTCATTTTCCTTTCTTACGGTTACTTCACAATATTCAACAAGCACACATCACGAAATTATTTTTTGTTTTTGAAACAGGCATTAAAATTTTGTACTTGGTATAAAATCAGAAGTTAGTAACCTGCAATGAGTACACATATTTTGAATTAAATAAATTCGAAATGAAATGATGATTGAGAACATACGTTAATCAAGAAACAACTATATAAGTTGGATATAACAGGAAACATATTAAATGGCATTTTGGTTCGAATTGGGATATCTACTATGTGAAATTACATTTTTTAGTTTCACCACTTGTTCACTCAATTTCAGGTAGTAATTAAGTTTTACAACTATGTGATTGGGAAATTAAAACTTTCCAATTGGATATATATAATTATATATAATATATAAAAAGAAGTTACATAACATCATATTCTAACATGTGTCATTTTGATATAAAATAATATATTTAAAAATTTATTATGTGACAAATATATGATTGAATAATGACATATGACATCTTATATTATAATTTAAAAAAAGTTACATATGTATTATCAAGTCTAAATTAAATTTATTTTACTCATACATACAAATATAAAAATTTATAATTACACATTAATTACCTTGACATATATACATTTACATATTAATTTATATTAAAAAAATTAAAAAATTCTCACATATTTTTAGTTGACCATATTATTAATTATTTTTATTAGTGATTGATCTTAAAATCTCAAAATTTTCATAAGTGTCTAATATTATGTCTACTATATATGTATTGTCATTCTTACTTAATTAATTATATTTTCAAATTACTATATTTATTCATATATAATTATTTTATATTATTTACAAAACTTCAATATATACATCATACAAGAGTGAAAATTTTACATGAAAATATAATAAAATTAATTAAATGTAATTTATTATGAAGAAACTAAAAATTTACTATTTTTTTAAATTAAGAAAATATAGTAAACTCTTTTGGTATAATCTTAATAATGAGTTGATAAAATATCTAAATAAATAAACACATAATAAGAAATTTTGCAAAATTATTAATTATTCTAAGAAACTAAGAATTTATTAAACATGAGTGGAAATTTTGCATGAAAATATAGTAAAATTATTTAAATGTAATTTATTATGAAAAAACTAAGAATTTATTAATTTTTTTAAGAAAATATAGTAAATTCTTTGGTATAATCTTAATAATAAGTTGATAAAACATTCAAATAAATAAACACATAAAAATTAATATTAAAAAAACTATAGAATCAAAAATTAAAATTATCTGAAGCTATATAAATTAATTATTTATTGGAAGGCCATATAAAAAAATATTTATTGAGAGAAGCTACATAACCTGATTATTATAGCACGTGAAGAGTCGATTAACAAAAAAAAATGATTTTGAGTAGGTTCCACTATAGATTCCACTAATTATAACTTAATCAAATTTATCTAAATCATCCAAAATATCATATCTCTAGGTTAAGTATATTTTTTTATTTATTATAATTTTTTTATTTATCTAGTGCATTGCACGGGTACAAAACACAAGTTAACAAAAACATTACACTGCTAGTGATTAAAGTTACATTTGTATATTAATGATAGATGATATATTTTGTGTAAACTTAATTAATAAATGTATACATTTAGATTTATTTTCTTTACAAAAAAATTACTTATCTTTTTAATTTGGTACAAATTTTTCTTTTGCTTTTTTAATATTGCAATTAGGTGGTGTTTGACTTAACTTACGTACACTTTGACTAATTCATCTTCTCATTCCTATTAACGACAGACCATCTACATCGTGACGAGGGGATTGACAAAGATACTCTTTGCGACCTGACCTTAAAAAAGTTGTGTAACTGAGATTCACATTAATATTACTTATCTTTTTATTGTGGTTAAATAAAGTTGTAAAATTGTATAAGTGCATAAGTTATACATATATACTAAAGTTTATACAAACAATAGAGTTTAAATTTGATGTACTTTTAATGTAAAAATTTTTATGCTATCATCTAATAATATATTCATACATCAATAAATATCTAGACTTTTTAAAGAATGTTTGTGATAATCAAACTTATTTAATGATTTAACAATATATAATATATAATTAAAAGATACTGTAAAAAAGTTTTACACATGCATCAAAATTAAATCCTTATCACTTACGTTTTTTTTATTTTTTGGGAAACTTACCTTTTATTTTTTGTTATACAGTAGTATACCATATTTTAAAAAACGTTATATCGTATTTTATTTTTACAGTTTAAATCCATATAAGTGCATCTAATCTATAAAAATGAGATAACATTTTCTAGACATAAATCTTCTATAACTTCGTAACATATATGGTAGAACTTAAATCCATATATGTGCATCTAATCTATAAAAATGAGATAACATTTTCCAGACATAAATCTTCTATAACTTCGTAACATATATGGTAGAACTCCGCTTAACAAAGAAGTTAAACAAAATTAGGAACAAAATGAAATTGGGGAAATAAAAAAAATCAAATTATGTATGTTGGAAAAAAAAACTCTTTGCATATGTCATTTCCTTATTGAAAATTGAATCTGGTCTCCACCAGTTTTGGCTAATTTTCGTATAAAATGAATGATTGAATGACCCAATTTGATGTTACCATAAAAAAAATGTTACCCAATTTGATAATTTTTTTCTTAAAAAAAAAAAAGCTCTCGGTTTCCCTTATGGAGCAAGGAGGGTCACCCTGTACTGAATTTCTCTTCTTTAGTACACATAATATTGCATACGCAAGTTGTGGCACAAATTCTGGTCTTGCAGTCAATCCATATACATAAGCAAGAGCAATGTTCAGCACAAGATGCTTGATTGTTGTTGGAAAATAAGCACGAAGCACCAGAAAATATTGATTCCAAATTATGGTACCACCCCAGTATTGGTTTCGTCTCAATCTCTAGCATCCCAATCCTCCACACTTTGCTTCTATCTCACAGTCCATTCTCTTTCCTCCCACTCTCTCTCTAGATAACCTGCTCTAACTTTACTATAAATATATACCTCTTCCTTGGCATTTACCACAAATCTTGTGTGTCATCTTTTCAACTTTTGTCCTTCATTCAGTTTGTTCTTTTTCTCATAAATTGAAACTTCATAATGTCTCCGCAAAGTATAGTTCTTTCACTTTTCATCTTGTTTGTCTCATTTGGCTTGTGTTTTGCCTCTAACATAGAGGACACACATAATCAAACAAATTATGAACGTTACACTGCGCCTGGAAGGTTAATGAAGCCAAAACATGAACATTTTGGTATCATGACATGGGCTCATCGATCTGCCCCATCTCCAAGGTCTCAAATAACGGTTAATGTTGATGACTATGGAGCCAAAGCTAATGATGGAAGAGATGATACTGAGGTAACATAACAGCAATAAGAGGAATCCTTTTACGATATTCAAGTCTATTCTTTATCTCTCTAACTTCTCTTTTCCTTTCTCTTTTCTTATTGCCCTTAGGCATTTGAGAAGGCATGGAATGAAGCATGTTCTAGAGGGGGTGTTCTTGTGGTCCCTGAAAAGAGTGTCTATGATCTTAAGCCAATAACATTTCCAGGCCCATGCCAACCCAATACTGCCTTTATGGTGAGATGCTATGTTCACAAGCAATGCTTAGTGAGAAATTAGCTGATTCTACCCTCCATGTTCACAAGTAATTTATTGTAATTCTTCCGTTTTTCCTGCTTCATCATGTTAGATCTATGGAACAATCAAAGCATGGCCTCGTATGTCAGCATATGAAAAAGATAGACGACTCTGGATTATGTTTGATAATGTCCCCAATCTCAGAGTTGATGGTGGCGGTACCATCAATGGCAATGGGAAAAAATGGTGGCAGAACTCCTGCAAAATCGACAAAAGTCTTGTAAGTCATTGAATTTGACTCTATGGACTCAAACTCCTATTCCATTCACGTTGTCCATTGGGTTTATCCCACCTTAGTCGCAGAGACCACATTAGAGAATAATGCATATTTGAATAACTATTGATTATTATTATTAATTTTTTCACTTTTTTCAATTAGTGGTTTGAATTTTAATGAGCCAATATATAATTATCCCATAGCTAAATCTTTCTTCTCATTTTCATTTATTTAACTTTTTGTTCTTGTAATTTTCAATACTAACCATGATTTCTTTCCTCTCCTTCCGTTGTTTCACAGCCATGCAAAGAGGCGCCAACTGTAAGTTAATTCATATCATAAAGCTTTACCTAGAATTTTACAAGGAGATGCAGGGTGCTCTGTTTTCCTTACTGACTTTATTTTCCTGGAAAATTTGTTGCATAGGCTGTGACTTTCAATCAATGCAACAACTTGGAAGTGGCAAACCTGATATTCAAAAATGCACAGCAAGTGCATGTTAGGTTTCAGAAATGCTTCAATGTTAGAGCTTCAAATCTGGTGGTCATAGCACCCGGGAACAGCCCTAACACTGATGGAATTCACGTCACAGGGACACAAAATATGATCATAAGCAATAGTGTCATTGGGACAGGTAAGACCAAAGAAGATCAAAGCAAAAATGAGCAAAAAAATATAAAAAAATTCACTTGAATTTTTTTTTTAAAGAAATCTAATTTGTTACCACTATTTTATTTTGAAGGTGATGACTGTATTTCAATAGTAAGTGGGTCCCAAAACATTCGTGCCACTGATATCACTTGCGGACCAGGACATGGAATCAGGTTTATGATTAGAAAGCAAACAACTTTAAGTTGCAGATTTGTTTAGGTAAATTTTACATTGATTGGTTAAAAATGTTGATGTATTACTTTGCAGCATTGGAAGCTTAGGAGCTGGTAACTCAGAAGCTGAAGTCTCCAATGTGGTAGTGAACAGAGCCACCTTAACAGGAACGACTAATGGAGTGAGAATAAAGACTTGGCAGGTAAGATTTGGACTTTCCGCTATTAGGCATTCCGCACTCCACAAAATTTGAAACGGTTGAGAATAAAGGCTTGGTATAAATATAAACTGCAAAAAGAGGAATTGAAGTTACCCACTTTAATTTAATTTAATTTAATTTAATTTTTGGCGTTACCAAAGTTCAAAGGCCTTTAAGAACAACTTAGTTAAACTTTTATATTGATTAAGAGCAAATGATCTCGAATTGCCAAATTTCCATTTTGCTAGTTCTTGACTACCTTTGAGCTAACAGGCCCTGTGACAAGTTTTATTTAGTTGGTTATTACTTCTTACTGACCCAAAGTTGACCTCCAATACATCAACTAACCAGGTTTGGCAAGTTTACACAATCCACCAATTCCTAACCTTCTTCATACAAGTCAACAACATTTAATTTAAAAGACTCTGTGGTTCAACTTTCTTCTATCCTTCCCTCTTAACTAATTAGAACCAGAAAATCTTTTTTTTTTTCATTTGTCTTTTGTGGAATGGCTTGACAATTACAATGGGAAAATTCTTTATGCACAATGCCACAAAAGTCATATAACATTTTCGATATGGTAATGCATAAAGCATTTAGTACCATACATGTTTCATATAAAATATTCTTTCATACATTGGTGCACAATGTCAATTTGCACTGAAAAAATTCAGATAGATTCTTCATATGAACAATATACAACTTGTTACACGAGAAGCGTATTTAATTTGAAAGATTAGTGTTTTTATTATGGTATGTTATATATTTTTCATTCTATCTCTACACAGGGAGGTTCTGGCTATGCAAGAAACATCAAATTTCTGAACATAGCAATGCGAAATGTGACTAATCCCATAATCATAGATCAAAACTACTGTGATAAGGAAAAGCCATGCCAAGAGGAGGTGATTTCTAAAGTTCTCAACCTACAGGCCCTTGAAAGAGAGGAACTTTTTCTTTTCTAGCATTGCATGAAATTTATCATAATCTCAAACATCTTTGCTCATATGGCAGGAGTCAGCAGTACAAGTGAGCAAGGTGGTGTACCAAAACATCAGAGGCACAAGTGCCTCAGAAGTGGCAATCAACTTTGACTGCAGCAAAACCGTCCCTTGCACAGGAATCTACTTACAAGATGTGATTTTAACACCAGAAGAGGGTGGCGGCACCATTGCTACATGTGAGAATGTTAGATATGTCAACAGAGGAAAGTTTTTTCCTCAATGCTCTCATTGAAGAAAGAAGGACGAATGAAGTTATTAGGATTAGTAAATACCAAATAAATTATTCAGAACTAGGCAAAAAGGCATATTTATGTTGTTAGTCTAAAAAAAATTGAAAACACCATTGGTTCAATAATTTCAACATGGAAACGTTTAAAATACTCCTGAAATCTCATGGAGCATGGGTGCTCTATGGTATCAAACCATTGACTGTGAAAAAAATAAGATCAACGATTAATATTTATGACGTGTAACTTGAACAACAGCTGACTTTGTTATTTACAATGTTGGTCTTTCAAAAAAATAATTGTTGAGTTTTACCCAGAAAAAAAAAACCATCAAATGCAGCGGAATCGCCGTCGTAGGCTAGGACGGACATCGGCGAAGCCACAAAACCATCGCCGGAGACCACCAGCTCCGCCTCCTCCTCCGTCTTCGAGGCGGGGGCGTTGTGGGGGAAGTTGGTGATGGCGTTGGGGCCCTTGAGCTTCAACGTGGCCTCATCGTACTCGGCGGCGGCTTCCTCCGCTATGTCGAAGGTCTCGAGCCAGACCCGTTTCCTCCGGGTCGGGTCTCGGATCTAGGTGAATAAAGTACGTATATAACAAAGATGAAAACGATGCTCAAAGTATAATAATCATATACGATAAACCCGCAGGTAGTATCACATGAGAGATAATTTTCGTATACAACTACCATAAATAACTTTGAAACAATTGCCATGCTTACGAAAGCAAGATTATACTGATTATACAGATATACTCTTCTTTTCTCCTTCTTTTGTTAGGACAAAGTGCAGTTAACACATTCTTTAGATGACTTTTTTTTTTTATTGCATAACTTCAACCATTAATCTATCCGGATTAGGATTCTCTCATGTTCTTAAAACAGAATGAAATTTTGTCTTTTAAAATTCCAAAATAAAAATTATAATTAATCTTAAAATATACAATTTTATAAAATAAATGATGAGATTAAGAATAGTATCTCATCCTGTTTCTCGGAATAGAGGATTCTTTTCAATCTATCATTAGACAGTATACTTATATTTGAGAGTAACTTAATTTATTTTTGTACTCTCTTTCGAGAATTGACACTTTTCATTTTTAATTTTTTATCCTCTCTCAAACAATGACATTTATCATTCTTAACATTTAAAAAAAATAATTTAAATTCTCTTTTAATTTTACTATAAATTATTCACCATTATAGTTTTAAATATCTTCTCTTTGAATTTATATTTTTTAAAATTCTAACAAAATTAAAGAAAACTTGTGCAATACCCAGAATATTTACTAATTTTTAAAAATAATTAATGTAAAAGAATGAGCACCAGAAATATTTTTGAGGGAGATGTCTCCTTTCAACATATAATCTCATGTGCAATCTTCATATAGATAGATATAAATACCTTAGCTCTCATTAAATTTGTAGGACCATGTATTTATATCTTTGTTTATATATCTCTCTTCATATGATATTGTTATATAAAAATTTCACATAAGTCATTCCCTAAACGTAAAAAGTCGAAGACTAATTATCCCCCAACGACAAATAGGCTTGACAATGAAGTGAATTTTTACTTATCTCCGCCCAAACTAGAAGTCTATCCACCGTTACTCCATGTTTGAGGACTAAAACTCAAACTTGCCCTTATCTATAATATTACTTGCGTATTGACAGTCATGCTAGTACCTATCAATTCATTTTTTTTTTAAATTTGGTGTCTTTGAAAAATAAAAAACACGTATATTATAATGGTTAGCTTACTTTCTGTTTAGTTATTCAAAGAATTAGGTTTAATTTTCTAAAGAGTTAATAATTTAAAAAGTGTTTGGGGGCTAGATGTTGACACAACTTGAAAGAGAAACATAAAAAGGGTATTTGAATAGTTAAGTAATTGTAAATACATGTGATAATGTGATTGTTTTATTATTTCATCCTTTCTCTTTACTTGGTTTTGAATAAATTATATTGGGGAATAATCAAAATGTGACCAAATTATTAATTTATTCAATATAACTATTCATTCAAAAATAACTAAAAAGGATAAAATATTAAAACAATCACATTACAACTTGTTATAATTACTTTAACATTCAAATACTTTTCACTTTAATAAGGAGATTGTCTCTCTCTCTCTTCAAATTATTAACTCTATAATTGGATATATGTTTTGGGAAAAAGTTCTCTTAAAGTAAACTTATCTTTAAAGTAAACAAGTAAGGATGTATCAACTCTTTATTTAATCTAAAGTATATTGTGATCTTAACCCACTAAAATTTAATAGGTGGATACTGTTAGGTCATAGGAGAAGCCCAAAAATATAGTAGATCTATCAATAAGTTAAGCGAGAAATCATAATACTGGACTTGACGCCACATTTTGACTAAAAATCTTAAGACATTAGGTTTATGGGTCTTTTTCATTTATATAACCTTCAATTTGTCCATTCGTTTCCAATGTGGGACATTTTCTCCCACATCTAAAGACTCGTTTGGTATGCAGGATATGATAAGGCCTGATTGTATTAGGTCTAATAACATAAGGCTTGATAAAATTTTAATATTATCTAGTGTTTGGTGTGACATTGTGTAAGATACTATGCTGTAAAGAATGAGATTTCTGTTCTCAAGAACAGAGAAATGAACAATTGAAAGGGGAGACTCATGGTGGAGCACAGAGCGGTGTAGTTCTCGACAGCGATGCTCTCTGGGTCGCACAGTGACGCGAGCTCGAAGCGTGTCGTCTCATATGAGCTGGTCAATGGTTGTTTGTGGCAGACCAATTTAGTGCTTTGGGTTGGGACACGGTGGTGGCCGGTAGCTTGTGCATGGGTTGCTGAGGTCATGTGCAGTGGAGGACGACAAAGGAAATGTTGGCATAATGGACCTGGCAAGGAGGAAGAGGTTCTTTGTGTTGGGTCATTTGGTATGGTGGCGATCGATGATGGCTTGGGGTGGATGTTTACAACAATTGCTATGTGTTCTAGGTTTTGGTATGATGGTTCTGATTCCTGATGATTGGTGGTAAAGGTTGTGCGGTGGTGCCTTGACTGGAACAAGGTGGTTTGACTATGGATGTTTGGGGTTTGATATTTGATAGTTTATGTTGCAGGGGGTGGTAAAGGCTATGTGGTGGTGGCTTCCATAAAAGCTTATCCATCAAAACTTAATCAAACATAATTCCACCTCCAAGGCCTGATTAAGTTATACGTTATTTTAATATATAAGAGAAATATGCTGGATAAGCTTATATAATATTGTGGTCTCACCAAACAACCAATAAAGTCATAATGTATTATATAAGCTTATTCTATCAAGCCTTATGCATTGTGTCAAATGTGCCCTAACTTATACTTGCATTCCCAATAATATTCTCCTCAAGTGAGAGTCTTTCACACACAGTCACTCCCCTTCAAACAAAAGTCTTTTGAGTATTTGACAGTATTACTAAGAGCCTCACTGTCCATGCCATTACTCGTCTTATCTGAACCATCGACTCTGATACCACTTTTCAGGCCATAGGGGAACCCAAAAACATATGAGATCTCCATTAATGAGTTAAGCGAGAAACCACAATAGTGGGTCTGACGCTACATATTGACTCAAAACCTTAAAACATTATATCTATGGGTCTTTTTCACTTATATAGCCTTCAACCTGCCTATTATTTTTTAATGTGGGACCTTTTCTCCCACATCTAACTCACATTTGCATTCCCAACAAATACACATTTACTTGCTCACTTTAGAGGAGTCTTATCCATTATTTTGAAGACACAAAACAAAAAATATAGATTGACAAGCACACCTATAATGGAGATTCATTAGTTTGGTGTCATTTATTGCTTTTCCAAAATTACTATTATTTTAATTACTTATTTAATGATTTAAAGAAAAATATAAAAACATATAATGTAAATGCATCTTAATAACTATTTAAAGATTTAAAGATAAACATAAAAAGATAAAATTATAAATATTTCTTACTTTTCAATTTATCTTCAAATATTTCTCAAATTCTAACTATATAGTTATAATTTGCTTTAAATACTTTATACTATTAATTTTTTATCTTAAAAAAAAAAATAAAAAATTAATAATAGTAGTCAATATTCTAGTTTTACATAAATTTATATCAATAACATAATCAATCATCACAAGTAATCATAATTTATGACAAATTATCATGCCTAATGACAAATTTACGATTTAGGTGAGTGCAATGAGCAATCGTAACATAGCTTTTTTCTCAATTGTGCGTTAGTTGGTTAATGAATAAATCGATAACTTAGTTCTCAGAATTATTTTTTACTTGCACTTTAGTCTCTCCAAATTTATTTATGCGTGTTCTAGATCGAGTTACAGGTCCAAAGAATTGGAGTAACCCAACCTTCAGGCTGGCACCCAAACATACAGTGCGCATGACGTAGCCAAAATGCAGGGCGTAATGAAAGAAACAAATCTTGTTTGTATCCCATACAAGCAGGCGAGTAAGGACAGAGAGGTAGCGATCTCCACAACCCTGTCCTCGCGATCCTGTCTCCCATAATCGTGTCGCCACGATCCTAGGTAATAACGTTTTAACACGCACTGAATATTCAGGAACTACATATCCTTAAACGCTCATATAAATAAGTAAGCAAAGTAAGCAAGAGAGATAAGGTCGATCCTCATTCCATTACTCACTACCTTCCTTGCGTATCTACTAACTTAAGTGTCAGAGTACCTTTTGCAGGTACCCACCCCTCGCTCCATCGCCAAAGAAGCTATGCCCGCACAAGAATCCACCACTTGTTACCTCTTCAGATAAATCTTAGAACCCAATTATGAACAATGTGTATGAGTTAGTCTTTAAATTTATAATATTTATATCACGTTAATCTTTTTTATATTAGATAAATTTTATAATTATTTTAAAATAAACTCTTTCTAAGTCCATTCCTTTGTATGTAGTTCCACCACTCATCACCAATAAGCTCTGAGAATAGTGAAGTAGATACCACCACCACTCGTGCAAGGCTTGGTGGTTTACTTTGCGAAGAGGACAACTCATAGGTAGTGGAATTCTTAGGTTATATGGGGACTGCCACTTAGGGATGTCAACTTTTTTAGTCTGAATTAGACCTGATTCGACCTAGACCGATCTAGTCACACACTAGATCTCTATTGACTTGGCCCTAAACCCGAATCGATCCAAGTGCTTATGGATTGGGTCAATCCGTATCTGACTCGATTCTTTTTAAAAAAGTCCAGATGAAGAAGGAGAAAGTGAGAAAAGAATATAGAGAATAAGAGATGAAGAGAGAACGACGAAGATCTAGAATAATCTGTTACCAGACTATTTGCTTCTGTAGCTGACAGAGCTAAGTCGTCGGTGATCGGCACCGAAGAGTCAAGCTCTGGCCTTATTGTCGAACAGGTCAAAGGCCTCTCTAACATCACTGTCCTCAAGCTTTTTTCTTTCTCACGAGTTTTCTGGTGGGTTTCCGACAATAGATACGTCTCTTTCTCGCTTGTACCGTCTCAATCTATCGTACAACAACCTCTTTGGCAAGATTCCGGTGATGATCAAATATTTGACCCACCTTCTTAGCTCTCACACTCTACGTCTAATACCCGAATTACTTTCGGGCATCCCTAAAACTGCGTTTGCTCAAAATTGACTCTCTACAGAGCTCTATTGCAGAAATGTAAAGATATCAGCATATCACAGCCCTCACTTTGCCAATGATGCCTCGTAACAACACCCCAATAACAATTGTTCCATCTTCGCTGAGTTCAATGCCTACAAACGAATCAGTACCCAAGAATAACAACTATGCCATTTTTACCATATGCAACTCAGGTTTGAGAAGGGTCGAATGTAGGACAGTGAGATTAGAGAGGTTGGGAAATGCAAAAATCCCCAAATTGATGTGTTAGGGTTTACTGGAAAATAAAAGTTTAGATATTAGACATTCACAGGCCTAAGACATAATAGGCTTGTCGTGACAAAAATAGACTTTGACAGATTGACCTAACAAGCCTAACATCTTTTCTAGGTAAGTTTATTTCGGAATGACAGGCCCAGGAAAGTCTAGGTCAATCTAATCGAAGTCCTACCTGCAAGATCTGATCGGCCTATACCCGAATGGGTAACGACTTGCTAAACATATGCTTAATATAATCCACCAACTGTCATCGGCCGTTCGACACCTTCATAACCAATAGTCGTAAATGGTTTCATGCTATAATAACCAGATATATCGTAATCTGAATAGAAGGTATCCAGAGCCTCTGAACGATTTCGTTCTATAAGGTTAGACATGTTTCATCCTTTATCCAGACACTCTAGCTAACTAACTTTGCATACAATCTAACTAATCTTCTAACTTGCCTAGGTTCACTTGACCTCGCTGTTGCTTTCTCTGTAAGTCTACAGTGAGTCCTTTCTTTCTACAAACATAGGTCTCGGTTAGTACCTAAAACATCTGGCGCCCACTGTGGGGCTCTGGTAAAACTTTCCTATCCCACAACCAACCTGTATTCACACCAGGCCTAACAGCTAACCTGCAAACTTCGACCAGCCTACTTACCACCAAAAATCATCCATCCAATAAACCATGGCCACCAACAGAAACAATGTCAACAACAAAACCAATCCGCAGAATGCCCAGCCTAACAACATCAAAATCTTGATGCAGGTCATCAGTGACATTCACACCAGAATCGATTAGATGATCAACAAGGAGCCATAACGTACAAAGCCAGAAAGAAAGGCTGAAAGTAGCCATCGCTACATGGAAAATTAGGTCCAGAATACTCTGAATAGAAACATTCATCAGTAGACTAACTATCCTCTTCCTTTTGCTGATCACCCATTTTTTGAGTTCATAATGCCAATTCCATTGCTAGAGGGTTTCTGTTTGCCGACCATGGGACTCTATGATGAGACAATTGACCCTCAAGAGCATTTCACCATGTTTAACTCAATGATGCTCTTGAACGGTGGGACCAACCTGATCAAATGCATGGCTTTCTCGACTACTTTGAAGAAGTCGACATTACTTTGGTTCTTAAGCCTTGAAGCCGGGTCAATTTATGACTTTGTAGAACTTTTAGCCAAAATTCTCAATCATTTCTCTACCAGCAGAGTCCACCAAAAGACTTCGGCTAACCTCATTAACCTAAAACAAGGACGGAATGAATCACTGAAGGAGTTTATGAGAAGATTTAACGAGGAAGCAGTTCAAATCAAGGATCTCAACCATGCCATCTTTTTACATGCCATCATGGCCGACTTGAGACCAGGACCCTTTGTAGACTCGTTGGCTAGAAAATCACCCATGGGCCTTAATGATTTGAGGACTAAGTTTATGAGATACATCAACATTAGGGAAATAGCGATCGCGAGAAGACAAATGGACCAGTAGTTCTTAGAACCAAAAGCTAAAGGAAACAGGGGGAGTCCCCAAATCTCTATTCGAGTGACCTTCCAAGACTGACTGTACAGAGGCCGAGGAGCAAACCAAAGAGGAAGACCGATGAGGATGGAGGAGCGATCAGGCTGATTTGATTGCAATAGTTTGGCTACTTCAAGTAACCCACAGCCTTGGTATGATATATACACCCCACTGACCACCCGACGATATCCGACGAGAACAAATATTCCAAGAGGTTTAAAACACGAGCATCATTCAACATCCAAAGAACACAAGATAATAGAATGAACTGCACAATATGGATAAAAGTAGGTGGTGTGACTATCATAAAATGTATAGGCACACGACCAAAGAATGCATCACTCTGAAGGGAAAAATTAAGCAGCTGATTTAAGAAAGACATCTCAAAAAATACATTTATCGAAGAAGAAGTTGAAGTAGAGAAGCTAAATAAGGGGACTAGCCCAGACGAAGGAGCCCGATTCTAGGAGGAAAAGGCAAAGTTGTCGCAGTGATCATAGACGTTAGAGACTAGAAGATTAAGGGCGTGATCGATTCAATAGTTGGAGGGTTTGCAAGAGGCAGAAGTTCGAGTTCATCCAGAAAGCGCCACCTTCGGGCAGTGATATCGGTAAGTCACCAACCTCCTCTTCAAGCTAAATAACATGAGAAGGGACCAGTTATTTCGTTTTCCAACAAGGATTTTACTGGTCTTGATGAGAATTTAGACAATCTGATGATGATTTCCATTATAGTTGGGAGTTATCAAATCAAAAGGGTATTGGTCGATCAGGGCAGCTCGATTGATATCCTATATATGTTCATCCTCTGGAGACTTCAAATTCAAGAAGACACCTTAACCTCTTACAACAGAAGCTTGGTCGGCTTTTCTGGGGAGCAGGTAAACAAAAAGGTATATTGAACTTTAGACGACTTTCAGATCAGGTACATTTGTCAAAACTATTTCGGTTAAATATTTGGTAATTGGCTGTCACACTCCATATAATGCTATTCTTGGGAAACCATCCCTTAATGCCCTCAAAGCAGTAGTCTTAACTCCTCATTTAATGATGAAGTTCCTAGTCTCGAAGAATGAGTTTAGAGTGGTCCACATAGATCAGAAGAAGGTCAGGATCTGTTATAACGAAAGCTTGAAACTGAAGCGTAGAGTTCTGGCCAACCATATAGATTAGTGTAATAAATGTCGTTCTACAATGTTAACATGACTTAGCTCGATATGAAAGGGGACGAATAGAACAGACCTCAACCGATGGAGGAGTTGCAACCCATTTTGTTGGGTTCCAAACCCGACCAAGTAACTCACATTGAGGCCCACTTACCAACCAGCTTCAAGCAAGAATTAGAGAGGTTATTGAAGAAGAACTCAGACTTATTTGCTTGGATTGTCGCAGACATGCTAGGGATTGATCCAAAATTTATTTCTCACAAGTTATCTCTGGATCCAAAAGTAAAGCCAGTCACCCATAAGAAGAGGAAGTTGGGTGCTAAGAGACAGAAAATTGTTGTCGAGGAGACCAAGAAGCTTATGGATGGAGGATTCATTAGAGAGGTGGAGTACACTACTTGGTTATCCAATGTAGTCATGGTGAATAAGTCATATGGTAAATGGAGGATATGCATGGACTTCACCAATCTCAATAAAGGTCCCAAGGATTCCTACCCATTGCCCAACATAGATTGGTTAGTCGACGAGGCTTATGGCTATCAATTCCTTAGCTTCACGGACGCATATTCCAAGTATAACCAGATCCGGATGCATCAAGACGATGAAGAGAAAATTGCCTTCATCACTGAATTTGGGAATTTTTGTTACAAAGTGATGGCTTTCGGTATGAAGAATGCTAGTGCAACATACCATAGGTTAATGAACAAGGTATTCAAAGACCAGATCAGTCAAAACATTGAAGTCAATGTTGATGATATGGTGGTCAAGACTCCAGTCAATAGAAATCATTGCTCCGACTTAGCAGGGATTTTTGCGCAGTTAAGAAAACACAATATGAGGTTAAACCTTGAAAAATGTACTTTCGGGGTACAAGATGGGAAATCCCTAGGTTTTTTTCTCACCAATAGAGGGATTGAAGCTAACCCAGACAAGTGCAAGGCTATCATGGAGATGAGGAGCCCAGCGATAATAAAAAAAGTACAGAAGTTAACAAGGAGAATTACCGCTCTGTTTAGATTCCTCTAAAAATTCGTTGACCAAGCTTTACCTTTCTTCTAATGTCTCAAAAAGCCAGAAAACTTCCAGTGGACAGGAGAATGTGAAAGGGCCTTCAATGAATTGAAGCATTTCTTGGCTACTCCACCAATTCTAACCAAGTTCAAGCTAGGTGATCAGCTGTTTCTTTATATTTTTGTTTCTGACCAAGCTTTAAGCTCAGGTTTTAGTGAAGGAGAATGGCAAGGACTAGAGACTGATTTACTTCGTTACCAGGGTCTTGCAAAGTCTAGAGCTTAGATATTAGAAAATCAAGAAAATAGCGCTTGCTTTGGTAGTAACAGCTTAGAGACTTCGATAGTACTTTCAGAATCATTTGATAACTATAAGAACCGACCAGTTAATCAGACAAGTGTTCAAAAAGTCAAAACTTTCCAGGTGAATGATCTCATGGTCCATCAAGCTGTCCAAGTTTAGCATACAATATCAGCCCAGAAGTTCGATTTCGTAGGTATTATATGATTTCCTGGTTGAATTATCCCCACTCTTCTATGTGATTCGAACTGTAACACTTAGATTTTATTTGTTGATGAAGCTTCCAACATTAAAGGAAATGGGGCAGGGATAATCCTGGAGGGGCCGAACGAAGTCCTGATCGAGCATTCTTTGCAGTTCAATTTCAAAGCAAGCAACAACCAGGCCGAATATGAAACTATCATAGCTGGACTCGCCTTGGCTACAGAAATGGGAGTAACCTAGTTGATCACTAAGTTAGATTCTCAGTTAGTAACGGGACAAGTCAAAGGGGAATTTCAAACAAAGGATCCACAGTTGACCAAGTACTTGATGAAGGTTTAGAAAGTCGTCAACAAATTCAAGAAGTTCGAGGTCCTGCATATCCCGAGGGATCAGAATTCTCAGCCCGACTTATTCTTAAAACTAGCTAGTACGAAGGGACCCAAAAATAACCAATCTGTGATTCAGGAAGTGATCGAGAGACCGAGCATTGAAGTGGAGGAGTCTTTCACCATCAAGGACATTTCGAACTCCTAGAAAAGCCCAATCATCAGATATTTTACGGGATGGTAAGCTTTCGACCTATAATAAGTGAGCGAAGAAGTTGAAGAAGTCGGCTAGTTATTATACCATGGTCGGAGGAGAACTATTCAAGAGAAGAGTTTCACTTCCGCAAAATATATAGACCAAGAACAAGCTCAGTTAGTCATGGAAAAGGTTAATGAAGGAGTCTGTGGCAGCTAGATAGGAGGACGATCTCCGACAGGAAATATATTAAGGGCTGAATTGTATTGGCTAACTATGAAGGTTGATTGCCTAATGTACGTTTAGAAATGTGAAAGATATCAGAAGTTTACAAATCTACACAAGGCCCCACCCAAAGAGCTACATAGCCTGGAGACTTTATGGCCATTTTGCAGATGGGGGATCGACCTACTAGGATTATTCCCAGCAATGGTCAAATAATTGAGGTATATCATTGTTGCAATTAATTACTTCATAAAGTGGATCGAGGCCAAACCTTTCTCTTGTATTATGTTAGAAAAGGTAAGAAAATTTATCTAAAAAAATATAATCTACTAATTTGGTTTACCATTCATAATTGTATTTGACAACAGAACTCAATTCATTGATAAAAAGTTCTGAGAGTTTTGTGAAGAATAGAATAAAACAGGCGTTCACCTCAGTTGAACACCCTCAGACAAATGGGTTGGCTAAGGCAACAAACAAAGTTATCTTTGCTAGTCTGAAAAAGGAGGTTGGACCGAGTTAAAAGGTCATGGGCAAAGGAGCTACCTAGTGTTCTCTGGCCATACCACGCTACAACACAGTCATCTACTTAAGAAACCCCCTTCTGATTAACATTTGGAGTCGATGCAATAATCCCTGTCGAAGTCAAAGAACTAAGTTTCAGAAGATCGACATTCAATGAGGAAGTCAATGATGAAGGAAGAAAGACCTATCTCGACTTGTTGGAGGAAGAAAGGAAGTCGCATATATCCGAGAAGAAGCTGCCAAAGCCAAGGCAACCAAGAAGTATAGCCAGAAGTTTTGAGCAAGGAAATTCATAGAAGAGGACCTGGTCTTGCTTAAAACTGTGGAATCTAGAAAACCACCTGGCGAAGGAAAGTTGGCCGCCAATTGAGAAGGACCCTACCAAATTTAAAAGGGCATCGATGATGGATCTTACAAGATGGCCGATCTCTCCAGAAAAGCTCTCCCCAGAACATAGAACACGACTTCTCTTTGGAAGTACTTTAGCTAATTTTTTATAGTCTTTGTTCTTTTCAATTATATTTTTTAATTGATTACTAACCGATGTATAGGGATTCGGATGATGTACTCTTTTTCCTTACATAGATTTTTTTTCACTGGGTTTTGTTTGGAAGCTTTTAACGAAGCATATCTTAGTTTCATTATATTAATAAAGTTTTGTTTCATTGTTGTCTTAGAAAGAATGAATATGATCGGCCCAACTCTGGAAAGTCTGAGGTCATGGTCAATCCATGATGCCTCTTCAACATAGGCCTAGGTCGGGAAAGTCTGAGGTCATGGTCAATCCATGATGCAACTTTAAGAATGGCCCAGCTCGAGAAACTTCGAGGTCATGGTCAATCCATGATGCCTCTCCAAGATAGGCCCATCTTGGGAAAGTTTGAGGTCATAATCAATCCATGATGCCCCTCCAAGAATGACCTAGCTCAGGAAAATCTGAAGTCATGGTCAATCTATAATGCCCCTTCAATGAATTCATACTCCTTCAAAAGATGGACAAGTCAAGATTGGATCAAGTCAAGAAAATGAAATGGCTCAAGGAAAATTCACAGCCTAAGATCAGATCAGATCGAAAAAGTTCATGGCCCAAGTCAAAGATCAGATCAGATAGAAAAAATTCAAAAACATGCTCTGTCTTACGATTAAAAGAAATCAGAGGTATACATGAATCTGAAGTACACATGCAAAATGATACTTTGTCATTACAAGTACAAAAAGAAAACCCGACCGAGCAAAGGCAAAATCTGAAGAAAAATCAGAGGTACACATTGAAATTCAAAATACTTTGTCATTCCAAATCCACAAGTATATATCAAAAAAGAATCCAAGTTTAAATCCTAAGTGGAAAGACCAAAATTCACTTGGTCATTACAAATTTCAAATACAAAAGACGGAATTACACTTTAGTCATTATAGAAATTCCAAAGTACAAAAGAAATTTTCATGCTTCCTCTGTCCTCGGCTGTTGTACTAATTCCCTATTCTTCTTCGGGCAAATCGATAATTCAATCATCCCCTACTTCTTTAAAAGCCCTGAGCTTGCCAATACCTATTCGGGATTAAGAAGTTAGGCATGTTTTAGACCGATCTCATAGCTGGCGATCCTCTGCTCGGTTACTTCATCCTTTAGGCTCTCCAGCTCGGCTTCCAACTTAGCTTTACTGTCGAGTGCCTCTTTAAGTGCTTAGTCAACTGCTAGTTTTACATTGTCATTCTCCTTATTAGTCGCAGCTAAGTTGTCTTTGACCTTTTTTTCTCCTCGTCTAGCAACTCCAATGAAGACTCAAGCCTATCAAATCTGTATGCTTTTTCCCTCAAGGTTTCAATCTCCTTCTTTAGGTCGAACACCTCAGCCAAATGTTCCCTTTGAGTTTTCTCTAATTTCGATCTATCAATCTAGTTGAAGGTCTTCATCTTTTTCCTGGAGTCTTGCAGCTTAAGCTCAATAAACCGAGTAATGCTTGCTGCCCGAAGAAGTTGAACCTCCGTTCATCGACATAGTCCTATTCTGCTGACCTTTTCTTTTCTCTCATTGCCACTTGGAAACACAATGTGCATGTCCAGGAAAGTCTCAAAGGGAAAGTTGGTCACCCAAAGCGAAGAGACATTTGCACCAGCCTCAAAGTCGTTCAGTGCCTCGAAAGCACTTCAATTGTCCAAATTCTCAGAGGAAGAACCCTCACCTAATGTTCAATGTTCTCTAGTCGAAGAGCAAGCCACCACATTAGTGTTGGTGTCTTAGTCTTCAAAATTAGGTCAAGGCCGCTGCTTGACCAGCGGGTCCGACTTGGTCTCAGATGATTCCGGTTCAAGAACAATTTGAATTAGCTCTGGCCGAAGGATCGTTTGGTCGATTGGAGCAGGATCAACGACCTCCTTACTCTTCAATTTCTTCAAACATTTCTGAAGTTCCCGAGCACTGAGTCTAGGAGCCATTAATTTTACAACAAGAGAAAATCGATAATACATCAATAATAGAAAAGATCAGAAATTAAAAAATTACAAATACTTATGCAAACTTTTAGATAGCTCGGAAGGATCATCTCTGAACTTTATCAAAGAACCGATATCTAAAAGTGGAGATTTCTCTAAAACATCAATAAGAGCCTGATCTTCTAATGGTAAAATTCGGTACTCCACGCTCAAAATAAGGGTAGGCTCACTTCACTAGTACAAAGGAAACTTTTCTACCCAATATTAGTCTAGGAAGAACGAGAGATTGGTTAACTGAGAACTCACTTAGAAGAATTTGGGCTTGAAATTCTTACATGAAGAATCAAAGACGAAAAGCAACTTCTTCCTCAGATGCCCATTTATTAATACCCAACCACCCTTTCCGACGCCCTTACATTGAAAGAAGAAGAATAATGCCCTGACATTCAGATCCTAATCGAGAAACCTCACTAACACTTCGAATGCCTAACTATTTGGATGGAGTTGGGTTGGAGTGACGTTAAACTTTGCCAAAGTAGCACACAGGAAGTCCGAAAATGGAAGCCACAAGTTGAGATGAATAAAGAACGTATCGTGTGTATATATATATATCCACCCTACCTCTTCATTCAGTATAGGAGACATATATATATTCTCTCTTTAGGATGACACGGTCATCAAACGAACCAGGCTTTATTCCTGTCAGTCACCATAATAATACACTTACGAAGTAAAGAAATACTCTTAGTCGAATGTAGACCGAGAAGTACTTTCTAACATCGGGATGAACCTAGTTAAATAGGTCCTCCGAGCTAGGGGAAGATACCCGATCACCCACGCCTCGTTCGAAAATACCGACCTCTAAATTCTCAACAATCTTCTTACTCTTCCTAATGGATCCCCAGCATTCCCCGGCAAGACTCTAACATTTGCGGCAGAAGTTCTCCCAAGATCTCTATCGAGTTGTCACTGCTCTCTCCAATAGAGATTTCCCCCTCTATAGCCCAAATTTTACTTGCTAAAATCTAGAAATAAGGAAAGAGGAGCAGGAATAGGGAAATACCTGATGGACAAGTAAAAAACACGTTCGTAGAGAATCCTTGAAAATTGAAGCATGCGAACCTTGAATCCGGAGAAGATTACCAAAGAAAAATGCAATGAAGGCTTTTTGAAGGAAGAATGGAGGAGAGGAGAACAAGAAGCAAGATCTGAAATGAAGAGAAGAAGGGAAGAAGATGACCCTGCTGAAACGAAGAGAAGTAGGGAAGAAGATGACCCTATGCAAGTTTAAAAGAAAAAAAAAGACTCAAAATCGCCAAATCCAACTGCTGAAAGGATGGGAAACTCAAGGATCACGTCAACGCTACCATAGATGTAATCAATAGTTGAAGTCTAAAGGACAAATCCAACGGCCACAGTTGAATCTCATAAGGTGAATAGGGTTCATTTATGAGAACTGATGTACGTGACAGCTACGCTAATCAATGTGCGACACGTGGCAGAAGGTGCAACCTTCTATGGAAAACAAGTTCGCGGCATAGGAAGCGTCTAACTAATGACATGACCTATAGAATGATCAGCCTAATTAAAAAGCCTGATCTACTCTATCGGACAACCAACATGTTTGGTCTAATAATAAACTTGGCTTATCTTCCCAGATGACTGAGTTAGGGGACTGTAGACTGTCCTGACCCAATTTTCATCTGACCATTCATAAGCTCGTCCCATCTTTGAAGATGACCAAGCTAGGGGGCTATAGACCTTCCTGGCCCAATTGTCATCTTACCATTCATAAGCTCGGTCCATCTTCGCAAATGACCAAGCTAGGGGTTGTGGACTGTCCTAACCCAATTTTCATCCGATTATTCATAAGCTCGGCCCATCTTCGCAGATGACCAAGTTAGGGGCTATGGACCGTCCTAAGCCTATGTCATAGTAAGCCTGTTGTGACTAAAGTAGACCTTGACAGACTGACCTAACAAACCCAACATGTGGTAAGTAGACCCATTTCAGAACGACAGGCCTAGAAAAGTTCGAGTCAACCCGATCGAAGTCCTACTTGTAAGATTTGACCGGCCTCTACCTGAACGATTAACGACTCACTAAACATGTGCTTAATACGATCCACCAAAGGTCATTGGCCATTTGATGCCTTTATAACCAAAAGTCGAAAATAGCTTCACGCCATAATGACCGGATATAACGTAATCCTAACGGAAGGTATCCGGGGCCCTACATAAACTAGTCTGGCATCTTTGGTCAGACGTGTTCTATGTTTTACCTAGACACTTTAGCCAACTAACTTCGCGTACAATATGACCAATCTCCTAACTTGCCTAGGTTCACTTGACCTCGTTGTTGCCTTCCTTGTAAGTCTCCAGTGAGTCCTTTCATCCTACCGACCTAAGCTCCGGTCAATACCCAGAACAGATATCCATAATGATCCAAAAATCCAATGGATTTTATGTTGTAACCCGTAACTTAACCGAAACCCAAATAAATGAAATAGCAAAATCGTGAAACTCGTAGCGTGCAAAGACGCCTCAAGGATTATTTTGGTATAGACGAAAATCCCCTGTAAGTACTTTGCTCTTCCTGTTTGACAGGGCTTCAAGAACTGCAAGAGATTTTAAGTCACGTAACCCAGTAAAGAAAGAGAATAGAAGTGGAGAATGATGAAGAGAAAGTTCTAACCACAAAACTTAATAAAGGATGATATTTATAGAAAACAGTTTTTAGTCGTTAGAATATGACCGTTGGAATATGTCCGTTGGAATATGACCGTTGGAATATGACCAGGTCAAAACTCAGATAAAACTAAATCATTTTTAAACCTCTTCAAAAACTTATTTTCCAACCAATGTAGGACATTCATTCTTTTGAAATAAAGCATTTTTCACAACATTTTAATGATTCGCCCAATCTGATCCAAACTATATCTGGATCTAAAAATTCTTTGATCCATTAAATCAAGGTGGGCTAGAACAAGCCGATCCATTACCATCCATACACTAATCTTCAAGCCGAGCTTCTTACTGTACTTCATGGTCTCAGATTGGCGTGGAGGACAAGTGTTAGGAAGGTTATTTGTAGCTCCAATTCTTTGGACTAATCTAATCACAAAAAGAGGCCATAGTTTTCATAGATATGCTTGTATTATAGCCGAGATCAAGAGCTGGATAAACAATGATTGGGAGATTAGATTTTAGCATACTCTAAGGGAAGCAAATTCTTGCTTCGATTTCTTAGCTAAACGGGGAGCCAAGCATACTGATAGGATGAGAACATGGGAAAAGTTCACCTTCAGAGATGAATTCCCTTATCCTTGTTGATGCCATGGGAATTTTGTTTATTAGGAGTTAATTTTTTGTATTCTTCCAAAAAAAAAAAACTCTTTTTCGTGGATGGCACGATACTGGTTTAGTTGATGGTAATAATTAGGAAGTTTTGTAAGTAAAATTTTTTTAATTCCTAATGCATTAAATATTTAACTTTTTATGAAAAATTTCTTATTTTAAATCCGTAACAAATGCTTTTAAGACACATATTAGCAAAAGTTATTATGGGGTACCTGTTTATCATTACAACTTCTTTTATACCGTCTTATAGAAGGGAAGAGGCTTTGCCCAACTAAATTCATGTCCATCTTCCTAGTGTGAATCTTCTTTAATCCAATCCTATGTGTAAAATATAATACATTTATTTTAGAGTGGACTAATCTCTTATTATATAAGCGTCATTCTTATCTTCTTTTTATTTAATTTTAAATTTTAAATTTTCTTTTAATCTATTTTTAATTTATTTTGTAATCTAATTATTATTATTATTATACTTATCCTCCTTTTCATTTTTAAACGTTATGACTATTTTTATTTTTTTTTTTTAAATTTTCATATAATTTTACGAAACTCGTGCATTCATATAAAAAAATTACTCACTAGTTCTTTGAATAAATTTGGGTTGCAACTCTATTATCTGAAAGAAGAATATTAAGAACACATTTTCTATTACATTCTTTTTAATATATTTTTTATTAGGTCATATCACACATTAAAACATACACTTAACCTCAATTAACGTGTAATTAACTCGATCAGCATATAATCAAGTTTGAATATGTGATTTAGTGTGTGACCTAATCTAATAGAAAAGAATGTGTTAAAAGGAGTGTGATAAAAAGTATCTTCCTAACCCTCCTTATGTGAAAAAGGGGGCCCATCCATTGAGAAATGAAAACTGGGCTTCTGCACATATCAATTACTCCTTTTTTTTGAATCAATTGGACTGAGTTGAAACTTGAAACTTTATCTCCTTTTCTCCTATTTGCTTATAGCATAAAGCTGAAAAAACATGGGGGTAGCAAACTATTTGAAGCATGGACTTTTTTCAAGTTTCAGATACAACCCTTTTTAATTTTACGTAAAGGAAAAGTTTAACATGCTCATAAACTAGTAGAAAAAGACTCATTTAAATTGAGTTTATCTTTAAAGTAAGTAAGTAAGTAATGGTATATTTATCATTAGATTATTTAGTAGATTAAGATCTTGATACATTCTATCAAATCAATTATAGATACATCCTTACTTACTCACTTTAAAGACAAATTCACTTTAGAAGAGTCTTATCCAAAATAGTAAGGAGCATCCATGCTCTAAGTAGCTACAGTCGTTGATTATGGTATGAAATTGATTAACGATCCAAAATTATTACTTGGTACTTGCACAACAGGTAAGTCTTCAAAGATATTAACTAAGCTCAAATCATTAATCACTACAACTTACACAGAAATTACCATTTTATTTTTTGCATGTTCACTACTTATTTAGTTATCACATGAATTAATTTAATTTATGATATGGTGACATATGAATGACGAAAAATAGTGATTTAAGTTTATTATATAGTGATTTAAGCTCAAGTCATTCATCACCATTACTTACACATGAATCACCATTTATTTTCTCGTTGGTCATCACTTAGTAGTTTTCATATATATTAATTCATGATCTTGTAACATATGAGTAGTGGGAAATGATGATTTAAGTTTATTATATGATGATTTAAGTTCAAGTCATTCATCACTACTATTTACACAAGAATCATCATTTATTTTTCCCTTGATCACCACTTAATAGTTTTCATGTGTATTTATTCATGATATGGTAACTTATGATTGATGTCAAATAGTAATTTAAGTTTATTATGTAGTGATTTAAGTTCAAGTTATTAATCATCACTACTTGTACAAGAATCACCATTTTATTTTCTCCTTAATCACCACTTATTTTTCCCCTCCAGCATGACTAGAAAAACATTAAAAAAATAAAATAAAATGATCAACGAAATTGACCTATTATTGCATGGAGATATTTTTATATGCTTACAGATTTACCACATCACATTTATATATAAGAGATAAAAAGTTGAAGAGAGAGGATGAATAAATTTCACTAAACTCACTCATCACAAAAAATCATTTTTTGTTTAATTTTTTATTTTTTATATATAAATATGACATAATAAATTTGTATACACACAAAAATATTTCTATTAAATGTTGGTCTTGGGAGCATCCATGCTCCAAAGCTATTTAAGAGTACATTAAATGCCGCCTTAAAGTAGCTGTTATTTTATCACAAATGACAAATGTTATTCGCACACTTTTTTTTACAACAAAGCTTTACACTTTTTTTTTAGAAAAAAAAGAGAGAGAATAGGTATTTGAAACAATGCCCTTATTTGTACACCAAAAATTGCATATTATTGCTACACGATAAGTAATGTGTTAAAAATTTTGCTTAACGAGTTTTAACATGTCACTAAGAAAACAATTTTACTAGTCCATTAAACAATTAATATAAATTGTTAACCAATTTTTAACACATCATTATCATTAAAAAAGTGTAACAAAGGGGTAAAAGTTTTTAATTTGCAAGAATCTTTTTCCTATTCTCTCTCTCACTAAAAAATGTAAATGTAATCTTATTTTATTTTGGTGGATGCTCTTTTATCTAGAAGTTGTTCATCTTCTCTTGATTCATTTTAGTAAGTAGTCTTCTTCTCTGAATTCATTCTAGTTGATGCTCTTACTATCTCGTAAGTGCTCTTCTTCTTGAGAATCTTTACAAAAATCATCTCCATAATTTGTTCTTTTCGAATCCAAATCATCTTCATGGATGATTTCTAACATTTTTTTTAATCACATAAAATCAATTTATTGGTAAATAATAAGTGTAGTATATATCTCTTAATTCTATCTAATCAATTATTTTTTCTAATTTAAACAAGTCAGTTGATATATAGCAATAACCCCCAGTCAAAAAATCTATTGGAAACCTTAGAAGAGCGGTCTCCTTCTTCCAGCAACTTCCCAAGGGTGTGCCATCTCTCCATTGATTGGTGCTTGCGGCCTTCCGTTCTATCTAGGGCTCGTCTTCTAGTCTATCCATCTTTAGTATGGCTTCTCCACACCAAGAAGCCATCAGATCTAGCGCCTCACAAGGAACCCTAACCACTAACACCACACCCAAATATGATCCCACTGCCAGCACTGCTGCTGGTTCAGACAATGTGCCAGACAATTCCTCCATCAACGTCGGCCATGCATGGGGTTGCTCCATCAACGCAGCACTGGATACGAACCGCGCCTTCAATGCCATTGTGGGCTTATATCAAAACATTGCCGTTGACAGCTACGGAGAATCAGAAGAGGACGATGAGATTATGTATGTTGTTCGATGGTGGTGAGATTCGGCTTCAATCTAAGGCATCTAAACGCTACCTGATTAGATGCCTATACACAGAGCACCATCAACTCCAGATAACTATGAAGATAGTCCCCACAAGAGTCTGGAACAAACCAAATGGTCTCCGCTGTGAAGAAATTGATCCACAACTTTACAAATTATATTTTAATGACGTGATCAACATGCACCGCATACTTCGGAACCAGCCATGGAACTACAAAAACCAACAATTGGGTTTCTGACAATGGCAACCGAATAAGGTACTGGAGGACTATGACTTCCATTTAGTCCCTTTTTGGGTGCAATGCTGGGGCTTGCCAGGCGAATGGTGTACGACAATTGTAGGGAGAAAAATTTATGAACGATTAGGATCGGTAGCAGAATCGGACCTTTACTCAGTTTGTGGAGGCAAAGGTCTTATACCAAAGCCTTGGTTACTCTAGAGTCTAGACGTTAGCAGACCTAACCACCGCGAGATCAACTTTGGCCCTCCTAATGCAGGTAAAATATGGGTGGACTTAGGCCATGCAGACAAGAACTTTTCATTAATGATCCAAGATGATCAGAATGGGGTCTTGAAGGGGAAGAGGATTGAACCATGGTTAAAGGTGGACCAAATTGGGCTTTTTTACCAAATTGTTTTTTATGACAAAATTATTTATAAAAATATCACTTTTTAAAATTATTTATTAAAATATTATTTTTTTAAAATTATATACCAAACTGTCATTATTTTTTGTCAACGTATGTACATTTTTTATTATTTTTTATTTCACGTAGATGCGTCATCCTCTTTAGCGCATTTCATGAGTGGCAATGCCATATAGGATGGAGTTTTAATAAGAAAAACGTCAATACTCGTGGCCTTTTGAGGCAAAAGCACCATTTCACTTAGCGCTTTCAGAATATATATAGTTCCATCTGGGTTCCAATCGAGTCATCCTCTTCATTTTCTCAATTTTCACTCTTTACCACTACTACCGCTCTGACTATATTTGTTGCATACTCAGTTACTCAGTTACCACCTACATATTACCCACCATACCCACTATACCATTATCCACTGTATCCTTACTTGCCACCAGGTTACCTACTACAAGATTACCACTACAAAAAACACGATAAATTGGGGCGATTTTTTTGTGGGGGTTATCAAACTCCACAAATTAATACATATTGTGGGAGTTTTTTTACCTTTTAGTAGAGGTTATTAACTCCCGCAAATTAAAAAAAGCTGAATTTTACTCTCACTCTCCCTTTCCCTCTCACTCTGCCATAGTGCCACTCTCCCTTTCACTCTCCCGCTCTCCCTCACTTTCCCTCTCCCGCTCATCAGTAAGATCTGGTGCGAAGGCACTACCACGAGCCCAGATCGGCCTTGTACAGCGGCACACCTCTCCCTCTCCCTCTCATCAGCAAGATCTGGTGCGAAGGCACCACCATGAACCCAGATCCGCCTTGCACAGCGGCGCACCACCACTGTTTCACTCTCTGTTCCTCTCACTCTCACTGATTCACTCTCACATCTAGTTCCCGGCCGCTATTGCCAGGTATGGTTCTCCATTCAACTAATTAGAACTCTCTGTTCCTCTCTCTCTCGCTATCTCTCACTCTCTGTCTTTCTTTCTGTTCCGAGCGGTGTGAAATCGGGTCCACGAGATCTGGGACTGAACCACCGTTTTTCCCTCTCTGACATATAGATATGCTAACATATATCCCAAACTCTTCTTCTCCGTTGAGCATTTCAGATTAGACAAGATGGTAAGCATGATGGGAATTCCTCCAAACAAACAAATGGCCAGCAATATGTTGTCCGTACACCGCTTTCTTCCCTCCCAAAGCAAACTTATTTACATGTAATTTCAGCTGGTTTCTATTATTCATTGATGTTCAATGTCAAATTTTGATTTCCCTTTTCGATTAAGTGTGGATATTTTCGCAAAACATGTACAGTTATGTGTTTGTTTCAGGGAGGGAAAAGATTGGATACTTGAGTGGTTTCAAGACTTTATATTGTCGACAAGTTGTGTGCAATCCAAGTTTCTCTAGGAGACAAGTTGCTAAAAGCCATGGAAACGAAAACCGTATTGTTGTTAGCTCACTGGTTATTACTTCACCCTTCTGTGGCTTTATATTATTTCATTTATCGTTGCTTGCTTAGAATTGTCATTCGCATATATTTTGTATTGTGTTCTTGCCTTTTGGACATAAGGGTACTCTGGCTGTGTAGCTTTGCCTAATGAGCCTTATTGCAATTCGGTATTGTTAAGTCTCTTCCATGTAGTTAATAAAATATGAATTCTTAGCTGTGGAATTTCTTTGTTGATAGCTTGGAAGGAGGGTGAGGAGCAGAGAGACAGTGATTCCTGAACCAGATTACAGGATTCCAATTGTGCTACTCGGTGGCTACTGATTCTCACTTTATTTGTATTGTATGTCTTATTATTAAGTGATAACGCTTTCTATAGACTCTATCTGTAACCATGGAGATTGACATGGTATATAGCCCTACATATTTAAGCTCATTGTGTGAAGTCTTTCTTCAGAAAACGGCACTCTATACTCCATACTCAATATTTTTCTTACTGAAAGCATTTACCATTTTTCTCCGCCCACACTCCACTCAGAATAGAAATGTCATTGATATTTGTAATAAGCTTATAATTTGTAATAAAAAATATGGATTCATATGTCTGCCTTGATCTGTTGAATAGTGAATAACCATTATGAATCAGCTGAATTTTGGGTGAATAGCTCAATTGCGAAGAGTGTTACAACTCGAATAATAATTTTTTAAATGTATAAGATCAACCCCCCCTTTTCTAGCTGATATATGCCCATATTAATATGGATCAAGTATGAGTTATTAATAAATTTACTGAGTTCTCGATTGGCTTCCCTTATCAAGTGCAAACTTTGGCATTAGATTAGCTGCTTTGTCGTGTGGCATTTTCTTATTGACTTTTATTCTATGATGGCTTATTAATTATATGATGACTTTCTAGAATAATTCAATGAGTAATATATGACTGCCTGAATATACCTATATGATATATACTTGATTCTTCACTAGGAAAAAAATTTCTCTGGCACATAATTGTATTTGCTAGTGAATTCTTTTTTGCAGATAAACACAATTTAATAGCTACTAATGGGAACTATTGGTGAAGCTGCAAACTAAGTATTCATGGTTATTTTACACATGGACTTGCTTTCTAGCATTTATTCATATATGTTAGCATGTCTATGTGTATTTATGTAATTATATTGGTTTCACTCTTTGTTTTCTATCTTAGGTTTTTCTTGCTTTTGGGTTTGACTGGCTTGGGTCTAGATGTGTTGTTAAAACTTATAAATATTATCTATTAGTGATTGTTTGGATTTTGGTTTGGTTTGGTTTGGTAGGATTCAACTAGGTTCAATACTTGATTGAGTGGGATACAATGGAGCAAAAAATTCATATTAAGCAGGCATGAAAATTAAAACAATGAATATTGATGCCAGACACCATGGAAAGGGCCAAGCTAATAATACATTACTAGTTCCGATACATAATCCATTTCGCCTTTCACTTTTAAGCTCATGATTTTAAACTTTACCCTACTTTTTTGCTCAATTGGTTTCTCATTGTTCTCATTGTTTCCCAATAATTAATTACTGCATTATGATTATCTAAATTATTGGGAAATGGATTTAAGGTATGACGAGCTGGCCAAGAATTATAATGTGAAGTACAATCCTGGAGGTATTATTGTGAGGATTTGTTTTTATCTTATTTAATTATATAAGCCACTTTCTGTGGTTATTGTATAGAGTTTCTATGATTATGTGATGACTATTGTTGATAATAATTTTCATCTGTACCTAATGAGCTTATATTATTCTATTATCAACATGAGTCACTCAAAATTCTATCAGGTTGCCCAGGTTTATTGATATACTTTTGATGATGTAATGTATATTTAAATTACTATTTTGAATTTTTTTTTTCATTTTCCCCTTTCTAGTGGATTGCTATCATGCCACTCACACTGTCCACTGCCCTTTCTAGTGGATGCCCTACAAGCAACTAGTTATATCAGTTGTATTGGAAAAGACAGGTTTGGAGAAGAGTTGAAGAAGAATGCAAAACTTGCTAGTATCAAAGTGAGTCTCTCTACATCTCACATAGCCATTGAATTTGTAACTGTATATTATATACGGATCTTGATATTGTTTTTATTGCCAAAATTCTATAATTAAAATAGTAGAAGATGAAAGAGACAGTTGGGAAAAGAAAGAATATTAACAGGACTACTGGTAGTCTGCTACTATGCTATAGTATGGTTTGGTATTGCTAGCTGCCACTCTGCTATTGTTTGTCAATTTTTATTTACATTTTTTCTCTTTAGAGAGCTAAATAACACTATATATCTTTATCTCTTTGTAATTTTTTACCAAATGTTTTTTTATTATTTTGGTCAGGTAATGCTTCAAGTGAACCTATTATGCCATTGGATGTAAGAAGATCATCTGGCAGTAGTAATACAAACCACTAATAGCATATTTAGTGTTGATTTTTTATGTGCATTTATTGTGACACTACTTTAGGTTATTAAGATTTTTAAGTTATAAGTTTAAGTTACAAGGGATAAATTTATTTAGCTTTTATGGATTTAAACTTGTGATGTATGTTACTATGAATATTTTTAATGCAATTTGATTCACATTCATATCAACATTTTTATATTTAGTAAAATATTTTTTTTTAAAAAAGACATGTTAAATAGCGGCGGTTTTAAACCTCTACAGTTTTTTGATAAATAGAATCAAGTAACTAAATAATGGAGGTTATAAACCTCCGCAAATTGAATAAAAATCGCCTCAAATTGTGGGGTTTTAAACCACCACAACTTGTTCACTATTGTGGGGGTTGCTTAAAAACCGCCGCAATATATTGCGGCCAATGTAAATGTGGCAATTTTAAAAATCGCTGCAATTAAATTTGCGGGGGTTAAAAATCGCCGCAAATTTTAAAAAAAACCTCCGCAATTTAACGTATTTTTTATAGTGTACCCACCATACCCATCACAGCCAGATCCTTCTTCCGATCCCTATCACAGGCCACCACATTCTGATGCTGGCCTATCTCATTGACATGTAATTATATGTCATTAGTGTATTTGAGAATGTTATATTTAGTGATTTTTGTTATATTACTATTGATGATTTTCTATTGTGATTTTGGTACCCTTGTTGGACTAAACACATTTGCGGCTTTTTTATTGATGATCTTGGTACCATGGTTGAATTAAATAGGTTTATGTGTTTTTGGGGAGGTCCAATATTCAGGGAAAACTCTGTCAAAATTTTCATAGAATCTTCATGATTGAATTTTGGTTGAATTATGTCAAACAAGTTTATAAAAATATGAAATCTGAAATGCCCATTTGTATTAACCAAAAATATAAAAGAAATGCCCGTGAGTTCTTAATTGAAAACATTGTCATAAGAATGATCAAATTAAAAAAGATAGGATCTCAAGTGGAGCAAAATATAAGAGTTTACTTATAATTTTATTTTTAAATAATATTAATGAAGGACATGGACCTACCTTCTACGATCACAGGCCAATTTCTAAGGCAAGACTAGCAACATGAAGCTACCTCCTACGATCATAGGCCAATTTTCAAGGCAACATTAGCAACTACCACTCCTCAGCTCTCCCATTTATATAATACCGAGTGAGTTTGTGTAGTGGCGAGTCTTTTGGCTAGTGTGCGTTTAGTGAGGCAAAGAAGATAGTAAAGAAAAGGCGGATGCAGATGAGAAGATTTGTGGGCTTATGTTGGCATTTTTAAGTAAAAAAATGCCATCCAACATCGTGTATTCACATGGAAAACACCATGTAAGATTGTGTTTCCATGTGTAAAACGCCAAAGAGGGTGGCGTATCCACGTGGAACAGAAAATAATAAAAAATGTCACGCTAATCAAAAGGGTAATAATTTGGTATATAATTTTAAAAGAGTGACATTTTGATAGATAGTTTTAAAAAAAATGATATTTTAGTAAATAATTTTGCTATCAATAGCAGTTTGGTAAAAAAAAGCTGACCAAACTAGGTAGAAACTGGAGAGTGCCCCTATCCCAACAAACAAAACTTCCCCCTCGTCAATCGAAAAGAGGAATAAAAGTTGTTGAGCAAGGCTGGGTGGACCATGTCTCTAGACAACTATCCTCATTATTTATGCCAGATGTAGAACCAGAACAACCTGCAACCAAAGGATAGCACGTAGCTCCCTGAGAGGTTATGATAAATGACGTATTTCTTCCTCCCAAAGTGACAAATAAAAAACATAAGGGATCTTAAGGCCATGTCTCCAATATGAAGGAACTGGCAAACAATGACATAATCATAATTATAAATAGTTAGAGCCATCAGGAAGTTCTATTTAAAACTAAAGATATTGTAAGCGATAAAGCTCAATCTAGTGGGTCCAACCCTATCCAAGTCAAGCCAATGACTAAACCCTCTATCCTTATACAATTCTTTGTGGGCAAGTCATCTAGAGCATATAAGGGCCAAATCAAGAGTAAGATCAAGAAGTCCTAAGCAAACCTACTTCTATTTAAGGTGTTGAAGGCCATTTGACAGAAGTCCCCATCCAAGAGACTATAGAAGACCAAAACCCTAAAAAGAGGGCCTTGCACAGTGAATCTAAATGAGAAAGGACGAGATTTTGCTTTGAGGTTCCTTAATTGATATAGATATGTGCTTGTTGTGCTTTATTGCCATCCTACCACGCATGTTGAAAGCAATATTGGAGGTATCCCATTTTTATCCTTCTATCTGGAACTTTGTATTCTGTTCATTTTAAGTAATGGACTTTCTATCTTGGTTAAAAAAAATCTGAAGTCAAAACTAGCTATAGCCTTTTCTTGAGCCACTTTAGTACTCAAGGCCTCATAGGCTACTTTAGAGCCTCTAAGTAGTTTTACACTTAGGGCTCATAGGCAACACTAACCTCTTCCTGAGCCACTTTAGTGCTCAGGGCCTCTTAGGCTGCTTTAGAGCCTCTTCCTAAGTTGATTCACACTTAGGGCCTCATAAGTAGCACTGGTCTCTTTTTGAGCTGCGTCAGTGCTTAAGGCCTCATAAGTCGGTGAAGATTTGTTTTTTCATTATCTATATGTCTTGATTTCCTTTTTTTCCTCTGTGAGCCTGCTGTAATGTACAAGACTCAACTTCATGTTGTGTTTTTAGCTTAAGGCAAAGGAGATTTTTAGCTTAAGGCAAAGGAGATTTTTCGCTTAGCACCTTGCATATCAAGAAAGCGAGTTAAATAGTATTTTTGTTAATGTGAACACAAGAAGATATAAGGAAGTATTAAAGAAGAAAAAAAGAGTACATAGGGTAAATAAAGCTTATGGCATAGCGCTATCATCTAGAGCGTGTTGGAGTTATGGGGAATGCTAGCTTTTGAAGCGCGACAATTTTGGAAAGTGTTCAAGGGATGTCGAGCTTTTTGTATTACAGACTTTTGGAAGCTTAAGATTATTGCACCTTAGAGAATTCTCTTAGTCATTGACAGGGAAAGTATTTTTATGGTATACAAAGTTGCACCCAAACATGATTCACATTTAGAAAGAAATGACTATAGAATTTTGTAACAAGTTCCTAGAAAGATAAAAGCCAGCGAATATCTTGGACTTAATGTGAGTTAAACAAAGAAAAGATGAAGGAATAGTAGCATTCATCCAAAGATATAGGGATCAAGCACTGCAATGTTGCGAGATGCTACCTGAAGTTGACTTAGTGTACAATGCCAAAAGACTGCACTTCAAAGCAACGAAGATGGAGAGAAGATGAGCCTTCATCACCGCCTATCCCACAATAAGAAGTTTACTAGCTGGTTGAAGAATGGGTGAAGGAGGGAGTGCTACGCCAAATGCCCCATAAAAAGGTGTTCACTAAGGAATAATATCAAAACCCTAATTAATGCATCCTTAAAATCCAAGGAAGGGCGGGGATTCCATGGAACTCTAACCAATGGTTAGGCTTTTATTGTTACTTTGCCTTATGTGCTTTCATCTTGTATTCAAGTGCTTTGGTGTGCAATGGCGCTTAGCATATGGAGCCTTCAGCATGGCGAAGTGTTAGCTCACAAAGACTTCACAAAGGAAAGTGTCTTTGTACAGAAGATTCAGTACAAGAAAGCCTCTGCACGTGGTAGTTTTGGCACAAGGTGGTCCAGTAGGGGAGAGCTTTAGTTACATGGTGGCTTTGACATGGAAAGACTTTAGCATGAGGAGGCCTTAACATATAGACACTTAGGCGCAAGGAAGCCTTGACACATAGATGCTTAGGCGCAAGGAAGCCTTGAGACGCAAATACTTAGGCATGAGGAAGCCTAGGTGCATAGATGCTTTAGTGCAAGGAAGCCTTGATATGCAAACACTTCAACACATGGAAATTTCATCGCACGATGGTTTAGCAGAAGATACTTTCTTAGTGCATTCTTTCATTAGGCTTGCTTGTTTTTTGTTGATGAGGTTATGGGCATATTCAAGTTTCTACATGTCTGCCTTTAAAAACCCTCTTGTTGCATCTAGGTAACCTTTGGGAAAATGCTTCTTTTGCCTTTTTTTTAGGTAAACAATTGATAATGAGTCCATTTTTGTCTCTTTACTATTGGAAAGTTCCGCCTTGGGACAAATTTAGAGTGGACTTCATCTTCTTGAGATCAAGTTAAGATGTATTTCTCTAAAGCATCTTTATTTTTTAAAGTTAACTCTAAGCATGGTTCCACGAAGGTTAAAATAATTATAATTGTGAAGAAACATTAGGTTGAATTCTTCGCTTTGGCTAGGTGCATGAGAGTTGTGATATGTTGCACTTGAGCATAATAGAAATTTTAGAGTGCTTTAGGGTATGTTGGCATATTAAGCTTATGTCTAGAGCATGATGTGCCTCAAGCATGTTGAGTCTAGAACGTCTTGAGGTTAGGAGCATGCTAGCTTCGAAGAAGGCGTGGCAAGGACGCTTTGGATTGCATATACTCTACCACATGTGCATCTCTGGTAAGAGTGGCCAATTTTGAAGCGAGAGCAGTTAGTCTTAATGCGTTAATAAAGACAAGACATCCTCCACCATACTCCTTTTCTAGGACAAAAAAAGGCATTCAGTGGCAATAATTGAACAACTCCAAAGATATCTTCTTTTCATTATTATTTTAAAAAGAACGAAAAAAATTAAAGATTTACTTAAGAAGAAACAAATAAGTTAATCAAGAAATGATAGATGGAAAAGACAAAAGCTATAAAAGGAAAGGCTTATTTAGCAACTATGAAGAAGCAAATAAAAGTAAATCAAAAAGAAATCAATCTAACACACAAAAGTTACTCATTCACAAGCTATCAAAATTCAAAGATCAATAGGATTAAGGACTAAAGGTAAATGCATTGATGAAGGTGAAATGCAAGAATAAACTAACAATAATATGCAAGAAGGAAGAAATTCTGAAGGAAAAGCAAATCATAATAAAGGTTATCATAATAGTAAAATATGTGCAGAGTGCAATATGTCTAGAAAGAAAAGACTATAGCATGTGGAATATGTGTGTAAACTAATAAGCATTGTCATATATGTGAGAGTGAACAATAAAAAGTCGCCTAGTGCAATCGATATACAAACATAAAGCCATTTCAACAAGAAAGAAAATGCAAATGTAGCAAATACAAAAGAAATAAAAGACAAATAAACTTAGAGTTGAAAAATAGAAGAAATGAACCAGAAAGTTGTTGGAACTTAGCTTTTCTAGTAGAAAGCCGCGACACGGAGGTCCTTGCATAAGTCGCCTAACTATTTGGAGACCCAAAACGTGTGGGAGACTCCACAGTGGCAAGTGACAATCATGTACAACCCCTAACTTGAGTATTAAGATCTTTTTTTTTAACTGTTTAAGAGGCATTTGTTGAAAGGGGAATGCATCAAACGCCTTACACAAAGCACATATATGTAGTTTAGCTTTGTAGCAACTCATAATAGACATGCTTTGCCAAAGCGAGATCTCCTCTTAGCATTTTATTTTTTTCTTCTAAGGACTTCTTTGTGATGCTCTAGCCCCAAGGCAACTTTGAAGTTACATGGGAAAGCGTCTAGCTAGATTTTCTATATACGTCTCCCCAATGGAGTTGTCAAATGTTTCAGGGTGCTTTTTGATAAAATTATAAGAGAACGAGATTATGGGTTGTTAAACATAATGAGACATACATAAAATGGAAACTTGGTGCTAGTGGCCTAAGAGAGAACGGATGAAGCACTCATGCTAGAGCTTTGGGAGGAATGAGTGGAGCACCTTTGGTCCTTGCAGCTTAGGAGTGGCTAAATGATGCCGCTTTGGGAATGGCAAGATGTCGCTTTGTCTGGTCTCTAAAAAGAAGAAGATGATGAAGATGGGGTTTTCTGGGGTCTTGGTTGTGTATGAGGTTTTTTATTATGGATGGATGTGTTGGTGACTTGATGACCTTTTGAAAGAAAAGAAAGAAGATGATGAAGCAGAAAGAGAAAAAGAAGAAGAAGATGGGATTTTGGAGTCTTGGTTATGAATGTGTGGTTTCTGGAAAAGTAGAAGATAAAGATGATGATGAGGTTCTGGACATGGTATCTTTCTAGTGGAAGGAGTGTGAATTGATTGTGTATTTGCTTGTGTTTGGATTCACTATTGGAAGGTTTTATTTATAGAGGAAGTTGGGGCCAAAAAGATAAAAGATGAGTTGACTTGTCACATCAAAGATGATAGCATGGTAGGCTAGGTTGTTAAGGCTTTAGCTTGATTTATGGGATGATGGTGACATGTTCTTTTTCGTGGAGTCCAAGGTCTCAGATTGGTCAAAGTTGCAGCATTTGGTTATTGGGCTACAGTTTGAGAAGGTGAAGGCAACATGTCTTTAGTCCGCTTTCTCTAACCATTCGATCTAGGTGGCACAGGTTCTAGGCAACTTCATCCCTTATCTACCTTGAAGGTGCATTTTTTTTATGTATGACCACCTAGGGCACTTCTTTCATTCAAAGTCTTCCAGATCACATAGTTAGCTTAGTTTCCAAGAAAATCAGCTTTGTAGTGCAACCTAGGCATCATCCTACAACAAGGCTGTGTAGACCCACTAAATTGCTTGCTGTCTTTTTCCCCTTTCCAAGGGTTTTAGTCCGCCTTAGGTGAATCTAGTTGGACTTCAATATTCCCTCTTACAGTCATTTATTTTGATGCAATGGTTGAGGGAGACTCTTCTTATTTCTCACAATAAATTACTCTTATCATGTGATATACCCCATTATTTGTATATGTGAAGTTTAATCCTAACTCAATCTTCAAGAGATCAATATAATTTACTCTAAGGTAACGTTCGTTTGTATAATTTACTCTAAACTTAAATTGGCAGAAGCAAACCACAAGAATTGAAGCAGTAATTTGGCCAAAACTTTTCGTTAGTTTCAACAGTCTTGTAAGGAATCAATAGTTATGTCTTGTAACTTGTGAGAGGCTGGATTGACGTTTGAGAGAAAGATAGAGACAGAGACATCAACATTGGCATGGAGACAAAGTAAATCATTGGTCAGGATTGGGAGTATGTGTTGCTTGCAAAGAGTAATGCTATATAGTTAGAATTTTTGTCAGAATTTGATAAATTTAAGAATGGAGGTTAAATAAGTTAAAGTAGTGGAAATAATTCATCCATTTAAAGGTTAATTCTGCCACCTCAACAAGCATAAAACATGTAATACAAAAAGAGATGTCCAACAACCATTATTCATCTCAATTAAGCAACCACCTCAGTCTTTAAGCTCGGAATGCAATGTTGATGTTGAAAATTCGATCCTTGATAATGTGACCTATCCTCTTTCATTACCACGTGCTTATACTTTCAACGAACTAAAAATTGATAATATTATATTAGGAGAGACGAATATACAACTTATCAGTTCTATGGCGGTGAATTATAACAATTTATTCAGTTTTATGGAGGTGAAATTTTACACAAATAGTAGTGGGTCTAACAAGAAAATTTGTAGTTTTCTCTTTCATTGTCACGTTTTTAATAAAAGCATTTTTTTGATAAATAGAATCGATTATATAAATCAAATGATATTGTATTTTATCGTAAACTATGTTTTCAAAAATGTCTTTTAATCTTAATAAGAACTAAGATTGAAAGATGCACATGATCATAGTAATTAACGATGAAATGGTACCTCACGAGGCAATACAGCTTTAGGAATCACTCTAACAAGGGAAAGATGAACAATTAAATTTATAAATTCATAAAGGAAACTAATATAATCTAATTTAATATATTAAGAAAATTAAAAATATACCCAAGAACATGGCAACCTCCATCTAGCACGGTCTGAGAGATCAAACCCATTAGTCCTAAGCTTCCTCCATAAACCAAATCAATCCTCCTTTCAACCTGTAATGATATTTATACATTATTTTATTTGCATTATTTTGATGTTACTTTTTTTAAGTAATAAAATAAAAAATACATATTCTAATATTTTTTCCCTCCTTTTTATTTCTCAAACAAGCAAAGCATAAATATAATTTAAAAAAATTGATGTGCAAATATCATTTCGATTAATAAATATGAGATTAACATAGACCCTATGGTATATCATTACCCAAATTGAACCACTTCAGATATTGTGAACAGTTTGTATGGAAATTGTTGTTTAAGTAGCATGAGAGACAGAGAGAGCTCTGAGAAGAATAATATATAAAAGATGGGGATGGGTCTTTTCCAGCGTCAAGTTCATTTCAAGCAGACAAAAGGGTGTCTTTTGGGATAAAGTTAAGGGTGTCTCCTTTGATTACCCTCTCCCTCTCTTTCTGGATTTCCATTTCACTGGCACTTTTCTTGTATGGTTATATTGGAAGGATGGATGGAGAAGGAAGGGTGCCTGCAGGAAATGAGCAACAAGGAAGGTTCAAAAGAATATGTGTTTTCTGTGGTAGTAGAGCTGGATACAAGTCTGCATTCAGTGATGCAGCTGTTAAGCTTGGTAAATTGCTGGTAATTCGTACTCTGTTGTCATCAAAGAATATTGGGTTATTCCCTTTGTACATTTCTTCTACTTTGTAGAAGTTTTGCATGTGTGGTTTGTTTTGATTTGTTTTGACAGGTTGAAAGGAGGATTGATTTGGTTTATGGAGGAGGAAGCTTAGGACTAATGGGTTTGATCTCTCAGACCGTGCTAAATGGAGGTTGCCATGTTCTTGGGTATATTTTTAATTTTCTTAATATATTAAATTAGATTATATTAGTTTCCTTTATGAATTCATAAATTTGATTGTTTATCTTTCCCTTGTTAGAGTGATTCCTAAAGCTCTGTTGCCTCGTGAGGTACCATTTCATCATTAATTACTATGATCATGTGCATCTTTCAATCTCAATTCTTCCTCATGAAAGGCTGACTCTGACCAAAGCCTACATTTAGATATCTGGAGAAACCTTTGGAGAAGTGAAAACAGTTGCAGATATGCATGAAAGGAAGTCAATTATGGCTAAACATGCTGATGCATTCATAGCTCTTCCTGGTATATTAAAGCCATAAAATTTCAATGTTTTATTTCGCATTTTAAGCATTCTCATAGTAACTGCACATACATAGAAATTTAATCAAAGTTGCAAATTGGTCAGGAGGCTATGGAACCATGGAAGAGCTGCTGGAGGTGATAGCCTGGTCCCAACTAGGAATACATGACAAACCAGTACGACTATCCTTATTCACTCCTTTTAGACGAATTAATATGTCATTCAACTCAATGCTTAAAAGCAGGAAGCATATATAATTGAATTTGGCACTTTCCCCTTGTGTTATTAATTTTCATTTTAACTTTGAATCTGCAGGTGGGATTGTTAAATGTAGATGGATATTTCAACAGCTTGCTGACCTTATTTGATAAGGGAGTGGAAGAGGGTTTTATAGAAAACTCTGCAAGGCATATTGTGGTCATAGCAGACACAGCAGTAGAACTCATAAAGAAAATGGAGGTATGATATAAGACAAAACATGCTAATTCTCATAATATTCAAGATAAAACATTTATGGTTGGTCTGCTTTCTGCATTATTGGAGAGAATGAAGAAACAAAGTTGCAGGTTAGAAAGTAGGAAATGATTTGTCTTGTTCATTTATTTGTTTTATTCTTGCAGGAATATGTTCCTGTCCATGGCAAGGTTGCACCCAGACAAAGTTGGGAAGTGGACCAATTATTAGAGCCTACTCAAAGTGGGGAACACCTAGGATCTTAGATCTCCATCATCCATCTGTATTTAAAAAAAAATAAAAAAAGAAAAGGAGAAAGAGAAACACACACATAATTCAGTTTAGTTCCATTTAGCTGAAAAGAAAATGACAGCAAAAGTACTTGGTCTCTCTTTTTCTGGTTAAGGAAGTCTCAAGATCCCACATCTCAATTACCCTTTCGTTAAGCATGAAACATGAATGTTGCAGTTCCATCATGATCAATTGAATAATGCTAAATTTCATGAATTTTGAATCTCTCTTTCCTTGTAAAGGGCAAAGGCCCATTGACTTTAGTTATTTAAAGTATATACTAAAAGGAGGTGGCCAGGTGGGGAAAAAGAGAGTAAGATAATGTTGTTCTTAATTCTGATTAATTTTTCAGTGTGGGGATAGTTTGGTCCAGGGGCCTCGTCCACTTGCCATATAGTCTTTTCTTGTGTTGGGCCACTTGTTCATTAGGTTCTGATGTATGAATTGGAGGCTATGGATTTTGAGCCAATTGCTCTTGCATAATCAGTCTTCGTATGGGAAACAATTACACTATTTTGACACATTTGTTTTCTAGCGTATTTTCAACTCCCAATTATCCTCGAAGAACAGTGTAGAAAACAACAAAAAAAAAAACTCGACTTTTGAAAATTAATTAGGTAGCATTTCCAACTCGACCGGGAAGATAAGTGTAATTTAGGTATCCTTCACGTGAAGCTGAAATGATGGGTGTGCTTAACCGCTGCATTTATTTATTTATTATTACTTTATTTTATTTTGGTTTTTAAATCTCTTTTAATTTACATAACTTAAGCAGAAGAAAAAATCTCAAGACAATGAATATGAACCTTTTACTCGCATAATAAATAGAAACAAGAAAAGAAGGAAATTTTGTCAGTGGATGAGGGAGCGTCCCCAGCACTTAACATCCAATATTTGCTGGGTTTTCTTATTGTTTTTATATTTTATGGATAAAATTTTAAATTACCTGTGTGACTACAATGAGTGACAGTTGTTATATATTGATGCAAGAGCAACTTCTTTAATGTTGTGATTTGTTTTTTTAAAAACAAAGGAGCAAAAGTCCAAACAACAAACAAAGAAATAACAATGCACTGGAATGAAGCTAAATCATTATCAACAACAATGGCTAACCGAAGAAAATCAAGAAGAAAATTAAAATGATGAATATCAGAGGGGAGTTGATGGCCTCTTTTAGTAAGAATATCAACACAGCTATTAGCTTCTCGATAGGAATGGCAAATCTAAACATGCCACTCTTTCTTGAGAAGCTCCTGAACTCTTTCAAAAAGAATATAGCAAGGGTGCCAAGGTTGACATCCACACTCCACTAGTTGGATGACATAACAAGAATCCGCCTCCAAATTAAACTTTCAAAATCCAGGCTCAAAAGTTGTCTTCAAACCTAGATATAAGCCCCAAAGTTCCGCTACTGTTATAGTACAACTACCCAAGTTGGCAGCAAAAGCTCCGAGAAAAGTCACTGTGGTCATTTCGGAGAACACCACCATAAGCAATAGAAGAAGAGCTAGAAAGAAAAGATCATCAACATTGATCTTGGTCCAGCCTTCAGAAGGAGGATTCCAAGATATATCTGTCATCCTATAATTAGCCACAACTCGTTTAGCTCCATGAGAAACACTCAGAGCATTACTATAATCTGAGGTGACCCCAATGATTTGCTTAAGAAGATTATCAGCATTAAGATCCACTCCTTGAAAGATATAATTATTTCTCCTAAACCAAATAAGAGAGCAACCAGTAGCATTAACCAAACCCCATCTCATAGACGCTAAGCCCATGAATACTGAGATAAATTCAAAGCCACCCAATCACAAAGAAATGCATTAAAGAAGCTAGAATGGTGTTTAGGGAGAAGAAGCTTCTGCCAACAAGTTTTAGCAACAATGCAGTCCCTCAAAGCATACAACACGGTCTCGTTACCATCTCCACAAAGAGCACAACAAGAATTTTCAATAAGATGCCTTCTAAACATGTTCCCATTCATCAAAATAGCATCGTTTGCAACCAACCAAAGCAAGGTGTGGAGCATCTAAACTCCAAACCTTTTTTAAGATAAAATCCATTGAAGCTGCTCCTTGATTCGAGCATAACTCATAGGCTGACCGAACTTTAAAGCTACCATTAGAATTCCCCCTCCATGCAACTGTATCAGCGACATCAGTACTTCTAAGAACATGCAAGGTAACAATAATATCAACAAAATCATATAGTAAGACTTGGGAGAGTTTCTAAACATTCCAAGAACTATGGTGATCAACATAACTAGCAACCACTTCGTCTTTATCTAAGAATTCTTCAAGCACAGTAGCGAAGTCTATCTGTCTATGCACACCAGAAATCCAATGATTTGTCCAAAACCTAGTTGTGGTCCCATTACCCACACAATAAACTAGGTTATTAAAAAAAATCCAACCTATGCAAATGCCTCGCCACGAGTTAGATATAAAAGGACAAAATTGCACAAAAGGGATAAAACTATCAAAGCAACCATATTTAGCTTTGAGCACACGATCCCAAAGTGCTTCCGATCTATGAATCACACACTAACAAAGTTTCATGAGAAAAGCAAGATTCAAATAACGACCTTTATGGAAACCAAGACCTCCCATTCTCTTTGGTTTGCAAATACCATCCCAAGAGACAAGAAGAACTCTTCTTTACTCAGTAGATGATCCCCAAATAAAATTTTTATAGGTCTTATCCACTTGATTACACACTTTAATAGGCAATAAAGGTGACTGCATAACATAAGAAGGAATGGTTGTTAACATAGATTGGGCAAGAGTAACACGCCCTTCCATAGACAAAGTTCTAGCTTTCCAGTCATTTAACTTGCTAGAAAAATGATCAAGCAGATAGCCATAATCCTTTGAGCTTTCCCTCTTATATAAGAGAGGAACTCTAAGGTATCTACTGATGGCTACATAGAATGCAGTTATTTGTGCCTTATCATTGTGCTAGAATGAATGCTTTGTCCTTGTTTTAAATGCATATTTGGAAGGTTTTGTACTTATATTTAATATTCTGAATTTAAGTCTTTCTGATGTGTTATTATGCAAAACTGAGCTTTAATGATCATGGATTGAGTAGATTTATATATGTTATTGATTTGGTGTTTTCTCTATGATAGGAGGGTCTCCAAACAAGGTTAAATATGGAGCAATTAAGCTTAAAGAGGAAGAGGAAGCCAAATTGGCATTCCAAACAAGCTGGCCATGCACTTAAGAAAGAGCGGCCATGGCAAGCAAAGAGGATTTTCAGCCTGGTCATACTTGGACCCGGGGCAAGAGCGACGTAGCGTAATTAAGTGAACGTTACAGCGGTACATAGACTGACCCATTGTGCGCCGCGGCGCGCATATGTGGGCGCCGCTGCGTGGAGGTGGCTGCTGAGCCTATAAATAGATTTTTACACGTTTCTCTCACACACTCTCTCCGTTTTCTCTCTGTTTTTCTGAGTTTTGGCCATTTGGCCATCTTTCTCTTTTTATGTTTTGTTAGTTTAGTTTAGTTTAGGTTAGTTTTAGATTAGATAGCTTGGCTAGATCTTCATGGATGGTGGATTGGAGTCAATGATTAAAGGATTGAAGGAGGATTCAAGCTTCAGAGACAAATCAATGAGCTTCTTTCTCTCTTTTTCCTTTCTCTCTTCTCTTCCTTATCTATTGTATAGCTAAGTTATGTTTTAGGAATATTTTGGATCCTTTTATATATATTAATGATGTGTTTTTCTCTGAGTTTGTGTAGATGTTTGATTATGGTTCAATCATTATCTGTGTTTAATGTTTGTTCTTGGTTGGCCTCAATTGCATGATCTCAATATTAACAAATGAACTAGACATAGGGATTTGTTGATATGGATATGTTATGATTGATACATGTTCGGCGAGTTCAATTGGCTTGGATGAGTTGATTCGTTAATAGGATAGAAATATACCTATTAACCATGTATAGTGTGTGATTGAAAATAGATCGTTCATGAGTGGAAGTTGCGCTGGCTCTCAAGGAAATTTAGTGAGTTGGGCAATTGAAATCAGGGTTGATTGACCTAGACATAGGCTTTTGACTAATGAAGATTCTCAAGTTAACCTAATTAATGCATTTGTGTTTATGAGGGGAATTGTATGTTGTTGGTAGATGTATGGGGTGAAGGAGGATTTCCTGAAACCTAACCGCTTTTAGGTTTATTGCTTTTGTAGGTTAGATAGTTTGTATATTATTTTTCTATTTTTATATCCTTGTCTAGAATTGATTAAGCTATTGGTTGGTACTTGGCTTTATAATCGAATATCCTCATGGGAACGAACTTTTACTCTGTATCTGTATTACTTGTGCGACCCATGCACTTGCGGTTAGCAAATGGGTAACACGTTTTGACCCTAACAAGTTTTTGGCGCCATTGCCGGGGATAATTTTTATATTGCTAATATCAACAATGAGTTTGATTAGTTCTAATTCAAGTTGTATATAAGTTGTATATAATCTATGTTTTGTTTCTGTTTTGTTTTAGTTTCACATAAGAAGCCAGGTGATTTCATTCATACGAGGCCCTTGAGGGACTTCGCGACTCCTGAAAGGATAACCCTTGGATCAAGTTCTTGAAGACTACTCATCCGCAGTACTTCAATTTTGGTGACAAAGTCATTGGGACTATAACTCAAGCCCTTCGTGGAAGGGTACCCCATGTTTATGTTTATATTCTTGTCTTTACTTTATGCATAAATAGGTAGTATGTTAATGTGTTATGTTAAATATGTTAGCATATTAGTATGTTGTGTTTTGTTAGTTTTGTTAATATGTTAGTGTACATAAGTGTTAGTATGTTAGTTTAGTAGTTTATAGTTTTTGTTAGTTGTTATGTTTTAGTTATGTTAGTGTTTGTTTGTTTATGGTTTTAAGTGTTGTTAGTGCTAGTTTGTATATAGGTTAATATGTTACTTAGGTTAGTTTAATGTTTTTGTTTGTTTTTAAAGTTTTAAGTTGTTTAGTTTGTATATAGGTTAGTAAGTTGTTTATATGTGTTATTATGTGTGTGTTGTACATTTTTGTAATTTAGCTTTTTGAACAAGTTTTGTTGCAGTTAGAGACCCATAAGAGCCAAACTCAGCAGTTTTGCTGCTAAATTTAGCAGCTTAGGTAGTCACGCCGCGGCGTAGGGTAGTACGCGCCGCGGCACAAGGGGCGTTTCTGCAGAATTCTACAGCTTTTGTGAGCGCCGCGACCCAAGCATGGGGCCGCAATTGATCCCTGTTTTTGATGTTTTTGTTTTTATTTTTGTTATTTTTTTCTGTTTTGTAGTATTTAATAATGCTCAGTACTAGTCTCAGGTTCCCTATAGGCCATGTTCTTTAAAGATACATTTCATTTTAGGTTTGGGGGAATATCTTTACATGTTTAATTCCTTTGTGCTTAATGTTAACATGTATTGGTATTTTGAGTATGTAGTGATTTTAGTCAATATATTTTCATGATTAAATCTTATTCTGACTATCACTGATGTGCTGATGACAAGAATTTTCAATTTTCACTTTATGCAAAAGATGTTGTGCATGCTTGAACTTAGAAAGTTGACTCTATTTGAATGCATGACATGTTGCAAGAATGCTGGTTGTTTTTGGTTGTCCATGATTTGAAAGGTTGCTATTTGCCCCATTTTCAGTGAAACCTTATGTGATCTTGATGCATGTGAAACAATTTAGTTGCTTTTGATGCATGATTTACGTCTTACTTAGATGCAAGTGTAACTTTGAAAATGATAAGAGTGCATGTTTTGAGAATGTTTATGGATGACATATAGAGTTTTGATTATCCTTGAAATTGTTTTTGAACTCTCTTGAGGTGAAATCCTAGGTTGTGCATGATTGAGGAAATGATTAGGGCATTGTTTGGACCGATTGAGCCTTAAAAAGCTTACCCTGATATGATGATATCCTTAGGTCCCTTTTTGAGGCTTTAAACTGTTTGGCCTTATTTGTTTTTCATAACCATTGTGTTCATTAACCTGTTATCCGTTCTAATGCATGTGAAAGCATGTCATTTTCTTCCTACCCTTATTGTTTGTTGAGTATATGATGTGTTATTTCTTGAAATGAGTCTAATGATTAGGGGTTTGAATATTCAATTCAAAATGAGCCTGAAGGAACCAGATGCAAAACAAAGAAAAGAAAAAGCATTGCTTTGCAAAAATAGAAGAGAAAAGAAAGAGAAAATAAAAAGAAAAATGAAAATGAAAAGAAAAGCAAAAGCTTAATAAAAGTAAAGTTCAAAAAGCATCGAAAATAGTTCTGGCAAGTTTTATGATCTCACTTTTGAATACCCTGCTAATGTCAGTTTATGGCTCATGTCTTGAAGTAGTATATTATGTGTTCAATATTTGTATTGTATCTTTCCCTTCATTTCTGTCGCTCATATCATTGGCCTTACATTATAAGCTGATTAAGTCCCTTTTGATCCTCAATCTTGTGTGATTTACATTAATGGAGAGAGAGTTGATTTACAATCTTGTGGATTCTGTGAATCATATGCATGTATGCTTATAAACTTATCTGAATGTGTATGACTTGATTAGAAGAAGTTTATCTTGCATGTTTGTGATAAATGTGAATTGCATTAAGAGTTTTCTGGCTTGTTTGCATGTTTAGGATTGCATATGTGTGGAACTGTTTACAGGGTATTTGCACTTTTTGAGGATTGATGCAGTCAGTACACACTAGTATTTGTTTTTAAAAGAATGAAAAAGAAGATTGAAATATATTTGCTGAATGAAAAAAAATTGATTTGAATGTTTAAGTGATTTACTTAGTTCTATTTTGTTTTGCTTGAGGACTAGCAAAATGTAAGTTTGGGGGTGTGATAGCTACATAGAATGCAATTATTTGTGCCCTATTCTTGTGCTAGAATGAATGCTTTGTCCTTGTTTTAAATCCATATTTGAAAGGTTTTGTGCTTATATTTAATATTCTGAATTTAAGCCTTTCTGATGTATTATTATGCAAAACTGAGCTTTAATGATCATGGATTGAGTAGATTTATATATCTTATTGATTTGGTGTTTTCTCTATGATAAGAGGGTCTCCAAACAAGGTTAAATATGGAGCAATTGAGCTTAAAGAGGAAGAGGAAGCCAAATTGGCATTCCGGTAAGTAACGCCGCGGCGCAAATAGGATTTTTAGCCTGGTCATACTTGGACCCGGGGCAAGAGCGTCGCGACGTAATTAAATGAACGTTGCGGCGGTACATAAACCGACCCATTGTGCGCCGCGGCGCGCATATGTGGGCGCCGCGGCGTGGAGGCGGCTGTTGAGCCTATAAATAGATTTTTACACGTTTCTCTCACACACTCTCTCTGTTTTCTCTCTGTTTTTCTGAGTTTTGGCCATTTGGCCATCTCTCTCTTTTTATGTTTTGTTAGTTTAGTTTAGTTTAGGTTAGTTTTAGGTTAGATAGATTGGCTAGATCTTCATGGATGGTGGATTGGAGTCAAGGATTAAAGGATTGAAGGAGGATTCAAACTTCAGAGACAAATCAATGAGCTTCTTTCTCTCTTTTCCCTTTCTCTCTTCTCTTCCTTATCTATTGTATAACTAAGCTATGTTTTAGGAATATTTTGGATCCTTTTATATATATTAGTGATGTGTTTTTCTCTGAGTTTGTGTAAATGTTTGATTATGATTCAATCATTATCTGTGTTTAATGCTTATTTTTTGTTGGCCTCAATTGCATGATCTCAATATTAACAAATGAACTAGACATAGGGATTTGTTGATATGGATATGGTATGGTTGATACATGTTCGGCGAGTTCAATTGGCTTGGATGAGTTGATTCGTTAATAGGATAGAAATATACATATTAACCATGTATAGTGTATGATTGAGAATAGATCGTTCATGAGTGGAAGTTGCGCTGGCTCTCAAGGAAACTTAGTGAGTTGGGCAATTGAAACCAGGGTTGATTGACCTAGACATAGGCTTTTGACTAATGAAGATTCTCAAGCTAACCTAATCAATGCATTTGTGTTTATGAGGGAAATTGCATGTTGTTGGTAGATGTATGGGGTGAAGGAGGATTTCCTGAAACCTAACCACTTTTAGGTTTATTGCTTTTGTAGGTTAGATAATTTGTATATTATTTTCCTATTTTTATGTCCTTGTCTAGAATTGATTAAGCTATTGGTTGGTACTTGGCTTTATAATCGAATATCCTCGTGGGAACGAACTTTTACTCTGTATCTGTATTACTTGTGCGACCCGTGCACTTGCGGTTAGTAAATGGGCAACACGTTTTGACCCTAACAAGCCCAAATCAATAGTTAGATGAAACCCCAAAGCTTCACTCAGCTCCACGCGTCTCCCATGATTAACATTTTTAGAGAAATAGACATAAGACTTCTCATTGTTCACTTTCTGACTCGAACTTCCATAGAAAAGATCCAAAATACCTTTTATGACCTGGACCTGGCCAGAGGAAGCATTAGCAAAAAGAACCAAATCATCTGCAAAGCACAAATGGGATAACTTAGAACTACCCCTTGAAAGTGTAATAGGATCCCAAAGACCATGCTCTACGGGTAGAGAAATCAAGTGGGACAACCTCTCAATGCACAAAACAAATAGGTAGGGAGATAAAGGGCAACCTTACCTAATACCACGAGATGGGGAAAAAGTCGTAGTATACTGACCATTCTAAAAAAGATTCATCGAAGGAGATGAGATACACCACCAAATAACATGAATGAGAGTAGGAGGAAAACTCACATCTTCTAAAGTGTCCTTGACAAAATCACATTTAATCCAGTCATAGGCTTTTTCGAGATCAATCTTCAGGGCCATGAAACCTTTACCACCCGTTTTAGTCTTCATAGAATGGACCACCTCTTGGGCAATAAGGATATTATCAGAGCTCTAACGACTCGGAACAAAACTACACTAAGTTGGGGCCACTAATTTATTCATCACCCCTTTGAGCCTAATAACAATAATTTTTGTGACCAATTTATAGCAGACATTACACAAACTAATTGGGCAAAACTATTTAAAAGTCTCAAGCCTATCTACATTACGAATCATAGAAATCAGAGTACCATTGGCATCCTTTAATAGATAAGGCTCATGGAATACCTGCTTTATCCAAGCAATAAGAGAAGGACAAATGACATCCCATTAAGATTAAGAAAAGATAGCATGCAAACCATTGGACCCAGGAGCCTTAAGACCCCCCATAGAGAATAAAGCTTTTTTAACCTCCATATCTGAAATAAGACTCTCAAAGCTAGAAAACTCAAAGGCAAAAAGAGCAGGAAAAGCCTTAGAGACAATGAACTTAGAGTAACCACCCTCATCCCTGTAAAGATTAGAGTAAAACTCAACTCCAAGTCTCTTAAGGGATTCCAAATCATTAACCCAAAGATAATTATTATAAGAGCCATAATACGATTCCTTCTTCTACGAGCCATAGCAAGCCCATGAAAATAACTATTATTTTTTCCACCTAAAAAGATCCGTTTATATCTTAAATGTTGTTTCCAAAGAACTTCCTCCTGAATTAAGACCCCATCATACGCCTCCTATAGTTTAGATTGAAAACTCTCAAGAAAAATGTTAGGCTCAGAAGAAAGTTTAGAAGAGATCATTTCTAATCTATGAAGTAACTGACTCTTCCTTCGAAAAATATCCCCAAATACCTCTTTATTCCATTTTTTGACATCTTTTGTAAAAGCATGAATATTTAACAGCAAGTTTTCTTCCTTCCAACTATCTTTCACAAGACTGGCAAACTTTTCATGCAAAAGCCAAGAAGCCAAAAAAGGGAAAGGCTTTTGACTAAACATAGAAGAAGAGATCGAATCAAACCTGAGCAAAATAGGGACATGGTCCGATTTAAGCTTAGGGAGATGTTGCACCATCCCATTCACAAAACAATTAGACCAATCCATATTAGCAAGAACATAGTCCAATATTTTCCTAGTATTACCGCTCTACCTGATGAAATCTTGACCAATATAACCAATATCAAAGAGACCACAATTAAGTAGGCAGTTCTTAAAGCGATGAGTATCTAACGAGCTAGAAGAACCTACAAGCTTAGTAGTAGAGTTAAAGTCTCCACCCACACACCATGGGCCATGAATAGTCCCTGCAATATTATCCAAAGAATCCCAAAGCTCTTTCCTTAGTCTAAGATGCAGACTCCCATAGACCACAGTGAAAAAGGAAGCCTCCCCATTCTGATAAGAAAACATCATGTGAACATATTAACGATGAGAATCTAAAATTTGAATGTCCCACAAATCTTTCCTCCACAGACACCAAATCCCACCTGAATGACCAATAGCTTCCACTATGAAAATACCATCAAAACCTATTAATAATCATTTGAGCCCTTTCTCCACTGACATGAGTTTCCAAAATAAAGATCAAAGAACACTGATGATGAATCATAAGATCCCTTATGAGGTTAACAAAACCTTTACTGCTCACTCCTCTACAATTCCAAAGGAAAACATTCATCATAAACCAAAAAAATAGGAAAGAAAAGGCCAAAAAGGCTAATCATGCAGAGGCTTGAGAGCTTCCAACTCTAGCCAATGTGGCTACTGCATACATCTCAGGAGTTGTATTATCACCCAAACCTACATCCATGTTGCAGGTGTCACCAGGATCTGGAGGATGTCATGCCCCCACCGGAGATCTGTCACGGTACTGGCTATGAAAAAACTCCAAATCCTCTTGCGAAGGACTAACAACTGGTTGAATGCCCAAAACCATATCATCCATCCTTCCCTCCTCAAACCGTTGTGCCACGTTATGGTAAGACCGCTGAAATATATCCCAAACAACTCTGTGATCTCATTCATACTCAAGGTTAGGGACTTGCTTGTCACAAGTTGAACAGGTTTTCTTAGCTGAGTCACAGTCTTTTACCTAGTTAGATTGCATGTGCTTCTTATTCTTCTGCATGGGCACATAATTTGCAGAAATAGTGGACTTCATAACTTTCTTACCTAATGCATTTAGAGCATTAACTTGCTTAGACTTTTGGCCTACATACCTACTTTGGGTTGCTGCTGCACTAGAGGCATTCAAGTGCTTAGGCTTTTGGCCTAACGGGCCACTTTGATCAGCTGCCTTTCCATCTTGAATAAAGAAGTTACCTACATTAGAGACAGAATCATCTCTTTCCTCAATTAAGATATCGAATATGGACTTCTGAAAATAATTAGAAGATTGACCCACCTTATCACAGGCAACAAATCTGCCACGAGAATTTACACCCTTCTTTCTAGGAAATTTTTTAACTAACATCCATGGACCAAAACAGCTATCACCCTCATTCTTATCCGAGATTCCCTCCTTAGGAGTAGGCACTGATTTATCCATGAGGGCTTCAACATTCAAAACCAAATCAGGAGCTTGATTCTGCCCATCACATTGATCTACAACAACCACTGTCATAGGTTGATCATCTCCTACCATTGCCACTGGAGTAGGTTCAACAGGATCATAGAATTGGACACAAGCTTCTTGGCAATGACTGTAACTTCCACATTTAAAACAGACAAGGTGTAAACCTTTATATTCAACTCTAAAGTTTTGGCCAAGGGCTTGGAAACTTGGAACTAATTTCCTCCTCAAATCAATCTCAACAAAAATTCTAGCAAAATGGCTTCTAGTATGAATGGATGTAAGCTCATCAATCTTGAGCATGGTTCCAAGTTTTGAACCAACTTGTCACAAAAACTTTTGATTATACAATTCCACTGGTAACTTTAGAATCCTCACCCAAACTGCAATCTTCTTCAATTCTTTGTTCAAAGGTTTAAACAAAGGACACCAGTGTTGCACCAATAAATAATGATCAGCAACTAACCAAGGCCCTTCAAAAAGAGCATGATTGTAGTCTCCTTCATTGGCAAAATTAACTAGATAAAAATCTTTAGGAAGATTAAGAACTTTAACAGTCCCTTTTTTACTCCACATCCTATTCAACCAAGAGTCATAGCATGGAATCTCTTCCCATGGAGTTTAACAATCAAGTAAAACTTCCATGGTTTACACCAATCCTCGAATTCATCTAGAGAAACATCCACGAAAGGCATAGGATCAAAGTCAGGATTATCATGTTTTAGCAAATCTGCATTATCTTCTTGAATCAAATAATCCTTTGCCACCATATTTGCAATCTCCATTAGGCTAAGAACAAGACCCTCTGATCTCACCACAGTATCCCTATACGAGGGCTTGGTTTCATCAACCTTCTTATTCTGGACATGGTTATGTTCAGCATTCATTTCTCTGGATTCCTCTTTTTCAGCCACTTCTTCCACCACCATTCCCGCCTCAACTTCTTGAGGATCATCACCAACTTTGACCTTCTTTGTACTTCATGAGACCAGATCCTCTTCCTTCTTCGAACAACCTTTTGCGAAGATCTCTCCCTTCTCACCCTTCTCTACGTCAGCCTCCATCCTTTAACCTATTTCCTTCAACTCTATTTCTTTTAATGTTGTGATTTTATTCTTTTTTATTTTAAAGTATTTTTCATGTAATACTAGCATGTGACTTTTTAATAAAGTTTAAACTTTGAAACATTTGGTTAAATTTAGTAATAATATGCTAATAATCCCAGTATAAATAATTTTAAGAAGTTGTATTTAGCATCTTTTAGTGCATATATTACCATACTTCAGATCTAGGAAGTTTCTAAACCTTAAAGCTCCTTTTTTTTATACACCTAAAAGGTTAAAAGTCCCTCTTATTATCATTTTACTTCAATCTTCTCTATCTTTTAAATTTGATCATTTAAGTTGTTGTCTATCATCTTCTATCACATTAATTATAAATATTGACCCTTAATTTTTAGAAAATGTCAAATTAGAGATATGAATGAGAAAATAGTGTGCATAAAAATATAGATTTTGCTAACTAGTGACTTTAGGGCATAGGTTAAGAAATAAAAATTATTCAATAAAAGTAAAGAATTTAATATGTTGGGACTAAAAAAAATATTATTACTTTTTTATTTTAGTTGTCAGAAGCATTTATTAGAGATTAGGTCCATGGTGACCGGCACATTTTTTCATATAAATTAGAATAAAGCTGTTTATATAACTTTTATTTTTTACAAATCATGCATAGCTATGTTATGACTGCATTTAAATTCAAGTTTTCCTAAATAAAATTCTTTTATTTAACTCATTTAACTACATCAAAAGTTATGCATAGTATATAACATAAAAAAAAAAATCATGTAAATACTATTACTACTACTTATATATATAACCTAATCATAAAAACTAGAGGTTTGTTTGCCTTACTTCCATCTGGCTTATGAATTATGAAAATGCAGATATGAAATGGTTAATACCCTTGCTCCATCCCTTTCCATCTTGGGCGATCTAGTTATCATTTTTCCTAGTAGAACCATTAGTACAATGCAGCCTTGGTCTCCAAGCATTTGGGACCATCACAGCTGGAGATTATTATGCAATTGTTTTTTATTCTCCTGTCTTAGTGGAATATTACTCAATTAACACATCTTATATTAACATTATAAGCTAAAGCAAGGTTGAGCAATAAAACTTGAAACAAATTCAATTCATACTAGCTCTGAAGATAAGAAATTCAATTCAAAGCATGGCATGGATCTTCAATTCATGCACAGTAATCATTTGAACTTTATGATGAATAAAAATTGCAGAAGAGGACCATTAATTCTTAGGCAGGACAAGCTCAAGTAATAAAATAATAATACGATAGTTACTTGAAGGAAGTGCTCTGGCCGAGCCTGCATGCCTCAATGGTACAGGTTGAATATAATAATACATGTGTAACATGCAGCTTCATCATGCTAGTCTAGTAAAAATGCTCAAGCCCTGTAGGAATTGATTGTGTTGATGTGATTCCCAATTCCATCAAGTGCTCCACTGACCCCTTGAAAAGTGGAGTGTTCTAGAAAAGATCAACGTAACCCAGACTTCGTTATTTAATCCATATATTCATTTCTTGTCTAGAAGACATGAACGAAAGAAATAACATATATGAGTTGGCACTGGTTAGGATCACCACTAATAACGGCATAGAAGCATTTTACTCTTCCCATAGCCAAAAAGCCTATCTACATAATATTCGTGGTCTGAAATAGAATCAGCCTAAATGCAAGTTCAAAGGTATAGTTGATTACGTTCCATGGCAAAGAAATCGAATCAAATCGCCGTTTCACAAGAATAACTGCATGAAATCATAGGTACTTGAAATTAAGGGTGTAATCAGATCAAACTAATTCGAGTTTGAGGTATAAAAAGATTCAAACCAATCAAAAGTGATCGGTTCATTCGGTTCAAGTTTTGTATTTTTTGGCAAAAAAAAAATCCGACTTCTCTTTAGCAGGAAGCTGTCCAATAGCTTCCTACTGCAAGATTCGGACCGTTTATTTTTCATCCAATGGTCAGTATTAATTTTTTTACTTTTTAATATTAAAAATATATTTTAATATTAAATTAATACTGACCATTAGATGAAAAATAAACGGTCCAGATCTTAGACAACTCCTCTTGGAGAGAAGTCGAATCTGGCAAAGAAATTCGAATCGAACCAAACCAATGAAATGAAGTTGATTTGAGTTGAATCTATGAGTGTGAACATTTTTGTAAAAATAAAAAAGATTAAAAAAAGAAAATATAAGAAAAAAAAACATGAAAACAAGATCAAATCAAGTCAGATTAATTTGGGTTTATAAGGAAAAATATAATATATATATAAAGACAAAAAAAAAACTCTAATTGAATCAATTCAATTTGGTTCATGTTCTAAATCATAAAAACCAAAAACCGAATCAATCCTGATTGATCTTACCTGATTAAATTTGATTGTCAAAATCGAACTGAACCAAATTAATTGATTTGATTCGACTTTTTTGAATTTGTCAGGTCATCTCAACCAATTTATTATCTTACTTGAAACTTCGTTATAGCTACAGTGTATCGTTCGAATTTTATTGGATGTTCCCTGAGGGATGTTATAATTACTGCAGTTACAAAGGAAAGTTGATTTGTAATTCTGCAAATTTACATATTCACACTACCTCTTTACACCTTTCTATACACGTTTGCAATTTTGTTATTTCATGTTTATAGCTTTTAAAATGTGTTATTAACTTTTTTTTAACTGATTAAAAAACGTTATCAACAAAGAATAACAAATCACAAACAAACCAAAATATAAGCTACGAAGTACTAATTACTATAAAAGAGATGCAGAAAATGGTGTGCAAGTAGAGGTCACCAAGGGCCAAACTGAATCTCTTGCAGGCTCTACTCATGGCAAAGATAAGCAAGCTCATATTGCTGCAACACCCATGCATATATGATTATGTCAGAACGAGTTTTTACTGAAATCTTCTAGCCGTGGTGCCAAGGCAGTCGTGCAGGGAAATATGATTGCATTTAGTTAATAGAGATCCACTAAAGTTCTAAAAATCACACGAGCAGCTGGACATCTAGCAACTAGCGCGACTAGCATTTAGAATCTAAGCCAAATCAAGGCATACCACATGTTCTAATACAAGTGTAAAGGAACTGGCTGTTTGAAGAAATCGTGCAGATGAATCCGTCAGAAGCATTTCCGGTGAACAATGGAAGGTCCAGTTTCATCATAGTCTGCCTTAGTCACATGCTGATTTTGAGGAAAAACTACTTTGGCGAGGATGGCACCTCCCACCCAAGCAGAATACATGGTTAAATTTTCTGGCATGTATTCTGGAGGCTGCAATAAGTCAGAGATTAACCACCAGGGGAAACATAAATTAGAACGTGAATAATGATCAAGTTTATGTACAGAGAAATATAGCATAACAATGAACAATTATAAAGATTAGCCCACAAAACCCTACACCCTAAACCCTACCTACTATGTGGAACTTGGAGATGGCCATAAGACAAAGTGTATGGTGGTTTGTCAAGGAGTCAGCTTGCAGCTACAAGGGCCGGAGGCTCAACAGGATTTTTTCCTCTTTGGTTTAGGTGGGGCTGATATGGTGTTAGGAATGGATTGGTTAGCGAGTTCAGGAGAGGCTGTAGAAATCCCTATGCCGAGCCTGCATCACTCCTTACTAGTGTAGCTAGTTTCGTGTTGGGTCACGTTGTATGCATTCAGCCAACTTTTGAGGAATTATTAACAGGGGGTGTGTGCATTCCTGCCGAAGTTCCTGGGGAGGCTCTTGCCACCAACACCCTGATTGCAAGAGTGGCCTACTTCCTGTGGTTACCCTCCTTGCCGTCTTCTGTTGTGGGAATAGGCACGGGTCAATGGGACCCTGGTGGAAACTTTAGGGGTTTAAGAATTCCTTGGTCCTTACACCTCAAGCACTGGGACCCCGGTGAGAGTTCGGTTTCAGCCACTACAGGACCCTTGCTACACCTTCACCTTGAAGACAAGGTGGATCTTTGGTTGGGGGGGGGGGGGGGAGTATTGTTAAATACCTGAGCATAGGGATTAGGACCTAATTCTGTTATTAATAACTGTCTAACTGACAGTTAACAGAATCCCAACTGTAATTGAGTGAAGTAGTTGAATATAAAGTAGGAAGGGGTGTCAATTGAGAGGTTCAGGTCAGTTTTGGAGTAAGGAGAGAATTGGGTAAGCTACATGACTCTCGAATGTCCTGAGCAGAGTGTTCACAGCAGTGTCTCCATTGCTGTATTTTCTGTGATACTTTTATTCCCTCTCTGATTCAGATTCAGGGAGAGGAGAGTTGTATCAATAAAACTTCATCTTTTACAATCTTTTCTGGTCCAGTTCTATTACATACACTAGATTTCAAGAATTAGTAACCTCCAAAATCCAAATTGTGCAGCTATTTTCAGTAGTTAACATAGTTAAGTTACCAGAAATATAATGCCTATAAGACGTGTCAAGTGTTACATTATTTACTTTACAAGATAATGAAATTACCTTAACCAGTGTAGGTCGAACGGCAGATGAACTTAGGCTAGATTCCTTCTGAAATCTCTCTTCAAAACCTGCAGTAAGAAGCAACATTAGCATGTCAGAACGTACAAGTAAAACAACAGCTTCCTCATAAATAAGAGATCAGAAGGCTGTGAGATTACCCTCGTCATGAACAAATTGAACAAATTGATGTATTATTACACAATAGAGGTTTACTTGCTGATGAGAAAAAACCAAAATTCCATATGCAACTAAATGTGAAGAGTCTACCGGAGACAAAATATTATAATTATCATTTCTTGTGGTATCATAATTCATACAATTAGGAAAAGAAAACCAATATTCAGCAAAAGAAAGAAAAAAGGAAAAGCAAAGTAAAAAAGTTCTACCTTAGTAGATCAATTCTGCATCCAGAATTAATTTTTGTATTCATTACATAGCAATTAAGTTAAAGTTTAATTGGCTAGCATGCTACAATAGGAAATTCCACCAGCTAAGATCACATTGGGATTTCCATCCATTCTTGTATACCTTAAGCAGAATAATCATTAATCAAAATTAAACTCAACTAATCTCTATCCTCCCAGCAAAATAATAATAATAATAATAATAATAATAATAATAATATTATTATTATTATTATTATTATTATTTATTTAAAAAAAAAGACTTATCGTGCCTTACCAATTATTCCACATCAAAATTTACTTACGTTAAAAGCTCTCTTTGTTTATCCAGGTTTATAATTGGACAATAGGAAATATAATGGGTCAATATTCAGTCGTGTTGCACTCCAACGTAAAAAAGAAGCATAGGATCCCTTACACTCATAAAGTAGAAAATTTTGTGATTCCATTTAGTAAAATTTTAAATGCATAGACCAAAGATCTGCTCATTATGCTTTAAATAGGAAAAAGAAGAAAAATATAACAGATTAGAAGTTTAGATCAAATTTATCCTATTCGCCAGAACTAATGAAAATAATTATTTACCAGTCATAGAAGAAGCGCCACCACAAACCACAGTATTTTCCAGAAGTTGCCGATGATTATCAGACGACACAGTTAAAATAGTACGGACAAGCTGCTCAACAATGCCATGAGCCTCTAAACCCAATAGACAAGGCTGGAATAAGGCTTCACCAACAGTATATCTTTCTCTTCCAATTGTTATCACCTAAACATAATTCAACAGTTAGATCAAGTCATAAAATATAGAAGATCCATAGTTAGAATGTGGGAGCACATATACGACAGGTAAAGGGAAAGGGGGGGAAAATGCTGGGGCGTGGGGGATAATTTGGTTCCATGAATTGGGTATTGTAGCTTATGGTAGAAAATTAAATTACAGCTATGACAGTGAAAGGTTCATGCACCATGGCCTTTCTGACCCATCTCTATGATCATAACATGAAAATTCATCATGCAGGAAACCAACAACTTGCTATACGTGCTCAAACACAAATTTAGATGTTTCAAGTCTCATACACCACACATCATTCCTCAGGAATGGATTTGGTGACAACTCTGAGAACCCTTCAAGTCTCTATGATACAAATTAGGCATCCATATTAAATTACTGTCATCTAAAGAAGAAACAGATTTAGACCTGAAGTAATGTTCAGCCTTTCAGCCTTCCATAAAAAAAAAAAAAAAAAAAAAAAAAAAAAACAGCCAAGAGGGCGTTTTAAACACGTCCGTTCAAAGGCCTTCCTTCACGCACGCGCTTTATTACATGGTTTGTAATTTTTTTTTCCTTCCTTCCCTCTCAGCCTTTCAGCCTTCCATAAAAAAAAAAAAAAAAAAAAGAAACAATAATCTCTTCTACTCTTCTTGACTTAAAATGATAAACAGTGTTGTGACTTGCGAGAGTTTCACACTTCAACCATCTTAAATAGAAGCTTAAATAACTTTAGTCAATTAACTCTGATGTTCTGAATGCTTAAAAAAAGTTAGTATGACTGTATGACCCTATATTCCAAAGCCTATATTGAGACAGAGAAAAGAGAAACATAGAGATTGTGAAACCGTGTCTAAATTACACAACAGAGGCTGAATTATATAAATCTATTACAATAAATATAAAGATCCTAATTACCATAATTACATGATTTGGTTAGCCTATACAATAAATCTAACACTATTTACATAGTTTTCAACACTTCCCCTCAAGCTGGAGCATATAGGTCATATTGCACCAAGTTTGTTACAAATATAGCTTATCCGAGGACCTCTCAAAGACTTAGTGAAAACATTCACCAGTTAATCATTTAAATTGCATTCCTCCCAAGCACCCCATCCGTGAAACGTCGGATGATGTTGCTCATTTCAGAACGTTTGGTGCTGCCCAAGACACTCGGTTGTTATGATGACAACGAGACGAGTTTGCTCAAGACACTCGCCAAGCCTCTCGGTCCGTTCCACCATCTCCTTCGTCGCCTCTGTTGCTCGTAGTAATCCTACTGCGTGTTTATCATCACTTTCCCGCAACCGGGTCATTGATTCAGAGTGACCACATGACCGGCCGTACAGACGTGGTACTCTTACATCCTTTACCCCCTCCCTCATCTTCCTAGTGTTACTTTAGCCGACGGTTCAAGCCCTGTCATCGGGAGAGTGGTCATATTGCGTCTCCCACCTCTACCCTTACTCTTTCTCGAGTTTTATGTTTGAATCAATTTCCTTTAATTTACTTTAGTCGTCGGATTACTCGATCACTTAATTGTAGGTGATGTCTTGAGATAGAATATTTTCTTTAATAAAATGATAATCTATCTCAATATGTTTAGTCCTTTCATAAAACACTAAATTAAAGACGATATGCAATGCAGCTTGATTATCACAAATGAGCGTCATTTGCATAATCTCCCCAAATCGAAGCTCTTTAAATAGCTATTTTAACCAAATGAGTTCACAAGTAGCTGAAGTTATGGCTCGATATTCTGCTTCGGCACTTGATCTTGCAACTACATTTTGTTTCTTGCTCCTCCAAGATATCAAATTACCCTCGATGAATACACAATACCTAGAAGTGGATCTTCTATCAAGAGGAGAACCTGCCCAATCAGCATTTGAGTATCTAACAATCTGAGTGTAACCCTTATCTTCATAGACAAGGCCTCTTCCAGGAGCTTTAATATACTTTAGGATGTGAATCACTGCATCCCAATGTGCATCATAAGGTGAATTTAGAAACTGACTTATCACACTAACTACAAAGGAGATGTCAAGACAAGTAACAGGAAGGTAGTTGAGGAAGGTATCACCCAAAAGGATCTTGGATTCGAGTGGCTCCCCTTGACTTACCGCACTGGGCTTTGTTGACTCGGGGGTATATCACGTCTTTCCCCGGATGAGCTCATGTCATCTTTTGAATCCCCCTGGTGTGTAGAAGTTTAGCATTCAGATCCATAGGAGTGTCGACAGGCTTTGCATTCAACAGACTTGTTTCCTCAAGAATGTCCATGGCATACTTCCTCTGTGAAATTACTATGCCATCATTGGATTGTGCCACCTCTATTCCCAAGTAATATCGAAGTTTGCCAAGGCCTTTGGTCTTAAAGTGATGATCAAGATATTGTTTTACCTGAATTATGCCATGGTGATCACCGCCAGTGATGACAATGTAATCAACATACACAATCAAATAAATGCACTCTTGAGCTAAATGATGATAGAAGATAAAGTGATTAGCCTCACTCCGTGTCATACCGAATTGCTGGACTACAGTACTAAATCGGCTAAACCAAGCCCTAGGAGACTGTTTAAGGTCATACAGAGATTTGTAAAGACGACAAACTAGTTCAAAAGACTCCCCCTAAGAAACAAACCCTGGTGATTGCTCAGAGGCTGAATTATATAAATCTATTACAATAAATATAAAGATCCTAATTACCATAATTACATGATTTGGTTAGCCTATACAATAAATCTAACACTATTTACATAGTTTTCAACACTTCCCCTCAAGCTGGAGCATATAGGTCATATTGCACCAAGTTTGTTACAAATATAGCTTATCCGAGGACCTCTCAAAGACTTAGTGAAAACATTCACCACTTAATCATTTAAATTGACGAAGCTAGTGGTGATGTCTTGAGATAGAATCTTTTCTCTAATAAAATGATAACCTCTTCTTCTAGATCACCATGGAAAAAAACATTATTGATGTCCAGCTGATGAAGGGGCCAGTGGCGAATAGCAGCAATAGACAGAAAAAGTCGAACCGAAGTCATCTTCTCCACAAGCAAGAAAGTGTCCCCATAATCCAAGCCAAAAATTTGGGTATATCCTTTTGCTACCAGACGAGCCTTGAGGCGATCAATCTTACCATCAAGGCAAAACTTGACCATATAAATTCACCGACAACCTACAACAGACTTCCCGAGAGGAAGAGGAACAAGTTCTCAAATACCACTGCTCTGAAGGGCACACATCTCATCGATCATAACTTGTCTCCACCTAGAATGAGATAAAATGTCACCTGGAGAGTTAGAAATAGACACAAAAGACACGGAAGAAAGACAAGCATAATACAAAGAAGATAAGTGATGATAACTCAGTAACATAGTGAGGAGAAGAGTTACGAGTAGACCATATACCTTTTCGAAGAGCAATGGGAAGATCAAGCTCAAGAGGCAATGCCGGAGCTGGTAAAGGAATTGGTGCCAAAGGAGAGTCCAAATTGACCTCTACAACTTCTAGTGGAGGTAGGGGCGGTGGAGGTGGCTGTGGCCGACGATGATAGACCTAGAAGGGATGAATAGTAGTGATGGGTTTCTCGACATAGTGGGTCAGAGATGTATCAGACTCAACAGTGATAAGAGGAAGAGGAACGAGTAAGACCTCAGAGATAAGCTCAAGAGTCAAGGAAGGAGACTAGAAGAAGGTAACAGACTCAAAAGGTAACATCGGCCGAAACGAGGTAATGTCGGAGCTCAGGGGAAAAACAACGATAACCCTTTTGGGACCGAGTGTAACTAAGAAAAACACACCTAATAGTTCGGGCGAAAAGTTTATAAAGACTAGGAGCAAGATTATGAACAAAATAGGTAGACCCAAATATATGAGGTGGTAAGGAATACAGAGGTTGATAGGGATATAAATTAGAGTAAGGGAACTGGTGATCAAGCATAGAGATGGGCATGCGGTCAATCAGATAACAAGCAGTAAGAACTGCATCGCCCTAAAAGCGGAAAGGAACATTACCATGAAGTAAAAGAGTCCGCATTGTTTTTACGAGATGTCTATTTTTGCGTTCAGCGACCCTATTTTGTTGAGGGATATGGGCACAAGAGGTTTGGTGAAAAATGCCATGAGAAGCATACTCACGAGCATTATCATTATGCAAACTACGTATAAGAGCATCAAATTGAGTTTTAATTCCATGATAAAAGTTCTTAAATATTGAAAACAACTCAGACCGATTTTGCATAAAAAATAACCAAGTGCAGCAAGAGTAATCATCAATGAAAGTGACAAAATATCTGGACCTTAGAGTAGAAACAGTACGACAGGGACCCCAAACATCATAATGTACTAAAGCAAAAGGAGATGACGCTTGATTGCTGACTTTACCGAGAAACGGACTACGGGTGTGTTTCCTAATTGACATGACTCACAAAGGAGACTCAACAACTTAGAGAGGTTGGGCATCAATTTTTGTAGTTTGAGAAGGCTAGGATGACCCAACTGTGCATGAATGGTGAGAGGGGAATCCTTGACAATGCAAACACAAGAGGGGTTAGAGAGTTGGTAGAGGCCATGGACTCACATCCAGTGCCAAGTATCCGACCCGAACTCTGGTCCTGTAGAATGACAGAGTCTTTAGTAAAAGTAATCATACAATCAAGAGATTGAGTCAAACAACTAATGGAAAGCAAATTAAAAGGAGACCTAGGAACATAAAGGACAGAGTTTACTAAAAGGGAAGGGAGGGGATGGGTAGTGTCGATTCCTTGGAATTAGGACTTGGAACCATTTGCTAAAATGATAGTAGGCAAATAACCATTGTGAGAAAGTTTGGAGAAAAGAGTCTTATTACCAGAAATGTGGTCAGTCACACCAAAATCAAGAACCCAAGTACTAACGGATGGGGAATAAGAGAGACAAGCAAATGAAGTACCAATATGTGCAACAAATGTAGTGAAACTAAAGGTCTAACGTTGCTCAAACCACTTCAAAAAGTCGGCATAGGTAGCCGTTGGAGCAGAGGAACCAGAGAACTGATGTTGTGCAAACCACTGTAAAAAACCTGCATACTCAACCCAAGATGGTATTAGCTGGGCAGATGAGTCTATGGTGTTCATCGGAGCAATGGGGGCCATAGATCAGAACACAAAGTGCCAAAAAAAATAGAAGCACAAGGTACCTAAACAGATCCGGGAGAGAGACAGAGATGTGCAGGTGAGTGGTTGAGGTCGTGGTGGCCGGAATCTGGTTGAAAAAGTACCAGAACAGTTCTTGGAGAGAGATAGAGACGCTTCGGTTGAGGTGGTGTGGTCAGGATTTGGTCGGAAATGAGACGGCGATCACGACGGTACAAGTCGCGACCAAAGACAAGGCCCCACGCTCCAGCACACGCCGCTAGAAGTGGTGCAAGTGAAACTGTGCGCAAATGAGAGAGGAGGCACGTGAGAGCGCATCGATGGTGGGCCAAGGCTGGGTCTTTGGGTGTTGACCGAGCAGTAGCCGATTCTGGCGATGGGGTCACTGACTGGAAAGTCACGAACGGCAACAGACAGGGGCTGACGGCAACGAACAAGGGGGGACAAGAGGACTGTTGTCGGAAAGAGGACACAGTAGAGGGAAACTGGCAAATCGGAGATGAAACATGGTTGGCTAGAAAAAAAAATTCACCTATGGGCAGTGGGTCCATGAAGCACGCACAGTTTTATGGTTGTCTCTCTTTAGGCTCTAGATACTATGTTGAGACAGAGAAAAGAGAAGTATAGAGATTGTGAAACCGTCTGTCTAAACTACACAACGGAAGTTGAATTATATAGACCTATTGCAATAAATATAAAAATCCTAATTACCATAATTACATGATTTAGTTATGATTTGGTTAGCCTATACAATGAATCTAACACTATTTACATAGTTTCCAATAGCCTCCTCCAATTACAACCTAGGATGCTTCAACACCCTTTGAGAAACATATTGCTACACTGCCTCCTATTGGAAAATGAAAATTTCTGATGCATTGTAGAGAATTAGAAGAGGGCTTCCTCGAAAAAAAACCTAGTTCATATACATCACAATGAAAGAAAACTCCACATGACCGGCCAAAAAGATAAGATTTAAAATTGTTAAGGCATTAAAACAGAATGTATTCCAAGGTAACAAATGTCAGCCACCGCCTCTCTTCTGCTCATAAGCTTTGTTAAAATCAAGAACAACAATCTAAAGTAAGCTGTAAGCCCTGCTCTCTCCTTACTGATTTTTCACCCCACCTTCCCTTTCATTTTCGTTTGCTTCCCACTGGTGTAACCAGTGTTAATTCACACTTACATTGTCAGATCTACAGTTCTACAAACTTGATTGAAGAACTGACCAAACATAAAAACCAGGATCAAGTAAATAAGCAAGCATCACAAATCATAACTATTAGATAGAGGAACCAAAAGGCAGACCTGTCCATCAGGAAGCGTATGTTTCTCCACAGGGCAATAATCTTTGGTCTTCTGATAAGCCAATTCATCTTCAGCACAACATGAGTATTGCTCTTTTATTTTCTCAACATCAGACATGCTGATATTCACTAGCGGATTGGATTTGCCAAGTTCTTGGGCCAGGAAATTAGTTAGATCAATACCTCCAAACTCAAATCTTCTTGAGGCAATGTGGTTAACAGCACCCTCAATTACTGGTGCAATATCTGGTTATAAAGCCAAAAAGATCAAGTGGCACATAACAAATAGTAAGCCGAAGTGCAAGTTCTCATTGGAAGAGAAACACATATGTTCATGTACTTTGATAGCACATACAATATTTACTAATTACTAGAACTTCAACAGAATGGTCATCTCAAGCCAAGATCTAAAACAACAATATCAGAAGAACTATTTGTCTTCTCAGTTCCCACCATGTATTGCTAGTTTTAAATCATTGAACATACCTTTAACCTTAATAATAATATTATATTTGTAATTTTAGTTTGATAAATAGAAAGTACCAGAAAAAAAAGCAATTGAAATATATTAACCTTTAGAATTTCTTTTTCTTCTTCAGTAACTTTTGACTAATATTTTACTGTTCATTTATCAACTACATTTATAATCAAAAGTTACTTATTCACATGACTAAAAGTTAAATTCATACAAATCCTCACCCTTTTCTGCAGAAAAGAAAAATAGGGAAAATTCCTTACAATAAGACCATTCAATTTAATTCCATTAGCCAAACTACAAACTAGCAAAAGACTGACTTAGTGTAACTACCAATAAATCAACACTAGGTACCTAAGTTACATAAACAAATATGAAGCCCAAGCATGAAGCATCCAATTTTTTCCACTTAGCTATGCAGATACCAGACAACCAGAAAAAAAGAATATTGAAAAAAGATGACATATAGAATAGGCAAGGTAAAATGAATATGCAATTGCAAGCAATGGACCAATTTTTAAGTCATCCTTTTGACTCTTCTTTGCTTTCATTAGCTGATGGACTAACTCCCTAGGGTATTTTATTTTATCATTGAGGCATGATAAAGTAACTTAAATATCACTATTATTTCTTTACTCCATTGCAATATAGATAACATAGCCACAACAGATGTCTTGTTACGTATAGATTCCTAGGTGCATGAATATCACATGATTATGTGCTAGAGATAACATACTTCCACATTCAAAACAGAAAACTTGACCCACAGCAAGCAGATTACACAAAGCATCTATTCAATGTAATATTTATTCATTCAATTCAAACAAAACTTAAATTTATTCATACAATTCAAACAAATCTTAAATTGAATTCCCATTCCTTCAGATATGGATACCTATTTTTCCATGACCAATATCAACTGTGCATCCAGAGATACGTCCCACAGCATATAGTGACAACACTGCTTGTTCCGAGGCATAAAACCCTGATATGTTGAATGTTTCAAACATTAATTGCACTAACTGTTCTTTGTTAGCCTGGCAAACAATAACATATACATCTGTTAAAGAAAAGCTGTATAATAATACACACTAAAAGAAGACTATCAACTTGTTAATTGCAATTTCATTTTCCAGGAAAGGCTGCAGAGTAGATCAGATAGACAAGTTAGTATTTAGTTGGATAAAAAGGAAACATAAATCTTCCCAAGAAGAAAACTTTAGCATACAAAAAAAGAGTATCAAACTTGTCTAAGAATATATATGAAGTAAAAGAGAAAGTAGATGCATGTAACTAAGGACGCAAATGATGGAATACACATGCCAACACACATACACTCCGGAGATGCAGTAAGACCTTGTTCGGATAAACACCTTAAATAAATACTTATTCGAGTACAACTTGTTAAATAAATAATCTCTACTATCATAAATGCGGTCTAAAATAAACTGAATACCATTCGGATAGATACTTCAAGAAGTGCTTATGCAGGAATGGAATTTTGACAATTCATGACAGTTAATTTAGTCAGAAATTATTATAAAAATGGCTAACGCTTACGCTGTTTTTAACTTTCGCAGAGGATTATTTTCATAAGCTTTAATTTCCACCATATGAAAATATGCCCAAAACAGCTTATTTCAGTTTCAAAAGCTGTTTTAATAAGCTCATTCAAACAGGACCCCAAAAAAAAAAAGTATTTCACAAGTTCCTATTGCAGTAGATAAGCTCAAACAAGCTCATCCAAATGAGCCTTTTCTAATCAGTAAATTTTAAAAAAGAAAAATTAAAAAAAAATACACACAAGCTTTTCAAATCAAAACCTTTGGGGTACAAAGTGGATCTGTAAATAGTATCTGCCCTTCATTGCCAATTTCCCATCCAAGGCCAGTATACAAAACATAATGCAACAAATCCTCCACGGCATCCCAATCTCTGATATAACCTCGCACGACAGGATCAACGGCAATGTCATCGACTAACGGATTATCAGTCACTGAACCATCATCAAGCATCCGTTTCATCTGGGTGGGAATTATCTGAACCATATATAACAAAAGAACCACAATTAGGGACACACATTGCTGTAGGACATAAATTTATTTAACACCTCTTTTTTAATTTTTGATAAATGAAAATTAGAAGCAGAGGGAGAAAGGCGTTTTTGGGTGAGAATTGAATACCATGGCGGGAGCTTGATCGGGAATTGCAAAACCAGCTTTGAGGAGGCTTGAGCCGGCGTCGACCACTGCGGCCTCCATGGTTGTGCCCAAAACGAAAACCCTAATCCTAGGCTTCGGTTTCTAAAAAGGAGCACTAGCCACTGAACTGAGTAGTGGCGAGTAGCTGCACTGAAGAAATGATGAAACTTGCAGTTAGCGGGTGCAAATTTGAATCTGCTATTTCGTGGTTGGCTGGCTTGGCTTACTCTATGGCAAAATAGTTTTAAAACACTTATTTTTGGTACAACTTACAATATATATATATATACTGAGAGCATATTTTGGGAGGAAAATTTTTATTGTGAAATAACAAGAGGAATAAATTTTAATCATATAATTATATATAAATGGTCAAGATTAAAAGTTACTTGAGGAGTAAATTTTAATTATATAATTATATATAAATGGTCAAAATTAAAAGTTACTTAAAAGTCGTGATTATTTAAAAATGTCATATGCATTTATATTTTAATTTTGATCATTTATATAATATATAATAGTCAAGATTCACCTTTTTTCATTTTTTACAATAAATATTTCTCTCACCAAATACGCTTTATGTATGTATGTATATATATAAACGTATGGAGCATATATAGTAAAAAGAGTTTTTATTGAGTGAGAGAAGTAAATATCATATATAAACGGTCAAGATTAAAAATTATTTAAATATTATGTGACCATTTAAAAAATTCATATGTATTTATGTTCGAATCTTATTATTTATATAAGATTTAATGATAAAGATTCACTCTTATCACCTCTTATAATAAATATTCATCTTACAAATATGTTATATATATATATATATATATATATATATATATATATATAAGTTATTTTAAAATAAATTCATCTTTAAAGTAAATAAATAAATATATATTTATCCTTAAATTATTACTGAATACACTTTTACTTATCACTTTACACAAAAACTCATTTAAAAAATATATCTATTTTTTTAATTCACAAATACAACTATCAAAATAGATCAGTCTACATGGCTCACTCAAATAGTCTGATAAAAATTATAAACCAAGTTAATAAAATGTTGGCTAGCAAAAAATTTGACCCGATCTAGTTCAAATCAATTAAGAGTTAATTTAATGCAAGTCAACCAGCTTTGGGCTGGACTGACCTCCAATACTCCAAACCTGAAATATCAAGTCAAAGTATAAAAATTATTAAATTCCTCTTTTTTAAGTTTATTTGAATATCATTTTAAAACTTGAAAGGTGGAAGGAGTAGGTATCAAAATTTGGAAAAAGTTTGAGCTCCGTGCTGGGCTATGGAAGTCAATTTGGACGTTGAAAATCCCCCCAAAAGTCAAGGTGTTCATGTGGTGATGTAGGAACATTTTGCCTACAAGGACTCAATTGAATCTTAGGTAGACGCAGGAAATGGGTGCTATCTTTGTGGGGCCGTGGAGGAATCGATTGATCACCTATTTTTGGAATGTCCATTTGTCTTCAATGCAATGACTACAACTCAGCTTCTTTCACCGACGTCTGCAACCAGTACCAAAGTGTGGCTAGATAGAGTGAGTGGATGTGTTTCTTACTAGGCAAAACCTTACTTAGAGGGAGCTGGTGAGCTTGATATGACACATTGATTGGAGTGATCACAATGCAATATGTCAGGGAAAGCTTTCTTGATCCTCAACTAAAATCGCGATGACAACCCAGTTAAATCTTCAAGCTTTCTGTGATGCCACTAGTGAATCATTGAATGAAGTATAGGGGTCTCAAACCCATCAACAATGGTAGCAACTTAATACCAGTATATTCAAAGTCAATGTTGATGTAGCGGTGTCAGCACCCAATGTTGAGCCAATGAAGGTTTGCTGAATTAGTAGAATCAAATTATATCAACCTCAAAGTTTTGGATTTGATTTTTACCTAAGGCTTGTGGCATGCTTTTGATTAGTGTTTTCCATTGAATAAGCAAACAGATAGGTTAAGATTTTGAGGTTCAATTGAGGTCGAATTAGGTTTTATACGTACATATAAATTTTTTAAATATATGTTAACAGGGAGTGTATCTGGTAAAATAAGTATTTATTATAAAAGGTAAGAGAAGTGAATCTTAATCATTGAATTTTATATGAATGGTCAAGATTAAAATATAAATGCATGTAAATTTTTTAAGTAGTTACATGACATTTAAATAACTTTTAATCTTGATCATCTATATATGATTATATGGTCAAAATTTACTCCTCTCACCCTCTCACAATAAAAATCTTTCTTCTTACATATGTCTCATATGCTATAATATATATATATATATATATATATATATATATATATATATATATATGAATCGTATCTAGTGAAAAAAATATTTATTGTAAGAAATGAGATGAGTGAATATTGACCATTGAATCTTACATGAATAATCAATATTAGAATATAAATATATGTGACTTTTTAAAGTGTTCACATGACATTTGAATAACTTTTAATCTAGATTATTCATGTATGATTGTATGGTCAAGATTTACTATTTTCACCTTCTCATAATAAAAACTCATTTCCCTAAATATGTCATATATATATATATATGTGTGTGTGTGTGTGTGTGTGTTGTGTCAAGTATATAAGAAAAATTATGAGAAGAAGTATTAAAAAATACCTATATCATAATGCAAGTATTCATGATACATATAATAAGTCAATAATTATAAAAATACAACAAATAAATGTTAAACTATATAAATATTTTTAAATATATGCTATAAGAAATATATTTTCGCCAAATAAAATTATTAAATATATTTGAATATCAAAATATAATACAAAACTATAAATAATTATAAAAATTTTAATCAACATATAGCATTAGTAACAAGTTGTTTCATATTATGCAAAGAACCCATATTCCTTTTTAAAAATTATTTTAATTTATTTCTATATGAGAAATACATACTATATATAATAATTGGATGTATACAATTAAAGAACTCTTCTAGCCTAGTGGTTAAGATGCTGAAAGCTTTCCTCCTTGTACTAGGTTTGAATCACGTTCATGGAATTTTTTGATGTTACGCAACTTACGCTGCTACCTCAACATATTTGACCGATTCACAACCCATGGCCGATTCAGATGGTTTCACCAATTTGCAACTAGTTCGCTAATTTCATTGCTGGCTTTTGAAATACCGAATCCGGATGCTCAATTGAACTGGACAATTGACCGATTCCGAATTAATCTAGTCAGATGGGACCATCCGATTCAATTAATGAATTGGCCGTGTGTCCTGTCCAATCAACCCAAAAAATAGGAATTCTAAAGAATCGGTCAAAAGTTAATAAAAACATTGTAAATTAGTTTTAATTTTAAAAGAATTTTAAGCCATTTAAAATTAATTTTAATTATATAAATGTCAAATTTCAAGTTATAAAGGCCCACATATAAAATTTAAGGATAATACGAGAAAGTTTGTCTCTCCCTTAACTTTTATATAAATTGTATACTTAAATATTTTATTCAAAATTTAATATTTGACCGATTTATAACCAGTTCATCGATTTCATTATCGATTTTTGAAATACTAACTTCAAAGGCTCAATCGAACTGGACAATGGACCAGTTCTCAATTAATCCATTCGGATCAAACCACCCGATTTAACTAATGAATTGGTCATGTATCCTGTCCAATCAACCCGTAAAATTAGAATTCTAAAGAATCAATCAAAAATCAATAAAACATGTTGTAAACTAGTTTTAATTTTGAAAGAATTTTAACTCATTTAAAATCAATTTTTGAGTTAAATAGAGGCCAAATTTCAAAATATAAAGGTCCACATATAAAATCCAATGATAGTATGAGAATGTTTATCTCTCTCTTAATTTTTATATAAATTGTATACTTGAATGTTTCATTCACAATTTATGTAAGACTTATAAGTATAATTTTTTCTTAACTTTTGTATATATTATATGCTTATATGCTTTACCCATTGTACAATATAAAACTTTGAAATACTACACAATATAATATGAGATATTAATATATTATTTTATTATTTAATATATTATATAATATTAAAATATTATATATTTAATTATTACTGATTCGACCACAATTGAACTAGTAAACCGTGAATCGATATCTTTACTAGTTCAATGATCAATCTTATTTTAAAAACATTACTTTTGATAATGTTTGGTGAAGGCCAATCTTAATATAAGAAGAGGTCATAACACTTTATTAAATAAAAATGAGTTATTACAAAGATGCAGAACAATAGCCTAATATAAAGATAATATCAAATCTACAAATAAGATCGACATGAGTCCTAAAGTTAAGGAAACATTTGAAAATTAAATATACAACTAATCTCGTGTTATCACCCCCTTTCAAACTTGACATCGAGTGACAGAGACCAAGTTTGCTGCAAATATCCAAAAATGGTGTTAGGCAAAGGCTAAGTGAAAATGTCGGCCATTTAATGAGAAAATATCGAGTGATGAGAGTGATTTGAGCTGCCTTTTCACGCACAAAATGATAATTATATCAACCTCAAAGTTTTGGATTTGATTTTTACCTAAGGCTTGTAGCATGCTTTTGATTAGTGTTTTCCATTGAATAAGCAAACAGAGAGGGTTAAGATTTTGAGGTTCAATTGAGGTCGAATTAAGTTTTATACATACATATATATTTTATAAATATATGTTAATAGGGAGTATATCCGGTAAAATAAGTATTTATTATAAAAGGTAAAATGAGTGAATCTTAATCATTGAATCTTATATTAATGGTCAAGATTAGAATATAAATGCATGTAAATTTTTTAAGTAGTTATATGACCTTTAAATAACTTTTAATCTTGATCTATCACCCTCTCACAATAAAAATTATTCTTCTTAGATATGTCTCATATGCTATAATATATATATTTTCAATGGTCAAGATTCACTCATCTTACCTCTCACAATAAATACTTCTCTTAATGGTCAAGATTCACTCATCTTACCTCTCACAATAAATACTTCTCTCACCTGAGTAAGATCTTATATGGAGACATATCTAGTAAGAGGAGTTTTTATTGTGAGAGGGTGAGAGGAGTAAATCTTGATCATACAATCATATATGGATGGTCAAGATTAAAAATTACTTGAAAGTCATGTGACCACTTAAAAAAGTAATATGCATTTATGTTCTAATCTTGACTATTCATGAAAGATCCAATGGTCAAGATTCACTCATCTCACCTCTCACAATAAACATTCATTTCACCTGAGTAAGATCACATATATATATATATGTGTGTGTGTGTGTGTGTGTGTGTGTGTGTGTGTGTGCGCGTGCGCACGCGCGCGTGTGTCAAGTATATAAGAAAAATTATGAGAAAAGTATTAAAAAATACCCATATCATAATGCAAGTATTCATGATACATATAATAAGTCAATAATTATAAAAATACAACAAATAAATATTAAACTATATAAATATTTTTAAATATATGCTATAAGAAATATATTTTTACCAAATAAAATTATTAAATATATTTGAATATCAAAATATAATACAAAACTATAAATAATTATAAAATTTTTAATCAACATATAGCATTAGTAACAAGTTGTTTCATATTATGCAAAGAACCCATATTACTTTTTAAAAATTATTTTAATTTATTTCTATATGAGAAATACATACTATATATAATAATTGGACATATACAATTAAAGAGTCACTTTCGAAATATCGAATCCGAAGGCTCAATTGAACTGGACAATTGACCGATTCCAGATTAATCTAGTCAGATGGGACCATCCGATTCAATTAATGAATTGGCCGTGTGTCCTGTCCAATCAACCCAAAAAATAAGAATTCTAAAGAACTGGTCAAAAGTCGATAAAAATATTGTAAATTAGTTTTAATTTTGAAAGAATTTTAAGCTATTTAAAAGTAGTTTTAATTAAATAGATGTCAAATTTCAAGTTGTAAAGGCCTACGTATAAAATCCAAGAATGGTATGAGAAGGTTTGTCTCTCCCTTAACTTTTATATAAATTGTATACTTAGATGTTTCATTCACAATCTAAGATTTGACCGATTTGTAGCCGATTCATCGATTTTATTATCGATTTTCAAAATACTAACTTCAAAGGCTCAATCGAATTAGACAATGGACCAGTTCTCGATTAATCCATTCGGATCAGACCACCCGATTTAACCAATGAACTGGTCATGTGTCCTGTCCAATCAACCAGTAAAATTGGAATTCTAAAGAATCAATCAAAAATCGATAAAACATGTTGTAAACTAATTTTAATTTTGAAAGAATTTTAACTCATTTAAAATCAATTTTTGAGTTAAATAGAGGCCAAATTTCAAAGTATAAAAGTTCACATATAAAATCCAATAATAGTATGAGAATGTTTATCTCTCTCTTAATTTTTATATAAATTGTATACTTGAATGTTTCATTCATAATTTATGTGAAACTTATAAGTATAATTTTTTCTTAACTTTTATATATATTATATGCTTATATATTTCACCTATTGTACAATATGAAACCATGAAATACTACGCAACATAATATAAGATATTAGTATATTATTTTATTATTTAATATATTATATAATATTAAAATATTATATATTTAATTATTATCGATTCGATCACAATTGAACTAGTAAACCGTGAATCAATATCTTTATCAGTTCAATGATCGATCTTATTTTAAAAACATTACTTTTGATAATGTTTGGTGAAGGCCAATCTTAATATAAGAAGAGGTCATAACACTTTATTAAATAAAAATGAGTTATTACAAAGATGCAGAACAATAGCTTAATATAAAGATAATATCAAATCTACAAATAAGATCAACATGAGTCCTAAAGTTAAGGAAACATTTGAAAATTAAATATACAACTAATGTCGTGTTATCACCCCCTTTCAAACTTGACATCGAGTGACAAAGACCAAGTTTGCTGCAAATATCCAAAAATGGCGTTAGGCAAAGGCTAAGTGAAAGTGTCGGCCATTTAATGAGAAAATATCGAGTGATGAGAGTGATTTGAGCTGCCTTTTCACGCACAAAATGATAATTTAGTTAAATGTGCTTCATACAAGAACAAGAGTGACAAATAGGATTCACAGTGAGATTCAGGGCATCAATGCTATCACAAAAGAGCTAGGGAGGATTAGCTAATGGAACACCAATGTCTCTCTGACCATAACTCAGCCAATTAAGTTCAGATGTACCATATGCCATTGCTAGGTACTCGGCCTCAGCACTTGAATGAGCCAAAGTTGGTTGATTTTTAGCACACCAAGAAATACAGTTACTACCCAAAAAAAGTACAGTATCCAGTTGTTGAATGGTGAGTCAGTGGACAACCAGCCAGTCTGCATCAACAAATGCATACAAGTTGCATAAAGAGGCATCATAGATACGCATGTGTCAAGAGAGGTAGTTCCTTTAACATAGTGTAGGACATGCTTCATTAGACGAAAGTGGTCATTGATAGGGGTATGCATGGATTGGCACAAGTGATTAGCACTAAATGTGAGGTCAGGTCTAAAATGCACCTACAATACTCCTGTAAACATGAGGGTCAGAGAATGTAGTGGTATCAGTAGTAGAAGGGGGCACCATCATGGTGGTTGCAATGGCACTTGAATCATGCATATGAGCTTGCCGTAGGATGTCTTGACCATACTTCTAGTAATTAAGAAACAAGTTATAAGAGGTGTGTTGTACTTTGATCTCCAAAAAATAGTGCGGCTGCCCATATATTTAATAGCAAAGGAAGAACTAAGTTGACGCACAAACTGGTGAAGCAAAAAAAATTCATTACCTGTGAGAATGATATCGTCAACATAGAGTAAGTGAAGAATGAATATATCACCAGAACGATACACAAACAGGGATGGTTCAGCAATGCTACAAAAAAATCCATAGTGCACTAAATAAGAGCTTAGCCATCGAACCAAGTACAAGGAGCTTTCCTAAGCCCATACAATGCTTTGTTAAGCTTCCAAACATTATCAGGAAATAGAGGATTCTCAAATCCCGGAGGTTGAGAGACATGATAAAGAATTCAAAGAAAAAACAAGAACAGGTTCATCTAGACGTCAATTTAACTTAAATAAGAAAGCATATATAGGCTAAACGGGAAAGGAAAATACTATTCTACCCTTAATAAATAATAAAACGTCAAACTCACGTTGGCTACAAGCATAGTTTGCAACCAAAAAGTAGAAACAAAACATGGGAGATGGAATGCGATGTAAAGAAATAACAACGCAAAGAAGAAGAAACAAAGGGCAAGGTAATGGTTCCATGCTTGAGATGATGAAACAACTGAATAAGGAGCAATTAGTAGATGCCAGTGCTATACTTGATAATAGGAGAAGAAGTTTCTTAAAAATCAATCGCAGCAACCTAATTAAACCCCTTAGCAATATATCTAGCTTTTAGCTTATCAAGGAAGCCATCAAAATTCAATTTTGTTTTCAAAATCCATTTTGTGCCAAGAACCCGCATATTGAGGCGTTTTGAGAACCAACTAATAAGTGTTCTGGTTTACAAGGGCCTGTATTTCAGCTTCCATCGCCTTAGTTCAACCTAGATGTTGCAGTGCTATTTTCATAGTTTTAGGTTCTTTAGGGATGGTGTCACAAGACAAGGGGTATCGGCGGTTAGGGCAATGACAATGAATATCATCTTTGGCACGGGTTGTCATGGGGTGGGTATTTGTGAGTGAAGGAGGAAGTAATGGGAAAGTAGGATGGGAAGAGGGTTTGGTTGAAGAAGGAACTAATAAGGTGGGTTCGTGTGCTAGGGGAGAGGTGGTACGGGTTGTGCTAGAAGAAGTAGTAGCGGATGTGCATGGGGAAGAGGTTGGTTGCGAAGATGCAAGATATGTGTATGGGGAAGGCATTGTGTGTACAGGAACATCATGATCAAGTCTAGAGGGGTTTCAAAGGGAGGGTGGTTGAGGTGTTTCATTAAATAAACCCAACAATAACGAGTATGATCATCGTAAAAAGAGACCCTCCTTTTTGTGCAACAGGAGAAGGTCCCCATACATCGAATGAATCAAATCAAAAGGAGAAGAAGAAACGAGAAATACTTGATTAAAAGTGTAAAGTGTAATTTTGCCGGTTTACATCCATAATCGAAATATCACAAGTTTGTAAATTTCCTAAGCCCTGTGGATGCCAAAAATCTCAAAAGATGAAACATGGAGTAAAACTAGAGGACTCAAATGAAAAGAAGGAGAGTGAATATATAGGTTAGAAGAAGAGGAAAATGTGACTAAATTAAGAATCACATAATCGACCAAGGAGCAAGATTTAATTTGAGTTTAGGAATATGATAAACATTAGGGAGAGACAAGTTAGGTGTAACAATGGAACCAACACGCTAAAGGCATGGAAGAATGAAGAGAGGGAATGAAGGTTATAATAGGGGAATATTCCTTCAGCAAATACAACACTATGAGAAATAAACACCTTATCAATGGCAGGATAGAAGCACTTGCACCTTTTATGGTGATCCCTGTAACCCAACAAAACACAAGGTAGAGATTTTGGATCAAACTTAATCATATTAGATCCCTTGAGTAGAGCAAAGCAATAAGCCTCAAATGTACAGTGACATGAATAATCCAAATGGGCTTTGTGCAGTAAATAAAACGAACTAGTGAACTCAATATAAGCAATGCGTAAGAGCCAATTGATCCAGATGCTGGTACGAAAGCTCATCATTCTCCAATCTTGCATTGATAAAGGTAAATGGTGGATCAAGATTCTTGGTGGATTGAGTGAATAATGCAAGAAACATGCAGTGAGAAAAGCCTCAGACCAATAAACAAGGGGAAGTTTACTTGCAAACAGAATAGTCGAAACAAGTTCCCTCAAATGACTATGCTTACATTCAACCACACCATTATGTTGTGGAGTGGACAGGCAAGAAAGTTGTAACCAAATACTAATGGATGCAAGATGATTCATGAAATTATGAATAATAAATTCTCTACCACCATCACATTGAACCTTTTTTTATCACAGTATCAAATTGCCAATGCACGAACTTCTCAAATAATAGGAATAGATGATAAGAATATGATTTAGCTTTGAGAGGATAAGCTAAGTGTGGAAAATCATCAACAATGTTGACATAATATCAGTAATGAAATTTATAAATAACTAGAGATGGTTCCCATCAATCAAAATGTACAAGTTCAAAAGGAATACTTCTTTTATTCACAGATGAAAAAGGTATCTGAGATACTTTATCCATAGTTAGTGGGAGCAAGAAAGTTGGCAAGATGATTCATGAAATTATGAATAATAAATTCTCTACCACCATCAAATTGAACCTTTTTTATCACAAGTATCAAATTGGACAATTCAAGCCAAACTATACTTTACCTAATACAGGCCTAGCTTGTTTCTCAAATACAAGACTTAAGCTTGGGTTATTTACTTAACATAGGCTTGTAAGCTCGAAAACCCTTTAGATGAGTGATTTGGTTTGGGTTTTGATAATTAACAAACTATTTGAAAATATGACATTATTATTTTTACACTCTTAAAATGCATTAACTTGGTTTCTGTGAGTTTTTATTAAGTTTTTATATGCAGATCTATGCTCCACATATTAGAAAGATCAAGTGAATAGTTGGTTGATCACCAATTGTGATGAGAGGAGTCACAAAAGACTTGAGAAGAGTCGAAACAAACTTGAGAAGAGTGACCAAAGCCTCAGTATTCAAGGTCGCAAGTTGAGCAAGGTCGGTTCACACCATAAAGTGTGAAGAACTCACAACAAGAGCGTGTTTTCCTCATGAGGAACAACAAGATCAAACCATCTTTGCATGAGAAAATCAAGCAGAGAAGAACCAAGGTTTGAGTTGATTCAAAGTATCAGATGAGCAAGGTCATCTTAAGCTACAAGTTGGAAGAACTCACAAGACCAAGATCAAATCATGAAGAACTCCAGAAAAACAAGTCTTCTCATAGAAAACAATAAGGAAATATTTACACATGAGAAAACAAGTCAAGAAGAGTTGAAGTTAGTTTAGCAAAGTTGAAGCTGTACAAAACAGAAGATGAGTAGAGTCGCAAGGACCCTGTTCAAGTCAGCTTTAGGACAAATACCAGAAAGGACAAAATAATGGCTAGTAAGGGCTAATTTGTTTCCAATGTGCATAAAAAGCTCTAGAACCATAACGACTAGTTTTCCATGCCTATATAAGGATTCAAACTTGAAAAATCAGAGGCTAGAAGAACCGAGATTGATCTAACAGTGCCAAATCACGAATTGAACCATACTCAACTTTACTTTTAGCTACCTACTAGTGCTATCTTAGCAAATATCTTGTTATAGGTGTTTCATTTGCTCTATAAACTGTGCATACGCACTCTTTGAGTGATTTAGAGAGCTACCCATTGTTATATACTTACCCAAACAGTTATTAGGTCTTGAAAGATCAAAATAGTGAGCTAGTGGGTTGTGCTAGCCACTATGAGTTTGTTGTTTAGCTAGAAGCGACTGTGTCCAAAGAATACTCGTGTTAAATTAGGAGTGGTTGTGTCTAAAGACTACTCATTTTTAGATGGGAATGGTTGGATTCAAAGACTACTCGTGTATCATAGTCGGGAGCAGCTAAGGTTCATATAATACTCAAATCTAGTGAAAAATCTCGACCTAGTGCTGGGGATTGGACGTAGCCCACGTGGTTTAGGATGAGCCAATATAAATATTTAGTGTTGAGCTCTCTCTTTCTATGTTTTGTTTATATTACTTGATCTGATATATTTGTTCATCTACTCAACAAGTATCTTCAAATTATTATATAACCTTTGTTTAAGTTTACACCCAAACAACTAAAAGTTTAAGACTAAGTTTAATCTCTGGTCTTGAGCTTTCATTTCTCATATTTCTTACACTAAAGTTCTTCGGTTAATATTTTGTTTCTGAGTTTTTGGTTTTTATAAGTTAAAAACTGAGCTTTTACTAAGAACAACTCAACCAACTAAGAATTTTGAAACTCAAGTTTCCACAAGTTTAAATATGTTTAAAAGCCACCTTTAAGGTGTTAGAACAAGTTTATAAGTTTCAAAAAGTGATTTTGGAATATACCCATTGAAAGTTTTTTATTAGTATTATCTGTTGGTTATATTTGACTAAGTTGAGAAGAGTGTCCAACGACTCTTCTCAACTATATTCTTTGTTTGTTCCAACCCTTCTCAACTCCAAGTCAACAGACTTGAGAAAGGTTTGAGAAAGGAAATTGTGTTTTGCAATAAATATCAAAATTTGGAGTACACAATTCAATTCCCATTCTTATGCATTTGCTAACTTTAAGGCCTTCTATTAAACTGGCATTTTTTAATATCTGACTTAGCTTGAAAGTTTATTTAAAAGACTATTTTGCAATAAAGCCTTTGAATAAACTAACATACTTTGCTTTAAATAGGCTAACGAGCCTTTATATAGGTTAACGGACCTAGGCCTTAATAGGCTAACAAGTGTATGATTTCAACAAAATAATCCAACACACTAAATTGGCACAAGGCAAACCCAGCAAATAAATTCAACACAAGGCAAATTTAACACCTCAAAACAAAAAGGCACCAACAAGCAAATTCAACACCTCAAAAACATAACTAAATCTCTCACTCTAACCATAACAACACAATTGGTGATTACCTCAACACTGAAAAAACATAAATAAATCTCTCAATTGGTGATTACCTCAACACATGAAAAAATAGCAAGAATTGAGAGTAATGCTGGAGCTTTTTGTTGCCAAATCTAGGACTTGTCAATAATTAGTTACACAAGAATGAAAGGAAAAAAATAATTGTTAATAAAAAAAATTCCAAATAAGTATAATAAAAGAAGGTATGGTGGTCGTTGGAAACTACAATTTACCAATGCTGGAGAGTGGAGACTGGGGCTTAATAAAAGATATTCCAAATAAGTATAATAATAAAAAAAATTGTTGTTAATAAAAAAACATTCTAAATAAACAAACTCACAACCGAGGAGAACCTATGGTGGAGACAACAGCTTCTACCTCAAGCACGTATAGTGGTCGACTGACTAGGCAGCATCGCTGACTTTTTGACTCACGGTGACTTGTTGGTGTGCATGGTGGAGCATCATGGTGGAGTGTCATAGTGGACGATGGAGTGTTGCAGAGTGAGCATTGGTGAAGAAGAATGAGTCACGGACTCACGATGATCATCTGCGTGAATGTGAGGTTGCGATGTGCAATGGAGTGTCACAGAGTGGCAGTTGTCTAGGATGCTTGAGCAACGATTGTTTGAGTTACACCACTGCAACTGTTCATCTTATGAAGGAGAAGGAGTCATAGACATTTCCTTATTAGGCTAGGGTTTAGTAGTTTAAGTTTTAAATTAAAATGAATATTATATTGTTCTGAAGTGGATTCAGAGGGTACCTGTAATAGCCACCCACGCGGTAGTTTCCTCCTTGAGCAGCGGCACCTGAGCGTATTGAATAGGGGGTGGGTACCTGATGTTTTGAAGTGGATTCAGAAGGTACCTGTAATAGGCACGCACGCGGTGGTTTCCTCCTTGAGCAGCGATAGCTAAGCGTATTAAATATGAGGATGGGTACCTGCAAAGGGACTCCAATGCTCAAGTCAGATAATGCACAAGTAGGGTTATGTAATTGGATTATCGATTACCTTATTATGATGACTTAGACTTGTATTTATAGAGCGTATGTAGAATTATAATAGGATCCTTATTGGATGCAAGTAATTTGGGATTAGTATCCTGATAAAGATCACATTCTCATTATTAACGGGTAAATCCTCATAAATTTGAGATTACGATACAGGAAGTACTTAGCCATCTAGGGTAATTATGAGTCCTATAATATCGTAAGTTGATGATTAGCAGTTACGAATATTTAGAGATTTATCCCCTGCATGAATCTATCAATCATGATAATATGACTCAATATCACTCGACGTGCTAGATTCCAATATCCGGACTGCCTTATGAGTCTTCCATTATGCCAGCCTGTGGGGAGTCTGGCCGTGTGCATGCCGGGTTGATCCTATGAAGCGGGATCCCGAATCACGGTCCAGAACAGTTACCCCTAACTTGGCACTTGGATGGGACAGACGAGGGTCAAGTTTAGAACGAATCAACCGTCAAATGGCCGACATGGTAGTCCGGATAATATATGTCGGATTCCAGATAATTACCGGTGTCCATGACCTATCCCAATATGATTAAAGATCATTGCCACCAAGTAAGAGTACTGGGAATTTTTCAGGATATCTTTAACGCAGATTCTGAACGCGATCTCTGAATTGGCTGATGGTAACAGTATGAGATTCTCTGGGAAACTGGTATTTTTGAATTTATTGGGAATTAATGATCCTTTGAAGAGAATGTCAGTTTCATACAGATTTTCTCAGCTGCCTCCTATCTTTGCGACCAATCAGAAACTTGAAGCATTTATTTTAGCTGATCTCACGAGGTCAGATCACCTTTTATGGGACTAATCAGAATGTTTCACGCGTCCTATAAGTAGAGAGTGCTTCTTCAGGAGCTAGCATTCCCTTCCTTTGCATTCCTCTCGTTTTACATTTTCATGTAAGAATGGTTTCTTTCGAGAGAATGAGAGTAGCATTTCCCTCATTTTTCATGTTTGTGAAGAGAACTTCATCTTTTGCAGAGATTATACTCTTATTTTTTTCAAAGTTCTTGAAGATGTTTGATTCCCTTCAGACATTCTCTTCTTTTGATAGGAGTCTTTCTTTCTTGGCGTAAAATTGGGTTGCTATGCATTTGGGAAGGCAGGAGCCTTTCTATCCCGGCGTACATGGGAGTGTCTAACCCTGCTCACTATCGTGGAGTGATGTGCCCATAGTCCAATGCATAGCAAACTTGCAGAATGCTCTGACCAACCCCTTTACCCTTCTCCAAGGGATTCCCAGCCCTTGACCGGGTTGTAATAGTGGAGAGTCGTCCTTCTTGGAAGGAAAAATCCTCTGGGAGTAACTTGGGGTGGTCTGCTTTCTCTGACTTACTTTCAAGGAAGTATCGAGTATCCGCCTCTACTGTCATCTGCTAAGAAGGTAGGGAGAATAAGTTAGCAGAGTAATTCTATTTCGGAGTGGCTTCAGTCTATTCCGGGGTGGAGAGACTATCGGAGCAGCTCCGCAATTTGAGGCAACTTGGAATGGTTGAAGCTGGTGGAATGTCCTTCTGCATAGAAGGTCGTGCCCCGTCCAACAAAGGAGAGAGTGTCTCGGTCTTTATTTTTACTGTGGAGGAGGCTATGCCGAAGACTTTGGCGTCGGTCCCGGGGTCGTGATTCCGGTGTGCCAATGTTCTTCAAAGCCATTCCACTTTTTCAAGAGGCCGGGGTTTGGAAATGTGGACGTGACATGATTCGGGATGCTAGAGATGTTTGCTCCTTCCTCCGAGCTTCTTCAGTTGCTGCTCTTTCCTTTATACATTCCATATCTCAATATTTTTTTTTCTCTTTTCTGGATGTATGACAATGTATGGAATGAGAATGAATCAATAAAGATTTTATATTCCACACTTGTCTTGTATTTTCCTGTTTCCTGCCGAGATAATACTGCTGAGATAAGTCCAATACTTATTCTGGCATAACACTGTGATGATGTTGCTGGGGTAAGTCCAACGCTTATCTTGGCATAACACCATAACTTCGTCTCGGTACTTGTTTTGAAAATCAAGACGACAAAGCTTGTTATTTTTCCTCAAAAATAAGTGTATTCTATCCTTTACTATAGTCCACACTGTCAACCAAACGAGTACCACAGTTTTTAGCTGTGGTCCATCGAAAGAGTCCAAGCACCTATATAACGTTTTGAATTGCAGCACAACTATCTTTTCAACTGCTATTACAGCTATATGGGCCATGTGGGGTGAGTTTATCGGAGGGACGTGCCTAGAGCCTCGCGCGCCATGATGGTTACCTTTTGAACTCACAATTGAGAAGATAAAAATGTCCCCTAACTGTTCAGCCCTTATAAATAAGAGTTAAGGGTTCATCATCCTCACCTTACTGTTCTTGACTAATTTTACTGAGAATTTCGTGCGACAAAAGCTTGGTTTTTTAGGCGCCTCTTAGTCATTTCTAGTTTCCTCATCGTTCAAGCATTTTCTATCTTTGCACAGTAAGTAACTCTTTTTCAATCCCTTTTCAAGATGCTCATTGTTACTGAGAAGTAGAGTAGGAGTGTACTTTTGTCCTCTTTGTTTTTTCACAAAATAGGTTTAGAGACTTCTAAGCTTTTTATAAACTCTGTTGCCTCCCTGGAACACCATCTCCACCGCGCCAAGCACGGCGGAGGAGTCCCTCTAGAAATTTGAACTTTGGTGGGAACGGAGGTCGGTAAGGGGGTTTGAATTTTTTCATTCTCCCCTTTCTATGTCTGAATCCATGGCGTTATTGATTCTGAAAATTACTTACTGACTTCTTTTGGTGTTCTCAGGATTTCCATGGCCAAAGGAAAGAAAAAGGCTAGGGCCCAAACACCACTCCACGAGGTCCGCGATCTGGCTGATGATGACCTTATTCGAATCCAGCGAAGTCCTGGATTGGTATGCCCTTGGGTAGTGGACGACGTCTGGAATCGTCAATCTCCATTTTCAAGTGAAGCCGTACTCCGAGAATCGTTATTCGTCTTGGAGTTGACCGTAAACAAAGCACGGGATAACGAATTTCAAGTCATTTATCTAGACTGGAATGAAATGGTGTATTCCTGCCGGGAAGCTGGTTCATACTTCATGTTCTTGTATGAGCCCATTTTCCTAAAGCTGGGGCTTTGCCATTCTCTGACTTCCAAATTGCCATCCTCCGGACTCTACACGTGGCCCCATCCTAGATTCATCATAATGGTTGGGGTTACATAATCTCCTTTAAGAGGTTTTGTTGATTAATGAACCTTAAATACTTCATCAATACTTTCTTTTATTTTTATACTCAAATAAACACCTAAGGGACAATAAGGCAAACGAGTTGGCTTGTTATCCGGTCTAGACCTGGCCAGAAATCCTTTGACATTTTTGAAGAAAGCTTTAAAGGATTTAAGACTTCATTCTTCAAAATTAAAGCCGTAGAGGAATTTCATCCATTCTTCCTCAAACCTGATGGGGAACCCCAATTTCCTCTTTACTAGATGCAGGATTGTTGGGGTATCCCCATCAGTCTTATTGATAAAGAAAAATGGGACCTCGACCTTGAGGAGCTTAGGTCAGTCAAGTTCGTAACCCAATATGCTGAGCGGCATGGGAACATCAATATCAGAAATGTTCTCTGTGTTCCTGGTGATGATCTTCTCCTTGCTTTATTAGGTAGGAATTAGGGTGTTATTACCCGTAGTGACCTTAGGTTTTTGCATTTTATCTTCATGCATCCTTATTGTTTTGTTGTGCTGACCATGTACTTGTTTTTTATTTTGTTTCAGTAAGCAACATGACTTCTGGACCTTCTGTGGTTGCCCTGTAAGCTGCAAGATCCCGGAGAAAATGGATGAAAACTGTAGGTTCTTCTTCTACTGCCGCCCCAGCATCATCGAGCTGGGGTATTGTTATTTGGGAGAATATTGACCAGTCGAGTTCCCTCACCCTAAATCTTCAAGGGAGAAAAAGACAAGCTGTCGAAGGATCTCTTGACCAGGATGGGAGGTCGTCGGAGGGCGGTGATAGAGAAAGGGAGGACCATTTGCCAATCATCACGAGGTGCTCTGATGCAGGCCCCTTCATTGTCGGACGGCTTTTGAGCAGCAAGGTCAGGCAGTATATTACCGAGCAAGGTCTGGCCCAAACCTTAGCTAGACTTCAAAGTTAAGCTCTCCGGGTAGCTGCAGAGATCTGCATAATCAAAAAGACTATTGAGGATGCTGACAAGAGGGCATCGGAAGAGCTGAAGACCTTGAAGAAGGAAAAGGAAGAAGTTAGCCAGAAACTGAACACGACCCTTAAACTGAACAAGGATGCTCGGGCAAGGATCATTGAGCTAGAGAAGGCGTTGGCCGACTCTGAGTCCACCAAGAAGGCCGAGAAGCTTAAAGCTGATAAGACCATTAGCGACCAGGAGGCCTAAATAGTTTAGCTTGAGAAGGACGTGGAGGAGATGGACACGATTTTTGGAAAGATCGGGGGAGAGCAGTTCCAGAATGTCGTGGCTCAAATATAATACTTCAACCCCAGGGTTGCTCTTATCTTGGAGGATGTTACCCCAGATAAAATTTTCCATAACAGCCAACTCGTCTTCGCAAAGGATCTTGTCTCGGGTGCTCCCGGTGCCACCTCAAAAGTTGCTCGGAACCCGGAGGGAGAAGAGACCGGAGTTTGAGCTTTTTTCCTTTTTCCTGCTTTTTGCCCTTACTTGGCGTTTTACTTTTTGTAAGGATAATTATCCCGTGATTGGGATTTTATATTTAATTACTTTATTTTGCTATAGGTTTGTTTGTTTTGCCATGGTCTGATTTGGGTCCAATGCCCATTTTTATACTCTTTTAATGGACTTGGGAAATACTTTTTAACATAGGAAAACCATGGTCCGGGATCCGACACTCATATTACTGAGTGAATGGCATTCCACTTGACTTAAGTAAAAATAATGCCTTAGTCTATACTCTAACGTTTATGACAAGCAAACGTTTTGAAACATTGGACTTAGGCAAGATAATACCCTAATTCATACTCCACTGCTCATCATAAGAAGCATTTGGAATCTCAGACATAGGTAAGAGTAATACCTTAGTTCGGGGTATATTATGCAGAAACCCTTTTACCTTAGGCGTATATATTACTTAACCTTACTCGGGGTACCCTATTAATCATTTAGATTTTGGGATCCCTTCCTAGCTTAGGTATAAAAAAGGAGCGTGTACATATATTCCGTACTGCCTTGATAACACTGTATTTTATACATTTTGTAATCCTCTCACTAGGCTTCTTAAGGTTCAATTAGGCTTAATTAAGTTGGTTTTGACACATTTTATGATTTTGAGCTAAATTAGACAATTAAATAAATTATTGCATAAATTAACTATAATTATCTCTTTGGCAATGTTTAGTAAACTGGCTATAATTTGAGTTTCAAATATATGATTGATGTGATTTTGGTCTTGTAGGAAAGCTAAGACAATTCCCTACAACTTTCATGTTGAATACTTTTCTAGAATCAGACTCCTTGGAGGTGATATTGAGCTTTGAAGTTAGAATAGAGGAGCTGAAACCGGGCCTAAATACTGTGCAGTAATTGGACCATATCTTGAGTTCTAGGCATGATTTTGGACTGAAACCAAATCCATTTTAAAGCAAATATTCAGGCCTACAACTTTCATGAAGACCTCTTCTCCCAAAAATGAAAAGATGACTGGACGCACGGCTGTACATGTTTACTCAATTATTATTAAAAGAAAAAGAAAAAAAAAGAAAAATACGTCAGAAACTTAGCAATTAAGTTTTCCTGTACATCAAATCATTAATTCCACTGTAGCTACTGTAGCTCCAATTTGCAATTCTAAATTGCAAGCAACAGTAACTCCATTTGCCTATAAATAGGCAATTGACATTCAGAATTCGAGACGCTCGGGGGAGGGGAAATTCTGAGGAATTTCCTCCTACCTCCAATTTCCTTTATCTCTCTTTTTTCTCTTTTTCTCTTTTTTAGTCTATGTGTAAATAAGTTCCAGTCTACTTGGGTTAAAGTGTGAAGCTCTTGGTAATAAAATAAAGTTAGATTTATTCCTCTCTTGTGTTTTAATGGTTTATTTTTCTAGTATTCTTTATACGTATTATATTTTGATTCTGATAATTTAAAATCCCGGGTGACAGATGAGAATACTCTATCCTTGTAAAGAGGAGTTATTAATTTATTGTAGACAAGATTTTGGCATAGTGAATGCTTTAACCCATTTACAAGTGATAGTAATAATTAAAGGAATCATAATATAATTACGTTTATTATTTTAATGGACTTTTAACGTTGTATTTTCCGATTGGAACCTCCATGTTGCGAGGATTCTAATTGAGTTATAAAAAGAATTAATCTTACTTTTCTTTTATTTACTACGAGTGGATCTTTTTACCCAAGTAAATAATTTTTACCGTAGTAACAAAATATTTACCTTACCATAATTAATCTTCATCAATTCCCTGTGGATCGACCTCGGACTCACCGAGAAATTTATTACTTGAGATAACTTGCACTTGGGTTTGTAAATGCAACAATTAAAAAGTGTCGATCAAGTTTTTCAAGTGCATTTTTGTGTTTTGTTTTGAAGAATAAATTTCTGTAAATATTTTTGTACATAGTAAAAAGTAAATAGTGTGTGAATAGTGCGTGAATAGTATTGTGAATAGTAATATAAATAGTAATGAATAGTATTGTAAATAGTAATATGAATAGTATGTGAATAGTAACATGAATAGTGTGTGAATAGAAAAAAAAATAAAAAAATAAAAAAATGAAAATAAAAAAATAAAAAAATAAAAAAAAAAAAAAAAAATAAAAAAATGAAAAAAAACGAAAATGAAAAAATGAAAAAATGAAAAATGAAAAAAAAAACAAAAATTAAACAAAATATTTAATAGTGGGGTTAATTCTCCTTTTATTTTCTTGTACATTAAATGGGTTAATTCTCCCTTTTATTTTCTTTGTATATATTAACGATGGGGAACCTCTCCTTTTATTTTCTTTGTACATATTAACTCATTGAGGAAACTCTCCTTTTTTTTTTTTTTGTACATATTAACAAATGGGGATTCTCTCTTTTATTTTTATTTATTTATTTTTTATCCTTACTAATTATGTGGATGGAAACTCTCCCTTTTATTTTTTGTACATCCTAACTCCATGGGGAAATCTCTCCCTTTTATTTATTTTTATTTTATGTACATACTAACTTAGTGGGAAAACTCTCCCTAATCTCTCTATAATCTGTAATCATTAATGAAATAATCTTTCTTCTTCTCTTTCTCTCATTTAGTGAGCAAAAAATTGGCTCGCCAATTCTCTCGATTTTCATATTTTAAATTTACTTTTTGCACTTTATTTTTGTATTTTATTATCTGCACTTTATTTTTTTGTTATTTATTTTCTGTCATTTATTTTTTATTTTTTTTTTGTCATTTATTTTTGTTTACTAACTTACTAACTTACTAACTTACTAACTTTCTTACTAACTATCTAACTTTTTACTTTACCCGCTTCTAATATTTTAATTTATCTGCATACTAACTTTTTTTTTTGCTTATTTCTTTATTTGGTGGTTGGTTCATACCACACCTTTGTTTATATATATATATATTTTTTCTTTATTTGGTGGTTGGTTTCTACCACACTATTTTTATTTTTTTATTTGGTGGTTGGTTTCTACCGCACCATTTTTAAGTCTTATTTGGTGGTTGGTTTCTACCACACCATTTTCGAATTTTTCTTTAGTGATTGGTTTAATATCACACCTTTATTAATATTTAATGGCAGGTTTATACCGCCTACTTTTTTAATTTTTTTAAACCATGGCAGGTTTATACCGCCTACTTTTTAATATATTTTTTTTATCATGGCAGGTGTCTATACCGCTTACTTGTATATATATATATATATATATATTTAAAAAAAGTCTTGGAAATCGACTCAAAAAGACTTTATTGGGAATTTGTCAATTTATAAGAAAATTGAATGGGAAGCCTATCTCGACTCATAAAAGGCGTTTAAGCGGATTCTCACGATCGATCACCTTTGACGTAAAACCGAGAGGAAGATGTGAGCCACAATCACAACTACATGTATATATTTTCTTGTATAGAATTTAAAAAAAAAAGAGTAAGAAGTGGTAAGAAGGAAATGTTGTGTGAAGACGATAAGAAAAAGCATGTTTACCAAGACACTCCATCTGTATAAATAATTTCAATATTTGGTCATACTTTATTTCTGTTTATATTTGTGTAAGTTGCTCTTTTCAGTAATTGCGGTAACAGGTACTATCTTCTATCCTTTTATTTTCTATTTTTTAACATTGAGGACAATGTTGTGTTCTGGTTGGGGGAATGATAGTTGTGTGACTAGTTGTGTAAAAAAAATGTTTAAAATTTTTTTTTTGAAAGTGTGTTTATGTTTGTTGTGTTTTTATGTTTGTCAGCTATTTTCTAATAGTTAAACCAGTTAAGGATGGCAGAGTAAGGAGTAAATTTTGCTGTGGAGGTAATTTTACTCTTGAGACGCATCTAGATTGGGGTAGATACCTTGTTTGTGTAGAAGTAGCAAATGTATTTAGGGAAATTTACATGATTGAGTAAATTGTCTTCTTTCTTAAACATCACATACTTGGTTATGGATGTTGAAATTTTTGTGGACTGAGAATGATAGATATATGCCTTGTGAGATTTTGAGCCTATAAATGAATGGATTGAACATCTGTACCATTCTCTTCTTTCTTGTGTGATTTTTTTTCACTCATGGAATTGTTACTCTAGAACTTGTTTTGATTCTTTTTGAGGCTACATTTTCACATGCATACATAAACATGATTGAGGCAAATTTTCTTGAATTAACTACTTTGGCCAAATAGCTAACCTTACATATTTTCCTTTGCTTAACCCCTTTGAGCTTATTTGACCATTCTTTGTTTCTAACTCATTACGTGCCTTAAATGAAAAACCATGTTCTAACCCAACCTTAGGGAATAAGAGGCATTGACTTTTTATTTGATGAATTCTTGAACAAGTGTGGGGGTGCATGTGCAGATTGGTTATATAAAAAAAAAAGAAAAAAATGTTTCTATATAAAAAAAAGAGCTGATTATTGCTACAATCAAAAGAATGCACCATGTGATATATTCATACCTAGAATGAGGGTGGATGATTGGAAATAACAGGAATAGAAGGAGAATGTTCAAGCGTAAAGGAATTCAATCTACCAATTGATCTTTAACAAAATATTAGTCAGATATTGGTCATTGTCCTGTATGAGGAAGAACTAAGAAATTCTTGAGAAAGTTAGACTGAATGTTCTCAAACATCTTCTCCACTCTAACTGTAACATAATGCTCTTTTATTCTCTTTGGTATTTAACTTGTCTTATCTATATTACTTTCACTTTTACCTTGGCCCTATTATAACCTTGAATAAAGTCCTCATGATTTGTGTATATATGTTGTTTTTGAGTAGCGGTGAAGTAGAAGATAAGCAAGCTTATGGTAGTGCAATTATTCATGAGTTAAATAGAGTGAAATACTAACCTTTTTAAACATTTGAGAGATTGAGAGTGAATTCTGTGAGGATCTATCATTCTTGATTCATTCTTTTCAACTGAAGTTTCCTTGCTTATTGGTCTGAAATGTGAAGACATGTTACCTCATGAATGTTTTGATCCTTGAATGTCTAGTTGCTCTTCTTAAGTCATTGAATCCTTTAGAGTTTTTAGTTTTTGAGTTTGTGTTGTTTTTCTTTATTCCTTGGTTTTTTGTCTTTTGTGTTTTACCCAGGAGTGCAAAAGTTAAGTGTGGGGGAATTTGATAACACTGTATTTTATACATTTTGTAATCATTTCACTAGGCTTCTTAAGGTTCAATTAGGCTTAATTAAGTTGGTTTTGACACATTTTATGATTTTGAGCCGAATTGGACAATTAAATAAATTATTGCATAAATTAACCGTAATTATTTCTTTGACAATATTTAGTAAACTGGCTATAATTTGAGTTTCAAATATCTGATTGATGTGATTTTGGTCTTATAGGAAATCTAAGACAATTCCCTACAACTTTCATGTTGAACACTTTTCTAGAATCGGACTCCTTGGAGGTGATATTGAGCTTTGAAGTTAGAATAGAGGAGCTGAAATCGTGCCTAAATGTAGGCAAGAATTGGACCATATCTTGAGTTCTAGGCATGATTTTGGACTGAAACCAAAGCCATTTTAAAGCAAATATTCAGGCCTACAACTTTCATGAAGACCTCTTCTCTCAAAAATAAAAAGACGACTGGACGCACGGCTGTACATGTTTACTCAATTATTATTAAAAGAAAAAGAAAAAAAAAGAAAAATACGTCAGAAACTTAGAAATTAAGTTTTCCTATGCATCAAATCATTAATTTCACTGTAGCTACTGTAGCTCCAATTCGCAATTCTAAATTGCAAGTTACAGTAACTCCATTTGCCTATAAATAGGCAATTGACATTCAGAATTCGAGACGCTCGGGGGAGGGGAAATTCTGAGGAATTTCCTCCTCCTTCCAATTTCCTTTATCTCTTTTTTTTCTCTTTTTCTCTTTTTTAGTCTATGTGTAAATAAGTTCCAGTCTACTTAGGTTAAAGTGTGAAGCTCTTGGTAATAAAATAAGGTTAGATTTATTCCTCTCTTGTGTTTTAATGATTTATTTTTCTAGTATTCTTTATACGTATTATATTTTGATTCTGATAATTTAAAATCCCGGGTGACAGATGGGAATACTCTATCCTTGTAAAGAGGAGTTCTTGATTTATTGTAGACAAGATTTTGGCACAGTGAATACTTTAACCCATTTACAAGTGGTAGTAATAATTAAAAGAATCATAATATAATTACGTATATTATTTTAATGGACTTTTAACGTTGTATTTTCCGATTGGAACCTCCATGTTGCGAGGATTCTAATTGAGTTATAAAAGAAATTAATCTTACTTTTCCTTTATTTACTAAGAGTGGATCTTTTTACCCAAGTAAATAATTTTTACCGTAGTAACAAAATATTTACCTTACCATAATTAATCTTCATCAATTTCCTGTGGATCGACCTCAGACTCACCGAGAAATTTATTACTTGAGATAACTTGCACTTGAGTTTGTAAATGCAACAATTAAAAAGTGTGCATCATACCTCCTAATCAATTGACCTTTTAACAGTCAATGCCACGTATTGAGGGTGGGCATTAGCCCTATAACTCATCACTAAGGTTTGGGATGTTATACCTCTTAACATGGGCTTCTTCGGTTCTTTTGGGCAGAATTTGATATCTGAATAACTCTGTTTTATTGATAATATTGAGGGGGACAGTAGTTCATACAGAGCATATTATTCGAAATTAGGACAGATCAAATACAACTCTACTAAAGGGCTAGGCCAGATAACATTTCTAAGGTGTGAGCTCTATTGCCTGTGCTGACGACGATACGATTGGGGCCTTCCTAGTTAGGGGCCAGTTTCCCTTGGGAGGCATTTTTTCCTCCTATATCGGCTCTCTTAAGTACTAGGTCACCTGGTTGGAATTTTCTTGGGACCACTTTCTTGCTGTACCTAGCCGCTATCTTTTGTTTAAGGGCAACGTCACGTATGTGAGCCACAATTCTTCTTTCTTCCAGTAAGTCTAGGTTTTCTTTGATTAGACCGGGGTTACTATCGGGTGAGAACTGTTGGTAACGCTAGTTTGGTTCTCCAATCTCTACTGGGATCATGGCCTTACAGCCATAAATCAGTTTGAATTGAGATTCTCCAGTGATGGAGTAGGGAGTAGTTCGGTACGCCTAGAGAATATGATCAAGCTGCTCGACCCAGTTCCCCTCGACTTCATCTAACCTTCTTTTTATGCCTCGCACGATAATCCTATTGGTTGCTTTGGCTTGTCCGTTTGTCCTGGAGTTCTCCACGGAGCTACAATAGTGCTTTATTTTCAACCCGGCCAGTAGGTCTTCAAAGCTTTTATCTCTAAACTGGGTGTCATTGTCCATTACAATGGATTCTGGCACGTCAAACCTGGTGATAATGTGGTGTCACGTAAACTTCTGGATTCATGTTGAGGTAATAGTGACTAGGGGTTCGGCCTCGATCCATTTTGTAAAATAATTTACCGCTACCACTAAGTACTTAAACTGATCTGGGGTCTAGGGGAAAAGACCCAAAATGTCCATATCCCATTTGTAAAAAGGTCATGGTATCAAGGTCGTGAATAACTCTTCAGAGGGAGCTTGATAATAATTCGCATGGCACTGACATTTATCACAGATCTGAATGTGTGCTTAAGAGTCAGCCTCTATCGTTGGCCAGTAGTATCCTGCCCTTAATACTTTTTGGGCTAAGGCCTTGCCTCCTAAATGGTGATCGCAGCTTCCTTCATGGACTTCGGCTAGAGCATATTCTGCTTCCTTCGGAGTTAGGCATTTAAGAAGGGGGGATGAGAAACCACGACGGTATAGCCGGCCATTGTAGATAGTGTACCTGATTACAGTCTTGACCAATTTGGAGGCTTCCTTTGGGTTCGGTGGCAGAGTTTCGTGCTGCAAATAGTCCAGTATGGGGGTAATCTAAGATGACTTATGGTCCTTTACTTGGAACATGTCATGATCCATGATGGAGGGTTGAGAGAGAGTTTCCTGAATTACCGACCGATTGTTACCAGGGCTCTTGGTACTGGACAACTTAGATAAAAGGTCTGCTCTGGAGTTCTGTTCTCTCGGAATGTGTTCTATCTTGACCTCTTCAAAGCCCTTGAGGAGTTCTTGTTCCTTAATTAAGTATTTTTGTAGGAGGGGCTTCTTGGCTTGATATTCTCCTCGGATTTGGGAAGTTGCCAGCTGGGAATCACTGCAGAGCATGATTCGTGTTACCCCCATATCCTTTGCCATTATCAAGCCAGCAATATATGCTTCATACTCGGCCTGGTTGTTCGATGTCGGGAACTTAAACTTCAGGGAATGTTCCAGGGTTAGTCCCTCTGAATTTTCCAGCATAACCTCGGCCCCGCTTCCCTTGGGATTCAATGACCCATCAACAAAGATGGTCCAAGAGACTCCCTTAGGGTCACTTGGGTCCGATGTGAGCTCTTCTAGGAAATCGAACAATGCTTGGGCTTTTATTGCAAGCCATAGTTCATAGATAATCCCAAACTCGGAGAGCTCAATTGACCACGCAATCATTCTTCCAGCCAAGTTTGGTTTATACAATACTTGCCAGATGGGTTGATTTGTTCTTACCACCACTGGGTGGCATTGAAAGTATTACCGAAGTCTTCTTTCTGTGATAATGAGTGCGAAGGCGACCTTCTCTACCTTTTGGTAAGGAAGCTCGGGGCCCTGCAGGACCTTGCTTACAAAATAAACCGACTTCTGTCATTCGTCAGTTTCTCGGATCAACACTGAGCTTACAGCCTCATCATGGATGAAAAGATATAAGTAGAGTGTCTCCCCGGCATCCGGCCTTGTCAAAATAGGAGGGGGGACAGGAGATTCTTTAAGGACACGAAGGCGTCTTCACGTTCTTGGGTCCATTCAAAATCTTTTCCTTTCTTAAGTAGCTTGAACAAAGGGAGAGACTTGTAGGTGGCCTTAGCCAAAAATCTTGTGAGGGCCGCTATGCACCCTGTGAATTGTTGTACTTCTTTAACGTTTCGGGGGCTTCTCATGTTAAGGACCACCTGACACTTGTCGGGATTGGCCTCAATTCCTCGCTGGGTTAACATGAATCCCAAAAACTTTCCGGCCTAGACCCCAAAGGCACACTTCACCGGGTTCAGCCTCATGTTGTGCTTCCGGACTTGTGCGAATACTTCCTCGAGGTCTACTGTGTGCGATCCGCCCTGTGGGGTTTTCACTATCATATCATCTATATAAACTTCTAGTATCTTCCCCACTTGGTCTTTAAAGATCCTGTTCATCATCCTCTGGTAGGTGGCCCCTGTATTCTTCAAACCAAAGGGCATGACCTTGTAGCAGTAGCTCGCCCTATCAGTAATGAAGGCGATTTTGTCTTCATCTCTAGTGTACATGGAGATCTGATTATACCCGGAATATGCATCCATAAATGAGAGCTATCTGAAACCCGAGGAGCTATCCACTAGCTTATCCACATTGGGAAGTGGGTATGGGTCTTTCGGACAGGCTTTATTCAAATTCGTATAATCTATGCACATTCTCCACTTCCCATTGGATTTCTTTACCAGGACCACGTTGGAAAGCCATGTAGTATAGGAGATTTCTCTGATAAAGTTGCCACTTAATAACTCCTTGACTTGTTCTTCAATGACTTGCTGCCTCTCGGATCCAACCTTTCTTTTCTTTTGAGCAACTGGCTTGGCGCCCTCTTTGATTGACAAATGGTGGCAGATGAAGGTAAGGTCAAGTCCGGGCATGTCGGAGGACGTCCATGCAAAAATGTCTCTATTTTTTAACAAGAGCTCTATCAGTTATTTTTTTCTTCTTCATCCAGGCGTGCTCCAATCTTGGTAACCTGTTCTGGGTTGGCTCCAAGTTGGAGAGGTTGCAATTCACCTTCTGGCTGGGCTCAAGTATCCCGAATTTCTTCTCTGACATCCAACTCGGTCATTAGTATGTTGACCTGGTCAAGGACCAGGCCGGGGACTGTAGATCTCTCCTTTCGGGGTGCTCTACAAATTTTTAAACTCTCATTATAGCATTTTCTAGAAGCAATTTGATCACCTTTAATAGTGACGACGTCATTGTTCTTGTTGAGGAACTTCATCACGAGGTGGGTGGTAGACACCACGGCGCTAAGCGCGTTGAGAGAAGAACGACCCAGGATGATGTTATAAGCCGAAGGGCAGTCCACAATCAAGAACTTTACCTTGATCGTCCTGAAAAGTTTAGACGATCCGAAGGTTAGGTGAGTTTCATAGTGTCCAACTGGGGTTATTTTTCCCCCTGTGAAACTCGTCAATTCTCCAACATGAGGACTTAAGTCTGATTACGGCAGCTCTAACTTCTGATAAAGATCTAGAAACATAATGTCTGCTGAACTCCCTTGGTTGACAAAAATTCAGCGGACTTCGGTATTGGATATTATCCCCGAGATGACAAGTGGATCGTCGTGATCCGAGATAATTCTGTCGTAGTCATCATTATAGAAAGTGATAAGAGGCATCTTTTTACCTTCTACTTGTGTCCTGGATGTTGAGTGGGCTATGCTAAACACAGTCATTCTAATAGCTTTCTTTCAAGCTCCGTTTGAAGACCCTCCTCCGGCAAAGCCACCAGCGATAGTATGAATTGTTCTATTGGGCTCAGAGCGATGGTCATCTTATCATCAGGGGGAGCGTCCCTATTCCTATCCTACTGATCGTTACTATCTTAGCGAGGTATAGTCCGGGATCTTCTCCTAGGACTTCTTATCCTTCTTTTGTGTTGAGGGGATAGACTTCGACATTGACTGCGTCTGTCGTTTCTGTGTCTGTTACCCCCCTCGTTATTTTGGACACGAAGGATATACTACTGTAAGTGTCCAGCCTTGATTAAGAATTCAATGGCATCACATAATTGATAACAGTCCTTTGTATCATGGTCGTAGCCCTTATGTCATGTGTAATGCTTAGAATAATCTTTTTGTTTGTGCTTCTTGATAGGAGGCAGTCTCCGGATATTCTAAAACTCCGTATGCATCACTTCCCTCAAGATCGTTTCCCAGGATGTGTTCAGGGGAGTATAGTCAGAATAATTTCTCCGGGGTGGGCTACCTTTTAGAGGTCGTGGCCTTGAGTAATTCTGGTTGGACTTCTGGTAGGAAAACTCACCCTTGTCCCACCTACTGTGGTCTTCTATTGCCTCCTCTAAGTAGACATATTTCTCAAATCGTTTCTGGAAGTCGGTCAAATTATCTGGCTTCTTCTTTGTCAAGGACTTAAAGAACTCAGAACCTACTCGGAGATCGCTTTTGGCATAATGTAAGGCTATCATGTCTTCAAAATTCTCTACGTTGGTGCATGCTGCCATAAATCGCCTGACATAATCTTGGAGGGTTTCATCCTTTCCTTGGAAAATTTTGTCCAGGGACTCGATGGATTTAGGTTGCTCATTGCTGGTGGTATATTATAGCAGAAAACACTGTTTAATATCCGACCAGTCTACCACGAACCCCCTTAATTAGCTGGTAAACCACTTGAGGGCTCCATTTTTTAGGGAAAGGGGGAAAGCTTAGCATAGTAACTCCATGGACCCGCCATAGAAACATAAGCACTGTTCGTAGGCATTTATGTGCTTCTGGGGGTCTGTGGTTCCGTCATAAATTTCCAAGTTTGGCGGAAACTTGAAGTTCCTAGGAACCCGGTACTCCATAAGTTGGTCGGAAAAGGGTTGTTTCATTGTTCCGCAGTTCTGGTTATTTATCCCGGTATTGGGAATTCCATTGTCGGTGTGAGCCCTCATTTGCTTATTTTCCACGTCGGTCCTTTTGTCACGACGATGTGGCATGGGTTGGTTTTCATTCATTGCCGCTGCATGTCTTCCAACCTCCGAAATTGGTCGTTCAGCATATCCATATATTGTTGCAACATGTCCTGGAATTGGCGTCAGGAAGTACGAGATTGATATGTGCATTCAGAATGAGATGCACGATCATCAACCTCATTGTTTGGCGTTCCCAGAGGCTGGTGCACCGGAATCCTGCATTGTTGAATGCTCTGGTCACCTCCTTGAGCCGGGAATTCAAGTCTTTCCCTAATAGAAACCCTACATGATGGGTTGGGAGACTCATCAGAGGCAGAGGTAGAATGCCCATCACGTTGGTTTTCAGCTCCGAGTGCCTAATTTCTCACAGCGAAGGTTTGAGCCGCAGGTGGAGGCGACAGGAGTGGTGGACGTTACACATCAGGATCTTGCCTCTGGTTGATAGAGGTTTGTGCAGCATCTCTTCTCAAATTTTGCCTCATGTTCACCATGATTGGGTGGGATTAGAAATTTAAGGTTCCCACAGGCGGCACCAATGTTCTGAAGTGGATTCAAAGGGTACCTGTAATAGGCACGCACGCGGTGGTTTCCTCCTTGAGCAGCGGCAGCTGAGCGTATTGAATAGGGGGTGGTAACCTGCAAAGGGACTCCAACGCTCAAGTCAGGTATAGCATAAGTAGGGTTATGTAATTGGATTATCGATTACCTTATTATGATGACTTAGCTTTGTATTTATAGATCGTATGTAGAATTCTAATAGGATCCTTATTGGATGCAGGTAATTTGGGATTAGTATCCTGATAAAGATCACCTTCCCATTATTAACGGGTAAATCCTTATAAATCTGATATTATGATACAGGAAGTACTTAGCCATCTAGGGTAATTATGAGTCCTATAATATCGTAAGTTGATGATTGGCAGTTACAGATATTTAAGAATTTATCATCTACATGAATCTATCAATCATGATAATATGACCCAATATCACTCGACGTGCTAGATTCCAATGTCCGGACTGCCTTATGAGTCTTCTGTTATGCTCGCCTGTGGGGAGTTCGACCGTGTACATGCCGGGTTGATCCCATAGAGCGAGATCCCGTCACGGTCCAGAACATATATTATATAAGTTTAATATATAAGTGTTTAATAATAATAATAAAAATTATATATTATATATTATTTAGTTAAACATACCGACTTACTATACTTAAAAATCTTTTTAGATAACTTAAAACTTAGTCTTTTTAATTAAATAGATTTTTAAAAAAGTTTTGGTCAAGTTTATTTGTTAAGTAGGCCAAGAGAAAATTTAATATGTGAGCAGATTGTAAGTCTCTGATGAATTGTTTGATCTATTTCTTTCCCTAACCTTAATACAATAATCACAAATGAAAGACAAATATTACTTATTAGAAAGTATAATAAATCCTTTATTGTGAAAATGAGAAACTAAACACATACTAGGGTGGCTAAGACGGGCATGCTGGACTTGTTCATCCACAATTTGAAACTTGGTGGAAAACTAAGCACTAGTCTTCGTCGGGAGAAAATGCGCATCCCTCATCCTTGTTCCCTTGGTCAAAATCATCCTTATCTTCATATCCTTGATCAAGAAACAAGTGCCAGAAAATTCACAAATGTATGCGTAATTAGATGTAAGTTGACTTATAGATAGAAGATTTTTCTGAATATAGGGAACAAGAAGTTTCATCTTTAAGTCATCCATCGTATGTGAAAGGAAACTTATCAACTTACAGTTCTAAAAAGGGGTGTAAGTACTATTCACACCATTTTTAAAGGATATGATTGAGTGAGAGAAAGCGATAGAAAAAAGTATGTATAATGAATAGTATTATATAGAGTGTGAAAAAGGATATATACACTTTTTGATGTAAGAATATAAGAGTTGTATGTGAAATATCAAGGGTTTCACCATTGCCAACAACATATTTATTTCCATCATAGGGACGAATATTAATTATTTAATTAAAATACCTACATCATTTGTCGTATGAGCACCAACATCTGTATTAGGAAGCCACTCGTTTGAATCACCATGTTCACTCAAGGTCAAACCCGCCATGGCAGGAGAGAGTGTGTATCAAGTTGGTATGCATGTTTATAACAATAAGCTCAGTTGAGGGCTTCATGATTGTTACTTTATAGATTTGGTTGGGAACAGCAGTGGTGGAAGATGTATCATACTGACTAGTTTTAGAAGCAGTTAAGGAAGATGATTGAGGAACCAAACCACGACCTTTTGAAGTGAATGAGGGATGATTTTGATGAGGTTTAGGAATAGGCTAAGATCGTTTGCCTCTATGTTTGAGGTCATACTTGGCATATAAGGAAGGAGTGATGAATTTAGGAAGTATAGTGGTGCAAGTGTCATAATTCGTGAGTAGAAGTAGTAAAACGGGTCAACTTATCTCATCGTGGGTTAACTTGTTTTTGAAATATGAATTGGAAATATCAATTCATCCTGTTTTGTAGAGGGATTGACAAGTCAACCTATCTAAAATTAAAAAAAAAAGTAAGTTGATAAGTTAGGTAAGTTAACTTGTCAAAAGATAAACAAAAAAGGTGAGTCAACCCGCCCCACCTTAACCTACAGGTTATGCGAGACGAATTAAAATAACAAATTTTGTAAAATGGGTTGCAAAATACAACTCAAAATCCACCATTTTTGACAGGTTAAAGTGGTCAACCCTATCAGGTCTAACTTGTTTTCCCATCTTTATTTATGAGTTGGTAAAGGACACATTATAGGAAGGAAAGGGAGGGTGCAGCATTGAAGATGGAAAACCTTGTCTTGGTCAAAGATGGGTTTACGAATAAGAAAAAGGTCATCACAGATGGTGTCAAAATAGCAAAGGTGACTATAGATGGTTTGGGTTTGGTCTTTGCAAAGACTAGAGAGTTTTTTCTTGACTAATAACCCTCTCTCAATGTAGATATGTGCATATAGAGCCGACCAAACATCACGAGCGGTCTTAGTTTCAATAACATGACTAAGTGCTTCCTTGGATAGCCTACTTGTAATCCAAGCTCTGACGAGACGATTAGAACGTCTCTAGTGAACATAATCTTGATTGGGTTGATCAAACCTCATGTCGAAAGATGCCAAGGTCAGAGAGGTAACAAGCATGGAGATGGGTACGTGGCTGTCACCGTTGATGAAATCACCAAGATCTTGACGCTCAATAAGGTTGCACATCTAAAATTACCAAAGAAAGTAATTGGAGGATGTGAGGTCCAAAGAGACAAAGTTGATGATGTTGAGAGTTGCAGGGTAGGGGTAGGGAGAAGTAGAGACAACAGAGGAGGAGCTGGAAGTCCTGGAAATAGGAGTGGCGTTAGCCATGGGAGAGCTCTATACCATGATAATGTTTGGTGAAGGCCAATCTTACCTAATGTGAGAAGAGGTTGTAACACTTTATTAAATAAAGACTAGTTATTACAAAAATACATAACAATAGCATAAAATAAAAGTAATATCAAACCTACAAAAACGATAAATATAAATCCTAAAGATAAGGAAGTGTTTTGTCACTTACCTAAGTGGGTGGTTCTGAAACAACTTAGAATCGTTGGAGACTTTACGTCAGTCAATAATGATGGTCTCTGATTTAAGGCGAGGTTGGGTACCTACTAAAATATTCTGACATTCAAATTAGTCTCAGAGCCAAAAAGAAAAAAAGACAAAAGTAAAAAAAGTGACTTAACTCTTTTTCCTTTTACTCATTTTTCTTTTTTAGCTCTGAAATTGACTTAAGTGTCATAATATTTTTATAAGTACCTCATCCCCACTTTCAACTAGGGACCACCATTGCCTAGTTGATGTGAAGCTTTTTGATGATCTCATGTTGTTCTAAAACCACTCGCTCAAATAGAAGATGAAACAAGAAACTTTGAAAATTAAATATACGACTAACCTCCTGCATTATCAATTTTAACATTGGAAAGGGGCAACTTACCTGCTTCCAAACTTTTATTCATTTTGATCAACTATTTGGACTTTCAATTCAACTACACAAAATGAATACTAATTCTTGTTTTTACAATATAAACAAGAGTATGAATGATATTTGATTATAAACATTCATGAATTAACAACTCATTTAACGAGTTTGTTATGGGTGGTAGCATTTCGATTGTGTAAAAACTTTCACTAACAAAGAATCTAAATTAAACTACTTAAATTTTAAGATTTAATTTTTACTCACTAATGTTGTATAATTGGTAAAAGAAAGAAACTAACTGGTTGTGTGAAACTATGTCATGACTTACCCAGTCATAATCTTTTTCTTTCTGCCACGAGCTGCCTTGTGCCTTTTTCTTTCTTTTCTTTTTTTTTTCATTGAAGTAGAGAGATTACATAAGAAACTAAATAAATTACACATCTGCAGAGAGAGTTATGAACACAGACACGCAACACGGTTACCTTCATCAGTGCGTGAGTTCATTAGTTTGGCATGGTTAGGCCTTCCTTACAAATATTATATGTAAGACTTGGACTTTTGTCCTCTTCTAAAAATGTAGTTCGCTTACTACGGATGGATCCAGGTAGAAAAGAGTTGGGACTCATACCCCACCCAACTTGAAAACTTTTTTTTTATCTTATATATGTATTTGTTTTTTTTTTATTTGTATACGTAACTTTTGTCTTTACACAAATAAATTAATAAATTTATAGTTGTAAAGAGTAAAATCTATTTTTAATATTACTTTCCAAAATACTCTACCGTCTTCTATGTGATTTAGAGTCAATAGAGTATCATAATCTGTTAAAATACTCAGAACACTAAGTTTTCTCACACCTCTTTTTCTTTACTATTACATTTTAGTGGTATTTCTCAAATTTCTCAAATTTATATTTTTTTATTTAATCATTTATTCTTTATCTTATGAATATCATAAAGAATCAATTACATAATTATATGGAAATAAATCGATTAAATGATTGTTTGGTTACATATATAAAGAGAAAAATATTTAATAGTATTAATAATAAAAAGATTATTCAGTATTTTTAAAATATAAAAATGTGAAAAAAATAATTATAAATTGATCTTTCATAATTTTATATTAATATATTTTTTGATATATAAATATAATTCTTAAAACATTTTTTTTATGTTTCTGTATTAATAACATTATCTTTACGTTCAGTATCTAAAATTTTTGAATCTGTCATTGTCACTTACTATTGTGTCCAATCCCTTGTGAGTCTTTAAACACTCTTGTTAGAGATATAAAACTATTTGTGCCTTTAAGAGAATTGGTGATTGACATAGTAGCATAACCTCTATGACTAAGTAGTTTAAAGTTTGATATTTGTTGTCCCCATTCTTTGGGTTTTCGCATTATCCACACTTTAAACCTAATGGATTTTTCTGTGAAGGAACATGTTAGAGATATAAAACTTTATATGCCTTCAAATAACAGTTTAAACTTTTAAAAAAATTGATTGATGACAACTAAGTGATTATTGAAAAAAAAAAACTGAAAACTGAAAAACGAAAATAAAATGTGACAGATGCTAAAAATTTTAATTAACCAAGTCCTTGGTTGAGCTTCAAACTGGCGATACCAAGATAAGGCAAAGTTGATACTTTATGAACAACTAGTACAGAGAGGATCACATAAAATCAAAACATTACAACCCAATTGTACATTTCCAATCAACAGAAGTAAACCAAAATACAAGGCCCTCACTTGCGACAAATCCTAGCTGTTGGCATGGTGACACAAACAGGGGCGTACTTTTTCTTGGCTTCTGGGGTACCGCGTTTAGGCTCATCTGCCACCGCCATCCCAGCAACAGAGCAAACAGCAGCAGCTGCTGCAGCAAACATCAAGTTCCTCCTTCCATTGCTGCCCTCCTTGTCATTGTCATAACTGACCATTTTTTCCCCTTCAACTGCTCTGGCAGAATTGACTACAAAGAGCCTCCTCTGCGTTGCCACCGGAGACCCGTTGGTGAGGACTGTGCCGCCAAGGATTGAGGCTGTCATGGTGATTGATGCCATTTCTGTGATGTAATCCGAGTCCTGATCTAGTTTCCTTGCTACCTCCTATGATGCAAGCAGTTAGATCGAAGAATATATGGAACGTAAGCCACAAAAGAGGAACTGGTGGTAGGACCATCCAATATCTTATCTCATTAATGAAATGACCAATAAGTTATTGCCACGTTGAGTAGTTGATCACAATGGAACCTAGACGTCCTGGCGCGTGTGTAGATGCTTCTTATGAAATGCGAATCAGGAGGATAAAAAAAAAGGGTTGTATTGGCTTTAACATGTTCTTTTTCCATTTGTTTCTTTTTTAGGGGTACTTTTTCACGAGTATAGAAATAAACGGTTGGTGCATATCTGATAGAGTAATAATGAATGGATAAAGATATTCTTACGCCTTTTTTTAAGAATATATTACTGTTTATACTATTTTTTAAGAAATATAATTAAGTAAAAAAAAATAATAATAAAAATATGTATAATAAATAATATTAAATAAAATATAAAAAGAGATGTATATATTATTTGATGTAAAAATATAATAGTTATAATGTAATATGAGCCACCCAACATTCTACTTAACACCCATTACAAATTTGCACAGCCAGAAACAACAGCAAAAGCAAACGCTACAAAGAATTTCAATACCCTAGGTTTTGCTACATCGAATGAATTAATGTCAGTTGCTTACAATAGATAACTGATGGATTTATATTATATTAATGAGAGCTGTTACATGAGACCTATCACTTCACTTATCAAAAAATGGCAATTAATACAACTGAATATACTTGGATTTGTAGAGTACACACGAACCTAGGCATATATACTTATATAGCATCCTCTTCTCTTGTTCTGTATGGAGGAGGCAATAAACTGTCTATGTTAGCAAAAAGATCTCCACGACCAGATGGTGGTTCCGCAACAGGTGAATCCAAGACTGAGTCAGGAATTGCTACCAGGGTTTCTTCAAAAAATGATTTGATTGTCTACATGGGCAATAAGTATTTGAAGCAATTAACGCAATAACTGAAGTATAAAAGGGCAGTTAAAATAAACACAGGTGAGATATGATGTAAAAATTATGCCAAAAGATACCTACAAACCGGATAATTTGGTACCTGCGTAGCACAAATTTGACCTAACTAGTCCAGATAACTATTTAATAAGTACGTTATATATATATATATATAAAAGGAACTAGGTATATCAATACGTGTACATCCCTAATTTCCACGACACTGATGACAGAATACATTTATTATAATATATGCACTTCTTTTGGCCATCAACCTCCTTCCATACTAGCTCAGTAGTTCCAGGGATAATCTCTTCCTCTCTCTCACTAGCTTTACTGGTTTTGGGAGAAAGAAAGAAGCCAAATTCTTGTGGCAATGTGCAATCTATGCCACTTTTTGGAGCATTTGGTTGGAGCCTTGCATCTTTAAGGAGATTTCTTTGGATGAGCAGCTCCCTTAAGATTAGGCATTTGGCTTGTACTTGGTATAAAACCTATGGGCTTTTTAGAGGGGTTTCTCTTACAGAAATGTTGAAAGATTGCATAGCTTGCTTCATTGATTATTTTTTGTTCTTTTTGTTTGTCCTCTTTTTATTTTATTTTGTATGGAGGATCTTTTATCCTCTTAACTCTTTGTAATCATCTTCTCTTCATCTTAATATATTTCTTCTTTTATAAAAAATAATCTCTCTCTCTCTCCCCCCATCTTTTTATGTCTATAATTTGTTTTCAGTACAATCTATTCCTATCTAATTCTATCTCCAATCTAAAAACGTAACTGATATCAAATATGGGTCCACAACGGTATTTCTTTGTCAAAGCATTATTTTAAAATTTACTGGAGAAACGTAACTCCATGACAGTTATAGGGAATAAGGGCTGTCTTAATACAATATGGGAGAATATGGATAGATCTGCCACAGTGCCACACCACCACACCATGCCCCCTTACCATCCATGAATAGAAATCAGGGAAAATAACAGCAAATTAAGAAGACCGGGTAAGATTTGCTTGATTATCAAAGTTTGTTTATTGTGGTTGTTGATAACTTCATCTAAATTCATAAACAATATAAGTGAAATACTGTTCTAAGTACTCAAATAAGTAGGTTTTTCATAGTAACTGTTGAAATTGTACGGGTTAGGTAGGGAAGGAGATAAGGAGCGAAAGAAGACTGAATAATACTCTCTTGTGTATATTAATGTGATATGAGATGTGATAAAAAAGATAAAGCATTAACACCTATTTATACTACTCCTAACCCTAATCAAATAAGGAAATAAATCATGAAACATAATAAATAGGAAATAAATCCTAAGATTGCTTCCTCAATTAGATGACTAATTGATTCCACAATATATTCTAAAGATATTCTAAAATATCGTAAGATATAATAAAAATATAATGAGATATTTTTTAGATATTCTAACACTCTCTCGAGTTAAAACTTACTAAGCTTTAAGCATATCACAAATGAACACTTTAAAAAGAAAATACATAAAAATAAAGTGGCTCCATAAAACATGGCTGAAAAACAACTTAGGGATGCAGGAGATGCCGAAGAGATGAGTATTGCTCGAAAGATGACTCAGCAAGACGGCTGGAATGATCATCAGCCTTATAGAAATTTCTTAGCAAGTAGTCAAGCACAGCAAGGCCCAAACTTCTCAAAACCACATTTGAAAGCTTCAAACAACATAAAAATGTCGGAGATCCAAAAACTTTGAAATTGAAATTAAGGCTGGTGTGCATCACAGCCATAGAGAATTCATCACCAGCATGACTCATCAGTGAGATAGAAGAAATCACCATTGGTATGATCCATGATGGGAGGCTAGTACGAATTACAGCCAAGAATTCATCACTGTATGACTCATTGGTGAGAAAGAAGTCACCGGAATAATCGTCAATAGAAAGAGAACGGCATGACAAACACCAGCTGGTTTGGGTCACTAAACAAGTCTAAAAACAGCAAATAGAAGCAAGCGCTAGAATAGGGCCAAGCAGTGGCCAAACAATGACAAATCCAGCAAAGAAACAATTCAAACCACATAATAGAAGCCAAAACGGAGGGAAGATCAGCACCAAAACACACCAAACCCAGCAGTCAAACAGCCACTGACAGTGAAGAGAGGCATAAACTGAACTGTATTTGAGCAGGTGTACTCGTCAACTCAGGGCGCGATGGAAGGAGGTGAGGCCAGATCTGGATAGAGGGCAAAACAGCGAGTCAAACAGAACTGGAGGTGGCCGGATGCACGTGACGTGTGTCCGGAAGGAGGCACGTGGGATCTAGAGCAGCAGACTTCAGGTGGCAAGTGCAGGCGCATGAGAGGTCGGATGGAACTGGGTCTTGGGTGGCTGGCCAAATTGAGGACGACGCTTCATTCGGTAAAGTCACCGGCCGGAAAGGATGACGAGGGACGGTGGTGGCAGCGACGAAGAAAACCCATGGAGGAGAAATCACAGAAAGTAGAGTGCAATTGAGGAGATCAAGCAAAACGGAGTTGGCCGGAAAGAATTTCTCATCGGAGGACAATGAGTCCACTGGGTATGCACGATTTCTATGGAGGGAAGGCGAAAGACAATCGCTGACAATTATGGTAGGGTGAAAAGAGTATACCAAACAAAAGAGTCCCAAATTTTAGGAAACTAGGCAACGGAATAGTGAGAGGTCACAGAGGATGATACCACTCTTTTGAAATTGTATGGGTTAGGCAGAGAAGAAGGAAAAGAGAGAAAGAAGACTCTGAATAATACTCACTTGTGTATATTGATGTGATACAAAAGATAAAGCACTAACCCCTATTAATACTACTCCTAACCCTAATCAAATACGGAAATAAATCATGAAACGTAATGAATAAGAAATAACTCCTAAGATTGCTTCCTCAATTAGATGACTAATTGATTCCACTATATATTCTAAAGATATTCTAAAATACCTTAAGATACAATAAAGAAATTACAAGATATTTTCCAGATATTTTAATAGTAACTATACCTTGCAAGTATGTAAAGCAGCATCTGCTTTGCGCTTCCAAAGTCCATTCCGAGGCTCAGAATGGAAAAAACCAAGTAAAGGCTGCAGCAAAGTAACACGATGGTCATGTGATAACAGCAAATTATAAATTGGAAGTAATAGATATATAACTTGCTTCATGCAAATGAAAGGGAGGAGGAAAAAAGGAGAACAAAAATCTCCAGTGCATGTCCAATCTTTTAACTCCTAATATAAAAGAATATAGCTTTATACCTTTATTACATATCAGCTATGCGATACTATATACAATACTATAGAGGAACCTTCATTAAATAGTAGAAATTTTACAAGTAAGAAGTTTGGAAATCAACTAATCTGCGGGTTATATATGTCTCTCCCCACCTTCACAATATCTCGCACAGTTGGCCCAAGTCCATATTGTAGCAAGACTGAGTCCCCATATACTTGATATTTCTCAAGGACCTTGATGAAAGGAGAAAAACAAAAATCAAAATAAAAAATGGTATACTCTAAGTCGTGCCAAAAGTTAACTCAGTAATTTGTGCAGCTGAATCCATTCAAAGCCAAAGATTCTGTAACTGAACCTCACGACGTGTAAGACCGCTGCTTGGTGCACCATAAATTGCAGTATCAACATGTCCCAGAATATGCCAAGGGCTGTTGAGATTATCAACAATGGTTACTCAAGCTACCAAGTATCAATTTATATAAACAACATTAGAAAGTTCAATCAACAGTGAAAACATTATTAGGGATATAAAATCATTTCTACACTTCAACCTAAAAATTTATGCTCTAAGGAATTAGGATAATTGGTTTTTGACATGATAAGAGAGCCACAACAACTGACTCGTCAAGAGTTGGATCCTTGTCACTCCCATTCTTTATAATAATTAAATCTCAGCATAAGGTATGTTAGGCCTGTGCTTTCTCCACCCCTTAAGCCTAAAGGGCATTCGCGTTAAAAGGCACATTAGATATATGACACCGTTCATGGAACTCCATCTAAGAGCTTATGCTTTTCAGATGGTTGGATCTTGACATATATGCATATTTGAGAAAGACTGTTTTAACCAAAACATATGTCTATTTCTCACAAGGTTTTCATGAAATAATATTGCTTTATATACATTGTTTTGAGATCATGTAGTACACATACAATCATTTTGCTGACTTGTAACACATTAATGGTGAAATACGAAATAGCATGCACCAAGTAAGTTTAGATCATGATCCCACCCTGCACTCCTATTTTTAACAGGTTAGCAAGTCATATCTGGCAATAGTGCAATACCATTTTCTCTTAAAAGAAAAAATAAAGTAAACATTTTTATTCATTTTTCTAAACTCCAATGCAAATTTGTAGCAATATGTTTAAAATTCAAAGAACTTCTGCTATCACAAGTTGTTCAACTTGAAGGAAAATTCCAGTCAGACTATAAAATAAAGGGAAATTCTAGAAAATGTTTAAGATAAAAAACTGACTTTCAGTTAAGTTCTTGTTCAAATTCAGATTTCAAATAGACATTCTACATATTTTTCTGAAAGCACTTTATCATTTTTTATGGGGAGTTGGAAGGGAAAACTTGTTACCCTTTTATTGAAAGGCAGATTCCTGATGTTTGAAAGCAAGATACTTTTTGATTTGAGATTTCACAAAGGTAAAAGTGGGAAAACTTTGTATTTGAAACTTACTTATTGTATGCTGCACGTCCAACCATAACACCATGAGCCCCAGCCTTTCGAGCTGAATTGATCTACAATCATAATCCCCAAGAAAATGGGCAGAGTCAGAACAATATGTACCCATTATAAGAACAACAATTTCAATGCTAGAAATGCCTATAGATTCATCACACACAAGACCACACCAAACCATCTCAAAACCCAGAAAGAAGGGAGGAAAAAAGATTTGATAGTGTTAAGATCCTACATCGGATGGGTAAATGGGCAAAGTACCCCTTATAATGACTTGGGCAATCCTCCTCCCTTGAGTTAGGCACAATCTGTCATCAATTCTAATAGATATTAAGCAGCATGAACATCAGACAGATCAAATTATAGAATTAGTTTATTGATCTCTGTTAGAAAACATTTACAATATCTTTATATTATCTTAGAATATCTTTCATGATTTGTTTCCTTATTTAATTAGGTTTAGTCTTAATGTTAATGGGCTCGGGCTTGTATTAGTAGTATAAGTATTTGACCTAATTATTAGCATATATAGGATGATAGATTATGGTATTGTAACACATTACATATACATATAGAAATAATATATTCATTGTTTTAGTGTTAGTTGTTTTCCTCTCCTTCACTTCTTCCCTAACCCTAAACCCATAATTCTTTAACATGGTATTAGAGCGGTACCATCCACCATAACTTGTGTGTCCATGTTTCCATTAAGTTGAGTTCATGGAACTCAGTGTATATCCCCCTTTATGTTTTTCCTTAACCTTACTGTTTTTAGTAAGTAATTTATGTATTTAAAAAAAATATAAAAAAAATGGAAAAGACAGAACAGTATCATGAGGTCACATTTCAAGTTTGGTTAGGGCAGCCACCCTTGTGGCTGATCTTTTGGTCGCTCAGGTGGCCAGCAGTGGTTGGATGGCACCAGGAGGAGGGCCGGCAACAGGAGTGGTAGCCAATGGTAGTTGGTTCACATTCCGGTAGTGTGGGTCGCATCTTTGGCAGTGCCTGTTCGTGCGCACTCTGTTCGAGCCCACTCTCTGTTTTATCATAGAAGGTTGCAGGTGGCTAGAGCTGCCATGGTGGGATGCAACTAGGACCGGGGACTGGCCTGGGGTACTCACAGGCAATGAAAGTGGCAGTTGGCCAGAGCTCCAACAAGTTTGCCGGCAATATCATTTTCAGATTCAATTTTTCTTATGGTTTTCTGCCTCAGATTTTGTTTTTCTTCTAGTTCTCAGGTTCTTGAGGTTTATTAGAGGCCAGAGAAGTTATGAAGGTCACTATTGAAGCTTTGGTTTTGTGGAACAGTGATGTTCATCATTGTTGACCGCATTTGGTGGCCGGTAGTGCCACGGTTGGCAGCAGTCAGAGCAGCGAGACTTGAGGAGTTCCTGTGGATGGTCAATGGTGCCTGGCTGTGTTTGGTCAATGGCAATGGTGTTTTTGTTGTTCTGTCTATGTTTGGAATGATTGGTTTCACGTATTTCAGGTGCTGCATCTGCATCTACAGAATGGTGATTTGAATGTGTTGACTGTGCATGTGCAAGTGAGCACGTGCTGTGACATGAGGAGTCTCTGTTTCAAGTGTTTGTGATGGCCAGTGACTTGAGCTCTGACAGGCCCTGTTTCAGTTCAGGGGGAGATTCAAATTATGGGTTGTCTAGGTGTTATTCTTCTTCTGTTTCTAGTTTTGGCATCCCATTGATGGCTTCATGATGATGTTGCGATATATGGTGTAACAGGTTTTTGTTGTGGAGATTTCAGAATGGAGATTTCGGAGGCTTATGTTCGGTGATGGTCTCTAGTTTGACTAGCGGAGATTCTGGTGAGATGTTTCAGGTTTGAGTTGGTGCATCAGTGTGTTCTGTTCTGTTGTTGCGGTGTGTTCTGTTCTGTTGTTGTGGTGTGTTGTGACCATCAGCTATTCTTCCCTCTTTTCTTCTTCTATGCACAGCCAAGGGTGTTGTGGGCAATGTTTCTAGCGACTGGTGTGTTGTGGCCAACCAGCAAGGTGTGACTAAGGGTGTCACAGGTTTGGGTGGAGTTGTCCCAATTTCTTGTGGTTTTGGCCAGCCAGAAAGGTGCGACCAAGGGTGTCGCAAGTTTAGGAGCAGTAGTTTCCCAATTTCTCTTCTCTTCTTCTAGGACATTGGATGGTCTAGCATTGCTTCTTGATGGTTCAGCATCTGCCATTGTGCCGAGTTTCTCTTGTCTTCTTGGTGACAGCTTCCGGTTAAAGAGGGGTTGCGATATTTGTTTTATGTTTGTGGGTTTGCTACTTGTAACAAGCTAAAGCTTAGTGAGCTTTAACTTGAGGGGGAGTGTTAGAGAATATTTAGAATATCTTTCATGATTTGTTTCCTTATTTAATTAAGTTTAGTCTTACTATTAATGGGCTTGGGCTTGTATTAGTAGTATAAGTATTTGACCTAAATATTGGTATATATAGGATAGTAGGTTATGGTATTATAACACATTACATATATCAATAAAATCTTCATTGTTTTAGCGTTAGCCGTTTTCCTCTCCTTTACTTCTTTCCTAACCCTAAACCCATAATTCTTTAACAATTTCCAAAAACTCCCAAGAGGAAATCAATAATGGAGTTGCTCTTTATTCCATAAACTGGAGAAAATGTCCAGCATTATTGTTGCCTGACCTAAAAATGATTATACTGATCTATCAACTAGGACTATATTTGGCAAACTCCCAGTAAATATTTGGAAAATTCTACTCTATCTCACTCAACCACTCCCAATCAAAAGATAAATAACTGTAAAATCCAAAGAAGAAAAAGACAACACAAACCCAGGCCCCCTGTTGCCAAAGCAACATATTAAATAAAACTCCATATCTCTAGATATCTACCACCCAGGGGCACTGACCGAAATGAAAACAGAAAATTCCATTCATAGATGCAAGCTAAACCTATATAGCCAACGCATTTTAAAAACACAACAAAGCTAGTACATACAAACAGCACAGTGACAAAACAGAATAACTGTTAAAACACTATGAATTTGGCTTAATACTTTGTTTATTACACATATAAGTAGGAAATGTGCACTTTAAATATACAGTGACATATTTGGTATGATCATAAAAGAGTAGGAAATACATTTTTTTAGCAGAAAATTTCTCTTTTACTGAACACCAGATCTCAATGACACAGAAAGATCACTGACAACAACTCACCTCATCAATACTAGTAATGCCACCATTGATTGTAAATGTTAAGTCTGGAAAGTCTCGTAAAAGGCCAAAAAAGTATTCATATCTGCATTAAAAAATGTGACATATCATCTCCAATTCTATATATTATGACTACAAAAATCAAATTTTCCTGGCACATACTTCAGCGGAGGAATACTCCGATTTTCAGCTGGGCTGATGCCATTAAGCAGTGCCTTCCTTGAGTGAATTATGAAATGCTTAGTAGGTGATAGAGAAGAAACCTTGTAAATGAAATCACCTGACAGACAACGAAAGTGACAACAAAAAGGTCAATATGTAACCGCAACAACCAGGGCACAAATATTTTAAAGAAATTACAACCTAATATAAGAATTATGGCTTCTAAATCACATCAATAACAATGTGGAATAGAGATCCATTAAGCTTCTAGGATAATAGCATCATAGAAAGTGTCCTTCTTATTGAGAGCACCCAGAACACTAGATAAAAAGGAAAATAACAAAGTCATTTAACCCTTAGATCCCAATAGGGGTCTCCCCAGATACCAAAAAAACCAAAACACAAAATTCAACAAATCTTAAAAGATTTCTCCTTGACAAATAGATTCAGAAGTCCAACGCTCCCACTAAAGTCAGGTCCTTTGTCTGGACAGCAGCACATAACAGGATTAATACAAATGACTTGTTGGCTTGTTGCAAGTTCACAAACGTCATACTGCTATTTCTCCAGATATATTTGTTAAGTGCTACTCTAGCTTAGAATCTATGGAACAACCTGTTTGGGGTCCTTGGAGAGCTTTGGGTTTGTCCTCCTACTTTGTAACAATTTTTTTTTAGGTAACATCATGAGGTTTCCTCCAAGCCTTTGGGTGTGGGACTAATCCCCGCTCAGGCATCAGCTTTGCCCTGGTCACAAAGTGCTTCCAATGTGTTTCAAACCCCTGCATTGCACGTAAATTCGCCCACATGGAGCTCAGTTTGGGCAAACATTACCTGCAGTGCAGGGGTTCGAAACCCAATGTGCAATGTATAGAGTCCTTTGGTGAATTTGGTTGGTGTGGAATGCTCTCGCATTTTAGGGATTTTCCATGACCCTCAATTTACTTTGAGATAGGACTGTGTTTTTGGCCTCTGTATGGTGCTCTGCTAATGGTTATCTAAAGGGAGTTGCCAACTCATATTTGTAGAGAACGGGCAGCCTGCTGCATTTTTTACTTTTTCTTGTTATTTGATTTGTTTTCTCTTTCTGCTTTGGAGGATTTATTATCCTCCTCTTAGCTGCACTTTCCCTCTCGTCTTCCTAATAAAATTCTTTTTCTGTAAGATAAAAAAAAAATTCTTTGAAGAATGACATAAGAGAGATTTAAATAAATGTTGGGTAGTCAATAGCATGACATAGCGGCATTATCGCGCCATCACGGAGCGTTGTGGCAGCTGTCCGCTATAAGCCTTCCGTCGCTTTGCATTTTTGAGGAGCAGGAATCGCAGCTGCGATCACGGCCATTTTGCGGCCAAATTGTGGGAGTCGCAGCTGCTTCACTTCTGCAGAGATTGATCACTGTTTTCCATTTCTTTTTAAACAAAATTCCTTTTTTACCCTCACTTAAGCTGTTAAAACTTCTATTTTGCCCTCTAACTGATTAAGCCTCTATTTTGCTCTCACTTAAACTCATCTTCTTCCGCCCACCGACCAATTAGGGTTTGCAGCAGCTCCTTCATGCTCTCCAAACAGAGCATCCTCTGCTCTTCCTTGCACACAGAGAGCCAAGAAGATATCGCTGCTCTGTTGTGCACCTGTTTAACATCCCTCTGTCCTCACACTGTTTCTGTTTCACACTTTCTTGCTTTGTTTCGGCAATTTCCCAGCACTCACTCACTCCCCAACTCTGTTTCAGCCTCTGCATTCCTCTGTTGCGCACTTTCTCAGCCTGCTCCAGACTTTTCCGGCCAAGCCCATCTCTGTTTTGTGTCTTTTAATCTATTACTTTTAAGTATTAATGATGAATATATCTCAAGTTTTGAGTAGCTTTTAAAATTTGAGGATCTATTATGTGTATTAGAAATTATGTATGTTGTCCTCACTATCTTCGATATAGTGGCTGCTCCGCTATCCGCTATACCGCTATAGTTGTTTTGGGGTTGGCCGCTCTGCGCCGCTATCCAGGATTAACTACTATGAATAAATGACAACTTAAGTTCTTATTCTCATTGGTCTTCTCAAATGGCAAAAAAACTGGTGCCCATTAACTCCATAAAAAATATTTCCAGTTAGATTCTAAACATTTCTGTAGTCTATCAATATGTTATTCATTTTCATTAATGGTTAGCTACCAACTGCAACCCTCCTGTTACTAATAACAGCCATGACTTCTTCAATAAAGATTCCTGGCTCCTACCAGCAGGTCACTATTTGGTTTTCATTAATAAGTATTAATTTCGAGTTTATGGTAACAAAAACCAAGGTTTTGAGATGATAAGAACCCACCATGTACCTAATGAATTGGATAACCCATTGAGTGCATTATAAAAGCAAGACATTCTTTGAGCACAGCTTAGTTGCAAAATTTTGGAAATATAGCAGATGGAAAAATGTGCATCAATACTAGTATATAGCTGATTATCTGGTAGGCATACTACATGTAATACTAATTCCACATAATTTTTTTAAAAGGATGAATCCTATTCTGCCATGAGGGTCAGCTCAATTGGTGGATCAAACTATGTCAACTCAAAGGTCTTGGGCTCGATTCCTGCTAGTGATTCTTCATTGGTAGTGGTAGGTCATTTGCAAGTACCACTATAAGCCCTCTCTAAGGCTTGTGGTATGCCTTGACCTTGGAATGGGGCAACAATCCCTCCCCAAGGATGAACCCTATTCAAAAAATCCTAACTTCACATCCTTTCAACGTAAATAGATTAATAGACAAAGAATGTTTAAAGAAGGACCTTACACAACTCATTGTAAGAATCATGATCGTCCACACCGATTCGACATTTAACACTGACAGGTACATTTGTATTGGCAGCAACTACTGAAATAGCCTCAGCAACAAACTTTCCTTGTATACATTTGATTTCTATATTAATGCACATTGATGAAGAAAATTTATATATTCAATATGTTTGCATGTCATATTTAATTAAGGATGATTTTCTAACCTTTGGGTCAAGCATAAGATGTACACCAAAGCATCCACGTCCAGCTACTCTTGGACTAGGGCATCCACAGCTGGTACATGTTGAAAATAAATTAATGAATCTATCAAAGATCAATAAAACAATGAAACTTTAAGATTTAAGGTGATAAGAAATAAACGAACTTGAAGTTGATCTCATCATAGCAGTAAGCATTAGCAAGTTCAGCTGCTTTTGCCAAATTTTCTAAATTACTCCCTCCAATTTGAAGCACAATAGGATGTTGATCTGGAGAATACGCCAAGAATCTGTCCTGAGCATAATAGACAAAAAGAATCAATGGTTTTACAGTACCAATTTATCCAGAAATGGTGGTGTTAAATACCACCCCCATTAATTTGTGCTCTTATGCACACACATAGGCCCACTGCAATGAGATAAACAACAGACTTCAAACAAAAAAGTCAAACATTACTAGTTATGCAATATATTTTATCACAGATAACTCTGCGCAGACTATTAATTGCGATAGAGATAGAAAGCCATTCATTAGCCTCTACCTAACAACTTAAGCTTTTAGGAGCATTAATCCTTGACATGATATCAAAGCCTCTATGACCAAGCGGTCAGGAATTCGTCCCTTGTTGCCCCCATTCTATTAATAAAAAAGTTGAATTTTGCATAAGGTAGAGTGGGCCCGTGCATTATCATCTATCATGAGGGGGGCGTGTAAAGACATTCATAAGCCTCTACCTATTACCTAACAACTTAAGCTTTTAGGAGAGTTCCTTGACAAATTGCAATCATAACTTTGTTATTCACATACGGAAGAAGGGGAAATTTTTTTTTTTAAAAAACAAAAAACCCTTCAATTATAGCTCCTTACTTCCAATTTTTTTTATTAAAAATATTTTTTCTTTTCTGTTAACAAGCAGACTTATCCCTATAAACTTACCAGATTGCCCTTTTGGTAAACAATTGTTTCAGCTGCAAGCATCTCCGTGTACAGCCAAGCATGTTTTGATATGAGGCGTGCAAGAGTCCTAAAGTGATGGTCTGTCCAGTTCATCATTGGAGCAACACTGAAATCCAAGCAACAACAAACCAGGTCGATAAAATCATTATGCCTATGGTACAAGCAGGTAAGAGAAAACAAAAGAAAGCAGAGATACCCAGCTACCCACCTAAACCAAGGAGGAAGATAGTAACTTGCAACCATCACAGCTATACTATGTGATTGTTCCTTCTGAGTATAAGCAGAAAACAACCTCGATCTGCACTAATCACTTCAAGATATGCCCACCTACAATCTAAAACAACTTTTAATAATGATATTAAAATGAGTAAATGAAACTACCAGGGAAATTTTAACAAATTTTTCATTTCACATTTTTTTAAAAAAAATTAATAATAATAACACTTATGAATCATTAAAAAAAATCAATTTTTTTCCCTAAAACATGGGTTTGAAATAATAGCGTGGAGCTTCAAACAAAACCCAAGATGCATCGGATATAACTAGTATGATAACGATTCTCAAGTGAGTAAAACCATTTTTGAACCAAAAACGGTTTTTTCTTTTCTTTGGTGGCAGAGAATGTGAATTGGGAGGCATTTTATCGAACAGTAGATATGCAGAGGCTGGAGAGCATGGCCTTGCCCTTATAGATGGTAAGACATTTGAACGGAAGCATATAGAAAAGGGTTTATTACATGAACGACGGAAACTGCTGCCGGTGCCGGATTCTGCCTCGCCCTTCGCGCCGTTACTCACCGTTCAAAGAATCAGGCGGCAAATTGGGAAGCCTGAGTTTTTTGTGTTGCTCTATCCTCGATAACCTACTGGAAGCAGGGTCGTTTTATATTTGACTTCAACTTAAAACCATAATAATATATTTCTTAAATATGTTTTTAGTGTGTTTAAATATAATTATTTTTTTGTCTATCTAAAATCTCATATATTTATTAAGTGGTGAAATAACATATGGCACTCTATGTCAATATTAACACTTGTCTTAATCTCAATTTCTTTATGTAACGTGTCCTTCATTCAATGATTTGATGAATCTACGTTGCCACCTGTGTTTCTAATCACAATAACCTCACTCTCATCCTCACTTTCATTCTCAATCACATATCCTAATCACATACCAAATAGTTGACTCACACGAGAACAAACTATGTGGTGGATCATGCACATGTGAAGGCTGAGGATTATGCACATCTAAAGGCTCAGTAGAGTGCGTGTTTACGTAGTGTTGAACATAAGTTTATCTTGGAATCTTTCACGGGTGGTCCTTATCAGAGATTTAGGGTTTAGGGATTTTACTTGGTTTTTGTATATAATAATCAATTCATGCGAGGACCAAAAGGCTAAGGTTGTATTTTTACTTGATTTTTGTACAGAATATTCGATTCATGTGGTTATTATCTATGTTTTGGTAGATGCTGCAAATGTGGGGATTCATGTGGTCTTTTTCTGAATTTTTTTATTGAATACGTATAATTTTCATTTTTTTCTTTTTTAATTGTTTTCCTTAACTGTGTACATATGTAGAATGTCATTCACTGTAGTTATTCATCATAGGGAGTTATTTGTGAATGAACCCCACTGACTTATAAAGGGAGGATGTAACTACAGCTATTAATCAAGAAATAGACAAATGATCCTATTTTAAGGCCATGGGATTAGTTAAAGAGTTAGGGTATGATGACATTTCTAGGATATGGTGGAAATTACCTTGTTTGAGCTTTGAAGATAGGTTAAGACAGATTTTGTTGGACAAGCATGCCTTAAAGATGGTTAATTATGCAATGCATAACAAATGTGAGGTGGATTTATATGTAGAGCACATAATTTCGAAACTTATAATTACTGAAGAATTGGGGTTTGAATAGGAAAACACTATTAATGCAGGGTGTGTAAATGTGGAAAATGTTGAGGGTAAAGGTTAGGGTGTGGGTAGGAACCATGGAAAGGGTGATGGGTTGGGAAATGTGGGTGAGGGTGATGGGGTGTAGAACATAGGTGAGGTTGATGGGTCATAAAGTGATAATAGTGATGACAATGTAGTTAATATACACTTTGATGACAGTGAAGAGGAAAGGGGCTTGGGACTAGATGATGGGTTTGAAGTAGATGAGAGAAGGGTTAATAAAACTGGACCAAGTAGAAGATTTAAGAAGAAGACAACAACTAGATTCAAGGCTTGGGTGTCTCCAAGAAAGAAACAAAATAAAAAAAGTGGATCAGGGAGTGAGGCAGCAAGACCAAGTGAGGGCATTGATAATGATGATGGGCTAGTGTTGGAAATGATGATGGGTTAGGTGTTGGAAATGGTGGTGGTGAGACAAGTAGGGTGATTCAAATTCTTTTATACATACAAATATTGATGCAATTCATGATATAGATGAAGAATACTCTAGTGAAAAGTTGGATAGAGATTTGGACTTAGGGTCTGACTTAGACAACAGACCAAGATATCTTAAGTATAAGAAGAAATATATGTCAAAGGATTTTAAGTTCAAGTTTAGCATGGAATTTGCTTCCTTGGAACAATTCAAATAAGCTATTTTGGAGCACTTTGTATTGAATGGGAGATCTATGAAATTTCAAAAGAATGATGCAGTCAAGTGCAAGGTCATATGTAAAGGGAAATGTGGGCTAGTGGTTTTGGCTAGTAGAGTGGCAAGGAGTCATACTGTTAGGATTAAGACCTTGGTGGGAAACATACGTGTGGAAGAGTTTTTGTCAATAAAAATATCAATTCTAAGTGAGTTGCCAAGGCAGTGTTGAACAAGTTTAGGAATAGCAGTAAAGTGACTTTGAAAGAAATAATTAGTAAAATCAAAGGGACATATGCAACTGGAATTACAGCTTGGAGGGCACAAAGAGCAAGACAAATAGCTAAAGATATAGTTCAAGGAGATGTTAGCAAGTAATACACACTATTATGGAGTTACAATGCTGAATTATTAAGAGCAAGCAGTGGAAACACTTGCAAGATATCACTAGATAGGCTTGCAAGGGATTTGCAACCAAGGTTTGGTAGCTTTTATATGTGCTTGGAGCGATGCAAAAAAAACTTTATTACTACATGTAGGCCATTCATAGGGGTGGATGAATGTCATTTGAAGACCAAGTATGGGGGACAACTTCTGATAGCTATGGGAAGGGACCTAAATGACCAGTAGTTTCCACTAGCTTTTGTTGCAGTTGAAAATGAAACTAAAGAAAGTTTAAGGTGGTTTCTGACTCTGTTATTAGAGGACATTAGAGATATTAACACAAACTGATGGGTCTTTATATCAAACTAGCAGAAGGTACTACTGTGTAATATTTATTTATTTATGTTAGTGTGCTTATATATGTACTGCTAATTCTAACTATGTCATGTTCCATAGGGGTTGATGCCAACTTTTGAAGAAATGTTGATGCGTGTTGAACACAGGTTTTATATTAAACACATGTATAATAACTTTAAGAAAAGTTTGGGGGAGGGACCTTGATGAGGGACTTGATGATGGCCCATGATTGGATGGCTGCAATCCCTAAAAATGCATGGTGTAAGCATGCATTTAGTTTTTACCTCAAGTGTGATGTGGCGATGAATAATTTGACTGAGGCATTCAATAGCACAATTGTAATGGCTAGGGATAAACCTGTAATAACTATGTTTGAGTGGTTTAGGACTTATCTGATGGGTAGGTTTATTGCACTTAGAGAAAAACTTAGCAAATATCCTGGTAATGTGATGCCTAAACCTAAAAAGAGATTAGACAGAAAAGTGCAACATAATGGAAATTGGTTTCCAACTTGGACAAAGGAATTAAGATTTGAAACCCACATGATGTTCACTGAGAGTTTCATAGTAGACTTGAAAGTCCAAACTTGTTCCTATAACTTTTGGGAGTTAGTAGGAATTCTATGTAAGCATGTTGTGGCAGCCATTTGTTACAAGGAAGATAACCCTGAGACATATGCACATGAGTGCTATAAGTGGTAAGCATATGAGAAGTGTTATGAACATGTCATCAGTCCAATAAATGGACAAAATAGATGACCCACAACTGACCATGAGTCTATTTTGCCACCAAACTACAGAAGAGGACCAAGCAGACCTAAAAAATTAAGAAGAAGAGAGTCGGGTGATGACCAAAATCCAACCAAGTTGAGGAAGATCAATACAACTTACCGATGTGGATATTGTCATGGAGATGGTCATAACTCTAAGGGCTACTCTCGTAAGGCAGGGGAAGCTAATACTTTCATTAATTTGGTCTTTAGCTTTATTTTAATGCAATAAAATAACATTGCCCTAATTTGTTGTAGGGAATATAAGATAATGGGAAGGACTCTAGGGCAGAATTGAATACAAGTGGAGATATTGAGACTGATACTACAAGGACAACTCAACCTACTAGGGTAAATTACTAATTTTGTGTTCTATTTTTAGTGTTACATGGTGTTGTAATGTTTATTATTTAAATGTGATCTCTCATCTGTTTTAGAGGGGAAAAGGTAGAGGAAGAGGCAATGCATAGTCTAATGCAGTCCAAGAAACTAATACTACAAATGAGAATGGGGTTGGAGAACATGTAGTGGGTGAAGACAAAGATGGATCAACTTGGGTAAGAAATCTGGATCAGCTAGGTTTTTACTTATTTTGAGTTAATTGTCTAACTTGAGCTTCTTTTGCACATTGAAAGGGTATAGGAAGAGGTAAAGCACCAAGTAGAGAAAAGGGCATTGCACCATCTTTTGTAAATCAAGAGACTGCTGGAAATGAAAATAGAATTGGAGACAAAGCAGCCAGTGGAGGAAGGGGTAGAGGAAGGGGCAGAGGAAGGGGTACTACACCAAGCCCTACAACTCAACCTACTGCAAGTCAAAATGCCTTTAGAAATATAGTGGAGGTTATAACTATTCATTTGGATGCTACAAGTTCTGCTTATGCTGCAAGTCAAAAGGCATGGACTACTATAACCAGTAATGGAGGAGGCACCGATGGACTAAGCCAAAACAGTTTTGGTGCAAGTCTTCCAAAACCAAGTGTTGCAACAACACCATTAGCAGCAGCCAATGTAGCCATCATGCAGACCAATCTACCAGTAAATAGTGCAGAAGAAAACCAGACAAATGGAGCACCAATTAGGGGGCATATAAGATTGGGAAAGAGAGTTATGATCATTAGTGGAATGCACCAGGTATATTGAGTTGTAATCTAGATATGACATTTTTTTGTGATTAAGACAAGTTATAATTTTTTGAAGTTATCATATGTTTATTTTGGATAAATTAAGTACAGTTTTGGGTACCTAGTATTGGTACTTTGTTTTGGTATAGTAATGCATTAAGATTGATATTATTTTAGTATGTAATTGTGTATGAAAATTAGATCAGCAATGTAAGTAAAGACATATATAGATCTGTTTTGGTTTGTAATTACAATAGGTATATTGTAACGTACTATAATGTAATGAACTATTTCATCAGGATGCAATAAAACACAGTGGAGGTTTTGGTAGTATTTCATCAGTAATTTAATGAATTATTTTCTACCCATTTACTTGATTTATAGTTAGAGTAATGTCAATTTATTTAATTGATTAATACCAGAGCATTTAGTTCACAATGCACTATCTATTGTTTCATCAATTTCTGTCCTAAACAATAGCACATTAGTATGTAATTTCAAAGTAATAATCTTAATATTGTTTGTTCACAATACTCATATCATTATCAAAAGCTCCTTATTTCATTCATTTCAATATCAATGACATAAAAGTTCACCAAAGCTTCTAATTTCATTCAACTAGAGACTCATATACACCAACCTTTCAAACTCCAAAACAAACACACTACAAATGTCAATACCCATGACACAAAAATCACACCCAACAACATTGTCACTTTGGTCCTCTCAGAAGCAAGTTTTATCTCTAGCTTAGTCACCCTTTTTCTTATCTCTTCAATCGCAACCTCATAATTATGGGAATACTCACAAATAGCTTCCTAATTGTTCATCACATCATTAGTCCATTCAAACCAACCACAAGAGTCTTCCTTCTGCAAAAACAAAAACAAAAACAAAAACAAAAACAAAATACAAGTGGAGTGTTAGAAATCTATAAATCTTAAACTCATAAATCTCATCACCACTTAACAGAGATAAGATAAGGGTAAGAACTAACTTCACCTGTTTCAAATTTTAAAGGGACCAAAACAATATCAAAAAATTTAGAAAGACCAAAACCAAAAATCATTATATTTAGAGGGACTAAAAACATATTTAAGCCAACTTAGATATACTTGTATCAAAAAATGGTTTGTGGTTACTCTCCAGTTTGGGCATGTCCAATATGCTCTTCCAGGATTCTTCACACTCTTTGAGGTGAGGTAAAAAAATTATATATCTATAACCACAAAGTCTCCTTCGTGATGACATGATGGGGGTGATCTGTTAATAATTTCAGCTCTTAAATGTTCTTTGTTTGATCTAATTGGATTCCATATGTGCTTAATTATTGTCATTTAGCTAAGTTTCTGATTTGGAATTGTCTTTGGGATGTTTATTGTGAAACTTTGCTTAAATGTGGTTATAAACACTCATAAACGTATTGTGATTTTCAGGAGATCTATGAGTGATGGAGTCCATTGGTATTGAACTATTGAGAAGGGAGTTAAGAGACTTAAGGGAATCAGTATCAACCCCTAGAAACAAAGGAAGAAGGGCATTCATGAAGAATCAAGGCTGGATTTGAAGAAAGTGATTAACACGGCCCGTGTCAAAGTACACGGGGTAGGCCGTGTACTCTTCTGACTTTGAAGACTGGAAGATTTGGACAACACAGCCCGTGTCAAATGACACGGGGTAGGCCGTGTATTTCTCTGACTTCACGAGGAAGAGTCAATTTCAAGCCTTGACCGAGAACATGGCCCGTGTCATATGACACGGGGTGGGCCGTGTTCTTCTCTGACTTTGGAATAGTTAGAGATTTGACATCAGAATCAGACACGGGTTGGGCCGTGTAACATGACACGGCCTGTGTCATCGGCTCAGAAGTTTAATTTCGTGTTTTAATGCTAAATTAGGTTCCCAAACCTATAAATAGGGTTGCTTAGAGCTCTTAAACCAGATCTGGATAGAGAGAGCCGTCAAGGAAACTGAGAGAAACACGAAGACCAAGAAGGGAAAAAGATTCGATTGAGGATTGGAGACTCGGATTCAAGCGATCAAAGATCAATCACTCTCAAGCCTTGGAAACTAGTTTGATCTTTAGTTTTTCTTTTCTTCTTTTGTTCTGAACAATGTTTTCTTTTAATTCTTCTTCTGTTTTTGAATTTGCCATGTGTGGCTAAACTTCTTGATTGGTTAAGAGATGATGAAACTCTAGTTTTGATTATGTGACTCTTGCATATTTCTTTATATCAATACAATTATATTTTTATTTATATGTTTCTGTTCTTAAATCGATATAAAGGTTTTTATATTCTTGCCAAACTTCGAGAGTGGTAAAACTAGGATTGCTATGCGCGGTTGCGGTGGTATGACTAGTGAAACATATGATCTAAGCAATTTAATCTCGGTGTGTGATTAGATTTTAGTGTGATAGGTTTTCTAATTCTTAATGCAATCATTAGGTAGGTGTAAGAGCGGTTGCTTTACAAATAACTAATGGTTAGAGTTTAATTTGAGCGGTTGCTGAATTAAGCGAAACTTAAGGAAGATATGAGATTTATCTCACAATTACATAAGAACATAATTGATCATGTTGGTATAAAGGATATGTAAGTTAGCATAATCATATAAATCTAGTGGTGGATTCCATCTCTTAACTAATATCTTTAACTTGATAATTCAATTTGTGTTTACTGTGTTGGTTTAAGTTTAATTTCTTTTGTTAGTTTTAATTAACAAAACCCCCTTTTTAATTTTACTGTTCATTTTTCATCAGAGTTTAATTTAAGAATTGGATTGATAGTATTAATTGAATTGGTTCTCTGTAGATCGACCATTGCTTACTACAATTGGTTGCAAGGTTTTTATATTTTTGGTGGAACTTGGCAACTATTTTTAATATTAATTTTTAATCGTATTCCACACCACACCAAATTTTGGCGCCGTTGCCGGGGAACTAATTTTCCAATTGCGCTATTAATTTGTTTCCTATTTTATCTCTGTTTTTGTTTTAATTTTAATAGTTTCAATTGTTCTCTTCAACTATCTTGCAGGTGTTCATGTCCGGCGAAGAGGTGAACGAGTAATTGAGGAATTTAAGGCATTACTTTGAACAAATTAGCTCACGATTCACACCTGCTGACGTTGAAGCTGCCCGTCACATAGACTTTTCCAGTTCTGCTGCATCTAAGATATCTGAGCCACCTGAAGAAGAAGTGATGGCAGAAAATACATTAAGGATGTTGGGTGCTCCGGACTTAGACCAACAACCTCTGTGCATAGAAATTCCTGAGAATGAGGAGGCATTTGAGTTGAAATCTAGTCTAATCCATCTTTTGCTATCTTTCAATGGACTAGCCGGAGAAGATCCGAACAAACATCTAAAGGAAATCCATGTTGTGTGTTCTAGCATGAAGCCTGCGGGAATTTCAGTGGAGCAAGTCAAGTTGAGAGCTTTTCCTTTTTCCCTGAAGGATTCTGCAAAGGAATGGTTGTACTACTTGCCACCCGGATCCATTCAGACATGGCAGGACATGGCTCGGGCTTTCCTAGACAGATATTTCCCTGCATCAAAGGCCGCAACCATTAGAAAAGAAATTTGCGGCATCCAACAAAGACATGGGGAATCACTTCATGAGTACTGGGAGAGATTTAAGAGATTGTGTGCTAGCTGCCCTCAGCATCAAATCAGTGAACAGCTTTTGATACAGTACTTTTATGAAGGTTTACTAGTGATGGACCGCAACATGATTGATGCTGCCAGTGGAGGAGCCTTGGTTGATAAGACTCCTCGAGAAGCTAGAAACTTGATATCTAGAATGGCTGCGAACACTCAACAATTCTTCACTCGAAATGATACAGGAGTGAGAGCAGTTAAAGAGGCTGACACTACTAGTTTGCAGCATCAAATGACCCAGTTAACTGCCATGGTTCAGAAGTTGATGGACAATGGGAAAGCACTAGTACAGGCATGTGGGATTTGTTGCTCTTTAGGACATCCCACTGATATGTGTCCCACTCTGTAAGAGGACACAAATGAAGAGACCAAGGCAGTGGGGGGATTTTCTAGTCCATCCAAAAATTACAACCCCTACTCCAACACATATAATCCGGGGTGGAGAGATCATCCAAACTTTAGCTATGCAAAGCAGCCCCAAGCTCAAGCTCAACCTCAAGCCTATGGGCCTCCAGGGTTTCAGCAAAGACAAGCACCCTTTCCTCCGAGGCAACCACAAGTTCAAGCTCCTAGGCAACCTGAGCCTTCGTTGGAAGAACTAGTGAGGCAAATGGCCACCAGTAATATTCAGTTTCAGCAAAAAACAAGGGTCATTATCAATACCTTGCAAAACCAAGTGGGACAGTTGGCCACTGAGATCAACAAGGTGCAAAGTCAGATTTCTGGGAAACCCCCCTCGCAGCCAGAGGTGAACCCAAGAGAAAATGTTAGTGCTGTCACCTTGCGTTGTGGGAAGACACTTGATGGACCCACATATTCCCCAGTCACTAAAGACAAAGCTCAAAATCCTAAGGAGGTAGATGATGAAGGGATCCATTCTAAGACCCCTAAGGTAAGTGTTTCTGACCCACTTCCTAAATATGTCACTAAGGCCCCTTTTCCGAGTAGGTTAGTTAAAAATAAGAAAGAAGAAGTGGATAAAGAGATCTTGGAGACTTTTAGGAAAGTTAAAGTTAACATTCCTCTGTTAGATGGCATAAAGCAAGTGCCTAGATATGCTAAATTCTTAAAAGAGTTATGCACTAACAAAAGGAAGTTGAAAGGTAATGAACGGGTCCAAGTGGGAGCAAATGTTTCAGCTATTTTTAATAAGAAACTCCCAACTAAATGTAAGGATCCTGGCACATTCACTATACCATGCACTATCAGTAATGCCAGGTTTGAGAGGGCCATGCTAGATTTAGGTGCATCTATTAATGTCATGCCCTTTTCTATTTATGCATCTTTACATCTAAGACCTTTAGAACCTACTGGAGTTATCATTCAACTGGCAGACAGGTCTAACGCTTACCCTAAGGGGGTTGTTGAAGATGTTTTGGTGCAGGTAAATGAACTGGTGTTTCCGGCAGATTTCTATGTGCTGGACATGGAGGAGGACAAATCTCCCAACTCTGCCCCCATTCTATTGGGGAGGCCTTTCCTCAAGACTGCCCGAACTAAAATTGATGTGCATTCGGGAATATTGACTATGGAATTTGATGGAGAGTTTATTAGATTCAACATCTTCGAGGCTATGAGATACCCGAGTGATGTGCACTCTGCCTATGTTATTGATTCTTTTGATGTTTTTGAATATTTAATTTCTACTATTTTTGAGTCTGATCAATTTGATGTTCTTGATACAATTATGACTCGCAGTTTAGATTTTCAGGATTCAAAGAAGGATGACCAAGGGGAGCTATGGAGTGAAGAGATTAATGAAGTGGTGGCAGCCTTGCATACACTCTCTTCCACCTCAGAAGGGCATGAGGTATCGTATGTTGAGTTACCTTTGACCACTGATGTACCTAAACCTTCTATTGTGCAGGCACCAGAGCTGGAATTGAAGGAATTGCCCTCCCATTTGAAATATATTTTTCTGGGAGAGAAGGAGACACTCCCGGTAATAATTGCTAAATCCCTCACCAAAGAGCAAGAGGAGAGCTTGATTTCTATGTTGAAAGAACACAAGACAGCCATCGGGTGGACTATTGCGGATATCAAAGGTATTAGCCCCTCCATTTACATGCATCGAATCTTAATGGAGGAGGGGGCTAAACCAGTGAGAGAACCACAGAGGAGGTTGAATCCCCCGATGATGGATGTTGTGAAGAAGGAGATATTGAAGCTCCTAAGTGTGGGGGTCATATACCCCATTTCTGACAGCAAGTGGGTAAGCCCGGTCCAGGTAGTACCAAAGAAATCTGACATTACTGTGGTAAGAAATGCTGAGAATGAGCTTATTCCCACTAGATTACAGACAGGGTGGCGTGTTTGTATAGACAATAGAAAATTGAATGCTGCCACCAGAAAAGACCACTTCCCTTTACCCTTTATTAATCAAATGTTAGAGAGGTTAGCTGGTCATTCTCATTATTGTTTCTTAGATGAATTTTCAGGTTATAACCAGATTGTTATCGCTCCGGAAGATCAAGACAAGACCACTTTCACTTGTTCTTTTGGCACCTTTGCTTATAGGCGAATGCCTTTTGGACTTTGCAATGCGCCAGGGACCTTTCAAAGATGTATGGTGAGTCTTTTTTCTGATTACATAGAAAACATCATTGAGGTCTTCATGGATGATTTTAGTGTATTTGGGAATGGTCTTGAGAAATGCTTGGAACATTTGACTTTGGTTTTAAAGAGATGCATTAACACTAACCTTGTTTTAAATTGGGAAAAATGTCATTTCATGGTAGAAGAAGGTATTGTGTTAGGTCATGTAATCTCTGCTAGGGGCATTGAAGTTGATAAAGCCAATGTAGAACTTGTGCGTTCATTACCCCCGCCCACCAGTGTGCGGGACATTCGTTCTTTTCTTGGTCATGCAGGTTTCTAACGGCGCTTCATCAAAGACTTCTCCAAGATATTAGCACCCCTCTGCACACTTCTCCAAAAAGATTTGCCATTTCAATTTAATGAGAAGTGTATGAAGGCTTTCAATACACTTAAGGAGTTGATGACTGAGGCACCTATCATTAGGCCACCAAATTGGGAGCTTCCGTTCGAATTAATGTGTGATGCGAGTGACTTTGCGGTAGAAGTTTGTCTTAGGACAAACGAGTTGATAGGGTTCCTTATGCTATTTACTATGCATCAAGGACCCTAAATGATGCTCAACTGAATTATTCTACAACTGAGAAAGAACTTCTTGCTGTTGCTTTTGCTTTAGAGAAATTTAGATCATATTTAATTAAATCTAAAGTAATTATTTTTTCTGATCATGCAGCATTGAAGTACCTACTAGCAAAGAAGGAGGCGAAGCCAAGATTGCTCCGATGGATTCTGTTGCTCCAAGAGTTCGACTTAGAGATTAAAGATAAAAAAGGGAGTGAAAACTTGGTGGCAGACCATTTGAGCAGATTAGTGACTGAAGAGGAGGACATACCTATTCTAGAGAGCTTTCCGGATGAGCAATTAATGACTATCGCAACCACTATTTCGTGGTATGCTGATATTGCTAATTATTTGGCCACCAAGGACTTTCCGGCAGACCTGAACAAGGCACAACGAGATAAACTGAAGAGTGATTGCAAGTACTATATTTGGGATGATCCTTACCTTTAGAAGCATTGCGCGGATCAAGTGATTCGGAGATGTATCCCGGATTCAGAGACTCACTCTGTTCTCTCTTTTTGCCATACCTATGCCAGTGGAGGACATTTCGGCATGAAGAGGACAGTCAACAAAGTACTTGATAGTAGTTTTTACTGGCCTACCATCTTTAAGGATGCTTATAATTTCTGTAAGTCATATGACTGTTGTCAAAGAACAGGTAATATTGGTCCACGAAATCAAATGCCTCAAACTCCAATAATCTTTGTGGAAGTATTCGATGTTTGGGGCATTGACTTCATGGGACCATTTCCTCCTTCTTTTGGTTTCTCCTATATTCTTTTAGCTGTGGATTATGTTTCAAAATGGGTGGAAGCTAAAGCCACTAAATCTGATGATTCTAAGACTGTTGTGAATTTTGTGAAGTCCTTTATTTTTTCCAGGTTTGGCACTCCCAGAGCCATCATCAGTGACCAAGGAACACATTTTTGCAATGAGAATCTTTGAAGCCCCTGTTGAAGAAATATGGGGTGGTGCACCAGGATCTCTACTCCTTATCATCCTCAGACGAATGGCCAGACTGAGGTATCCAATCGGGAGATCAAGTCTATCCTTGAAAAAACTGTGAATCCCACGCGCAAGGATTGAAGTACTAGACTTACTGATGCCTTGTGGGCTTATCGGACTGCATACAAGACCCCTATTGGCATGTCCCCATTCCAATTGGTTTATGGGAAGCCCTGCTACCTGCCAGTAGAGCTGGAACATCGATCTTACTGGGCTATCAAGCAAGTTAACTTGCACGTGGAAGGTGCTGGCAAGCAGAGAAAACTCCAAATTCAGGAGTTTGAAGAATTGAGGAGTGAGGCCTTTGAGAGTGCCCTCATTTACAAGGCCAAAACCAAAGCATTTCATAATCAAATGATCTCTAGGAAAAGCTTTCACCAAGGCCAAAGAGTGTTGCTGTACCAATCCAGACTCAAATTATTCCCAGGTAAGTTACGTTCTAAATGGATTGGCCCATTTGTAGTAACTACTGTTTCTCCTTCTGGTGCAATAAAGATCATGAACGAGGCCTCTTGGAAGACATTCAAGGTCAATGGACACCGTCTCAAGCCTTACCATGAACTTCCAGAGAACGCAGAAGTTGAAGACATGCCTCTTCTCCGTCCATCTTATGAAGAATCCTAAGGAGCATCACAATGTCTGGCTGAGGACAATAAACCAAGCGCTTATTGGGAGGCAACCCAATCAGATTTGCTTTCTTTTTCCTTTCTGTTTTGCGTTGTTTAGTTTCTTAGTTTAGCCTATTTTTAAGTGTTTCTTGCTTGATGATACTTATCTCCTTGCTGATATTTGTGTTTTGACTTGCTCAGTTTTAGTTTGATTGCTTGAGTTCATGTTTGTTGAGTGCATGCAGTCTTGAGGAACAGTTTCGAGTGTTTTTGTAAGTCAGCAGACTACACGGATAGGGTCGTGTCATATGACATGGTCCGTGTTCTCATTACAGCATCCTAACTCCTGCAGAAAAATACACGGGTTGGGCCGTGTCATATGACACGGCCCATGTTTTCGAAGGGACCAGAGTTGTGGTGATTCCAGAGGAGTACACGGGGTGGGCCGTGTCATATGACACGGCCCGTGTTGCTTTGCGCAGCAGCTCACCTGCTTTCCAGAAAGGTACACGGGTTGGGCCGTGTTATATGACACGGCCCGTGTACTCGTGGCAGCACAGCACACCATTTATACCTTGTTTAGGGCTTTCTTCCCCAAATTCCCCTCTTCTCCCTATTCTCTGCGCAGCCACCATCCTTATCCTCCCCCCAAATCTTCCCGACCCACCACTCTATTCTCCATTCTCCACCATTTTTTCCCCTCAATTTCTCTTCCTTCTTTCTTTCTCCTTCCAATTTTGCCACCATTGTCCCCTCCCTATCTGCCCACATAGCCACCACCCTTCTCCTCTTTCCACCACGCGCCTTCCACCACGTATTTTCTTTCCACATTCACGGTACCTTTCCATATTCTTTATTCTTCTGCTTCTTCCAGTGATGGGTCCTAAAAAGCGCGTCAAGACCACCGCTGCTTCCTGTTCGCTCCATCCCCATCGTACCAGCTCTAAGCGTGCTCGGTCTCCATCACTCCCGCGTGAACCCTCACCCCCTCAGGTGCCAGTCAACCCTATTGACAGAAAGGTAGTGGTTCCTACTCGTTTTTTAGACGTAGATACCCTTAGGGCTATAGGGTTATATGATGAGGTGTTTGCTTTATTGGATAGGATTGGTTGGGTTGATTTTGCACTGTTACAGAGGCCTACTTTCACTGAGTTAACTAGGGAGTTTATTTCTAGTTTTAATCGTAAGCTTTATCCTCTGTCTGATCAAACAAGATGGCCTGGTGAAATCACCTTTAGGTTGCTCGGTAATTCTCATTCTGTTGATATTCATATGTTTAGAGCTGTTTTTGGTTTTCCCGAGGGGGAAAATATGTTACCCCGTGATTTTAATGTTGATCGTGTGTGGTCTGCCCTCACTGTACCTGGGTCTGATGGCTATGATCCTAAGATGTCTAAAGCTTCTAGGCTTAGGTCCCCTGCCCATCGCTATATTCAGAAATGGTTAGCTAATACTCTTTGTGGTAGGGGGAAAGTCAATGGACGATTAGCCGTTCTGAGTTGTTTTTCTTGCACTATATGCTTGAGGGAGTTCCTGTTAATGGCGGGTATTGGCTCTGTAATCAGTTTCACCACGTAGGGACCACTCTAGCTGGCCGCATTGTGATAGGGGGTATGTGACTGCCATTGTTGATCATTTTGATTATTTGCATCTGTTGGAGGAGGCACCAGTCTAGGGTCCCAATGCTATTGACGGGGCCATTTTGGTATCTATGAAACTCTACACTCGTCTAAATGGTGCTCTCGTCTTGCTTGGCGCTGATGGAGCTGCCTTGCCTAGGGCTGATCCGGCCCCTGAGCCGCATGAGGATATTGCCGTCTCCCCTCCTCCAGAGTTTGCTGATAATGCGGGCCCTTCCACTCAACCTGGCACAGCTTCCTATGATGCTATTTTAGCCTGTATTGACTACTTGGAGCTGGACCATGCTGCTCGCTTCCAGCGCTTAGAGGACCGTTTTCAGGCTCTGGAAGTTGCGCGCGATCAGAGGATGGATGCCATTGATGGCAAGCTTGATCTTCTGCTTCAGCGTTTTTCATATCCCCCTCCCCCATCTTGATGTATTTTCATTTTCTTTTGAGGCTGTGTCCTTCATTTTGCTGGCTTAATGGACATTGTTTTGGTTACTATTACTATTAGTTTCTCTTTTGTATTTGACTGAGTTTCCTGATGCCAGACTCAATTCTTCGCATATACTTTGCTTATTAATTTGGATTCCTTTTATATGTTGTGTATGCTTTGACATTGAGGACACTGTCTATTTTAAGTGTGGGGGGAAGTTTGGGTTTGACCTTAATTGCACATTCTATTTTTAATGGCATATCTGGTGCATATCTTTCTAACTGGTTTTTAGAGTATGTTGAGCAATGAGCAAGTGATTGATTTTTATTGACAGGTTTTTAAGCCTAAAGGAGTTAACTTTCTTGATTCTAAACTTGCACTGAGAGGTTTTGAAAATTGAAATGGTTTTGAGAATATGATAAAATTAGGACCTAGTGAGTTTTTGGGCCTTGATGTGAATGACTAATTTTAAGTCATTTCTGTTCTTTGTTGTGTGATTCCACTTGTGATATGCTTTTCAGAACTTGATTTGACTCTCTTTTAAATTGTAAATGATCACTGCACATTTTTGAGATGATAAAGGCATTTTTTTCTTTCAGCCACTGGCCAAATAGCTATCCTTGTATTTTGATCCATTGTTTCACCCCTTTGAGCCTGAATGATTTCCTTTCTTTTTATTATAGCTCAATACAAGCCTAATAGTGAAAAACCATTGCTACCCTACCTTAGGGAGTAGAAGAGCTTAATAATTATGTTCGGAATTGTGTTTGAATAAGTGTGGGGGTGATTACACTGTTTTAATAAAAAAAATAGAAATGAGAAAAAAGAAAAAAAAAAGAAAAAGAAAGAAAGGAATGAAGAATAAGTAGAAAAAAAAAGAGATTGATAAGTTGGTTGATGAATGGAGAAAGTCAAGCAAAAGATGAAGATGGATTGAAAAGTGTTGGGGTAATTGTGCAAAAGTGTTTGATTTTTATATTCCCCTTTGCTCTTCTATTTTCGATGGTTTAACTTTGTTTATCCTTGATATATCTCACCTTGACCCCATTACAACCTGATTAAAGACCTTTTGATCTTTGTGTGCATGTGATTTAGGTAGTGGAGAAGTAGAGGCTTGTCAAGCCTATGATAGGGCATGTTTTCATGAGTTGGTTGAGAGTAAATACAAGCCCAAAATACTTGAGTGAAAGAGAGTACATCAGTGAGGATTTATCATGTTGACTTAACCCTGATATTGGATTGACTTGACTTGCTGATTTGGATTGTTGAGAGAGGAAATTCCTGAATGCTTAGATTCCTTGAAAGGACTGATGTGTGTAGATCTTTGTTCATTATTCAGTACTTTTATTACTTATTGGGAAGCATGTGCTTGATCTTATGTTTTTGCCCAGGAGTGCAAAAGGTTAAATGTAGGGGTATTTGATCTGTTAATAATTTCAGCTCTTAAATGTTCTTTGTTTGATCTAATTGGATTCCATATGTGCTTAATTATTGTCATTTAGCTAAGTTTCTGATTTGGAATTGTCTTTGGGATGTTTATTGTGAAACTTTGCTTAAATGTGGTTATAAACACTCATAAACGTATTGTGATTTTCAGGAGATCTATGAGTGATGGAGTCCATTGGTATTGAACTATTGAGAAGGGAGTTAAGAGACTTAAGGGAATCAGTATCAACCCCTAGAAGCAAAGGAAGAAGGGCATTCATGAAGAATCAAGGCTGGATTTGAAGAAAGTGATCAACACGGCCCGTGTCAAAGTACACGGGGTAGGCCGTGTACTCTTCTGACTTTGAAGACTGGAAGATTTGGACAACACGGCCCGTGTCAAATGACACGGGGTAGGCCGTGTATTTCTTTGACTTCACGAGAAAGAGTCAATTTCAAGCCTTGACAGAGAACATGGCCCGTGTCATATGACACGGGTGGGCCGTGTTCTTCTCTGACTTTGGAATAGCTAGAGATTTGACATCAGAATCAGACACGGGTTGGGTCGTGTAACATGACACGGCCCGTGTCATCGGCTCAGAAGTTTAATTTCGTGTTTTAATACTAAATTAGGTTCCCAAACCTATAAATAGGGTTGCTTAGAGCCTTTAAACCAGATCTGGACAGAGAGAGTCGTCAAGGAAACTGAGAGAAACACGAAGACCAAGAAGGGGAAGGATTCGATTGAGGATTGGAGACTCGGATTCGAGTGATCAAAGATCAATCACTCTCAAGCCTTGGAAACTAGTTTGATCTTTAGTTTTTCTTTTCTTCTTTTGTTCTGAACAATTTTTTTTTTAATTCTTCTTCTGTTTTTGAATTTACCATGTGTGGCTAAACTTTTTGATTGGTTAAGGAATGATGAAACTCTAGTTTTGATTATGTGACTCTTGCATATTTCTTTATATCAATACAATTATGTTTTTATTCATATGTTTCTGTTCTTAAATCGATATAAAGGTTTTTATATTCTTGCCAAACTTCGAGAGTGGTAAAACTAGGATTGCTATGCGCGGTTGCGGTGGTATGACTAGTGAAACATATGATCTAAGCAATTTAATCCCGGTGTGTGATTAGATCTTAGTGTGATTGGTTTTCTAATTCTTAATGCAATCATTAGGTAGGTGTAAGAGTGGTTGCTTTACAAATAACTAATGGTTAGGGTTTGATTTGAGCGGTTGCTGAATTAAGTGAAACTTAAGAAAGACATGGGATTTATCTCACAATTACATAAGAACATAATTGATCATGTTGGTATAAAGGATATGTAAGTTAGCATAATCATATAAATCTAGTGGTGGATTCCATCTCTTAACCAATATCTTTAACTTGATAATTCAATTTGTGTTTACTGTGTTGGTTTAAGTTTAATTTCTTTTGTTAGTTTTAATTAACAAAACCCCCTTTTTAATTTTACTGTTCATTTTTCATCAGAGTTTAATTTAGGAATTGGATTGATAGTGTTAATTGAATTGGTTCTCTGTGGATCGACCCTTGCTTACTACAATTGGTTGCAAGGTTTTTATATTTTTAGTGGAACTTGGCAACTGTTTTTAATATTAATTTTTAATCGTATTCCACACCACACCAGGGGGTAGCCCAAGTTTATGATGAAAATTGTGAAACCCTAGCCATGGTAATGTCTCTGCAAATGTCAGGGGTGAAGGACCAAAAAAGGAAATAAATTTGTCACAAATGAGGAAGCAAATGTGGGAAAAGAAGAAAACGGGTTGAGGAAGGAATAATCAAGATTGGAATTGTCCCTACAGAGTGAGGAACAAAACAAGTGAGGGAGGGAGGAGAATTAGGGCTTGAATGTTTTTGCATATTGGGGAAGAAAAGGAAGAAGAAGAAGAAGTGACATGGGGTGGGACCTGTAACACCCTAATACCGGTATCCTAGTATATCAAGGATACTCTAGAATAAACAGTATTAGTTGTGCTACTTCTTACTTAAACATCATACTAATCCATATCATTTAAGCAAATAATAATGGAGAACCTTACGGAAACTAAAAGTTATATACATACATATTGCCACAAAAAGGCTTATTGTGTACATAAACTTTATACAACTAAAAGCAAAGTAAATAAATACAAAGTTATAAACTACTAAGCACAAAACTACTATTCTAGTCTTCAAAACTTTTTTTCTTGCCCTTAGATGAACTTCTACCTGGATTTACATGATAACAAACAGGGTGAGAAATCATATTTCTCAGTATAAGTATACCAAAACCAGCTGTTTAAACATTATAAAATGAATAAACTCACCTAAATTGTTAAACATACTGAAACTCATTACATAAGAACCATTACAAAAACCCTCTCTCTATGTAACGTTCCTAAGCAATTCCATACTTCTGATCTGATATCCAAAACCACAATGATAACAAATAACTGTCCATACAACCATTTGGAAATCATCGACCAGACAATCGCCCATACAGCTGTCACCGAAGGCACAATGCAACACCCAAACACACACAATCCATACACAAAAAACCAATCTAAGCAAATAAATAATAATGAAATGATGATATGATGTATGCTAAAAGAAAAGTATGTGCAATGTAGGTGTAGTGTCGTGATACTTAACTATTCCCCCTGCTCAAGGAGATACTCTGCCATAATAACGTGGGACCTCTTATAACCTAACAAGTAGGGGCAAAGTCTGTTACTATAATAAGTATTCTCCTTCTACTATTAAGTAGCTTACCAAGTAGGCTACCATAAACAAGGTGGATATCGCCACCAAACTGTTGGGAATCGCGGATACATCACGTAGCGAAACAACAAAATTCCCACCAAGGATCCATACAAAAAGACCATAATTCATGTTTTAAAAATTACCTCTTGAAGTGAGATGAAAACACAAACGATGTGAATCACCAACACCGTAACAGCGATGATGTCTCTGTAGTATCCACACGAACAGATTCACGAACGTCCAACGTCTACAAAAGGAGTCTCACGTCACTGACACAGTGCTAGCTGCGAAGAGATGAGAAACCTGTCACTCACTCACTCACTATTTCTGTAGGTGCGGCTAGGGTCTTGTATGCTTGCTTAGCAGCCCCTTTAGCAGTACTATTTATAATAGTGACTACCTTAAATGAGTGTGAGCAGCGATAAGGTTTGCTATGTAACCCTAAACTCATCTGTTATGAGTCTGGCCCACAATTGAATCGTAGTCCAACTTGGATCCTTATTGCTCCAATTTAGTCTGCTCTATGTGTGTAATCTGGCAGGTTCTCATAACATTGGTAGTAATATTAAAATCTCATTTTAATATTACAAACAGTGAGCGGTATCTAGTAACACATCGCTGCTACCCAAATAATGAGAATGTCAGTGAATTGACATAACATTTCCATGACCAATGTTTCTGTGTAGTTTAGTCCCTTTGTCAAGATATCTGGATTGAACACAATGCATGAAATGCGCCATCCTTGTATAGTTCAATCCTTCATTTCCTAATACTCGAGTAGACTTTGTAACAACAAATGAGATCAATATCTCATATTGACTCATTTGAGCATGGTCATGCATTTCGCAGTCTCACTCAATCAGGGGGCCCGAAGATATCGCTCCTATTATGTAGGAGTGTCAAATCTCATCTAGGTCACTCATATCCCTCTGCATGATTTGTAGTATATCCAATAACTAACTTTATAATCACCTTGTTATAGATGACGTTTGATGACATTAAAACACATAACTCTTTATATAGGAATCGTAGTGATTTCAAGTCAAAGGACCACATACACCATTGTCACTATGAGGATCGCTTATGACACTCATGTAACGATCTATGTAGCGTTCTCATGGCGGGTCAGTCCAGTACATCATTACTCTAATATGTACCCATGTGAAGACTTGATATCTCATATCCATGACCCGTGAGATATGACCATCAGTTTATGCACATACTAGTCTCAATGCATTATTGTTGTCCTAATTAATAATAATACTTGGCTAGGAACATTTAAGAATAGTGTTCTAATTTTATCCAATAGGATCTCACGATTAATTCAACCACTTGATGTCCTATGACATCAAACTTACTATTCTAAAGACTTTATTATGTTTATCATAAATAACACAATAAATGAAATGTCTCATATATATTAAAAATAGCATAATACAATGTATGAAAGCACTGTTAACATATATCAGTCTCTAGGGCATACACCAACACAAACTTGAGTGGATGCCTCCATTCACTGCTCTCTAGGGATAGCAAGTATATGTGAAGTGAAGTATGTGACAATGCGGAGTTATGTCCTAACTCTAATATAACTACCACATAACTCTATACTAAGTCCATCTTGCACTACTAAAAATACATATTCTCTGTAAGAGCATTTCATGCACTACGACATTTATCCAAATGCCAACTAGACTAAGTGCAATTCTAACTTTGCATTACTAACTTTATTTCATTCTTTAAGAGTTTTCCCGCACTGTGACATTCACCCTTGCCAAAAAGGGTCTATGACACTCAACTCTTGCCAACTAAATTGTACCCTTATTTCTCACTTTCTCATCACTTCCCAAGTGATATCTAAGCAACACTGTGTCACTCATAAGCTGAACTCTAATCTACCCCAACTCATCACTCATTACTCTTAAGTGACATACTTTAACACCAAAGTGGCCTAAAATGCTAGATATTTACCTAAGGCAAACTATAACTCTTGAATGCTCAAAGGTTTATACTTCCTCATACATGTTAGGTGATAATTTCCCTCTTGAAAATATATTTATTTGTGCCTTAACATATATTAAGAAACATATACTAATGATCTCATCTAACCAAAAACTCAAAAACATAAAAAATGACACTTTTGAAGATTCTGACCTTAGACACGGACCATGTCTGATTACACGACCCCCCAGTGTCTTTGGGCACGGGTCATGTCTGATTACACGCCCCCTCCCCCCCGTGTTTTCAGATACGGGTCGTGTTTCTCAACCAGAGAACTTCTACAGAACCATGGTATTGTTCCATTAGTTCTTTTCTTGGATTTTGGCCAATCCAATCTAATTTCTAGGTAATCTTAGGTCCCTAATCAGTTCTTAAACACTTATAAATCATCAATCACTAACTTAAACCTCTTAATTTGGATTCATGCACCAAATTCACTCTCTTGGTTCATCAAAACCCTAGGTTCCAATTCAAGAACCAACTAGCTTAAACTATGGATAAATCCATCTGTCTTGTTTTCATCAAGTTGAAACAATCAATCCAATCAATGAAAATAAGAATCTAACTAAAGAAACTAGTTTTTCCTCTTTAAAATCCAACTTCTCCATCTAAAGGCCTAAAACCAAAACATAGAAAAGATGGATAATCAAAGTTAGAAAACACCCCTACCTTTGATCTTGGATGGAGATCTTCAAGCTTGACCTTTGTCCTTGAGCTTCTCTTCTTCCTCTTTCTCTCCTACGACTGTGGCCTCTTCTTTCTCTCTTCATCTCTTCTCTTTTTCTGCTCTCTGCCATGAAGAGAGAAAACAATATAAGAAGCAAATCCTGACTTTGCTTCTTATAAGATAACCACTAAAGTGGTACTGAAAATCTTGATATGCTATGAACACTTAGATTCCTCTAAATCCAAGTTCTAGATCTCCAATAGACTCAAAATAAATCCTAAGATTCATTAAAAATCATGTTACACTTTTTCTTTATTTTTTTATATCTGCTGTGGATAAATCTGACATTAAAAGCATAACCAGTATGCCTAAAAATACCAAATTAACTCCTATTGTCTTGAAACTTTAACCACACCTTACTTAACTCATTTGTGACCTAGAAACAAATTATCCACATATGTTTCCCTCCAAATAGTAGTTTATGTTATTTTCTGATTCATTTTAGGCTATTTACCACCTTATATGTTGTAGTAAAGTGTCTAAACTAACTCAGTTTGTCACAAAACTTCACTAGTATGTTAAACAAGTCATATGCTACCATTGTATGCATATAAAAGTCTAACATATTTTTTCAAGATGTTACATTTCTCCCATCCTTTTTAAAAATTTTATCCTCAAAATTTGGTCTACCTCATGCAACAAGTTGCAAACATCTCATACTTAAAACAAGTTCAACCAAACTTTAAGGAAACAAAATCATACACTTGCCTTCTCCTAAACCCGTAGGTCACACTGTCTTAAACTCTCCCTGAAGCTGTAGACTTGGTATCTAACTACACATCTTTTCTCTGCGAACATTCCTTAGCATAGTGCCCTGGTTGCTCACACTTGTAATATACGGATTGTCCTGCCAGACAAGGTCTATCACTATGCTGCCTTCCATACTTAGGGCATCGACCATTCTTTGACTCCACTTGATCTGTCTTGCCTTTTTCACCCCTTGTGAATTCTTGATTATTATGCTTCTTTCCATACTCCAGACACTCTTGGTTCCACTCTCCCACTTGAACATGCTTTCCCTAATATAGTAGAAACTGAGACCAAGAAATACTCTCACTAGCTTCAACACTTGTCCTTTTCCTTATCAGAGAACTTTTCACTTTGTTTTCTTTTTCACTTAACTGGTCCTTTGCTGCCACTAAAGAAACTAGCTGTTGAGATGGATCAGCTTCAATCCTCTTAAGAATTCTACTAACAACAGCAACTTGCTCCCTCATAGCTGTTACCATTGCCATTAATGCTTCTGCCAAAGTAGGGCTCTCACTAAATGAGCTCCTATTCTTCCGAGTTCGCTTAGGCGGTGCCATAGTTTCTTGTAAACACAGAAACAATAAAATATTGAGCTGCAGTCTCAATATCATGTAACCGTGCAATAGTGGCTAATAACAAACTAACTTAAGGTAACTCAAACAATTCTAGCATCACATCTAACATATGAGATAAGAAATGCATAGCACTAGTGGAAAAACACTAAACGTGTCTAAGCTTAATAAGTCCATACCCCAGCTCAACAGGATAAACTACTCTGATACCATAATGTAACACCCTAATACCGGTATCTTAGTATATTAAGCATACTCTAGGATAAATAGTATTAGTTATGCTACTTCTAACTTAAACATCATACTAATCCATACCATTTAAGCAAATAATAATGGAGAGCTTTGCGAAAACTAAAAGTTATATACATACATATTGTCACAAAAGGGCTCATTATGTACATAAACTGTATACAACTAAAAGTAAAGTAAATAAATACAAAACTTTAAACTACTAAGTACAAAACTACTATTCTAGTCTTCAAAACTTTTCTTCTTGCCTTTGGATGAACTTCCACATGTATTTACATGACAACAAACGGGGTGAGAAATCATATTTCTCAGTATAAGTATACCAAAACCAGTAGTCTAAACATTCGAAAATGAATAAACTCACTTAAACTGTTAAACATATTGAAACTCATTACATAAGAACCATTACAAAACCTCCCCGCTCTATGTAACATTCCTAAGCAACTCTATACTTCTGATCTGATATCTGAAACCACGATGATAACACATAACTACCCATACAATCGTTTGGAAATCATCGGCCAGACAACCGCCCATACAACTATCACCGAAGGCACAATGCAACACCCAAACACACACAATCCATACACAAAAAACCAATCTAAGCAAATAAAGAATAATGAAATGATGATATGATGTATGCTCAAAGAAAAGTATATGCCGTGTAAGTGTAGTGTCTTGATACTTAACTATTCCCCCTGCTCAAGGAGATACTCTACCATAATAATGTGGGACCTTTTATAACCTAACAAGTAGGGGCAAAGTTTGTTACTACAACAAGTATTCTCCTTCTACTACTAAGTAGCCTACCATAAACTAGGTGGATATCGCCACCAAACTTGAGTAGATGCCTCCACTCGCTGCTCTCTAGGGATAGCAAGTATATGTGAAGTGAAGTGTGTGACAATGCGGAGTTATGTCCTAACTCTAACATAACTACCGCATAACTCTATACTAAGTCCATCTTGCACTACTAAAAATACATCTTCTCTGTAAGAGCATTTCATGTACTACGACACTTATCCAAATGCAAACTAGACTTAGTACAATTCTAATTTTGCATTACTAACTCTATTTCACTCTTTAAGAGCTTTCATGCATTGTGGCATTCACCTTTGCCAAAAAGAGTCTATGACACTCAACTCTTGCTAACTAAATTGTATCCTTGTTTCTCATTTTCTCATCGCTTCCCAAGTGATATCTAAGCAACAATGTGTCACTCATAAGATGAACTGTAATCTATCCCAACTCATCACTCATTACTCTTAAGTGACATACTTTACCTCCAAAGTGGTCTAAAATGCTAGATACTTACCTAAGCCAAACTATAACTCTTGAATGCTCAAAGGTTTATACTTCCTCATACATGTTAGGTGATAATTTCCTTCTTGAAAATATCCTCATTTATGTCTTAACACACTTTAAGAAACATATACTAATAATATCATCTAACAAAGAACTTGAAAACATAAAAAATGATACTTTTGAAGATTCTGGCCTCAGACACGGGCTATGTCTGATTACACGACCCCTCCAGTGTCTTTGGACACGGGCCATGTCTGATTACACGCCCCCCTTGTGTCTTGCTATGTGAACACTATTACACGCCCCCTTGTGTCTTCGGACATGGGCCGTGTTTCTCAACCAGAGAACTTCTGTAGAATCGTGGTACTGTTCCATTAGTTCTTTTCTTGAATTTTTGTCATTCCAATCCAATTTCTAGGTAATCTTAGGTCCTTAATCAGTTCTTAAACACTTAGGAATCATCAATCACTAACTTAAACTTGTTAATTTGGATTCATGCACCTAATTCACTCTCTTGGTTCATCAAAACTCTAGGTTCCAATTCAAGAACCAACTAGCTCAAACTATGGATAAATTCATCGGTCTTGTTTCCATCAAGTTGAAACAATTAATCCAATCAATGAAAATATGAATCTAACTAAAGAAACTAATTTTCCCTCTTTAAAACCTAACTTCTCCATCTAAAGGCCTAAAACCAAACCATACAAAAGATGGATAATCAAAGTTAGAAAACACCTCTACCTCTAATATTGGATGAGGATCTTCAAGCTTGGTCTTTGTCCTTAAGCTTCTCCTCTTCCTCTTTCTCTCCTACGGCTATGGCCTCTTCTTTCCTTCTTCTTCTCTTCTCTTTTTCTGCTCTCTGCCGTGAAGAGAGAAAACAATATAAAAAGAAAATCTTAACTTTGCTTGTTATAAGATAACCACTAAAATGGTACTAAAAATCTCGATCTACTATAAACACTTAGATTCCTCTAAATCCAAGTTCCAGACCTCCAACAGACTCAAAATAAATTCTAAAATTCATTAAAAATCATGTTGTACTTTTCTCTATTTTTCTATATTTAACTGAGGGTAAATCTGCATTAAAAGCACAACCAGTATATTTAACGCAACCGTCCCGAAGGGAGTCGCGAAAATAAAAAGAATAAGGAGGAAAGGACTTTGGGATGTTGGGAGTCGCCACCAATCGCTTTATCCATTAAATGGAATAGTGCAATTGGACACTTAAAAGATGGTCTGCGTTTAAGAGTTCGTGGTTCGGGGGATGATTACGGGTAGGGAAGGTGTTAGCACCCTACACCGTCCGTTCTAAGAACGGTTACCTATTTAATCTAATGTTATTTGCAAGATTAATTAAATTGGTCCTTTTTAAAAAAAATTATTTTTGTTTTTATTTTGATATGTCCCATTTTGTCATGCATGTTATCAAAGATGATAAATGACTAAGACATGGAATGGGTGGCTAAATAACTATTATTTTAGAACAAATTCTAAGTCTACAACATATTATATAAAAGTGGTGAATTAAAATTTTATCTTTTTGAAGAGAAGTAACTTTCAAAATAAAATGGCTAAATAAAATCTCAATTATAAAAAAAAAATATTTTTAGGCACAATGAGATTTTTGTAGTAATTTTAAAAAAAAAGTCTTCATGAAAAATAAAACTCTAATTCACCACAATCATGATATTTAAACTGTATGAAATTGTTCACTTTTATTTAAATATTTTATTTTACAAAAAAATTATTTTGGTTTATAAAAAAAGTTGTATTTTAATTTACATAATTATTTTAATTTCTATGTGGGGATTAGACCTCGCCAGCGCTCCTGCCAAAATCCAATATAAAGCCTCAAGATTATCGGAAAGAGTATATTTGATTGGCGCTCCGATCCTCTCCCAATTTTTCCGTCATCGGCCATTGAAAGTTATTTGGTTAATATATTAATTCAAAAATAAATAAATTAAAGTAAAACACAAGTACAAATGCATAATGATATTATTACAAGTGAAGTGATATGGAATAAGATTATTTTATACAAATATGAATGACAACAATGAAAATATAATAAACATGTAAAATTCAAGACATCAATAGAAAGTTAAAGCCTAAATGAAAGGTAAAAATAAAATTAAAAAGGTAAAATAAAAAATAAAAATAAAAATACAAACAAAAAAAAAAAGCAGACTTACCTCCAAGGCTTATAAAAATGCTATGCTCAAAGAATTCTACACAGAGCTTCACACGTTCTCTTCAAATCGAACCTTGAAAAGCAACCCACTTACATGGAGAAATTTTTTTATTAAAGTCTCGGGCTCTTATACTTAGTATTAAGTCCAAGTAAAAAAAAATTACTAAAGTTCTCGGGCTCTTATACTTTGTATTAAGCCCAAGTGTATATTTTTTGGATGTGCAAACCATTGATAAGCACCTCTTTATATAAGAGGAGGGGAGGGAGAAGGAGCTTGACTTCTCCAATGTGGGACTTAGACACTTTAGTTTTTTCAACTTTTTTCCTTTTTTTCATTTTTTCCTTTTTATTTTTTTAGATTTTCATTCACTTTTCAAGGTTTAGAAATAAACTTTATGGACAAAATTGAATGTTCATACCTTGATCAAGTAACAAAAATAAAAAAATTATGGACAAAATTGGGTATCAACAGCTGCCCCCCTTTGCTTTGCATTTAAATTAAATGAAAAGCAAATGAATTGATTCAATTTTGTCCATGAAAAGGTAAAAAACTTGCGGGTTTAGGTACCTGTTGAAGCTTAAAAACTTAAGGCAGAAAAGGTAAATAAGCTTGTGAAGCAATGGGTACGGCGACCTGAAAACAATGAACAATGGGTGCGGGGACCCGAAAAGGTAAAAAGTTTGCGGAGTCAGGTATCCGCCGAAGCTTAACAAAAAACAAGGTAAGAAGCTTACGGAATCGGGTATCCGTTGAAGCTTAACAAAAAACTTAAAAGTAATGGGTACGGGGACCCAAAAACATAAAACAATGGGTGCGGGGACCCGAAAAGGTAAAAAGCTTGCGGAGTCAAGTATTCGCTAAAACTTAACAAAAAACTTAAAAGCAATGAGTATGTGGACTCGAAAACATAAAACAAGGGGTATGGAGACCCAAAAAGGTAAAAAACTTGCGGAGTCAAGTATCCGCTGAAATTTAACAAAAACAAAGTAAGAAGCTTACGGAGTCAGGTATCCGTTGAAGTTTAACAGAAACTTAAAAACAATGGGTACGGGAACCTGAAAACATAAAACAATAGGTGCGGGGACCCGAAAAGGTAAAAAACTTGTGGAGTCGGTATCCGTGAAACTTAACAAAAACTTAAAAGCAATGGGTACGGGGACCAAAACATAAAACAATGGGTGCGGGGACCGAAAAGGTAAAACAAGGGGTGCGGGGACCCGAAAAGGTAAAAAGCTTATGAGTCAGGTATCTGCTGAAACTTAACAAAAAACTTAAAAGCAATGGGTACAGGGACCCAAAAACATAAAACAAAGGGTATGGAGACCCAAAAAGGTAAAAAGCTTACGGAGTCAAGTATCCGCTGAAGCTTAACAAAAACAAGGTAAGAAGCTTACGGAATCAAGTATCCGTTGAAGCTTAACAGAAACTTAAAAGCAATGGGTACGTGGACCTGAAAACATAAAACAAGGGGTGTAGGGACCCGAAAAGGTAACAAGCTTACGGAGTCAAGCATCAGCTGAAGCTTAACAAAAACAATGGATATTGAGACCCGAAATCATAAAATGATGGGTACGGGAACCCAGAAAATGAAACAGCCAGTTTGACCTTTATAGGTCAAGGCTAGCAAATTGAGAAAAAATGCACTTTATGCAAGCATGCATGCGGATGTATGAGAGTATGAAAAATTTTTTATTTATTTTGCTTTTTCTTTTTTTTCTCTTTTTTTTTTGTCTCCACGACCCCTGAGGACATGATTGTAATCAATTTCAAAGATGAACTGGAATGAGATTTATTGGCATCCTTTCATTTTTCTATTCAGCCGATGATTAAAATGTCCAACCGGGATGACCCTTGAGGTGTGCATTAGATGTGACACATAAGAGCAATGAGAAAATCCTTTAGATGACCCTTGAGGTGACCTGGTTGTCCTTTTTCTCTAACCAATACTCTTAAAGAGCCTTAAGCCAGAAAGCTTTATGCAGTGAGCCTTGAGTCAGAAAATTTTGCACAGTTAGCCATAAGCCAAAGAAGCGAACGTACTTGAGAAAAACATCTTTTAGCAAAGTTTTGAACCAAACTCTTCTTTGACCAACCAAACCCATATTCAAATGGGATCATTATCAATCTCGTCTTGTTCAAATTTCTCTTCATTAGATATGGCTGGTGCAGAAGCTTGTGACTTCCTTTTCCAGAGATTCCCATTTCTACCAGACACACTTCAATCTGAATTATCAATTGGGAATGTCATTCCCTTCATCAATTGAAACTCTAGAGCTCCTTTGGCTTGAGTTGTTCAATAAGAGATTACCATTAGGTGGTTAAATTGTACTATTATACTCATGTTCACCTAACCTGAAGCATCATGTACTAGATATGCATGGATTTAAAAGTACAACATGAAAGAGATTTACTAACTGAGAAACCTTTTTTGATTGATTTTGGGAGTATGACTACACAAAGGACATTTACAAAAGAAAAAAAAAAGAAGTGGAATAGTACAAAAGCCAAGAGTTTTTTTTTCTTCCCTTTTTTTTTCCAGTTTGGATGTGATTGATCTTTACTTGACAACTGGACATCATGACCATTGCTTTATTAGGTATCCACAAAAATCTACCCTCATGTATGATATCAAATGAATTTGACTCAGAGTATGTCATTTGAGAACAAAGATGCCCTACTGTAGGCCATTTGATAACAAAAATTGTCCCAATGGGGAACTTGAGAATAAAATTTTTGCCCCAGTGTAAGGCCAAATAAAACAAAGTAAACTGCCCCAGTTTAGAGCCAAATTAAAAAGGGTAGAGACTTGCCCCAATGTAGAACCAAGCTGAACCAAAAGATTTGTCCCAGTGTAAGGCCGAATTGAACAGTGTAGAAATTTGCCCCAATATAGAGCAGATTGAACCAAAAGAAAACATGCCCCAGTGTAGGAGCAACTTGAACAGGGTAACAACTTACCTTAATGTAAGTCTCTTTTTTTTAGACCTCCCTTGTGAGTTTTCAGCCTAACAAATTTTTTTTTTGTTTTTTTAAGGAGCAATGATTGTAAATTCAGTAGGGTATGAACCTTTTGTCTCAAAATTAAAGTCAATGAAAATGAAAACAATCCTTTATTGATCAGAATGGACATTTTAAGGCTTGTAATGTAGCCAAGGTTAGGGGTTATGAAAAGAAGGGTATAAGGCTCAAACAAATGTTTAAAGGTTAAGTGCGACCAAAGATCCTTATTCAAACTTAAACTTTGTCAATTGCTTTTGCACTTTCAAGCACACTTTTCTCTTATTGTTCTTTTTCATCCTTGTTCAAACTTAAACTTTGTCAATTGCTTTTGCACTTACTTTTCGCCCCCTTTCACCTTTTCTTTCTTTTCTTTTTATCATTATGCTTCAAAATAGTCATCATAGCAACCAACCCCTTTTTTGTGTTATCCTCTAGTGTAGAGGTGATCCTTATCCAGGGTTTATTGAAGAAAACTTTCAAGCTCAAAATGGGACAACAAGGGATAATGAATTCTTGTGAGAGATAGAGAAAGATGACCAATCTTCATTTCAAATTTTGATTGCTCATTTTCAAAAAAATTAATTTAGAGACAAAAGGATAATACACATTGAGTGATTATTTATTTGCTCCCTTTATTTCTCTTTTTTGTTTTTTTTTATATTTTTTTTGGGACGAAGAACACGTGCACACATGGGCCTCATGACCACAAAATTTTTTCCAAAATGAAAGTCCTATAGGATCCAAACCAAAAGAAAGCAAGTAAATGGAAGAAAAGAATGACAAGAAAGATTTGACAAGAACATAGGAAAACAAAATAAGGTATGCTGAGATCCATACAAATCCATCACATTAATGCTTTAAGAAAGTTCACATAAGTTCAAAAACCAAATGATTTTAATGATTGAACAAGCATGGGATCAGTACAATTAAACCATCATTTCATGGTAACAACTTGGTAAACAAATTAGAATACTAGTCGCTTAGAAATTTCCCAGTGCTGGAGGACTCCAAGGTACGGTTCATTCTTGATGGTTAGAAAAATGAATCACCACTTGATCAAACTTTCTAAGGTTGCCCCTGATCGACCATTGTAAGCAATCACTCCTATTGCAGATAGGCAAGTGTAGAAACCTTTTGACAACGCCTAGTGAATTACGTAACCGTTGTCATCCATGAGTTTTCTTGAAACCTCATTTAACTCATTCAACCTGAAGTCCACCCTTAGTTGGTTCAACATTTGTCCATACTTTCCTGTCTATCATTCATTTGATGCAATCTTCCCCTTTTCATTTCGTTTTCAATCCTTTCACCAATTATCACGATATCTGAAAAAATCAATGACACACTTCCAATCATATGACCATAGAATGGCGTGTGTAGTGTATCAGTGAACATAGCAACCATCTTTTTTTCTGACAAAGGGGGTTCCACTTATGCAGCCATTTCCCTCCACCTCTGAGCATATTCCTTGAAGGTCTCAGCATCCTTCTTAGACATACTTTATAGTTGCATTCTATCTGGTGCCACGTCAATGTTGAACTTATACTGCTTTACAAAAGCATCAGCTAAATCCTTGAAACTCCTTATACGAGCACGCTCAAGATATGTGTACCAATTCAAAGCTGCCCCAGTTAAACTGTCTTGGAAGAAATGGATTAACAGTTTGTTATCATGAGCTTGTGAAGCCATATTGCGAATGTACATTATCAAGTGATTCTTTGGGCAAGTAGTCCCCTTATATTTGTCAAAATCTAGGACCTTAAACTTTGGGGGAATGACAACATCCAGGACAAGGCAAAGTTCTGAAGCATTTATAAGACCATAGCCACTTGCTCCCTCTACAGCTCGAAGTCTTTCTTCAAGAACTTTTAATTTTTCCTTGGATTGAAGGCCTTCAGTTGAAGGGTTCAACAGAGAAGTACCAGCGATCTTATAAGGGAAAAGCGTGGCATGTAAAAAGGTGGTTGGGCCTGAGTCGAGCTTTGTGGCCCTGAAATAGGTATTACCAATGATGAGCCGCTCTCAAGAGGGTTGGTAATTTGTGACGGCATAAAACCAGGGGAAATGCCATAAGGTGGAATGGAAACAAGGTATTGAGGAATCTCACTGAAATTTGGCTGAGATCCTTGGGTAGTGTTTGGAGGGTTTGAAGTTGTTGTGACTGTCAGTGCACTGCCCTCAAGAGTATTGGTAGCTAATGGTGGCACATAACCAGGTGGAAGGCCATATGGTGGGAATAGAGATGCATATGTTTCAGGATTATTTGAGTAGATGGTGAGTGACATCATGGTCCCTTGAGAGGTGACACTAGGATATTGCCAAGGAATTGGCGTAAAGTCGGGCGGGTGAGCAGACGTGGCTGAAGGATCATCATTTGCCCTTGAAGGAGTCCCCTCTGTGTTCTTCGTTCTTTCTAGAATTTCCAACATCTTGGTCATTTGTTCCTTTAGCTGGCTTACTTCACTTCTCAACTCTTCTTGTGACTGACCCAGTTCATCCATGACTTTTGATTGAAAGCGAGTCCTATATGGGTGTCGTAGAGACAATTTTTTCTTGTATTATTATGAATATGATAAAAAAATGCAAACATAAGTACACTAAAATAAGAGTAAAATTATGCATGCGGAGACATGGTCCTAAGCTTGGTACCTGTCCTAAAAGATGGGTTCTATGTACCAGTAAGTGATAGCTTTGGTTCTAGACCCCTATCAAACAAAAGGTCCCTAAATTGCCCCTTGCTGTCACCAACACTTTGGCTAGCAAGAGTCCTCCATCCTCACCCATGATAGGTTACAAGCGGAAAGAGTTCAATTTAAGTGAGGGGTTTTCATGTGCCTAACCAGAGACCAACAGTCTCACAAAGCAACACTACTTCACCCTCTATCTAAGCCTACAAGGTACTGAGCTCGGGTATAGAGCTTGTGTGTGCAAGTGTACATGAGAGAATTTATTTACAAAGCAGAAATATAATACATATAATGCAAACAAAATGTACAATAATATGAAACAAATAAACAAATGAAAAAAATGGACCAATATAATTAAAGAGCAAATAACATGAGATTAAAACAAGGTTTAACCCTCTATGTCCCCAGTGGAGTCGCCAGCTGTCGCAACCGTCCCGAAGGGCGTCGCAAAAATAAAAAGAATAAGGAGGAAAGGACCTCAAGATGTTGGGAGTCGCCACCAATCGTTTTATACATTAAATGGAATGGTGCAATTGGACACCTAAAAGATAGTCTACGTTTAAGAGTTCGTGGTTCGGGGGTTGATTACGGGTAGGAAAGGTGTTAGCACCCTACACCGTCTGTTCTAAGAACGGTTACCTATTTAATCTAATGTTATTTGCAAAATTAATTAAATTGGTCCTTTTTAAAAAAAATTATTTTTGTTTTTATTTTGATATGTCTCATTTTGTCATGTATGTTATCAAAGATGATAAATGACTAAGACATAGAATGGGTGGCTAAATAGTCATTATTTTAGAACAAATTCTAAGTCTACAACATATTATATAAAAGTGGTGAATTAAAATTTTATCTTTTTGAATAGAAGTAATTTTTAAAATAAAATGGAAAAATAAAATCTCATTTACAAAAAAAAAAAAATATTTTTAGGCACAATGAGATTTTTGTAATAATTTTTTTTTAAAAAAAGTTTTCATGAAAAATAAAATTTTAATTCACCACAATCATGATATTGAAACTGTATGAAATTGTTCACTTTTATTTAAATATTTTATTTTAAAAAAAAGTTTTATTTTGGTTTATAAAAAAAAGTTGTATTTTAGTTTACATAATTATTTTAATTTCTATGTGGGGATTAGACCTCGTCATCAGCTTCCTGACAAAATCCAATATAAAGCCTCAAGATTATCGGAAAGAGTGTATTTGATCGACGCTCCGATCTTCTCCCAATTTTTACTGTCATCGGCCATTGAAAATTATTTGGTTAATATATTAATTCAAAAATAAATAAATTAAAGTAAAGCACAAGTACAAATGCATAATGATATTATTACAAGTGAAGTGGTATGGAATAAGATTATTTTATACAAATATGAATGACAATAATGAAAATATAATAAACATATAAAATTCAAGACATCAATAGAAAGTTAAAGCCTAAATGAAAGGTAAAATTAAAATTAAAAAAGGTAAAATAAAAAATAAAAATAAAAATACAAAAAAGAAACAGACTTACCTCCAAGGCTTATAAAAATGCTATGCTCAAAGAATTCTACACAGAGCCTCACACGTTCTCTTCAAATCGAACCTTGAAAAGCAACCCACTTGCATGGAGAAAATTTTTTACTAAAATTTCGGGTTCATATACTTAGTATTAAGCCCAAGTAAAAAAAAATTACTAAAGTTCTCGAACTCTTATACTTTGTATTAAGCCCAAGTGTATATTTTTTGGATGTGCAAACCATTGAGAAGCACCTCTTTATATAGGAGGAGGGGAGGGAGAAGGAGCTTGACTTCTCTAATGTGGGACTTAGACATTTTAGTTTTTTCAACTTTTTTCCTTTTTTTCATTTTTTCCTTTTTATTTTTTTAGATTTTCATTCACTTTTCAAGGTTTAGAAATAAACTTTATGAACAAAATTGAGTGTTCATACATTGATCAAGTAACAAAAATAAAAAAATTATGGACAAAATTGGGTATCAACAATGTTTTAAAATACTAAATTAACTCTGATTATCTTGAAACTTTAACAGCAGCTTACTTAACTCATTTGTGACCTAGAAACAAATTATCCATACAAGTTTCCCTCCAAATAGTAGTTTATGCTATTTTCTGATTCATTTTAGACTATTTACCACATTCTGTATTGCAGCAAAATATCTAAACTAACTTAGTTTGTCACAAAATTTCACTAGCATGTTAAACAAGTCATATGCTACCTTTGTACGCATATAAAAGTCTAACATGTTTTTTCGAGATGTTATAGGACCCAGGTTGATGACTTTTTATCTATGTGGCATAAAGAATTGAGATCAAGATAAGTGATAATGCTAACATAGAGTATCGTTTGTTACTTCACCACTTAACAAAGATGAGATAATGCTAAAAATTAATTTCACCTGTTTCAAAATTTAAAGAGGTCAAAACCATATCAAAAATTTTTTAGGGACCAAAATAAAAAATAACTATATTTAAAAGGATTAAAAACATTTTTAAGCCATTTTTTTTTAGGAATTGTGAGCATTGGAGATGCTATGAAATTTCTTAGAAACTTTTGACCGTTGCATCTAGCAAGTCACCAATTACCAAGCTCATATTTTAATTTTTTAACTATTTTTTAAATTAGTGATACATTATTTTATTGTTTATAATATCATATAAAATTAAAATATATATATTTAATTATTATCAGTTCAACTATGGTTAAATTATTAAATCACGAATCAATATCTCTACTAATTTAATAATTGGTTCGTTTTTTAAAACATTGATATATACACATACATATACACGAGTTATACAAGCATTTTTAATATTAAACTTATAAAACTTGAACTCATTTATATAATCAAGCCATAGTTTAAATTTGAAATTATTTCTCATAATATATTTTTATGTTGAGGCAAAAAAAGAAAAACAGAAAAGGTATTTGGAACTCAAGCTGAAAGCATAGATTAAAACACAATAAATTACTTTTTTTTTCTTTCTTTATCTGATAGATATTCTTTCGCCAAAAAGGTGGTGCCTGGTGCTGTTATTCCATCTTTGCATGCTAATAGATAGATAAAACCGAAACAAGGTATGTATAAGGTTAATGCGGACGCAGCAGTTTTTGAAAAGCGGCATGCTTATGGCATGGGAATTGTGATCAGGGATTGGAGAGGATCGTTTATGGCTGGTAAGAGTTTCAAAATCCATGGGAGTGGTTATATTCATCAGTTTGAATTAAATGCTGCTAAGGAAGGACTTCTTTTTGCTTGGTAGTTGGGTTTTAGGCGCATTGATCTTGAGGGAGATGCTAAAAATGTGTATGATAGCATTCTGGAAAGATCTGTTGACTACTCACATAACAATCCTCATATTTTTATATTACTTTTTAATATCATTTTTAACACTTGATTAATGATGTATAAATTCGTAGTTGTCGCAACTGGGATCGCGACAGGACGACCAAAAATATAAAAAATCAATGGAGTCGCCACCAATGTTTATTTAAATTGGGAAAACATTAGAAAAAACCTTTAATCAGGAAAACTGGTCTTTTTGAAAATGAGTTTGGATTCGAAAGTCGATTACAGGTAGGGAAGGTACTAGCACCCTACACTTTGCTTTAGTTCAGAACGGTACCTTATGTTAGTTGTGCAAATTTTAATAATATCAAATATATTTATTTTAAACCTCTAAACAAAAGACTTTGTAATTATTTATTTTTTTATTTTTTATTTTTGAAAAGAAATAAAAGAAACAACCCAATTATGAAAATTTATTTTTTTGGCTTGACAGAATAGAGATTCTGCTCCTACGTATCCTCGGGTGCAATGAGGAACTCAAAGTCACGTAGTTCTTTACAAAATAAGTGTGGGTTGGTTGATTTTATTTTAAAAAGATTTTATTTGAAAGTGAATCCATTCTTGCACAGGATTCAAGTTAGCACTAGGCTACTCAATAAACCCTATGATCCAAATGACATTGAAGGTAGTATTCACTACTCAATCATCATCATTGGTCATTGCATGGATCAAAAGATTTTTTTTTTCTTTTACCCTTCTCTTTTTTTTTTTTTTACCAAAACAGTGTATCATTTTTGCCTTAATATGAAATGGACGAAATGCCCACGTGAATCAAATTCAAACTCAACAGGATAATCAACAGTGCAATTTAAAGAAATAAAGGTTTGGAGACTTTGGCAACCATAGCAGCACACGCCAGGGGATGTTTGGGGAGGGATCCGGTTTAAGATTCGACGGTCGGATGGAGGTTGATGAAGATGATGGGGGTGACGTCTGTAGAGGGGAAGGACATGGTTTCTTGGGTTTCGACGGTCGGTTGGGGGTATGATGGATCTGGTGTTTTGAGTTCGACGGTCGGTGAGGGGCGACCTAGTTGAGGTTCGACGGTCGGTTTGAGGAGATGGGGTGGTTACGTTTTGGGGTTCGACGGTCGATGGGAGGATGTGATGGTTTGTGAAGCCGGTCGGTGAAGGTCGCAATGGTATGGTTCGACGGTCGAGTGATGAGAGGATTTGGTTTGAAGGGTTACGGTCCGACGGTCGGTTCTGGTTGGGTTAGATAGTGTTTGGAGAGGTTATGGAAATTGCTTGGGTGATGGGAATTATGGAGGCTTTGAAGATGGTGGGTGTATTGGAGGTGAGAGGGTAGTGATTTGATTTGAGGTTCGTCGGTCGGTGAAAAGGATGGTGAAGGATTCGACGGTTGGTTGGAAAGGGTGATTCTGTTTTGGAGTTTGACAATCGGTTGGGGGTAGGGATGGGATGGATTCGACGGTCGGTTGCAATTGATGAAGATGGTGGAGGTCACGGTTTTTGGGGTCCGATGGTCGGATGGGACGGAATTTGGTTGATGGTGTGAAGGTTTGGATGGGTTGTCGGTGAGGGGGTAGTAGCTGGTGTGGTTCGACGGTCGAGTGAGGTGAAGGTGAATTCTGTGAAGTTGGTTGAGGGTCACAATGGTGCGGTTCGACGGTCGAGTGAGGTGAAGGTCACTGATGTAGTTCGACAGTCGGTAGAGGGAATGATGGTATTTTGTGAAGTGGGTTGAGGGTCCAATGGTGTGGTTCGACGGTCGAATGGGGTGAAGGTCAGTGATGTAGTTCGACGGTCGGTAGAGGGAATGATGGTATTTTGTGAAGTGGGTTGAGAGTCCAATGGTGTGGTTCGACGGTCGAATGAAGTGAAGGTGGGCTTTGTGAAGGGGTTGAGGGTCACAATGGTGCGGTTCGACGGTCGAATGGGGTAAAGGTCAGTGATGTAGTTCAACGGTCGGTAGAGGGAATGATGGTATTTTGTGAAGTGGGTTGAGAGTCCAATGGTGTGGTTCGTGGGGTCCGACGGTCGGTTAAAGGTATGATGGATCCCGTGCTTGGGTTCGACGGTCGGAAAAGGAAGGATGTGGCTCTTTGGATTTCGACGGTCGAATGGGGAATGATGGGGTTTTGTAGTTATTGAAGGTGGTGGTTACGGTTTTCTGGAAAAGGTTGAATGTGGGTAGTTGAAGATGAAAGTAATAAAAGGGAGATGGATTCACGGTTGGAGAGTGGATATTGGGTTTCAGTCAAGGAGGCTTGAGTGGATATGTAGTATTCATTTCAGGTTGAGTGCGAGAGGGATTCGGGGTTGTGTGCAAGTGAGAATAGTTAGCAGAAATGAGCTACATGACATGAATGCAGAAGGTTACCTGTGGAGTTCAAGGTGGAGCAGTTGAAGTGAATGCTATTCCTCAGCAAGGCTTCTGTCTCCTTCTTGTTCCCTTCTCTCTGTCTCCCTTGTGATCATTTGTGCTCTTGGAAGTTTATGGTGATGAGGGTGGTGTTTTGGTTGAAGAAGATGAATAGTGGAGGGTGGTGAAGACGAAGATGTGGGGGGATAGAGATGCTGGGCTTTGGTGGTTGTTGTTGGTTTTTGAAAGTGGGTTCAGGTTACTGGCAGAGGCTTGAAGAAAGTAAATTGACTCAGTTCAAGATCAAGCCAGATGAAGGTGATGGAGTGGTGAGGCAAGAAATCAAAGTCAGCGGGTGAGAGTGGGTAGCAGGTCCGAGAGCCAAAAAATATCCGCGTGAGAAATCCTTTCTCCTGAACCTCCTCCAGTGTCTCCCTTGCTCTGTAAATATCCTCCCTAATATCAATCCCCTTTTTTTCTCTTTGTCTCTTTCCTTTCAATCCTCTGAAGCAGCGGGTGATCAGAAAAAATGTAGCTTAGGGTCCTCTTTTGCAGATGTAGGAGTTTCCATTTTCATGAATTTTCCTTGTGATTGAGACCCTCCCCCCTCTTCAAATCTCTTAACTTACCATTTTTGTGCTGTCTCGAGCCTTGAATTTGCAGGCTTGCAGCAGATAAGAGAGGTTGACATGATTTAGTTGAACTTCAACTTCTGGTTGAGATTGTAACCAAAATAACCAACGAGTTGCAAAACGTAATCAAGCCCCCTTTTTCTTCTTTCTTTTTTTTATTTTTTTTGTTTTTATTTTATATATGTTTTTTTTATATTTTTATATTTTTAAAAGAAGACTTAAATAAGATTAAAGTAAATAAAAGAAAAGACAAGAAATATGTGTTCATTGCAATTAAGTATCACTTAACATAAGAAACATAAACTCTTGATTAATCAATAAAATTTTATGGACAAAATTAGGTATCAACAGTAGTTAATCATATGTATTAGTTAGTTAATGAATAAATTCAAGCTTCAACCCCTAAACTATGAATTTACTCATTAACCAACTAATATACGTGATTAACTATGAATTTATACATTATTAATCAGGTGTTGAAAGTAGTGTTAAAAAATGATATAAGATTATATTTTTCCTTCACATAATGGTTCTATTGTTCGTGATATTTGTCTTGTTACTTCTTGGTTTGATACATTTTTTTTGTAATTTTTGTGATATTTTAACTTAAAATCAATTGACACTAAGTGTGTATTTGAGATAGCTGTGAAAATTAGATTATTTCAATAATCGATTATTGTATAAAAGTTTTTTGTTATAATCGATTATAAGAAAAAAAGTTTTATGTTTAGATATGTTAGCTAAAAATCGATTTTAAGCTAATTAGTTTCATTTAGATGGTATAAAAAAAGAATTATTTTTACGCATTAAATTATCAAAATAGATATAGAATAATTAAAAAAATTATTTGATTAATTAAAAAAATTATTTAATTAAAAAAATAATATTTACATATCATTAAGTTAAGAATAATCTTAACAATTTTTTAAGAAAATGCTCAAATTTTAGATTGTTGTAACAACTTTTTTCACATGAAAAAAGCTATTTATTTTTTGGTTTTGAAATGTCAAACATGTTACTTCTAAAAGCAACAACTTAAAAGGTGGAAAAAAAATTGTAAAAGTGGAACATGCTCTGGATCGGCTAGATTATGCTGTCCAACAACTTTTTTATGGAGAAAAGCTGTTGCAAGCTTGAAGCAACATGTTTGACAAAATAAGTGAAAAAAATCATCAGTTTTTAAATAGGTAAAAAAACTGTTGGAAGTTCAGCAAAATTTTGAGTTGTTTTGTAAAAAAATTATTAAAATTATTCTAATAGTGATATATAAATATTATTTTATCCTCAATTAAATAAATTTTTTAATTAATCAAATAATTTTTTTAATTATTTTATATTTATTTTAATAATTTAATGTATAAAAGAGATTTATTTTTATATCATCTAAACAAAATAAATTAGCATAAAATTATTTTTTAACTAATATATCTAAATATAAATTTTTTTTCTTATAATGAATTACAACAAAAAGTTTTTAAATAATAATTAATTATTAAAATAATCTAATTTTCACATTTATCTCAAATACGTATTAAGTGAAATGATTGAATAAATACATAAATTACACAAAAAATTAAGACAATAAGACTCTTAATAGTTCTAATCCCAGATGTTGTAACCTTGCTCACTATGCTAGATTGCTAGACATTGTGATTTAGAGGTTTGGTCGGAAGTTCCACCTTCATTCATTGTTGATTTGCTAGCTGCTGAAGCAGCAGTTTAATGAATTAGTCATTCAGCTCAAAAAAAAAAAAGAAAGAAAGAAAGATATTCTTGCAGCAAAAGCTTTACACTAGGGCCTAGGCCGAACATTAGCTGAAAACGTTGAAGGCCTAAAGGCCCAATGGAGTGACCCGGACCGGCTCTTCGACCCGGATCATTATCATTACGTTAACCGAAACATGTGGCAGAGGATAACTGCCTCAACGACACAGAAGAAACCTCCGTGTCTCACACACTCTGACCAGTTACACAGAGAACAGCCATAGCCATGGCTACTCTGAGCTTCAACCCCACCAGAATCAGAACCACAACGGTCAAATATTCCAACCCCATCTTCAAATTCACCTCTCCATCAAAACCCATCAGAATCCCATGCATCATTTCCTCCAACAACGTAAGAAACCTCCCAAAACTGCGCCATTTTCGAACCAGTTCGGTGTCTGAGAGCTCGGTGTCGACCCAAAAAGAAGAGGAGGAGGTTTTTGAAGATGAAGAAGACGACCCAACTGCGGAAATGAGCTATCTTGACCCAGAAACTGACCCTGAGGGCATATCTGAGTGGGAAGTGGACTTCTGCTCCAGACCCATTCTTGATGTCAGAGGGAAGAAGGTTTGGGAGCTTGTTGTTTGTGACAACTCGCTCTCTCTTCAGTATACAAAGTATTTTCCAAATAATGTCATTAATAGCGTTACTCTGAAGGATGCTATTGTTACTATTTGTGACGAGTTGGGTGTCCCATTACCTGAAAAAATTCGCTTCTTCAGGTAATTAGTATGAGTTTAAATTTGATCCACCGTAAGTGTAAATTCTTTTATACTATCAGTCAATAATGTGTTGGGCCTGTTGGCACATAGTCAAACTTCTTTAATGATTTGTTATGATTGAATGATTGTGTAAAATATTTTAACAGTGCATCAAAATTAAATACATTAAGTATATGCCATTCTATCTAGATTTATAGGCATGCATGTATGGTTTATAAAGATATTCTTTTACTTGGTTGATAGAGTTAGGAATGTTGATTAAGTGTGTTGTTGCTTTGTAGGTCACAGATGCAGACAATTATTACAAAAGCATGTAAGGAGCTTGGCATAAAACCTATTCCTAGTAAACGGGTGTGTATGATTTCAATTTTTACTGTGGCTGCGAAATTTAATTGGATAGTGTTAGGATCCAATTGCAAGGTATGGGACTTGAGTCTCACATCGAAAGTATGAGATTCTAGTATGGGGTTTATATGGCCTTAGAGCTCTCCAACCACAATGGCTAGCTTTTGTAGTGTGATTCTCCTAAGGTTCGTATCAATTGGTATCAGAGTCTTCCACCATGCCTCTCAGCTGCAAATGAGCTGCGTGGGTGGTGATGCTAGCATTGCAGTGTTCGCCCGGGACTAGTCAGAGGGCTAGTACACAGCCAGCCCGCGTGGCCGCGGGGCTGCGGAGTGTGGTGGAATGTTAGGATCCAATTGCAAGGTATGAGACTTGAGTTTCACATCGAAAGTATGGGATTCCGGTGTGGGGTTTATATGGCCTTGGGTTCTCCAACCACAATGGCTAGCTTTTGTGGTGTGGTTCTCACAAGGTTCGTATCAGATAGCAGAAAACTACAGGCTTCCCTGTTGGTAGAAATTAGTTATTTTGTTGAATGACTGACAATTTGAGATCCTATCTGGCAAAAACCGCACAAGGTCTTATCATGTGACTGGCAAAAACCGCACAAGTACATATACTGCATCATGGGATGTGTCTATGTACTCTAATCAAGGGAGGAAGTAGATAGTAAACATTCAATTCAATCACTTGACTATTTTTAAAAGTTAAATTTTTAAGTTGTATGCATAGAAATTCAATTGCAGTATCCCATAATGTGGAAAATTGTCAACAATGGCAAGGGGAAGCAATGCCAATGGCCAAACATCTGGTACTAAGTGTTAGCTAAGTTGGAGCATGTAAAAGCTTAGTTTATTTTAAATTATGGCATATTTGATTGTAGATTATCGGACAGAAGTCCCTACACATGTTATTGGCTAACTGTCACTTTTGGTAGAGAAATAAACATGATGGGAACAAAGATTAACGTTTATACCATTTTGTTGAAACCAGTTATTTTTCAGTTGGATTCATGTAATATATATGTTAATATTTCATCCAAAAAACTGTAAAAGCATGCACATCTAGGTTGTAGCTTTTTATGTTTTAGATTAGAAATTCTAGTAGTTGTATCAAATTGAACTGCAAAAGGGTCATTTGATTTAGCATATTTAGCTCTATAGAGACCTGAGTCCTTCAGGAAATTTCAATTTTAACAATGAAGTAATAAGAATTATACAGCAGCTTTTAAATGTTACAAGAGGCATCTTGTTGCACAAAACTAAAAGATTGATAACTAGGAATCTTTTAGAGTGCATAAGACTGCCATTCATGTGGTGACTTTATTGCTAGAACTGCTCACAAGGACCCACCCCAGTCTGTCTAAAATGTTTCATGATGCTTTTTTTCTTTTTCCCACTCCCCTGCTTGGTGATTTATGATTCATTTATATGGTTCAAATAGCCCAAAAGTAAGGTCTGTATGCAAGTTTTCCCAGATTAGTGGCACCTCTTGGATATTATCTGTAGTGTGAAATGCCTCTATTACTTACGTGCTTAAAATGAGGAAATAGAAATTCCATGGTATATTTAGCATCTTATGCTTATAATGATTTACTGAGTTCAGATATCCTTGTGAGAGGTGGCCCAGCATATATTTTATGTGGTTCATCTGATAGATACCCACCTATTAATAACAGAAAAGGTGTGCTGAGGAACAAGGGATCATCACCCCAATTAGGCATGGATCGTGAGCTCCAACAGCAGCATAATTGCCAGCTGACGTGGCAGGAAACAAGTGGGGGGGAAGGAGAGAAAGGGAAATCTGTTAGGAGGAAAAAGGGGATAAAATGGGAGAAGAGGGGGGAGAAGAGGCATGGGAGAATTAGGAGGAAATTGGGAGGGAGAGACCAGGCCTCTCGAATTGCTTGGATTATCTTTTTTTTCTTCTTTCATTTCTTGAGAGTTCTGTTCTGTAAACATTTTCTGTCCCCACTGATCTGATATCACACTGATATTAGTTCAGGAGAGGAGATTTATACCTCTATTTCAGTGCATGTGTGTGATTCTGAACCAGTTTCTATCAATTCATCTGATACTTTTCAGTGCTTGTCATTACTTTTATGGTTGGAGGAGCGCTATGAGACTGTATATATGAGGCATCCTGGATTTCAAAAAGGATCCAAGCCTCTTTTGGCACTAGATAATCCTTTTCCGATGCAACTTCCAGAGAATCTTTTTGGGGAAAGATGGGCATTTGTCCAATTACCTTACTCAGGTAAAGAGGCAGCAGCTTGCATGTCATTTATTTCACAATTGCTTGACAAATTATAGCCTTCTCTTTCTCTCTCTTCTGATACGCAGACACGTGTTTTTCATTTTGTTTATCAATGTCCTTACTTCGCTTATACTAGTTTAAATTTGAGATACTAGCTACATTACATAGATTATGATGCTTACATTTTTCAAAAGCCCATGGGTTTTCCTCTTATTTTTAGTACAAGGCTAATTTGTATGTTCAATACTTTGAATTGTTTTCCTAGGATATACCTCTCTAACTTCCAATAACCTATTTTTAAGCTGTTCGAGAGGAGGTGTCATCCTTAGAGACAAGATTTATCTTTGGTGCTGGGCTAGATCTTGATTTATTGGGTATTGAAATTGATGACAAGACATTGATCCCAGGACTAGCTGTTGCATCTTCTCGTGCTACAGCATTAGCAGGTACAGAACTACAGATTTTCATATTATTTCATTCTAGAACTACCTAGGTTTAAAAATGTTTTTTTATGCATGAAATCAATAAATGGCTTGTTTGTATTACATTTGGGTGAATGCATGATGGCATTCGAGGCACGATTGAAGGAAGTAAATGAATACTTTCTTTCTCTCATTGCCCAGTGGCAAATAGAAGAATCCAAAACAAACAGGCTCTAACTACCAAGCTAGTGACAATCTGTCAGATCTTGTATCAAGCAATTTGATATGAGTTACTGAAATATATTGCCAGATAACATGAAGATTTCCTCTACTTGAGTAACAATGCATAGATAGTCCATATCAAAGTCATACAACAAGGTTGTTGAAAAATTTAAGACCTGTCTTGAGCTCAAATAGTATGCACAGCACAGAACTGCAAATATTGATAATTTATCATACACTTTTAATGCACTGGAGTGCATCCAGTTTTACAAATTTTGATGTAAGAGCAATTTGCTAGCTAAGAGAAACTATGGTGCTCATATACACAGTTATTTGAGTTCAGACCATAATTTGGTCAATTAGCTTACTAGAACTCTACAAAATTTTATATAACTGTTGACCAAAATGCTGGATGGCTGCCTCAATAAGATTTGTAGACAAGTAAAACTAAGTAGTGAAATAAGACCTTAGGTCTTAATGGAGTTACAGAATGACAAACTTATGCATCGTGGCTGTTAACTTTTACTCGGCGGATATTCTTAAATATTCTTGGATAGCAGAACGCTATGAACTTGGTTCACCTAGTATTTTTGAGACCTAAATACCTGGTTTCTTTTCTAGTATTATAGGATTTTGGCTATCTTGATACTGAAAAGCTTTTGATTTCTTAATATGCTATATCATCACTAGCATGCCTCATACAATTGTGAATTGTCGTTTTCTTTTATCCTAAAAATATATATATAAAAAAAATGTCTCCCAAATCATTCTTATAATTTAGAAAACCCTCGACATTTGCTGCCACAGCTTGGATGAATGGATTGGAGGTTTGTGCTGTCGAAGCAGATACTGCTCGTGCTTGCCTGATTCTTTCAGTTGGAATTTCTACTCGGTATGTATATGCCACTTATAAGAAAACTGCTGTGACGACTAATGAAGCTGAAGCTTGGGAAGCAGCTAAGAAAGCTTGTGGGGGTTTGCATTTCCTTGCCATCCAAGAAGACTTAGATTCTGAAGACTGTGTTGGCTTCTGGCTTTTACTAGACTTGCCATCTCCACCTGTATAATCTTACAAATGATTACGGTTGAATATTCACTGAACAAAAATATTATCATAAAATTATTAGATTCCAAAAGTTTTTCTGATCCCAAAATCAAATTCTACCTAAATTGACCAACTAATTTTTTGCAGCATTACCATTCTCAACCTTCTACTAGATTTTAGCATTCCAATAAATAATTTTAGCTTGGAGAATATTGAACCAACTGATGTTTAAATAAAAAAATAAGTACAAAGGTCAACTTGTTATTGCTTTGTTTTGCATGGTTTTATCGGTTGAATGGAATGGCTAGTGGGCGGAGCCAGGGATTTCAACTTGAGTTGCAAAGACATTTTATAATTTTTTCAGGAAACCATAAATTAAATTACATGAAAATTATTCAAATATAATAAAAAAAATCTAACAGAGGGTGTTGATAGTAATATACAGGAAAACAATTATTAATTGTTTAAACTTTATGACAAAAAAAACATTTATTAATTCATTATATGACAAAGAAAAAAGAATCTTAGATATTGTGCATATACAATTAGTCAGACTAAAATACTTTCTAGAAGAGTTGTATAAATGCACATCTTAGTAAGGGATTGAAACATAAGGTGCGCTCACCATTCTCATCAAGAGAGTGGTGAAAGTTAAAGGTTATGCGAATTCAACTTATTAAGAAAATGATCTTGAACATATAAGCCGTTAACCATAAAAAAAAGGCATAAGTTTAAAGACAATGTTTGAAAGAACTTCTGTAAGCATATTAAATAAATAATTGTTTATTCATCTTAAGAAGTGTTATTAAGTCCATTTTTCCCACAAAACCATTGTTAAGGCACGTATTTTATACTTTAGTTAAAAGTATGAACAACCTTTCTTCACAAGGGTGCACCAAAGTGCCTGTTTCATGCACGTCAGCAACTATAAAACTCATGTCTCCATTTAAAGGATCCACAATTGTATTCTAGCTTAAGATCCTGCCCATTTACCTAGCATTGAAAGAGAAGACAACACATTCAAAGTGATGGTCACAGAAGCTTGGCACAATAAGTTTGATCAAGTTGAATTTATTGACAAATATGTGGTGCAAAAATTTACAATAACACTTGATTCCATTAACTAATCCAAATACCATATCTTTTATGACATAGCAAGAATCTGTAAGCATAACGGTCAAACATGTGTTTTATTATGTCTAATTTAGAAAATATACCAAAAGTACAATGCTCAACTTCCCACATGTTAAATAGACAAATTACTTCAACCTGACACCATCAGTTTTAGGTCATTATTTTTATGATCAAGTTCTTTTACCCCCTATCCAATTCATATATCAAAAGCAAAGTAAAACACAAGGCAAGGGTTGGTCAAAATTAAGGTCCAAATATAATGCCATATTTCACCTGATTTTCCTCCTTTCCCCCCACCCTTCACAAGAACAGGGCAGAACAGAAAAATGATACCCTTTATCTGTTGTACAATCCCTTTAAGGATATTTTCTTGTTTTTTCAATTTTGAAAGTTTTGCGCCTCATCATATGCCAGAGCTAACTTAATTTGTTCAACTTTAATTTGATGCCTTCTTGATTTAGGACTATTTTTTTTTCTTAGTTTATCTCAAGCAGCATTCCCTGCCTCTCAGCATGTATTGGGCACTTTACCATCTTATTCATCACTTCCATCACATTAATCTACAAATTATGGTAGGAAAAACAAATCAAATTACTATAGAGCTAACAAACCACAAGATTTCAGCAAGAATCCAAACTACATGCTAGTAATTTATTGGAAAGCAATGATTAATTGTTTAAAGTTTATGACACAAAAAACATTTATTAATTCATTATAAGACAAAGGAAAAAGAATCTTAGATATTGTGCATATACAATTAGTCAGACTAAAATGCTTTCTAGAAGAGCTATATAAATGCACAATATCTTAGTAAGGGATCGAAACATAAGCTGCACTCACCATTCTCATCAAGAAAGTGGTGAAAGTTAAAGATTATGCAAATTCAACTTGTTAAGAAAATGATATTGAACATATAAGCCGTTAACAATACAAAAAGCGTAAGTTTAAAGACAATGGGTGCTTTTGTTTGTGCCTTTTAGCAAGAAAAGTATTTTTTTAATTGAAAAGAATACTTCTCAAATATTTTTAATTGTTTGAATAATATTATTAAAATAAGCAGAATCTAAAAATAATGTTATTAATTTTTTTGCTTTTCATGAGAAGTTCGGATGAACAGCTTTTGAAAAAAATTAAAAAGTAGAAAAGAGAAAAAAAAAAATATTTTTTTATTATCTATAAAATTATTTTTTAAAAAAACTTATCCGAACATACACAATATTTGAAAGAATTCCTATAAACATATTAAATAAATAATTGATTTTTCATATTAAGAAGTGTGATTATGCCCATTTTTCCCACAAATATCATTTTAAAGGCAAGTATTTTATACTTTAGTTAAAAGACCAGGCTTTTCGGGAAATGCTGGCATACCTAAAAATAAATAAATAGATTTGATTAGTATTGCCATTAAAATTGCAATGAATTTCATGAAAAAAGAAAATAGCAGAAGCAAAGACCAGGCTTATCGGTGCCATCAGTGAAGTTGTAGAATACGTCATTGACTTTGACTTTTGCTTTGGTGAAATTTCTGGAACCATCTTTACATCATATATGCCCAAAACATACCAAAAGGTAAAATGCTCAACTTCCCACATGTTAAATAGACATATGGGTAACCCCTTTAAAAGGTAAAAGCAACATATTAATGAAAATAGTAAAGCGATACCCTTTTAATGGAGAAGCTAAGAAGATTCAAGCTTATCAAAAGTAGAGAAATACTGAATGTTTTAATGAATTAATTTATGACTTAAATTTTGAAAGTTTAAAGATTTGAAGTGATATAGGACAATATTTTATATTTTTCCGGTTTATTCCCAAGCAACTTGATGACATCAAGTTTAATCAAATTACTATAGAGTAACAAAATACAAGAGTTCAGCAAGAATCCATACTATTCTAGTATTACAGGAAAACAATTATTAATTGTTTAAACTTTATGAGAAAAAACATTTATTAATTCATTTAAGACAAAAAAAATAATCTATTGTGCATATAAAAAGACAATGCCAATGGCTAATTCACCATTCTCATCAAAAGCAAGTTATACAAATTACTTATTAAGAGAAATGGACTAACCATTGGTGACACCAACATATTAAACTAAGTCATTTAAGAAAGAGGAAAAATGCCAAGCTAGTTGAAGAAAATAGAAAGAAGTAAACAAAACCGTTAAATTTGAGGACAGAAAATAACAGGCAAGGGATCTTAGCATGAAGATTTGAAGGTTAGAAGCACCAAGCACAAATAGAACAGTGAGCAAACTTCGGAACCTTCTCATTTGTGCCAACTTACTCCAAACTCAATTAAACTTGCAGTAGGTGTTGTTTATGCTCTGAACTATTGAGTATATCCACTCTAAGAGTGATTTCAAGAGCTTTTATTGTCCCAAAACTCTTATTCCTTTTCCTTTAATTCTTTGAATTCGTAAGTAAGCTTGTTCGTTGTGCAAGCCACATGTGTGATCAGAGTGTGAAGAGGCTGGGAAGCAAAGAATACTTGTAAAATAGTTTGAGAGGCTAGGCATTTCAAACAATACTCATTCATAGTAAAATCTTATGGAACAACTAGGTATGGACATAACCTACATGATTTTGGGGTGAACCAATATAAACTCTGGTGTTGTGCTTTCTCTTATCTTATCTCTTGTTTTTTGTTTTCTGAGTTTGTACTTCAAGTTTTTGAACCTAACCCACTTTATTTGAAGTTCAAAAACTAAGTTTGTGTTGAGGTTCATTCTACTATACTAAAGTTCTTATAAAAGGTCCTCATTAAATCATTATTGAAATAAGTTTTCAAAGTTTTACTCGTTGTTAATAAACTTAAGTAAAAGTTTATCAAAGGTTTAAAACTCTTTTGAGGTATTTCTTCTAAGTTAAGTGACATTCTAAGTAACTTGAGAAAGTTTATTAACTCAACCTATATTTCTATTATCTAAACTTTCTCACTTGTCAACTTATCAGTTTTAAACATAGTTATATAACTCAGATTAGAGGTCAATATAGTGAGAAGGTCAAGTCATTGGATCAGCGATCCAATCGTGAGTCAAGTGGTTGAAATGAGAAACACGGACAAAGAATATGCTGTTTTACAAAAATATTATATGAAGGAATTACTTCATATAAAATATTATATTTAAAAAATATTAGTATTGATAATAATATAAATCATAAAACTGAGGGTATTACTCAATAAGAGTGTATTTTAGTGGTTGAATGCATTTCATCACAGTAAGATCACACAAGTAAAATATATAAGACTTGAGAAAGTTGTGAGAAAATTAATAGTTACAGGTGTTAAGCTAAATAGAGGGCACAATTTGTAGTTTGTCAAAACATAACAAAATAATAATGAAAACATAAAATTAACTTCATAAATAAATTCAATACATATTGAGTTATGTCTTTTGAGGGCAAAATCATGTATAAATCTAGACTCGTAAACTAGCTAGTATATTTTAGAGTTTATTTAAACTCGTACGAGTTTGATAAAAAGAGAGTTTATATATGAGTTAACTCATATTTGTGTTATAAGATCGTAAACTCATAAGAGTTTAAGAGTTAACTCAAGAGTTTAACAACCATGGTGTCATTGCCAACTTCATAAAAGAGTATAACTTTTGAGTTAGTTATTGTGAGGATCAAATTTTTTTAATAATGTAATAATGTATAATTAAGTAATAGTGTAAAAATTTTAACACTAACAATACATAAAAATTAAAATCATAAAAATATAACCTTCATTATATTAAGGTGTGCTTTCACTAATCAATAATTATCTCTATGTGTAACAAAAAATACATATCTCAAAATAAAATATGAAGTTAGTAAAATAATTTTTTCTTCACAAGTATGCACCGGAATGCTTGTTTCATCAACATCAGCAACTTTAATACCTATATATCTCCATTTAAAGGATCCCCAACTGTATTCTAACTTTAGATCCTACCCATGTACCCTGCAACTGTATTGTAACTTTAGGTCCTACCCATCTACCATGCATTAAAGGAGAAGACAATACATTCAAAGTGATAGTCACCGAAACATGACACCATAAGTTTGATTAAGTTGAATTTATCAACAAATATGTGGTGCAAAGATTTACAATAACACTTGGTACCATTATCTGATCAAAATTCCATATCTTTTATGGTATAGCATGAATGTGTGAGCTTAACAGTCAAACATGTGTTTTGCCTCATCATCTACCAGTGCTAACTTAATTTGTTTAAACTTCTTGATTTCATAATTTGATTCCTTCTTGATATAGGACAATCTTTTTTTGTTCTTTTCAGGTTATCTCGTCACCCTCCCAACTAGGGATGTCCATTGGGCCAGGTCAACCCATAGATTCACGAGTTTCGACCCAACTCAACTTATAAAATGCGGGTTAGGTTGAGTTCGCGAGTTAAGTTGAGTTGAAACTTTTCAACCCATAGTATGTGAGTCGGGAAGCGAGTTGGAAAACGTCCAACCCACACAAAACCTGACCCACTCATTTTTTTTTAGTAAAAGGTCATTTAGATGATAAAGAGTATATGGCTTCACACTTACATTACTTTGTAGTTTGTCAAAAAATAATAAGAATGAAGTCAATGATTATATCAATATATATGATGCGTGATGACCCAACAACATTGACTTTGATTGTAAATTTAGACTAATTTGTTGTTTGAGTTATGATTAGCTTTGTTTAGTTTATTTAAACTTTAAGACTTGATAAAATGAGAATTTATTATTAATTTATTATGCACTTATTGACTTATGATGTTTAGTTTATTTGAGATTGAGACTTATTATATTTAAGAAAGGTTGACTAAGACTTATAGTGTTAATTTGTTGTGTTGAGACCTATTATATGTGAGATTGAGACTTATGGTGTTAATTTATTAAATTGAGACCTATTATGTTTTAGATTAAGACTTATGATGTTAATTTGTTAAATTTTGTATTTTGACATTTTTTTTCAAGAATTTTTTTTAAATGAAAAATATGTTAGACTCATGAATTCAACTCAACCCAACACTGCAACTGTTTGTAGCGAGTCATGTTAAATGCCTCACGAAACCAACCCACCGCTAAGTTTGAGCGGGTTAAGTTGAATTTATTAAAAATATGTGGTGCAAAGATTTACAATAACACTTGGTACCACTAACTTATCTAAAGCCATATCTGATTATGGTCATGAATGTGTGACAAAAAATCTCCTCAGTGCTAACCCAATTTGTTTAACTTCTTGATTTCATGATTTAGGTCGATATCCAAAAATATTGTTCTTTTCAACTCATCAATAATCCACCCCAACTTGTATGGATACTTTACCAACATATTAATCACTTCCATCACATCAATCCACAAATTATGGTAAGAAAAACAAATCAAATAGCTGTAGAGCTAACAAAAGACAAGAGTTCAGAAAGAATCCAAATTACTTGCTAGTAATTTACTGGAAAACAATGATTAAGCTACAGGATTATTTATACACAAGGTCATTGCATGTAGTTACAATCTGGCCAATCATGATGAGCCATGTGGCACTCTATCTAATTAACTCTATCAATATTTATATCTTTAATTTAATGAATATTCTTTTAATAAGTTACTTACCAATTTGTAACTTAGTGATAACTAGCTTACTTGAAAAGTGTTTGATATCTAGTAAGTTTGAAAACTTAAGCTTAATTTGCTTTTTTGATCTTTTTCATTAGTTAATTTTGCCAGTTACACCAATGTAGGTGATGTAATTTTAAGAAGTATGTATAAAGTATAATTCTCTCTCTATGTGTGTGTATATGCATATGCATATATGTATGTATGCAAATAAATAAATATATATTGTTGATATGCTTCTTATTAGTCACCAGAAAACACAGTTACACTTATAAGGTTTTTTAGAGTAACTAAGTATGGATATCTACATAAATTTATACTCACACACTCCTTACACACTTATATGCAAATTATTAGATAACACCATAATCTCAATGCAGTTAATGTGGTTCAATCTGATAAAACATCTAGGTTCCCCCTACCTTACAAGAATCAATATTTGTCTTTGGTATTGACTATAATGAGTTTATCAAGTATCAAGCATCTAAGCAAGCCTCTATACCAACTAACATTTAAAAACCAAGAGTGATTGAATTGCTTGAAAGTTCTTTGGCTCTCAGTAGAATTTATATACATACATGAAAGAATACAGTTATGTATTTGATTCTAGGAATCAAATCAAATCCCCTAATTTTGTCTAGTATCTTCCTAATTATGTACAACATCTCTTAAATTATGATATGCTCTAAAATAGGAAAATAGGAAACTAATGATAAAACAAATAAAGATTTTATATAATATTAATATACATATATATATATATATTGTGCAAATATTATTACTCTTTATTACGTAAAGAAGGAACACAATGTTGTTCTTTATTGGGCATACATACAAAGTGCTTTTTTTTTCTCCTTAGATATTGGATGATGGGCTTGATTAATGCACAATTTTTAGTAGGGGTGCCACAAGTTAGATTTAGGATATTTTTCAACTGGTTCTGTTAAGTGTTTTTTTTTGTCGTTGGATATTGGATGATGGGCTTGATTAATGCACAATTTTTAGTAGGAGTGTCACAGGTTAGATTTAGGATATTTTTGACTCGTTCTATTCATTAAAGTAGTGAGTTGGATTAACTTGAATTCGTAAGTCTAATCTACATACAAAAAATTTACTTGTTAAAATAAATTTCAAAATACGAAATTAGAAATTCATTATACATATTAAGTCTTAACTAAAATTAACTTAAGTCCCAAATAGACTAAAAAGTAACATAACAAATCTTAAACAAATATATGTAACTCTCACACAAGCTAAATACTAAAGTAACATAATTAATAAACATAAATCTTAAATGAACTAAGGTAACATAACAAGTCAAAAAGTCATAATCAATAAATCACATAAATTGAAGTCAGTGTCATCACATATAGAATATAAATTGTTGAAAAATTAGAAAAGAAATGAGAATTTGTTTGCATTATTTTCTTTAAAAAAAATAAATACTTGGGTTGGGTTGGTTTGTGCTGGTTGAAAAAGTCCCAACTTGTAAATTAATTCATTTTCTTTGAGTTAAGTATTTTAAACTTAACTCAACTCGCAAACTCAAACTAACCTACTAATTATGAGTTGAGTTGGGTCAAAACTCATAAGTTTGCAAATTGACTCAATCGAACAAATTCCCGTGAATCATCAAAGTATAAGGCCTTGTTGTTATCCACTCCATAAACTAGGGGTGCACATAAGTCTGAGTCGACTTGATAATGTAACCAACCGATCTAACTCAACTCAAAATTTTTAGGTGGGTCGAGTCATCGTGTTCGATTGAGATGAATATGATAAATCCATGGTTGTATAACCTGAATTGGCCATTGGCTTGGTCAGAAGGCTGGGTCACCGTTTCAACGGTCTGACTGCGGTCAAGCAGTAGAACTGAAAAACTCAGACAAAAAAGGAAAAAAATTATATAATAAAATAGCTCATATTTAAATAAAACACAACTCAAACGTAATATTTAAATGGTGAAAAATTTAATATTACAACCCAACACTTCAGAATAGCACAAACATGTTTTTAAACAAGAAGGAAAATCAAATAAGATGAACAACAATATACTTATCAAATAAAACAGTACAACTACTAATCAAGCCAAGTTCAGTCATTCCTTGCTTCTTTCAACAGCCTGCAATACAAGTACAAAATGAAAAACAAAAGTGTTAAAACACATAAAGATAAACATTATAATGAAACATATAAAGTTATACATGATTATAACATACCAAAATCTGATTACTCTCAAAGATCCCAAATATCAAAGTGAGGTTTTGGTTCTGGTTCTGGTTTTGGTTTTTGTGAAGGTATAAGCCTACTAAGAAGCCCAAAATCTTGAGTTTCACTATCTGGATTGACATATTGATTGAGCCTAGCTAAACTCCTCAATACCAATATCAGCATCAAGCTCAAGATCTAAGCTAAAGTCGAAGTTATCTACAATAAAGATCAACAAATAAAAGTAATAAGACTCTAATAGAGTTCAAATATAAGTTATAATTGGAATAAGGAAACAAAGATTACCACAATCAGAAGAGGAATTTTTCAAAATTGGAACATCGCTAGAGGCAAGATCACGATTGAATGCCTCTAACTCATCAACACTTAAATTTGGTGGCTCATCTTCCACTACCCAATCAGAAATGTCGTCCACAGCTCCAATAATCAATGGGATCACAAATCCGATGCTTCAATATAAATGGTACCTTTCTTTCAATATCAAGTTATAATGAACGAAAACAAGATCATTAAGCATGTGTTTGGTTACTGCAAACATAAGTTTATCGTCCTCGGTGCAAAACTTTGTTTGAGTATTTTTTAGTTTGCACTATTTTAACACACTTCTTGTCTTTAATGACCGTTTGAGCTAAAGCAATAAGTAAGATGTATTTATTTTATAATACTTTTAAATAAAAGGTACCTTTGTTTCAATACAAAATCAAGTTATAATTTAAAACAAACTCTAATCCAAACAAACTAAGTCTTTGATACTCTAATTTGTTTCTTTTCTTTGAATGGATATGCTCAAATATGCTCCAATTGCACTCACAACCCGAGGCACTGCATGTTTGGCTTAAGTCACGAATTGCCAACTTTTGCAAATTGGGTGCACTAGATCCATAGGATAACCACCATTCATCTAGAATATTACAAATAATTTATGAACATATTAGAAAAAGATTGACTTAAAAGCTAAAAGAAAGAAATGAGTGTTTGACTATAAGTGAATAATTTTACCTAGCATCATCACTGTACGATCACTAATGGCAGCTTTTCTTCCAAAATCACCTTTTGCATTTCTAAAAATTCTCACTTCACTAGTCAATTTAGACCTCAAAGCTTCATCACTGCCAGCATATCGCTAAACAACATCTAGCAGTCCAGTAGTTGTTTGTTTATGCTTTTCCATATCAGTCAAGTTGTATCTAAAAGCTGGATTCAACCAAAAACCAGCTGCATGAATATTTTTTTGAGTTGGTTATCCCAACGAGTGTCCACAATTCGCAAGTAATCATCAACTTCCTTTTTTCTTGCCTCGAGTCTAGTCACCATATTATCTCTTGCTCTATGGAAAGCTGCATACAAGTATCCCATGGCTGGCCTATCTTCACTATCAACAATTCGCAACACCTGAACAAGAGGCTCAGTGAAATACACTATATCATTACAATCTTTCCAAAACCTAGGATCCAGCACGTCATCTGAAAATTGAGATGCCTTTCTATCACGAGAGAAAGGTGATGTATCCTATTCTTTACATGTCACCATAGCTCTCAATGCATGCTTTTGGCTTAAGATGCTTTGCAATGCAACAAAGTTGGTGGCAAACCGTGTTGGAGCAGGGTGGAGTATCTCTTTGCCACCAGTGTGCTTTCTCATCAAATGCAATGCAAAACCATGATTATAGATGAATCTGGTAAGTTTTGCAGCGTGCTCCACAATTTGAGCAACATCAGGAAGCTTCCCAATATCTTGGAGCATTAAATTGATGGAATGGGCTGCACATGGAGACCAATACAATGAAGGGAATTAAGCTTGTAACTTTTTTCCAGTAGCCATATAATTTGCTGCATTATCAGTGACAAAGTGAACACCATTTTCCTTACCAACCCGCAAAACAACATCCTTGAACAACTTGTACAACAAATTTACTGTCTTCGAAGCATGTGAAGCATCAACAGATTTCAAAAAGACCACTCCCCTAGGACAATAAACCAAAAAATTTATCAAAGTTCTTCTTTTTTTATCAGTCCACCCATTGGCCATAATGGTGCATCCGGTCTCCTTCCAAGTAGTACGATAGCTATCAATAAACTTCTTCACATAATCCACATTTTTTGCTAACAAATGACCACAAAGAGATTGATAACTAGGGCCTTTGTATCCAGCACCCATACTAGCAACTGCATCAATCATAGGTTGATAAAATGCAGAGTTAACGGCATTGAATGGCAAGGAAGCATCAATCATCCATCTTGAAATTGCTAGATCACACCTTTCTCTTGCTTCTTTACTTTGCAATACACTCTTTAAAGTAGGTTGAGTTCCCGGCATTGTTCTAGGTGAGAAAAATTTGTTTATGGAAGAGGTAGTGGTACTTTTCTCATTTCCTTTAAGAGTCTTGCTGCTCCCTCTTGGTGGTTGGCTACTCAGTAATGCTTTTATTTCATCTTCAGAGTCTTCTTCTCTAACCCTCTTTCTCTTGGCATTTTTGCCTTTGAATTCACCAATATGTTCAATCAATTGGTGGCGAACTTCAGGTGGCACATTCTTGCATGAAGCCACATCTCCCCTAATCCCTGCTAGGTGATGCTTGAATCGGTTATTTCCCCCTCCTCTATAAATTGCTGTACAATAAAGGCATTGGATACCTCTTCCTTCAATTGTCTTACAATGAATCCAAGATGGATCGGTCTTCCCTTTCATTGAAGAACTTCTCTTGGGAGATGAAGTAGAAGTTGGAGTTGGAGTTGTAGTCGGAGTCAGATTGGAACCTTCCACAGTAGTGGGTTGTGATGAAGTAGAATCCATTTAGTCCTCTAAAATATTCAGATTATAATCAAATTAACATGTCAATAACAGCAATCATTCATTGCCTAATCAGGTTAACATGCCAATAACATGCCATATTGATTCTTTCATAAATGAACTTACTATAATATGATTTGGAATTTATAATATGAACTTACTATAATCTGATTCTTTCATAAATCAGTATGTACAATCATCAATGTAATACTGATTTTGGACTTACTAATCAAATTAACATGCCAATAACAGCAATCATTCATTGCCTAATCAGATTAACATGCCAATAACATGCCATATTGATTCTTTCATAAATGAACTTACTATAATTTGATTTTGGACTTACTATATGAACTTACTATTGATTCTTTCATAAATCAGTATGTACACAATAAAACAAAATAGATGCAGTAAAGCAGATTCTTTCACAAAACTAATCAAATCGGTGCAGCAAAGCAGCAAAGCAATGGGGTTGTTATTAAAACAAAAAAATAGAGATGCAGCAAAGCAGAGCAGTTTAGCAGAACAGAGATCGATGGGGCTGGGTTGAGAACGAGACCAGAGGACGGAATGGGTCGAGAACCTTGCTGGGTCAAATCACGAATGTAATCGTAGAGATCAGAATCGCAGCACAGCAACGGCGCCGTGAGCAAAAGAAAACTCGGCCACTCAGGAATGAGGAACCAGAGGACGTCGCATATGGCATAGTAGACAGCATAGCACAGGCTTTGGCATTTTCGGAACAGAAAACGACGTCGTTTAGAAAAGGAATTTTTTTTTTAATTTGCAAAGCTTTTTTTTTAAAATAATGTGACCAAGTCATTAAGTCACCCGTCGGGGTTTTTTTTTTTTTTTTGAGTTTAACCGGTTTAGTGAGAATAACTATAAAACAAGATGACCAGATCGGCCTAGAGCCTGAATCTCGAGTTATCATATTTGATCAGTCAGGTCAATTTGATCTAATCCATATAATTATAAATAAAATTAAACAATTATTGATTCTGATAGCGGATTAAAAAAATTAATCTGATGACCCAATCTATTAAAAAAATAACATTATCTCATTAATTGATAAACTTTTAATTTCATTTACATTTGATTTTAAGGTTAGAAACAAAATTTTAAGAGTGCATCTTAAATTAGTGTTGTGAAATAATGTAAATTTTTATCAAATTTAATATTTTGTATTTTTTACAATTTTTTATACATGTAGATTGCTTAAAAAATGTGTTGCTTAATTACTTGATCCGAATAAACTCTATCTAGTTTTGGTGATTTCGATTCAAGTTGACTAAGTTTTTATTGAATATCGAACCTAATCCAGAGAAAAGTAATTGGCTTTAACATTAATTTTTCCTAAAACCCACGTGACGTATATGCACCCCTTAAACCAACTAGCAAAACAACCCCTCCCAAAACCAAGCTCACTGGTTTAAGTTTTAGGATTATTTTTTATTAGTTTTAGGTTTATTTTATAATTATGTTATTTTTATCTCTAAACTTATCCACTTCTTCTTATATGTTACATTTATCTTTTTTACGTAAAAGAATGGTTTAGGATTTTAGAAATTTAGTTACTTTTTATATGTAAAAATAATATATATAGTATGTTATGTGAAAAAAAAAATAAAATAATATATATCACATATAGTATGTTGAGAAAAAGTAAAAAAAAGTAAGATTTGTTTGATTTTTTTTTAAATTAGTAAGTGTAAAAGATAAATGTATGAGTATGTATAAAAATAATATAATTAAATATTTTATTACTCTCCAATTTTTATTTATATGTCTCCCTCAAATCTATTCTCTCTCATTCTCGCACGTCTCAAGATCAGACGCTTCCCACTCTCACCACACCCCCACCCTACTCATCTCACCCTTTCAATTCTCATTTACGTATTTATTATTTATTATTTTTAAAATAATAAGAAAGGAGAAGTAATTTTAGAGGGACGAATCCCTTAAACACCAAAAATTTGAAACCCAAACCGAAACAAAAATCCTCAAAATGGCATTTCATGTAGCTTGCCCAATTACATGGTAATGGTACACACCATCCTTCACACTACACACACTCTTTTACTTACAAATAAACTCTCTGTTTCTCACACTTTTCTCTTCCTCAAACCTACATTCTTCTCCCTTCATATCTTTCTTTCGCGTTTTGCAGTCGCAGAATCTGCTTATGTTCGCTAGGGTTTCCGCGCGCCCAAACCGATGAGTTCCTCCACGACGTCGTTGCGAGGCTCGAGGATTCACTCACTGATCCGTCCGGAATTAGGGCCCTCGACGGCGGCGATCGAACGGTGCAGGTCGCCGTCCCGAAGGTCACGCCGCCGCCGCCGCCGCCTCCTCCTCCTCCACCGCCCCGCCAGCTGCTGCCCTTAGCCAATGGCGGTGACGAGGTGGACGAGGCGGTGTCGGCGCAGGCGAAGAGGGTGGCGCTGCAGCGGAAGGGGGCCGCCGCCATGATTGCCGCCGAGGAGTATGCTTGCCAGCTTGAATCCGGGGATGTCGCGGTGAGGCAATGAATTTGTGTGTTTTGGTTTGGTTTGGGTTTGACAATAATGGTGTGGTGATTCTAAATATAAATTGCATATATGTCCTGTAAGATGTAACATTTGATTTTTTTTTTCTTCTTTTGCTAAGTACTTATCCAAAGAAAGATGTCTATATAGTCCAGTCAAAAAAAAAAAAATGGAAGAAAGAAAGATGTCTATATGGTGGGCACAGTTCTAAAAGCATTGTAATCAATTTACAGTTATGACATTCTTGCCGGGAATATACACCTCTTTTCACATTCCTCTCGATACTATTCATCATACTTATTTTTTTTTTATCATTTTCTCTCACTAAATCTCACTCTCTTAAAAAGGTTGTCAACAGTTCATTTACCCTTAAAGAGGCGTATGATTATCTTTTCCCAATCAATGTATGGGGAAGTCTAAATCAGAAGTATGTATTGTGTAGTAGTGTATCTGTGGCCCTTTTGGTCTCAGAACTGAAAATTTAATTATATTTTTATCAACCGTGTGGGACATTGATTGGTCTTGTGCGCTTTTGTTATTTTGCCATGTCATTTTTAAAATCCTTTGTGCAAAAAACTGGTCCTATTGAACTTTTCTCATTTGAATCATTACCAACTCTAAATGTCCAGTCATAGTGACAGAAAACGTATGCCATGTTATCTGAAAGGTCTTTCTGTAGTCTGGATTATTTTGTTCATTCAAGTAACCTTATAAGTTATAATAATCACGAAGGTGTTCTTGGAAAATCCATTAACATTTGTTCCCCTCCCAATAACATTTGTTCCTTCAAGTAACCTTATAATAATCATGAATCTAGAAGATTATCCTAGTTTTGATAAACTCAATCCTTATACCTTCGGGTATGTGTGGAGTGTATACCTAATCGGTTTTTGTGGTTTATTATATTTCTTAATTTTTGAGTGAGATTATTATTAATTTGGCATGTAACTGAGATTGAGCTAATTTTTGTGTATGTGGTACTATAGTTGATATTGAAGAAATATCTGTTCCGTGGGTTTCTTTTTTCTTGTATTTCATTTCCATGATCAATTCAGGTTAGTTTTGATACTCTGTCTTTATTAATGCCTGCATAATATTGATTTAAATAAACAGGATACATCAGGAAATCTCACTAGAGAGGAACAGGGTCAATCGAATGTCAAAGTCTTTTGTCGAATGTGCAATAGTGTTGAAAATGAAGGAAGTGAGAGAGCTAAAAAGATGCTATCTTGCAAAAGTTGTGGTAAGAAATACCATAGGAACTGCTTGAGAAGTTGGGCTCAACATAGAGGTAAGAAGATATATTTGCCCATATCCTAATATGTTGTAAGGCTCATATGTTCTCATTTTCTGAGTGTTTATTGCAGATTTATTTCATTGGAGTTCGTGGACCTGTCGTGCTTGCCGAATTTGTGAGGTATTGAGTGATGTGCAATGCTAGTAAGCTTTTACTTTTCTTTCATGTCATGTATGCTGAGGCTCTTTTGTTTTTAAATCCTCATGTGAAAAATGATTGCTTTGCTTGCATCTTCAGTGATTCTACTCTCAATCTAGCTATTCTGTTTTGCAAAAGTATTTTCATATTGCCCTTGATGGAACGAAAATAGTGTTTTACCTCTATGGATGTCTAGTTGGATGTCTAGCTATTCTAGTTGAATGCTTTATTTGTGTACTCTATGCTTCTCAAAATGTTTATTTTATTCTAGTGTTATTTATGGTTTTAGATGGGAGGTAAGGTTTGCATGTTTGATGAAATGAACAGAGCAACAAATACACTCAAAAAGGCGTAATACTTAGCTTCTGGGTTCTAAGTTATTGAAGTAGGAGCTTTATTGTACATAATGGGAAAGCCTTATTTGATACCAGCTATATGATATACTTTGGGGTGTCTGTCTTCATTCAGTTTTCATTCAGTTTCATATGTATTCATTTATAATAGCAATTGATTTTTATTTGGAAATTTAGTCGATTTTGGATATTAACTGGCACTATGATTAAGCCATGCTTTTCACAACTTAGCCATAAACTTTGCAATAAGCTGTTGTATGTGTGATCAGGCAATGTGGTTACCTAGGTCACGGTCAATCCTTTAGTGGCTGGCGGGGGTTGGTTATCCTCCTTTTATGCTACACCCTCTAATCATCTCTGAAGTTCAGCTTATTTTCCATTTAAAGTGATTATAGTTCCTCTCACATTCTTAACTTTGAAGTTCCATAGACATCAATAGAAATTATTTCCATTTTTCATTTTCAGTATATACAGTATTTGTATGTTAAATTGAATGTCTTTGGTTATTGGTAGATAAGTTGCTATTGTCAACTAATGTTTCATTAGTTTTCTGATAGTCTTATGCTTCATCTGCTTCTTATAGGCTTGCAGAAGGATTGGAGATCCAAGTAAGTTCATGTTCTGCAAAAGGTGTGATGGTGCTTTTCATTGTTATTGTCTGCAACCTCCTCATAAGGTAGGGTGTGTATCACGTATCAGTGAGCTTAATATTCTTTTTATAGCATCATTTTTTGGCTGAACAGACCATCTCATTTATGATTTTGCATACCTCAGAATGTTAGTACCGGGCCCTATTTGTGCCCAAAACACACAAGGTGTCACAGTTGTGGATCCAATGTCCCTGGAAATGGACTAAGTGTGAGGTATGAATCATGAATGACTTTGTTTTGATGCAAGTATGGGTATCCTTGACACTGTTTGCATGATTTATTATCTTGGATAAATCTGTTTTCATGATTTCTTATGATATAGCCATTCTATTATGACTATATTTCCCATTGATGTATATATGTACATTGCATTTTTGTATACCTTATTTGAAAACTGATGCTGGACTACTTGCTTTATTAGTATGATTGATATTTTTGTTTATGTGCACTATTGGTCAATTGATGCCCTTAGGAATGTCTTAAGATGAAGTCAGATAGGTGTCTTGTCAAAGCCTATTTTCTTGAGTTAAATGAAGGCAAATTCTAGTCTTGGATGCTTGTTCAAGTATTACCTTTTGCTCCTAAAAGATTCTACAATTCAAAAGCAATTATAACAACAACAACCAAAGCCTTTTCCCACTAGGTGGAGTCGGCTACATGAATTAGATGACACCATTGTGTTATCTAGTAAATCATGTCTTTATAAAGTCCATTTAATTCTAAGTCCTTTTTAATGGTTTCTCTTTGGTTTTTCTTGGTCTCTCCTTACCTCTAACTATTAGGCTATCTTCCACTTGATCTACTCTTCTCATCGAGGCTTCTAATAGTCTTTTACTCATATGGCCAAACCACTTAAAACGAGATTCTATCATCTTTTTGTTAATAGGTGCTACCCTTATTTTCTCTCTAATCAATTCATTACTAATCCTATCTTGTCGTGTATGTCCATTCATGCAGCTCAACATCTTTATCTCTGCAACACTGAGCTTATTCTCTTGTTAGCTTTTTACCACCTAACATTCAGTATTGTAAAGCATTGCGGGTCTTATAGTTGAGCGGTAAAATTTTCCTTTTAGCTTGAGAGGCACCTTTCGATCACAAATAACCTCCGAAGCACTTCTCCATTTCATCCACCCCGCTTGGATCCAATGGTTTACATCTCTCTCTATTTCTCCGTCATTTTGTATGATAGATTCAAACCGTGTGACTGTGATCTCCAACTCTAACCTCTAAGCTAGAGTTAGTGCATTTCTTGCTGAACTTTTATTCCATATACTTCGTTTTACTTGTACTTAATCAGAAGCCATGTGTTTCCAAAGCTTGTCTCCATAACTTTAACTTACCATTTATTCCCTCTTTCAATTCTCCCACTAGGACTATATCATCTGCAAAATGCATGCATTGTGGCATTGACTCTTGGATATGCTCCATAAGCACATCCAAAACTAAGGTAAAAAGATAAGGGCTCAAAGTTGACCCTTGGTGTAACCTTATAGTTATAGGGAAATATTATGTGACCCCACCATATGTTCGCACACTAGTCTTAACCTTATCGTACATATTTTTGATTACTTGAATATAAGCGATACAAACCATAGTAGTCAATCTCGGAGAGCAGCGTGGAGCGACCGACCCTAAAATCGGTATAGCGGATAGCGGAGCGGCTGCTATATCAAAGATAATGAGGACAACATGCATAATTTCTAATACACATATTAGATGCTCAAATTTTAAACACTACTCAAAACTTGAGATATATTCATCATTAATACTTCAAAGTAATAGATTAAAAAACACAAAACAGAGATGGGCTTGGCTGGAAAAGTCTGGAATAGGCTGAGAAAGTGCGAAACAGAGGAATGCAGAGGCTGAAACAGAGTTGGGGAGTGAGTGAGTGCGGGGAAATTGCCAAAACAAAGCAAGAAAGTGTGAAACAGAAATAGTGAGGACAGAGGGTTGTTAAACAGGTGGAAAACAGAGCAACTATTTTCTTCTTGGCTTTTTGTGTGCGATGGATTTGTGCAAGAAATAGCAGATGATGCTCTGTTTGGAGAGCATGAAGGAGCTGTTGCAAACCCTAATTGATTGTTGGGAGGAAGAACATGAGTTCAAGTGAGGGCAAAAATGAGACTTCCATAGTTTAAGTGAGGGCAAAATAGAGACTTCATCAGTTTAAGTGAGGGCAAAGTAGAAGTTTTAACAGCTAAAGTGAGGATAAAAAGGAATTCTATTTAAAAAGAAATAGAAAATAGAGATTTCAGTCTGCAAAAACTGAAGTGGCCGCAACTCCCGTGATTTGGCTGCGAAATGGCTGCGATTCCCGCTTCTCAAAAACGCGACGTGACGCTCCACGACGGCGCTATTGCGTGCTATTGACTACTCTGATGCAAACTACTTTCTTCTCTAGAGCTTTCCATAAGACCTCTTTTGGCACCTTATCATATGCCATTTCCAAATCAGTGAAAACCATGTGTAGATCCTTTTGCTTCCTTCAATACCTCTCCATCAATCTTCGTAGAAGATATATTGCTTCCATGGATGACTTGCTTGGTATAAAGTTGAATTGGTTCTCTGAAATGTTAGTCTCTTGTCTTAATCTTCATTCAATTACCTTTTCACATAGTTTCGTAGTATGTCTCATGAGCTTAATCTCTTTGTACTTAGTGCAATCTTGTATATATCCCTTGTTCTTATAGATAGGAATCAAAGTGTTTCTCCTCCATTCATTTGGCATTTTCTTGGACCTCATTATCTTGTTAAACAATTTTGTGAGCCAGATTATACTTTCCTCCCCTAAACACTTCAAAACTTCAATAAGTATATTATTTGGTCCAACCGCTTTACCATTGTCCATCCTCTTTAAAGCTTTTTTCACCTCAAACTCGAGTCCTACGATAGAAGGTATAATTTTGGTCTTCCTCTATAGTGTTTAAAATATTTGAGTCCATTAATGTTGCATGTCCTTCATTAAATAGCTTGTGAAAATGATCCTTCCACCTTTTCTTGATATCTTCTTCTGTAACCAAAACCTTTCCCTCTTCATCCTTAATGCATTTTACTTCATCCTGGTCTCTTGTTTTCCTTTTTGTTCCTTTAACAAGCCTATAAATATGTCTTTCCCTGTCTTTGGTGCCTAAAGATTGGTATAGTCCCCCGAAAGCTTTAGCTTTCACCTTGCTTGCTACCTTCTTATTATCCTTCTTAGCTATCTTATATTTTCCCTAGTTTTTAGCATTCTTACACAAATGCCAAGCTTTATAGCACTCTCGTTTAACTCTAACCTCTTGAACTCCTGTTTTCCACCACCTAGATTCTTTATCCTTAAGTTCGAAGCCTTTGATTCTCTGAGCGTATCCTTAGCTATCTTCCTTATCTCTCTAGCCATCTCTTCCCACATATCATTTGTACTCCCTTGTACCTCCCAAATATGTTCCTTTGAACAATTCTCTTAAAATCCATTTGCTTTCCTTCCTTTAGCTGCCACCATTTGATCTTTAGGCTCTTGACTTGGCAATTTCTCCTTACCCTCATCTTGATTCGTATGTCTAGAACTAAAACTCTTTGTTGGGTTGTCAAGCTTTTCCTAGTTATGACTTTGCAATCCATGCAAAGCTTCTCGTCCGTTTTCTTTACCAAAAAGAAATTGATTTGTGAGCAAGAAACCTTGCTTTTGTACGTAATAAGATGTTCTTCCTGCTTCCTAAAAGAAGTGTTTGTTATTTTGAAGTCAAAAGCAATTATGATGTTAAAAAATTTATGAGTATGATCACAGCTTTTATTTAAAGTTAAACCAATCTTAGGGATTAAGTTGACTTTAAACTCTATCATTTTTAAAGCTAATATTTTGTGAAATGGGTCAAATGAAACCTTGTGATTGATACATGGCTAGTAGGCACTCACATCTTATTATGTCTTTTAAGTGTATGTTTTACTTTGGTTATTTAGTTAGTGGCTAGGAAGTATGGATACAGATACGGGACATGGATATGACACAATACCCATATGTGGATACGGCAAATTCTAAAAATTATAGGATGCGACACGGCTAAGATAAAACATATAAAATTAGTATAATATTAACATGAAAACACAAAATCTAAATTAGAATAAAGACATTAGTGTTTCATAAGTTAGCTTTAATCATTGTAGATATAATAAAATACTATCATTTATTTCATCATTGTGATATCCCACTTGTATTGATACAAAATCTCAAAAAATAATTGAAAGATATAAGCTAGAAGTATCTAAAAGTATCTGAAAGATATCCAATACGGAAGCCATTTTGATGTATTGGTGCTGCATAGGGTATTGGTAAATTGTTGCCTATGTGTTTATTTTAATTGTTAGCTTCATATTATCAGAAAGTGCTGTGCAATTGTTTCTACTTTGCTTGATGTTCAAAGAATTTGGGAAATGGTACAATGTTATGATTGCTGTTTTTTTCCCAAAAATCAAATAAGTAGTTCCTTTTTATTTGTTAATATTTAAAGTCTGTTGGGATTTTTTTTAAAGCATGTAATTGGGTTTGATTTTTGTTCCATCTGACATTGGTAACTCAAGTAGGCTACTTAAAGTAATTTAATTTTTTTATTTATATTTTATAATGTTATTACCTTACATGGTTTTTTTTTTCCTGCAGATTCAGCATATTTTAATTGACTAATGGACTTGCCATTTGTTTTAAATTTATATAGGTGGTTTCTGGGATACACCTGCTGTGATGCATGTGGAAGATTGTTTGTGAAAGGGAACTACTGTCCTGTTTGTTTAAAGGTGTCGATTTTTTTCATCCTAATCTTTTTTTAGGGAATTGGGTGGCAGATGATTTCTAAACTTTGTTTTACCTGGAAATCAGTCGTGTTTCAAAATCTTGAATCATGATTGTGTAAGCCACTCAATCATTGGTCATCAGTTAGATTTCAAGTCTATGATAATACTGGGTGACGTCCTGAATATTGACTTATAAAAAACAACCATAATTTCATTAGGGTAAGTTTCTAGAACAATCTTAAAGGGAATTTCTTTGATATATTGTCAAATTTTGGAAGGAATCTATATTCAGGAATTCTTATTTCATTTAGGATATTTTGAATTATGCATCTAATTGAAGGAGTGTATGTTGATTTTGCTCATAATATCTTCAGTTAGTTTCTTTTTGTGTTCATCTCCGTAACTGTTTTTGTCAACTGAATACTGGGGTTATATGCACAGATTGTATGTTCTGCAAGGAAATCTGAAAGTTGACTGGATGCTTTTACCTTATTTTGTAGGTTTATAGAGATTCAGAATCAACTCCGATGGTTTGCTGTGATATTTGCCAGCGCTGGGTGCATTGCCAGTGTGATAATATTAGGTTAGTTTACCTCAAGTCTTTGTGAAGATGCCCTGATTTCACTTTATAATATGGTCTACTTCCATTTGCTATATATATGTTGATTGACATTTCATTGTTTTATAATTGGTTTTAACTTCATGGTGTGCATCCTTCTGGGTCCTAATTCTTTAAGGCCAACAATACATTTGGATTTTAATCATGCTACGATATATCTGGAGGCTATTGACATGTTGTAGTATTCGAGAAAATTGAAATTAACACCTCAAATATTAAGTTGCAAGTTATCTCCTTGTGAGGTACAGATAGATGTTCAGTCTTTGCTGATTATTACTTCATAAATAATGCAGCACCATCTCTTTTTGGCCTTCAAGTTAGTGGACTTGTTTAGTTTGTTTATTTTGGAAGAAATGTTTTGCAGTGATGAAAAATATCTCCAATTTCAAGTGGATGGGAATCTGCACTATAAATGTCCCACGTGTCGCGGAGAATGTTATCAGGTATGCCTTATCCCTTAGGCCTCGTTTGATACACATGATAACATAGTATAGGATAATATGATAAGATAATACAAGACCTGATAGTATAACTAATATGATAAGACCTAATCCTACCAATTGTTTGATAACAACAGGATAAATTAGTTAATTGTATAACAATTTTTTTATAGACCAAAATGCCCTTAAGCAAAAATGTCAAAATAATTAGGAAAAAAAAGGAAAAAGCCTACGTTTATGAAACAAGCTTCATCAATGGTGGAAGACCGTCACTCTCCATAGATCCCAAACCAAAGCTTTTGGGGTCAATCAATTTTTTCTTTTATTTTTTTAAAATAAATTTTAGAAACTAGAAAAAAAAAACACAGCCTTCATCCATGGAGACTGCCTTCTTCAGACCCACACTTTACTGGTCCTACACCCACTCATCAAACCAGATACAGATTCACTCATCAAACCAGATCCGCTCCTTGCTATTGCTACACCCACTTATCAAACCAGATCCGGTCCTGTTCATGCAATTAGTCGCTGTTGACTGTAGGTGTTAGACAGGCAGTGATGGTTGTTGCCATTGACAGTCAAGCGAGGGTGATATTGAGCAGTGATGTATGTTCCCATCGACAGAAGTGCTAGATGGGCAGTGATGATTGTCGCTGTTGATGGAAGTTTTGGATGAGCAGTGGTGGTAGTCCCCGTTGATGGAGGTTCTAAATCAGCTGCAATGCATGTTGCCGTTGATGGAGATTTTAGCCACGGCAGTCGACTCTCTGCGGCGATCATCGCAATTGATGGAGGTTCTACTTGCGGTAGTCAGCAACGCTGATGAGCCTCTGCAAGAGAGAGGAATAGGGTGGGTGAAGGTTGGAGAGAGAAAGGGGGAGAAGAAAAGGTGTTGTGGGTATAATATAAATTTGATTATTTTATTTTGCTTATCAGGTCTTATCCCATAGGTGAGGAGAGGATAATTTTATCATGTCATTGTAGTATAAAATGGTCTGACCGGATAGGATAATACTATCATGTCTCAACACCTGATAGTGTTTTCTTATACTATCAGGTCAATTTTATCAGGTCTTCCAACCATAGCCTTAAGTATATACATATTGATTTTATACATACATTTATACATGTGTTATTGTGTTTTGCTCTCCATGGAAAGAACTCTTTGCAATGAGTATATCTGGTTTTTATTCTCCACTCTCATCATGTATGTATACATATACTCCAGGTAAAGGATCTTGAGGATGCTGTTCAAGAGCTTTGGAGGAGAAGGGATATTGCTGATAGAGATTTAATTGCCAGTTTGAGGGCTGCAGCTGGTTTACCAACTCAAGAAGAAATATTTTCTATTTCACCATATTCAGATGATGAGGATAGTGGGCCTCTAAAATTAGAGAGTGAATGTTGGCGTTTTAAGTTCTCTCTGAAGAATTTATCTGATAACTCCCCGAAGAAGATGAAAGATTACGGAAAGAAATCTTCAAGCAAAAAGTATGCTAAGAAAAAGGACTCAGAGTCATTTATGACTGGTAAAACTAATCCCCGCCATAGTTTTGAAGGACATAGTGATGTCAAATCTTTACATAGCTTGGATGATGATATCCAATCCCACAGAAATGAAGTTCCTGATGTTTATTCGTCACCTGCTGCTGGAAGCCTCAGCCAAACTGAAGGATCTTGCCCTATCAATCAGCCAGCGATTTTAAAACACAAGTTTGTAGGTGAGGTGATGGTTAGTGATGAAGAGAGGAAACGCAGAGTTGTTCGAATTAAAAGCAATAAGGCACATACTCTGGATAGTGAAGAGGAGAGTGGAAAACATGGTGATAAGACTCAGATTGTGAAAGGGAAGAAGTTGGTTATAAATTTGGGGGCACGGAAAATTAATGTGACTAGTTCTCCACGGTCTGATACTTCTAGCTGCCAAAGAGACCAAGATCTGATTGCCCCTAATGGTATGCAACTATGCATTTCTATGAAGTTCAAATTCTTTTTGTTTTGTTTTTTGTTTTTTGTTTTTTGTTTTTGTTTTTGTCTTGTTTTGCTTTTTGCTTCCCTTTTGTCGCCATATTAACAGGGATTTTAGGATTTTATTCTGTGAAAGTGGGTTGTAGCTGATTTCTTAATTAATATGGCCCTTTCTCCCCGAAAAACCAGTGACATGTTTTGGACAAGTATTAGGGAAAAACATGTAATTAAGCTTTTAAATAATTACCGATATGCAATAGTAATTTAGTGAATTGCATCTGCCTAGTGTGTGTGTGTGCAATTGCATATTTTGACAGATCTCTTTTGTTTCTGTTGTCTTTCTTTTTGTGACTTTTCCGGTTCAAATTTCCTCTCAGGAAATGAAAATACAAGTCAATGGAGGAAGGAAGACAAGTTTACGTTAGATAGACATGATGTCACAGCTAGACATATTGATAGTAAAGGTAGTATTTGTTGTGTTGGTTTTTATCAAGTCTGTAACATCGTTTGGCTATTGCTTTCCATTACCTAGGGTTAGCATTTGGAGATATATCTGATGTTTCTCTAAGTTGTTTCAGGAAAAAAGTAACATAGGTTCATGTGACTTGCAGGAAACAGAATTGACTCTGGTCAATCAAAAGTTTTAAAGGTTTCAGGAAGAGAAGGAAATTTCATTAAGCTGGGAAAATTTAAGTCAGAAGTTTCTGAATTGAATTCAACCTCTGTTAGAGGGAATATGTCTGATGGATGTGAAGCTGTTCCTTTAGAGCGACCTCGGATCTTGTTGGGAAAACGTATTACTGATGAAATGATTGATCAAGTTGGAGCCACAGAAGCTATGTCAAGAGGTGAACGAATGTTTTTGGGGAAGTTGTCTGAAGGCAGGCCTGATGCATATGATGAGACAGATGACAATAATAATCAGACACCTTCACATTCTTTGCCAAAAGATCCTAGACCTTTACTGAAATTTAAATTCAAGAAACCTAGCATTGAAAATGAAAATACTCCTCATCGGGAGGAGGAGAAGACTACAATCAAGGGCCAGAGGTCAAAAAGGAAGAGACCTTCACCTTTTATGGAGAAAACATCATTTGATGATGATGAAGATGTAGCACAATCACATCAAGACAATCTAATGGATGAGATCATGGATGCGAACTGGATATTGATGAAATTAGGTAAAGATGCAATTGGAAAGAGAGTTGAAGTTCATCAGACATCCGACAATTCTTGGTTAGCTTCTTCTAGCTTTTTTATTGGCTTTGTTAAATTTACGAGACAATATTAAATAATGGCATGCTACTGGGGATGATGTGTCAGTCACATTATTTATTAAATTAATTTTTATAAAATGAAGTTCCTTCCATACCTGTTCGTTTCTCCCTCAAAATTCCAATTTGAAACAAATAGTCTGGTCAATGAGTGCAGTGTCTTGATGTGTGGAAGTAATTTCTTTACTCCGTGTCTTTTATTAACTTATCTTTCAAATTTGCAAACTTACAAAATAAATGAATCTAAATATAATTATGTACTATTTGTTGCGTTACAGCGCTGATGAAAATGAACCATGCTTGTACATAATGATTTGATCAATACTTTTCTTTTAATGAGATTGTTGTGTAGCAAAATTACTCTCCATAATTTGATATGGTTTACAGTCTACATTTTTTAACCAATTAATTTTATCCAGGCACAAGGGAGAGGTTACTGACATAGTTGATGGCACTTCAAAGTTATATGTTACCTTAGATGATGGGAAGGTGAAGGTCTTGGAACTCAGGAAGCAAGGGGTCCGTTTTGTTCCTCAGAAGCAGAAGAGATCGAAAACATGAACTCAACTTCTCCACTCTTGGTGATCACTTCATGTGGAGACTTTCTATTCATTGACTTGTAGAGATAATTTCATCTTTGAGGCCTCTAGTTACTGAATTTATATTCCTTGCCAGTCATATTGCTGCTGATTTTTGGGTGAAGCATTTCTTTATTGGAGCTATTTCAGTTTTCTTGAAGAAATTAACCTTGTCCTACCACATTCCTTTTCGAACTGCAAGTTCTTCTCATTCCTTTTTGAACTGCAAGTTCTTCAAGCCTAGTTAGATTTTTTTTCTATTATTATTTTTTCTTTTCTACATGATGTATCTGACTTCAGAAAGTAGTTTCTACCTGTGATATATAGGTCACCATTGCCGCAGAATAGGGACGAAGGGCCCAATAAGCGTTAGATGTATGACTAATGTTGTTAGTTGTATTGTGAACTACAGTCTTGAATGTGAGATATATTATTCTTGAAATTGAAGTGTTATTTGTTAAGGTGGTGATTCATCTCCATCTTCCTCACCTTTTCACCAATGTTTGGTTAGTTCAAGTGATTCGGCATTTGTGTCTCTTAAGTAAGGTTTCGAGTTTTGTAAATAGAAAAAATCAGTGTTGGGGGAGTTTTATACTTTTGTGAACCAACTCGATTTGATTTCAGATTAGTCAAAGTTTAATGTGATTTCTAGAAATTGAAGTGTTTATAAATAATAAAAAAAGAGAAGTGCTTCTAGTATATTGTGGCCCCAAGGTGCCAGATTAAAGCGGAACATGCATCTATGGCACAGGTGATTTTGGCCTCATGATTTTCCTTGCCTTTCTTGGCACCTTTTCCGTGGTTTTACTGCTTTGTATAACTCAGCAAAATGGTAGATGTCACAAGGAGTCTGTTTTCTTACCCTTTTTTTTTCCTTATAAAACTTGCCCTAAAATTAAATACAAAATCCATGATCATAAGCAGTCTCTCCCAAGCAAATTTTCGCCAAATTCCCATGGTAATGAGTCACTTCGGTGCAATCTTTCACCACCGATTGGTAATTTATTCTCACTATCATCAAATTATATATTCACATTTTCATTAAAACTTTATTACTAATTAAAATTTTAATTACGTAAATGATTTTAAGGACGTGATAACATGATTAGATGATAAGTTTATAATAAATCAAAAATTAAAATTATAGTATTTCCTCTTGATTATACTAATTTCAACTCTACGATAATAGTAAATTTTTAAAAAAAGAAGTCTACCAAAAATCAAAAGAATATTTAAGGAGCATCGTAATTGCAATTTTCATATTTTGCTTGATTATCATCTTCCTATGTGTTTTATATGAAAATTTCTTTTTCTTGATTCTCCAATAATCGGTTTGAAAATTGAAATCCCCCCGATTCGTAAGAGGGAAAAGACAGATTTCTTTGTTCAACTGAGTGGTTGATTCATTGTTGGATTCAGGGTTGTGTCATCAGAATTCAATGGATTCTGGGGTGCAACCGTTTGTGGAGTGGTACGACATTGGAAAGTTGTGGTGGGTATTGTCCGGTCTTGTAGATTTGGGCCTAAATTGTGGGAGTTTCGGTTTGTTGCTTCGATCTGGAATTAAGGTCCTGGGGCGGGCAGATTTTGAGTGTTTAGATTAACTTATAAATCAATATGTTCGGGGACGGATTCAAGAATCAACTAATGAGATGACTAATATTATAAAAGTCAGGTTGTTCACCTTTCGTCTTTTCCAAATTCCCTCCAACGAAATAGGAAGAAGAGCGAGTGATTGTCTTTTACGCTGCTCTGGATTGGTGAAGATATGCAGGGGAAGCTTCTTTCTATCTTTTGCTTTAACTTGGCATACTTTTATGACCAAAAAAAAAGAAAAAAACTTAGCATACTTTTACTTTTTTTTGTTTGAGCATACTTTTTACTAAAGTTAAAAACGACATGTGATAATTGAGTCAACCCACATGTAGCTAAGTAGTCCAATAATTCCTTTAAATGTTTCTGTCTCTCATTATATGGACCAATACAAAGTAGCAGTAGGGGCTATTTTTTCATGTTAAAAATATTACATGTCTTAAAAAAGTTATATAAAGATTGGGGTGACAACAACACCTGCTTGTCCCCCGTCCCTGAATATGTTGAAGAATAAATATGAAAATTAAAATGTTGATGTCCTTAAAATTAAATTAATTCTTATTGTTTCCGTATGTAAGTGTGGACCTTATTTTTTGTGGCTAATTCAATGCTAAAAAAAAGTAGCTTTGTCATGTACCAGGAGAGGGTGAGTACCTACAAAGTCACTTTAACACTCAAGTTAATACAAAAGACAAAGAGAGAATATAACTTGGACTAGGGGTTCACTCATTTATAGGCCATGATTGTGGTGAGATATTTTGTTATAAAACTTGTCTCTTCTGTGACACACACGTGCTTGTTCTATTAGGAAGGATATTTTGGAATCAAGATCACATGAATTGGGCTTGAGTCCAAGAGGTTTCGTTAGTTGGCTTTGGTGAGGAGTGTAAGGCTAGCTAATACACGTAGGTTGGATGGTCAAGTAGATTTGTGAAGTTAGGGTTAAACCAGGAAAGATGGGGGTTTAAAGGTATTGAGTCTTTGAGAAAGACTAGCTAATGTAACGAGTCGACCTAGGAATATAAGATTGGATGATTAGAAAAGGGTTGGTGGGTCTAAGGAAGTAGACCCATCAAGCCCACTACAATCGACAATCCCCCAGCTTAGAGCTTCTAATAAAGCGATCGAGCTAAAGATTAGCAGGTGAACTTGTCATGGTTGTGTCCAATTCTTTTTGGGTAGGGTATGATAAGATGATTGGATAAAGGTTGGTGGGTCTGAGGATGTTGATTAGGGGTGTTCATTGGGTCGAGCTGACCAAATCAATTTGAAAATTCAAACCAAATTAACTAAATTAGTTCAATTTGGTTTAGGTAATCAAATTACATCGGATCAAACCCGATAAAAACCAATTTCCATTTGTTTGATAATCAGATTTGTGATTTTGAACCTGGTATCCTAGTGACTTGATGAAGTTTTTTCTTTTTTCTTCTTTCTTTTTATAAATGCCTATTATTTATATTGTGAGTTTTAGTTAGGTCAAAAATTAAATTTCTCATTTCATTTGTTATTTGAATGTCCTTAGAAGATCAGATGACATACTAATCCACCTACCTAACCAATGAATCATAGTGTCCTTGTCTCTGCCTTATTAGTCGTGATTGCACTTTGCCTTTTTTCTTTTCTCTGTACATGTGTAGTTTATTATTTTCTATAACTTCTATTTTAATAAAAATTATTTTGTTGTCATATTCATTTTATTTTTTAATAAACAATTTATTTATTCATTTCATTATGTAGTGTTCTTTGTCTTTGTCTTGTTTTTTTTAATGAACAACCTGAACCAATTCAATTAGATCAGGTCGATTTGGTTCGGGTTGGCAAAAAAATTTACAAAATCAAAACAAACCAAACCAAATAAATTTAATCAGTTTAGATTTATTTTTTCACCAAATTCGAACCAAACTGAGTCATGAACACCCCTAACATAGGCTCATTGGGCTCGATGCGGTGCACTTATCTTAAAGAATGATAAGCAACATCTATATATCTCTGTAAAAGTAGAAGTGCAAAAATAAAAAAAAAGTGACACATATCAGCACGAGAAATTTTGTAAATAAAAAAAATTCAAAGATAATGCAAATATAATTAAAAATTGATTTTATTAAGAAGAAATAAAAAATACGTAGGATAATTATTTTAAAACGATTCCTATAAATTTAGGAGTCAATGAATGAAGAAAGCGATACTTGTAAGCATGAAAAATTTAATAAATTAAAAATAATTAATCAAAGATAATGCTAAAAAAAAAAAACTTGAACTTAATAAGAAGAAAAAAATAGGAGGATAATGCTATTGAATATGTTTTTATAAATTTAAGATTCAACTAAGATTAGAATATTCATATGCTAGCATGACAAATTTAGTAAATAAAATATAAATAAAATATAATGCTAACAAAATAAAAAAGATGAATTTAATAAGAAATAAAAATGTAGAATAATGCTATTGAAAGAATTCTTGTAAATTAAGAAGTCAATGAATGAAGAAAGCAATATATGTTGGCACAAGGATTTAATAATAAATAAACTAATTTATCAACAATATTGTACTGACGACAAAATTAAAAATTTGAATTTAATAAGATAAAATAAAAATCAAGTAGGATAATACTATTAGCATGATTCTTATAAATTTAAGATTCGACTGAGATTATGATACTCATGCTCAAACTATAAGTTGAATAAAATAAGAGGAGCTCACAATATCATTTATTAGAGAGTAGTGCTAAAGAAATCTTTAAATAAAATCTTAGTGAAATCTCTCAAATGAGTTGTAAGCAATGTATAACTCTATTAGTATAGATTGTATCTTTGAGGTGCCTTTGTTTACTTATTTAATCTTCATTTTTACACTGTGAATGACAAAATAAATTACATTTTTGTAGTATTTAATTTTGTTGAACATGTGTCATGTGATTATATTTGTTATATTATTTTGCTTATGTTTACTTAATCGTGTTCATATTTACAATTGATTTGCAGTGCTTTCTTTCTTAGATATTTATGATCAGCCTTAAGAACTTGAATTAAATAAGAAGAAATAAAAAATAAATTAAGATAATGCTATTGAAAATATTGGTTTCAATTTATGATTCATATAAATTTAGGATTTAATTGGGATTGAGATAATTGAGAAATAGAAATAAAATAAAGAATAAAATATAAAAAAATATGAGCGTAAAACTCAAGTAGATAAAATATAATTAATAATTAATCATGGTCAATGCTAACGAAATAAGATTATCCATAAAAACTTAAACTTAATAAGATGAAATTAAAAAAAAAATTTAATTGGTATGCAATATTAGTGTAAAGGAGTATATGATATTCACTAATATTTTGACAAATCAATATTTATTACTATCTTTCTCTTACTAATTAAAATGAAAATAAAGGTGTCAAAATATTAGTAGATATTAGTATAAAACTCTTTTCATTGACGATGTTTCCTACTTTAATTCTAAAAAAAAGTATGATAATATTATTAAAAAATTGTATAAATTTAATCTTTGATTAGGATATGAATATTTGAGAAATAAGAATAGAATGAGAAAATAAGAAAAGAAAATATAAGAGTCTAAAAGTTAAGTAGCCGAAATGTAATTAATCTGTGATAATTAATTTTATAGAACTAATATTAGCCTTAAGAACTTAAATAATAAAAATAAAAAAATTAATAAAGTACAATAATACTATTGAAAGTGTGACATCTCCTACCCTATATAATCTAACTTACGTTCAAATTGATAAATCAGATAGGATAAAGTTCATCACGTGTTCATTTCTATAACTCATTACTAGTTTAGTTAAGTTCCTGACTTGTTTAACCTATTATGTATTTCAAAATTATTTGTTTCTCTTTTAAACAGCCTGTTGTCCTGCCTAGTTCTTAAATTTATTTTAATGTTAAATTAAATTATTCAACTCTCGAGGTGAGTTAGGAAGAAAGCCTTTTATCAGAGTGCAATAGAAATCAGTTTTATAGAGCGTATCTATCATATCACAGTGAGTCATAACTGGAAGAACTCTAACTCTTTTATGAATAATCAGCTAATTACAATTATAAAAAACATACATATTTTGGATTCTCATCGCCGTTGTGATGTTTCCAGAGATATGTATTGTTTGTGGAGTTTCACTACGCATGGGTTTACTCACCTGAGGCTGGTGGGTTCACTCGTGAGTTGTTCGGACTTGAGATTGACGCTCTGCTCTTTATGTAGTAGGTGACCCATGTTTGGTGTTGACTCGTTTTTTTTTTTTAATAAATATTGCATGACTAGTAGGGTTACAATTCTGATATTTTTATTCATTTTTCACTTCACGTTACTTTTTATACTCATTCTAATACTATTTATCATATATATATATATATATATATATATATATATCTTATATATATATATATATTTTTCATTTTCTCTCATTAAATTACATACAATTAAAAAGGGTGTAGATAATACATACACTCTTAAAAGAAGTGTATGATTAACTTTTTCCATAGGGTTAATAGTAGATGCTCCTCACTTGTGAGATGAGTATGTATATTTGAGCAATATAGAGGCTCTGTGATGTCTTATACCCAACTGAGGATCACCAGCACTTGTGTATATTGATAGTTATGTATAAAACTATTAACTTTCTATGTGTAAATTAAGTTGGAGTGTATCGACACACACACATATATGTGCAGGCATAGTTAGTTAGCCGTTCCTAATATGGTATATGCTGCGTGATTTGAGAATGAGCTCCAAAAACTATTTCCAAACCTTTACTTCTATGAATTAAGACAATGTCTCACCTATCAACTTAAATTAAAGATCAAGTAACTTTGCATTAGTATGTAATATGAAATTTTAAATTAAGTGGTAGATATACATAAATGAACAAATGGCCTAGGCTATTGTATATCAATTTACATAATTAAAGAAGTAAATTTAAAAAAATAAAATCAGCCTAGAAGACCATACGTTGTCTTTGTGTGGCAACTACCTGAACCAGAGGTAATAGGGTAGGATGACACAAGTTGTGGGGTGTTTTGTTCGAGTTGCAAATTGCCTATGCTATGGGGTATAGATAGGTCGTTCTTGAAGTTGATTCTAAGTGTGCGTTGTAGATTATTAATTCAGTGTGCTAGCCTTGGCAACCTTGTGCCATGTTGCTGCATTCGGTGGAGGAGTTTCTTGCTAAGGATTGCACTGTGGCTCTTCGGCGCGTCTTCAGGGAGGTAGGGAGGCTAACTCCTATGCGGATGCGCCAGTTAAACGGGGACATCTTTATCCCTTGGGTAATAATTTAATTGATGCATTAACCTCTTTTCTGTTGGTCAATTTTATGGTAGATTATAGTGGTGTATAGTTTTCTCATTTTGTAAGTAGTTGGGCTTTTTACCCTAATGTTTACCAAAAAAAAATCTTATAACCGATTTAAAGATTTAAAAATAAATGCAAAATTATAAATTATTATAAATATTTCTTACTATATAATTATAGGTAACTTCAAACACTATTTATGATTACTTATTATTTTATCTTAACAAAAATTTAAAAAAAAAATGCAAATTGACATACTTGTAGTGACAAGAAGAGAAAGTGGGCACAGAGGTGCAACTAAGAAGAAACTCGGGCAGTGCAAAAGAAGTTGGGCAGTACTGATGATGACCATATTGTTGGAATTTTTTGATCCTTGTTCGGGTATCTTCACACTCTTTAGGTGTTAAGACTAATTGCTTTCAAATAAAATAATGCTTAATTCAAGTTTGCTTGCCTTTTGAGTGATAACCTGTTGGTTCACGTAATTGGATTTTATGTACTAAGCATGACAAAAATTTGATTATTTTTGCATAAACGGATTATTATTTCTCCATTTATGGATTTTTTATGTCTATTATTTTTTTTTTTTTGGTTACATATTTCTATTGATTTATTTGCTACTAGTTAGTATAAATAAATTTTGAGATGTGTTTAATCATATTTTTCATATGCGTTAAATTTTTATTTGTTATGTGAGTGTTAGTTGTAACAGTAATGATATTTGCACATAAAAAAACTTACATTTTTCTTATAAAGTGTTCATAATTGAGATCAGAGGTATGTACTTGATTACATTCTCAAATGGTTGTTGAAAGTTGAAGATGGTGGCTCCTCCTTGTATGGCAGCAGTGGAGTGGAAAGGAGGGTGTACCTACAAAAAGTATTCTGACGCTCAAATTAGAGGTGACACCAAGTTTGCAAGTGTAGAGTGGAAGGTTCTATACTTGAGGGTTTTACCTTATATTTATAGTGTGTGTTTACTTGCAGGGAAAGTAATATCTGAAAAGATACTACTTCCATATAACTAGGATTTGTAGTTATGAAGGGATAAGATATCCTCATTAAAGAGGGATTCAAGTAAGATAAGATGCTCAACGTAAGTAAGTAACTACACATAAGGGCTGCATCAGCAAGGGGCCTTAATTAGGTCAGCCAAGTTGGACCGCTCATTGGGCTTCAATCCAAGATACGGGTCCAAAACAATTAGCCTTACCTCAGTGCTTTGATGTGATAGCAGAGTGTTGAGGTACTCCATACAGAGGCCAATAGGAACATTAGATGCCCCTGGGCATAAGAATCCGTCTTGAAACGTTATAGCCAGGATCCGTTGCATGATTGGGTGTGTTTTAGGTACTCGTGATCTTGCATTGAGGATACTTTGCTTAGTTCCCCCTTGCGAGGGGTATCTTGTTGAGATCCGTCATGTGGTACGATAATGCCCCCATGTTGATGGGACCCTGTGTGGACCAGGGTTCATTTGGAGTGGGCATGCTATCTCCATTAGGATTCTGTATTTGCGGTATATGTATAATTGTCCTTAGAAACATAAGTATTGAATTGGGATTGTGTTTTGTGATGTCATACAAAAATTCCCCTAGCGATTTTGATCTGCCATGTGTCAAGATCCTAATTATGGGTGGCATCAGGAAACTAGGATCTGGTGTATGCTGTGTTGTGATGAATTGCCCCTAACATTGAGGGCTTGATACTTAAGTCGGAATTCGCTATGCTATAATGCTAAAACCCTAGTGATAAGGATCCTCAGTGGTGCCATACCTGAGATTCGTTACCTCGGTAACATTTACAAGCACGTCATCGGGAAGCATTGGTATTGACTGTGTGTCAGTTTAAGATGGATTGACACTTGGCTAACCCGTGACATTTTGTTTGGGAGTCGAGGTCATTTTAAATGCTATGGTAGTGCCATATTACCACGTGTCACACTGAGATAAGTGTGCATTGTTTGATTTTCGTGTTGCAACCATTTCAAATATGAGCGCTTTACCGATTTTGCCCCAAGTAATGGGTGGCATTTGACGCTTTATATGGTCCATTGCCTTTTGCTTTTCATGCTCTTTCATGACTGAGTTTCCATTCTATATTGAAATTGGGCTACAGAATCTCTTGAGGTTCTTGGAAGATGATAACATCCCGAAGTAGGAAGGTCAGCTGGGAGTCTTGTACTTGGGTGACATATTATCTCAAAGTGGGAACAACCACTTTAAGGGCTTCATATTTTGGGCATAAGTGGGTGGCACTAAGTTACCTTCTGGGTATGATCTGAAGTAAGAACATTGGCTTAGGAGTTCCTTACTCATTGTGTGTAACTAAGGTGACCATAGTTCCTTAATTGCTTTGTACAACTTTTTTTTTGAAGTGTTTTAGCTTTCGACAGGGTAAGACCCCTCAAAATGTTAGAGCACAGTCCAAGTGTTTGTAAGTTTAGGAGTAAGGTCCTTTAGTCTGAAGTGGGCATCCTAGCCTGGGGGTTCCTTGCACTTGGAAAATGAGATGAAAAAAATGTTCCTCCATCCAAAGTGGAGATCCCGACTTGGGGACCCTCATGCTTGGAAGATGAGATAGGACCTTAGAGAGGATCACATATTCTCGGATCCAGGCAATGTGCATTGCTGTATCTTGGGCCATATTTGGTAAGTTTTAACCCCGAAAGGGTGTTATCTCGGAGACCTCAGTAAGGCTGCCACAGACAGTGATATAAGAGCATTAAATTTTAAGGTGTGTCAATGAGGTAAGAACCTGGTAAAGCTTGGCAAGGCATCGATGGGCAGCCTAATGAGTTTCCTTGATAGATGGTAAGCATGTTATCGAGATGAAAATCCTTGGACCCTCTGATAAAGTGATAACTCTATGAAATAGAGTTATTATATCCTACTTTTGTGTTTAAATGTATGCTAAGTCTTTAATTTGTTTAGAAATTTGCAAAGTTTGTGAATTTATTTGAATATCTTGAATTACATGTGCTTTAGTGTTGATTAGACTTGATTTAGAGTTAAATTGGTTTAACTGTGCATCATTCATGATTGGTATCTTATTGGGGTATATTTTAATTTTGAAAGGCAGGTTGATGATCCAAAGGAGTGCTAAAAATGAAAGGAATAAAGCTAAGACAAGAAGATAAAGACATCAAGTTTTGAGCTTTGCCGACTATGCTGGATTAAATGGAGTACATTTGAAGATTTATACCTCTAACCGGAACAAGACTAGAGTCATTGGAAAAATAAAAGATATATCCACAATTTTTATGTTGACTACTTTCCTTGATTCTATGGGTTTAGAACATAAACTTTGAGGGAAGTTTGGGCCAAATTGGTGAACCAACATCCTGATCCTACTCTGGTATTTTGATCATAAGTGAGGCAAATGACCTTATTTTGGGATGATTCTAGTGGCATCTTAAATTTAAGAGAAATCCCTACAACTCTTATGAAGAGCTCGAAGTCTAATTCTAAGGTTTAGAAGGTTGAAAATGGCATAGAAGTTTTGTAGAATAGAGGAAAGTAAAGAAAATAGCATCAGAGGCCACGCCTAGGCGTGGCTAGGTGTGTCTGTCTCTATTTTTCAGGATTTTTTACCCAAGAAGGCCATGTCTAGGCACGGCTGAAGCATGCCTAGGCATGAGTAACGTCCTATTCCGTAATTTTTTTTCTATTTTTAATGTAATTAGAGGGTCATATTTCATTATTCTTGGTTTTTGACCTTCAAGCCAAAAAAATGAGAGATTAGGTTGGAGTTTTAGGGTTCTTGAGAGAAAATCTTTGAAGATTGGAAGATCAAGCTTTAAGAGAAGGATCAAGATTAAGGATCATCTTTAGTTTTTCTTTCTTCTCTATATCTTGATTTTCTTATTCTTTTATGGATTTCTTTCTACCCTTTATTTCTTTGAATCTTATGGATTTCTAAGTTCGTTTTAGGGGATCTTTTGGATCTCACTATGAATCTTGGTTATAAATGACTTATTCTTGAATATTTGATTAATGAGTATGAGTTGTTTATCCAAATCTATGCTTATTGTATTCAATTGCTTGATCACTAATTGATTTGGGGCTTTCTCTTGAACTAGACATAGGGAAAGTGGAGTGAGACCTTGGTTTTGGATAATGCATGATTAATTTTCACTTGAGTTTATAGGATGTTTTGAGTAGCTAATGAGATGAACACATATTCATTGACCATGCATAGCATATGTTTAAAACAAGGTTTGAATGAGCATGTGATTATTCTTTTTCACATGGAGACATAGTGTTTTAGGTAATTAAATGCTGAAAATTCAAGTGATCTAGAAATAGGCATTGTGGATGCATGAGGTTTCCGCTAACAACTTAAGCTCATTTTCACATATTCTTTTAAGTTACATCAATCAAGTGAAGTAGTAGGTGAAGAAAGTCCCTTAGCCTTTAAACCATTGCTAAATCTCTTATTTGAATGCTTGCTTGGTTCTCTTATTTTAGTGCATTTTCCTTTTACCTTTTCAATTTTTTACTTACTTAAGCTTGAACAAAGTGATTGAATATACAATAATACAAACTTTAAAATAAAATCCCTTGGGACACGACACTTTTTCTCACTCTCATATTACTTGCTGGACCCCTGCACTTGCAGACCAAATATGAAGTTGGCATCTAGGAGTTTTGTTGGCCTTAACTTACGGTGTTTAAGGAGGATGTTGGTCTCGTGCATGAGGTTTGGGGTGAAGACTAAGTAACCACGGTAAGGCGGCCACAGATGGCCCTAGGGGTTTATATTTAAAGCGTTTTGATGGGGTGAAGACCCAATGACCTTAGCAAGGCAGCCACAGATGGCCTTGGGGGTGTATTAAGATTGAGTGAGGGGTTTTGGTGAGGTGAGAATCTCGTTAACTGGTCCAAGGCGACTACAGAAGGCCTTGAGGGTTGCCCAAAAATAACAAGTACATATTTTAGGATGAAAATACCTTTAACCTTGCCAAGGTGTCCACATATGGTGTTATGGGTAGCGCATAAGATAACTAGTGTGTATTTTGGGTTACAAATCCTTTGGACCTGGCCAAGGCGGCCATAGATGGCCTTGTGGGTGGCACATTTTAAGGACTTGTAGTCTTGAGATCCTCGCAAAGGCGGAGTGAAGCAGCTTGGGAATTCAAGTGCGTGAACTTAGAGATCCAATGCAGAATGAGATAGAGATCAACCTTCGTTATTGGGATCTTATTTTTTTTATTCGAAGAGGCATTAAGGTAAGGGCTAACCGAGTTAAAGTCGTACTGAGGTATTGGCAAAGGCAGAGTCCTTTTGGCCAAGGTGAGATTAGGCCAAGGTACGACGGCGATAGAGCCCTACCAAGGTACTTAGCCGAGATGAAATCCGGCTAAGGTACTTGTGGAGGCAATGTCCTATTGAGGTATTGGTCGAGATGAGATCAGGCCGAGGTAATCGTGGACACGAAGTCCTATTGAGATACTCGGCCGAGATGAAATAGAGCTAAGGTACTTGTGGTCATGGAGGCGATATCCTATCGAGGTGCTTGCCTAGATGAGATCGAGTCGAGGTAATCGTGGATGCGATGTTTGGCCAAGGTACTGGCCGACATGGAATCAGGCCGAGGTACTCTTGGAGGTGAAATCTTGTCGAGGTATTGACTGAGATGAGATTAGGTCAAGGTACTCATGGACGTGAAGTTTTGCTAAGGTACTTGGCTAGATGAAATCGAGCCGAGATACTAGTGGAGGCGATGTCCTGTTGAGGTACTGGCCAAGACGAGATCGAGCCAAGGTGCTTATGGACACGATGTCTTGCCTAGATACTAGCCGAGGTGAGATCGAGCTAAGGTATTATACTAGACAAGACAAAATCGAGCGGAGGTACTTGTGGACGCGATGTCCTGCCAAGGTACTGGCCGAGATGAGTTCGGGCTGACGTACAACTCGTTGATGCAAAGCCTTGCTAAGGTATTGGTTGAGGTAAGATCCGAATTTGGACGAGAACCTTCATCATTGGGTGTTTGTTAACGTCATGGATTATAGTAGCTAGTTTCCTTTTTGAGATTTGGTCTCTCAGAATGTCGTAGTTCCTTTTTAGGTTTACCTTTTTGACGTATGGTAATCTCTTTTTGGATTTACCCTCTTGGATAGTCGCCTTTTGGTTTTGCCTTCTTAGTGTGCGATAGTCTACTTTTTGGGTTTACCCTCTTAGGTAGTCCCCTTTTATATTTATTCTCTTGAAGTATGAGTCCTCGTTTGAGTTTATCTTTTTGGCATAAGGTAGTACCCTTTTAGGTTTACCCTCTTGGGTAGTCCCTTTTTAGGTTTACTTTTTTAGAGTATTATAGTTCCCATTTCAGTTTATCCTCATGAGTAGTCTCCTTTTAGGGTAATCCTTATTTGAGTTTACTTTTTAGAGTATGGTCGTCTTCATTTGGGTTTACCCTCTTAGGTAATTTCTTTTTGGGTTTACCCTTTTAGTGTATGGTAGTCCCTATTTGTATTTATCCTCTTGAGTAGTCCTTTTTTGGATTTACCTTGTTTTAAGGTGTGACACCTTTAGGCTTTACCTTTTTGAGGTCTGACCCTATTTTTACCTTTTTGAGATATGACCCGTATGAATTTACTTCATGAAAGTATGTTATTTCCCTTTCGACTTTCGCTGCTTAAGAGATAGCAAAATGTTGTTGGGCAAGATGAAGATTGATCATCAACCTTGTGGTGCACGGGTTTAAGATCTGCCATGGTAAACAGTTTGAGAGTGTGAGGAGTTTTACTGAGTTCCCATAGATGGTATTAATGTTCAGAATCGAGATCAGAGGTGCGTACATGATCATGTTCCCAAACAGTTGTTGAAAGTTAAAGATGGTGACTCCTCCTTGTATGGTAACGGCGAAGTGGAGAGAGGGTATACTTGTAAAAGGCACTCTGACCCTCAAGTTAAAGGTGACACCAAATTTGTAAGTGTAGAGTGGAAGGTCCTATACCTGATGGTTTTACCCTTATTTATAGTATGTGTTTACTTGAAGGGGAAGTAATATATGAAGAGATACTATTTTTATATAACTAGGATTGGTAGTTATGAAGGGATAAGATTTCAAAACATCCTCATTAAAGAGGGATTCAATTAAGATAAAATGCTCAACTTAGTGAATAAGTAATTACCCATAAGGGTTGCATCAACAAGGGGTCGTGATTGGGCTAGCCAAAATGGTCCATTCATGTTGAGCATGCTGCGATATGAGAGAGTTAGTAAGAATGAGGGTGTTCTATATTGGGAATGGACAAAGTTACTCCAAAGTAAGTTTGTTTGTAAAATTATATAATAAGGGTGTATCTATTCTTAAATAATTTAATAAGTAAAAATTACGATATACTTTAAATTAAATCAAAAGTACATATATCTTTATTTAGTCACTTTAAAAATAAATTCACTTTAAATAAATTTTTCTACCTGAAATATATGGTCAAAGGCTGCATCCTTTTTCTTTTTTCTTCTTTCCCATTTGGTTGAAAAATTGATTTTTGTTATATTGATTTTTCAATTCTTTTTATACAGTAAGAGCTTCTGCTTAAAAAGTCGGTTGGCAACAACTTTTTCGATGTGTTTTTTTTTAAATCACATTAAAAGATCAGCTGTTTATATAGTAAATAATTTTTCAATATTCAAAAAGAAAAAATTACAATATTAATATAAAAACGTTCAAAGACTTCTCCTGTAATTTAAATAAAAAATGAAATTCTTTAATATTTTTATTCGTTGTAAAAGTACCAAATTAGTTCTTTGCAAGTGTCGCATGAACTTTCTCAAGAGAAAGATAAATACTTTATAAGTTTGTATTTATTATTTTTTACTTAACTAATAATTAGGAAAAATAATTGTTAGAAGTCACATGGAAATTATAAAAAAAGAATTAGAGATGAGCTCTGTAACATTTTCAAATGATGCTTACAAGGATGCAGTTAATTAGTGATAAGGACGAAGTGGAACATTGGTGATTTATCCATAATTTCCGGTTTATTGCCCCCCTCCCACCGTCTCCAAATCCTCTAATTCACAACCTACACAAAGCCTTATTCTCCTCAGAGTGCTCCTCTATTGTCTCCTGAAACTAAGCTATGAATCACAACCACTAGCTCTCACGAAAAGCTTTGGTGACTATTGTTCATTAGCAACACAAAAATGAGAAGGAAAAATGTTGTCCTTGGTGATTGAGACTTCAAAGAAGAAGAAAGAAAACAAGATAATCTAGAGAAAAAGAAAAGGAAGATATATCTAAACAAAAAAGTAATTTTTTGGCTTGTCAATATGGCTTTTGGTTTGCCAATGGCGTCAACCATATGTGGGGACAAGTTAGGTAACCTCATTTTTGAAGTAGGTAAAAACTTCGTTGTATTTATGGGGATGGTGATTTTGTGCAATGGTTTACATTTCCTACTAAAGCCTTATGCACAACCTCGCATTACTTCTGACATAATTGTAAGCTTCTCTCTCTCAAACTGATGAATAGACATTATTTAAAATAGCAGCGGAAACATAATGAGCAAGAAAACTGAAAATGAAAGGCTTTTGATGTTATTCTTATTTATGCAGGTAGGACTTGCTGTGGGCAACATAGGATTTATACGTAATCTATTTGAGAAATTTAACAAGGCCTTTGGATTTATCATTGATTTTGGTATGATGTGTTACATGTTTGCATTGGGGATAGAAATGGATCCTTATGCACTCTTCAAACAACCAACTAGGAATACTCAAGTTGCTTACGGAGGACTACTCTTCACGTTCATCCTAGCTGGTTTGACAACCCCATTTGTCGTATACTTCAAAGAAGAAAAACTAATAGAATTCACCCTTTGCCTGGCTACTGTTGTTTCTAGCACAGCCTCCCCTGTCCTGACCCGTTTAATAACTCACCTCAAAATAGGCAAGTCAGATATTGGGAAGCTTGTCATTGCAGCAGGGATGCACTCAGATTTTCTGTGCTCTATGCTCCTTTCAATCGGCTACATATGTATTCCTTTGGCTTTATTTTGCCGTGATTATGAAGAAAAGCAAGGCCTTAAGAAGGCCATTACCATGGCCTGTGCAATTCTTGGGCAGACAGTGTTCACAGCCATGGTTTCACCATTCATTATGAACTGGGTTAACAATGAAAACCCAGAAGGTAGACCCATGAAAGGTTCACACCTGGTACTGTCAATTGCCTTCATGGTCTTAATGTGTGCCTTCTCCACTATATATGATTATAGTCCAATTTTAAGTGCCTTCCTAACAGGTGTTTGTTTGCCCCGGGAGGGGAGACTTTCCAAATGGGTTATCACCAAAATCAACTATATGTTGACCACCATTTTCTTGCCCATATTTTTCTTATGGATGGGATATGAAGCTGATTTCAGGAATTTTAAGCCTGAATCCTTCGGAACATGGACAAGATTACTTCTAGTCATGGCGGTAGGAACTTTCGGTAAAATTGCTGGAACAGTTGTTTCTGGGGCAATGCTGGGCTTTCACTGGCCTGAATCAGTTGCAATAGGATTACTACTCACCACCAAGGGCCATTTTCAAATCTACTTAGCTGTGAAAGCAGTAAGTCTTTATTCTCAAGATTTCTCTCTTCACTAACTCAAACAGTTGCCTGGTAACCTATATTGTCACTTTGAGTTTCTAGCATACATTCTGAACAAACATGAATCCTCATGTGAAAAGATGATGAAATTTCAGTGTAACTTTTATGATGTCTCCAAGTGATGTCAATTAATTACCCAAATGTATGTGAGTGTCAAAAAGGTTATGTACATCCTGTGTAAATTGACACAGCAGCATGCTTCAAACTGTGAGAAAGGCATGGACCGACCATTTTTATGTGCTATAATAAAGAGTACCGAGGTATTTTCCTTTGCCAATGAAACAAAATTTTGTAGCTAAATCTTGCTTGTTATGCATCTGGAAATTCATGTTATTCATATGAAAATCCAGGATCAGAGCTAAGCTAATGCCAAAAGGCAGAATTTAACCCCAGAAAAGATATTAACTTCGAATCCATGTTACTCCTGTATTCAGCAGACAGAGATAACTCTGTAATAGCTACATTTTTCTTTTCTTTTCAAAATTATAACAAAAATAACTGAAATCATGTTTACCATTGGGTTACTTCAATCTCAGGCTCATAGTTTGATCTTCTATTACCAGATGGAATGTGGTGCAGCTACTTCCACAGGCATTGTGATGATAATTGCAATCTTTTTCACAGTTGTACATGCCCCAACAGTTGTGGCATATATCATCCAACGTGCAAGGAAAAGGGCACCGACTCATCGCATGGCCCTTCAATTGCTTGACCCAACAAGTGAGCTAAGGATCCTCCTATGCGTTCATGGACCTCAGAATGTTCCCGCTTCCATCAACTTCATGGAGATCTCAAGAGGGACAGCCGACCCTGGCATTCTGGTATATGTCGCGGACATGATTGAACTCACTGATGAAATATCAGCCACGTTAGAGAGGGATGAAGGAGTACATACAGCCACTGTGAAAGACAAGGAAGTCATGGACATGAGAGACCAAGTAACCAACTCGTTCCAAACCTATGTGGCAGAACATGGCGATGGTATTACGCTCAAAAGAACCATGGCACTTTCAACAATCAACAACATGCCACAAGACATCTGCGTCTTAGCAGAGGACCTGATGATTGCCCTCATCATACTACCATTCCATAGGAGCCAGCGTCAGGGTGGAACCTTGGATGGTGGTAATCAAGGGTTCAGATATGTGAACCGAAAGGTAATGTCTACAGGACTGGACTTTATCTAAACTTTCACCCACCTCAACCACTTAATTTTACGTGTCTCAGAAGCTATGGAAGTAAAGGAGATAAAGCTAGAAATTTTGACCAAATATGGAAATTATGCTCTGTTGCGCATATCAATACATCTTTGGTACTTCTAACAAAAAGAAATAGTAGCCTACCAAAAGAACAAAAGGAAATACATGTTTTTAACTCTAGCATACCCAGTTTGAAATTGTGAGATGAAATTAAATAAGATTTGAGGAACCTACTTTAACAAATCCAATAAATCTAAGTGTAGTGATTGGTGTATTGGGTTTTTTTGGAAAGGGAGTGTGAGCGAGTTGTTTATAGAGAAATTAATTTTAGAATACGCTATTTTCATTTTTCTTGTCCTTCATAACATGCGGTTTGAATCTTGCTCTATCAACTTACAGGCTTACATAGGCTCATCATCCCTAATTCAAAAACTTATTTTCAATTGCATTAACGACAACATCTTTGGCCATTGAAATGTTAAGAAACTTTAAGAAAAGTGTACCTTTTTATCTTATTTTAAAGCTCGAAGAACTTCACATTTTTCCTAACATTTAAAAAAATGAAAAAATTATAGGATAGAGTATTAAATCAATCAGGGTTATGAGATAAGTATTAGAAATATCTCTTATAAATTGCTGTTGATAAAACAAAGCAAACGTATATATAGCAAAATTATATCGACTCTAACCATCATTGTCTCATCCCACCACCTTGTGAAAATCTCATACAGTATTTTTATGTTATAGCAACATAGTTCCAAGTCATTACTATCTTATAATTGTTTTTTTTTTTTGGGGGGGGGGGGGTGGGTTCTGTTAGTACGAGGTACACAACAAGAAATAACTTGTTTCATATAGATATTTTGTTGAACAGGTACTGAGAAGTGCCCCATGTTCCGTTGGGATTCTAGTGGACAGAGGCCTTGGATCCGTTGAACATATACCAACATCTCAAGTAACACTGAATGTGGCAGTCATATTCATTGGTGGAAAAGATGATAGGGAAGCACTTGCCTACGCTGGCCGTGTAGCACGGCATCCAGCAGTAAAACTCACAATAATAAGATTCCTGGTAGATACCAATGCAGAGTCCTCCAGATTAGCAGGGTACAGGGTCATCCTTCCAGAGCAGGAGAAGGAGATGCAGTTGGATGATGAATACTTTACACACTTCTATGAAAGGCATGTTGTCGGAGGTCGTATCTCCTATACTGAGAAGCATCTTGCAAATGCTGCTGAGACCTTCTCCACTCTCAGATCATTTGAAGGGCAATACTCATTGGTCATTGTAGGACGAGAAGGAGGAGTGAACTCCATATTGACAAGGGGGATGAATGACTGGCAACAGTGCCCAGAATTGGGTCCAATTGGGGATGTTCTTTCAGGACCAGACTTCTCAATGGCTGTCTCTGTGTTGATCATCCAACAACACAAACTTAAAGGAGAACTAGATGGGCTGGATGAAGACTTCTCTATCATGTAAGTGTTAGATGCATAGGTAGTGTTCTTAGCCATATGGAAAAAAAACAAAAAAACAAAAAAAGATGGATAGGTAGCGTAGAAGTAGACTCTAATTGTAGAAAGGAAACAAAACTGATAGAGTCAGTTTGTAAAAATTGTAAAGATGATATCATCCTATTTAAATTCCATCTAGCAAGAGGAATGTGCTATCTTGATGTTTACAAAGGCTTCTAAAGCACATAACTTTCTTGAGCATCAGCATCTTGAATGTACATCAATAGTCCCTTAGAATCTTCACCATCTCCGTCTGCAATTAAAATTTTGAATATGTAACTAATGATACTCTCATGAGCAAAGTGTAAATAAGAATACTTAATAAAATCCATCTAGGATCTATCTGTTCTCACCAAATAAGTAGATTACCCTACGATTATCTTTAAGAAAGTACAAGGCTCCGGAAATTCTTTCCAATTTTATATGATATCCACTAACTTGAAGGATCTAATTTTCCACCGAAAAAGCTACCAAGCAATTATTGCCATGTATGTTTCAAAAGAAATATATAGAAGCTATAGAATCACCAGTCATTATCCGAATCCCAATATTCAAGAAGTTGCATTCCTGAATTAGGCAACAAATCTTTCAGAAGGAAAAACTGACCCCATTTTATTAAACAGAACACGCAGTTCTCTAGATGCCTTTATGAAAATACTTTTGAGTGCCATGTTAGAGCAGGACTGCTGGGAATACGTCGTCTCCTTCCAAAGATGCTTTTATGCTTTTATAAATACTAGTAATTAGAGAAAAGTATCAAACAAATCATACACTATGATTAATGTAATTTGACCTAATATACTTATCTTTACAGATGAGAACAGTCAATTATAAAAAAAATTACAAGATAATGTTAGTAAACACTCTTAGTGTTCTCTATCCCACCACTCCTTACCATCATCTATACATCATTATTAGACCTCTCAGTCTCATAATTTCTTTTCATAATTTTCCTAATTCTCTAATACAAGTATTTATATCACACAAACAATTTGCATGACAATCAACCACTTCAAATCTATCCTTTTCATGATCATGACTTTTATAATTTCTTATTTAAAAACAAGAGTTTTGCTAACAAGTGTTTTTAAAATACTTGTTAAGGAAGTCAAAATAGAAAGTTATAAATAAAAATAATAATTTTTTTAATTTTTAATGTAATACCCATCTTGACTTAATAAGTCCTAAATAGTGTTATAGAAGCTCAGTAATATTGGTAAGAGTTATCTGTAATACCCTAGAAAATCATGTTAGGCTTGTATATGGTTATGAGGTAACCTAATACTTACTTAACATATCTGTGAAGTTTTGTGAATTTCTAATAAGTACGTTTAGCTTAAACTTTTAATAAGTTTGATATAATTTTAAGTTAAATAAAGGCTTTATTTGCTCTAAAAATGGCTTTTAAATTTTTCTGCTTAGTTAGTGGAAATAACTATGGAGAGTTTGTTTCCAAGTCATAAATGTGGAAATTGCTGTATTACTGATTAAAATTTGAGAACAATCTGGAGTCGGTTTGGTATTTTTAGGCATCTTGGTAGTCTTTTAATGTCGGATTGATCCCAATATTAGATATGGAAAAATAGAATAGAATAAAAAGTAAAACAATAATTTAGATGAATCCTAGTATTTATTCTAAAGTTGTTGGAAGAAAGAAAAACTTGAATTAGCATAATTCGAGTGTCTTAGAGATATAAGTTTCAGTGTAGAAACTTAAGTTAATCTTTTTCCTTAATTCCCTCCATGTCCCATCCCCTATTTATAAGTTCTCTCTCGGGCAGAATGATGAAAAAAATAGAGAAGGAAAAAAGAGAAGGAAAGAAATTGAGGAGAAGAGAGAAAGGGGAAAACGAAAGGGGAAGAAGAAGGACCCAAGTAAGAAGATCCAAAATCAATGCTCAAGGCTTCAAGATCAAGAGTAAAAACTTCAAGAGGTATTTTGTGGGATTTCTATTCATCTATTCCTTTGATTCATCTTGAATGAACATAGGTTTTGTGAATGGAAATAGGGGTTTGAGTAGTCAAATTCATGTTTTTGGATTGATTCTTGATTTCAATGACTAAGTTAGTATGTTTTTAGCTTATTGAGAATAAAATAGATGGATTTATCCATAGATTGGAGCTAGTTGGTTCTTGAGTTTGAACCTAGGTCATGAACAATTAAGAGAGTGATTTTTGAGTTTGATTCAAATCAAGAGGTTTAAGTTAGTGATTAATGTTTCCTAAGTGTTAATGAACTAGTTAGGAACTTAAAATCACATAGAAAATGATCTTGAATGATTGAAATTGAGAATTGTTTCAAAGGAACCATTTTCGGATTCTGCAAAATCCAGTGAGCAGTCAGCGATGTTTGCTGCATAACTCGAGCTACCGATATCGGAATGACCTGATTCTAGAGCCATTCGAAAGCTAAGACATAAGGCTTCATGTAGTAAAAATTTCAGAATTTTGGAGCAAGCCAATCAATACCAGTTTCTGTTTGAACCCACGGCAGATTCTGCAGAAAAAGGTATTCTGGCAGTCAGTAAACCAGATTGCATAATTTCTGGGGCATGAAAAAACCAGCAAACGACAAAATTTTATAACGAGAGAGCAATTTATATGAAATTTAAAAGTGATGCATTAAGGCTGCTCCGATGTCGTATGGACATGAAACCGGTGCCATTTGAAATCTAAGACATGAGGCTTCATGTGATAAAAATTTCAGAATTTTCCCACATGTATTATGTTCCCAGTTTCAATTTAAAGTTAGGTCAGAAATGGGTAAAACAGAGAATACTCTGTTTTGGCCTCTGCAAAATGTTGCATAACTTTGGCTACATTTATCCAAATGAGGCAAGGTTTGTGCAATTGGAAATATATGAGAAAGATCTATGTACTCATAAAATTTCAGAATTTTTAGAGGTTATGATGCATGTTTGGTGCAATCTTGAAAAAAAAAACATCCTTTTTAGGGTGCCTAGAGAAGATTTCATCAGAATTTCTATTTTGATGTTTTGAGGTTCCTAATTGCTAGGATCATTTGTTTATGCCTAGTAGAGTATGTTGAAACTCTAATAGGAGTAATTTAAGAAGTGAGGATGTATTAAGTCAAGTTGACTTGAAATGCTAATTACGAGAGGTAATATTACATGGCTATAAATGCATGTTTGGTGTTGTGATGATTTATGTGAAAGTGAGGTTGTACAAGAGTTACAATATGTTCATGGATCTTGGGGAAGTTATAAAATCACTTGGAAGTGATTTTGAGTGAGTGTAAGATCACTTGTTCCTAATGGAACAGTGATGGAATAGTGATCATTTCGCAAACTTATGCGAGAATCGTTTCTAGTTTGAGAGTGCCCTGTGAACCGGTAATGTCTACAGGAGTTTATGGGCGTCTAAGCGCCCAATGACTAGGAAGAACTTGTTATATGTGAAGAGCGCCTAAGCTTCGTATGGCTGGCCATCTAGGCGTCCAGTTCACGAAGAAATATTAGGTTACGCGTGTAGCGCGCCCAAAGCGTCTAATAATCCGTATTGCGCTTGGAAAAAGGTGCGAGAATAGAAGAAAAAATTTTTAGAGCCTTGTTTTGGGAATGGAATGCGGGATCTTGGTGTAATGGTTCTTAAAGAGTGTTGAGACACTAGTAAGAGTATTTAATGAAGTGAGAACTTGATGAATCATATTGATTCGTAATGCTAGTGGTGAATCAAATGGATTTGTAATACTATTTACGTGAATGATTAGGCATGACTATATACATATAATTTGTATTATGAGGATTCGAGGAAATAAGTTTTCCTAAGTATGAGAATTATTCATGTTTGCTCTTTTAAGAGTATTGAAATACTTTTATAAGTATTTGATGAAGTGTTGAGAATTGAACCTGAAATGGTAAATCAATTGTGAAAACTAGTGATGTGAAGTAATTAGTAATTGGATTGCATGAGATGTTTGTGAAACCTATTGAGGTTTGTAATGCTAATTATGAGAAGTTAATTAGATATGATGATATACTTAATGGTATGATTTGCCTTTTTGAAAGGTGTAAGCCCCGTGAAAGTGGGTGTTCTATATCAAGTAAGGTGCATTGTAACATTCCTAATATAATGAAGTATTGAGGATGAATTTCCTTGTTTATTATCAATAACCTTGTAGTTGATGAGACTTCACTATCCGGGGGGGATGAGTTGTCCTCTAGGATAATGATGTATGATGGATGAGACTTCTAGTGCTTGTTCGAGGTTATGGATGAAACTATGGACTTCCACTACTTTGTTCAAGTTTCATGCATTCATAACATTGTCATGGGATTGGAGTCCTGGATGTGGTATCATGCATTATTCACCTTCATACTTAGGAAATTGCATAGACATAATCATTAGTCATAATTAAGCATAACATGGCAATTGTATGGGATTCCGTGTTGTTGAAATGAGGAGTTGTTGCTTCCATGATTGAAGTGTCAACTTGATAATTGTGATATTATCGATTGTACATTTATGTATATATGCATTTGGTATTGGAATACTTCTCATTTTATTGAGATATGTTTTCTCACCCCGATTGTAGTGCCATGTTAGATACTGTAAATCCAGTGCGAGTTCTTAAAAAGAAGAAGATGTATCAAACTAGCATACATAATGATTAAGTATAGATCTTTACTTTTTGGTGAGTCTTATATATGTTTTATATTTCTTAGTTGTTTTAAGTTATGTATAACAAGATACATCATTATTAGACCTCTTAATCTCATAATGTATATATATAACTTTTGCTATCGTGGCTTTTCATATTTATTCATTATGTATGAACGATATGGATTAGATGTTGGTAAATGTTAGTAGTAGCAGGCCAGTATTGAGTTATTTATTTATATGAAGATATATTTGAGTAGCAAATATTGGGCTGTTACATTTAATATATTGAATACTTTATTTTAATTTAAAACTGTTTTTTGACCAAACTTGTTAGAGAACTTGTACCTGTAACACACTCGTTCAAACTATTTTCACGACAAATTTTATACGAATCCGTTAACGAATGGCGTGTATATCACACTGTCATGCTTCTGTTAACTAAAATAAATAGATAAGAAATAATTTGTGCACACTTTTGATTACAGCTTATTTGTTGCGAAAAAAGCATGAGAAAATATGTATAGAGAAGTCTCTTTAAAAAAAAAATTACTATCTAAAAGAAAAATGATGTAAGAATAGTGTAAAAAATTAGTATACAAAAAACATCACCTAAACAGATACTCAGAAAAAAAAGAGAGGAAAAAGACCAATTTCACGTATCAGTGTAACACACCATTCGTGTAACTGTTCACGAAAATGTTTTCGTGATAAATATAATTTTTCTTTTTTTTTCTCCCTTTAATCTTGTGTTAAGTTTCTTAACTCCTTTTTATTATTGATGCCAAATGTCTGCAATTGCTTGTTAATACAAATCAAAGCACATTCTTTCTTTTAAAGAAAATATATGAGACAATCTGATTGCTGATTCTTTCATATCTTGAAATTCACCATTATCAATTTTCGAAATTGGATGGACAACAATATTTTATAGCATATCAGCTTAATAAATGTGTTCCTAAATAGTTAAAATTTATGCATTCTGCTTGCATCTTCAACGTTTTGACCAAATAGAGAGGAACAATGAAGAGAGAAGAATGACAAAATATGGGAATTTTCTTGCACCCTTTATGCTCGAAGAAGATATAGTAGGTGTGGAACATGACAGAATATGAAAATTTTCTTGCACCCTTTATGCTCAAAGAAGATATGGTAGGTATGGAACACATCCAGGACCATTAAACAAGATAGGGACACCTCTACTCTACCGCCACAAGTAAGAAGTTAAACTTAAGGTGCTATCTCTTTTCTGTTAATCTTACTTTATAAAATTGAAAGAAAAGAACATGTCTGTTGGCTTATTCTCAATTTCAACAAAAATTCCATGAGAATATTAGGACAAAGAATTTATACATTGCTTTCAAAGAAGGGTCAATAGGATTCTCCTATAAAATATTAAAAAAAGGGGTTAACAGGATTATGAGACTTGGACAATTTTGTTGGCCTTCAACTTCAAGAATGTGTATCCAATACAATCCATTCTCTCATAATTAATCAATTACTCCATCCTTCCTTCTGCCACTAAAACACAGACTGTATCAAACAAATTGGTTCCTTCATTCTACTTATTTGGTTGTATCAAACAAATCAAGAGTACTAGCCTAAAAGTTAAATATATTCCTAAGTTCTGTGGAGTAGCCATGATTAATCCCATTCCTAACAACATAGCGAAGTTATGGGAGAACTGGAACGTCCGTGGAGTTATCCTCCTAAGTCTTTCCATGCAGATCTTTCTTGATCATGTCTTCTTCTCTAAGGAAGCGAGTACAGAACCGCTTGGTTCTGTCCTCCATCTGGGCAGCATACCTCCTCGCAGACTGGGCTGCAAACTTTTGTGTGGGACTCATTGCCAGCAGTCAAGTCTCTAGCATCAAAACCAATATCAGCAATCACAGTGACCTCCTAGCTTTTTGGGCTCCATTTCTTCTGATGCACCTGGGTGGCCCTGACACCATCACTGCTTTCGCTCTTGAGGACAACGAGCTGTGGTTGAGACACCTGCTGGGATTCATCATCCAAGTCATCTCTTGTGTCTATGTCTTCCTTCTAACGATGCCCAAGAACGCGCTGTGGATTCCCACAGTGCTGGTGTTCCTTGCAGGAATGATCAAATAAGGTGAGAGGGCTTATGCGCTGTACCTTGCAAGCTATGACACATTCCGGGAATCCATGAATGGAAAGCCCAACCCCGGATTCATCTATTTAAAGCTGGTGGAGAAAGCCAATAATAAAGCCAAGCCTGCCAGCCCCTCGGTAACAATTACGGATTGTTGGCAGTGTCCTAACTTTGAGTTATGCTTTTGCTTTAAGTATTATTTGATGGAGAAATTCTTGCCTAAATTATGGACATCTAATTTGGTGCATTAGGTCAATTATGATTTAGTATTTTTATGAATAAATGTGTTACATAATTAATTTTAAAAAAATCAATAAAAATACTAAGTCTTAATTAGCCTGATGTACCTAATTATGGTATCTATGGTTTAGGTAAGAATTTTTTTATTTTATGTACTAATAATGGTTTTAAATTGTGATTTGTAATTGTAAGTGTGATTGTAATATTGTAAATTTTGTGATTTTTATAATTACATCTTGACTGCAATTGCGGCCGCATCAATCTTATTTTTGTTGCAATTATGATAAACGAAACATAACCGCATCTATGATCACAACTGTAATTTAAAATAATGATTTATAAGATATTTTGTATATTTTGTATTCTATATGTTACTAATATCTCGACATTAGAAATGTCTAAAAATAAGTTTTGTGGTTAAAATTGGGGCTAAAAATCATGATATTATGCTATAACTAATGTATATGTATATCATTATTTTTTTGGAAATAGACGAAGCAGAATTTAAAAGCTTTTTACGCATGTTCTGCTCATGTTATGCACTCTCTTCATGTTCTAATTTTTCAAGTTTTCTTTCTACTCGTTTTTTTATCACTAAATTCAGTTTCCAGTTACTGCAAGTCTGCAATTGCGGTTGGAGAAATCTAATAATGAAGCCAAGCCTGCCAGCCCCTCGGTAACAATTACGGATAATAATGATCATGAAATACATAAACATGCTGCTAAACAAGAACAACTAAGCAATGTGGAGGTGGTTCTGAAAGCTTACGGCTTCTTTGACAAATTTAAAGGGATCATCGTTGACATAATCTCCAGCTCCGACGACCTCACCGAGAGCCGTGAATATTTTTATAGCTTATCGGCGAAAGATGCTCTCAGAGTGATAGAGGTTGAGCTGAACTTCTTCTATGAAGCTTTTCACACCAAGTTCTTGGTAGTGCGCAACAGGTCAGCATACCTCTTTCGTTTTGTAGCCATCAGTTGCGTTGCGATCGCCTTTCGATTCTTCTTTACGGTCGACAAACACGAGCAAGGTTTCTACAGTTTTGAGGGTAGAGTTACCTACGCATTGCTGTGTGGTGCCATGGCCTTGGATATCATGGCTCTCTTGATGCTGCTTTTCTCTGATCGAACAATTGCCTCTTTGCATCATTCTTGTGCTGCCACTATTCTGAACTGCTTTCTCAGATTGAAGACACCAAAGTGGTCAAAATGTCACAAGAAGCCTTATACCAATTTTATGGCACTGTCAACTTGCTTTCTCTTTCGCAGATGGAATGGATCCATCTTGGGTTTCAATCTGATAAGCTACTCCTACTCCAGTCCCAAGAAGAAGAAGACGACTCAGCCAGTGTGGATGAATATGGTTCAACCAATCAAATCTCGGGTACTTAATTACTGCAAATATTGTAGTTTGGTGATGTGGCTACATGAGGTTAATATCCCATTGCTTGCAGAGCTTTGGGAGTTTATCTTTAATGAGCTGAAAACAAAATCGGCTAAAGCCGAAGATATGGAAAGGATATGCAATTAATTCTAGAGGTGGGTGGGTTCTCCAGAAAGAAGAAATAAAAAATTTGATGCAATATGTGGATGTCAACCAGGTTGCTTTCGATGAGAGCCTCATAATGTGGCATATTGCTACCCACCTCTTGTATACTGAAGAAAGTGATGGACATGATGATGTTGGTGATGAACGTGAACGAGAGTTCAGTAAGCTTCTGTCGGATTACATGCTATACCTTTTGGTTGTGCAAACCAAGATAATATCTGCACTTGCAGGGATCGGCCAAAAAAGATTCCAAGATACACTTGCAGAGGCCACACAGTTCTTCCAAGATATAATGGACTCGCAGTTCTTCAAAGAAATAATGAACAAGTATGAGGCCACACAGTTCTTCCAAAAAATGGACGTAGAGGCATGCAAGAGACTTCTTCAGGTGCCTAAAGATTATAAACCCATTGATGTCAGGGGAGATGCGAGCAAATCTTTGTTGTTTGATGCGTGCATCTTGGCCAAAGAGTTGAAGAAATTAGAAGAAAAGAAATGGAGAATTATATCGCTAGTATGGATCGAGTTGCTGTCATTTGTAGCATGTAATTGCAGAGTTTCGGCTCATGTCCAGCATCTTAGTAAAGGAGGAGAACTTATTTCGCTTGTTTGGCTATTGATGGTTCATTTGGGCGTAGGGAAGCAGTTCCAAATTAAAGGCTGATTGTGGGTGAGTCTGAGTAGCTAAATCATGCGCATATGTGTTTTTTAGTTATTATTTACTTCATGTTTTCAACTCTAGGGTGCAGGCAGCCCCATTTCTAAGAGTTTAAGAGTCTTAGACAATTTGTGCATCGTATAAATTTAAGATATGATAAAGATATAAATTAATCTATCGTGCCTTATTCAATGTTTCATACATTTGTACAAGATAATTTAGAAATCAATTAATCATATTTTATCTATTCTAAAGTGATACTTATTGATATCCCTTCTTACCAGTCTTACGAATGAAGTATGGTAGGACAACCTTGATTTCATTCCAATCTTATCCCGAATTTTATTTTTATATCTACTCTTCTCAGGAGGGCGTTTGTTTTGCACCAGGCACTACCACCACCACCATCACCACCTCCACCACCACCATCACCACCTCCACCACCACCACCACCATCACCACCACCTCCACCACTACACCACCACCACCACCATATTTTTGCCGCCATCATTTCAAAGTTTATTTGCCCAAAACCACTACTTTTCACCACCACTTCACAGAGCCGCCATCAAACTGTTGCCACCATTCAACAGTAGAAGTCACCACCACCACCATTTTAGCCGCCACTACCGCCACCATCACCACCGCCCCACCACCACCACCACCACCATGGGAATAAGCCACCGCAGCCACTACCGCCATTTTTTTACCACCACCACCACCATCACTATTACCTTCACCACCGCCTTCACCATCACCACTACCGCCACCACCACCACCGCCGCCGCCACCACCACCACCACCACCACCACCTGACCACCACTACCACCACCGCCACCACACCGCCACCACCACCACCGCCACCACTACCATGACACCACCACCACTACCACCTAACCACATTCACCACCACCATAAAGCTTTTTTATTATTATTTTTTAATTATTTTAACTTTTATGCTAAAAAATATTTTGATCTTTTGAAAAAAAATATTATAAATCAAACCTTTAATTTATCATTTTATTATCAAATAAAAGATAGAATTATGTCTTATCATATTATTTATACTATCATATCTTATACTATCTTATCATTTTATCTTATACTATACTATCCTGTGCACTAAATATAACCTAAGAGTCTTAGACAATTATGTGTATAAATTTATTGTAGTGGGTGGTAACCACGGATGGTTCCTACAACTATTAATTATATATGTTGAAATTTTCAAACATCATCGTTGTACAAGAATTTAGAACATCAATTAATCATATATTCCATAATCAATTTAAAGTGCATACTTATTGATATAATCTTACCAGTTGGTCTTACGAATGAAGTATGGTAGGATGCCAACCTTGGGACAATCTATATATACTTGATATAACATTAAACCTAATTTCTACCTACCAGGAGGGCGTTTGTTTTTCAAGGCATTTGATTACATTGCCATGAATGACTTTCCTAGAAATATTATGATTGGGAATGCTATTTCTAATTAAATTAAAAAACATGTGTGATTACTATTTAATATTTTTGAAAATGTATTTCAAAGTTTATTTGCTTCAAAATATATACTTTTCAAAGCTGCACTTCACAGAGATTAAAAAAAAAATCAAATTGTTGTATTGTGGGAGATAGGAAATGGGAGTAGAAGTTAATGATTGGATATTTTAGTCTTTTACAAGATAATTTTTATTCCCATACAGGGGAAACCAAAATACCTAACCTTCATCATGGGAATAAGAATCAAGCAAAAGATGTGAATGTAATTTTTTTGAGAATCATTAATGCTTAAAAATATTATTTTTTTAAAAAAGATTATACCAAACGTGAGAATATCATATATTCCTAAGTTCACTTTCCCAAAAATAATTTGACAACCCTTAAAAAAACACACACTTAGGTTAACACACATAGGGAAGTTTGCATCTATTATGACCTCGTGAAACCCTCACCACTAACCCACATTTAATGTAATCAAATAAATGTAAAAAGATGCAATTATTATTCAATGTGGATTGGGTAACGTCGTTTGAGTCTACTTTATGATCAAAGCTTACACATAATTCAAAACCCTCAAACCTTCCTACATGCTTGTAGCTTTCTTCACCACGATATGGAAATATTACCTAGTGATCTAAACTGGGCTTTGGGCTTGATAAGGTCACGTCCGACAACCTTTTAGGAGGCAACACCTAATTATTAGGAGGTATTATAATTTTTATTTAATAAAGATAATATTCTTCTTTAAATGTCAATCATTAACCAACATAACACAAGAGAAATATTCTAAAAAATGATCCCAAGATATTTACAGGCACTTAAAGGATCAACTTGTCCCTAAGTTTTACTTGATTTTCTAGACACTCTTTTCTATAAATAACTATAGTAATCGAAAATGTAATGATCTTTTTCCTTACTCTTTACCTCATTGCGCTTAGGGATCCAATTCCCTCCGTCAGTCGTCAGGTCGGGTCTTTCATTCTCCACCTATTAAACAAACTTGAAAGGCCAGACTTTGTTATAAATCCCCCATCCCTTTATCCTTTGACCGTTAAGAGTCCCACATCGCCGCCTCAATCTTTGTGACCTATATATCTGCTGCTGGCCAAAGGCTTTTTTTTGTCTGACTTGGCATATATCCAAACAGCACGTGAATAATCATCTACTATAGTCAAAAAATAAAAGGTACCACATGTAGAAGGAGTTCTGTAAGGCCCCCATAAATCACAATGAATTAACTCAAACACACCACTTGCTTTATGTTCACTTAAAGGAAATTTCTCTCTAGTTTGCTTTGCTCTAAAACAAACATTACATGCTTTATTCACTACACTATCAGATTTGCAATTACTAACTCCAGAAACTAATTGAGTAACCTTCAAAGATGGATGTCCCAGCCTTTTATGCCACAGATCCATCAAGTTCATCCCTTCAATTTTGCAAGCTGTCACTGCTCGAATTCCTCGGAAGAGATAGAGCCCATTCATTCGTTCACCCGCTCCAATCAGTATCCTCAAAGTACGGTCCTGCATAACACACAATTTTTTAGTGAATTGAATGACACAATTTAATTCATCCACCAGTTGTGAAACTGATATCAAATTGCAATTTAAGCTAGGCACATAGAGAACATTAGTAAGTTTCAAGTTTTCATTCCTCATCAAGGTTGTCCCAAGAATTCATTGTTTGTATGTTGCCCATTAGGGAGTCCAACTGGGCACTGTTATATGTCATGAATATCTTTCATAATGTTCAGGTTTCCTGTCATGTGGTTGGATGCCCCAGTATCAATTATCCAAGCAGTGTTACTCCACTCACCTGTCATCTTATCGTTGACATTTATTTTTTGATTATTCAGCAATTCCACCAAAGTTTGCCACTGATCAGATGTTAGCCCAACCAGACCGGAGTTATCTCCTTCTAAAATGGTGGTTCTTGTACTCGTTCCACTGCTTTGCACAGCATTGGCACGCACGATACCTTCTCTTCCTCGTCCATTTCCTGTTCGGTGTTGAGCCTTTGCACGCCCACTGCCTTTCCCTTCGATCTTTCTCTCACCCCACCAATCAAGATAACTAATTAATTGAAAACAGTTCTCTGCCTCATGTCCAGTTCGGTTGCAGTATGTATATGTTGCAGATTTTTCTTTTCCATATCCACGTCCTTTCATTCCTCTTCCACCTGTTTGTACTGCTAGTCCCATTACCTCTCCTCTTTCTTCCTTGGCTCTGGTAATTGTCCTCATTCTTTCTTCTCGAATCAGTGTTGAATAAGCCCTGTTCAGAGACTGCAACGGATCTGTTGCTAAGAGGTTGGAATGAACAGTCCCATAAGCCGCATCGTCCAATCCTATAAGAAACTAATGCACTCTCTCTTCTTCTCTGCGCTTCTCCAGTTTGGACACAATGTCACACTTGCATCCTCCACAACTACAGATTGGTATATGCTCATAATTTGTCAATTCATCCCACAACGTCTTCAGTTTGTTGTAATACGCTACCACCGTCATTCCTCCTTGCTTGCACCCAGCCAAATCAGATTTGAGTTGCTGAATCCTTGGGCCATTCACAACAGAAAATCTTTCTTTTATATCGTTCCACACATCCTTTGCATTTTCCATGTAGAATATGGTGGAACGCAAACCAGGTTCAATGGTGTTTAGAATCCATGATACCAACATGGACTGCACCGTCCACCAATCTTCCATTTCAGGCGTTCCCTTTTTAGGCGCCTCGATGGTTCCTTCCACAAATCCCCATTTTCTTCGAGCATGCAGAGACATTTTCATGGCCCGTGCCCATTCATTGTAGTTCTCCCCCCGAAGCTGCACCTGAGTAATCACGCTTCCTGGGTTGTCATTCGAGTTCAGATCATAAGGAGATGGCTTCTTCTGCCCTTGATCTGTACATTCTCCCTGGTTCACAGGTTGATTAGGTCCTTCTTCTTGGTTTACAGCCATCCTTACGAATCTCACAAAGGCTGCTCAAGAGAATTTTGTTCAGAGCCCGGATGGCTCTGATACCATAATAAAATCTGTTTTGAATGATTTTGTCTGTCTATTCTCTATAAAAGTCATGAATATATACAGAAGAGTTACCACAAATAACTCCTAAGAATCTGCTAACTAATCCCTATGATTTCTCCTAATTGATATGGAGGCAACTATACAGGAAATAAATCACGCGTATCAGCAAAGAATATGTTGTTACAAGATATAATACACAATAATATCCCATTAATATCATTTAGGCTTACATTAAATCAATACAATTCATCTCAGATTGCCAATGAACTAGATGGAGTCAGGGATTTACATATACAGAAAAATGAAAAATAAGATACAACTACTCTGAGCTAACTTCTAGTCTCTGCCTCTATCTTTTACTCAGAAGATTCATAACTCTCTCTTTCTCGTTTGAAAATCTTAAACTTTTTTAGAACATATCAGTCTAGCCCTCTTCTGAATTACCTCCCCATCTATTTTTATAGGGGTGCTTGTGGGGTTAGTTGCTTACTAGATTGGTGTTAGAGAAATGGTCTCTGACGTGAGATAGGATATGTGTAACAGCAAGGAGAGAAGCAAGGGCACAGACCTGCGGTGGTTGTTCTCGGATCTGCGACGATAATGGCCTGAGCGGAGCAGATCTGCGACTGTGATGGCCTGAGTAGCGCTGCAGCAGAGCAGTAGCGCCGTAACGTGGCCTGAGTGGAGCAAATCTGCGACGGAGGACGTTGACTGCATGACAAAGGGGAAGTTTACGATGTATGACGAGGTAGAGGACGAGGTGCAATGCAGGTGCGGCGAGAGAGAGGGCTTGTTAACGATGACGGTAATGGAGGAGTGGGAAGAAAGAGAGGGGTGTGAAGAATCAGAGTGGTGAGAAAAGTGGGAGAGGTTGTTGAGGTTGAGGAATGAGATGGATTTGGATCCTCTCCAATTGAAAAATAACTGGAGAGGATATCAACCAAAACTGGACTCCTCTTCAGTTTTTTTCCACAATTGAAGAGGATCCAAATCTGGAATGAGATGAACGAATTAAGCTTGCTGCAAAGAATCCAAATCCGGAATGAGATGAACGAATCAAGCTAGCTGCAGCATAAGCCATAAATTACCATAATATATATACATATATATACTTGTCGGATTTGAAATTTTAAATATGAGAATCTAACCAATTAAGTTTTATTCGATTGGTCCGATTCGAAATTATCATATTAATTGGGTTATTTGAACTAATGTACACCCCTAGTTATATTGGTCAATCAATATTCTAACCCTCTAATCTTCATTGAGATGTCTTATAGTTTTTCTCAAGCTAACTATTGGGATTTAAATGTTGTTGACGTTGCAAGTACAAAACTAGCCATTACTAATAAGAGTTTACCGCATCTCGTATTTTTTTGTCTTGTAGTGTCTTGAGTAAACTATATCTAGTGACTTTGCTCAACTCTTGAAACTTAGCAATTTCACTCAAATCTTTAAGCTAGATCTTCTTCTCTTTAAACTTCATATAATGATGGATTGACTCCATGCAAAAAATGGATGAAATGAACCTTGTGGAGAAACTATAGGACCCTTCATTCTTGATGTGGTTTTTTGTAGTTGAGTAGGACGAGTCTACTCATCCTTAAATTTCTAATTTTGATCACTCTGCTCATGACTTACTTGAGTCTGCTCATGCAAGAATCATGTCCTCTTGATGTTATGTCGGAGCCCCCACCGCACGACGCAACTGTGATCCCAAAGGAGTAGTAACTATGTGAGGACACAGGCCGCATTCTTGGGTGGAGATCCAAGAAGAGATTGTAAGGCAAATAGAGGCAACCCGTCATGAGATTCCGTGTGAGAAACTTCATTCGACTTCTGAAATCATCACAGGATTGAAAACACTAAATAGGTTCCCTTAATATATACAAGTTATATGATGATGAATGATTTTTGTTAAACTTATATGAAATAGTCTATTCTCAAATTTAGGTAAGTTTAAGAACCTTTAATTTACATTTGAAAAGCCTTTTTTTTATTTGTACAATCATAACAATAAAATTTAAATTTATGATCTCATATAAATTACTCAAGTACTTCACTACTAGGATAATCCTAATGACTTATATGCAATTGAAAATTTGTGGTGCATATAAATAAGATATAATTTAGAGAGTACATACATTTTTCCCAAAAAAACCAAAAAACAATTGTTTTGCGAAAATATGCGCCCGTTCTAGTTTAACCTCAATTCGTCCCTATTTAAAGCCCCCTTTTCATGTTCCTAGGGTTCACCACACTACTTACATGCCCTTCTCTCAGTTTCCGCAGCCGCATCTTCGTCGTGACTCTTCAACAAGATTAATGTGTTTCTTCTCATGACCCTTCTGCAACGACGAACTACAGAAGAAGAGGATGAAGAAGGGCCATGAGAATAAAAGCATTCATCTTTGATCTAAATAATAATGTCCGTTGCTATGTTAGAAGAGTTTTACTCTTCTGATTTTTCTCTTGAAAAACCAGACATAGTCAGGTGTCTACCGCTATTGGAATTTTGGTAGGGACTGTTACATGTCTGGGAAATCATACATTGAGAGAGTGAGTCTGATGAATATGGGTTTCCCATGTTATCTGATAAACATCTCTTGAAAGGTGTCCATCGTTGCCCAATAATATTCTCTGTTATTATTTGAGCTACATCTGGACTCCACATCGCAAAACCTCTACCCTTCACTCCCCATTGCCCCTTTCAATCTTTAAATTTGCAAAAGGATAGGTATATATGTGTTGTATTCATAATTTCATATACACACAACAGATATCTAATTATTGCGTGTGGTTATAACGGTTGGATACTTCTGCTTGATGTTTTTTTTTTGTAGCTGAACAACTTTGATCAATTATTCTTTATTGTTCTCGATGCATTTGTTGGTGTTATAAGATAGTTCAACTTGTCCTGATACGTCAATGAATATGTTGCTGTCCTGCTTGCCTATGTAAGATCCAAATTCTTTTAAAAAGTGTCAAGGTTATGTTCATCATCCAACATAGGATATTTTATAAGCAAAGAAAATATGTTGTATTGCATGACATAGCAGGTACACAGCCTTGAGTAATTGTTAAGCCTATCTAGTAACATTTCCAGTTAACACAAGATTGGCCTGTTCAAGATAATTATGTTATTTTTCTGCAGGTGAAGCATTATGTAGCATTCACCAAACCAAGCTTGTTGTTTTGGGACTATTTAGAGGTCTGCTCTGGACATTCATTTGGTGGTCACTTAATGAGTTAACAAGCCATAAATAGTTCGGATGACATTTTTCTTAATGCTTTACTTGGCAATGCATATTCAGTCAGACTCAGACATAGTCAGGTTTTTGCTATGATTGTTATGGCAGATACTGTTACATGTCTGAAAAACCAAAGATAGAGACAGTATCTGATGAATGGGGCTTCCCATTTATCTTAAAACGTCTCTTGAAGGTGTCCATCGTTGCCCAATATGCCTCTTTAGGTTAGTATTTGAGCTACATCTGGACTTCACATTGCAAAATCCTTTCTCCAAGAAGAGGGAATACATGAATAATTATAAACCTACTGATTTCACGGATGCTTGGTTTATCTATTTTTATCCTTAGAGCTCTTGCGGGATAGGATCATTTTTGTTATATCCTTTGGTGCTCTGGCAACGAATGGTTTCTTCAAATGAATCTTGCTGGCTTATATTCTAAGGGGTTCCTAGAGTTTATTGCATTAATGAGCATGTGTTTAGAGTTGTGGGATGCTTGTGTTTTGCAGGATGATTCTGGCCGTGCTGTTTTGTGAAAAGATGGTATTTGTGGCTTCTGTTTGATTCTCTGCCAAGAATCTTGCTTATAAATGAACGAGGGATTTGGGGTTTTTTATTTTACAACTGGAAGAAATATATACTTAGGGGGAATGAGTTTAACTTGTCCTCAGCAGGAACTAAGATGCAGACCATTTGAGATAAACATCCTTCCTGGATAGGAGACTAGTTTCAAAACCGAAGTAGAGTACACTAAATTGAACTAAGAAAACAGAACAAAATGTATGTGAAGCTTTCTACCTTGCTGCATGTTTTGCTAACAAGTCAACTGGTAGATTTGCTTCTCTGAAGTTCAATTGCATTTGAGACACTTGGATCGGGTACTTTAGAGTTGGTGGAGGATGGAAATAACAATGTTTTTGAAATTGTACGGGTCCTTGAACTAGTAATTTGGGGATTTAAGATTCAACGGGATTGAATTGGGATTTTGTACATATATATTTGATAAATATATGATAATATGTAAAAAGCATAACACACATTGAGTATATAAGTAAAATGATTGAAAAAATATTAAAGAAATATTTAAAATGACCAAAAGATTTTTTAAAAAATTCAACATATTACAAATGAAGCTTAAAACAATAACCATAAAATAATAATTTATCTTACAATATTAAGAATCCTAAAGTTAAGAACAAAAAGGTTGAATTCCTAAATCTTGGTATTTAAATCTATCCCTTACACATGAAAAAAAAAACCTAATACAGGAGAAAGAACTAGAATAGAATATAATTAATAATATAAGTCTAAATCTTGGTATTTAAATTTATCCCTTCTCATGCATTGTAATACCACAATAAGGAACACAAAAAATTTATCGTAAGATAGAATATTTAACAAAATTATCACTGTTCTGCAATGTGAAAAACTATTTAAAATATTACATTGAAAAGAAAATAAGTAAAACGAGAAAGAACTATTCAGCAGCCCATAAAGGTATCCACCATCACTAGGATACTTTATTTGTTGAACCATGTAAGGAAGACAAGTTATAACTATTGCCATTAATAGGGTCATCATAATAGGTTAAGTTGGTCTATATAAATAGTTGGACAAAATAAAAGGATTAAGCTAACAAAATATTAAGTTAAAATTAAAAATAACCTAAATTAATCTAATCTAATAACATTATAAAGGAGTAAATTTATTTGACTTAGACTCAAAAATAACACCCATTTTAACAGATACAGGCATTAAGCTTAGTGTACTGTATACAATCTCTTCCACTTGGTGAGAATTGATGAGGGACACCAAAAGTTGGCCACATAATCCTCATGTATTCCTCTTTCAAAAGGAACAAGATGAGAAGGACCTGTTCCAATTGCCACAAGCAAATAACTAGGGTGCTTATAAAGATCAGAAAATAGTTTCAGTGCAGTCCATCAATCTCGTATCGTACATGATTCATCTCAGAAAGTCCGAAATCTAGTATCCCATGGTCATTTTCTACTTTAGTGAGATTCGTCTACCTCATTATTGCCACTATAAGACAATAAACCAGTCTTGTTTGGGTTGGATCGGACCGGTCGGTTCGACTGCCCAAATCGGGAATTGGAATTCAATCCGGTTAAAATTTGCTGTCATAATCGTTTCTATGGTCAGACTGTGTTGAACCAGTCAAGACAGGTCAAAAACCGGGTTAAATCGGAAAAACTGTGGTTTTGTTGAACCGGGAGTAACAAATTAAAAAAAAAACTTTCCCTTTTTTTTTGCCTGATTCTGCTACTCTGAAAGTTCCAATATCTGCTGATATTTACGTGGTTGAAATTGTTGAATTGATGATTCAATGGATGAACAGTGAAAGTTGCTGAAGTTATGCAGTTCGTCGCCGTTCATGGCTTGGGGCTCCTGTTGAGTTGTTGCTGTTGGTGCCTTCTTGGTTTGGAGGTGGACTTAAACCGTGAGAAATAATTGAGAAGTAGACGATTTGAGTGAGGATAAGAGAGAGAGAAAGAGAGAGTTGAGGGGTCGAGTCTTGGGTGGATAGACAAGAAAGAGAAAAAGAAAATATGAACATTTTTAGTTTTACTTTTATGACATTTTTTACGAGTAAGAACGTGGGAAATTTCTTAAAAACTTCTCCCTCGTGCATTCACCAAAATATCAAGTATCAATTTTGATTATATTTTGAATTTTAAATTACTTTTAATTATTAATATATTATTATATTATTAATTATTTTGTATAAAATTTAAAATATATATTTAATTACTACAAAATCAATTATGATTAGACTATTAAATGATCACCAATTCAATATTTGGCCCAATTTTAAAAATATTGTAATAAACTATATAAGCAAATGAAATTACTAGATCATGAAAAAAGAGAACAAATAAAAAAAAGTCACTGATTAACTAAGTAAAAAAGAACAAAATAAGTAAATAACCCAAACAAGCTGATTAACTAAGTAAAACTTGCTACAATTCACTATTCTTCAACTATTAAAGATATGAGTACAGCAAAATAATTACAACACTAAGATTGATTACAGGGATATATGCTTGGATTCCAAGAGCCAAGGACCACATATCTACTTCTTACAACGTAAATAACTTCTATTCAATTTCTTAAAAAATATTGAGCACAACACCTAAACACTTATATTTGCAAAAAAAAAGTAACACAGCTAGTTGCTATGCCAGTTTTTCCATCTCCAATCAAGGCTATCCATTGCATTGAATAACCATGATTTCCTGATGCATATCAGTGTGAGATTCACTAGGTAGGCCATCCCTAATAACAGCAGCACCCTACCATGATTGACGCACCAAAAATATTTTCGACAAACAAGTTATCTTAAATAATAATTCCTAAAATAAAAAAGCTTATTATAATAAGATAAATCCCCAAATTATCAAAAATAAGAAATAACAAATTATTTTAAAAATAAAATAATTATCTTAAATAACATAGTTATTCATTCTACATCAATTAGATGGATGCAGAACATAGTTATCCATTCCCCAAATTACCAAAACCAATAACAAGAATATAACATCGCATACCAATATCTTTGTCACCATTTGTTGCTTGAAATCATGCAATCAATGGTATCCATTACATTGAACAAATTAACAAAATTAGCTGCAAAACAGAACAGGATGTAGTTATAACTATAAATTTGAGAAAAAAATAAAAAAGGCACATAATAAGGTTTCTTACCAAAAATTGGGAAGATGGTTTTGTGTAATTACGACTATCATATATGCATACTGCTTACAAGTCTTACAAAGTCTTGTTCTCTTTTATTGTTCTTTCAATTGCCTTCTCTTTCTCCCTCTTTAATCTGCTTCCACATCCTTTGTATTTGAAGGTTCATGTATCCTTAGGAACATTTGAACCAATAAAGGACTCTAATTAATCTAACTTGCTTGGTACAACATCACCTTTTACCTTAGTCAATTGCATTTCAATAATAGAAGCTCCATTTATAATGAGGAGTAGTTTCTCTTTACTTCTACCAACCATATGCATGCATTTAAACAATTGTGCCCATGCATATGAAATTAGCTTGCTCTCACATTCCAATTTAGAACATGCCTCCAACACATTGCCATCATAATAAAAAGATTGGTTTAGTAGTTGCCAATTTGGTCCATCTATTAGCAATGTAATTGCTTGGGATTTCATTCAATCATTTCCCCTTCAATACAAAAAGGATGTGCCAACATGGGATGCCTTCAGACTCAAACATTTTACATGAATACTGTGCAATGTGATTAGAAGGATGATAAACTACTTTTCTAAGTTTGCTCAATTTACTTCCATTGACCACAATGCTATCAAGTATAGAAAATAATGATTTACCATCTTCCTCTTTTATTCCTCTAACTCCACAATCCACGTATGCACTCCATAACTCACTATGAAATATGTAAAAAATTTCATGAGTGTAAACTTCTCTGCCATGCTTCTCTATATCCCTATACAACTTCAATTCAAGCATAGAATAAAATGTATAATCTACAAGTAATTCCTTATGCCTTTATGAGTCTATTGCTAAATCAAATCTCATCCAAAATTCTACCAAGCCAAGGTTCGTATTCAAGTAGTTACCAAAGAAAGAGTCTTCATTCTTTGATCTTGAGGTTGTTCTCAAAATTCCAACCAAAAACATATCTCTAAAATAAGCTAGTATCCACATGCTTCAAATGTCATACATCTAAGAGAGCCAACCATTTTCTTTCAACCTGAAGTCACTAATGATTGTCTTCCATTTTTGTTTAAAATTTTTTAAAGACTCTGAATTCCAAACACAAGACTTAGAATGGCTATTAAAATCAGCATTGCCATTCAACAAAACACCAACCTTTGCATAATTTTTTTTAAGAATGTGCCTCATACAAAATATATGAGAAGAACCATGGAAAACCTTCTTTGTTGCAATCTTCATTGCTGAGTCTTGATCTATTATGATCAAAACAAGTTAATACCCTCCTATTGCTTTCAAAAATGTTTCAAACAACCACACAAATGAATCAACTTTTTGATCTGCTAAGAAGACATCCTTGAAAGTTATACTTTGTCAGCGATGATTTGCGCTAGTGAATGTTGCGTATGTTGTGTCAAAGGAAATCACATCTCCAAACAAAGAGTAATTTTTCCTACAAAGGCCATATGCCCAAAACACTTATTTCAACTTTCATTCATCATCAACCTCATAATCATAATAAAATGAATGGTCACTCATGCTTTCTCTTAAAATTATCAACAAACATATATGCATAAGAGTCTTTGATCAAGGCTTCCAAATCCCTTGAATAATTTTGGATATCCCTTAGTGTACATACTATATTGTCATAACTCCCATCTTGCTCTTTCAATAATTGATAAACTTTTGAAGGCCCCACATTTGCTTTTCTCACAAGAAAACAATAAATTCTTATGAACATTATTTATGCTTCTTGCTGATCTTAGGAATTGTCTCTTTCTAGGTGTGGCTAATGCATCTGTATTGTAAATGCTTATTTCATGAAAGTTTTGATGATAACAAAACTCATGACAAAGACCAAGTCCAAAGAAATTACAAAGAAATAGTTTTATAGAACTTATGATCTTTTTGTAAGAAGCAATCTAAGATATATCAAAAAGTTGAAATGTTTGTTTGAAAAGTCCATCATGAAACTTTTTAGTTGGTAGTTATTGGTTTGAAAAATCTAGCTGGTTTTACACAAAATCATGTTTTAATCTTGGATTATGAAAATCTGGTTTGAATCTTTGAAAAATCCAAGTTTCTTTGTTGGAAATGTTTACCAAGCTTGTTTGGGCTCCAAAAATTGATTTTAAAATTATTGTAATTGATTACCATGAGCTTGTAATCGATTACAAGCATGCAAAAACTAAGTTTTTCTAAAATAGAAATTTTTTTGAAATCATGTTTTGTAGGACTTAGGATCTTTCTTCAAAACAGAAGCTTGGTAATCGATTACCAAGTGTTTTCAAATACCCAGAAAGATTTTTAAGGCATGGTAATCGATTACCATATGCCTATAATCGATTACTACACCTCTAAAACCAGTAACGACTAATTTTCAATGCATTTAGTGTTGCACCAACTCTCTCTATCGACTCTTTTTCATTGATGAACTATAAATATAAGTCTTGGGACACTTAATGCTAACTCAAACATTTAACAACTCATTCCCAAGCATTAAATGCATCCTTTAATTCTTTCATTTACTTTGCCCTATTATTTTTATCACTTTTGAGATATATTTGAGAGTTTCATAGTGCTTCAATTTGTATTATATATTCTTTGAGAAAGCTTATTTTTTTTCAATCTATATTATAAACACTTGAAAAGGTGGATGATCCCTTGAGAATACAAAGATGTTTCTACACATAGAGGTATATGATCCTTAAAGTGTAAGAATGACTCAAATATTGTAAGAGTTTGTCAAGCAACTATTGAAACTTGAAGAATAGTGAAAACTCCTAATTAGATGATTCTAGGGACTGGACGTAGATCACAAGAGTGATTGAACCAGTATAAATTTCATTTGTACTTTTCTCTACATTTATCTCTTTACTTTCAAGTTTGTTTATTGATTTTACATATTTGTTGTTTCATCCTCTACTCATTTACTTTCTTTAAACTTGTGTGAGAACTTTTTGTTATTATAAATTCATTTACTACATAAAAAAATAACTTCAACAAAAATAAAAAAGGATTTATTTACAAAAAGTTTTGAAAAACTAAATTCACACACCCTCTTAAAGTCACGTGTTAAGATGTATAACCTTCATGAAATCGCGCAACTTCATATTCGTTCTGTTGGCCTCTTGAAAACAATCCCCCCATTACATCCTTCCCTTGTTAGGTTTCTTCTTCTAGTTTTAGGCAAACTTTTTTCATCTGAAGTAGCAATTTAGCTTGGGTTATTTTTATGGGTGATCACGGGTCGGGTTGGGTCGGGTTTGGGGGTAAAAGAAATTCAAACCAACTAAGTGAAATCGGGTCGGGTCGGGTTGTGAAAAAAAATTTAAGTAACACGAACCGAAGTAACCCAAACCGAACCAACCCGATTAGAATCGGGTTGCTTCAGGTTAGGTAATCGGGTCGGTCAGGTTGGTTGGGTTCGCGGGTTGGGTAATCGAGTTGGTTGAGTTGTGCACCTTAAGTGGCTGGGTTAAGCAAAACGACGTCGTTTTAATCGGGTCATCGAGTCATCAGGTCGGCTCCTTGGACCCGTCATCCAAACCAATTAATAGACAGGTTGATCGGGTTTTACCCGAACGAACTTGATTACCCAAACCAATTAAGTTAGATCAGGTTGTGTTGTCCGGGTCGTCGGGTCGGATTGGGTAAATGTGTACCCCTAGTTATTTTTTTCTTTGCATTGAAACCTTCTTTTGAGCAAAAACAAAAAATAAAAATACTTTCATTTCACACCATTTTTATCTTTTGTTTCGTATGAATTATGTACATAAAAACCAACAGCATGTGCATATACACCTTTTATAAAAGTCTCCTCCTCCTTCGATGGTATCAAATATCTTGCTTAGTTCATCACATACAGGAACCCATTCCTCCAATGGGCTAATTGGATCATTTAAGTATTTTGATGGTGAAGCTAAATTATCCTCATTATTATCAGTCTCCATATAAATATTCCTTATAAATAAAATGTTAAATGAATTAATAATTTGTTAAAAAAATTAATAAATAGAAAATCAATCAACAATATGATCTCTTGAATCGTTTTCGTATCCTTTATGGTAAAGTTAAACACCTTTTTTTTTTTCGAATGGTCTTCATTATTCAAAGTCAAAATGTCAAAAGTTAAAAAGAAAAACAGAGCTTAAAAAAAACGACAACTTTATGATATAATACGGATAAACAAGATGATGAGTTTTCAAACTAGGTGGAGGAGGGTATAAGGATTAAGGAAAGAGTCATAGTGGGCGGCTTTTTGACCAAAATATTTTTAATGACAAATTTATTTATTAAATTATTATTTTTTTAAAATTATTTATCAGAATGTCATTGTATTTGACACGTTAAAATATTTTATTTTTTATTAAAACATGTAGGATGCGTCACAATGTCAGATGTATATACATAGGATGCGCCAACATGTCTGACGTATCTCACGTGGATATGCCAAAGAGGGTGACATATACACGTGGGATGTGCCAGGCGTGATGGCGCATCCTACATGTATGCACCTGGCGTTGTGGCGCATCCCACGTGTATGCGCCTGGCGTTGTGGCACATTAAAGTCATACGCCCATAGCCCCACCTCTCATCTCCCTCTTACAGTCACTTCCCTCTTTTCTCAAATTTTCACTTTCTCTCTAGAAGTTTTATCTCTCTAAACTCTCTCAAACTCTCCTTTGGCTATAATTTCTGAGAAAGACATTTGCTGATCATATATATAAGTATTTTATCATTATATTGTTGTTATATTGATTGCTGAATATGCTGAATTCTATATTTATTTTATTGATAGGATTATTGATTGTTATTATGTTATTATGTATTGTATATTTATTTTATTGTTAGCCGGTAGGTTTTTGAAATTGTTTGTACAAAAAATAATAATTTGATTATTAGTAGGGTTTTTGTAATTTTTTTGTTATTTTGAATTGATTAAAATTATTGGTTTATTGAAATTGAAATTAGTTGGTCAATTAGTTGGGTATAAAACAAATTTGTTTCAGTTGTCAAATGTGTTAATTGATTTCATACATCTTGTGTTGTTATTATTCAGAAGTTTAAGATGGTCAAACACCTTGTTGTTCTCATTTACTACAATGGGAGAATGTATGAAGGTGAAGAGGGTCTAATGTATGAAGGTCCTCGTCTTGAGTCTATCATGATTCAACAGGATACGAATTTTGAGCTTCTGAAAAGGAGAATTCATTTAAAATTAAGGCTCTAAGAAAGTCAAGTTGTGTCTAGTGTTGTGTATAGATTTCCCCAATAGAGCAATGTACTGAAATGGATAGGTCTTCCATTAGAAAATGATGAAGACGTTGCTTGCATGATTGATTGCTTTGATCAACAGGCTAACTTAACTTCCATAGAGTTATATGTCGAGACAGAAACGAGTACGCACAATGAGCATATTGCAGCTCCTTCTAAAACAAGGTTACAGGTTGGTCCTTCTAATTTTACTGAATCATCGTACCCTATCAACACTCAATTCTCTATGACACATGCTCCTATCCTAGTACAATCTCAAGAAGTTGGTACATCTGCAATGCCTAAAGGGAGCTCATTTAGGTTAGACTTTGAATTCGATAACCCACTTATGACAGATGCATTATCTGACACAAGCGATGATGAAGGAGAGATGCCTGAGGGTGAAGATACAGACACTAACTTAGAAGAAGATCAATTTGGTCCTGATGTAAATATACAACAACTAGTCCCTCCATTGATAGTTGCTCCTGAATCTACATTTATGCCTCCATGCCCTCAATTTTCTGAAATCAATTGGGATGCGTTGAGTACACCTGATAATTTGTTTGAATTAGATTCTCGTGGTATTTGGAGTCCAGGTGAAGAATTTTATGTTGGATTACAATTTCCCTCTAAAGATGCTGTCAAGTTAGCCCTAAAACATTATTCGATTATTAGACATCAAAATTACAAGGTTGAGAATTCTGATACACAGCGGCTAACTGTTAAGTGTCAAATATGTGCTAATGGTTGTAATTGGAGGGTCAGAGCCATTCAAAGCAAGAAATCAAACATGTGGGAAATTAAAAAATATGATGGATCTCACACTTGTATCAACCCAGCTCTGTCACAAGATCATCAAAAGTTAGGCTATGTTATGATATGTTCTTGTATTCTGGAGATGGTTAAGAAAAAACCTGATTTACTTGTATGCCTGATTATTGAAAGAGTTTGATGTCAATTTGGATATGACGTGTCTTATCGGAAAGCTTGGAAGACAAAACAAATTGCCATTGTGAAGGTATTTGGAGACTGGGATAAATCTTATGTGGTATTGCTTAGATGGATACTTGCTATGCAAAAAGACATGTCAGGCACAGTGGTGGAGTTACAAATCATTGATTATGTCGAGCGCAATAAAGTTGACCGTTCAAAACTCGTATTTTGTCGCTTATTTTGGACATTTAAACCATGTGTTGTTGGATTCCAATACTGCAAGCCCATTATTCAAATTGACGACACTCATTTGTATGGTAAATATTGTCATAAACTATTGATTGCAATAACATAAGATGGCGATAGAAAACCTCTTCCAATTGCATTTGCCATTGTTGAAGGAGAAACAAATGATGCTTAGAGTTGGTTCTTAGTCTTGATTCGAAAACATGTCACACAACAACACGACTTGTGCTTGATATCTGACCGACATCAAGGCATCCTACAGTCAGTGGCGAATCCACATCTGGGATGGCAGCCACCGCATGTGCATCATGTCTTCTGTATTCGGCATATTGCCAGCAACTTTAACACCGCCTTTCGTAATCTGACCCTAAAGAAATATCTGATTAACACAGGTAGTTAAACATTTCAATTTCTATGTGTTTACTATACTACTTACCATACTACAATTTTTGTTGCCAACACCAACTCATTCAATATTTTAATATCAGGGTACGAACTAATTGCATACGAATTTGAGGCTAGGTTACTCCCGAAATGGCAAATTAGATTAATTCAATTTCAAAAGAACAATAGAGTTTAGCATATAATGGTGGCCACAGATTTGATCATATGACGACGAATTTGTCTGAGTGTATGAATGGAGTGTTGAAAGGTGGCAGAAACCTATCAATAACCGTACTGGTTTAGATGACATATTACAAATTGGTAAAGTACTTTGTTAATCGAAAGGATAGGGCAAACGATAAACTTGTTGATGGGGCTGATTGGACTGATGATTTTATGAAGAGTTGAAATGTCAACGTGCTCAAGGCAAGCTCTCACCAAATCCATCGATTTGATATACATTCCACCATATTTTTGGTCGAAGAGGCATTCAACCCTATTACACAACAGGGTGGAGTTAAATATTCTATAAGCCTTTAAGAAGGCATGTGTGACTGTAGCCTGTTTCAAGCGTTGCATTTCCCTTGCTCTCATTCAATAGCAGCATGTTCTTCTAGGATACTTGACGCTTTTCAATATATGCATAGTATTTACAGGATGCATACTTTGTACAAGGCTGATGAGGTTAATTGAGGAATCATTAAGGATGAACCATGGTAGCCACCAGCTCCGGTGATTACATTGGTACCCGATCGTCAATTGCTTAGATCTAAAGGTCGACCTAAATCAACTCGACTTAGAAATGAGATGGATTGGCACGAACCAGGACCGGGACAAAGATGTAAAAAATGTGGTGAATCTAGACATAACTCTCGTAATTGTCGTTGTGGTGGATTAACTTCCTTAAGGAATGACCAAGATGGACCATTTACTTGATTAGGACATGATTTGATAATTAATGTAATATTTGATTACTATCAGTGTGTAATTGGGGATTGTCAGTGTGTAATTTGATAATCTAGTTGGTATACGGATTTCAATGATGACAATTTCTATTTGATTATATTTGTTTAATATCATTCCTCCTTGTGCTTTTATGTTTAATACACTCATGTTTATTATGTATATTCGTTTTGTAGTATGTCTTATTATTAGAAGACTTTCCCATTGTTGCCTGATTATAGCGTGAGACATGGCATTCCACTTGCGCACAGGCCTAGAGGACCCTTCAGTACTGGAGTTATAGGAGTTTCATGTTTCATAACATATATGGCAAGGCTAACCTGATCGTCATCTGCGTGTTAGACGTGCTCATAAATTCTAACATATGGGCCCAGATGAGCGGATGCTTCCATATCTACATCAAGCTGGTTTCGTGGGGGTTGCCCACATGAGATATTGCACCACCAATCACTCATTGATTACAGCGTTGGTTAAGAGATGACGTCCTGAGACACATACATTTCATATACCGACTGGAGAGTGCACCATTACATCGGAGGACATAGGCATTATCTCAAGACTTCTAATTGACGGTGATGCCGTTACTAGCCGTACATCACGTGGAGATTGGATGCAGTTATGTGAGGACTTGTTAGGTTCGCAGCCGCCTGAGTCACACATATCAGGTGGACGTATTGATATGTCATACTTTGGAATGCATTCAGTAAATGACTTACTGAGGCCGATGGAGTTGCTTATATGATGCACTGTACATGGGCATATATACTTCGGTTGATTGAGGGATTGTTTTTTCTTGACCATTCTGGTAGATACGTCCACATGATGTTCCTTCCACTATTGGAAGACTTTGAGGCTACTGGATATTATAGTTGAGGATCTGTGGCCTTGGCGTACTTGTACAGAGAGCTGTGCAAAGTCACAGACCACAGCGTGCACGAGATTGGAGGTGCTTGCATTTTGTTGCAATATTAGATTTGACACAGATTTCCACCTCTAGTCTCTACACTTGTAGATGATACTGATCTTGTCCTACTTGGTGCCTATGCTGCCGATCGTGGTCACCAACGTCCACTGGGATTTCAGTAAGTTTCTCAAAATATCCTTTGTTTATATTAGTTTGTTATATGTAATACTTGTGTTGACATCATATTACTTTGACATTTAAATAGGTGGCATAAACACAAGGTGTTGAATGAAACCCTAATGGGGGTGCTTCCGTACTATCACCGATTCTTTAATCAATTGAAGAGTGATGATGTCAGTATTTGTTTACATTGATTTATGCGCGTTATTTTGTCTTGCTTTCTAATGTTTTGAACATATCATTTTGTAGATAACATGGCAACCCTATACGGATGAGATTGTGGCTTCACTACTAGATTTTTGTGTCGCTGGTAGTGACATTATATTGGCAGTGGTTCCACTCATCTTTTTCCACATTGTTGAGTGGCACCAGCCAGATAGGGTGATGCGTCAGTTTGGCCTGGACCAACCAATATCGCAGAGACCACACCAACCTGACGAGTTGCACTAGATTACATTGGCAGGACGATATGACGAGGATTGGCGAGTTACACACCTACCACACATAACCATCTGGAACAGTAAGAGGGAAAGATGTGTTACTGGAAGGCCATTGGGAGCTCTCCTCAATGTGCATTCTGAGTACATGCGCTGGTACAGAAAAATTACCAGACGTAGGACTTCTCGTACGGTTGCATCTATTGGGTTTGTGGTTAGTTTTTTTACCAATATGTTATACTATTTGCTAAATGTATTTTGTATTGATGATGACATGTGTTATATCTGTGTCTTAGGTTGACATTGCAGAAAACTTCCATGCTTCGGCTAGGAACCCTAGTTTGGGATTTAGTATGGCTAGCCTTCTATAGTCCATGGAGGAGATATTAGCTTCGGTGAGAGAACATGATCGCATTACATTAGATCAACTTCGTCCAGCTCCTCCTGCAGATGACATCCCAAGACCATCCGAGCAATCCGATGAGCAGAGGTCGCGCCATAGAAGGAGAGGGTTAGCGAGTACTCGATCTCGACTATGACCTTCAAAGGACTTTGATTCTTTGGGTGTGCCTAGGACTCAGCCACCGTCCACTACTACTGCTACTTATCCACCATCTCAGCCACCACCTCTATCTTACCCACCATATCCATGTTATCCACCATCTACAACATATTCGCCACCTGCTTACACTTATCCACCATATCCTTTGACTTTTACCATTACACTGTCATTTCCATATCCGCCGTATGTGGGTTACCCACCATATCCTCACTCATCACAGTCAGGACCTTCTTCTGATCCTCCTCACAAACCACACATATTCTGACCTTGGCCTTTCTCATTGATGTAGTCATTGCACTTCATGTATGGATTTATTATCCTTTTATTATATTTTCTTAGACTGAGATGACTGTATGTATATGTATAAATGCTTCTGTTATGATTATGCATCTTATACGTGTTCTGTTGATATAAAAATCATAATATATAAAAATATGTTTCACTATACAGGATGATATACTTTTGAGAACGTCTAATATTTAGGGGATATTCTGTCAAATTTTTCATAAAATCAAAATATTTGAACTATTAAGGTTATTTGAATTTGTTAGGTTCTCTAGGATGGTATTCTTGCCAAAGAACCGGTCATGACATTAAGAGTGTGATAAACTTCGATTTTCAAAATCAATCCAAATTGTAAAAATTGATTGATTGCAATACACTAACAGTACTCATGGTTGCTCATGACTAGATTTAATTGGTAAAGTTTAACTTCATTATTTCATTGACCCAATTTTCTAAACCTGGACTCGGCCTTAGATTTAATTAGGTCGAGACTTGACCTAATTAAGAATAGATACATTATATCAGCTTTTACTTAACGAAATAAAAAAAATATAAAAAAATAATTATTTAAGCATACTACAAATGATTTGATGGTAAAACAGTTTATTTTTCACATCCACAAGGCTCATACGGCCATATGATAACACGAAACAACATTTTTAGCATGACAAATGTAATTTTTTGTAGACACGGCCGTGTGATCATTATACATAGCCGTGTCTCAAAGTCAAAATCTTTAATTTAATTAGACATGACTATATGGTAATTAGAAGCAGGGTCGTGTGCTGGATGCACAAGTATTCCTGCGCATCCACCAAGTCATGGCGCATCCAAGAGGGATGTGCCAACACGCTTGGCCCATTCACGTTGGATGCACCAGGCGTGTTGGCACATCCATCTTGGATGTGCAGGATGACTTGGCGTATCTTATGTGGTCTAATAAAAAATAAAATATTTTAACATGGTAAAAATAATGATATTTTGATAAATAATTTTAAAATAATAATAATTTAATAAATAAATTTATCACTAATGACATTTTGATAAAAAAAAACCCATAATGAACTGTCTATTAGAATAGTTATGGAAATGAATAAAAAATTATGAATCAGTTCCATCACTTCTACCAACATGCACACACATTTTTTAGTACAAATTACGGAAAAGAAAGGATAAAAAAGTTTGGTTTACCTATAACAATGGAAAAAATTAGAAGAGCAGTGAAAAAGTTGGAAGAGCGGTGGGAACATCTGGAATGAAATTGATGGGAAGATAGAAAGAGGAAAAGATGTGAGGTTATGTGAAAAGAAGGTCACGTGACTTTTTAATTAGTTGTTCTAATCTTTTCCAACCATTTTAATTAAGGGTTGAGAATAACTATTCTCACTTTTTACGTAAAAATAACTCTCACTTAATATATCTCTTATAAAAAAAATTAAAGTGAATATATATCTAAAATAAATAAGTAAGAATATATTTATTTTTGATTTAATAAAATATATCAAAATCTTAATCTATAAAATAATTTAAGAATAAATATTCTTTTATTTTCTCATTTTAAAAATAAATTCACTTTAGAGTAAATGTTTCCATCTCAAATATATATATAGGAATTACTAACCTTTAAGTGGAGGCTAGCAACATCTGCATTTTCTCTTAAACAAAAAAACTAACATATAACTTAATCATAATGGTGTTTTAGTAACTTAGGATTTAAAAGTTAATTATATTAAGATGGTAGTATTCGCTCTTTTACATGACGAAGAAAGCCAATGCCTTTTGTCAGTAAGGGCATGTTTGGTACAAAAGATAAAATAAGATCTGATAGTATTAAATTTGATAGTATAAGACTTAATAGTATACGACTTGATAGTATAAAGTCTAATACGTAGGGGTTGGGGATATCAAAGTGTTTAGAATTGTAATGAAAAAGTTTTTATAGGAACTTATACATCAAAACTCTATCAAGTCTAATCTCTCCTTCCAAGGCTTGATTTAAGTTATCCATCTTTTTAATGTATAAGAGGAGTTTGATGTATAAGTTTATACAATAAAGTGTTTACAACAAACAACTGATAAGATCATAATGTATTGTATTAGTTTATCCTATCATGCCTAATACGGCATGCCAAACACGCCCTAAGGGTTCATTTAATCTTAGTGGAAGGAAACATGAAAATTTTTTGTCTACTTATTTGCATCATTTCCTAGTCAAATAATTCCTAGAAACAAGATGCGGAGTTTGTCTAGGGCGAAGGCTATGGTGCACCCAGTCCAATTTTGGTGTATAGTACACCTTTGACTTTACCCATCATGAAATGTAATTTTTTTTTTGTCGATCATTGTTTTACTAAGTAACAAAAGTTATTGTGAAAAAAGTGGGTTAATACATGAAATCACGTCAAATCAAATTGGGTGCTGTGGCAAAAAAATTTGGGTGTTGCATGAATAGTAATTTTTGGTAAATTTAAAAAAAAACAAATTGGGTGCCGCGGCAAAAAAAATTTGGGTGCCGCATGAACAGTAACTTTTGGTCAATTCAGGAAAAAAAAATTTGGTGCTATGTTTCTCAAAAACTTTTGGTAAATTAAAAAAAATAAATTGGGTGGCAGGGGAATAAAAAGTTAGTGCTGTGCTTCTCAAATAATATCTTCTCAATTCAAATTAACTTTTGATAAATTAAAAAAAATAAAAAAAAATTTATTGAAATCATTGATTGAAATCTGAAAGACATATTTTCTCTTTCTTCTTTGTTCTCTGTTGCATTGTCTCTTTTTCTTTTTCCATGATCTCTCATTCTCTATCTCTCCCAATTCCTTCATTTTCTTTCCTCTCTCTCATAGATCATAGCTCTCATTTCATCCATTTTCTTTCTTTCTTGCTACCACTCATCTTCCATTTTTGTAGATCCTAGTAAGTCTCCATCCTCTTCTCTTTGTTGTTCTTGCTCTCACTAAAGCCAGAATTAAAAAAGTGGATGGACCGACAACGAACAGCGAAAGGCTGAGAGCAAAACGACAAATGGTGCGATCGATGACAAGAGAAAGAGATGGCCTTTTTATCTCACCAATCTGTAACTTGTGAAAAAGGGAGGGGGGAGAAATGAGTAGAGGAAGGACGCGATCGACGACGAGATAAAAAGAATGAGATTGGCTTTTATCTTACCAATCTACAAGTTGTGAGAAAAAGGGGGAGAGAGAAATGATAGGAGGAAAGACCTTTCATAAATAATTTATTTAATATGTTTGTCAAGTTTCATGTAATTAATCTCTACCTTTGATTTGATATAATATTAAATCAACGGTTTGACTTTCAAGGTGTACGATACACCCTCCCTGGGAGGGTGTATATTAGACTGAGCCCTTTGTCTAGTACTAAACATGTCCTGTCAGATTTTTACTCAATGCGAAAATGCGCAGCAGCTTTCAAACAAAGGATTGTTCTTGCTGCCAGTTTAGCATGTCATTGTGGACAATGGATCAGGATGTTTCATCTCATCCATAAAACGAATCAACCCAAATTTTGTTAATATTTTAACTATATATGAAAAAACTGTATTGCTGTGCAATCAAAACAATTATTTTCTCTGACCAAAACAGAAATTATCTTCTCAACTTATAGTACATACATGAGAGTCATTGGTCGTCCAATGTTGTTTTACTGGATGGTGGAACTTGCAGGTATTGACTGAGGATGAAAACAATGTCAAGGCATTATTTAGGCGAGGTAAGGCTAGGGCAGCAGTTGGGCAAACAGATGCTGCCAGGGAAGATTTTCTAAAAGCACGTAAATATGCCCCTGAAGATAAATCATATTGTGAGAGAATTGCGATTGCTTGCTGAACATGACAAGGCTCTTTACCAAAAACAGAAAGAGATATATAAAGGAATATTTGGACCAAGGCCAGAACCAAAACCTAAGAGAAGTAATTGGCTGATTCTTATATGGCAGTGGTTTCTGTCAGTATTTTATTTCCTCATCACACTCTTCAAGCGTGGAAAGCACATATCTTACTAATTAAATCTGTTGAACAAACAGAAATGCATCCTGTAAAGTCCATGTCTCTGCTTTACTTTTACTGGGAGAATAATCCTGTTTTTATTATTTCTCTTTGCTGAATGCTGATGAAAAGATCAGATGTTAAAAGCAGGGATATTAACACTTCACTACAGGGGAGACTGGGAGTCATGTTTGACAATATTATCAACCTTCTCTTATGTTACTTTTCAAACACAATTAGACAGTTTGTTCATAGAAGTGGTTTGGTGTTTTGTTTAATCTAATACTAGAAAAGAAAATTATAAATGAGAGATTATTAGTGTCTTCTGAAATCTAATATTTTTCAAAAAACTATAGTATGCCTTTGAATTAATTCATGATTTAAGGATTGGAAAACATCCCTTTGAATTAATCTTGTATGTCACTGATCTTGTGTCACCAACAGGCTTACTGGAAAATTATTTTGTTGCTGAAAGAAGTTAACCAAGATTCTAATCAATGAGCATAGGAATGATTATCCTCTCTTGTCTTGGGGAAGTTGGGAATCAATAAACCCCTATTTCCTTGATAGCTGGAGAAAATGAAACTTGTGGTTGATGATATCTTGTAAGTGGCATCAGAATTTACTTGTTGCTTGTGCTTTGCATTGGAGTGGAGGCCTGTGGTACAAATTCTAGTTAAAAGCTTGCAACACTTTCCTGCAAGCTGATTTTTTTTTCCTTTGAGTATTTCTAGGGCCACTTTTCTGTTTTATCTAAAGTTACTCTTACATCAAGTTTGTGAGCATAATTTCTCTCAACAATAATGATTTTCTGTCAATAAAAGTAAAATAACATTTCAATTTTACTGAAATCATGCATGCCCTGCAATAATGTAAAATAATTATTGAAAGACAAGCCACTATTTGAAATTAATAGGACAAAAGAAAATTGTGCTCTTCTTTTGCTTGTAAGGAGAGGAAAAGAAATCAAAAGGTTTGCTCAAAGAAAAATGACATTCTTTTCTTTGGTGCTACTGCAATGTACATCATGCTTGAGCCTCCAAGTACCAAGAATCCATTAAAGCCCGTTTCAACTTAAACTGACAAGCATACTCTTTTGCCTTGAAGGGATGACAAAGATCAGTTCTTAGTGACCTTTTGCCTTTTTGGGAATCCTGAATCCCTTCCTCGCATCACCAACATAGTGATGGGATTCTTTCCTTTATTTTTGTGCCATCAGACAGATCTTTCCCAATTAAAACTGCCACACAAAAAAATAATAATAATAAAATTCTATCTCTTTTACCAATACAAGGCGTACGCAGATAGGAAGTAGCTACCACAGTTGCTTGGGCATCGAAGTCCAAGCAAAATAAGCACAGACTAGCTTTTGGGATATATACACATAAACAGCAAATGATAAACTCATCAGCAACAAGTCTTTCCAATCACCCTTTTGCTGTGGACTCAAATTCTGCTTCAGCCTCTTCCCAAGCTTCTCAAAACCATTAAACAATTTCAACAGGGTCAGCTTTCCTCCCATGTCTTTCTTTTCTCCATGACTAGAGTTATTGACAGGTGTTCTGCCCTGGCAGGATAATAGAATAACAAACCTGGGGCTGCTTCTGTTTTTGAGTTCATGACCTGGTGCTTTCTTGATGTGCCAATAATGACCAACAGAAAGAGCTGCCATGGTAGGAAACAAGCCTTCTACTAAGATGGCTAAACAAGTATTAAGTGAAACTGGCTAAATGGTAGTGATGAAGGAGAGATGAAAGAGTTGTATTAATTTGAAATGATCAAGGAAAAGTACTCAGTGGCTATACGGATAGTCTCTTCACGCTAGTGCAGATAATTTGCATTAGATATTTTCTTCTTCAAACGGGTCAATGGTATGGATAAGGGGTTATAGACGAGGACATTGTGTGGAGTAGACAAAGGCTAGGTCCATTTGGAAGATTCTGTAAGCAACAAGAGAGTTACCTTTAAAAGAGAAATTACGTTTGCCAGAAAGAAAAGATAATTTTATGGATAAAAAAAAAATCCTATTCCTTTTTCTTATTGTCGTTAGAGTCCCCATTAATTTTTATATAATATAATAATGGTGGGCACTGCCCAACAGTAACTCTAATGCATGAAAATTGAATCAAGGTACTTGATTATTTTTATGTTAAACTTAAAATTTTATAATTTAGCTTTGTATTTGAGATAATTGTAAAAATTAAATTATTTTAATAATTAATTATTGTTTTAAAAAATTTTATAATTGATTATAAAAAAAATTATATTTAGATATATTAATTGAAAATGATTTTAAATTAATTTATTTTATTTTGATTGTATAAAAAAATTATTTTTATATATTAAATTATCAAATTATTATAATGATTAAAAAAATTATTTGATTGATTAAAAATTATTTAATTAAGATAAAATAATATTTATATAAACAAGAAATAATTTGAATAATTTATCAAACGAAAAATTAGCTTTTTCCTAAAAAAAGCTATTGATGACATAAATTTTGCATCAATAGTTTGAAAAAAAACTCAAACATGTCATTTTTCTTGGCAACATCTTTTTTACTTAATGAACATATATTGGGGACAGATTTAATCCATCAGTGTGTCAATTAAAAACATTATTTTTTACTCTTTGATTTTTTGTTTTTGCTTTTTTGTTGTATTTATAAATTTTAATTCGTTTTATCTATATTTTTTAACTTATAAATCTTGTGATTTTTATTGAATGATTATTTGTTCATTTATTCTTACCATTGATTATTAGTCCTACCATTTATTTATTTTATTAATTTACGTTATTATAATTTGAACAATTGATTTTTGGATAACAGTCTCAGGATGAATATGCATGAACACAAGATATGAACGTGTCAATCCCGTTAGTCATCTAACTTTTATACTCTAAGTTTTTTTTTAACTTATTCATAAATTCATTTGTATTCTGTAAAAATATTACAGTTATATATAATTTAAATTAACATTTGTCTCACACAAATATACAATAGACTTATATCTACTGTATTTAAGTTGGACAAAAAATTTTCCATGAACATGGCAACAAAACAAGAAAGAGGATTGCATATTGCCTCCAACTTTCTTAGCTTTTTCTATAAACTCATAAGGATATCAAATTTTTCAACATGGATACACAAAATGGTCAAAGGTAGAAATACAGAATTATAGAAATACAGAATTAAGAAAAACTGCTTAAGTGATCAACACAATATTATTCAATTTTAACTTAGATCAAACTTAGATTCACTTCACAAACTCATTAGAGTAATAAGCAAAGAAGCCATATGATCAGAGTATAAAGGGAAGAGTCGAAGAAGCTAAAATCAAAAGATTTATATTGATTTGGCCAAACTACTTGTTTACATCTAGTCCACAGCAAACCACTGAAATTTTGTATTGTTACAAATATTCTTTCTTCTACATCATCAAGCTAAATTACAAGTAATTTTTGTTTAACACTAGTCTCTTTAAGCTAGACTATCAATATGATCACTATTAGATTAGGAGTACAAAGATGAGATTAAGTGTTTTAGTTTCTCGTAGCACTCAAACAATGATTACAAACAACTAAGAATAGAGAAATATCAATTATACACTTAAGAATATATAACAGAAGAGTTCAGGTGTGCTTTTGCAGACTTTAGAACGATTGAGATTAACTCAAAAGGATGCATAAGACTTTTCAATATAACAATGCTTCCCTTTTTCTTCCTTTTGGACTTCATATATTTAGTTTTCAAAAAATCTAGCCATTTGAACTTGCTTCCAAGTTCCAACGTTTTTTGATGAACAGTGAGACTAACAATTTTCTTGTCCTCTAGTAACAGGTAGCAACAGCTTTTTAAACAAGATCTTTGTCTTCCAACGATAGAGAAAAGTGTCCTTCTCAGAATATTCTGAGCATGATACTTCTGATCATCGTGCTTCTTAGCTCATTCTTCTCCATTCTAATTTAGTTTTTGATAGAAGATCTTCAGAGACATCTCCACTGTGATATGCTTAATCAAGACTTTCAACCTTTCTGATTGCAGTATACTTTTCTAAGTTAAGGCTTTATCGTTCTGATCTGGACAAAAAGACTCTTCTAATCATCAAAAGCATCAAGACTTGCTGAAGTTGTTTGCCCTTTATCTTTAAAACTATGACATCTACCTTCCTTACCTCAGATAGATACTGTACACTTAAATTCACAAGTTAGAGTGTTAAAATAATATAAGTGCAACATGCGTATGTTCGTTAGTCATCAAAACATAAACAACAAAGGCCATTGATGGGGCTTTGGAGCTTATAGGATACAGTTTTCGTTCTTTCCTTCGTATAAATAGATTCCCAAACATGACTTTAAAGACTAGTTTTTGAAATTTTTGAAGTGTTTTTTATTTTTTATCTAACCAAATAAAGTTTGTGGCGGTTCCTCTGAATTTTTGCTTTTAAATTCAGCTGCCTTGCTTGTCTCAGGTGTCCCTCCGAAATAACTGCGACAATGTCTTTCATTGTATTTGGTTTCTATTTTAACCAACGAAGACGTAGAAAGCACGAAGTCTAAAGTATCTTCCACGCTTTCGAAAAACGTTTCAATGAAGGAAGTCTGTTCTTCCTTTTGTTAAACCTACATTAGCATTGAATACAATCTAATACTCCCTCCTAAAAATATTTATTGTTTTAGAAAATAAATTTTGTTTCATTTTATCTATTGCTTTAAAAAATTAAGAAAACATTAATTATTTTTTTCAACTTTATCTTTGTCTCTTATAATCCGTTTGGATAGCGGAAGTGGATTTGTAATATAATTTTATTTTTAATTTTAATTTTTTAGAATTAAAATTAGTCTAAAATCTTAAATTTTATGTTTGAGGAATTGTTAAATAATTAAGATAAAAAATTATAATTTTAAATTCAATTATAATTTTATTATTTAAAGATATGATCTAAAACATTAAAAAATTACTTACAAAAATTAAAATTAATAAAAGTATTGATACAATAATATTTTTATAATATAATAGTCATTTTTTTCATAAATAAAATTTTCATGAATTTTTTTAAAAAAATAAATAGCTATTATAATAATTTTTATATAAATATAAAAATAATTTTTATATAAATATAGAATCTCAATAAATATAATTGTTTATAAATAAATGTGAGAGAGAGAAAAGAAAATTTAATTTTTAAGTTATGAAATTGATAATTCTCAAGGTATAAATTAAAAATTGATAATTCTTAGTTGTCAATTAAATTGATTTATGAAATTACAATTCTAATTCTAAATGACATTCAAACATAAAAATTGAAATTGCTAATTTAATTAGTTATTATTTTTCAAACGGATTAGTATTGAACTAAATGAAATGAAAAAAAAATATTAATAGAGTGATTATTATTTTACAATTCCAATATTAAATGACATTACTAAAGATAAAAATTAGAATTAAGAGATTCACGATTTTTTTTTCAAGTTCTAATTCTGAATCTAAATTCCAAGATCACATAAACGGATACTTCTACTATCATCACTAAATGAAATGATTATTTTGATTGTTTAAAAATATATTAAGTAGAGTTGATTCCTAAAATTTAGCATTTAATTTTTAACCCTTGATTTAACACTAAAAGAATATTTTCATATATGATAATAAAAACAATCTTCTATTTCTTTGTTATCTTAATTGTCACAATAACCTTTGAAATGAGGGTCCGTCTCCGCCAACCCATATTATTTTTTTATACACATAAATCAATTTTTTTCCGCACGATTAACATGTTTAAAAGACTGCGGGAATGCTTTTTTAAAAAAATGATAACACACGTTAATAATAAAATGATTATTTTGATTGTTTAATTATACATACTAATTAAGTCAAACACAGTTATATTTTCCTAAAATTAAAAGCATTTAATAACTTTTTTAACCCTTGCATAACACTTTAAAAGGTAGATATTTTAAAGTATATGTAATACAAATAATCCCTTTCTATTTCTTTGTTATCTTAATTGTCACAATAACCTTTGAAATGAGTATGAAGTAAACATTTTCTAAGGTAGGTATTAGTAAGGCTGTTTAATGAGCCTGCTCGAGTTTAAAAGCTTATTTAGCTCGCTGGTTAAACAAGTCAAACAAAAAATATAAGAATTTAAATAGGTTAATATTTTACCAGCCTGGCTCATTTAAGAATTACCTACTGGTCTAAATTGGTTGCTTGATTTTTTTTATTGAAATTTGTGTACTTGAAAAAGTAAAATTTAAAATGCCCAAAATCAAAATACTATACTAAATGCATAAAAAAATAAGGAAAAATAATCTCCAATGCATCTAAAACTAAAACATAACAAACTCGAAGTACTTAAGTACATATCCAATCCAAAACAAACTCAAAGTACTCAAGCACATATCTAATCTAAAACAATCGCACAATACTAAAGTATATATCCAACATGAAAAAAACTCAAAGTACATATCCTTTTAGGCCTTTGTATTTGGCCTGTTTTGACAGCCCAAGGTTTTAGATAATAATTTTTTCGTGGATGGCTGTTCAATAGTGGCAAATTAGTTTCTAAGTTCGACTTCATTAGCAAATTAGAAAACATTAAACACAGCATGCTAGGTTTTGAAATAAGTTTATAATGATAATGTTTTTTTAATGACTAGTTTATAATGACAACTAAACTAGAGTTTAAAACTCTCCAAAGAAAAAAAGTTGTTTAGCTCCAATTTACTCAAGAGTCAAGTCGAAAATTTTATATTTCACATCTTGTTCTTATATTCTTGTTATATTCTTGTTTGTCACAAACAAGTTAAGAAATCTCTAACAAACTAAGAATATAAATTAATATACTCTAAAGAAACTAATATAAATATATTTTTACATACTACCTTCCACTTATGCAATTACAAATTCACAATACATGTTTCAATGAACTTCTTCTATAAAATGACACATTATTTTTCTTTTTAACTTTGAGAAGATTTGGGGTTATGAGTTATGAATTAGTCGATAAAATTGATAATTGTGAATAATAAGGAGTTGAAATTTCTACAAAATGTATTGAAAAAAAAAGAAGAAAATTACAAGATATATTTCATTATTATTATAATAATTAAAGAACAAAGATGAAGTTGAAACTTAATCAAAGTCTTTGTTATAAGAAAATAAATTGTTTGTAAGTACAATTAAAATATTCATCTCAATTAATCAATTTTTATAGATTTTTAGTAATTAGTCATTTAACTTTTATTTATGAATATTTAAATTAGTCATGTAATATTTGTTATGGTAATGTTTTTGTGAGAAGTATTTTTACACTCTGAAAAAAAGAATATAAATTAATATATTTTTACATACTACCTTCCACTTATGCAATCACAAATTCACAATGCATGTTTTAATGAACATGTTATGTCCAAGCTCTAGGTAGTTGAGATAGTGTGGTCACCGTGTCTTATGTGAAGTTGTGAAAAGAGTCCCTTTTAATGGTAGGTGCTAGCCTTTTATATTGGAGGAATTTGGTGAGGAATGCATGAGCTCATCTCATGATTGGCAATCACTAGGTTGTTATGGTATGCTCCAATGAGAATGTGTCATGTGACTTTCTTTTCTCTCTCCAGTAACTAACTTCCATCATAATATTTTGTATATATGAGTGGGTCTTGAGTGAAATCTTCTTGAAAAGGCTTAAGAGTATATTTGAACTTCATTAAGGTAGCATAGGTATAGTTTATAACCTCCAACTTGAACTTATGAAAGAGTGAACGAGCTAACTGGGCTTGGAATCCAAGTATAATCTACAACCTCCCAGCTCGGAGCTATGAAAGAACGAATGAGTTAAGTAAGTTCAAAGTAATCTTACTTGGGTTTATTATATCCATCAATCGGTCTATTATAGTTATTACGCTATAATTATTATCAACTAATACTTTTTCAATCCGTTATAATTATTACGCTATAATTGTTATCTACTAATACTTTTTGAGCCAATACAATATCCTTGGTTATCAATTAGATGCAACTAATAAGTACAATTGATTCTAAATTTGTCTAATGTGCTCGATCAACAATTATTTGGTTAGAAACTATCATCTTCCCAACCCAAGATCATATACATATAGTCATTTCATTTATGCACATGTGTTTTCATTAATTATCGATCATTGGATTATTTTTGTTTGACATAATGCTAAAAAACTCCAAAATTACAAAACTCATAATTCTCATTTCAAACATCATCATTTTGCAGCCAATCGTTATTATTTTATTGCAATTGATTGTTGCATTTGCTTTGAACTCTTGAGTATTCATGTTCACTCACAATCGTCATTCCGTTTAGATGATCACCACTATCATTTTGATTGAGTCTGAACTCGAACTCCCTCAGCAATCTCAGTAGTTGCTACAATACCTTTCACGTTCTCCTTTAGTGGTCATTATGTTTTTCCACCTTCTTTCATATGCCTGAGGAGAGAAGCTTCTGTTGGCCAAAGGTTTGCTAAACAAAAAGATGTTTTGAAGTTGTATGCGTTCTATTGGGTTGATATGCCTGAGAAGAGAAGTTTCTATATCTTATATTACATAAAATCATCAGAAACACTTTTAAGTGTTTTAGGAGGTATGAAAAGAGTAATGCAGAGAAATTTCTCATTTATACTTGTGACAACCTCTAATTTCCTTGTGTTGTGGTGCTGTTGCTTTAAGGTAGTATTTATAGTGTAAGCTTACTCATGTTGCAAGTGTGGTTCAATTTCATTGGTGTGGGCATATTTATTAAACTTGACTCGGTCAAGGTATTAGGTCATTGGTTTAACCAACAGGTCAAAGTATAATTATATATATATATATATATATATATATATGTATATATACTAGAAATACATTAAAATTTAAATAAATTCCTAAGTCCACATAACAAGTACCTAACACAATTTAACAAGTTCAAAACATAAATAAACAACAAAGTTCAAAACGCAATTAAACAACAAAGGTTCACAATCACAATTTCAAAACACTATTAAACAACAAAGGTTCAAAACACTAGCTCACAAATCACAACTACAATGCATAACACAATTATGCCCAAGGAGTCATATTAGTGTCAAATTCAGGCTTGGAACAACAGAACCACAATCACAGGCTCATAGCATAGTCAAGAACAACAAAACGACAATCACAACATTGCCTCATTCACCTACATGGCTACACCATTAATCTCAATATCTCACTTTCAGTTCTTTTTATTTTTTTATGGGAAAAATAACTATTCATTAAACTAATCCAAAAATATCCAAATATGCTATATTACAAATAGAGCTTGAAGCATCTTCTATCCAAACTTGCTCTTGGCCAACAGAACCCAACCAAGCAAGCTCATGCGCTACTGAGTTTCCTAATCTCCTAATGTGGTATTTCAAGATATCTAAATGATTGGAGCAAAAGTAAACTATCTGATATCACATCACCTGTCCAAAATAGTTTGGTGGCTGGGTGGATGTCTTTAGAGCTTTAATTACTTGAAGACAATCTCCTGCCACAATGATGTCAAGAAAGCAAAGATCCTTTGCAAGCTTAATCCCCAACAGAGCTACTAAAGCTTCGACTATACTAGGATTGCAATATGGGGAAGAGGCCAAATAGCTGCTGCCATGATGCTCCCCTCACCATCCCGAACTACAGATCCTACACCTCTTCCTCCTTGCGATGGCAAAGCTGCATGAAAATTGAGTTTGTAGATAGTAACAATAGGTGGGCTCCAACAAGTTGGAGAATTTTCTCTGGGCAACGGCCCACTTACTCAGAGCTATGAAAGTGCAAACGAGTTAAGTAAACTCAGAGTGATCTTACTTGGGTTTATTATATCCATCAATCAGTCTATTATAGTTATTACGTTATAATTGTTATCAACTAATACTTTTAGTCTATTATAATTATTATGCTTTAATTGTTATCGACTAATACTTTTTGAGCCAATACAATATCCTTGGTTTCAAATAGATGCAACTAATAAGTACAATTGATTGTAAATTTTTGTCTAATGTGCTCGATCGACAATTATTTGGTTAGAAACTATCATCTTTCCAACCTAAGATCATATACATATAGTCATTTCATTTATGCACATGTTTTTTCATTAATTATCGATCATTGGATTATTTTTATTTGACATAATACTAAAACTCCAAAATTACAAAACTCATAATTCTCATTCCAAACATCATATATTTACAATCGATTGTTGTTATTTTATTGCAATTGATTGTTGTATTTGCTTTGAACTCTTGAGTATTCATGTTCACTGACAATCATCATTCTGCTTAGATGACCACCATTATCATTTCGACCGAGTCTGAACTCGAACTCCTTCAGCAATTTCAACAGTTGTTATAACATGGGTCAACTCACTTAAAACTTAACAAAAAATTAAGTTAGTAGCAGGTTAGGTAGGTCAAGCCATAGGTCATGGGTTGACTTGCCTAACCTATGTAATTTAATCTCAATTCATCACTAAACAAGTAAAAAAGAAAAAGGAAAAAACAAGTTTGATCCGACGAGTCAACTCACCTTGAATTGCCACAACCTTCAGGTTAAAACACGGCAGGTTATATAACCTTACTTTTAAAAATAGGTTGAATCAAACAACCCAACCCGTAAAAAAAGGTGGGTCAAATGGGTCAAGTCAATGAGTTGAATCCATTTTGACAACTCTAAGTTATGTATGACTCATAAACACTCCTTATGCCATACCACCTCAATCCATACCAGCCTCTTAATGAAGATGATTTATAGTTCTCATGGTGTTCAATAGTTCTTTACAGTATCTCCATTGTTTGTGATACTGTGAAATTATACATGCATCTTAATGATGAAGCAAATTTGAAATGGTTCCCCCCACTCACTTGGTGGCAAAAAGAATTGATAAAAATCATTAGTCAATATGATCTTTGAAAAATGGAGCTCATGAAGTACCAAATGTTATTATCATTTTCATTCTCCACCATCCTTATTTCTTCAACCCATAAATCAAACTCCTTTGTACATGGAACATATCCTACCCATGCCAAACCATTCTTAATTTCCCAAAAGATGTGGGTCATGTCAAGAAAAATCTTGTTAGTTTCCTTTGTGAAATTAATAGCTACATCCCACACGCACAGAACATCACCTGCACCTCGCTTGGAATCCTTCCAAAACAATTTGTCCCACAACAATACACATCTCAACCTCTTACAAACTAGCATCCTATTAGCAATCCTCCAACAAGTTCAAACAAAAATTCCTTTAAGATTCTCAAGACCCTTTTTCAAGTGATAATCCACTTGCAAATGACATGGAATCCGGAGACAAACCATGCTAATATTCAAGATATGGATCATGTGACTCAAATAAAAACAAGAACTAGAATCTCTCCTAGCCAAGATAGTCTGTGAAGAGATTCTCCGTTATTCCGTCAACAGACAAAACAATATATGAAAAGATTCCTCTTATCTTATTGTCAAATCCTATATCATAAGAACTCTGATAATCTTACGCACCTTTTGTAAAATAATTCTATTAAGTGACAAGTGTCCTTCGTAAGTGACAAGTGTCTTATACTCACGTGACCTTATTTGTACTTTTGCTTTATTTCATTCCTTGAAAGAAGTAGATGCTCTGTTTTAGTATGTATTTGGCTTGTAATGCTAAGCTCCCGCCCATATAAGCAAAGAAGCTCGCTGTTTGTTGACAAATTGAAATTGAAATAAAGTCTTCATTGTATTAGATCATGAGTTTCTTCTAAACACTTTCTTCTTTCTGAAAACCAAATTTGTTAAGCTTATATCATAGTATTCATAGTGTGCAAATATGTTATACACTTACCTCTAATTTAGGATATTGTGCATCAAAAAACGTAAAGCTTAAATGTCTATATAAAGTTGATGATGAATTTTTCTCTTGTTTTGTGAGATACTTTACCTTAAAGTCTTATTAATGACGTTGGAATGTTTTTATGACTAGGTAACATTACTTTAGAGTATTTAAATAAGAGTTTATTAAAAAATAATATAACTAATTATTGAAATAAATAATAATAATAATAATATTTATATATATATATCATCTTATATTTATATATTTTTATTATTTAATTACAATTAATTTCAACTTATTTTTGTACAGTTATGTTTCTGCCATTTATATATGACGTGTGATAATATGCTCCCGAAATATATGAAACCAGCCTTATTCAATAAAAAAATCCCAAATAAGGAACAGGGTTGTCCCACACACGAATAGTGCGTTCTACGCACTTTCCGTATCCAAGTCCAACTCTATTTCTCTCTCTCTCTCTCTCTCTCTCTCTCTCCTCAGTAGTTAAAGTGCGTTGACTAACATAAATATCATAAATTTTCCCTCTTTCTCTTCGTTTTCCTTTTCTCCATTCTCAAAATTCCCAGATATTATGACCGCTCCACCTGTCAATCTTCCCTCCCCACTCACCGGAAAACAGCCGCCGGCTACATCTATGATCATCTACAACCACCGTAGTCACCGGCTCTCCTCCCTCCGGTGACTTTCCCTCGAGCGCCTTGCCTCTCGTTGCCTCTCTCTCTGCACAGCTCCTCCTCTTTCTTACGGTTCCGTCTCCGCCACTGCTCCACGAGCTTCGGAGAAAAATCTCAAGCCTCTAGATAAACCATCTCTCGCTTCGCGCCTCGGTGTTGCCGTTTTGGAAATTCCGTCACCGTTTTGCTTTTTTTTTTTTTTCGTGTTGAGATTCTGAATATGAGGAGATTGAGGTCAAGAGAGGACAACGAATCGAACGCGAATCGGTCGTTGTTATCTTCGTCGCGCCGAAGCTTTTACCCCAAATTGGAGAATGTGCGAAAGGGTTTGGTTTCTCCGTCGTCATCTTCTTCGACGGCGTCGTTTCAGTACAACAGGGATAGGACGGTGGAGGATGATCCGACGCGGAAGCGATCGGAGCTTGATTTCGAGGGTTTCGATCGGAGGAAGGATCTTGATCATCGTTATAGGGGTTTGATTCACCGGTCGGAGAGTTTCTGCGGGCCCAGGAGGGAGTTTCGTAAGGGATTTCGGTCGGAGAGGGACCATTCGCGGCGCGAGGGGAGTGTGTCGTCGTGGCAAAGAGGTTTGAAGGATTTTGATGAGAATGGAGGAAGAGGAGGGAGTAGGGTTGGAGTGGAAGAGAGAGGGGTGCAGTCCTCGCCGAACGGTTTGAGGGATGCGAAGTCGCCGGCGCGGTTGAGGGATTCGGAGAGTGAGAAATCTAATAAGAGGTGTTCTTCTTCTCTGAGAGGGTTGAGAGAATCAAAGTCTAAGTCGAAATCGAAGTCAAAGTCTCCAACTTGGTCTAAGAACTCAGATGGTGAGCAGCAATCCAACAGTGTTGAGGTGAAGAGAAGTGAGGAGTTGTTGCAGGTTGAGAGTGGGAATGGTAGTGAAATGGAAGAAGGCGAGCTGGAACCTGAACCCGGAAAAATTGAAGACCAGGGCTGTGTTGGTATGGATACTGATGACATGGATGTTCAGAATGAATGCCGGGGCGATGATACAGTTGCTGGTTTGGATGTAAGACCAAGAATATTGGATAATCAAGAGAGAAAACCGAATGAGGACATTGATTCTGGGGGAAAAGATGCAGCGAAAGAAGCTGATGAGCTGCTGGATTTTCAAGATGAATCAGCCGACAAAGTGCATGCTATTAAGAATGGAATTGAAAATGTGGGTGGTGATGATAATAAAGAAGAGTGTTTGAAGGTTGAAATTGAATGCAAGGAGGAAACTAAGAAGGGTGTTGATATCGAGAAGGCAGTGCTTAATGGAGAGGAGCATAAGCAGAATAAGGGTGTAGATATAGAAACCAGGGCAGATGTTGACAAACTAGAGTTAACCGATGCAGTCTCGACAGAAAATGAAGTGTTCAAAGAAATGAATGGTGACACTTTGACAGAGAATTTGACCAACAATGCCAAGGATAAAGGCAAAAGTGTCTCCGTTACACCTATTGATGTTGCTCATTCTTCAGAAGATGGCTTATGGATTGATAGAGGACTGAGGGATCTCACAACATGCTCTGTCGATGTTATGGAAGGCCCAAGCACAAGGGGATTTGAGTTGTTTTCAAGATCTCCTGTTAGAAAAGCGGAGAACACAGACCACTCAATTCTCAACAAGCAGAATGATGGAAACCTTGCAATGGAGCAGCTTGATCTTTCTCTAAGGTTGCCAAATGTTCTGTTACCTATTGGTGCTCCTGAGACAACACAAGTCCCCGGATCCTGCAGTCAAGCGCAGAGTGTGCAGTCTTTAAATAATACAATTCGTACTAATTCAGATGGTTTTACTGCATCAATGTCCTTTTCAGGTTCTCAATCATTCTATCACAATCCAAGCTGTTCCCTGACTCAAAATTCCTTAGACTATGAACAATCTGTTGGCAGTCGCCCCTTATTTCAGGGAATAGATCAAGTTTCTCAAGGATGTTGGCTAGGCAAGTCTCAGAATGATCCCAAACAGGAAGAAGTTCCTTTTTATCAGAGAACTTCAATGAATGGAAATGGCTCTTTTTACCAGTGTCAAGCATCGTTGGACAATACAGGTGGTCAAGCTGTGAAAGGTCAACATTCTAGCGTTCTACATGGGAGCTCAAAAATGGGCAGTGGCCTTGACAGGCAACTAAGTTTTCATAAGCAGTTGTCAGGAAAGTCAGCATGCCATGACGATGTTATTTCTCCTTCACAGAGTGTTGGGTCTCATGACATTGGATCAAGTTATAGTTTTGAGAAAAATATGGAAATGAGAGACAGGAGTAGTGGTAGTTTATATCAAACTACTAGCCAGAAGGAACAAGAACAACTTCTGAAGGATGGAGTTGAGTTTTTTGAGACATTCGCTGCAAGAATAGTTGCTGAGCCAGTCCTTGCAATGTCTAGAAAGTTCCATGAAATGAGTGGACAGTCCATAGCATGTTTGAAAGAGGGTATTCATGAGATCATGCTTAATGCCGATAAGCAAGAGAGAATACTTGTTTTTCAGAAAGTTCTGCAGATCAGGATCAGGTCTGAAACTGAAATGAACTTGGAGGTCCTACTAAAGTGCCACCGAGTGCAATTGGAAATTTTGGTTGCTTTAATAACTGGTTTAACTTATTTTCTTCACCTAGACAACAGCATTTCATCTTCTGATTTAGCTGAGATTTTTCTGAACTTAAGATGTAGGAATCTCATGTGTCGAAGTCAGTTGCCTGTGGATGAATGTGATTGCAAGGTTTGTGTGCAGAAGAATGGTTTTTGTAGGGAATGTATGTGTCTTGTGTGTTCTAAGTTTGACAATGCATCAAATACATGTAGTTGGGTTGGGTGTGATGTTTGCCTCCATTGGTGCCATACAGACTGTGGATTACGGGAATCTTTTATTAGAAATGGGCATAGTGCTACTGGATCAAAAGGTTTGACTGAGATGCAGTTTCACTGTACTGCTTGTGATCTCCCTTCTGAGATGTTTGGATTTGTCAAGGAGGTATTTCAAAATTTTGCAAAAGAATGGTCAGTTGAAACTCTCTGCAAGGAGCTTGAATATGTGAAGAGAATCTTTTCTGCCAGCAAGGACACGAGAGGGAGACAGCTGCATGAGATTGCTGATCAAATGCTGCCAAGGTTGGCAAATAAGTCTAACCTCCCGGAGGTTTTCTGCCACATTATGTCTTTCCTTGCTGGTAAGTATCAATATTTTCTAATGGTTACATGATTTTTATTTTAATTAATTGAATGTTTCTGGTCTAATTTTGTACCATGTTTAATACTTGCATGAAGCAGTGTTTTCTGTTTGTTGTAAATTAAGTTTTTTTTTTCGAGTAAATTGCTTTTTGCTAACTTGCAGTAAGAAGTATATTGGTTAATCTAACTTTTATTTTAATTAATTGAATGTTTCTGGTCTAATTTTGTACCATGTTTAATACTTACATGAAGCAGTGTTTTCTGTTTGTTGTAAATTAAGTTTTTTTTTTTCGAGTAAATAAATTGCTTTTTGCCAACTTGCAGTAAGAAGTATATTGGTTCATCTAACTTTTGAGCGATAGCATTTCATGATGCTTGGTGTCTTTTGTCCATCTGGGTCAAGTTAAATGTTTATTTAGTCAAAAGGCTGTAGTCCTACACTTTAATTTCCACTATAATTAGAACATATAAGAAGATGATGGTTATCCTGAGTTGAATAACTTCTGAATACACTGAACACAAGTTATTAAATGTACTTTATGTTAAGCCAAAAATATTGAATATGACTATAATTCATTGTGCTGCAGTCTGTCATTTTATTAGACCTGGGATTTTTCAGATTGTAGAAAATCCATCTACTTATGTTATATTAAGTGTGTGTTTGGGATGACTGTGAAAACTTGATTATTTTAATAATCAATTATTGTATAAATTTTTTTGTTATAATCAATTATAAGAAAAATGTTTTATGTTTGGATATGTTAGCTGAAAAGTGATTTTAAGCTAATTGTTTCATTTGGATAGTATAAAAAAATCGTTTTTACGTATCAAATTATCAAAATAAGTATAAAATGATTAAAAAAATTATTTGATTGATTAAAAAAATTATTTGATTGAGGATAAAATGATATTTATATCTCACTGTTGGGAATAATCCCACCAACTTTTACAAAAACAGCTCAAAATTCAGCTTTCGAAAAAAAGCTGTTGAGTCCCAACTATTTGGCATCAACAGCTTTTTGACATTTTCTCAAACATGTGCTGTTGGTTTGCCAACAGCTTTTTTAAGTGAGCAACGTATGTTGGGGACATAAATAATCCGTTCCAAACATGCTCTTATTCAATGGCAGCTCGATTTCAAATTACATTATAATGTATACATGATGAATATAAAATTGGAGAAAATGCTGCATTCTTCCAGCTTTTCCTGCCAACCCTTTTATGGCTCATTTTATTTTTTTCCTTTTGGTTCAGCCATAGAAGGGTTGAAAGAAGCAAAGGTAGTGATAGTGTTCCCTGGATATACTATAAGAAATTTAAGATGTTATGGATCTGTGCTATTCTAACATGTTTGATTTTTTATTGGCACGTATTTTCTTCTTTTGATGTTTGCATCACTACTGTTTGTGAAAGCTGAATTGCATGGGTGCGTATTTACGTGTGCATTACGGTTATTGCAGATGGTGATTCTTCCAAATTAGCCATGACACGAAACTTTTCTGGGAAGGAACAACTTAAAGAAAACAATGGGGTAGCTGGGCCCACCCAGGAAGAAGCTTGGCTGAAATCTCTTTATTCAGAAAAGCCAGCTCTGTTAGAAAGGCCAGCAAACATTCTTCCTAGCTTTGACCAGAATGATAAACGGATTCTGGCTGAAGAGTTGCAGATGAGTGTCCAAAAGGACTTCTGTTTTGATGCATTGGAAAGTGTAGTAAACACTAAACTGGCAGAGGCCAAAATGTATCAAGCACGCGCGGATGATGCAAGAAGAGAAGCTGAAGGGCTTAAGCGGATCACCCTTGCAAAGAATGAGAAAACTGAAGAAGAGTATACTAGTCGAATCACCAAGTTGCAATTGGCTGAGACTGAGGAAATGCACAAACAGAAATTTGAAGAACTCCAGGCAATAGAGAGGTCATATCTGGAGTACTTCAACATGAAGTTGAGAATGGAGGCAGACATCAAAGATCTGTTATCAAACATGGAAGCTACAAAAAAGAGCCTTACCATCTGATCAGCTGATCAAGAACATCTCTAGGATAGTTCTTTCAGGTAATTGTAATCTTCCATCATGAAATTTGTAGGTTCTAGTGCCACCTTATTGTTGTGAGCTACTGTAGTTCCTGATCTTTAGGTGTATCTATCTGTTGTTGTAGTTCATTTAGCTTTTATACCGCTAACCAATATATGTACAGAGATCATCACCACTGTGATTAGTTTTATAAACAGGTCCAATTAAAAGCAATTTAAAATAGATTATTATTAACACATTTTTGAAAGAATGCCCAGCATATGGCTGGATTTGCAGTACATGGTTGTTGTATTTACTTTCAGTATTAGGTCATGACTTCGTTCAGTATATTTTGGCTTTTATATGCTCAACCGTGATTGCATGTTTTTCATTATGCAAGGGTAAACCAACTGTGCTTTTTTCTCCCTTTCTGTTGGTTTGGGCTTTGGGAAGTACATGACCTTAGATCTTGTTTGACCCTACTCTATGCGTACAAATATGTGACTTGCACTGTTTATCAAGTTTTGTAGTATCATTCAAATTACCGTTATGTTATTTATTCGAATATGGGTTTCTGTAAAAGCTTCCGTACTTAAATTGGATTTGCATACTCTCTTTCCTGAACTAGTTTCATTGTGCGTTACATGGAGTTTCAAAATGAAAGTAAAAAGATAACTAATATGAAGGCCAATTCTAATATACACCCTTGAAAGGAGGTTGTATGGTGCACTTGGTCAATCATAGCTGATGATTGTGTTGAAAAACATATCAACTGCTATGATCAACACCTGTAACCTGTTGAATTATATTTTTTTAGTTTTAAGTTTTTTTTTTACACCCCACTGCTACCATCAGCCATCACTCATCGCTTTGCCGCTGATCCACCGGTCACCTCGGTCGCCTTTTTTTGCGGGTTGTTGGCCATCGCTCGCCACCATCCTCTGTTGTCAGCTGTCGGCCACCGACCACTTCTGGCCGCTGTTGGCCACCGTTCACCGACCACCACTCTTTTTTCAGGTTATACTATTATTTTTTAAAGTTGTATAAATTTGTAAATAATATCAATTAAACTGTATTTGTCCTTATATTTTTTCATAAATAATTGTGCATATTAAAAATTCTACAAATTTTATTGTGTGTAAATATTATCAGTTAAAATCTGTAAAAATTTTAATATGCACAGTTATTCATAAATAAAATAAAATTAATATAGTTTTAATTGATATTATTTTAATCGATATTATTTGATTATGCAACTTTAAAAAATAAATAGTATAACCGAAAAAAAGGTGATGGTCGACAAACAATGGCCGACGGATGGTGGCTTGCCTACGGTGGACGTTGCCAACCGACAATAGTGGTAGTGGTGATGTATAAAAAAAAAAAAAAAAAAACAAACCTATCCCAAAAAAAAAAAAATCTATTGTTACAGGTAAAATAGAGGGTGTATAGTAGCAATGGCCCTAGTATGAAGCACTGGTCAAGTTGTTTTGGGAGTAAATTCTAAGAACAAGAATCCTCTAAAGTGAAGATTTTTATAAAATAAATAAGTAAACTCGCATTAATTATTGATAAATAAATAAATTCACATCAATTATCAATAATTAATGTGAGTTTACTTGTTCACTTTATAATAATTTTTATTTTAGAGTATTTTTGTACAAATTTTAATATATACTTTCAAGAGCATTGCACCCACACCAGACAGATTAGGGTTTTTTACTAAACTGTTACTGTTGGTAAAATTATTTACCAAATTGCCCTTTTTTAATTATTTATCAAATTGTCCTTTTTTTTAACTATTTATCAAAATACCACTCTTTGAAAATTATATACCAAAATGTCACCTTTTTGTCTACGTAACTTTTTTAATATTATCGACCATAGGGATCGTCACGCTACTACATGGCGCATTTTGGTTGGCTTTACACTAAAAACGCCACCCTTATTGGTATTTTCTTTGCATTATACATAAAATTTAAATTTAAATTTTTATAAATTATTTAAATTACTTAATAAAATTTTGTAAGCATTTATTAATGATTCTATACTAATTACGGAGGTAAAATATAAAATATAAAATTAAAAAAGTGACAAATTTAATATGTTGGTAATATTTAATATTGTTTTAGTTATTATGAGGATTTATTAATTACATAACACATGATTTTTTTTTAAAAATTTAATGTTTCAATTTATTTTTCATTTTAAAAAAGAAATGAGGTATTAATTATTTTCTTTTAATTTTGTCTTTATTTATGATTTTTAATATTTAAAAAATAATCTAATCAAATGTACGCACATATCTTATTATGAAGTTATTGAATATATTTATTTATTTTGACACAAATATTTTAAACAACATATAAAAAAAAAACTAAATGGTATATCTTCTGTGACGATCACTTATAGGTTATATTTGGTTAATATAATTCTTAAAACAAATTTCAATGACTTGTCTTTTATTATATGGGCATTAAATGCTTCCTAAAAAAAGCCTATTATTAGTCATATCAATTGAATTACTCTTGCATTAATTCAAATAAATAAATAAAATTTTTTGAGTAGGATTCGGACGATAATGAGTAGGATTCGGATCCCAATAATTCCCCTCCCAAGTTTTTAGTAATTTGAATTAGCAAAAATTTCGACAGAGTTTCCCCTAAATGTTGGACCTCCCCAAAAGCCAATGATCTTATTTAATGCAACTAGTTACCAAAATCTTTAATAAAATCTACAACTGTACGAAAAACATATATAGTCTAATCTAATAAGGGTACCAAACTCACAAGAAGATATTATCAATAGTCTTTTACACAAAATCACTAAATATAATTGCATGTCAATGTCAATAAGATGGGCCCGCATCAGAATGCGGTGGCCTGTGAGATGGTTCGGAAGAGGGACCTAGCTGTGATGGGTATGGTGGGTAACCTAGTGGTAGGTAAGGATATGGTGGGTAACCCTGTGGTGGGTAAGGATATGAGGGGTAACTCGGTGGCGGGTATGGATACGGTAGGTAAGGGTATGGTGGGTATGGTAGGTAATAGGCGGTGTGGTGGGCGAGTAGGGGGTATGTAAAAGCGGTGGTAGGAGGTCGAGTGGGGGTATGTAGCGGCGGTAGGCGGTGAGTCGTATCTTGGGTAGTAGAGTTGGACTCCTCGGGATGTCGAAGTCGTGTCCGAGTGCTCGCCAATCCTCTCCTCCGTCTCACGCCCGCGTTCCAATTGGTGGACTCCTCGGGCGGCCCCGAAATGTCGTCTGGCTTCTTTGGGCCGGAGCTGACGCTTGTTGTTCCATCGTAATGCGGTCATGCTCCCGCAAGCGAGTGGAGTATCGTGTAGCAACCTCTTGAGCGACAGTGTCAGTAGTTGAACTGAGCAAATACTCTGCAATGTCCGCCTAATAAACAGATATAATTTATGTCATTATACTGAATACAAAATACATATAGTCACTAACGAATTGGTAAAGACCTTACCGCATTCCCAATAGATGCGCTAGTAGGAGCAATCCAGCGTCTGGTAATTCTTTTATACCAACGCATGTACTCAGAACGCGAACTGAGGGGTGCGACCAATGGGACTCCCCTAACAAGCTTCTCCCTACGACTATCCCAGGTGGCTATATAAATAGCATGTGTAGCTGGCCAATCCTCATCATGCCTACCTGCCAATGTAACCGAGTGCAATCTGTCTGGCTGGAGCGGTCTCCGTGGAATGGGCTGGTCAAGACCAAACTGGCGCATGACGCGGTCTGGCTGGTGCCACTCAACAATATGGAAACATATGAGAGGGACCACTGCCAGCGCTATGTCCCTAGCAGCCACACAAAAAGGTGGCAATGTTGCCACCTGCTCATCCGTGTATGGTTGCCATATAAACTGAAAAAATGAGATGCACAAAACATTAAGACGGCATATGTATAAGTAAATATCTCAAAGGAATGTAAACGAAGACATACCTCATCGTTCTTCAACTGATCGAAGAACTGACGATAATATGTAAGGACGCCAATCACAGTATCACTCAATACTTTATGCTTGCGCCACCTATTTGGTAAATGAAAGTATTACAAACGTAAGTTATAATATTAACAAAGTATGTCAAGGAAGTAATGTAAAAATATGAAATGAAATAGAAATTTATTCCTATCCTAAGGGACGTAATTGACCATGATCAGTATCGTAAAACACATCAGGCTCAGCATGATCAGTTAGTGAAGGGGCAAGCCGGGGGAATCTGTACCATGCCCAGTACTGCAATAAAATGCATGCCCCTCTGATCTCGCGTGCGTCATAGTCCGTAGCTTTACAAAGCTCTCTATACAGGTACGCCAAAAGCTGGCCGACCCCCGGCTATACGTCCGGCAGAAAGCAAAGTCCTCCAACAATGGGAGGAACATCAAGTGCACGAGCTTACCGAATGATCGGGGCATAAGAAACCCCAAGCAAGCGAAGTATGTAATATCGTGCACGTTGTTGCACGTACTCATCATCATCGTCCTCAAAGACCTGGCTGCGGTAACACTCGGTGCCACGGGTATGTCATGTCAATGCGTGCCCGGCTATGAGCGAGGAGTCTCATCAATCCCTAACAACCGAGCACACAAACTGAGCCAATCATCCCTATGCGTAACGCCAGTGACTGCAGTGCCATCAATGTGAAGACCTGATATCATTCTGATATCCTCCAACGTAATGGTGCACTCCCCGGTAGGCATGTGAAATGTATGCGTCTCTGGGCGCCATCTCTCAACCAACGCAGAGATCAGGGAGTGATTAATGTTGCAATAGCCCATGTGGGCAACTCCCAAGAAACCAGCCTGCTGTAGATACGGAATAATCGGAGCGGGAGGGTCTATATGTTTCGTCTTCTAAGCACGTCTAACCCGCAGGTGTCGGTCCTCATGTCCCTACCATACATGTTGGGAAACATGGTACTCCTGCAACTCCAAAATCGAGCCGTCCTCTGGTCCAGGGTTTACACGGAATGCCATTTGTCAGCTATATGCCAAATAATAACAACAATTAGTAGGATTCTATGATTACTATAATAAAATATGATATAACAATATGATAACTATATAAAAATATAATATGAAAGAAATGAATATAACACTGAGAATCAACTAACATATATAGGAGAATAGTATTCGAATACAACTGCATAGATTAGTGATACAAAACAATACAACTCCTAAATACACATGATTGCTAATACAAGGTTCTGAAAAATGAAAATAGGTCCTAAATCAACTACACGGCCCCAGTTGATGGCCCCACTTCATCATCCCTCAAGGAACTCGATTCACTAACACGACAAGTGCGAGAATTATGTCCGGGTTGATGGCATCTTGTACACGTCTGTCCTGGCCCTGCTTCGCGCCAATCCATCTCATTCCTAAGTCGGGTTGATTTTGGTCGACCTTTGGATCTAAGCAATGCACGTGGTGGCACCAAAGTGGTGTCGGGAGCTGCAGGCCACCATGGTTCAGCCCGGACCGGTTCAAAGTCAAACTCATAGGCTCTATAAATGCTTTCTATCTTGTAAACCCTATGAACAAGTTGGAATAGGTCAACTGCCACTGAGGCACGCGCAACAATCGCATGCGAGTATGGATAATGCAATGCTTGAAACACCTCACAGTCACACCGCCTTTCTTCTAGGTTCAAAGTATAAGAAAGTCCACCCCGTTGTGTTACAAGATTAAAAGCCTCTTCAACCATGAACCTTGTGTTCTCTCTATTGTACCGGCGAACTTGGTGTGAACTGGCCTTTGCCAGGTTGACTCTCCAGTGTTTCAATAAGTCATCACTCTAGACCTAGTTAAATTAATGTGAATAACAATATCAAACCATAAATAGATGCACGTGTGCATTTAATTTACGGATAGTACTAAGCAAATCTGTAAACATTTAATGTGAACAACAATTTGTTTGTGGTTGTACTTAATATTGTAAAACAATATCAAACCTGGTTAAATGTCATCAATTTCGAATTTGCCTCGTCCTTTCGATTGACAAAGTTTTCTACTAACTTCGTATATGTCAATTGAATCAACGCAGTTATAGGTAGATTTCTGCTACCCTTCAACACTCCATTAATGCACTCTGACAAATTAGTAGTCATATGACCGAATCTGCGGCCACCATCATATGCCAAACTATATTTTTCTTTTGGAATTCCGTTAATCCAATTTGTCATCTCCGTTGTAACTTTAAGCTTCTCTAGCCTAGCATCAAACTTCATTGCGATTGGTTCATACCCTGATACAACAAATAAATTGGGTTAGTATTAGAACCTAACTATTATTATCAAAAAAATTAGAATACAAATAGAAAATGTAAAGTACCTGTGTTAATCAAAAATCTTTTCAACTCCTTGTTCTGAAATTTGGAGTTAAAATTTGAACCAATATGCCGTATGCAGAAGACATGATATGCATTCGGAGACTGTCATCCAAGATTTTCATTTGCCACTGATTGTAAGATGCCTCGATGTCGATCAGAGATCAAACACAGGCCCTCTTGTTGGGTGACATGCAATCTCAGGTGGGCTAAGAACCAACTCCAAGCATCCTTGGTTTCCCCCTCCACAATGGCAAATGCAATAGGCAGAGGTTTTCTGTCTCCATCTTGAGTTGTTGCAATCAATAACTTATGACGGTACTTGCCATACAAATGGGTGGCATCAATCTGAATGATGGGCTTACAATATCGGAAGCCAGCCACACATGGTCTAAATGTCCAGAATAATCGACAAAAGACTCTTTTTGAACGATCGAGTCGGTTATTCACAAAACATTTCTCATCTTGCAACTCCATCACTGTGCCTTCCATGTCTCTCTTCATGGCTGCTAGCCATCTGGGCCACACCTCATAAGATTTGTCTCAATCCCCAAACACATTCACAATAGCCATTTGTTTTGCCTTCCAAGCCTTTCGATATGAAACTTGGTAACCAAATTGGCTTCGAATCCGTTCAATAATTAAGGATACGGGTGCATCGGGTTTTGTTCTGACTAACTCCAAAATGCAAGAGCAGATCAAACGAGAGTCCAACTTTCGGTGATCTAATGACATAGATGCGTTTACGCAACTATGAGGTCCATTATATTTTGTAATCTGCCACGTATTCGACCTCTTGCTTTGTATGGCTCTAAGTCTCTAACTACAAATTTTGTCAAAACTAGGGCACTTGGCAGTCAGTTTTCGTGAATCAGAGTCTTCAATCTTGTACTCTTAATGCCTGTGAATGGAATATTGTTTGAGAGCTAACTTCACGGAATCTTTTAATGGAAATTGCAAGCCAACATAGAATTCATCACCCATGCTCCAAGTCCCACGACTGTCTAATTCAGGCAAGTTATCAGGATTATTCAACGCATCCCAGTTAATTTGAGAAAACTGAGGGCATGGTGGTACAAACACGAATTCAGGTCCTCGAGGCATAAATATGGATTGAGGAGCAACCACCAATGGAACCTGTAAATTTTCTTAAGCATCAAAGTTTTCTACCTCTATGTTAGTGTCCAAATCGTCGCCCTCAGCTACTTGTGCTTCGTCTTCACTTGACTCCCATACTGCATCTCTGACAAGTGGGTTATCAGGTTCAACCATTGCACCACCAATAACGATCATATTGCATGACTCAACTTGATTAGAATGACCAACTTGAGCTTCGATTTCACCAGGAGCTTCAACATGCTCTTCCTGCCCACTTGTTTCTACCTCCACATACAACTCCATCGACGCCATGTTCGGAGTTTGACAAAAGGAATCTATGATGTATTTTACATCATCATCGTCTTTTATTGGAAGCCCTACCCATCTCCACGGATTGAAGCATTGCGGACACCGATAGACAACTTTTGACACATGTTGGTTTCCTTGAAGCCTCAACTTTGAATGGATCTTAGTTTTCAACCCATCCAAAGTCATATCGGCTGTGATCACAATAGGCCTAGGAGGAGGACCTCGATACATGACACTCTCTTCACCATCATACATTATCCCATTGAAGTAAATGTACACATTTAGCAGTTTTGTCATGCTAACTCCAATTCTGAACAATAACAATTCAACACATTTATTTAATATATTAAAGTCATCAATTACAATATTAATTGAACATATAATAATGTATAAATATTTATAACAATGTATAATAATGTATTACATATATTTATTCAATATATTAACAATCAATTATAATATTCAATATAGTTATTTATGTAAAAAAAATTTCTAAACTTGATTATTTTGAAAACTACTTGAGAAATTAGTCAAGTACTTAAGAAAAGATATATATCCTAAACACTAATATAAGCAACATTTCTTAATGTAAATCATGTCAAGTACTTAAGAAAAGATATATATCCTACTCGATTACCTACAAAATAATGATCCATACAATTTAGACTACATATCATACAACTTCATTATTCATTAGTCAATAAAAATATTAAAGTATAATAATATCAAATTACAATTAACACTAACCTAGTAAAAAATCAATCAACAAATAATAAATAAATTATTTAACTATTTAAAGAGGTACTTACAGTGTGAAGGAATACAATCCAAATTCACTGATCACAAATAATGATTCAGGCACCACTTTTAGTAAGAATTGAGTTCGTTGAGAGAGTTCAGAGCGTTTAGAGAGAAGAAATTTTTAGAGAGATTGTGAAAATTTAAGAAATGGTTTGAATGTTACGAACGGGAGAGGGAGGTTGGTGATATATACTAGGGTTACGCCACCCTTGTTGGCTTATTGTGCCTGGTTGCGCCAACAAGGGTGGCGTTTTTAGTGTAAAAAGGCCAATAGGGATGCTGTACGTAGGTTGGCACATCCACGTAAAATGTTGAAGCGTGTTGGCGCAACTTACGTGGATCGCCAAACTTACATGCGATCATCTTGTTTTGGCCAGATAATATTAAAAAAGTCACGTAAAGTACAAAAGGGTGACATTTTGGTATATAGTTTCAAAAGAGTGGCATTTTGATAAATAGTTAAAAAAAGGGCAATTTGATAAATAGTTAAAAAAATGACAATTTGATAAATATTTTTATTAACAGTGACAATTTAATAAAAAATCCAACAGATTACCACATGCGATATAGTAATTAAATATGACCTCTTACTATACCTCAAATATATATATTCTTATTATTAATAGTATATATATATATATATATATTTTATATTTTTTTAATATTATTTATTATATTTTTTATTATTATTATTTTATTAAATTTGATACTTTTAAAAAAATATTAATAATATATACATTCTTAAAAAAAATATATTTTTATATTTTTTTAAGATATGATAATTTTTTCATATATATATATATATAATGTGGCCTCTTAATATTGATTTAAGACCTGCGATCTGACCGGGTGGGTGTAATACACTGGAGTTTGTACGAATTGATGTGCACTGTGACATATCCCCACTTGGCATTGGATTAAGAGACATTATTGTCAATGAAGTACTTCCATTGTAGGTGAATAAGATATGAGTTTGACCACTTTGCAGAAAGCAGTTGCCACTGTAGCTTGTAAATGGATAGACTCTTAAGACGGACTAGTCAGACAAGGGGATCCCCTTTTTTTTTTTAAGATAGCCTCTTGGGTTTTAATCTAAACTGGCAACATAATGTAAACTGAAAATCACATGACTGATAATGGCATTATAGGGAAATCAAATAAGGATTTAATGGCATTGGCAGCTTCAGCCTCTTTTCTAATTCCAAACAGCAGAGACTAATTTCCAATTTCCCATGATCCATTAGCTTTCTCTTATTGGACTTTATCTGCCGCAAATTTTTAGATACATGTGGCACAAGACTTTTTATATTATACTCCGTTAAACGTGTGTTATATTAATTCTCTGAATTATCATTGTCTTTAATTTTAATTGCTAATATTGTATTTTTAAAATCTCTAAGACACTAACTATAATACTAAATATATATTAACTACATACTAAATTCTTAATCATGATTAACACAAAATGTAGATGTCAAAATTAGAGACAATGACTTACATAGTTCAAATGACACCTATTTAGTAGTGAAGTGTAAAAACAGCCGTTTTGTAGTGAAGTGTAAAAATATTATCTCATAATAAACGTATCTATGAATTTCACGTTCATATGAGAATGAAGAAAGTTTAGGGCAACGGTTAGAGCTTTATGCATCCCAGACTCAGTGAACAGCTCAAAATAATACATTTTGAAGCATCAAACCACTTACAATGACTAGGGTGTCCATTCGTTGAGTCAAACTCATCAGTCATCGGTTCGACAAACATTTGAAAAAGAAATTTTTTCTACTAAAATAAATATCAAAATACAAAATAAAAAATTTGTTATATATAATAAGTCTTGATTATAAACATATGTCTCAAATAAATTAAAAATTACATAACAAATCTTACACAAATATAATAACTCTCAGATAAGTTAAATAAATATAATAAATTTTACTAAGTTAACATAAGTCTAAAAAAATTAAAGTAAGTTACCATAAGATTTTTTTTATCATCAAAGTGATTCTCTAGAATTTTCGTAATAGTACGTTAAATACTTTATAAGTTTTTCATCTTTATAATGTGAACATAATGTATACGCATAAACTACAAAAAAAGTTAGGAAAAAATAACTTAAAATATCACAATGACTAAACGACTTATATATAATAAAAATATATATACTTGGGTTGGTTATATTTGGACAGGTCAATATTTTCCAAAGTACATTATGGATTAAAATATTTTTCAACTTGGCTCAACCGATAAACCTAATCCAATTTGAATTTTGTGGATTGGATTAGGTCAAAAGCCACAAGTTCGAGAATTGATCCAACCCCAGCAAACTTCCTAACAATGACTGCTCTAATCTGATAAGTAGGATAGATCAAACAAATTGCATTATCTAAGAACTTATTTTGGCATACTAGATGAATTTCCTTGATGACAACATTGTGACATATACCTGACAATAATAAGGATGGCAAAATCTCCTTATGTTTGAGAATTTTTCATGGGAATTGTGCCATTTGAGGATTTAAATTTAGAAAAAATTTCCTACGAGAATAGACAGAGATAAACCCCCCTTCCAAACAATGTGATAACGAGGACGGGGATCATATATGTGGAGTCCCTGTCCTTGAGAAATGATTATATGTATTAAATACTTTGTTCATTTTAATAATTTATATTTATATTAGTTTAGAGTTTTAAAAAAAGTAAAAATACCACTAAGTTGTAACTTATTATTTTGTTAATAATATAGACTTGAATCAAAATTGTTTACACATTTTTTATATATTCTTTTTATTTTTTATTTTTTAAAAATAATTTAAAGTCGTTGCGAGTCCCCACCTCCTCACAGGGAACAAGGATAGGGTAGAGAATTTTTCCCCTGAAAGCGGGGATCAAGGGTGGGAACGGGGAAATTGGAGAGGCAGCAACACGTGCGGATGCCATCCGTAGACAAGAAGTATCTCTAATTCAAAAGCAATTTTCATATAGTTTGAGTAAATCAAATAATATTGAATGATTCTAAGAACTTCTTAACCATGACTATACTAATTCTAAGAACTTCTTACTTAACCACAGTTGGAATTCCACCTCATTTGAAATAAGGCAGAATCCTGCTGAAATCTACAGTTGGCCAATTTTACCGAAAGATATCTGATGCATGAACCCATGCGTAGCGTGTGCGCACTGCTCTATTTTGGTAGTGAAAAAGAATGTGAGCTTGAACACAATTCATAAATCTGACTCATTCATACATTAGCGGAAAGTGCAATAATGAAATTCAGAATCATCAAACTTGGAAGTAAAAATCCGCGAGACACAGATCACGTATCAAGCATATTTATGCAAATCCCAAGTTTCGCCTACATATCTAGCCTAGTCTTCATCTTCAAAATCAGAAAAATCGGAAGCATTAACATCAGAATCATTGTCACTTTCGGATTCACTCAACACATATATTGCATGCGTACGATTGGCCCTCTGAGGTCTAGCTTTTGCTGCTGCTGGTGCAATCTCAGCCACCTCGTCTATGCTAGGAGATGTAGAAGCAGAACCTGACAAGTCTTCATTTGCAGTTTCATCTTTGTCAGCAACCCTGCCCAGCACAGAACTACTTTTCTTGTTAAATGGGGACTCCCTCATCTTCCTCACTTTCTTCTCTGGTGATATCCCTGAACCTTCAGCTGGCTGCAACATATCAGTTATAAATTTCTGACCCAATGTCTGAGATTGCTTGTTGCCTACATTTCTTTTCCTGGTGGTGGCTGCAGGTGGCTTCTTGGCATTTTGAGCTGCAGGCTTTCTCCCTCCCTTCTTTTTCCCTGCTTCTGAGGCAGCCTGCTGCTGTAACTCAAAGTCTTCATCATCGTCATCATCAACAACATTATTTTCATTATCACTATCGGATGTGTCCAACACTATTGTACTTGACGACTTCTTTTTTGCACCACCCCTTTTGCTATACTCTTTCTTCCCAGCAGGCACAGGGGGCTTTTCAGTTTCCATGGCTGTGGAAGCAAATACTAACTTAAGTACTAACATGGGATGGAATTTGAGGATTCAGAAGCGCCATTTAACTACATTTACCTGCCGATTGATCACTAGATGCTCCAAAGTTATATGCAGCTAGGCGTTCTTGAAGAGATACAATTTCATCATCAGCAACCTGATAATAGGCATGTGACAGAATAAGTGCTCAACATCATTTGCAGAAAAAATGCAATACAGGAACTTGGCATACCTTCTGAGTAGGAGCTTTCTTAGAACCTGCTCTACCTTTTGGTTTAGTGACTTCTGCGGCATTCTCTGATGATGCAAATGGAGAAAGTTCATACTCATGGAAATGGATATCAAAATTCGAAAGATTACAAATAATAATTATGAATCCTATCATAATAACACTAACAATTCAGGCTTACCAATTTCCATTGAAGAATTATCATTCTCTGGCTCGACATTTTTGGCTTTCTTAGTATTCTTTCGTGGTTGTGGCGGCTTCTTGGCTGCTTTCGTAGATGTCTTCTTATTTGCTTGACTTGCTCTCTTTCGTTCCTCCTCTGCCTCTTTGCTATCTAGTTCCTGAAATACGCAAAAATAATAATAATAATAATAAATAGGAGATAAACAAATTCAAATATAACTAAAGATTATGAAATTAAGTAATTGTCTCCTACATCAAGTTTCTTGTCAAGCTCATCGAGATCCTTGATCCACATAGAGTTTGGTGGTGTTGCCTTCAAAATCTCAAACTCCTTTGCCTTTTCATCCTTTTCAGCTAGCAGCTTCTGAACACTTTCGATGGTTAAAGTTCCAATTGGCAAGGATAACAGATATTCATAATCACCACGTCTTGCACCTTCAACACTGACAGGCTCAGAGCCAGTTTCCTGCTCTCTAGTGTTGTCATCTTCCTGCTCTTCTGAATTCTCATCAGTTGCCCCAGCAACTTGTGGTTCTGCAGTTTTACCTTTCCTCGGCATGGGAGTGAAACCTTTCCGCTGCAGCTCCATCAGCAAATCAGCTTTTTTCCTGTTGCTCACAATAATTTCTCCATTCACAACCCCTAATATAAACCTAACTTTGTTGTCCAACACCAACAAAAGTCGTTCAAGATTGTCCAGTATATGTTTCTGCATGCACAACCAAATTGCATTCAGTTATTGTTCAAACAGTGTCAAGAATATAAAGACCTATTTCCCATTGCCCACAAAAACTCACCTTTCTTCTCTCATAATATTCCAGCCGAAGTGGAAAGAATTCTTCAAGAACTGCATAAGAAATAACATACAACAGTGAGTGTAAAGAAATATATGATATTATTCAAAACAACTACATATATAGTGAAGGTTATACTTTGTTCCGGGTTGTCATATTTCTTAATCTTCCCTTCTGCATCAAAAAGATGCATGTTGCTTGTGCTAATAGTGCTAGTCAATTTAAATTTCTTAAGCAGGCCCTCTTGGATGACCATCGCCATTTTGTCGAGCTTCAACCTGACTTCTATGTCTACAATTGCGTCATCACCATTCTGCCTGAAATCCTGCAGAAAGAAAAATATTTCATACGAAAAAATGACACAAATTAACTTATTGTGCATATGGTGACGAAATATTTAGGTCAGGTTACCTCAATGATAGGATCCTTGACATTAGGTGTCCCATCAGTTAAAGATTCAAGAAACTGCTTATAATCTTGAGTCCACTTCCGGATAGGCAGCTCAGTGATCCTGAACGTTTGCTCATTTATTTCCTCTATTATACCATTGACTGTATACCCACCTTCCTTGGCGCTTTTCTCAATGGTTCCTTTGAATCCTCTATACCATGGATCCATTGGCATCATTGTCTCACCATTCAACAAACGCCTAACATTGGCAATAATGTCTCTTGGATTATAATTGGGAATGTAAGAACTCCAGCCTGTCCCAATTCCCTCACTACCATTGACAAGAACCAAAGGTATAACTGGTATGTACCTGTGTGGCCGGACAAGGGGAATTTGAATAAGTTCTACGTATATGGAGTTCCCTAGTCCTTATTAATCATAAACTAAAGATTCTTTAAAAAGGAGAGAACAAAATACCAGCTCGGTTCAATTGACCTCCCATCCTCATTCAAGTATTCAAGAAGCTTGTCGTCATCCTCATGGAAGAGGCACCGAGTAATAGTATTTAGTTCAGTGTAGATGTACCTAGAACTTGCATGATCTTTACCTCCCTGGAAGAGCAAATTACACAGTAAATACAAATTTTAAGTAAAAGAAACATAGATAATATTGGAACAGAGGTAATGTATCAAAGGTTAGAGAGGTTCATCTCACCAAGTTACGAGTACCAAATTGACCATTTGGTTTGAGAAGATTGATGTTGTTGCTGCCCACAAAATCCTGTGCCATTCCAATAATCGTGCTAGCAAGACTTTGCTCACCATGGTGATAAGCAGAGTGCTCAGATACGTAACCAATAAACTGGCCTACTTTTATTTCTTTGAACAACTTTTTCTTAAATGAACAGAAAAGAATCTTCCTTTGACCAGGCTTGAGGCCATCAACCACAGAGGGAATGGACCTTTGAAGATCGGCCCTGGAGAACAATATAAGCTCTTTGTTAACAAAGTCCCTGTAGTTTATATGTTTGGCCATATGATCACGACAAGTGCCAGGCTGCAAGTACAGAGAGGAGTAAACTTTTATTAGCAGATAGCCAGATACTCCCTAGAACTACGATCTATCAATAAAATGCACAATATTCTCTGATTAGTAACACTTCACACCTCAAAATTACGAATCCAGGTCTTCCTATCTTCAGCTTTTTTCTTACTGAATGCTAGCTCAATTGCATTTCCATCGTGGTCATCTTCCCAAACGAAGTCTTTCCTGTGCTTATCAAGATCTCGAAAGTACTCTCTCCCTTCCTGAGGAGTACTTGTACCCAAACCCTAGAAAGACCAGAAACAAAATCAGCACATACAGAAACTAAATCTGGAAGCAGAAGGAAGAATTCAAAACCCAATATGGAGGTTCTCCATGCTTAGAACAACAAACCTTATAGTACTTTATCTTCCAACCATTAGCATTATTCCCCAAGCTTTCTCTCCATGATTCATACTCAGGCATGGAATAAAATGATAATTTTGTCCCGTTTGAATGAAGAGCCTGCAGAGACAAGGAAAAAAAATGGATGATATCAAAAAACGGAAGTTCGATAAAATAGTATGTACTACTCATTGGTTTCTTTCTCAACAACAGCAATAACCATACTAACCCTTATTATGGGAGTAGTAAATTCAACCATGAAAGTTGGAACTTTTAGCAGTGATGGCCAGAACGAATGAATGAAGTTTATCAGTAGCCCTTTGATATGGGAACCATCATAATCCTGAACAACCACAAAGTTGAGCCATTATAATCTTGGTGATTAAGAAAACCATAGTACATGCTTCTGTACTCTTTGTTTTGCTGCAGACAAAGATTGAAACAAGCCGAAACTATGATCTTTAAGTAGCTCACCTGATCAGCCATAATCATCAAATGACCATATCTCAAAGACTTTATGCTTGTGTACTCTTTGTTTTGCTGCAGTCCGAGAATCTTCTTTATATTTTGAATTTCTTCATTATCCATTATCTGTTTACTGCTGGCTTCCCGCACATTGAGCAATTTGCCTCTCAATGGAAACACACCATAATGATCTCGACCCACAACAGAGAGCCCGGCCATCTTCACAGAGAATAAATTATGTAACAAATCTAGAACATAACTTTGTTTGAGACTGAAAAAAACTTCATTATAAAACAGTTGAAGAGGTAGCCGCAAGAATAAAGAAGAAAAATTAGTTGCATTTAATTATATGTTGACATGACAATCTTTATGTTTTTAAGTTCGAAACTGACTTCAAAATTGTAATACTTTTTAAAGAAAATTTGACAAAAAAAAAAGATACTTCAAAGTAGAAATTATTCGTAAATGTTGGATATTTGTGATTGACTTCAAATGACGTTATGCTTCTAACTTTTCAATTGTAGTTTATCAGATCATTTGGGTTCGTAGAAATTTAAAAAATGGACACCAAAAATTTGAAATCGACTTCTCTATTGGTATAGATGACATTGTAACTTACAGCAAGGGCCTTAGCAGAATCTCCCTCTGTCAATATCAAGGTACACTTCTCAGAGTTCCTTCCTCCAGCATCATTGGCATCCTCTAGCTTTACGATCCCACGAATTCTCTGAGTCTTTGTTCCATCAGTTTTCTTCAGATCTTTGCTTTGCTTAAAATCTGCCCACGATAGGAGGGTGTCCACTATTCCAGAATTTGCAACTGCAAAGGTTTGCAACATACAACTGTAAAACACCAATTCTTGTTACCTGATATGAATAACAAAGGACATAGCATGACGAACCATCCTTCAGCATTGATTCTGGAACATCGCATTTAGAACCAAAACTAGCCTGTCTAGTTGTGAGAGTTTCTTTAGTTTGGGAATCAAAAGCAGGGTTGTCAATAAGAGCATTGACAAAAACCCACAAATGATTCTTCACATTGTGAGCTTTGACATTGGCATCCTTTTTCTTCTTGTTTACTTTATTCATCACAAAGTTTGTAATCTGATTGGTGATGTAATCAACATGAGTCCCACCCTTGATTGTAGCAATGGAATTAACAAAGCTGACCTGGTAAAAACAAATTCAGGGTGTGTAAGACAAAGAATAACAACAACAATGAACTTCCTAGTTACTTTGCTTCATAAGCTCACTAGTTACCTGTTGAAACTGCCCATCACTTAGGCTCACACAAATCTCCCACCTATCACCTACTTTTGCATGAATCCTGATTACAACAACCAAATCAAGTTAGCATAGCAAGGAAGGGAAGAAAAAAAATCGTAGTAGTTCCTCAAAAACTAAACTTTAGACAACCTTGGAAGGGGTACTGGTCTGGATTTCTCAGCAGATTTCACGTAGAGATCAGCATAATCACGAAAGGATTTAATACGAATCAAGCGACCATTGAGTTCAACCTTCACTGTCTTTCCAAGGCACCCAGCCATGTCCACCACCCGCTTTTTCATCAAAGCAACAACGTCTTCTTCAAGATATGCCATTTTGAACTTTTCCAAGTCAGGCTTGAAGGTAACCTTGGTCCAGTTCTCACCCTCTTTGCATTTTGTTATCACCGCCTCAGTCTTCTTTCCCATATTGTTCGAAAACACCTTTCATCACAATTCACAACCAATCAATCCAATCAGCAATACCCATAAAAATTACTACAATCAGCTAGATAAATGACCTAGAAACTTCTACAAAGAACATGAAGATTTTCAATTCAAAAAATAAGAAATCAGATCCCATAACAAAAAGAGGATGAACAAATAAATCCAAAAGTTCAGTTCAGTTAAAAAAAAAAACCCTTGCAGGTTCCTAAATTCACAAATTAAGGTAACTAGAACTGTTCAATGAATGCCGAATCCTGGTACTAAATTGAGCATATCAACCACGAAAAGATCCCAAATCTTGAGACTTTTCAATGAAGAAACATTGTTCACATTCCAAGGCCACCAATAACCCAAATATCGGTACCAAAGTGATCATATCAGTCACAAAAAGACCCCAAAAAAAAGGGGGGAAAAATCGAGACTTTTCAATGAAGAAACACTACAACACCAAAATCAATCCTCAAATTCGATCAATCAACAAAACCCAATACCTGTTTATACTTCTTCTGGCGCGTCCCGTCGGCGGTCTCAATCACAAACTCCGTGGAGAAGATATTAGTGAGCTTCGCGCCGTACCCGTTGCGTCCTCCGGTGGTCTTCTTCACATTGTCATCGTAATTACTGCTAGTAAGCAAGTGGCCGAAGATCAATTCAGGGACGTACACCTTCTCCTCCTGGTGGATCTCAACGGGGACGCCATCGCCGTTGTTGAAGACTGTGACGGCGTTCTGCTCGGCGTCGATGGTGACCTTGAGGGAGTCCATGGAAGGGTCGCGCTGCTTGTTGTCGGCGGCATTGACGAGGATCTCGTCGAAGATCTTGTAGAGGCCCGGGACATAGGTGACGGCGCGGTGGACCATCTCGTCGTTCTCGTACACCCACAGGGTCTGCGTGTGCTTCTCGATGGAACCCACGTAGGTATCGGGACGGAGCAGAATGTGCTCCAGCTGCGTCTTTTTCTGGTACATTTCCTCGATGGTTTTCGCTGGTGCGGCGGGTTCGATGTTGGCGGCGTTGCTGGTCTGCAAGGGGCGCTTCTTTTGGGAATCCATGGCGGAGAGAGAAAAAGGAGAAGACACAGAGGTGGTGTCTAGAGAAATGATGATGGTGATGAAGGAGGTTTTGATTTGGAGAATGAGGGTTTTATCATACTTGGAAATAGAGGCTAACGGTCGAATGGGGTGTTCGAATTTGAAATTATGGGTTTTGAGCGGGAGTTTGAAATTTGAATTGTTGGGATTTGGATTGGAGGCATCCAATAGATGTAGTGTGATTTGTTTGGGTTTGACAGCGTTTGGGAGCTAGAGACTGCGCTGCACTTAAGGGTGTGTGGGTTGGATGGATTTTGGTACATTTTTTGGATTTGATTTATTCTTTTATATGTTAGGTTGGGTTGAGATTTTTTTTTTTCAACTTAATCAACACGATTTACTTAAAAATAAGTTAAGTTGAGTTAAATTTGTGAGTTTGGCATGCGTTAAAAAATTCTATTAAAATAAATATAGATATATAAATAAAAAATTGTTACAAATAACATATTTTAATTAAAAATATTATATATCCAAATAAAGTAAAAAGTCACACAACTAATTGTATCTAAACAAAATAAGTCTAAACAAATTAAATAAACTTAATAAATTTTACTAAGTTAATATAAATCTAAAATAAACTAAAACAAGTTAACATATCCTAAAAGTCATAAATAACAAATTATATTAATTAATTGAAGTTAATATATCATATATAGCATATGGATTGACATACTTATTTATTTCATTTTTTAATTTTCTCAAAATAGATTTTGTCATCCAAGCGATTCATTAGACTTTCATCACAATTATCTATTAAATGCTTCATGAGTTTTTTACTCTTTATTTTCTTAATTATATTATTAATGTGACCATAATGCCTACACATAAACTTAATTGGCCTATAAAAAAGACATGAGTAAAAGTAATTGTCATGACCGAAATCTGCGATGGGAATGGCGAACAAATGAGATTTAAAAATAGAAAATGAAATCGCTACTGATTTTATTTGAATTAGGAAAAATTAGAAAAAAAATTTAGAAAATAGTTTTTAAAACCAAATTGGATTCGAAAGTCGATTATGTACAGGGAATGATGAAAACTTAATCTCATAGCACCCCTAACATATCCGTCCTGAGACGATTACCTTAAGTCAGTTGTGTTAATTTTTGACAACTCTTAAAAATATGTGTTTTACCCCTTTTGTTAAAAGATGAACTAAATAGACAAATAAATTATGAAAATTTAATTTTTTGGCTTGACGAAATAGGAGTTTCACTCCTATGTATCCTTGGATGCAATGAGAAACTCAAAATCATGTCGTTCTTTAGAAAATGTTTGTGGGTTAGTTAATTTTAATTAATTAAGAAACTTACAACTTTCAAATCAAATTGTCAACAATGAATTAGTTCAAGCAAACATGTCAACTAGCATAATAATGAGGCAACAAATCAAATAAATCAACAAAGAGATAAAGATAAACCAAATTCAAGACAAACCAACCCACAAATTTATTTTTTGTTTTTTTTAGATTTTATCTTTTTTATTTTTTTCCTTTTTTCCTTTTTTTATGTTTTTTTAGGGAGTGAATGGTTAGGGTTTGGATGCAAGCAGAGAAATAGGTTGGGTGAAGGTGATGGATCGGGTTGACCCATATTTAATGGGTCACAAATTGGTTTGGGTTCAAGGTGGGTAATTTGAGTAAAATTGAGTTAAACTTATGCAAGAAAGTTGTGTCATCTTTTTTATTATTATTTTATTTCCTTTTTTCCTTTTTTTTATTTATTTATTTATTTATTTATTTATTTATTATTATTATTATTATTATTATTATTATTTTTAATTAAAATGTTTAAATGGCCCGAACAAAATTGAGCATTTACAGTAACCTCAAATGGTCATCATAGCTAAATGACTTTAAAAAATAAATAAAAAAAACTACTTGGGTAGGTTAGATTTGTGTGGGACAACACCTTTCAAACTCATTACCCGACTTGTATCTTGTGCGTTAGAGTGATTTTCAACACAACCCAACCCATATTTTGTAGATTGGGTTGAATTAAAACCCACGAGTTAAAAAGATGCATATAAGGGCCCAGTTTTTGTTGGCCCATTTAAATTGTAAGTCAACCCAATCCGACCTATTTATATTCAATATGTTATGTTTAATGGTTCCATTAGGCTTGCTAGGTTGGCTAGTCCATTTATGCGCCTATCATGGCCCTAGGTTTAGGTTGTGACAATCCAACTGCAACCTCTCTACCTCCACTTTAGCCTACCCTCCCATTCCCCCTCCCTATAATAGGTTTTAAATCTCCTTTGTAACCATAAAAAAGAATTGAGTAGAAGAAACATAGAGGATCACAATAGCTCAGCTTGAAATATTATCATGTCAAGCCCCAAGAGCAATAAGGCCGCTTTGCCTCCACTTTAGCCTACCCTCCCCTTCTCCCTCCCCACACTAGGTCTTAGACCTTTTTTGTAACCATTAAAATAAAAATTGACTAAAAGAAACATGGAGGATCACAATAGTTTAGCCTAAAATATTATCATGTCAAAACCCAAGAGCAATGCAGCATTACATAGCAAATAAAAACTACACTAAAATCTTATTTTGGCCCTTGACATTTGCTTTCATTCTTTATTTAGTCCTTAACATTTAATTTTTCTCACTTTAGTCTTTGACATTTATGAACTCACTTTACTTTAGTCTTTATATCCAAATATCCATTATCTAATAAACAAATATGTTGATGTATCACCATTAGAAATGATGTGACATTGTTATTTGCTGACATGTCAATTTGACAAAAGATAATTAGGTGAATACATATAAAAATATGCAGATTCATTCTTGACTTGACATTTGAAAAAATAACAACTCTAGTGTATCAAAATGGCAAGTGAGGAATAAAAAGACATTGTTTTAGATGTATTCATCTATTTATATCTTCTGGCAAACTTTTATACTAACAAATAACGATGTCATATCATCTCTAATGTTGACACATCAACATCTCCATTTGTTAGATAATAGATATATAAATAGAATGACTAAATTAAAGTGAAGGGAAAAGTTAGAAAAAAAATGTCACCAAAGAGAGGTTTGTCTAACACTTTAGGATGAATGAACTTTTCTCCTAAGGGAACCATTAATGACTGTTGCTCCTTATTCCTAAGCTGAAGTTCAATTAAGCCTAGTTTTTTAAAATGGCTTGTTGTAGTTGGATATGGTAAACCTTTGAGTTCTGCAACAATTGATATAAACTTCTAGTCCCTATTTTGACTTATGTTTGTCACTACTCGACAAAAAGCTTTAGTACTAACAGGATCAATTAGTGCATCATCTCTCGACAAGCTGGATGACCCTGTTTGCTAAAAATCTGATAAGCAGTACTCAAGAACATCTATATACATGTCAACTGAGTGCAAAACAATTAATTTTGAAGAAACTTTTCGGAGATCACGAACCATTTTATGTTTAACTTATTACACTGAAAAACACACAACTTGGATTTCAGTCACCAATTCTCACGGTATTGAAAATATAGGATAATACTGCAAGGTCAAGATATTAACTCTAGTATTATGTTAGATTCTAACTTAAAATTAATTGATATCAAGTCAAGTGACTCAACAAGTATATAAATCGCACTCGAAAAATTGAGACAAGCGATGTGAAACTCTAATATAAGACATTCCCATTCAGCTTTAAGAACATCGTTGCACTTGAAGGCTTGTTATTGCAATCACCAAGTTGATCACTCGGAACATGCCTCTCAGAACGTGGCCAAAAGGAGTAGATCTGATCTCTATAAGCCTTCAAAGAGAGATTGATTGTAGGAAAGGCACCAGAATCAATTACAGAACTTGAAACATCTCATCTTAGCTTTTGAATTTCCAAGACCATTTCAACATAAGAATCACATGCACAAGACATCAACTCTTTGTTTCAAGATTCAATTAATTGATTTCCAGCATCAAAGTGTTCCTCAGCTGAAGCTCCTATGCCTTGGTATTTAAAGAGATAAACGACCTCTATTGTAACATACAAGGAAACAACCTAGGATAATAACGAGCACGTTTATATAACCAAACAAAGGAAGAGGAGACATTATTGAGCTCATTGAGTAAACATTCGCATGATGACCATTTCTGGATATAAGTGCTGCTATTCCGACAACAGGAGTCAAGTTGTAAGCAAGGTATATTTGGAAGTTTAATAATAGATGCTATCAAACAAATTATTTCAAATTAAAGAATTTGTGAGAAATGGACAAAATATGTTAAGGTGAAACTTTAATCATGTATAATCTTAAGTCTCAACCAAGCTCAAAAGTAAATTAAGACTTGTTTACCCTCCTTCCAACTTTAATTGAAAAAGAATAATAAAGAATTAATTGCAAAAGAGCAAAGCTTATAACAAAGAAGATAAAATATATCTTAAAAAGGCATTAAACAGAAAGAAAGTCTAAACTAAATATCAAGACCAAAGGCAAGAAGTATACAACAAAGTTTCCTATCTCATTAAACCAATGCAATAAGGAAGCCCAGAAAACAAACTTTGTTTCAAACACTAACTAAAATTTAGATTAAAAATTCTACATCAAAGTAAAGGTGATGACATCTAGTTTCGAAAAATAGTGGCTTTTATCTCTCTTCTCCCTTTTTGTCATAAATAAACTATCAAAGAAAATTACAAAAACATGGACAGGCAAAAGACAAACAACAACAACAAAAATCTTTTCTCACAAGGTAGGTACAAGAAGAAGACAACAAACATTAAAACATCATTTAAAAGAAAGTATCTAAGTTGTACATCCCAAAGAAATTAGGGAAATCCAATGAATTAAATTATGAGCAGCTGCATTAGCTTCTCTTCTTATAAAAAGCGAAGTCACATTTTTGACAAAGCAATGGCCCAATTCGGCCCATTAGAAATGAAAAGGATCCTTAAATTGTATAAAAGATTTGAGGGAATATCAACACAGGTTGATGTAGGTGGTGGAATAGGGCAGACCTTGACAAAGATTATCTCCAAGTATCCTTCAATAAAAGGAATTAATTTTGATTTGGCTCATGCGGTTCAAAATGCATTACCTCATCCAGGTGTGTGTGTGTGTGTGTATATATATATATATATATAGCCTACAGTATTTTAAATAATGGAATAAGTTCATTTTGCCAAAATTATTAATTAGAAAATACTCATTTTGCATGAAGGGATAGAACTTGTTGGAGGAGATATGTTTCGAAGTGTTCCAAAGGGTGATGCCATTCTCTTAAAGGTTAAGAGGCGCATGAGAGTTCAAATTTAATTTTTTAAATAATTCAAATATAACATAAAAAATGTTCTAATCACATGTTTTTCCTTCTAACTCTTGTTATTTTAGCTTGTATGTTATAATTGGTCAGATGAAAAATGTATAGAACTTTTAAGAAATTGCCACAAAGTTTTGCCACAACATGGGAAGGTGATTGTTTTGGACTATATAATGCCAGAAGTCCCCAATTCAAGCAGTATATCTAAGCATACTTGAGCTATCGATTTTCTCATGCTCATAATAAATGGTGAAAAGGAAAGAACTAAGAAAGAATTTGAGAGCTTATGCAAGAGGTTTGGAATTTCCAGATTTCATGTTGCTGTTAGTGATTTATCGGCTATGTCAGGAGTGATGAAATTTTATAAATAAAAATTACTCAATAGTAACTTGGAATCTTGATATATATGTTGCTAGCATTCTGAAAAATATTCTAGAGCAAAAAAATAATGTAGCAGAGAATAAAGAGACTTGATTCTCGCTTAGGGTGCAAGAGGTCTAAGTTCAATTCTCAAAATGCCCCTTCTCTTAATATAATTTCCCCTTTTGCTTTTGTTCCCTCTTGTACCAAAAAAAAAAAGCATGAAGAGACATAGTGTCTAGTCTATGAAGAATCTATTTTTCTTTGTGTCTTATACATGTTTTCCTTTATTCTTATCAGGTATAATGTTATAAATAAATTATGAGTTGTACTGTACACACAAGTATTAGATTTACTTATGCATAGCCACATGTAACTATATTTATGTGATACTCTAAATCTTGTAAAAATTCATCATTCTTCTATATTCTAATTATAATTGATTCTAAACTCACCCCACAGATTTTTAAGAATGAAAAAACAATTCGATTTTTAAGAATGAAAAAACAATTGGTGAACCAATCACCTCTATATAGTCGTCAAGTAACAATTATAATTGCTCATTTTTATCCTCACAAAATCTTCATAAATAACTAGGATGGAAATTTTAGAAGTTGGTCATGTATTAACTTTACTGTTCAAATTAAAGTTTTCATTATTAAAATTAAGGAGAAAACTTAGGTAAAGTACTCTATGTACTTGTTGTGCTGTTTTCCAATTATAATATGACATGTAAGTTAGTTTTTACACATCATTATTATTAAATTATCTATTCAGCATTTTAATTTGACATTTTAACATTAACGTTAACTCTCTTCATTTCTTCTACACCACCTCTATCTCTCTTTATTTCTTCCACACTACCTCTGTCTGGTGTAGCGAATTATTCACAAATCCTCTCAAAATCCTCTCAAAATCCCTAACTTCCAAATCCCTTATATCTGATTATTATTCGCAAACCCTCTCAAAATCTCTTAGACGCTCACCACCCTCAAACGCTGAAAACTTAGACGCTCACCACTCTTAAAATCATTCTCTCGCCGAATCTCTGAGCTCGCTGCCCAAATCACCGGCGACTTTCTCGGCGCTTCTCCGTCGCCCGTGGTCGTTGGCGTGGCCACTGGCGCATTCCTCTTCTTGGCTGACCTCGTTCGCAAAATCGACCTCCCCATCACCATTGATTTTGTGCGAGCTGAATCCTACGGTTCCGGAACCCAGTCCAATAGAGCACCCACCATTTCCTTCGATTTGAAGGTTGACATCAAGGGACACCACGTCATCTTGGTAAAAAATAGTCATAACATAAAGAAGGTTAAAATTAAAAAAGACAAAAAGAAATTAAGTACAACAATATCTTTTTTTAAAAAAATGAGAAGATGGAGAAATAGCCTAAGGCACTTTCTTTTTGTTTTATGTTAAAAAAATTATGCATGAGAAATCTTTTTGAAATTTCTTTTATGTTTGTTTCATGTTAAAAAGGATTTTTTTATTAAAAAAATGTCATAAACAATTTAAAGATTAAGTAGAACAATTTCATAAACAACATAAGGCTGTTTCATTTTTGAAAGAAATTAAATATTACATTTTGTTTTTTATATTTGTACTAATAACGTGAGAGAAAAAGGAAGAGAGAAAATAAGTCACATTTAAGTCGTCTTAAAAATTATGTAACTTTAATGAGAAGTTAAAAATGATGGTCATCATTTTATATATGTCAATACTTAAATGGAATGTTTAAAAGATGATGTGTTAAGTAGGGATAAAGCTCATCTAAAGTGAGTTTGTCTTTAAAGTGAACAAATAAGAGTATATCTACCTTTAATTTGATAAAGTCTATAGAGATCTCAACTCACTACATAATCGAAGGGTAGATACATTATTGCTTGCTCATTTTAGAGACTAACTCACTTTAGAAGAGCTTTTTTTTGTTAGGTAGTGTCTATACAAGAATTTCTCCTTATCTAAGTAATGAAGAGGTTGTTTGTGGAACAATTGAACTTAGAAGTTTTGAAGCTTTTTTTATAGGAGGTGTTTTCCATGCACCTACAATGTTTGGGTGCATGGATGCTCCATTAACTTTACCTATTATTATAGGTCAACTTTAATTTTTCTTATTTATTTTTTAACCTTAATATTTTAGTTTTTTGCTTGTTAGTCGTTGTCCCTCTTCCTTCCTTTCTATCGCATGGTTCTTCTTCTTCTTCGTTTCCACATTCTTCTTGTCTTTCTCTCTCTCAAGCTAAGAGATTATGACTAAAAGACACACACCTAGAACCCAAACTGATAAGAAGCTCTCACCGTCACCGTTGTTTATCTAAAATCATTGGCCAACGTCAACCCAAAACGGCCGGCCACCATCCCCACAATCTCCCACCGATCCTAATCGTAGCAAATGTTGGGGTTCTTGAAGCTCCCGTCTAAGGGCTTGTTTGTTTCAAATTAAATTAGCTTTTTTCAACTTTTATTTTAAAAAAGTTATTTTAACAGTGTTATAACATGTTTGGCAAAATCAACTTCAGCTTTTACACGAAATTCAATACATTATAAAAGTTTTTTTTCATAATGTTAAAAATTGAAGCTTATGATTCTAGCTTATAGATTATTTCTTACACTTTGAGATGTAAATATCATTTTCTCCTCAATCAAATAATTTTTTTAATTATTTTATACCTATTTTAGTAATTTAATGCATAAAAATAATTCTTTTTTTATATCATCCAAATGAAACAGATTAGCTTAAAATCATTTTTCAGCTAACATATCTAAACATAAAACTGATTCAATTATAATCGATTATTGAAATAATTAAATTTTTACAGCTATCCCAAACACATACTAAAACTAAACCTTTGACATTTTTCCTCTATAATTGTTTGACCTATTAATGCCAAAAAGTTATAGTAGCTCCTGCAAAAGTGAATACTTAAGAATGCATTATTTATCAATTGTATGTTGTGGTGAGTTACAGATGCAAAATTGCAAATAGTATTATTTTAAAATTTGTAATTCTTGTAAATGAATAGTCTTGATGTTACATTACTTCTGGTATATCTAACATACAAGCCTTTCTGAAAGGGATTTTATCTAGGTATTGTTCAAAAGCGATGAAAACTAGTCAAAGTTTGAAAAATTAATCTAGGTTTTCAATGGAATTGAAACTAATTTTGTATTTCATACTAATTTTTATGGCCTGATACTATTTCTTGTTGTAGAGAAACCTCTTTTATTGTTGAGAAATGGTAGAAAACTCACAGGGACACTTTGCTCTTTTGATCAATTTGGTACCAACTTCTCAAATTATGTAGAGCTTTAACATGCTATAGGTTGATTTTCTAAAAACCCCAATGAATAATATGCAACTAATGATGTTATTGAAGGCGCCTACGAGAGGGTTATTATTGGTGATCTACATTGGGACATCTCTTTGGGTCTCTTTGTAATCTATGAAAAGAATGTTGTTCTAACTTCAATTTGGTGAGCTGGTATGATTGTTAACTACTTTCCTTTGCATCTAAAAATCTTTTCTACTTCCATACATAGAAGAGAGAAAATATGGGAAGAGCGAGAATGTATGATTTATTTTTTTGGTAACTAAGAATGTATGGTTTTGGTTTCCGCAATCCTTTGATAAATTCAAACATAAATAATAAGAATTTAGGATTCAAAAGATAAATAACACAAACATTTTAAACTAGTGGCAGGTGGTAGAGCTGTCAAAATGGGCCAAACCCAATGGCCGGTCTAAATAGCCTGACAAAATGGGTGGTTGGGCTAGCAAAAGTGAATACAAAAATAAAAATAACTCGAATTAGCCCGACCCGTTAACATTACATAGAGGTGGCTTGGGCTAACAAAATTTTAGTCTGAAACACACATAGCCTGATCCGGCTCAGCCTGTTTTGACAGCTATAGCAGGTGGTAGTTTTTAGCCCTTGATGTAAAATGCCTCCTTTATTTATATTATTACATTTATAATTTACCACACTGGCAGCATTTTCAATGCTCCAATTAGTGGTAGAGCATTGATGCTCCACTTATTGTACCTACAATAATAGGTAACAGGTGGAAAGTTTAATATACTCATTAAACACTTTGGGAGCATCCATGCTCCAAATGCTCCAAGCATTCAAAGCCGTTAAAAATCTTGATTTGAAATTGATCAACGGTCTAAAATGGTTACCTGGTATTTGCACAACAGTTAAGTGTTTAAAGGCACCAACTAAGTTCAAATCATTAATCACCACATTTCACATAGAAATCACCATTTATTTTTCTCATGTTCACCACTTATTTGATTATCACGTGAATTAATTTTGTTTATGATCTGGTGGCATATGAGTAGTGGAAAATTATGATTTAAGTTTGTTATATGGTGATTTAAGTTTAAATCATTTATCATCATTACTTACACAGGAATCACCACTTATTTTTCCCTTTGTCACCACTTAGTAGCTTTCATATGTATTAATTCATGATCTAGTGACCTATGATCTGGTGACAAAATGGTGATTTAAGTTTATTATGTGATGATTTAAGCTCGAAAATGTTTAAAATGCACCAAACAATTTATGGAGCATAGATGCTTCATATGTTTACAACCATTGATTAAGTGTGAGAAAAAATCAATGGTAGGAGACCATGAAGGGCTACTAGAAGCTACTAGAATAGGTCATTTTCTAAAATTTGCAAATTACCTGTTGTAACACTTGTGAAAAACATGATAGACTTGTATATGATTGCGAAGGTAGCCTAATACTTGTTTGTCATGTTTGTTAAGTTTTGTGATCTTTTGAGTACGTTTAGTCACTTTGTTGTAACATTATGTGTAAAATATAATTGTTATTAGTCCCAGAATTGACTTAAACTGCTTAGTTAATGGAAATAAATGTCAAGAGCTTGTTTCTATGTCACAAATGTGTGGAGGATGTTGTGGTTAAAATTTGAGGTTAATCAGAGTTAGTTTGGCATTTTTAAGCATACTAATGGTGTATTTTAATGTTAGATTAACTACCAGCAGATATGAAAAATTATAGAAAATGGTGAAACAAGATATTTTTTATGAATCTTAGGATTTATTTGAAACTTGTTGGAAGTTAGGAAACTGGATTCGATGATATCTAAGTGTTCTTAGTAGATTGAGAGTTTTAATACTTTGGTATGAGAGGCCAAAATTGACTTCTCTTTATAAGTATCCCACAGATGAGCGTGAGGAAACAGAAAATAGAAGAAAGAATAGAGAAAAGAGAAAAAAAAGAAAGAAAAAGGTGAAAGAGGAAGAGAAGAAGAGAGAAACCAAGAGGCAAGCAATGATTGGAGAGCTTGGATCCATCATTGGCCATCTTCAATACCTTCAGGTAGGGGAAAAATCTATTTTGCACTTCTACTCCTTTTTCCATCTTGTTCATGTGATGGGTTGGAGTGAGTAATGGGGTTTTATTGTGAGTTTTGTGTGTTCTTAGCCTATTTCTTGTTATTGAACTTGAGTATGGCTTGTTGTTGGTTTGTTGGAAGCATGAGAATGAATTTTTCATCACTTGAACACCTTTGTTCCTTTTTAGGTCAAGAATTGGGCGTTTAGGTTTTAGGGTGGATGATGAGTTCATCAATCCTTGCTTTTGTGAAATTGAAGTTGTACAAGAATTACAATGTGTTAATGAATCTTAGTTGATGTGAGAAATCAAGTGGATTTGAAGTTAGACCAATTGGAAGGCCTTTGTTCTTTAATAGAATAGTAACTGCACTTGCAGAATTCTGCAGAATGCTACTTGTGGCGCGGTTTGAGTGTGCGGCACCGTGGCATGCGTGTGATGCCAGTTCCAGTATTGGAACCCGAGAGGTGGGTGCTGCGGCGTGCTTGAGAGTGGTGCCGCAGCGTGAGTGGACAAAGAGCAAGGCGTTACGGCGTGGCCGTGTTGTGCTGTAATGTGAGATCTAGTTTTTCTCAAAAATTATTGTGTGATGCAATGGATCTTTTTAATGGTGTGATTTCTTCTTTTATGCTTCTTAGTGAGTGTTGAGATTCTAAGATGAGTATTTAATGAAGTGAGAGTATGTTAAATCAAGAATGATTTGTAATGCTAATCATGAGAAGTAATTAGACGTGTTTATATATATATATATATATATATATATATATATATATATATATATATATATATATTGTATATTGTGTTTGTTGAAGAGTGTGAGCCTCACAGTTGAGGATAATCTATGTTAGATAAGGTGGATAGTTTCTTTCCTAATATAGTGACTTTAAGGATAGATTTCCTTGTTATTTGTTGATGACCGCGTAGTTGATGAGATTTCACTACCTGAAGAGAAAATTACTGGAATTGGGTTCTAGTGTTTGTTCAAGGTATAAATGTGATTTTCATTACTTTGTTCAGGACTCACGCATATTATGACATTGCCATAGATTTGGTATCATAACAATAATCATTCCATACTTAAGTTATTGCATAGGCATAGACATTAGACATAATTTGGCATAGCATGACAATTGTATTGGTGGTTGCCACCATGACATGAACTCATGACATTGCAATTGTATGAGCGATTGCGTATCTCTGAGATTGATATGTTGTTTTAGTATCTCTAAGATGGAGATGTTGTGAACTTATGTGATTGAAATGTTAATTTAATAATTGTGTATTCTTTATGAATGTATAAAATGTTGGTTTTGGAATGCTTCTACTGAGAATTTGTGATTTCTCACCCCGTTTGTGTTGCCATGTAAATTCAGGTACAAGTTCTTCAAAAAAGAAGTAGAAGATGTATGAAAACTAATATAGTTTATATGCTTTATATGGTTAAAGTTTGTATATTATATTAGATCTAGTTTATAGGGAAGTTTATGTATTACAATGTGTCTGTTAAGGCAATGATGTATATATATAACTTTTGTTATTGTGACTCTCTATAATTATTTATATAAATGTTATGAGTTTAGTTTGATGTGTGGTTTTGAAGTAGCATAGTTAGTATTGGTTATTCTTATATATGTCAGATATATCAAGATAGCAATATTGAGATGTTACACCTGCTAGGACAAGTAAGTATAGATTTTCTATAATTTAAAAATGTAACCTTTAATTCTTTGTTATTGCAACTTAGTCTTTCCCACAAATGCCCAGCGCCACCCACCCCCATATACAACCTCTAACCCCATCACCGCCGTAGCTATCGCAACTCAAGGCTCTTACCTCAACTTCACCTCCTTCTTCACCTACAACTCCTAGGGGTGTGCAACAAACTGCTTTGAACTGAACTAAACTGGTAACCAAACCAATCTGCACCACAAAAACCCAAACCATTTAAAACAATTCATTAACCATATCGATTATATTTTTCAAAAATGGTTTAGTTAACTATTATTTATTCCAATTCAGTTAACTGGAGTTATCCAAACTGAAATTTTCTCTCTTCTTAAAAACTAGTTTCAACCTCATCTTCCATCAAGTAGCACTGCCTTGTTGCCACCGCTCCTTTGTTGCCACTCCGTTGCTACTGCATTCACATCATCGCTGCACCACCACCACTACCTCCTCATCACAGCTGCATCGGTCCTCATCACCATCGAGTTTTAATAGTGGATCGCACGAAGCAACTTCATGATTTTTAATCTTGGCAAGATCGAGATGATCCTCAACTCCTCACGGGCCTTCTACACTGCTTGCATCACTGGCGAAATCCTCCAGCAGATTATGAAATCTTAACAGTGGATTACGCAGGAGCAACTTCATGATTCCCACTCGTCCCTGCTCTAGAAGATCCACAAAAGACCATTATCTTGCACAAAATTTTATTTTGGTTTTGGAAATTTCATTCTGTTTATGCTTAAGATAGTTTAGATTTGTGATTTGTTTAGATTGCTTCAATTGTTAAGATCTGCGCTTTAATTACATAGATCTGTGATTTTTTTTTAAATTGGATCTATGAAGTTTGTTTACGGCATTGAATTGAAAGATCAGCTACAAACTGGTTATCCATATAAAAACCAATTACCTAAACCTATGAAACCAATTCGTATAGTTAAATATCTTTTTATTCAAGACAGAAACAGTCTGGATCAAAATACCAAACCATATTTTTGGTTCAGCTCAATTCAATAAATAAAACCAAACTGAATTGAACCATGCCCACCCACCGCTAACAACTCCAAATTCGACCTCAACATCACCATTGGAAAACCTCCAACAGGAAAATTGTCTTCACCTACAAACCCACCTCCATTTCTAAATTCTTTGGCTCATTGATGTCACGATAGGATCGTACCCTCTTTTGAGCATAGGAAGAACACGACATTGCTCAAAGCTTCGATTCTAAGAAGTGGGTAAGCCTTGGAGAGTGACACTACAATGACCAAGTTGAAGGCTAGCATAAAAAGCAAGAATGGATTGTCATTTTGGCAACAACGTCGACTTATAACGCCAAGTGCAAGGTCGATTATAGGTTCAAGATCTAGAAATGGAGCATTGGATGAAAAGACGATGGAAGAACACAAGAAATTGCAGAGCTATGTTATTTATTTTATGTTGAATTTCACTTTTTTTCCCTTATTTTTCTTTTTCAATTTTTTTAGCTTATTTCATGTTGTTCATGTTATAGGAAGCTTGATGTTTGGTATCCCAGAAAATTGACATTGTGTAATAGACATAGTAGATTCTAGTTTTGTTTTTGGTTTAGGACACTATTGACGTGTGTACCTCTGAATCCCACTGAAGAAACTCATGAACTCAAATGCAACATATCACTCTGTCAACCTTGGGCATGATTGCTACTTTGTTTGCAAAAATAAAATAACTTAAGGTTTATTAACAAATAACAATAAAGTATAATTTTTAAAAAAAGTTGAAATCGATTATGACAGGTAAAATGTGTGGACCCTGTGAGTGCCAAAATGATTATCTTTTACATGAAAAATGGTAGGTCTTTGAAATTTGCCACTTTTAATGTGATAAATCTCATTAAATATACAAAAAATGAAGACGATAATAGGGATGTATGTTTAAAAAAAATGTCAATTTTTTTCTTTTTTTGTGTATGTTACTGCATTATTTCAAACGTTTATTTGGTGAGGAGGATCCCAATTATATCCTTCCCAATTTTGAGGAGTGCCATTTTTTATTATATTTTTAGTTAATGCAAAATGACATAATATTTGATATAATTAAACTATAGTTCAAAATATTTGAATTGGAGTGAAAATTTTGACAGAGTTTCTCCTAAATATTGGACCTCCCTAAAAGCACATGAACCTGTTTAATTCAACCAGTTACAAAGATCATTAATAAAAACTAAAACTAAGTGAAAATATATTTAATCCAACAAAGGAACCAAAATCACAATAGAAAGTTATCAATAGTATTTTACACAAAACTACTAAATATAACATTACATTATCAGATACAATAATGACATATATACTATATATGTCAATGAGATGAGCCCGCATCAAAATGTAGTGGCCTGTGAGAGGGATCAGAAGAAGGACGTGGTTGTGATGGGTGTTGCGATCGTGATCGTGGCGAAAAATAACAACTCATTGGATTTTAGAAAATAGAAATGGAAAATGGAGTCGTCATTTTTCACTGCGATCACGGTCGCGACACCCATCACAGCCACGTCCTTCTTCTGATCCCTCTCACAAGCCATCACATTTTGATGCGGGCTCATCTCATTGACATGTATAGTATATATCTCATTATTGTATCTGATAATGTAATGTTATATTTAGTAGTTTTGTGTAAAATACTATTAATAACTTTCTATTGTGATTTTGGTTTCCTTGTTGGATTAAAATATGAAAATGGAGTTGCCACCAATTTTATTTTAATTTAGGAAAAATTGGAAAACCTTTCTTTGAAACGATCTTTGGAACCAGATTGGATTCGAGAGTCGGTTATGGATAGGGAAGGGCAGAAACTGAATCCCACAGTACCCCTAACACACCCGTTCTAAAACGGTACCTTAAGTTAATTGGGCAAATTCTTAACAATCCTTGGAAATATTTATTTTACCCCTTTTTGCACAACATTGTAACTATTTATAAAAAAGGAAACCACAAAATTATGAAAATTTAATTTTGGCTTGACAGAAATGAAATTCTGCTCCTACATATCCTCTGATGCAATGAGGAACTCAAAGTCACGTAGTTATCTAAAAAATAATTATGGGTTAGTTGCTTTTAATTAAAAAAAAAGATTTTTGAAGAAAGGTTTTTACTTGAAAACAAAAACATTCTTGCACAGGATTCAATGTAGCATCAGGCTACTCAATAAACCCTTATGATTCAAATGATATCGAAGATAGCATCCGCTATTCAATCATCATCATTGATCATTGCCTTGATTAAATTTTTTTTATATATATATATTTTTTATTTTAAGGAATGCTTAGGGACAAACAAGTAATCGCATGAACAACATATTGTCATACTATGATCCAAGTAAATATAATAAAACCAAATTAAGCACAACAACACAAAACATTTTTTTTAGCATTTTTTATTTTTTCATTTTTTGTTGTATTTTAATTTTTGTACCTTTATTTTTAAACCCTTTTTTAACAAAAAAACATTTTAAATTTTTTTAAATTTTTTTATTTTTGTATATTTTTTAAACTTTTTTTTTATTTTTTGACACCTGGAAGAAAATTTCTTCTTTCCTTTTTGTTTTTGAAAAATCAAAAAAATAAATAACTAAGCCACAAATAAATAAAACTCAAATGAAACTAAGTTACTATACCAACAGCCCAACATCCAGCAATTATTAAGCCCATTATACTAGCAACCCAATATACCAACAGCCCAACTTCATTGCATTTTTTTTGTTATGATTTTAATAAACTTCAAAAAGCCAAAGCTGAAAGCATCATGATATCAAAGCTGAGAAAATTAGACCTCTATTTTTGCATGAGGTGACTCGAAGGAGGGGGTGCTACCGATCGTGCAGACGGCGACTGGTCCGGTTGCAAGCTCGGATCTCCGGCCGACGGCGGTGCGTGGACAAAGGCGACTGCAGGGTGCTTCACGGGTTGGATCTGTGAAGAAGGAGGATGCGGGTTCGGTGGCTCAATCGCAGTGAGCGACTTCTGGTTTGCCGGCCGGATCTGGCTCTCCGGTTTAGAACGGTTGGACGGCACGACAAGGCGGTCGGCGCAGATCTGTTGCAGATTCAGAACGGCTTGATGGCGCGGCGACGGCGGGATCTGGGGTGGCGTCGTTCTGGTTTCCTCAGATCTAGTGAGTTCCAGCAAGACCGAGGCGTGGCGACAACAGGATGGGAGTCAAGTCTGGACGCCGGGTAGAGGTCGTACATAGAGGGGAGCAGAGACGGCCGTCGCTCGCAGGGCTCCTGGTTCAACAGCTTGGCTGTGAGGGTCGCTGGTACAAGGTCATGGTAGGGCTCCGATGTGGCTCTGAGGGTGACGAAGTTGGTGAGGTGGGTGTGTGATGGAGTGGAGCTTCACGGTTTGGGGAAAGGCTCACGATGGGGGCTTGGTGTGGAGCTCCACGGTTTTGAGGAAAAATGGTGGTTTGGTTGGGAGGTTTAGAAGATTAAGGAGTAATGGGTGAAGGTGGAGTGGATTATTGAAGATGGGGGTTAATGATGAGATGAGGTGAAGTTGATGATGAGAGTGGAGGGTGTGAGAATGATGAAGGTTGCTGGCAGCAAGGTGGTGAGGGGTAGTTCACGGTTGGAGCTTGGAGGAAGGAGTTATGGTTCTGTTTTGGGTTGCGGGAGGGTGAATGAACACGGTGGTGAGGTTGGTGGTGAAGATGTAGTGGTGAAGATGGAGGTGAGGTTGGATGGAAGGTTTGAGTTTGATGGTGGTTCGGTGATGGTTCTGTGGTGGCTTCTGGTCTCCTTCGTGTGATGCTCCCCCCTCTGTAAAGTATCCTCTCTCTCTAATATCAATATCCCCCCTTCTTTTTCACGCTCTGTTCCTCCTGTAAGCAGAAAGACAAATATGCAACCCCAAAGAGATCAGTGTAGGTTGCAGATAGAGTGGTCTAGCTCAGTTTCCATTTTTATGATTTTTCTTTTGGGTTGTCACCTTCTCATGTCTCAAATTCCTGCCAACTTATCATTTTTGTGCTACATTGAGGCTTGAGTTTTCAGGCTTGCAACAGAGGGGTGTTTACATCGTCTAGTTGGATTTCAACTACTGCTTGAGTTTTAACCAAAAGAAAAGAAGCCACTGCAACCGTAACAAAGACCCCCCTCCCCCTCTTTTTTTTTAAAATTAAACGAGATTAGTGTTTTTTTTTCTGCTAAAGCGGGCTTACATTTGGGCTAACAAAAAAATAAGAATATGGACCTTTAATTAATTAAATTCAAAATTAAATAATTTTTTTTGGGAAGCCTGGTCAAAATTGAGTGTTCACAATGGGTATGGTGGGTAACCTGGTGGCGGGTAAGGATATAGTGGGTAACCATGTGGTGGGTGAGGATATGAGGGGTAACCCGGTGGCAAGTAAGGATACGATGGGTAAAGGTATGGCGGGTATGGTGGGTATGGGGGTGATATGTAGGTGGTAGCTGAGTGGGTGGGTATGTAGTAGTGGTAAGAAGTTGATTCGTGTGCTGGTTGGTAGAGCCAGAGTCCTCGGGATGTTGAAGCCGTGTTCGAGTGCTCGCTAATCCTATCCTCCGTCTACGCCGCATTCCCTGTTGACTGGACTCCTTGGGCGGCCCTGAAATGTCATCTGCTGCTAGAGCTGGACGCAGATGTTCTATTGTAATGCGGTCATGCTCCCGCAATGAGTGTAGGATTTGTGTAGTAGCTTCTCGAGTGGCAGTGTTAGTAGTTGAACTGAACAAATGCTCTGTAATGTTGGCCTAAGAAACAAACATAAATTATTTTATTAGACTGAATACAAAATACATATAATCACTAGCAAATTAGTAAAGAGGTTATCGCATTCCTAATAGATGCACTAGTGGGAGACATCCAGCGTCTGATAATTATTTTATACCAATGCAAGTACTCAGAACGTGAACCAAGGGATGCGAGCAATGGGATTCCCCTAACAAGCTTCTCTCATCGACTATCTCATGCGGCTATGTAAAAAGCATGTGTAGCTAACCAATCCTCATTATGCCTACCTGCCAGTGTAACTGAGTGCAAATTGTCAAGCTGGAGCGATCTCCGTGGTATGGGCTGGTCAAGCCTAAACTGGCGCATCACTTAGTTTGGCTGGTACCACTCAATAATGTGAAAACATATGAGATGGACCACTACTAGTGCTATGTCCGTAGCATCCACACAAAAAGGTGGGAGTGATGCTACCTTCTCATCTGTGTATGGTTGCCATATAATCTGCACACAAAATTAAGACGACATATACATAAGTAAATAACTTAAACGAATGTAAAATAAGACATACCTCATCATTCTTCAATTGGTCCAAGAACTGGTGATAATATCCAAGGACGCCGATCATAGTATCACTTAAAACTTTATGCTTGTGCCACCTATTTGTAAATGAAAGTATTATAAACGTCAGTTATAAATATTAAGAAAGTAATAGAACAAAGTAATGTAAAGAAATAATATGAAGTAGAAACTTAGGCCTACCCTAAGGGACGTAATTGACCACGATCAGCACCATAGAACACATCAGGTTCAACATGGTCAGCTAGTGTAAAGGCAAGCCGGGGGAATCTGTACCATGCCTAATACTGCAATAAGATGCACGCCCCTCCGATTTCACGTGCCTTGTAATCCGTAGCTTTACAAAGCTCTCTATACAAGTATGCCAAAACTGCATACCCCAAGCTATATATCCCGGCAACAGCAAAGTCCTCCAACAATGGAAGGAACATCAAGTGCACAAACTTACTAGAATGATCGGGGCATAAGAAACCCTCAATCAACCGAAGTATGTAATGTTGTGCACGCTATTGCATGTACTCATCATTATCATCATCATCTTCAAAGGCTACAGTAACACTCGACTGCCACAGGTATGTCATATCAATGCGTGCACCAGATATGAGCGAAGGAGTCTCATCAATCCCTAACAACCGAACACATAGACTGAGCCAATCAGTCTTATGGGTAAGGCCAGTAACTGCAGCGCTGTCAATAGGAAGACTCGATATGATATCGATATCCTCTAACGTAATGGTGCACTCTCTGGTAGGCATGTGAAATGTATGCATCTCTAGGCACCATCTTTCAACCAACGCAGTGATCAATAAGTGATCAATGCTGCAATAGCCCATATGGGCAACCCCCAAGAAGCCAGCCTGCTGTAGATACGGAAGAATAGGCATAGAGTGTGATTAAACCTATGTCTTTAAAGAATTTTTTTTATGATAACAAATATGAAGACAAAAATGAAGATGAAGACTGAGTCCATGATCTTTTAAGGATAGCTTTAGGACTTAGAGTTTTTTTGTACGGAGCTCACTTTAATATCTCACTGTTTTGGAAGAGAAGATAAAATTGGCTTTAAAAAGGAACTTAAGTGTTTTTGAAATGAATTATCTCAAAACTGTTTTTTAATAGTTTTATTCGAATAATGTTTCTTCTATTCGAATAAAACCTTTCAGCTTTTTTTGTCTCTTAAACTGCTATTCGAATAACATTTAAGTTATTCGAATAATGCCTTTCAAAACTTACTGAGAGCTTTTGTTTTCTAATTTGCTATTCGAATAGCACATTAGCTATTCGAATAAAAAGGGCCTCCAGAACTATTTTCTTAAATGAGTTATTCGAATAACTCAGTAGTTATTCGAATAATCCTGGTCTTTCTGAACTTTGTTTTCAATAGAGTTATTCGAATAGCATATAGGTTATTCGAATAACCCATATCAGTCTATTTTTTCACGAAGCTTTTATAAAACCGTGTTATTCGAATAACACTTCATCTATTCGAATAAACATGGATATTTACGAATACTGATATGGAAATAAATAGCCATATTTGTTTGAATTTATGAGTTTTAATTACATCCAACGACCATTTTTCTTGATTTGCTCTATAAATAGAGGTTTTGGGTCACTTCTAAATTGGCCTAACCTTCTGAATAATTTTCTATTTGCTCTAACTCGTGAACTATATTTTCTACGCTCCTTTTCAATCAAAAACTATGAGATATTCTATGTGAGCTCTTTTAGCACTTCAATTTGTATTATCTGCTCTGAGTGAGAGTTTCTATTCATCTATTTCTGCTCTTCTATATCGAGGGTGAGGTATCTCTCAAGGTTTGTATAAGGGTGAGGTATCCTTGCAGGCTGAGGCTTTAGCACAATGGTAGAGTTTCCCTGTGTGTGAAAAGTGCTCTATTTTGTAATGATAGCAAGCACCTATTGAAGCTTGTATACATAGTGAAAAATCTCGAAGTGTGTTTCGGGGACTGGACATAGACCACAAGTGGTTGGTGGTCGAACCAAGATAAATATCGTGTCTGCTCTTCTTCTCTTTATCTCTTTATTTAACACAAATTTAATTTTATTGCATATTCATTTAATTGCGTTTCTTGATTTTCTTCTTCTGTATCTCGTAATTTCTTCTTTTATTTAATAGCTTCTATATTTGTATTTATTTTAAAAAGTGTTTGCGAAAAGTTTTACTACTCAATTTACCCCCCTCTTGAATACTGGAAGCCACTTGGTAACAAGTGGTATCAGAGCTAGATTCTTGTATAAAGAGCTTAGCAGCTTCAAGAGAACATGGCTTCTTCAAATAGTTTTTCAGAAGGATAAATTATGTGATGTATGTCAAAAGGGAAAACAAGTAAAGGTCTCTTTTAAAGTTAAAAATGTTATTTCAACTTCTAGACCCTTACAACTTTTGCACATGGATCTTTTTGGACCCTCTAAAACTATGAGCTTTGGTGGGAATTACTATGCTTTGGTGATTGTGGACGATTTTTCTAGGTTCACATGAACTTTATTTCTTTCTCATAAAAGTGATGCATTTCTGGCCTTTAAGAAACTTGCCAAGGTTATCCAAAATGAAAAAGGTTTTTCAATTACATCCATAAGAAGTGACCATGGTGGTGAGTTTGAAAATCATGTTTTTGAAAATTGTTGTGATGAACATGACATTGAGCATAATTTTTCTGCTCCTAGAACTCTACAACAAAATAGAGTTGTAGAAAGGAAAAATCAATCTTTAGAAGAAATGGCGAGAACTATGCTCAATGAAGCTTCTCTTCCTAAGTATTTCTGGGCTGATGTGGTTAATACCGCGTGTTATATAGTGAATAGGGCCCTGATAAGGCTAATTTTAAAGAAAACTCCATATGAATTGTACAATGGAAGAAAGCCAAATATTTCATATTTTCACGTCTTTGAATGTAAATATTTTGTTTTAAATAATGGAAAGGATAACTTGGGAAAGTTTGATGCTAAGTCTGATGAGGGTATATTTCTTAGTTATTCCAATCATAGTAAGGCTTTTCGTATTTATAATAAAAGAACTATGACTATTAAAGAGTCTATTCATGTTGCCTTTGACGAATCTAATCCAAATGAGCTGAGAAAGGACTTTGTTGATGATGTTGCAGAAATCTTAGCGGAAACACATTTGGACAGCAAAGAAAAAGAAGACAAGGAGCAAGAAGAAAATCAAGAAGATAGGCAAAGACAAGAGGAATCACAAGTCTTGGACCTTCCCAAAGAATGGCAGACTTCAAAATATCACTCTCTTGATCAAATTATATGTCATGTGTCTAAAGGTATAAGTACTCGCAATTCTCTTAGAAATGTATGTAATCACTTAGCCTTTGTTTCTCAAATTGAACTTAAAGATATAATTGAAGCCTTTGATGATGAACATTGGTTTTTAGCTATGCAAGAAGAATTAAATCAATTTGAAAGAAATCAAGTTTGGGAATTAGTTCCTAGGCCTATCAATCATCCTATAATTGACACTAAATGGGTTTTTAGAAATAAACTTGATGAAAATGGGTTAATAACAAGAAACAAAGCTAGATTGGTCGCTAAAGGTTATAATCAAGAAGAATGAATAGATTATGAAGAAACCTATGCACCTGTAGCTAGATTAGAAGCTATTAGAATGTTACTTGCATATGCTTGCATCATGGATTTTAAATTATATCAAATGGATATTAAAAGTGTTTTTCTAAATGATTTTATTCAAGAGGAGGTATATGTTGAACAACCTTCAGGTTTTGAAAATCATGAACTACCCAACCATGTTTTTAAACTCAAAAAGACCTTGTATGGCTTAAAACAAGCTCTCAGAGCTTGGTATGAAAGGTTGAGTAAGTTTCTTTTAGAAAATGGTTTTTTGAAAGGAAAAGTCGATATTACCTTTTTTATTAAAAATAAAAGGCATGACATTCTCCTTGTGCAAGTATACGTGGATGATATTATTTTTAGTGCTACTAATGAAACTCTTTGCAAAGAATTTGCTAAGACAATGCAGAATGAGTTTGAAATGTCAATGATGGGAGAACTTAATTTCTTCCTCGGACTTCAAATCAAACAAACAAAGGAAAGGACCTTCATAAGTCAAACCAAATACTGCAAGGAACTACTCAAGAGGTTCGAAATGGACAACGCTAAACACATGGCCACTCCAATGGGCACTTCTTGTTATTTAGACAAAGATGAAGGAGGTAAATCAATAGAAATAATGAAATACAGAGGTATGATTGGATCTCTCCTCTATTTTACTGCTAGTAGACCAGATATTATGTTTAGTGTATGCATGTGTGCTAGATATCGGACAAACCCTAAGGAATCTCATCTAAGTGCTGTTAAACGTATAATGAAGTACCTAGTAGGCACTTCACAAATGGGCTTGTGGTACCCTAAGAGTGCCTCATGTAGCTTAATAGGATATTCCGACTCTGATTTTACAGGATGCAAATTGGATAGGAAGAGTACTAGTGGGACATGCCACTTGCTTGATAGTTCTTTAGTTTCTTGGCATAGCAAGAAACAAAATAGTGTGGCTTTGTCTACTGCTGAGGCTGAATTCGTTGCAGCCGAGAGTTGTTGTGCTCAAATCCTATGGATAAAGTAACAACTTCTAGACTATGATCTTCAGCTTGATCATATTCCGATAAAATGTGATAACACTAATGCAATAAATCTCTCTAAGAATCTCATTCTGCATTCTAGAACAAAGCATATAGAGATAAGACATCACTTTATCAGAGATCATGTCCAAAAAAGGGATTGCATTCTTGAATTTGTTGAAACATCTAAGCAACTTGTAGATATTTTCACTAAACTCCTAGCAAAAGAAGCATTCTTTTATATTAGAGGAGAATTGGGTATAATTGATCAATCAAATATATAAATGCTCGTAATTATTGCTTATTTATGGTTTTATCTCTCTCGAATTATTACTAACTTGAGCGTTGGAGATATCCCAAATCTTATTTTTGCAGGTATTTTATAATTGGGTAAGTTTTTCTCTCTTAAATTTCAATTCTGGATATGTGCTTTACTGTGTTTCTGATAGTTTTATTCGAATAAATCTAAGTTTATTCGAATGAAAATAAATCAGCTGCTCAAAAATGTGTCGCATATCAGTGTTATTCAGATAATACTACATTTATTCGAATAAACTGACCCTTAGCAACTACAGTTTCTTCTTTTAATCTCTGCCTATTCGAATAAATCTAAGCTTATTCGAATAAACTACTTCCATGTCAGTTCTCCTTTTGTGTAGCCTCATCTCTATTCGAATAAAGTTCAGTTTATTCGAATAACTTGAGACTTGAATTATCAATCTTTTATGTTGCTCTGTGGCTATTCGAATAACCCATAGGTTATTCGAATAAAATCTGTTAAATGGCCACAACGCTTGGTTTTCCCTGATCCTCTATTCGAATAGATACTCATCCATTCGAATAAACCCTAGTAGGCACCTTTTGACCCTTGAGTTTCTATGAAGGGTTATTCGAATAAGCCCCTTGGTTATTTGAATAATCTCAGGCCTCTTATTTAAATGGCCACCCTCGCACTGAAAAACGCTTCACTGCTCTCTCTATTTCCCTTCCCTGCCCACGCCTCCACCATTTCTCTTGTCACATCCACCATTTCTCTTGTCACCTCCACCATTTCTTTCTCTCTTTCTTTCTCTCTCTCTCTCTCCACTAACCCTCCAAACACCATGGCCTCTTCTTCTGGAAAGCGTCCTCGCACGAAGACTGCCCCCTCCAATAACCTACTTGACTTACGAAGGCTCTCCACCAACGAAGAACACCGTGGCTGCTTCATTACCCACTTCTGGAAGTGCAATCTTGTCCAACCCAAATACCTTGACCTCTCCTTCTTTCAGCAGAACAGAGTTTCGACTTTCTGACCCTGTTGCAAAATCAGGGAGTTCTGTAGCTCTGTTCTCACCGGGCTGTTCTCTACCCTGCTCTGCTCAAGATGTTTTACTGCAATCTGGTGATTGCTGGCCAGAACCTCCTCTCTGAAGTCTGTGATCATAACATCGTCATCACTCCACAAGACTGGCAGACAATGTTTGGGTTGTAGTTCGCTGGCACACCCATTGAAGAAGATGACAACCCTCTCTTCCTTGAGTTCGACAGAAATCGGACAATTGAAGACTTGTTGAAGCCTGGTTTTGCCTTGCTAGACAAGGGCCTTAAGGGAGGAATGTTGAAAAGCCAAGATAGGCTCTTGCATTATGCTTATGCATATATCTTGGCTCCATGTGGCGGGAATTATGCCTATATTGGTGAAGATGACATCTTCATGCTTTGGATCCTAAAAAGTGGTCATAAAATCAACTGGCCTGCGTTCATCATGAAGCATATGATGAAGGCCAAGGGCAAGGAAAAATCTGAATTGCCTTATGGTATTCTCATCACTACCTTGCTCGACAAGTATCCTCAGGTGTTGGAGACTGAGCGTGCTATCGCCTTGACTCATCACAATGTCTTCGGATCCTACACCTTGCGCAAAATGAAGATGATCGCGACTGATGAAGGCTGGGTGTACCCAGATGAGGTTGATGATGAGTTTGACCCAGCAAATCCTGCTGCCCCTGCTGCTTCTACTGATGCACCTGCTGCTGCCCCTGCTCCAGTCACTTTGGAGCAAATCATGGCTACCGTGCACGATAACTGTGCTTATATGGAACACACTTTCTCTATTCTTTTTGACTGAATAGAAGGTGTTGAATATGAGGTTGCTGCCTTACGAGTTGCATTACCTGCCCCTGCACCTGCTTCTTCACCTCCGCCACCAGATGCCTATTTCTAGGAGCTTTAGTTCTTAGGATCTTTGTTTTGCTTGTGTTTTATTTCTAGCTCTTGTAATTGCATCTCTTTTGATTAATGAATAAATAATGTTTTTGCGGCCTTGTCGCGACCGGAGAATCGCGGCGGGGAACAGCAGCAACTCGAATAGGATTTTTAGAATATGACAATGGAAAAATGGAGTCGCCACCAATTTTATTTGAATTTGGAAAAATTGGAAAACCTTTCTTTGAAAATGGTCTTTGAAACCAGATTGGATTCGGGAGTTGGTTATGCTTAGGGAATGGTGGAAACTTAATCCCACAGCACCCCTAACGCACCCGTCATAAGACGGTACCTTAAGTCAATTTGTGCAAATTATTAACAATCCTTGAAAATATTTATTTTACCCCTTTTTTTGCAAACATTGTAACTAAAGCAATGAACCACAAAATTGTGAAAATTTAAATTTGGCTTTGAGAAATGAAATTCTGCTCCTACGTATCCCCTGGTGCAATGGGGAACTCAAAGTTACGTAGTTCTTTATAAAATAAGTGTGAGTTAATTGATTTTAATTAAAAAATTATTTGAAAGCGAATCCATTCTTGCACAGGATTCAAGTTAGCACAAGGCTACTCAATAAGCCCTTATGATCCACAAGATAATGAAGATAGCATTCGCTATTCAATCATCATCGTGGTCATTGCATGGATTAAAAGATTTTTTATTTTATTTTTACTTTTTTTTGTTTGTTTTTTTTTTTTTTGCACAGGATTCAAGTTAGCACTAGGCTACTCAATAAACCCTTATGACCCAAATGACAATGAAGATAGCATTCGCTACTCAATCATCATCACTAATCATTGCATTAATTAAAATATTTTTTTTTCTTTTTTAAAAGAGGCATACACAAAGACAAACAAGTACACACGATTTTTCATGAACTAGATAAATAATAATAAAAGCAAGATTAAACATGAACATCTCAAATCAAACCACTCAAAATAAATTTTATTTTATTTTCATATATTTTATCCTTTTTTATTTTTTTTTATTTGTTTAATTTTTTATTTTTTTATTTTGCTTTTCATTAATCACGAAACACAACACAAAACATACCATAAAATGAACATCAAACAAGAATTAATCCTGAATACACAGACAATTAAACTCAAATTATATTTTTTGTTTTATTTTTTTTTGTTTTTTTTATTCTTTTTTTTTTGTATTGTTTACCTTTTCATTTTTTAGACTTTTTATTTTTCACCTTTAAAGTTTCAATTACAAATTTTTTTAAAACCTTTTATCTTTGAGAAGGGGAAAAAAAAAACTAGTACCTCAAACTCAACTGACAACACACGTAAAAAGGTTGGCAAAAATATAAAAGAAACAGCAGCCTAATATCTGCCATTTTTTTCTTTTACTTTATTCTTTTCTTTTACTTCATTTGAACTTAACAATTGAAACGGAATGAAGCAGAAACGCAACAGAGAAGGAACCTCAACGCAGGGGGAAAGGCACAGAGGGGAGCTCGTGATGCTGGGTGGACAAACGGTTGGGCGTGGATGACCGAGTTGACTCGGTTGGAGTCGGAGGAAGCAGTTCCGGGTTCTCTGCGACTAGAGACGTCGTGGGCATGGTGGTTCACGCTTGGAGTAGTGCTTGCATGGCTGCTAGCAGAAGATGAAGACGGTGGGGGCCTGGATGGATGTTGGGGTGATGGTGAAGCTTTGCTGTGAGTGGGAGGTCGATGGAGGAGTTTGTAATAATGGTTTCAAGTGCATGGGTTGATGGTGGAGTGGTGGAGTTTGACGTTGGTGCATGGAGTTGAGGTGGTGGCTGGTTTGGATGGTTACAGGAGGGAGCTTGGGAAGCAGGGTGATGTTTACGGTTGAGAGGCTTGGATAGGTGATTAGTTGGTGGTGTTTATGGGAGGTGAGATGGGAGTTAAGTAGGGTTGTGTGGAGGAAGATGAAGGGAGGTGGCTACGTGAAGGGGTGCAAGATGGTGATGTTCACGTGGAAGTTGGTTGTTTGAGGTTGGCTATGGTTGCATGGTGGTTGTGGGTGGCCACGGTTGCATGGTGGTTGTGGGTGGTGGTTGAAGGTGATGGAGGTTATGGTGGTATGGGTGGAAGATGGATGGGAGGTGGCTACGTGAATGGGTTGTGATGAGGAGGGAGAAGAGATGAAAGAGGGAAGAAGGTGATGGTTGGCTCCACGTGGTGGTGCAAGGTGGTGGTGAATGGTGTGGCTAAGAGGTTGCGGTTGGAGGCTTGCGGGAGATGGTTGTGGTTAGTGAAGTTGGCAGCAGGGTGTTTGGGTGATTGCTACGGTGAAGAAAGGAGATGATGATGGTGATGAATGGGAGAAGGATGGAGGCTGTTATGGGTCTTGCATGGAGGTTTACGGTGGTTGCTTGGTTGGAAGTTGCTTGCTGCTACGGTGGGAAGCTTGGTGGCCGTGAAGGGTCTTGCATGGAGGTTTACGGTGGTTGAGGATGGAAGGTGAGATGGGTGTTGATGGAGCAGCCGTGGAGGATTATGGGTTTACGTGGGTGAAGGGTGATGGTGAAGGGGTGAGGCTACGGTGGTCACAGTTTTGGTTGTTGGATTGATTTTTTTTGATTCAGATCCTCTTCAGATGGAAGGTTGAAGGTGAAAAATATAGAAGTTGAAGATGAGTGTGAGTGAAGAGGAATCCTCCTTTAGCCTTGATGCTGTAGTGTGCTTCTTATTCGTGAGAAAGAAGTGGGTGTGTGCCATGCGAAGTTGAGGTAGCTGCTGGTGTGTGTTACGTGAAAGAGTCAGTGTGGGAGTAGGTAACAAAGCAGAAAAAGAAAAGAAAGAAAATGGAGTTAGTGGGAACATGAGTGTGTGCAGGTAGTGAATGGGTTTCGTGAATGAGTGAAGTGGGTGCAGCGCCGAAAGTGAGTGAGCAGGAAAAAATTTAAAAAAAAACATGTTGTGGGTGTGTGCTGGAAAGTGAGTGGAGAGTGATGATGGAGTGGGTGAGTGTGTACGTGAGTGAAGAAAAAAAATGAGTGTGTGCAGGTGAGGAAAATTAGTGAAATGTGAGTGAGGAACAATAGAAAATGGAGACTTTTTTTTTATTTTATTTTATTTTATTTTTTATTTTTTTATTTTTTATTGTAGTCCGGTCAAAATTGGGTGTTCACAGGCCTATTATCTTGCTTGTTCTGAGTATGATTTCCAGTTATTTATTTATTTTTTTATGCTCTTATACTTGGATATTTATGGGACTTACCCCTCATTTTTGCTCATGACAAAAAGGGAAGAAAAATTTATCTTTGAGAAAAGACAAGTAATTGAGAAAAGAAGACAGTAAAAATTAAAAAGAGATTGGATTCTAAATGAAAGGGGGAGCTGCGCACATCTCTGAATATGTTACCTCTTATAATTAAAGAGGGGGAGTAAGCTTTTAATACCTCTTTGTGAATTCTAATTATATGCACTAACTTTTTTCTCATTGATAATTTGTCATCATCAAAAAGGGGGAGAATGTGACTAAACTTATGTCTTTAAAGAATTGTTTTGATGATAACAAACATAAAGACAAAATTGAAGATGAAGATTGAGTCCACGATTTTTAAGGATAGCTTTAGGACTTAGAGTCTTTTTGTACGAAGCACACTTTAATATCTCATTGTTTTGGAAGAGAAGATAAAATTGGCTTTAAAAAGGAACTTAAGTGTTTTTGAAATGAATTATCTCAAAACTATTTTTTCATAGTTTTATTTGAATAATGTTTCTTCTATTCGAATAAAACCTTTCAGCTTTTTCTGTCTCTTAAACTGCTATTCGAATAACATTTAAGTTATTCGAATAATGCCTTTCAAAATTTGCTGAGAGCTTTTGTTTTCTAATTTGCTATTCGAATAGCACATTAGCTATTCGAATAAAAAAGGCCTCCAGAACTGTTTTCTCAAATGAGTTATTCGAATAACTTAGTAGTTATTCGAATAATCCTGGTCTTTCAGAACTTTGTTTTCAATAGAGTTATTCGAATAGCATATAGGTTATTCGAATAACCCATATCAGTCTGTTTTTTCACTAAGTTTTTATAAAACAGTGTTATTTAAATAACACTTCATCTATTCGAATAAACATGGATATTTACGAATACTGATATGAAAATAAACAGTCATATTTATTTGAATTTACGAGTTTTAATTACACCCAACGGCCATTTTTCTTGATTTGCTCTATAAATAGAGGCTTTGGGTCACTTCTAAATTGGCCTAACCTTCTGAATAATTTTCTACTTGCTCTAACTCGTGAACTATATTTTTTACGCTCCTTTTCGATCAAAAACTGTGAGATATTCTGTGTGAGCTCCCTTAGCACTTCAATTTGTATTATATGCTCTGAGTGAGAGCTTCTATTCATCTATTTCTGCTCTTCTATATCAAGGGTGAGGTATCCCTGCAGGTTGAGGCTTTAGCACACGGGTAGAGTTTCCCTGTATGTGAAAAGTACTCTACGTTGTAACGGTAGCAAGCACCTATTAAAACTTGTATACATAGTGAAAAATCTTGAACTGTGTTTCAAGAACTGGACGTAGACTACAAGTAGTTGGTGGTCAAACCAGGATAAATATTGTGCCCGCTCTTCTCCTCTTTATCTCTTTATTTAACGTAAATTTAATTTTATTGTATATTCATTTATTTACTTTTCTTAATTTTCTTCTTCTTCATCTCACAATTTCTTCTTTTATTTAATAGCTTCTATATTTGTATTTATTTTAAAAAGTGTTTGCGAAAAGTTTTACTACTCAATTCACCCCCCTCTTGAGTACTGGAAGCCACTTGGTAACACAGAGGGGTCCATATGTTTTGTCTTCTGAGCACGTCTCACACGCAAGTGTCGGTCCTCATGTCTCTGCCATACATGCTGAGAAACATGGTACTCCTGCAACTCTAATATCGAGTCGTCCTCTAGTCCGGGGTTTACACGAAATGTCATCTATCAGTTGTATGCCAAACAATAACAATTAATGTGACAATATGATTATTATAATATGATATGACCATATGATTATTACACTAAAATATAATATGAGAGAAATGAATTGCACGCTGATAATCAACTAACATATATTAATAGGGGCAAGAATACAATATCATAGATCAATGATACAAAATAATACAACTCCAAAATGCATATTGATGGTTGGCTAATACAAGATTCTGACAATGAAAATATGTCCTAGATCAACTAGATGGCCTCACTCCATCATCTCTCAAGGAACTCAATTCACCGGCATGACATGTGCGAGAATTATGTCCAGGTTGATGGCATCTTGTACACGTTTGTCTTGTCCCTGTTTCTCGCCAATCCATCTCATTCCTGATTCGGGTTGATTTTGGTCGACCTTTAGATCTAAACAATGCACGATCTGGCACCAAAGTTATGTCAGGACCTACAGGCCACCATGGTTCAGTCCAAACCAATTCAAAATCAAACTCGTAAATTCTGTAAATGCTCTCCATCCTATATACCTTATGCACATATCAGAATGGGTCAATTGTCACAGAAGCACACGCAGCAATCGCATGGGATCATGGAAAATGCAATGCTTGAAACTCTTACAGTTACACCAGCATTCTTCTAAGTTTAAAGTATAAGAAATTCCACCCTGTTGTGTTACAGGGTTAAAAGCCTCTTCAACCATGAACCTTGAGTTCTCTCTATTGTACCGGCGAACTTGGTGTAAGCTGGCCTTTGCCATGTTGATTCTTCAATGCTTCAATAAGTCATCACTCCATTCTTGCCCAAATGTCATCAATTTCGCATTTGTCTCATCTTTTTGGATGACAAAGTATTCTACTAACTTCGTATATGTCAACTAAACCAATACAGTTATAGGTAGATTTCTGCTACCCTTCAACACTCCATTGATGCACTCTGACAAATTGGTTGTCATATGACCGAATCTACGGCCACCATCATATGTCAAACTCCATTTTTCTTTTGGAATTGCATTAATCCAATTTGCCATCTTTTGTAGCTGTCAACTTCTCTAGCCTAGTATCAAACTTTATTGCAATTGGTTCATACCCTGATACAACAAATGAATTGAGTTGGTATTAGGAACTCACTATTCTTATCATAAATTAGATTACAAGTTGAAAATTTTAAGTACCTGTTTAATCAAAAATCTTTTCAACTCCTTATTCTAGAATTTGGAGTTAAAATTAGTACCAATGTGCCTATGCAGAAGACATGATACGCATTCGGTGGTTGCCATCCAAGATTTTTATTTGCCACTGATTATAAGATACCTCGATGTCGATCAGAGATCAAACACAAGCCCTCTTGTTATGTGACATGCAACCTTAGGTGGGCTAAGAACCAACTCCAGGCATCCTTGGTCTCCCCTCCACAATGTCAAAGGCAATTGGTAGAGGTTTTCTATCTTTATCTTGAGTTGTTGCAATTAACAACTTATGACGGTATTTGTCATATAAATGAGTGGCATCAATCTGAACAATGGACTTGCAATATCGGAAGCCAGCAACACATGGTTTAAATGTCCAGAAAAATCGACAAAAAACTCTTTTCAAATGATCAAGTCGGTTATTCACAAAACATTCTTCGTCTTGCAACTCCACCACTGTGTCTTCCATGTCTCTTCTCATGGCCGCTTGCCATCTGGGCAACACCTCGTAAGATTTATCTTAATCCCCAAAAACATTCACAATGGTCAATTGTTTTGTCTTCCAAGTTTTTCGATATGAAACTTGGTAACCGAATTGGCTTCGAATCCGTTCAGCAATTAAGCATACAGGTGCATCGAGTTTTGTTCTAACTAACTCCAAAATACAAGAGCAGATCATACGAAAGTCCAACTTGCGGTGATCTAATGACACAGTTAGGTTTACACAACTGTGAGGTCCATTATATTTTGTAATATGTCACGTATTCAACCTCTTGCTTTGTATGACGCTAAGTCTTCAATTACATCCTTCGTCAAAACTAGGGCACTTAGCAGTAAATTTTCGTGCATCAGAATCTTCAATCTTGTACTCTTGATGCCTATGAATCGAATAATGTTTGAGGGCCAACTTCACGGCATCTTTTGATGGAAATTGCAAGCCAACATAGAATTCATCATTGATGCTCCAAGTCCCACGACTATCTAATTCAGACAAGTTATCAGGATTATTCAATGCATCCCAGTTGATTTGAGAAAACTGAGGGCATGGTGGCACAAACACAGATTCAGGTCCTCGAGGCATGAACATAGATTGAGGAGCAACCGATAATGGAACTTGTAAATTTTGTTCGGCATTAAAGTTTTCTGCCTCTATGTCAGTGTCTGAATCATCACTCTCAGCTACCTGTTCTTCATCTTCACTTATCTCCTATACTGTATCTCTGACAAGTAGGTTATCAGCTTCAACCATTGTACCACCAATGACAATCATATTGCATGGCTCAACTTGATTTGAAGGACCAACTTGAGCTTCGGTTTCACCAAGAGCTTCAACATGTTCCTGCCCACTTATTTCTACCTCAATATACAACTCCATCGAGGCCATGTTCGGAGTTTGACAGAAGGAATCTATCACATACTTTACATCATCATCGTCTTCTAATGGAAGATCCACCCATCTCCATGGATTGTAGCATTGTGGACACCGATAGACAACTTTTAACACATGATGGTTTGCTTGGAGCATCAACTTTGAATGGATCCTATTTTTTTAACCCATCCAAAGTCATATTGGCTGTGATCACAATGGGCCTAGGAGGAGGACCTTGATACATAAGACTTTCTTCACCACCATACATTGTCCCATTGAAGTAAATGTGCACATTCAGGGGTTTTACCATATTAATTCTACTTTTGAACAATAACAATTCAACACATATGTATTAAATGTACACATGTCAATTAAAATAAAATTGCACACAATGCAATTAATTTATATTATTATTATTTTATGTACAAATAACTTCTTAAGTCCTACTAATTTGAATTAAACTACACTTACTTATTTAAACCATGTCAAGTACTCAAGAAAATTTTTTTATCCTATTATTTTACGTACAGAATACTTCATACAAATCAGACTATATATCTTATTAATCATATTATTAATTAGTAAAGAAAATTTAATTTTGGGCCTCTAAATACGTATATAATAACATAAATGTATAATAAAATAATTGAGCACAAATCATTAACAAAAAATTCAAACATTGAAAGAGACACTTATATATAAGGAATACGATTTGAATTTGATCACCGATAGAGATCCAAACACCACTTCCAGTGAGAATTGAGTTCGTTTAGAGAGTTGTGAGCATTTAGAGAGAAGAAATTTGTACAGAGATAGTGAGAAATGAGAAAATGGAAGGCTTGTCACGGAGGAGGTGGGGGTAGTGAATATATACACATGTTGCGCCAATACGGTTGGCACATTTGGCTAGGTTACGTCACCCTTGTTAGCATTTTCAAAGGGGATGCGCCAAGTAGGATGGTGCATCCACATAGGTTGTGCCAACCGTGGATGCGTCATCCTACTTGGCTTATCCTAGGTGGCCAGAAAATATTAAAAAATATCACGTAGGATAAAAGGGTGGCAGTTTGGTATATAGTTTCAAAACAGTGACATTTTGGTAAATAGTTTAAAAAAGTGGCAATTTAGTAAATAGTTTTAAAAAAATGGTATTTTGGTAAATAGTTTTGTCAACAGTGGCAGTTTGGTAAAAAAATCGTTACTTATTTTGCAAACCTTATATTATTGCTATTTTGCTTATTAGTCCTTTAGTAGTAGTCTTTATATTTTGGTTTAGAATCTTTTAATTCTTCTTCTTCATCCCAAAAATCCCATCTTCACCACCCTCTCCTTGGCAAGCTGCAACCCATCTTCACCTTAAGGAATGTATTGCCCATTGCATTGTTCATTCATGAGAATAAATCACTCTAAAATGAAGAAACATTAATATGCAAGATACTATAACTAATAAATAAATAAATAAATAAATATGCAAGATACCCTATTCCACTTTCAAAAATTTCAATCCATGACAATCATTGATACAAGCTCTTCACAAAACGCTTCTATTCAAATCTAGGGGCCAATTTTATCATGAAAAGCAAGCAACCCAGATCATAGTTATTCAAATCTCTCAAATTCCAAATGACAACTTACCATGATTACACATTATTAGAAGCAAGGGGTTACACTTACAACCCAGGTAAGCCACATTAAAGAAGAAGAAAAAATGCAATTAAAGACAAACATAATGCAGACGCGGGTCGAAACTCTGCCTAGTCCAAACCCCATTTCTTTTATCTGTTGCCATGCCAACCCTTTCTTCACGAAGTTCTTGTCTGGTAAAACATCGTTGCTTGCCACCTCTTTCGTGTCCACTGGCACTGACGGGTACAACTTCTCGCATTGAAGGCTTTGGCAAACACGATTCTATAATCTACATTGGGGATTGAGGCTGCTGATGATGATGTCGTTAGTCAACGACAGAGTCATCGGTTTGGGTTTGTGTGGTTGAGTTTGATGGTGGCTCCTCCATGGTGACGGTTGGAGTGTGGGGTTGTAAAAAAATTTGTCATGTTTGTGGGGACATAACTTGTAATTAGTAATAGATATCTTATCCAGGTTACAGGTAATGCAATCCAACCATTAAAATATTTTAATATAAAATCAATGGTGATCAATTAGTTGAGTATGAACACTCCAAATTTCACTTGGAGTATTGAAAATGTCACCCTCTATAGGCTCGTACACGACAACAACGTTTACAATACTCCATGTAGATGTTGGAGTATCGATGTGAGAGGTTGTACCCGTCAGTGCTGAATATCATTGGGGGCTTGGAGCTAGTTTCCCTGCTACTGAAGAGCCTCTCTACTCTCCAGAAATAACGATGTCCGCCGTCGCCGCCAGGTCTTTCTTGCGTTCCGCCACCTCCCGAACAACGAACTTAGCCGCTGGTGGTAGAGCAAGGTCGACCCGGTCGATGTTTCGGGTCTCAAAGCAAAGCTCACTCTCTAACCGCATTTTCAGGTTACACTCTCTAACTATAACTGTAACATCATCTTTCTTTCTCTGTGGGAGAAAGCTTCGAATGCTAAATGTTTTTTAAATTTTTGGCAAAGGTCGCCGGTGGAGATGAGCTACTGCATAGAATCGATGCTTCCGTACCACACTACCACTGCTCTCGCATTGCTCACTTCCATGCTCTCCGTGTGCCCCCGAACCTACGGTTGGACCCACGAAGGTATTTCCCTTTTCAGTTTTTCTTTTTATTTTTTAATTATGTTTTGGTTGTTTGTTTGATTGGATTGTGGAATTTGGATTATGAAATAATTTGGGATAGTGAATGCAATTTTGTATCAGAATTTCTCTATATATACACATATGCAGACATGACGCATAGCCACCATTAAAATAAGAAAAAACATATTACTCTCGCATTTCAAATATCCTCAATAGTTTTTCATGGCATATCAAAAGGCATTGCTGAAACTTGACATGAAAGAAGTTGTATATGTAGAACCATTTAAACCAATCCCTTCCACTGTTCTTCCTCTGTCTACCCTTGACATAGCGTCTGGCCAATCGTTCATGTATACAGATCAGCAAATCATGATTCCTCAAATAGAAGAAGCACTCTCAAAGGCTTTGTTGTATTATTAACTTCTTGCAAGTAGGCTAGTAAAATAACCCAATGGAAAACTTACAATCAGGTGCAACAATGCTAATGATGATGATGGAGTTCCATTCTTAGAAGCAATTGCTAATTGCTAGTTTTATTTTCTTAATTATTTGGATGATAATGACATTCAAATTACAAAGCACTTGGTGTTTGATCTTCCTTCTAATTCTCAAGATGAAAATGGCTACTCATATCATGTGGCGTTCAAGGTGACCAAATTTGTGTGTGGAGGTTTCACAATTGGAATGAGCACTTCACACATTGCTTCTGATGGGTGGGGAGGATCTCAATTCTTTCGAGCCATAGCTAAACTTGCAAGTGGAAAAAGTGAACCCTTTGTGAAACCTGTGTGTATGAGAGAGAGACTAGTGGGATTAATCACTACACAACTAATGCCAAGTCCCATGGATGAGGCCTTCGCTGCAGTTTCACCATCTCTGCCAGCCACAGATGTTACGCATAAATGCTTCAAGGTGGACGGCGAGAGCATAAGAAGACTCAACATGAGTTTGGTGAAGGAAAGAGGCACTGAAACCATAGAGCAAAGCTGTTGCAAACAATTTGGAGTCAGTTAGCATGTTAATGTGATGTGTAGTGACTGATTTGTTATGGTGAATTATACTAATTGTGATGGGGTGTTGAGTCAAAGTTGATATGTAATTGGGGTGGGGTTGTAAGTGAAATTTGATATGTAATTGGGGTGAGGTGTTGAGTGTTATCAAGATATACAATGGTCAATTGCAATATATGTAAACCGACATTCCATTAATGAAATACTTTTATTGGTTCATACTTTGCAGTTACTATATTTTGTCAAATTGTACTTAGTAACTTTGATATGGTGCTATCATGGTATAAGGATCGCAACTTGTGTTGGAGTCTAAAATGAATTACTAACATGATGCAATCATTTTTTTAAAACACAAATACTATGTCAAGAATGATAAAACAAAAATAAATAACAAATGATGCAAAATAGTCTTGTAAACTCACCAAAGGAAGAAAGAGGGAACATTCCTAGTTTATAAATTCAGTAACTCTAATCACAAATTTTGGTGCATGACTGTGCTTGAGAGGTTAGCATGGCTGACTATACAACCTTAAACTTTGTAAATATTTATAGGCTTACTCTTAAGGGATCAAAACAATTTTCTGTAATTTCTCAAGTAAATATGAAGTCATTTGAACCCTCATTGGAGCTCATGGACTCGAGTCATTTTTCTGTCATGACAATATCCATTTTGCAGAACCTGACCTAACTTCATTGCTCTAATGGGAACACAGGTAATGGGCAAAAAATCTGGAATTTATATAGTTAATAGTAATACCTTTTAGCCTTAAATCCCAAAAAGAAATTAGCGATTTAGAGCCCTCTAGTCCATGTTATGCAGAAAAAAGCATAAGTTGTCAGGATAGGCAATTCTGCAGTAGAAATTGCAATCATGAATTGATATCTTTCAAGGACTTGTGCAGGAACTGATTTCAGAGAAAATTAAAACTTACAACAGGTGAACCAGAAGCAGTTTCTAGTGGGCAAATATGCTTTAAAACTTGCCAGGTGAACCAGTTCCAAGTGGATCAAAATTCATACCACCAAATAAATAATTTTCAAAAGAGAAAACAATCCAGGGCCAATACAAATCTCATTTTAGATATTCAAATCACAACTGATTACCAAAACCAGTAGCAATGCAAGGTAGAATTTCAGTTGATAATAATTAGGGGTAAATATTGATAGCAACTCACAAAATATGGAATATGTAGCACAATGCACCATAGGAATGGCATTATCCCTAATACTTACATACAGAGAAAATGGTAGATAATTCACAAGAGGGAACAATATAAATAGCTTTCATTGGTTCATTGAAGCATGGAAGAAATAAGGAAGATGATGACAATAATGATGCTGTGATTTGTCAATATTAAGATGGCTATTAAGAAATGTTCAAAAGATTACCAAAATTGCAAACACCCCTAAATTACATCAAAAAGTCAAATTACATATATGAAAAGTGTTATCCAACTAGTGTATTTGTGTTCAAAATATCCTATCACATTCCTATGCAGATTTGGAATTTGCATTCACAGATTCTTGACTGCATTGAAGATGCCCTTGAACCATTTGCACAGCTTGTTGCAGTCCTTGACTTCAAGTAGCAGAAATCCCTATTCCTCTTCCTTTGCCTCTGCCTCTTCCTCTTCCTCTTCCTCTTCCTCTTCCTTCTACTGTAGATGATGCTTCAAGTTCTGATGCAGGTGCTAGAGTGTCTCTTTGAGTGGTGCTTAGTGGCTGATTCCTGCAGGTTACTTTGTTGTGGCCATACGAGTTGCATGTTGAACATCTAACAGATGTATGACTTCTTCTAAATTTGTGTTGGGGTGATGGCTCATCAGCTTCCCTCCTCCTCAATTTCCTAGGCCTCCCAGGCTTAGCTCTATAAGTAAGAGGTACAATTTTCATGTTCATATTTGGTCATATGTTCTCTCCATTTATTGGGTTAACTATAGGTGCATAACAAGCTTTGTAAGCTTGTGGAGAGTAGTAGTTGCTTATGTAGTCTTCCGGGTCATTTCCCTTAAAGAAGATGGCACTACAAGCATGCTGACATGGCAACCCAGTCAGTCCCTAAAACCTGCAGCTACATGATCCAACTTCTAAGTCAACTATAAACTTCTCATTAATGTATCTCTTGTTATGAGACACCTCAAACTTCATTCCACCAGCCCACTTTGCTGTCCATTCCCTTGAATGTACTACCTCGTGATCCAACCTTTTCCTTAGCTTAGGATTTATTTTTCCCTTGTAACTCTCTGCCTTTAATCTTTTTTCAGTAAACCTAGACATCAAGTAGCATCTAATCCGCTTAAGCATTGTCAGTATGGGCTTGTCTCTAGCTTCTAGAATTCTTCCATTAAAGGCTTCCGATATGTTATTCATTAACATGTCACTTTTTGAGAGAAATGTGAAATGAGACCTTGTCCACAATGCTGGATCTAGGCCCATCAACTTGTCATAGCACTCCTTCTTCACCCTTTGTAATTCTTTCATCTTCCTCTCCCATTCTTGCACATACGGTGCCTTTGCAGCAGCAAGTATTAAATCTCTTAACAGTGAACCACCTCCATATGTCTTCTTACAATTGGCATATAAATGCCTAAGACAGAATCTATGTTCCACACCTGGCAGCATCTCCTCAAACACTTGAACTAGCCCCTGCAGTCATTAATATAAAAATCAAGCTATGAGGTACTAAAATAATTAAAAACACATAATGATATACAATATTGAAGCAGAAAATATTTACGTTTTGTTGGTCAGATATAAACACCCATCTCTTCTCACTTGTTGCTCCTATATCTTCCAAGAGCAATGTCATGAACCAACCCCAAGAGTCCTTTGTTTCACTCTCTACAGCAGCAACATCAAATGGGAAATAATTATCATTTGGATCTATAGCCACAGCCACCAACAATTGTTGCCCATATGGTCCTTTAAGGTGACACCCATCTAAGCCAATAATGGGTCTACAAGCAGCCAAGAATCCTCTCTTTACAGCATCAATACACATGTATAATCTCTGGAACATAGGCTGGTGAGTAAGTGATAGTCTGTCAACCATCACCTTAAGAGTGGAACCTGGGTTTGAGTTTCTAACTTCTTCACAGTAATCCCATATTTTGTTATATTGCTCAACAGCTATCCCTTGAAGCTTCTCCATTGCCTTCCTCCTTGCCCAATAAGCCTCTGTAATAGAAATTTCAGCCATATATTTTTCTTTTACATTTTGAATAACATGCAAAAGTTTGATCTTTTCATCCGGTTTCATAGTCTCAGCTAATAAGATGCCAAATAACCTTTGAAGTTCCTCCCACATGTGTGTTTGCCTTTATATGTCTTAAGTCTGTAAGTTAGTGAACCTCCCACTTTGCTACAGAAGGCAAGCCAATCACAATCCTTCCCCATGCAATGGACCCTGCATCTTTGTTTATCATTTTTCAAATACCTCACATCCCTACCATTCAACAAAGAATATTCTTTTATTGCCTCTTTAAATTGATCAATCGAATTAAACTCCAATCCCAATACAAATTCGTAGTCATAAGACATCTCTTTAGGGTTGTATTTTGGATATTTGGGTTTCTTCTCACAATCATCATCAGAAGATCCATCCATAGAATCCAACGATTCAATGTCATAATCAGGATCAGATTCAACATTACCCATAATGAGACCTAATGGGGTAGATGGCCTTGCATCATCTATGTTTTCAAGGTGCAGTGGGCTAATATTGAGGTTAGATGACCCTGCATCATGTCTATTTTCTGGAGGTTGATCAATGGCATTAAATCCCTTCAGCACTGCACCCTCGACTTCTACAACATTGCTGTCAAAATAGTCCTCGTGATCACCATCATCAGCACTGTCATCAAATCTAATGTTTAATGCATTGTCATCACTGCTTGTATCCTCACCATCAACTTGTACCTCACACTGCCATCCATTGTAGCAATGTCAACACCTTCATGTTTACTGAACCCATCAACAACAAATAAATCTGCTTACTTGATATAAGTGCTCAACACAAGCTTAGCAAATGCAATGCAGTCACTATCACTCTTCAGTTCCTTCAACCCATTGTTTATGCATCTACCTGGTTCCTTATACCATATTTTAGCATATCCTTGTAACCCAAATCTCTTAACTCTCCAGTAATTTCTTGGAGTGACCAATGATCAATGTCACACAGCAATATCTTGATCCTCCCATCAATGTATTCAATGCCCAATGTACCAGGCATCAAACGCCCCCCATGATGAAGGTTAATATAAAATTTGTCATCAGCCATTTCTATAGAGAACAAAAAAAAGTGTCACAACAACAAGAAGACATTTTTACCCTACAAAGTAAATCATAATTTTCCTACAATCAAGAAAAAAAAAGTATCACGCAAGAGCAAAAAGAAGGCATTTTTATATTTGGGTTCAGAATAGAGCTATAAGCTATGTGAGGAAATTTTGGGTTTAAGGCAAAGTTACAGGAAGTGGAGAACCAGACAAAAAAAAGTATGGAATAGAAAAAGTGTAATTGTGTAATATGCAATGTGAAAATTGTTGAGAAAGAATGGGACAAAAAAGTTCAAGGAACGTGAAAAAGTGTAATGTAGAGGGAATGGAAAAAATGGTGAGTAAATAAAATAATTTTCACTGCCACAAAAGTGTCATCCATAAACCTTCCCTTTACAAAAAGTAGTCAACCCTTTTAGTCTTCCATTAATCATAACCACTAAGCTAATTTTCGTTACAATAACAAATTGCATTGCAAGTTTATTTCAATGCCATATAAATAAACTCAGTAAATGAATGAGAATGTATAATCTTATAGACAGGCCTAAAGTCACCTTCTCCAAGTCCGAGGAATGAAAGGTAGCAGCAACAAGAGGGGGAAAAGGAAGATGGGTGATGTGGATATTGGCAAGTGCACCAAATTGACCAAAGTAATAAAGAATGGGTAGAGTATCGTCCCACAAGGATTAAGCTATTAATTACTAAATTCACTGAAAATAACACTATTTAAGCTAACAAAAAGAGAGTTGGTAAAAACAATAAAAAGAAAGAATAAATAAAATAACAAAAGCCAAATTTAATTAATTGGTTTGAGTTGAAAATCAATGATATGAAAAGGTTAGGGATCAGACTTCACTTGAACTTTTTAAATGCATATTCAAATATTGGTTTAATTATGTTCTATTTCAATGATTTATGGTCAATTCCCAAAATTAATTAATATCCAATCCCTTGGTATATTAATCCTCTTACGCTGATTGGAATTAACTAATCCCTTAGTCTAACCCCAATTAGAAAGGCATTATCAAGAACGAGGGAATTAAAAGAAAGACCACATAACCCACAATGTCTATTCCTAGCGATTGCAGAAGTTATGATGTTTATCACAAGTTCTAGGTTCATGCAAATTTTTTCAAATCATACATAAACCTAAAAGATCATTCCCAAATTGGCCAGATTTAGAAAAGCATTAAGAATAAAGATAAACACGTAAATCATGAAATAGAAACATAAATTAAACCATAAAAGAAAGTTACATCATCCAAGAACAAGATCCATCATCCCCCTAACAATGAGAAATTAGTTACACATGAAAAAAGAAGAACACAAAGGGAAGAATATGACAAACTCCATTGTAGAAAGGTGGAAAGGTTGAAGAAAATCTCTAATCTTCAATCCTAATTGCGCCCACACCACATTAGCGTTTGTGCCTCTTAACGTCTACTGCCTTCTCTCTAAGTGTCTAAGAGTATGTAAAAAGAAAAGTGTGAAAAGATTGGCAAGACTTTCTTTTTTATAAGAAATTCACGCTGCTGTTACGCGTTCAGCGCTCAGGCGCTCCTCTTTCAGCGCTCAGGCGCTCCTCTTTCAGCGCTCAGGTGTTGGCCCACTAAAGTCACGGTGCAGCATACGCAATCAGCGCTCAAGCGCTCCTTGTTCAGCGCTCAGGCGCTGACCCATTAAAATAGGAATCCTCCAGCGCACGTTGCGTGCTCAAGCGGTGAGGGCCCAGCGCTCAAGCGCTGGGCTTCTGAATTATTTACTTTTTTCTGCTTCTTTAAATGCCCAGTCTTCTCCATGTGCAATTACCTATAAAAACACATAAAAACACACAATTAAAACATAATTTAAAATAACTAAAAATAAAATAAACTTGAGAACAAACTCAATCAAAAAGATTAAAAGAGAATAAAAACTCAAGACTTTGAACTGTAAAAATATGAATTTTTGCAGGTTCATCACTCCTCCAAACTTAAGCTTTTGCTTGTCCTCAAGTAAAAGAAAAACAAAACAAAATAAAACAAACTAAAACTCAAAACAGACTCAAACATGGCAATATCGGGTAGTGAATATCATACATATCCTCAGAAACTGCTTCACAATCTAATTTCAAAGTGTCACACATGAACAATCCAATTATCACATCGTCTCTCACATGCAATTCTTATGCATAAATGACTTCCCAAAAACATGAATGAAAGACACAATATCTTCATAAAGTACAAACCCAGATAGGTTCATAAAACTGTAAGTGCACATCAAACTCACATCCATAAAGTTATTTTTCACCTCTCTCTTCACTAATGTAAACAACACACAACCAAGGATTAAAATGGACTTTACAAAGCTTGTAATGAAAGGCCAAGGGTATGGGTTAAGAAAGAAGTGGTAGGAAAATGAAAACAAAAGTTGAGATACAAAATCATGCAAATTTCAAAATTCAAGCCTCAAAATATAAGACAAGTGCAAAACGGAGCAAAAGAATCAACACAACTTTCACTTTTTTTCTTTCTTTCTTTTCTTTTTCAGCAACCTCCATCCCCAAACTTATTTCCTTTGCAATACTTTGGGTGGACTTTCTTGTTTGTTTTTTTTTTCTTTTTCCTTCTTTTTTCTTTGAAATTTTTCAGCTCCACAAAACTTTATGCACAAAAATAATGAAGACTTGAATAATAAAATAATACAAAATATGCACTCAACAGAGGTTATGTAAGAGAGAATTTTTTTTTCTTTTTTTTCATATGGGTATGAGAAAAGGAAAATGTGGGTAAAAGAAAAGAAATAGAGGTCAAACAATAACAAAACTGCAAAAGGGACCTAGGGATAAACTGTGTATACAAGTTGGCTTGAAAGGCTCAAACGGTCCAAAGAAGGCCCTTATCATTTCCTTACTCATGCACTGCCTAGGATTTTGCCTCAAGAGAGAATCAAACAACTTCTAGATACAAATCATCCACACACATGCAATCCCATAAACTTTCTCTAAGCTTGACATGCAATTAAAATCCAAAGTCTATCAATAATAAAGATGGGAAGAACATCCATACACAATTGAAACAATAGAGATAAATGCAACTCATAAATTCTCATGTGTTATCCCAATAAATCAAATCAATCCACAATTCAAACAATCATTGGATATTCAATTCAATACATCGGCATGCATAATATTAAAACAAAGACTCAAAACACAAAAAGGATGATGATGACAAAATAAAAACAAAAAGAACAAATAACTAAATGAAAAAAATGCAAGAAAGGAAAAGAAAAACTCTTTTTTGGCGGCCGACAACTATATACATCCCCTACAAAGGCTCGAACTCGGGGAGGCACTTAAGCCGACTCAACGCTACCTTCAAAACAAAAATAGAAAAATATTAATCAATAAAATAAGAAATAACAAAATAAAAACAAAAATAAAAGAGAAAAATAGAGAAAATTTGGGTTGCCTCCCAAAAAGCGCTTGTTTAACGTCATTAGCTCGACGTTGCCCTTTTCAACTAGTCAAGGGTGGCTTGAAGTAAGAGAAGTAGGATGACATCTTTCTCTTGTCGGCTCTTTGCCTCCACACTCTGTCACTGCCTTTTGAATCCCCACAAGTGTTTGGAACTTGACTTGAACCAGGATGTTCTGAATACACTTTAGCATGGAAATTCTCATCAGGCCATGGAGGTCTCAATTTTTCAACAGGAGAAGGATTAACTTACAGCAAACCATGGAAAATGGGAGGACCTTTCTCTGTCTCAGCAATCTCAAATATAGGAGGACCTTCCTCCTTTTCATCAACAATCTTAGGAGTAAGAAGATCTGCATCCATGGACAAAGAAGAGTTCTTACCATCAAACCCCTTTTGAAATGTACCTTGAATGCAATTAACAAGGGCATAAAGATCTGATATTGGGGCAGACTTATTAAAAACATTTATAGTAACTTGATCTTCATCCACCCTCAAAATAAGCTCTCCTCTAGGGACATCAATTAACGCTCCTGATGTTGCTAGGAATGGTCTCCCCAGAATTAATGGGATATCAGCATCCTCATCTATATCCAAGACTACAAAGTCAACTGGGAAAATAAATTTATCCACCTTCACTAGCAAATCTTCCACAATATCGTACGGATGCACGTGATCGATCCGCTAATTGAAGAGAAACCATTGTAGGCTTAACTTTATCAATTCCAAACTTAGCAAGATAGACAATGGCATCAAATTGATACTAGCCCCTAAGTCACATAGAGCTTTCTCAACATTCAGCTTTCCAATGGTGCAAGGAATATTAAAACTTCCTGGATCCCTCAACTTCGGTGGAAGCTTCCTCTGGATAATGGCACTGCACTCCTCAGTAAGTGCTACAGTCTCATCTTCTTCCAACTTCCTCTTCTTAGAGAGCAAATCTTTCATGAACTTTGCATATGAGGGCATCTGCTCTAATGCTTCAGCAAAAAGAATGTTAATTTGCAACTTCTTAAAGACTTCTAAGAACTTGGAAAACTGCTTTTCTTGAATCTCCTTCCTGAATCTTTAAGGGTACGGAAGTTTAGCATAGAGTGAAGGATCAACTATTTTCTTCTCTCATTCCTTCTTCTTCCTCTGCCACTTTAGTTGCTTCTCTTTAGCTTCTTCATTATAGCACTTTGAGATGGGACATCCGTAACAGGAACATCAATTTCCTTAGCTGGTCCATCCAAAGTCTTACCGCTTCTCAGTGTAATTACATGACATTGCTCCTTTGGATTGACAACAGTATCACTTGGGAAGGTGCCTGGAGGTCTCTCTTGAAGCTGTTTGACTATCTGCCCCAATTGATTCTCTAAACTTTTAATCACAGCTCCTTGATTCTGAAAATTTACTCTTGTTTCCTCCATAAAAGCAGAAGTCTGTTGCACAAAAGTAGAGGTTTGTACAGAGAGTTTCTCAAGTGCAATCTCAAGAAGAGACTTCTTCTCTGGTTGAGGATTCAATGACACTGTTTGATTGCTCCAAGAAAAATTAGGATGATTCCTCCACCCTGGATTATATGTATTTGGAAATGGAATACCCTGAGGTCTGGAAGGATTGCCCATATAATTTACCTGCTCTTGAGAACTAAAAATAGAATTGCTTGCCTCACATCCACCATTAGCATGATTACCTCCACAGAAATCACAAATTAACCTTTGATGGTTCACAGAATTTACCTGCATACTCTCAACTTGCTTAGTCAGGTTGGCCAACTGCTAAGAAATACTTTTGTTTTGAGCAAGTAAGGCATCGAAAGTACCAAGCTCCATCACTCCTTGTCTGACGACTGCTCGCCCACTAGGCAACTGATATTCATTGGTGGCCATAATCTCAAATAATTCCTGAGCCTCTTCAGGAGTCTTAGTGTTTAAAGACCCACCTGCAGATGCATCCACCATAAGTCTTGTAGAATGATTTAAACCATTGTAAAATATCTGCACCTGTTGCCAAACTTCAAATGCATGATGAGGACATCTCCTTAATAGCTCCTTGAATCTTTCCCATGCTTCATAAAGAGATTCTCCATTATTCTGAGTAAAGCAAGCAATCTCACTTCTTATTTTCACAAACACTGATGGAGGAAAGTATCGAGTCAAAAATTTGCTAACCAAATCCTCCCAAGTAGAGATGCTCCCTTGTGGCTGGGCTTGTAGTCAGCTCTTTGCTTTGTCTCTGAGAGAAAATGGGAACAATGGTAATCTAATGGCATCATCATTAACGCCATTATACTTAAAAGTATCGCAGAGCTGCAAGAAATTCGCAATGTGCAAGTTTGGATCTTCTGCATGGCCTCCCCCAAACTGATTCTGCTGTACCAACTGTAGAAGTGCTGGTTTAATCTCAAAATTATTGGCCTGAATAACAGGACGCACAATACTGGTAGAAATATTCTCAGCAGATGGGGTAGCATAGTCAGCCAATGTACGTCTTTGCTCTGCAGTTACAACAATTTCTGTCATCTTTGCTCTACTTCTTCAAGCCTCTTCTCTCTCTAACTGCTTTCCTGTTTGTTCTAGCAGTTCTCTCTATCTCAGGATCAAAAAGTAATTCTTCTGACTCTAGAGAACCTTGCATAAACAAACAAATAAACAAACCAGCGTGAAGTAAAGAAGAAAATTAAAAATAAAAATAAATAACTAATAAAAATAAACAAAGAAAAAAAAAAACAAAGAAACAAATTAAAAAGAAAATTAAATGAAGAAAAATGAAATTAAATAAGAAAAACAATTATCTAAAAATAAAATAAAATTTAAAGAAAATTAAATTAAATTAAAAATAAAAATAAACAATTAAAAATAAAATTAAACAATTAAAAAAATACTTAAATTAGTGTCTTTTTAACTACTATTTAATATTAATAACAATAATCCCAAGAACAAGCGCCAAAAACTTGATGTGGATATTGGCAAGTGCACCAAATCGACAAAAGTAATAAAGAATGAGTAGAGTATCGTCCCACGAGGATTAAGTTATTAATTACTAAATTCACTGAAAATAACACTATTTAAGCTAATAAAAAGAGAGTTGGTAAAAATAATAAAAAGAAAGAATAAATAAAAATAACAAAAGCCAAATTTAATTAATTGGGTTGAGTTGAAAATCAATGATATAAAAAGGTTAGGGGTCAGACTTCACTTGAACTTTTTAAATGCATATTCATATATTGGTTTAATTATGTTCTATTTCAATGATTTATGGTCAATTCTCAAAATTAATTAATATCCAATCTCTTGATATATTAATCCTCTTACGCTGATTGGAATTAACTAATCCTTTAGTCTAACCCCAATTAGAAAGACATTATCAAGAACGAGAGAATTAAAAGAAATAGCACATAACCCACAATGTCTATTCCTAGCGATTGCAGAAGTTATGGTGTTTATCACAAGTTCTAGGTTCATGCAAATTTTTTCAAATCATACATAAACCCAAAAGATCATTCTCAAATTGGCCAGATTTAAAAAAACATTAAGAATAGAGATAAACACGTAAATCATGAAATAGAAACATAAATTAAATCATAAAAGAAAGTCACATCATCCAAGAACAAGATCCATCATCCCCCTAACAATGGGAAATTAGTTACACATGGAAAAAGAAGAACACAAAGGGAAGAATATGACAAACTCCATTATAGAAATGTGGAAAGGTTGAAGAAAATCTCTAATCTTCAATCCTAATTGCGCCCACACCACATTAGGGTTTGTGCCTCTTAACGTCTACTACCTTCTCTCCAAGTGTCTAAGAGTATGTAAAAAGAAAAGTGTGAAAAGATTGGCAAGACTTTCTTTTTTATAAGAAATTCGCGGCTGTACTTGTTGTTACGCGTTCGGCGCTCAGGCGCCTCTCTTTCGGCCTTCGGTATTGCTGCCCACTAAAGTCACGGTCGAAGATACACAATCGGCGCTAAGCGCTCCTTGTTCGGCTTCTGGCCCGGCGGCCCATTAAAATAGGAATCCTCCAGTAAGACGTTCTTTCAATCAAGCGATTGAGGTTGGGCTTGAATTATTTACTTTTTTTCTGCTTCTTTAAATGTCCAGTCTTCTTTATGTGCAATTACCTATAAAAACACATAAAAATACACAATTAAAACATAATTTAAAATAACTAAAAATAAAATAAACTTGAGAACAAATTCAATCAAAAAGATTAAAAGAGAATGAAAACCCAAGACTTTGAACTGTAAAAATACGAATTTTTGCAGGTTCATCAACGAGGATACTAGGAAAAAAGACACGGGTTAAAATGGGTCAATTTAGGGCTAAGATAAAAATTGAGAAACAACATGTGCAAGTCAGGTGTATTTTTATGTGTGAGATAGTTAATAGACATGTCAGATATTGTTCTCATGCTTGAAATGACATGTCAGCAATATATAACTAAAGTTAAATGGTGTTAATTTTTGAGGATTCAGTTATACAGTTTTATAATTATAAGGATTTTGTTAAAAAAAATTTAACTATAAGGACCTAATTAAAAACTTGATGAAACTATAGGGACTTAGTGATTAATTTAACCAAAAAAAATAGAACAACGGTTTATGCTAATTACCTGTAACTTCAGTAACAAGTAAGTTTGATAAAATTATTAATTACAAGCTTCAACCCTTAAAATATCAAAATTTATGCAAAATATCCCCAACTTCTTTGTTCACTCCGTCGTCTTCTGCTCCGCCTCTGGCACATGCACCGTCGTCTGCTCCTCCTCCGGCACCAATAATCAATTCTCCACAGGCGGCTCCTGCCTCAAGTTCGTCAGCCCCACTGCCAGCCGTGTCTTTTACGGTATCTCTATATTCGATTTCGGCTTCAACAGAAGCTGTGAGTTGGTGGCGTAGGTGGGCTGGAATCGCGGTTGAGTCAAGGGCAATGAGTGAGTGGGCGAAGGTGAGTTGGGAAATTGCAGTTTTGTGCTCTGTCAAATTTATTATTGTTGGGATTTCTGTAATCGTTAATTGTTTTTGATGTATTATTTTTCTGTGCTCCAATTGTTATCAGCTATGGATAGTTTGAATATTGAGGGTGCAAGATACGTCCTTTTTCAGCTTTTCTACCCAATTTTTAAGTTCCATGAGTTCGCAGTTCCAGGATACATCTCTCCTTTTTGATGTTTTGTAGATCAGTCCAACAAAAGTAATCGGGATTAAGGACTAAAAAGCAAAATTGGAAAACATATGGTTTAAAAAATAAATATCAGCATATGTTACAAAATAAAGGAAAAAAAGTTAAAGTAACTGGTTGCAACATGATATATCAGGTATTTTCCTCGGAGTATCTATTCTCCAATTTTTACTTGGAGTTTGTTAAACATCTCTTTTAATTTCAAGTCATTAGTTATCATTTCTTACATATGAATTATCATTTATTTGTTTTTTTGTCATTATTTAATAATTTATATATATATATATATATTAATTTATGATTTAATAACCTATAAATAATAAAAAATAATAATTTAAGTTTATTATGTAATAATTTAAACTCAATTTATTAATCATCTTTATTTACACAAAAATTATCATTTATTTTTCTCTTAATCACCATTTATTTGCCTTTCAATCACAACTGAAAAAATGTTTAAAAAAAAAGTTAATGAAAATTGACCAACTATTGCAGGTTGGCTTTTTGTGAGTATCCATGCTCCAAATCCAGAACACAGTATACGTCGCCAGGTAACAAGAGGTAAAGTTTTATTTGTTGGAAGTTCCATGACCAAGGTTCTATATATATATATTGGTGTTATACGTTTTTGACATTTATAACTCCATTGCAAATTTAAGTTAATATTTATGCATATTTAATTTTTAAAATCTGGGTTTCATGAGACTCTTTATCTTCTTTGGCAGTTTATGCAAAATTTGAGAAATCTTGTGGCCCCTAAATTGTTTGCTTACGGTTTATCGATGTCCAACGTCTCCTCCATGTGTAGGTGTATGAACCACCCCTCTGCCTTCAAAATCGCAGCCAAATCAGACCCAATTTAGTGTTGAATACCAGAAAATAACTGATGAAAAAGAAAAGATAGAGAAATTGAGAGAAACTTTCTTTGTCATTCAAGAACTACATTGGCTATTATATAGCCTTACATAACATATAGGAAGTTAGATATAGAAAACAATCCACTACTAACACGAAAATAACTTGAAAACTGTAAACAAAAGTTTATCCCTTAAAGATAGGTCCTAATTAACTGAGTTGTAACTACTCACTAAAAACTAAACCTAGCAATTCCTCCCTTAAACTGAATGCTAGAAGTAATCAGATTATATCAATTTCAGAACAAACTCTTAAAAGTACTTGTAGCTTCAAGAAAACATCTTGCTTGAGTGGTTTAGTCATCACATCTATCAATTGTTCCTTTGTGCCATAGTACTCCAACTACACAGTACTAGCTTTTGTGAATTCACGAAGGAAATGGAAACGCACATCTATATGCTTACTATGACCATGCATTACTAGATTCTTTGAAAGTTTGATTGCAGAGCTACTATCACACAAAATAATAATTAACTTGCCTTGAGTCTGATTCAGTTTTCCTAATACTCGTTTCAACCACACTACTTGGCAAGCACAGGAAGCTGTAGCAATAAACTCAGCTTCTGTGGTGGATAAGCTCACTACTAGTTGCTTTTTTTATGACCAAGATATTGTTCCCGAACTTAATAAAAACACATAACTTGAAGTACTTTTTCTATCTTCTAAATCTCCAACATAATCACTATCAATGTAAGCAATCAGTTCATCATCTCCTCCCTTCTTATAAAAAATTCCAAACTCAGTTGTTCCCTTCAAATATCTAAGCACAGCACCCGTTTTGCTGCTTGTAAGTGAAGTCCAGTAGAATTCTCCATATACCTGCTAATAAGACTCACCATAAACATCATGTCTGGTCGAGTAGCTGTGAGATACATAAGACTACCTATAATTGTTTATAGTAAGTCTTGTCCACCTTAACTCCACATTCATCCTTCACGAGTGCAAAGCTAGGAACAATTGGCTTTTCAACAGAATTACTTTTATCCATTCCAAACCTTTGCAGCACCTCCAATGCATACTTCTTTTGACTGACATAAGCACCATTTGATCTTTGCAAGACTTCGAGACCAAGAAAATACCTCATCTTACCAAATCTGTCATGTCAAACTCTTGTTTCATGAAATTTTTAAACTTTGTAATCATCACTTCATCATTTCCAGTAAAAATGGGTTATGAACATACCTACTTACAATTAACACTCTACCTTCTTTTCTTGTCTTGGTGAACAAAGTATGCTTGTAGTTATACTTCTTAAAACCTTCCTTCATGAAATAAGCTTCTATACAGTTGTACCAAGCATGTGGTGCTTGCTTAAGCCCATAAAGTGCCTTCTTTAATTTATAAACCTTCTATTCATTTCCCTTTTGCACATAGCCACAAGGCTTTTCCACAAAAAAAGTTTCATTTAATTCACCAATTAAAAAAGTAGACTTCACATCTAATTGGTAAATAGTCCATCCTTTTTGAGCTGTAAGTGCTACCACCAAACAGATCGTCTCCATGCGCGCCACAGGTATAAATACTTTTGTATAGTCTACACCATACTGCTGAGCATACCCTTTCACTACAAGTCTTGCCTTGTATTTATCCACTTCTCCATTTTCATTAAATTTGGTCTTATAAACTCACTTCACTCCAACTTTCTTTCTTCTCTGTCAATTTCTATGTGTTATTTTTTTTCTAGTGCTTCCATTTCCACATCCATGGCTTTTCTCCATTTTCACTCTTCATAACATCTTCAAAGTGAATAGGATCAGTAGTTGCAATTGCAAACATGAGCAAAAAAGCGTCATTATCTTCTTCTGAGAGTCCTTCTCCGGTTGCATAATCTCTCACCCAAAATGGTGGTCTCCTATTCCTCCTTTCATTTGAGCCCAAGGAATCAGAAGAAGAATTCTCCACTTCTTCAATATCAGCGTCAAGATCAGGTTCATTTTCTTTTTCTTTTTCATAAAAAACAATTGTTGCATCCTCATGAACACCCTATTCTAAAGCACACACAATTGCTTCTTAATACCTCTTATCCTAATCCCAATTCTTGTCTTCTTCAAATATAACATCCCTGCTTACTATGATCCTTTGTGAATTTGAATCATATAGTCTATAAGCTTTCGATTTTTCACTAACTCCCAGTGGAACACAACTCAAACTCTTATCATTTAGCTTAGTTCTCGTACTGTCAGGTACATGAACATGAAAGATACATCCAAAACTCTAAAATAATCCACTGAAAGCTTGACTCCACTTTAAGTTTATTCTGGAGTTTTATTTTTCACCGCCATTGTTGGACTTTGATTCAAGATATGCACTGTCCACTTCATTGTTTCTGAACAGAAACTTCAGAAATTTTCTTTTCTGACAACATACTACGAACCATATTCATAATAGTTCTGTTCTTTTGCTTTGAAACTCTGTTCTATTGTGGCATGTATGCTGCTACCAATTGTCTTTGTATACCATCCATATCACAAAAAATTTTGAACTTTTGTGATGTAAACTCTCCACCCCAATCAGTACGTAAGCATCTGATAAACAAATTAGTTTCCTTCTCAATATGAAGCTTAAATCTTTTGAAAACAGCAAAGGCTTCTGATTTCTCTATAAAAAATAAACACATGTTTTTCTACTAAAGTCATTAGTGAAAGTAATCAAATACCTCTTTTTGCTATTAGAGATGAGTTTAATGGGTCCACAAATATCAGCATGTACTAACTGGAGAATTTGTGAAGCTCTTTACGTGCTTTTCTTTGGAAATGAGTCCCTATGTTGCTTCCTTACCAGGCAGTCTATACATAGCTTCGAACGAGACCTTAACTGTGGTAAACCATTCACCATTTTCTTTTGCTGAAGAGTCTTTAAGCCGTTAAAACTCAAGTGTCCATATCTGCAGTGCCAAAGTTGCCCCACATTGTAATGTCTCGAGACTGCCCTATAGGATCTATGAGTGTCCCCACAAACTAACACAGGTCTTTTCTGTGTGCTTTGTCCTCACTCACACGCATCCTAGGAAGATGCATCTTGTTTTCGAGAGCCAAGAACATAAGTACTTCATAATTAAGCGTGCTTGACTTGGAGCACTTGTGGGATGAGTGACCTCTTGGGAAGTTTCCTAGGATACGTGTGAATGAGGACAAAGCACGCAGAAAACACTCGTGTTAGTTTATGGGGACACTCATCGATCTTGCAGGCAGTCTCGAGACGTTACAAAATTTTGTAACGTCTCGAGACTAACACTAATGGCGTATCTAGTTTATGCATCCGTAATTAGAATTTCGTACATTACTTATGAATATCCACAAATTATTCAAATAAACAATAAAAATCACTATGACTAATTTATAAATACTTAACTAAGAACATCTTAACTAATCCTTTAAGTAAACTCCATCATGTTGATCTGCTCAGACCACCTGGAATTATCATGGAAATCATAGAGAATAGTGGGGGTGAGAATTTAGAAATTATCAGTAGCTCGTTTAAAATCGTGTCATCACAATAATTTCAGCTATTTCGAGGAAAAACTTCATTTTCATTCAAAACATTTATTATTATTCTAGGAATATGACAAAAGGTCAAATTCACCTCCTTCCTCTTCCCGAAATAGATGATTCATTTAATTACTGTAAAAACTCCTTTAATTCTTCTAATCAAATACAATATCACTAAGTCCTCAAAAATGTCATCAAATACCAATTTGTACCACAACAATTCCGTTTTAGAGGACTCATCAAAACATAATAGATTTTTCAATCTCAATATATCAAGATAAAAATTTCATCATCAAAATCAAGTTATGAGCTCATAAAATCATTCATTCACATTTGATGCAACATCATAAAAACCATTTCTCAAATCATCAATCTCATTTAATTAAATCTTGTCATGGCACAAAGCCTCTCATTTCATCAACAAGCAAGTACACCAATCAATCTGATAACATGCTCCATGCGTAATTATTTCTTAATGTATTTGGATGTATAATATTTCACAATCCGATTCATAATGGATCATTATCATCAAGTAATTCTTAGTAATCAAGAGATACTTCTAACCATTTTAAGTCACTATTTCACACATAAAGTAACAACATTTCTAGTTCAATTTGGGCAGCATTCTGCCTTAACAAACAACCTCCAATCAAGCTTCAAATTCAAACTCAAATCCATTTTAAACTCAACTAAAAATAGGGCAGTTATTAGCCTATACTTCCTATCACAATTTGAATTACCATTACAATTAGTAAAACACTACCATTCAGTCCCAATAACAGGGCACAACCGTGGCCAACATTCACAAAAAATTAAACAAGAAAACCATGTTCTCATATCATTATCAAATACAAAATCTTCACTTCATCTTTGCTCTCTTTCAAATCCGAAAATCATCATCTAAGTCAAAGTCCATTAAATTTTTCAAAATCAAAAGATGAAGAGAAAGAAGGAAATAAAACCCCCTACCCAGGTTTCCATGGTTCTTTACTTTTCCCCTTCTTGGTTCTTGCCTCTCTCTTCCATTTTCTCTTGTTTTCCCTTCATTCTTCTCTTCCGTTTTCTCCTTTTTTCCTCATGATTTTGCAGCTGTTTCTTTCTTTGTTCTTCCCGTATGGAATGACGGTAAAAGAGGGAGAAAAAAAAAACAAATTCAAGTATAGATGAGGATAGGTGAAAGAAAGATGGAATAAAAGGGCTTGAAAATGGTAGCCATGGGAGGACTTTTCTCTTCCTGTTTTTCAGTCCAGTTTTGACGCAGAGAAAGTGACGAAGAAAGGTATGGAAAAGTAATAAAGAAGAATTAGAAATATCTAGATATTTTTCAATGCTTATGGACTAAATTTTGTGTTGGAATTTTTGGATCTGTTACGTATATTTTAATCTTCTAAAATTAAGTTTTTAAGTTATCATAAGTATTACAAAAATTTTAAGACTCATTTTAGTTTTCATATCTATTTTTTCATAAATATTCATATACTACTATTTTATCGCTTAAGTTTTATTATTTTATTCTAAATTAAATTTAATTGAGGGATTAAGTAATATGCTTACTTGATAGTTGTCTTAGTTAATACTTATACCAAAATATTTTTCATATTTTATTTATTATCTCTATGAAATTTCATAATTTTTTAAGTTGTTTAACTATACCAACTATTCTTAGCAATATTCTTAAAAATACAAAACTTGCTTTGTTGCTCCTTCAAATTTTTTCACAATTCTTATCAATGGTTCTTAGTGATGAAATAAAATTTTCATATTTATTTTCATCATATCAACTGATTCTGTAGATACCTTAATTATTTTCTTGTACTCAGTGCTATAGAATCACGTTCAAACTAGTTCATAAAATTATCCGATTTAACAAATAATTTTTACCAGTATTACAGAGCTTCTATAACCCTAATTAGGGTCATTAAATTAAGGAGGATATTACACACATCTTCAGTAATGGTGTTGAAACAAGTAGATGCTATAGGTTGAGATATAGGCTGCAATAAGAACATTCTATTTGAAGGCATCTTAGTATTCATAATTAAACCAATCTCAAAATGAAACACTTTACACCTTTCACGTTGAAATAGAATAACAAGCCCATTTTCTTGCAATTGCCCAATACTTAAGAAATTATTCTTCAACTCAGGAACATAAAATATTCATGTGATGATTTGTGCTATTCCATTCACTAGTAACCTCACGTTACCTTTTCCTTTTACAACTATACTTGAGTTGTTGCCCAATTTAACAAAATCTCTGAAATTTCCATCAAAATATGAGAAATATTCCTTCTTCCCACACATATGATTACTACATCTTGAGACAAGAAACCATGCATCTTCTCCATTTACCTTATTTGGATCCTTATACGCCATCAACAACATCTCTTCTTGAGTTTCTGCATAGTTGGCCTCTTTATCCCTACTTGGACATTCCTATTGAAAATGTCATAGTTTGTGACAGTTGTAACACTCCACCATAGTTTTGTTAGAAATTTGTCTGTCTCGTCCCCTTCCTCTTCCTCTAAAACTACCACGGCTTCGACCCCTTCCTCCAAATTTATCTCCATGGGTAATCTTTAAGGTGTGTTCTTCTTCAACATGAGAAGTCATGCACTGTCCATGCATAAGCAGATTGCTTTACAACTCATCAATGGTTAAGGTGCTTGTATCCCTAGACTCCTCAATGGAACACACAACATAATCAAAGTTAGGAGTCATAGATCTCAAAATCTTTTCAACCACAACAACATCTCCCTTGTCCTCACATTCGCTTTCATTTTGTTGGCTATGGTAAGGGTCCGAGCAAAATACTCATTCACAAATTCTCCTTCCTTCATATGAAGAACTGCAAACTCCTTCCGAAGAGTTTGTAAATGCGCACGCTTGACTCAGGTTGAGCCTTGATATTTTTGCTTCATGGAGTCCCATATGTCCTTCATTGTATCCTTGTTGAGAATTGTCTCTAGAATTGAACAATCTAATGCCTAAAATAGATAGTTTTTTGCTTTCAAATCTTTTAACTTCTAATCTTCAATGTTTTTCCTTTGTACATCCATGAGAACAACACCTTGTGCTACTGCAGGAATCCTATTCTCCACTAAACCTCAATACTCTTTTGAACGCAAGAAGTTTTCCATGAGCATTGCCCAATGATCATAGTGCCTATCAAAATTTGGAATTATTGACTGTACAAATGAATTCTCTGCTGCCATAATGCAATAGAAGACTGTTGCTTCAAATTTTAACTAGGCCCCGTGATAAAGCTTTGATACCAAATGTTGAATACCAAAAAATAACTTATGAAAATGATAGAGAAATTGAGAGAAATTTTCTATGTCATTCAAGAACTACATTAGCTATTATATAGCCTTACATAACATATAGGAAGTTAGATATAAAAAATAACCCACTACTAACACGAAAATAACTTGAAAATTGTAAACATTAACTGAGTTGTAACTACCCATTAAAAATCAAACCTAACATTCAGAAGATAATACAGTCATTTTGACTCATTTGAAGAAACTACTAAAGAACTTGTGTGTTGTAGATTGTGTGGAGCAAATAGTTTTGATTATATAATTTTATCAGTCATATGTCATTTTATAGATTATTCATTTACGTGGGAGTTAAAAAACGGGCCGAAGTTCGGCCCATTTGAGTTCAAATTTCAAATTCGGACCATATAAGTTTTGGATTGACATTTTTCAATTCAAATTAGGTCCATCTAGTTATTCAAGTCAACTCATTAGATTTGACTCATTTTAACTTGGGTAATAATTTAAAAAAGATTATTCAAATTTAAAATGATTTTAAACTTATTATTCTCACGGTAGCATATTTTATAATAATTTAATTTTACCTATAAATAATAATGATATATTTTAATTTTATCGAACCTGATATATTTTAAATGTCCTAAATAAATGTACATGATATTAGTGATTGGATAAAGGGTTGACTCTGGATTATGGATACCTTCCTGGAAGGTTTTTTAATGCTTTATTTATAAGATAATGTTTGAAAAATATTTTTATCACATTTATTTAAAATATTTTTTTTATTAAATCATATTATATATTAAAATAATATTTAATTTTAATTAATATGTAATTAATTTAATTAGTATATAATTAATTTTAAATAATATACAATTAAATTTAAATATGATTTTAATATATATATCATTACAATCAAAGAAAATATATTGAAAAGAATATGACAGAAGAGTATGTTATTATCCATCATTTTTTTTTATATCTAGCTGGTCGCTCTCTCCATCCCCAATACAACACAGCCACTTTGCCTCCTTTTCGATAAGCAGGTCACCTCTCTCTCTCACTAGCTCTTTGTGTCGGTGGATCAGCAAAGTGTCTTTCCTTTTTAGAAAGCAACACTGAACTTCTTGATAAAGCACGGACAGTTCCTATCTTATTTGGCATCAACAACACAACTACTGCTTCAGTGCTTCTATTGCTTCCTTTTCGATAATCAGGTCACCTCTCTCTCTCTCTCTCTCTCTCTCTCTCACTAACTCTTCTTGTCAGTGAATCAGCAAAGTGTCTTTCCTTTTTAGAAAGCAACGCTGAACTTCTTGATAAAGCACGGAAAGAGTTCCTATCTTATTTGGCATCAATAGCATGCTCTTGCCTCCAAATGTCATATATCATGTTTCAGAAGTTTACTCACTTTTAAAAAATATAAGAGGCAGAATCTGCCTCAGCGATCAAATTTCCTATAAAAGCATGCACCCCTAATCGTTTTATTCTTTCGAATTTTGGTTGTTTAATTATACTTATTGTAGCCTCGTAATAAACAAAGTACAAAAGGATGAAGGAATTATTGGATCATACAATATGATTGCAGTCTAACTCAATTTATGAAGAAATTTTTATGTAGTAGGAGAATAATACATCAAACAGCTTAGATTTTATTATATAGTATTATAAATTTAATCTGAGTTCAGATTCAAGTATCATGTCACACGCTATGTTTTGATTAGATTCGTGTAATGCTCAGTCCTGAACCTGAAGTTGTTGTTACCTAAGAAACATATTATTATTCTTACTAATACTAACGTTAGTGCAAATTCATTTGCCAAAGGATGGATGCCATTGCTGGGAAAGTCATTGTGAGCTTGAGCTCTCTAGCTCTCGAAGAGTTCAGATTCATTTGGAATCTCAAAGATGATTTAGAAAGATTGAAGAGGACAATCTCTGCAGTAAAAGCCGTACTCCTGGATGCAGAGACAAAGGCCACAAACCATCAAATTAGTATTTGGTTGGAGGAGCTGAAAGATGTACTTTATGATGCAGATGACTTACTGGATGATTTCTATACTGAAGCTTTGAGAGGGAAAGTGATAACTAGAAATAACATGATTAAAAAGGTACAAATTTTCTTCTCCCAATCAAACCAAATTGCCTATGGTCTTAAAATGGGCCCTAAAATCAAGGAAATCAAAAATAGGCTAGATGATATTGCTCCTCTTACGGACACTCTGCAATTAACTAATCTCCCTATGGAGACCCCATTTGTATACGGGGAACAACGACAAACTTACTCATTTGTGAGAGAAGATGAAGTCATTGGGAGAGAGAAGGAAAAGGTATTTATTATAAGTCATTTACTATATACCAATGTGACAGATAATGTTTCTATAATTCCCATAGTTTGGTTTGGAGGATTAGGTAAGACTACACTTGCTCAACTAGTGTACAAGGCTGTCCAAAATTATTTTGAGCAAGCAATGTGGGTGTGCGTCTCATTTGAATTTGACATAAGGCAAATAGCTCAAAAGATCATTGGGCATGACAAAAATAGTGAGATTGAGCAAGTGCAGCTTGATTTAAGGAACAAAATCCTGGGGAAGAAATATTTACTTGTGCTAGATGACGTGTGGAATGAGAATCGTGAGCTGTGGCTTAATTTAAAAAGCTTACTAATGGAAGGAGGAAAGGGAAGCATGATAATTGTAACCACACGTAGTGAGGAAGTGGCAAAAATAATGGGCACATATCCACCACTTTTCTTAAAAGGTCTGGATTTGGAAAGATCTTGGAAACTATTCTCTCGAGTAGCTTTTGACGAGGGGAACGAACCAAATAATTCAGAGATGATAGCCATTGGAAAAGACATTGTTAAAAAATGTGTTGGAGTTCCCCTTGCCCTAAGAACTATTGGGAGTCTATTGTATTCTCGTAACTTGGGGCTGAGTGATTGGCAATATTTCAGGGATGTTGAATTTTCAAAGATAGATCATCAGAAGGACAAGATCTTTGCAATCCTTAAACTGAGTTATGATCATCTTCCCTCATTTTTAAAAAACTGTTTTGCTTACTGTTCGTTGTTTCCCAAAGATTTTGAGTTTCACAAGAAAACACTCATTCAATTATGGGTAGCAGAGGGGTTCATTCAACCATCAGATGATATTAGATGTGTAGAAGATTTTGGTCATGAGTACTTCATGAATTTGCTGTCAATGTCTTTCTTTCAATATGTGATACTAGATGACACTGGTGAAATAATGAAGTGCAAAATGCACGACCATATACATGATCTAGCACTGTTAGTTGCTGGGAAAGAGTATGTTGTGATTGCAGGAAAAGAAGTAAACAGAGAAAAAAGAACACGTCATCTGTCATATCATGTTCCCTTATATTTTGCACCGAAATTATCATCTTACTTGGTGAAGGGAAACAAGTTAAGGACTTTTCTTTTTCCTAGTCAACCACTTTATCGTCGTGCAATTTTGGATCAGTCAGATTTTGCTTCGCTTTTAAGCCTAAAGTTCTTACGCGTGTTAAATCTTTGTAGACTGAATATTATATCAATTCCAAACAGTATTAAAGAGTTGATGCATTTGAGATATGTTGATCTTTCACAGAATTTCGAGCTTGAAATCCTCCCACCAGATATTACTAGCCTACACAACTTGCAGACTCTGAAACTCTCTCGATGTTTTAGGCTCACAGAATTACCAGCAGATATCAATAAAATGATAAGTCTCAGGCATCTTGAGTTGCACAAGTGTGACAGGTTGACATGTATGCCACGTGGGCTAGGACAGTTAACTTGTCTTCAAACACTAACAACATTTATGTTGGATTCCAACCGTGCAGGGAACAATTGTGGTATAAGTGAACTGGGTGGGCTAAACAACCTCAGGGGGATTATGTATCAGTCGTTTAGATTACCTTCGGTGTAATGCTACAGAGGTTGCTGCAAAGGTACTTCTTGAGAAGCGACATCTTCGGGAATTGGAATTATGGTGGGGGGATTATGATTTAGACAAAGGGTCGAGGATGAGAGGATTTTACAAGGCCTGCAGCCGCATCACGCAATTAAAAGATTGGTTATAGGTGGATTTTGTGGCAAATGGTTACCGGACTGGATAGGGAATATCTCATCCCTCTTGGTGCTTGAAATAAAGAATTGCAATGGTTTGACATCGTTACCTGAAGGAATGAAAAACCTCATATCCTTGCAGAAGCTCTCCATATTTCACTGCTCACTGTTTGAGCTAAAATGCACAAGAGAATGGGGTGAGGAATGGCCAAAAATCGCTCACATCCCAAAAGTTCTTATCACACCCAGGGAATATCTCATCCCTCTTGGTGCTTGAAATAAAGAATTGCAATGGTTTGACATCGTTACCTGAAGGAATGAAAAAATCTCAGATCCTTGCAAAAGCTCTCCATATTTAACTGCTCACTGTTAGAGCTAAAAGGTGTTGTGAAAAGTGTTTTGTTTAAAAAAGAATAAAGTCACACATTGGTTGGAAATAAGACTTTGGAAGAGTTCATATATCAACCTGTGTTTTCAACTTAGTAAAAAACAAAGTAGGTAGTGAGTTCGCGTGCACAAAATTTGAGCCAAAGGCTCGTGGCTAGTGCAGATTCTCTATGCCCCGGTGCACATGTTGGGATGAACGAAAATAAGGCAGAAATATCTCAAGCATTTTTGGAATCAAGCACCATTTTTTGTCAACCGTTTGATGGTTCATAGTGCTGGGGATTGAGGCAAGTTTCTCTTCAGTTTCGTTTCTAAAACTTTCTTTAAAGTTCTGATTCTATTTTGATATTAAAATTTTCTTCTCTCTTATCGCATGTATGATTTGATTAATGGATTACTTATATCTATTGTGATACATGGATTACTTATTCTTATTTATTTACTTTATGTTACTCTGCTTTCTCACTAGGGCCTGATTGGCTTGTTGCTTCAAGAATTAGGAGCTGTCTGTTTTGTTACATTTGTCTTAGCTTCCCAATAATCCTTTTTTATGGTGTTTGAGATGAGAAAGAGAACCGTAGTTTGAATAACATAAACAAAATAAAAAACAAGAAACCATTTGATGGGTGTCGTTAGTTCCACCAGTTTAACCTTACAAAGTATTGTTGTATAGATAGTGAATTTAATTTCGTGGTGAGTAAGTGTCATTATCGTAGAGGATTGAGTCTAAAAGCACTAATTACCAAGCCAGTTACGAGGGAGTTCTAGTTATGTAATAAAGTAAATAATAGAAAATAAAGAACAAAGTAATCAAACAAACAACGAATTAGACAGCAAGAGCAAACAATAATGATTAAGTTTGTTAAAGAATTATTCTTTACCACTAGACCATCGACAAGATAAGACATACTACTTATGATTAATTGGTTTTGATATTATTTACTAAACATTAATTGAGACTAACAATAGTAGATAGCCGAGGTTTTAGCCCGTACTACCCATATCTTTTATTAGTTCATCGTTAGGCTTGAGTTTTAGTCACTACCTTAGTGAGAACACCCAGTTTATCTAGACTCATTCATGCCTACATTAAGATGAGAAAGATATTGGTCGTTCTAAGCAATATCCACTAGGAGAATCGACATTCAGACTTATGTTGTATTCCCTCCAGAAATAACGAGCATCTCCTGACTATCCTTGATTTGCTACTGGGGTTAGGAAAACCCAAGGTATACCGGTTAGTGAATTTCTAAGCTAGCAATAGAAACATGAAAAGATCTATTTAGTTGGCCACCTTAAACGAGCCAAAACATGAATCATAAAACATTGTGCATAGTAGGACACAAGCAATCTTAATTAACACTTGGAAAATAACACCATCATCAATTAAATATAGTCAAGTCTAGGGATTCAAATTCATCCTTAACCACAATAAAGTTTAGGCAAGCATAGTTGGGGAAAACATAAATACAAACATTAAGAACATCAACATAAATTTAAGAGAGAAAAAAGAGTAGAAAGATTAGAATTGTCTTCTTCTTGAATTTCTTCACTTGGCCTTTGATCTTTGATACTTTAGGATGTATTTCTTCTTGAATATGATAATGGAACACATCAAGATGGCTGTTTTTCTATCCCTTCGCGTCTCTCTCACTTATTGCCGCTCTCCTTCTTGTTCTCTCCTTCCCTCTTTCGTTCTGTGACTTAATGTTGCTTAAATAGAAAATGATTGTGTCGTATTTTGGAAAGGTGAAAGCCTAAGAACCGGTCCATAAATGATTTGACACAAATCCCAACTTAGATCACATCCAACATGTCGGGTATGGATAACACGATCGTGATCACATCCCCAGTTTTCGCACACTCACAATAACATCAGTATCGTCAACTTGATTTGCTATTTTTGTGGTCTAGATGCGAGAATTAGGAGAAGCGGTGAACATGAAAGTTGTGTGGCACTGTGTCTTAACTTTCCAATTCCACCAAAATCACCTTCATTTCATATTTGTATCTCAATATATTCCCAAAATACTACATAGAGGTCAGAGGTAAAGTTACTGGGATTAGATTTGATTACGTTTCCTGTTTTCGTTGATTGAATCCCCTATAAAACTGAGTAAAATTAATGAGATACCATCCATATCAACCCTTAATAAATCTCATTAATTATAATAAAAGAGCAAGTGGGAAAGCCATCACATTACCATCCATATCAACCCTTAATATCTTTTAATAAGTGCATTTATGACTTACCAAAAACAAGAATAAATCTAATCTTTGCAATTAATGACTAATTAATGGAAATTACGCAATAATATCACAAAGCCATCTAAAAATGAGATTTATCATAATATTTATTAAAAGATATTAATTAATTATAATTAAGATCTAATACATTATTAGACCCTAGGTTTTTTAACCTCGGTAATAAATCAAGGATAGTTGGAAGGTGCCTGTTATTTTTTATGGAACACAACATAAGTCTAAATATTCATTATCCTAATGAATGTTGCTTAGAATGACCAAATATCTTTCTCATCTTAATACAGTCATGAATGAGTTTGGATAAACTAATGTTTATGATTAGAGGTTAGGTAGTGATTAAAACTCATGCCTAACGACGAATTAAGGAAAAATTGGGTAGTACGGGCTAGAACCTCGGCTATCTACAGTTGTTAGTCTCAATTAATATTTGGTAAATAACATTAAAACTAATTAATCATAAATAATATGTCTTTTCCTGCTAATGGTCTTATGGTGGAAAATAATTCTTGAACCAGCTTAATCATTATTGTTTGCTCTTGCTGTCAAATTAATTGTTTGTTTGTTTACTTTGTTCTTTATTTCCCGTTATTTACTTTTCTGCATAACTAAAACCCCGTCATAACTAGCATGGTAATTAATACTTTAATACCCAATTCTCTGTAGGAATGACCCTTGCTCACCACTAAACTAAATTCACTATCTATACCACAATATTTGGTAAGCTTAAATATGTGGAACTAATTCTATACTACAATAATTGGAAAGGTTAAATTGGTGAAACTAATGACACTATCGAGATTTTGGCACCGTGTCCCTGGAGATTGATCATCTAATCGTGTTATTATCAAGCTTTGTTTTTGTTTTTCTTTAATTAACTTATCTCTGTGTTTGTAGGTATACAGATTTGGAGAGATGGCTTGGAGGAGACCATTATTCATGCATTGAGGGACTGCTCCCATGCCAAACATACATGGAGAGCACTTGTCCCAGACCATATGCAGGTTCGTTTCTTTGGCGGCAACTTGGAGAAGTGGTTGACACAGTTTCTTAAGGACTCATGGTTTGCTCGTAGGTCCCTAGATAGGGCTCAGTTTGCCATTCACCTGTTTGTGGTGGTTGGGTATTGTTTATATGGAAGACCAAGAACAACTTTGTATTTGAGAATAGGTTGCCTTAATGGCCATGTACTGCTCATGCTATTCGTTCCCTAGCCCAATTTTACTGGGATACTTTACATCAACAGGTTGAGGATCATCAGGAAGTTGAACGTGGATACTTTAAGTGGGTGGCATGGCAATCACCCCCTACCTGTAGTATGAAGTTGAACGTGGATGGTTCTTCTTTGGGTAACCTAGGTTCAGCGGGTTATTGGGGTATTTTTCGCAATTCTCATGGAGCTTGGATCAGTGGTTCTATGCTAGTCTCCCTTAGGCAACAAATATGTAGGCCGAGTTGTGTGTTATCAAGAAAGGACTAACTACAGCATGGCATCTGGGGTTTAGCCTTGTCCATGTGGAATCCGATTCATTAGAGGCAATTAATCTAATTAGGTGCACACCTGCCGATTGTCACATGTATGGGTCAATTTTGGAGGGTATTAGAGCACTATTGGGACGAGATTAGGAGATAACCATTACTCATGTCTACTGAGAAGCCAATTGAAGTGCAAATTTTCTTGCCAGGCTGGGATCTTCATTGTCAGCTCCTTTGAGCATTTTGGATCAGCCACCACCTGGGCTTGCTTTGATGCTGTTTGATGATGTGCGTCATGCTTATCTTCCTCCCTTCTAGTCTCTTTTTTCTCTTTCTGAACAAACAAAAGTGTCTGATAATGAATATCCCTCCAAATTCTCTTCAAAGCAGTTATATAACAAACTTAAAAACATAAATATTAATAAAAGTCATTACTTTTTTTTTTTTCGCGCAATGCACAGGATACAAATCTATTTTTAAAACTAACGTATCAATGTACAAAATAATTGGATATACATTCAAGAGTCCAATTTTTTTTTTTTTGACAATAAAGTCCAATCTATTTAAAAAAATGAGATAGTGAATAAATAAATAAATATTTTTTTCATGAGTAAATTAATATTTTTTGCAACAATCCTTGTCAAATAATCAGATTATTAATTATATTAATTATATATTGTTTATATGTATTATAATTATAAGTAACTAATATTTTACAAATTATTATTAACTTTTTATTAAAATACATATTTTTTACAAAAAAAATGTAATTATTTGATTTCATAGGAAATAAATTTAATGAGTAAAATTACTAAAACTCTTATGTTGATATAAATTGATCTTTGTAGAGTATCCGGATCCAAAGATAAAGAATTTGAATTGTATGGACTTTTAAAAGAATGGCAGGAAGTTGCAGTTGTTAATCCAATGGCAAGAGAAATTATTTTTTTCATGCCCAGCTAGCTTAAGTCGTTTGCGTCAATTGTAAGAATCATATGTATGCACTGTATTCTATGTACGTTTTAATTTATTGAATTTCGATAATCGCTAACACTTATACTATCTTTTTTTTTTGTAATTAACATTAATACTATTTGTGTTCCTATCTATCTTTTAATTTATTTTTTATCTTATCTATATTTTTTGAATTTAATATAAACCCTATTCATAATAAATTATAAAACAAATAAAATTTGATAAAAAAGAGATTAAATATATTTTAAAAAATAAAAAAATTATTTTATTTTAAATATTTGCACAATTATAATATTAATATGTAGATAAAAAAATAATATATTAATAATTAATAATATATAAAATATAATATAATTAATATTTATATTGAAATACCCGTGCAAGCACGGATAACTCCCTAGTTGTAGAAAAAACTAGAGTTGAATCTTTGCCGTTTCATAACAATTTTTTTCAGCAACCAGCAAAACTCTAGTTTGTTTGAAATCGGTTTCATAATGCATAGCAACACAAAATGGATTATTTCTAATAAATGAACTTAGGAAATCATAATCATAATTTTATACGAACAGAACTTCTTTATTGCTTTTTTAAAAAAATCTAACTCTCTCAGGAGTTGATAATTTTATTTTTTTGAAAAAAAAAACTATTGCCGTATGTGCAAACAGTACTGATGTTAATTTTGCCGAGATTATCATAAGCAAAATGTGACTCACAAAATTTCCAAACAGATACCTTAAGGGCAGACCAAAAGAAACAGATACATTCAGGGAAATAAAAGAAAAGAGTTAATATAACAGCAAAATAGCAAACAGAAGATGGTTAAGAACTGTATTAAAAGAAAAAAAAAGGGTTAAGAACTGGTTTACAACTTGCTGCAACTGATAACCAGAACCTCAATACAATTTTCTTTTCCTATTAAAAAAAAAGAAATCAAGCATCAAAATTAGATATCTATATACACAAAGTTATAAAATTTACCAAAAAAAAAAAGGAATTTTCCCTTTTTTTTTTGTATTTTGGTTTTGATCATCTCAATAGAGGAATTCTACTACTACCCAGATTTTCAACATCTTCAACCCTTCTAGAATCTTCTTCTTCTTCTTCTTCTTCTTCTTCGTCTTCATCGTCACCGCAATCGTACATCGATCCAACCAGAAGAAGCTGATCCTCCAGGTACCTATGCAAAAGCCCCTTCTCCTCTTCCTCCTCGTAGTCCAAGCCGAAACCCTCCTCGCACCTCCGGAGCCGATCGCCGCCGTCGTCTCCGTCGCCGGAACAGCAGACGAGCTTCCGCCAGAGGCGGCGGCGGAGGCAGAGCTCGGCAGCGCAGAGGAACGGGAGGGCGGCGCAGAAGAGGACGAGGAGGAGCGGGGAGCAGAGAAGGAGGAAGAAGTAGCGGATCCGCCGGTTGCGCAGCCAGGAGGTGGCGGCGGCGGCGACGGTTGTGGTCACCATGAACGGCGGGGAGATTGCGGCGGCGAAGTGGTGGCGGTGGCGGGGATCATAGTGGTGGCGGTAGGGTTGAAGGGATGGAATTGGGAACGGAACGATGTCGTTTTTAGGTTTGGGAAGAGACAGTGATGGTGATGGTGGTGGTGGATGTGTGCCCCCACATGGGTGGGCAGTTTTATGCATGAGAGTAAGGTGGGAGCATGTGATGTTGACTGTGATGGTGCGTCTGTCATTTAGCTTTCTATGGAAACTCAAATACTTCTTAAAATCGTTTTGTGTGTTTGAGTTTGACTCTCAAAAATGGGCTTTTATAGGGGCTCTCAAGCCCATAACTTAAAGTACGTGGCCCACTGCATTTCTGACAACTCTTTTCATTTTTTTTCTCATAGGAGTTGGGTTGGGCTCATGTTCATTTTTTTTATTTATCATTTCTTCGTATATACTTGTACTAGTGCCTCGATCGGCAACTGCAGGGCCTCCCCATCTCTCCTAAACTTCCTCCGATCTTTAACACGAGCTGTATGAGGTAGAAACTCGCCCCACGTATGGTTCGGAGGCCGAGCCCCACCCTAGATAAGTTTATAGTTTAGGATAACTTGTCATTTTTATAATTTATAAATTATACAAATAATTATATTATTTAGAGACTTTATTTTTAGAGATTTTTTTCTTTTAGAATATTTGTTCCTTATTTTAAGGAGTTTTATCTTTTAGAGATAAGAAAATGTTATCTTATTAAGATTTTGAATTTAATTAGCATTTTGATTATATTGAAGTTGACAGTCAAATAGAGGGTTAAATTGTGTTCATTTTTTCTTGAAAATGTCAACATTCTCATACTTTTATCAAGTCTTTCAAACTTGGAGTGAGAAGATTCAAAAATTAGATAGTATATCAATGAGAAGGTTTAGATAAACAATACAAATATCAGTGATAAGGTTCTGAGAATGTTTGGTAGGTTGAGCCAAAAAAGCCTTTGCACACTTGTTAAATGCTTCGAAGACTGTTTCTTATTCTTTTATTATCTTAAATATATTTTATTCAAATCCTCTTAAATACTAGAATGATTTATGAGTTGTCAAAGAAACTTAATTCAAGGTTTTACTTTAAAACATAAACTTGTGTTTTCTTCTGAACTTAACAAATAGATTGTTCTTCAAGCATCAAGCTTAACCTTTTTTAGATGAATATCAAACTGAACTAGGAAAATGCTTGTTTCAAAGTTTATTTAGTTTCAGTCTTAGTAAAACAATTTGTGTAAGTTCAGAAAAACAAGTTCTAAAGCACAAATTAATAGAGATGAAGAAGAGTATAACTGAGCACAAATATTTATACTGCTATACCCCAAATCCACATGAGCTATGTCCAGTACCAAGTTTTCACCAAGATTTTTTTTTCATTATGTTGAGTATTCTTTTACAACCCAGCATCTCCATGCTATAATACAAGTATTATTTGCACCACAACCTCTTCAAGCAAATCACTTTGAAAAAACAGGTGACTTGTACAACTTACAAACTCACTTCAACACTTATGAATCAAAACTGAATAATAGATGTTTTTATCATATGGATAGCTCTTGAAAACACTCAAGGAGTGAATATACACTGATTTACAAAGCTGACATTACACCTACAAAGAATTAGACAAGATTAAGTTTAGGTAGGCGAAGATGAGAAGTTTCAATTCACTTTTGCACTGTTGTATATGCGTTCAAGGTTCATAACCTTCAAGTTTTTAGGCTTGGATCCTTTTATAGACTTTGAGAATATAGTTGTTGAAGTCCTCCAACGATAACTATCCTTTTCTTGGCAAGTATTTGTTATTCTTGTCCTTTTTGATTAATCAACATATGCACTTTAAGTATTAGTTAGTAAAAAGGTTTACATGAACTTTCTCACGAGCCATCTTCTGAACGAACTTTCTCACCTAACATTCTCTTTGTCTGAAGCACTTTAATCTTTTCATCTTCTTTAATACCACCGCATGATGATTTCCCTTGATGATTCTGAGTGTTGAGACTACTCTTTGATGAATGATTTGACCTTGAATTATGTTATGTGGAATATCTTCACTTTTCTGATCTTCTTTTAAACTTTCTCAGTAGAACTTTTTATGTTCATCAGGAACTTTTTCAAGTTAAAAAGTGATCTTCTTATGTTTCTCCAATCACCCAAGGATGTTCTTTTACATTAAATTTAGTCTTGCATATGTTAAACTAATAGAAGAACTACACATAATAAGTGTTAATCCATTCAAAATACCAAGAGCAGTAATATCTAATTTTTAACATAGTTAGTTATTATCAAAACATAATATGAATTATTAAGCACAAAAAGGTTTTGGAACTTACATACTTTTGGGTTATAAATACCCTTCAGGAGTCTATGTTATTTAGACTTTTGGCATTGATAATAATATTATTGAGTTGAATCCTAAGGATTATATGTTTTGGAATTTTGAGAATTCCTAGTTGTTGGAATCGCAAGGGTTCTTGGTTTTCTTCCATAATGATGCATCATTTATTATTTGGGATAACATTATTTTTATAATTTAAGAATTTTATAAAAAAATGTTATTTAGGGATTTTATATCATTCACAACTAGAAAAATCAGATTTAGAGACAAAATTTAGAGACGGACAAAATTCTGTCTCTAATAGAGATGAAAATAGAGATGAAAATGATGATTTAAAGATGGAATTTAGAGACGAAAATTATTCGTCTTAGAAATTTTTGTCTCTATTTTCGTCTATAAATGGTCAATCTGGAAATTTAAAAAGTCAAATAGATTTAGATAGGAAATTTGGAGACGGAAATTATCCATCTCAGAAATTTTGGTCTTTAAATGGTCAATCTTAAAAGTCAAATAGATTTAGAGATGGAATTTAGAGACAGAATTTGCTCATCTTTAAATTTTTCGTCTCTAATGACACTATATTCTGTCTCTAAATAATTCATATAATTTAATTAATAAGATTTTTTTTATAAAAGTTAAAGACAAATTGATTTCGTCTCTAATCTCTTCAAAATGGTTTCAGAAACCTAAATTTCCAAATTAGATCTGCTATCAGATCTGCTTTACATGTGCTGTCTGTGTCGTGGTCTGCTCTCTCCCAGTCGTGCACCTCCCTTCTCTTGGTCATTCTCCTCTGCTCTCTCCTTCTTGTCGTTTGATACGATGTACATTCCTATTTCATTTTCATCTCTCATCTCACTTTCAAATCCAATTCACCCTCACACACTCTCTCATCATTCTTTGATAATTTGTGCTTTTCAATCAGACGTTTCTAGAAGGAAGGAGCAAGCGGCAAGTGATGTGAAAATCGCCAAGTGCACCGAATCGTAAAAAGTAATAAAGTAGTGAAAAGAGAATCGTCCCACGAGGATTATATTACCAATTATCAAATTCGTTAAATTAACACTATTTAAGCCAATCAAAAGATGGAAGTTGGAAAAAGTGAAAATAAAGATAATTAAAAGAAAGTAATTAAAACTAAACAAAGTAAAATCAAGCAATTTAACAAGAGATGAAATCAATAATAAGAAAGTGTTAGGGTTCAGATTTCATTTGAACTCTTTCAAATGCACTTCTAAACATTGGTTTAAAACATGTTCTATTTCAATGATTCATGGTCAATTCCCAACATTAATTAATACCTAATCCCTTGGTATATTAATCCTCTTACGCTGATTAAAATTAACTAATCCCTTAGTCTAACTCCAATTAGAAAGACATTATCAAGTACGAGGGAATTAAAAGAAAGATCACATAACTCACAATGTCTATCCCTAGCGATTGCAGAAGTTATGGTGTTTATCACAAGTTCTAGATTCATGCAAATTTTCCCAAATCATACATAAACCCAAAGTATCATTTTCAAATTGATCAGGTTTAGAAAAGCATTAAGAACATAGATAAATACGTAAATCATGAGATAGAAACATGCATTAAACCCATAAAAGAAATTACATCATCAAAGTATCAAGATCCATCGTCCCCCTAACGAGGGGAATTTAGTTACACACAGGGAAGGAACAAAACAAAGAATAGAATATGACAAACTCCATTGATAATTAGTGAAAATATTGAAGAAAATTCCTAATTTTCAAGTCTTGATGCGCCCACACGAAATTAAGATTTGAGTTGTCTTGACGGCTGCTGCAGAGTGTGTTGAAATTTGGCGTAACTTTCTTTTTTATAGGAAATTCACGCTGTTATTACGCGTTCAGCGCTCAGGCGCTCATTCTCCAGTGCTCAGGCGCTAGCCCACTAAAGTCACGGTGCAGCATATGCAATCAGCGCTCAGGCGCTCCTTGTTCAGCGCTCAGGCGCTGGCCCATTAAAACAGGATTCCTCCAGCGCATGTTGCGCGCTCAAGAGGTGAGGGCCCAGCGCTCAAGCGCTGGGCTTCTGAATTATTTTCTGCTTCTTTAAATGCCCAGTCTTCTCCATGTGTAATTACCTACAAAAATACATAAAAACACACAATTAAAATATAAATTAAAATAACTAAAAAATAAAAGAAACTTGAGAACAAACTCAATCAAAAAGATTAAAAGAGAATAAAAACCCAAGACTTTGAACCGTAAAAATATGAATTTTTGCAGGTTCATCACTCCCCCAAACTTAAGCTTTTACTTGTCCTCAAGTAAAAAGAAAAAAAAACAAAAACAAAAAAAAAAAAAACAAACTAAAACTCAAAACAAACTCAAACATGACAATAGGGTATCAAAAATCATTCATATCCTCAAGAACTAATTCATAATCTAATTTCAAAGTATCACACATGAACAATCCAATTATCACATCGTCTCTCACATGCAACTCTTATGCACAAATGACTTCCCAAAAACATGAAAGAAAGACTCAATCTCCTCATAGAGTACAAACTCAAATGAGTTTATAAAACTGTAAATGCACATCAAATCCACACCCATAGGGTTGTTTTTCATCTCTCTCTCCACTAATGTAAACAACACACAATCAAAGATCAAAAAGGTCTTTAAAAGCTTGTAACGTAAAGCCAAGGGTATGGGTTAAGAAAGAAGTGGTAGGATAATGAAAACAAAAGTTGAGATACAAAATCATGTAAATTTCAAAATTCAAGCCTCAAAATATAAGACAAGTGCAAAACGGAGCAAAAGAATCAATACAACATTCCCTTTTTTTTTTTTCAACAACCTCCACCCCCAAACTTATTATTTTTTTTGCAATACTTTGGGTGGACTTTTTCTTCTTTTTTTTTTCAATTCTTTTTTCTTTAAAATTTTTCAGCTCCACAAAACTTCATGCACAAAAATAATGAGGACTTGAATAATAAAATAATATAAAATATGCACTCAACAGAGGTTATGTAAGAGAGAATTTTTTTTTCTTTTTTCATATGGGTATGGGAAAAGAAAAATGTGGGTAAAGAAAAGAAACAGAGGCTAAACAATAACAAGGCTGCAAAAGGGACCTAAGAATAAACTGTGTTTACAGGTTAGCTTGAAAGGCTCAAACGGTCCAAAGAAGGCCCTTATCATTTCCTTAATCATGCACTGCCTAGGATTTCGCCTCAAGAGAAAATCAAACAACTTCTAGATACAAATCATCCACACACATGCAATCCCATAAACTTTCTCTGAGCTTGACATGAAATTAAAATCCAAAGTCTATCAATCATAAAGATGGGAAGAACATTCATACACAATTGAAACAATAGAGATAAATGCAACTCATAAATTCTCATGTGCTATCCCAAGAAATCAAATCAATCCATAATTCAAACAATCATTGAATATTCAATTCAACACACCAGCATGCATAAAATGACTCAAAACACAATAGGAATGATGGAAACAAAATGGAATAAAATAAATAAATAAATACAAAAATTAAAAGCTAAAGGAAAGGAGAAAAATCTTTTTGATGGCCGACAGCTTTATACATCCCCCTACAAAGGCTCCGAACTCAGGGAGGCACCTAAGCCGACTCAACACTAGCTAATTACAAAACAGAAAAATGTTAGTAAAAAAAATAAGAAAATAACAAAACAAAAATAAAAACAAAAATAAAAATAAAAGAGAAAAGGAGAGAAAATTTGGGTTGCCTCCCAAAAAGCGCTTGTTTAACGTCATTAGCTTGACGTTGCCTTTTCAACTAGTCATGGTGGCTTGAAGCAAGAGAAGTAGGATAACATCTTTCTCTTGTCGGCTCTTTGCCTCCACACACTGTCACTACCTCTGGAATCAATCTTCAATAAATCAGTGGAAGCTGGAGGATCTTTTTCAATTACAGCACTTTTAGAAAGAGGAGGTCCTTTCTCTTTTTCATCAACCATCTTGGGAGAAGGAAAATCAGCATTGACTGATGATGAAGGACTCTTATTAGCCAAATCGTGTAGAGGCTTGCCTTGAATGCATTTGACAGGGGCATAAAGATCTGATGTCTGTGCAGATTTATCAAAAACATTAATAGTCACCTGATTACCATCTACCCTCAAAATAAGCTCTCCTCTAGGTCCATCAATCAACGCTCCTGAAGTAGCCAAGAATGGTCTTCCAAGAATCAGAGGAATATCAGCATCCTCATCCATATCCAAAATCACAAAATCAGCTGGAAAAATAAACTTGTCAACCTTCACTAGCAAATCTTCCACTATACCATATGGATGTTTAATTGACCGATCAGCTAGTTGAAGAGACATTGTAGTTGGCTTCACTTTATCAATCCCAAGCTTGCGGAGAATTGACAATGGCATTAAATTGATGCTAGCTCCTAAATCACAAAGAGCTTTCTCAATAGTCAATTTGCCAATGGTGCAAGAAATAGTGAAACTACCTGGATCTTTCAATTTAAGTGGCAGTTTCCTCTGAATTATAGCACTGCACTCCTCAGAAAGTGTCATAGTTTCATCTTCTTTCAACTTCCTTTTCTTTAACAGCAAATCTTTCAAGAATCTTGCATAAGAGGGCATCTGCTCAAGTGCCTCAGCAAAAGGAATGTTAATTTGCAGCTTTTTGAAGACTTCTAAGAACTTGGAAAACTGTTTTTCTTGAATCTCCTTCCTGAATCTTTGAGGATAAGGAAATTTAGCATACAATGAAGGATCAACTATTTTCTTCTCACATTCTTTCTTCTTCCTCTGCCACTTTGGTTGCTCCTCTTTAACTTCTTCATTACAGCACTCTTGAGATGGGACATCTGCAACAGGAACATCAATTTCCTTAACTGGTCCATCCAAAGTCTTGCCGCTTCTCAGTGTAATTGCATGACATTGTTCCTTTGGATTAACAACAGTATCACTCGGGAAGGTTCCTGGAGGTCTCTCTTGAAGTTGTTTTACTATCTGCCCCACTTGATTCTCTAAACTTCTAATTGCCGCCTCATGATTCTTAAAATTGGCCCTCGACTCTTCCATAAAAGTTGAAGTCTGTTGCATAAAAATAGAGGTCTGCAAAGAGAATTTCTCCACTGTAATCTCAAGAGGAGACTTCTGTTCTGGTTGAGGATTCAATGGCACTGTTTGATTGCTCTAAGAAAAGTTGGGATGATTCCTCCACCCTGGATTATATGTATTTGAAAATGGAACACCCTGAGGTCTGGAAGGATTACCCATATAATTTACCTGCTCTTGAGAACTAAAACCAGAATTACTTGCCTCACATCCACCATTATCATGATTACGTCCACAAAAATCACAAATTAACCTTTGATGGTTCACAGAATTTACCTGCATACTCTCCACTTGCTTAGTTAGGTTGGCCAACTGCTGAGAAATACTTTTGTTTTGAGCAAGTAAGGCATCGAAAGTACCAAGCTCCATCACTCTTTGTCTGACTACTGCTCTCCCATTAGGCAACTGATATTCATTAGTGGCCATAACCTCAAATAATTCCTGAGCCTCTTCAGGAGTCTTGGTGTTTAAAGACCCACCTGCAGACGCATCCACCATAAGTCTTGTGGAATGATTTAACCCATTATAAAATATTTGTACCTGTTGCCAAACCTCAAATACATGGTGAGGACATCTCCTTAATAGTTCCTTGAATCTCTCTCATGCTTCATAGAGAGATTCTCCCTGATTCTGAGTAAAGCAAGCAATCTTACTCCTTATCTTCACAAACATTGATGGAGGAAAGTATCGAGTCAAAAATTTGTTAACCAAATCCTCCCAAGTAGAGATGCTCCCTTGTGGCTGAGCTTGTAGCCAGCTCTTTGCTTTATCTCTGAGCGAAAAATGGAACAGACGTAATCTAATGGCATCATCAGTAACGCCATTATACTTAAAAGTATCACAGAGCTGCAAGAAATTGGCAATATGCAAGTTTGGATCTTCTGCATGGCTTTCCCCAAACTGATTCTGTTGCACCAGCTGTAGAAGTGCTAGTTTAATCTCAAAATCATTGGCCTGAATAGTAGGACGCACAATACTGGTAGAAATATTCTCAGCAGACGAGGTAGCATAGTCAGCCAATATACGTCTTCGCTCTGCAGTTACAACTCTTTCTGCCATCTTTTGCTCTACTTCTTCAAGTCTCTTCCTCTCTCTAGCTGCTTTTCGGTTTGCTCTAGCTGTTCTCTCTATCTCTGGATCAAAAAGTAATTCTTCTGATTCCAAAGAACCTTGCATAAACACAAACAAGCAAACCAAAGTGAAGTAAAGAAAGAAAATAAAAATAAAAATAAAATAAAATTAAAATTAAACAATAAAAAAAATACTTAAATTAATGTCTTTTTAACTACTATTTAATATTAACAACAATAATCTCTGGTAACGGCGCCAAAAACTTGATGTGAAAATCAGCAAGTGCACCGAATCGCAAAAAGTAATAAAGTAGTGAAAAGAGAATCGTCCCACGAGGATTATATTGCCAATTACCAAATTCGTTAAATTAACACTATTTAAGCCAATCAAAAGATGGAAGTTGGAAAAAGTGAAAATAAAGATAATTAAAAGAAAGTAATTAAAACTAAACAAAGTAAAATCAAGCAATTTAACAAGAGATGAAATCAATAATAAGAAAGTGTTAGGGTTCAGACTTCACTTGAACTCTTTCAAATGCACTTCTAAACATTGGTTTAAAACATGTTCTATTTCAATGATTCATGGTCAATTCCCAATATTAATTAATACCCAATCCCTTGGTATATTAATCCTCTTACGCTGATTAAAATTAACTAATCCCTTAGTCTAACTCCAATTAGAAAGGCATTATCAAGCACGAGGAAATTAAAAGAAAGATCACATAACCCACAACGTCTATCCCTAGCGATTGCAGAAGTTGTGGTGTTTATCACAAGTTCTAAATTTATGCAAATTTTCTCAAATCATACATAAACCCAAAGTATCATTTTCAAATTGATCAAGTTTAGAAAAGCATTAAGAACAGAGATAAACACGTAAATCATGAGATAAAAACATGCATTAAACCCATAAAAGAAATTACATCATCAAAGTATCAAGATTCATCGTCCCCCTAACGAGGGGAATTTAGTTACACATAGGGAAGGAACAAAACAAAGAATAGAAGATGACAAATTTCATTGATAATTAGTGGAAAGATTGAAGAAAATCCATATCTTCAAGTCTTGATGCGCCCACACAAAATTAGGATTTGAGTTGTCTTGACGGCTGCTGCAGAGTGTGTTGAAATTTGGCATAACTTTCTCTTTTATAGGAAATTCACGCTGCTGTTACGCGTTCAGCGCTCAGGCGCTCATTCTCCAGCGCTCAGGCGCTAGCCCACTAAAGTCAAGGTGCAGCATACGCAATCAGCGCTCAGGCGCTCCTTGTTCAGCGCTCAGGCGCTGGCCCATTAAAACAGGATTCCTCCAGCGCATATTGCGCGCTCAAGCGGTGAGGGCCCAGCGCTCAAACGCTGGGTTTCTGAATTATTTTCTGCTTCTTTAAATGCCCAGCCTTCTCCATGTGTAATTACCTACAAAGATACATAAAAACACACAATTAAAACATAAATTAAAATAACTAAAAAATAAAAGAAACTTGAGAATAAACTCAATCAAAAAGATTAAAAGAGAATGAAAACCCAAGACTTTGAACCGTAAAAATATGAATTTTTGCAAGTTCATCAGCAAGCCCTACCCCAACCCTAGCCCTAACCTTAGCTTCTCGTTCATATTCTTCTCTTTCTCCTCTGCTTCTTCCTTCAGGTACTCCCTCCTTCCCCTTTTCACTTTCAATTCTCTTTCATCAATCTTTGTTATTCTTACCTGTTATTTCGTGTATGCGGTTCGTGGTTTTTATTACTATATATTTTTCTTTAATATAGTTTTCAAATGTTGGGATTTTTATTTTTATTACAATAATCGAGCATTTGATTTGATACAAATTTATTTTGAAATTATTAATTACTGGATTTGGGGGTAGATTGCTGCTAATAGGTTTTACCTCTTTCCCATATAAGGTAAGAAAGGAAGGAGGTCTGTCTTTAATTATTGATTCTCTTGATTTGGTATATGGATATGGGCAAAAACATTTACATGATTCAGTTGCTATATTTTATTATGAACATTTTCCGTGTAATCACCAGTGTAGAACAATGCTTCAGATATCTGCAGTAAACTTTTCTTCTATGATTTTGTTAATACTACTGAACTTGCCATTTATGCAACATCCATGAGCATGCTTTGTTTCTAGCTACATGTAAGTTGTTGCCGAAGTGGATGGGAAGAATAATTGTCTTAGGGTGTAATTGATTTTACTTATACTAATTTATTTTTTTCCTTTCTCTATTTTAGTCTTATTATAAAAAAGGAGTTTAAAAAGAGATTTTTTTTATTCCAACTTTCTATAGTATGAGGTTAGTTTCATTTCGTCTTATATCTAGACTTTTCTTTAGTGTTGTTTTATTTATGCATTCAACTTAAAATGTTGAGTATATGTCTTGCTATTGAAGTGCAAGTAGATGGGGATGTTTGTCTAGGATGTCCATATCTCACGGTTCTCTTTTGGCTTAAATATAAAAAGATAAATTATGTCTTTAGATGCCATTTTACTTTGATTTGATTCTTTCTAATGGGTTTAGTAATGCATAGTCAACTTGCATTTGTACTTTGTCTACCTGGGAAAGTATATTTTTTGAATAAGGATAAATTCCTACGAGAAGCAGCATAAAATGCACATCAATTATACATATTTTAGGATAATTCATCTTTAATTATCTTGTTCTAGCATTTGAAGATGGTGATCTTCTTTTGATATGGAGAAGTATAGAGAGTGAGATCAATTTTGCTTTGGATATTGATGCTACTCATGGATTTTATAAAATATTAGATTTTTGTTTTTGATAAAGAGAAGCATAGAGCAGTGTGCGAACACAGAGACAACGAGAGCGAGCTATTGAGACCAGCAAGGTTTGAGCACTGGCATGCAAACTAAGTAGAGAGGCAAAACCAACAAGGTTTTTAGTGGGTAATCCATCTATTGCTTTTGGTTTGTGTGAATCATATGATTAGATCTGGTTGATTCTAATCATATCATAATCTGAGGTATTTTATTTGAGTAACTGCATGCAAACTGTTCGATTTAATATATAATCTTAATTGCACTTTTGCTTGGTGTTTTTTAATTGCTGAATGTTAATTAATTATAGTCAAAATTTTAATATATGAATGTATTAAGTTAACAATATCACTTACAGGAAAAAAAAAAGACAAATTTTCTAAGTTACTTGCATGAATATTCCTAAAGATTATACCTTTTCTTGAAGGTTTCTACAATGGTAATCTCTTGCAGAAAATCTGAGTTGCAAGTTTTGCAAGTTGTCAAGTTAAATTCTTAGTTTCCTTCTCGTCATGTTTGAGCTTTTCTTTCTGTTTTGATGACTAAATTCTGAGTTTCAGGAATTAAAAATCACGGTTATTCTTATCAAAAGAATAATTACACTCTAGCTTACTATTTGTCAAGGGGAACTGATGATAAATCTAATATTTGTCATTCTAGAGAGCACCATAAATTGCAAGATAGCCATGTGACTATGCCTTTTCAGCACCTTGCATTAAGTTTAGAAATTGCCATGTATGCTTGTGTTTTATAATATATATATATATCCAACTATTCATATATTGGCAGCCAAGGTCACTTATTATGTGGAATACACGCCTGATTAGTGAGGATGTTGGAGTTGAAGTTAATATCTAAAAGTTAAGGCGCTACTTTGAAATTTATGATTTTCAAGCTATTTCTTTCAAATATGCTCATTGGTTTACTTCTTAGACTTCAACTGACTATAAGAAATAATATCTATATCAATTGGAATTGGAATTTTGTTATGTTTCCGGTGATATTTCATCTTTTTGGCCCCAATTTTACATTTTTTACCCTCCTCTTTTAGTTAAAAATCAAAGTAGCTAGCATTAGATAAATTTAAAGATTTATTTCAAGTCAGTAATTTACTATCTCTGTTAAGTTCCTTTCATATGCTTTCTTGATGTAATTTATTTTGAAGATTTGGTTTTTTCTAACACTTCATTTCAAGTGATACTTCTTTCAGCAGCACTATATTACTTTTGATATGTACCTTGATATGCTTTCGAGCACTTTTTGGAAATCCACTTTGGTATAGTGATGATGAACTTCAATAACTAAGGGAAAAAACATTATATTGTGCATTGAATTGCAGGTAATTTGTCTTGGGACCCATCTTTTGATACCATTCAATCACTTTGATTTAAATTGAGATTTTCTTTCAATGTTGATTGCATACTAGGATATAAGACAAGACTGGTTATCCCTTTGACCCTTTGTGATTTTGATGTCTTTTATTTCTTTCTAAAAATTCCAACAAGTAGTTTTTGTGATCACTATGTTTCTGAACCTGCCATCTACGCTTTTTGAGTAATAATAGTCAATTTCAATTATGCTCTATAGTATATTGTTTGTAATTTGTTGAATGGCATAGAAGGAGCATGCACTTAGTTTTACTTTACCATTTTATAATGGCAATTACAAAGATGTAATTATTGTTATTGGTGTAAATTATTTCTATAATTCAAGCAGAAGTTTGTCTAATTTACTTTAGATTGTATAAGGTTAGCATGTATAATTAAAAATTGTTTAAAAGAATAAAATATGAGCTAGATACTTATTGGAATTGTTCTTCAAAGTTGACAATATCTTCTCTTGAAAAGCTAGAGCAGGACATCAATGTGAATTGAGGCCGATCAGATTCTTGTCCATGCAAAAACAATTTCTTAGTTGCTAACATATTTTTGGGAATAAAATGTTAACCTAATTTTTTATTTTTTATTTTAACTTTGAGTTACATTACTTGTAATTGTATAAATTAGAGAAAAGTCCACTTGCAAAATGTAATAGCAATTAATGGTATGCATAAGATATTGTAACTACTTCATATACTTTCAACTATTTTGATATCTTTTATAGTTACTTGGATAATTATAATGATTTATGATTTATTGTGATTTTTGATAAATTTTGATTTTGGATAATTATATGCATAGGAAAATAGAATTTTTTTAATAAAATGAAGGTGTCTAATTGTGGTAAATCCTAACTAGATGCCTATTTTTTTAAATATTTTTAAAAATATCAGATATTTTTCCATCTCTAATTTAGAGACGAAAAATTTTGTTTCTAATTAAAGAAATGAGAAGAATCTTATAACTAAATAGTGACAAAATTTTAAAATTTAGAGACAAAATTAAATTTTTCGTCTCTAACAATCAGATACGCCACTTTTAGCAACAGATCAATTTTTATTTCTAAATTTTTAAAAACAGAATTTTACACATTTAGAGACGAAATTTTTTTATCTCTAAATCTGATTTTTTTAGTAGTGTTTCCTTAATTTTAGTGATTTTTTCTTTTAGAGATATTTGTTCCTTATTTTTAGGGATTTTATCTTTTAAAGATAAAAAAAATATTATCTTATTAAAGTTTTGAATTTAATTAGGATTTGATTACATTTGAGTTATAAATACCCCTTAAGTGTCTATGTTATTCAAAATTTTAGCACTAGTAATGAAAATATTGAGTTTGAATCCTGAGGATTCTATGTTTTTGTAGGAACTCGGGGTTCTCTTTCATAATTGTTCTACATCAATTGGTATTCAAAGCAAAGAGCAAGGTTCTATTTCAATTGATCTAAATCTAATACTTTTTTTTGCACCAATTCCTTATTGTGGCACATTTTTCATATTGAAACTTTTATCTTTATTTGTGCATTTAGAATAGTTTATAATTCTTGCTACTTTGCATCTAGTTTGTCGACACTTCTTTTAATTCATTTTTGTGTCTAATAAGTGGCTATATCATAAAGCATGAATGATCTTAGGCCAAATCACATTAATATTAGTAATGCATTCTTAAATCTCCTATTAATTTTGGAGAAATTCTTGCAAAAATCTAGAGCACCTAAGTTGGGTGTATTAAGCCAATCACGTCATTAATTAATAAATAATTATTATAATTAATAATTTGATTAGTCTGATGCACTCAACTTAAGTACTCCAAGTTTATATAAGAATTTCTCTTAATTGTGATTCATGGAAAACTTACATTAAATGTAAATGTAAAAATTATAATCTAGTCATCAATAGTGATAGCACATTAAATGTGATTTATATAAAAGGTGTGACTAGATGTGGTTTAAATTTGGAACTCCACCCACAATCTTTTAGGATAGCTTGGGCAAATAATACAAGTCTAGAGGTGTAAGGTACCACTTGCATTAGGGTCTTATGAGAAAAATAACTATTTTGATGTCTCACATATGGATATTATTCACATTTTGTTAGATCATCCTTGGTTATATGATCATGATGTGATCCACCAAGATAGGAAAAATACATATTCCTTTATATTTAATGGTACAAAGATCATGTTGCAACCTATCGATCCTAGTAACGAATGCTCAAAGTACAAGGTTAGGGATTCCAATGACATAACCATTAACAGAGATCCTAATGTCGAGAAAGAAAATATTGAGCCCATTGATCTTAAATCCAAACCACCAAGTTTTAAACATCTTAGTTTGGCTAATACATTTGCTAATCATATTTATAAATTGTGTGTTGGCATTAGACACAAGTTTGCATTAAGTAGTGAAAATTATAAATTTGCTTCTAATATGCATTATAGGGATCATAATTTTGATGTTGATGATTTGCTTCCTTTCAAAGATACTTTTGACCATTCTTTGTTATCTCTAGCTATTCCTACAGATTGCTCGACTACTTGTATGCCTAAAGTTCCACCAGCTTTGCCATAATTTTGGATCCACTTGATATAGTACTTGATGATGAATATGTTGGTTCTTCCACTAACCGATTTCATGGCTATCTCAAAGAAGACCCAACTTGATTTCGTTATTACTTTAACTCCTAATGATAATTCCTATTAATCCCGATGAGCACAAGATATAGTTAACTCTCTTGAGGCAAGTTCTTCCAGAAGGGGAAAATGATGCAAAATAGAAAAGCTTACAATTTAGGATAACTTGTTTTTTTTTTTGTAATTTGGAATTTTATAGATAAGTATATTATTTAGGGATTTTGATATCTTTCCTTAATTTTAGGAAAATTTTTTCTTTTAGATATATTTGTTCCTTATTTTTAGGAATTCTATCTTTTAGAGATAGGAAAATATTATCTTACTAAGATTTTGAATTTAATTAGGATTTTGATTACCTTTGGGTTATAAAACCATTCAGGAGCCTATGTTATTCAGACTCTAAGCATTGATAATAATTGGAACTCAGGGTTCTTGGTTCTCTTCCATAGTTGTTCTACATCAATTTGTATCATTTGTTTTTTTTTTTGTCTTCGACCAATTGTTCATACAATTTCCAGTCGAAGTGGTAGTTAGGTAAAATTCTCTCTAAAGTGAGGACTCCAAGATTTAAACTCCTAACCTTAGTCACGTTCCACTTCCATTGTGACCAACCAATGTTAGGTAGTTTGTATGTTTTTTTATTACATGAAATTTGGTGTGATTAGACTTCCTCTTTCTGTAAAATATTTTTTTGCCTTTTTTATATATTTTTGGAGTGTAGTTTGCCTAAATCTTATTTTGGCAAGATTATTTTTAACTCATATTTGGTGTGATCATAGAAGTTTTGTTTTACTCATAGAAGTTTTAACAAATAGATGTAGTTTGAACATGATGACCTATAGCCCAAGTACCTAGAATGAGTCATAGCTCTTCAAAAGCATTTCTAATGTTGGAATATTAGAAATTTGGAATTCACAAAAAGTAATGGCATGAAAGAGAAATGTGCTACCACTCTTATGTAATACATGTTATGATAGCCCAGAAAAGAAACTTCGATAGCTTATTTTTTTTATATCATATCAAGTATCAACGTAGAGATATTTTGAATTTTGCCATCCAATGGAGCTTTTATTTGATGGTACTGATCCAAATTCTTGATGTGATAATTATTGTTAGTTTATTATATTATTAGTATATTTGAATTTTGATTTATAATTAATATCAACATAATGAAAAGATCTGTGATATATTTGTTTTTAAATAAGAAACTAGGAAAGTTGTATTTTGATAAGGATAATCCTATCCTATCTTAATAATAATAGAATGTGGGGTAGTTGATTGTTATGTAAATTATTTATAGGTTATAAATATTTATATTAGGGTATTGATAGAGTTGTGAGAAGAGGTGTGAAGATTGAGAGGTCTGGTAGAGATATAGGGGTGAGAAGTTATGAATTAGAAGAGATTAAGAGTGCTCATAATCTTGTAATCTTGTTATGATAATAAACTCTTCTCATCTGTGGATGTAGGCATGTTTGGCTGAACCACGTTAAATTGTGCGTGATTTGTTTATGATGTTTTTTTTTAATTACTCGTATTTATGTAATCATGTGATGAAAAGGATGAGGTGTTAGCCAAAAAGTGGTATCAGAGATGTGGTTCGAGGAATTGCGCGATGATAAGGTGTCCCTTTGGCTCTTTGTGTCGAAAGTCTTCTTAATGAAGATAAGGTGACCTGTCTTGTTATATGGCGGCAGCTATGATGAAAATTTTCTTGATGTGGTGGTCAAGTGACGTGTTATATGTAACAACGATGTAAGCTACACAATGTTGATTGAAAGATTTGCTTGGCAATTGCATCATGATTTGAAGATCTGAAAGATACAATTGTGAAGATTTGTGATTTTAAAGATAATAAAATTTGGATTAAGGTGGAGATTATTGGGATTACCTCAAATTCCTGATGTGATAATTATTGCTAGTTTTATATTTTATTGATAGATTTGAATTTTGAATTGTAATTAATGACAAAATAATGGAGAGATTTATGATATATTTGTTTTTAAGTAGGAAACTACAAATGTTTTATTTTGATAAGAATAATCCTATTTTGATAAGCATATAATGTGAGGTGGTTACCTGTCATGTAAATTATTTGTGGGTTATAAATATTTGTATTAAAAAATTGATAGAGTTATTAGATGGGATGTAAAGATTGAGAAGTTTGGTAGAGATGTGAGGATAATGGTGAGAAGTTATAGAATAAAGAATATTAAAAGTATTTACAGACATTATCTTATAATCTGATTGTGATAATAAATTATTCTCATTCATGAATGTAAGTATGTTGAATCAAATCACGTTAAATTATGTGATTTGTTTACAATATTTTTTTAATTACTCATATTTATACAAGTAGGTAATAAAGGAAATGAGGTATTCCTCAAATTGTATCATGTCCAAATTATTAAAACACTAACTTTGAGCCTTAGGACATGTGCTCTACGGCCTCTAAACAAGTATTGCATGGTCCATAATGGATATACAATGAGAAAAAAGAATAAAAACTGAAAATAAAAGTATAAAACAGTACACAATGTCTGCTGTTATTTAGGCCAGCACTCAACTTCAATCGCAGATAAATCCTTATCCGTTTTCATTAGGAAGTTTACAGTAAATGCATACAGATACAAAAACTCGTGCATGGACCCAAAACTCAATCCAAAACCAAATCCAAATAAAATTATATCGGCGGGGGTCCATTTATCATATGGAGACCTTCCAAGTTGTATTAGAAATGGATCACATAATGGGACCAGCCCTAAGTGAACTGTTTGGCTAGAATAAGCATTTATGAAAAAGTTCTTACATAAATAATGCAATTGCGATAAATATTTTATAACGAGTTTCGCATGACATTTATTATATACTTAAATTACAATAATCCTTATCAATCTATGGTTAGTACCGATGGAAGTAAAATCTTTTACAAAATTGATCTCTTGCATGATTATATTGTCAGAAATTAATGGAAATGGGATACTCACTGTCACTTCTGGCTTCTTTATGTTAGTCCCTTTTCTTTTCCTAGTTTTATTTTTATTTGAGTGTTTCAATTTTTCAAGCTTGGTCATGTTGCAATGAGGACTGTGGAGGTGATTAGCTTCCAATGAAATGAAAATCACATGCCCTGTCTCGTTCAGAGAGAAAGACCAGAACACGCCATTCATTTCGGTCCACATAAACGTAGTTAATTAAATCAATAATAATAACAAACAGTATCTTGATTTTGTGGCTTTTAAGGACTTCATCTTAAACTAACTAAGAGTGTAAAAAGGGTCTGATTTAATGGACTACTGAAATCCACTTGACACGGAACAAAAATATGCTGCGACCTGGGAGAAGTATATCCAGCAAATATAATGAGATTTTTCTGTTTATGAGCAATAGGACCCACCTATACCTTTCATTTTATAATATCATTATTTGTATAATTTTAATATTCTTTTTTTATATTATTTTTTACACACTTCCTAATATTATTTATTATATATATATATTTTTTATCAATTTTTTCACTAAATCACACACTCTTAAAAAATATAAATAATATATATACCTCTAAAAGAGATATTTGATTAACTTTTTTCTTATTTATGTATTTAAAATTTGATATTTAATTTATACTTCTATCTATCAATATATGATACATTTACTTTACCTCAAAATATAATATATTTCGATATCTATTCACATATATATATATAATATTAAATTTAGTGATATAAAAAATAATTTTTTTAAAGAAAGATTACAAGCTGCATTTTGAAATTATATCAATATATCTGATTTTCTGGGCCCATTAGCACATGATCTTCTTTCTTCCTTCCATTCCTCCTCTACCCACTTGTCCATAGATATCAATGAAAATTGGTTGGTCCCAGATTCTCTCTTTTTAATTTTCTGGCACCAACTAGGTAACTAGACAAAGGTACCAGGAAATAAGAGGCAAATTATATTACCAGCCAAGTTTAGGCTGCAAACCAAATTTGTTGCATGGGGCAACAGTTAAGTTGATTGTTTTCGTCAGTGGATTGAATCTGAGCTTGTCAAAATAGAACAAAAAATAAGAACAGTTATGATCAAATACAAATACTTATCCACTTGTAGCTAATTATGATGCTGTATTTGAGTATAATTGGTCTTACTAATGGTAAAGTCTAACTGAACCATTACACCATAAATTGTCTACATTTACTAATTTATGATTTAGGTAAAGTGCAATTTATCTGAGGGGAAATTAAGCTCAAGAACCACTAAATAATACATATTTAATTTTAATGGATATAAAATATTCAAATTATTATGAAGGACTATTCAAATTTATTTAGAGAAATTAATAGACCATGGAATTTAACTCAAAAGATGAAAACATCCTTGATATATAATTAGTCACTCTGTAGAAATAATTAACCATTCAACAATAAGTACTAGCACAACTTAAAAGGCATAGACAGGGGCACCCACCTCCTTAATTTTTTTCCTTTGTACTCTCAACTTCCGGATAGATCACTCCATAGATCTATCGCTAATTTCTTTTTGTTTTCTTTTTTTGTTGACGAGAATCTCTTTTTGTTTTCTTAATACAACTGGATAGATAAAAAATTCCACTCCTCAAATATGTGTATTCCACTTACCCACCAAGCAATCCTAAATCTCTCTCACAAATTTGTTTTACTTACCTGATCAGCCCCAATTTTTTATCCCAAAGTAGATAACACCATTTTTCATTCTTAAGATAGTGTTTGTTTGAGATTATATTCGACGCGGATGTTTGCACGATTTATAACATTAAAAACGAAAAAACAAAAAAACAAAATAAAACTCCAAGGCATTTCACTAAAGGAACTTTGGTCCTTCTTTTGATCAATGCCCATTCGCGTTCAAAGGGCATTTAGTTAATACATTGTCCCAATGTTTCACTTTATGCTCCGCCACTGTAGGTAAGTAAAATAAGCTCAAGTCTAAAGGATATGACAAAATCTAAAGAACATGTCAAAGTGAATCCATCTGTATATCAGGGGAAGATTACAGGATTCCATTGATGAATTGGAGGCAAACGTGTCAGAAGCATGTGAGCCTGGATCATCAAAATAGACAACAACAACGGCATGCCATGTTTTGCCTCTTCTCATTACTGGGGCCAAAAATAACAGGGAAAAACTGCAACTGTCAAACACTTAGAGCATGTATGAGAAAGATTAAAATTTTCTCAAATAGTTATTTTTTTGGAGGGTTAAATTATTTTGTGAAATAATTATTATATTTGGATAAAAAAATTATTTTTTAAAAAGGTTTTTACACGAAATTTAATGTAAAATAAAATTTTTTTTCAACTAATAATCATAAATTAAAGATTGAAACTTATGATTTTAATTTATAAATTATTTTTTACACTTTGATATGTAAATACTATTTTGTCCTCAATCAAATAATTTTTTTAATTATTTTATATCTATTTTAGTAATTTAACGATAAAAATAATTTTTTTTATTTCATCTAAAAGAATCATATTAGCTTAAAATCACTTTGTAACTAATGCATCCAAACATAAAAATAAATCAATTATAATCGATTATAACAATAATCAATTATCAACATAATTTATAATTTTTAACTTTCTCAAACAAGTCCTTAGTATCAACCATCCAAAGGCTTCAGTTACAAAATTTAATAAAAAAAAGGTAAATAACACTGGCACTAGCTATGAACCTAATTTATATTTTAATAAACACAATTAGGAAAAAGGTGGTCCAAAGAAAGCAATATAAGCCACGTGGCCACCCTTAGATGGGTTTGAATTTTGAAATTGGAAAGGACATTAAACAACCTTCATGAATTCCTAGTTGCTTTCAATAGATTTTGTTTCATTAGCAGAAAGAAATTTAAAATTTAAAGAATGGGAAGTACTGGCAGTCAAGTAGTGGTTAGAAATAGAATTACAGCCCCGCACGGGCACTTAGTCGGTTTCAGCAAATGAAAAATTTTTTTAAAAAAAATTACACTTTGTTGCTGTGAGATCTTGGTTTTTTAGCTGCTGCAATACAAGTTAATTAGTATAAACTACAAGACATGAATGCAATAGCAGCCCATATAGGGAAAAGTGAGTTGCGGTCTCTGAACTGTTGAGAAACAGGGAAGGCTTTGAAGAATGCCTATAATTTCTTTTTCTTTTTCCCCAGTTAAGCTCAGCATCCTGCCAGTTATATGTTAGCTTAAAAGCAAACATCTTTTTTTAATTTTTATGTAGGAAGTGGAAATATTTGAGAAAACTACCTTGAGATTTAGACAATGTCGAGAAAATTAGATTAGAAAGACTAGTTCGACCAAAAATTTAATGAACCAGTTATAAGTTCAATCCAATTAACTCACAAAATTGGCCTATTTGAGAATCGGTCGAAACCAGTCAAGAACTAATAAAGACTAATTAAAAATTGATAAAATCAATAATAAATTGATTTAAACTAATTTTTTAATTAAAATATTTAAACTCTTTTTTTATCAACAAACTTATAATTCATTCAAAAATAATTTTTGAGTCAAATAAAGAATCAATGACAAATTATAAATGCTCACATATAAGGCTCTAAAAAGGCATAAAAAAGGTTTGCCTCTCTCTTACATTTTATATAAGTTGTATACTTAATATTTTATTTACTATTTTATGTGAGAGTTGTAAATATAGCTTCATCTTAATTTTTATATATTGTATACTTAGATGTTTTATTTATTATATAATGTAAGACTTTAAAGAATTACGCAATATAATATGAAATATTAATATGATAATTTATTACTTAATATATTATATAATATTAAAAATATATTTAATTATTACTAATTCGACCACAATTCAACTACAGTCAAATCAATGAACTATCAACCAATATCTTCACCAGTTTAATAATATGAGAAATTTTTAAGTACTCTCGAAATAAGATATTTGAGTCACATAAGAACCTATTATTGTCTTCTATTTTAATTATATTTTTAATATTATAACTAATTTGTCACATATTCAATAACATGGAGTAAGAAATTTCTTATTTCATGATCACCTAAGAATCTCTCAAATGGATTAGAAGTATGAATAATCTAAATTGTTTATAAGAAGTTTACTTATGATCAACAATTTGATATTTTAATGACGTAAAAAAGAGTGAAACGTATGCGAATTAATAATGTGAAAGTCATATTATTATTCATCTGTAAACTTACATTTTAATAAAAAAAAGTTAATATCCTTAAATTCTATATTCATTTTATTCAACTTTTTGACCAAAATGTCCTTTGCTACAAACTTATTTACCAAATTACTATGATTTTGAAACTATTTATCAGAATGTCATCGTTTTTGTTACGTTGTATTATTTTATTGTTTAGGGGCCACGTGGGATGCGCCAGGCGTGTTGGCGCTGTAACACCCTAAATTTCGTATCTCTTAAATAGTAATTTTGACAGTTAACAGAATTTTACTGTTTAGTAATTTTTGGATACTGTAAAATTATTTTGTTTATTCACAACAGATTTGATCGTTTCGAGTGATTTACTCCGTGTCAGAAAAATAAAAATTTTTTAGCTGGGAAAAATTTTACGTAATTTAATTTTTACCGTTACGTAATTATTTTACGTAATTTGATTTGATATTTGTACGTTTTTTAATTTTTGTGATTTTATGGATGATTATGAAATTTTTTACTGTTTGTGGGCTCAAGAGGTGTATGTGGGCTCAGGTGACCTTACGTGGGTCCAGATGGGTCCCGCAAAGTGAAAATTTTTCTACGCATAGAAAAATTTGTACTGTTTAGACGGAGACAGGGGATCTTACTAAACCTGAATCCGAAAATAGTTTTAAAAATTTTCTTGTATTGTGTTTAGATCGTATTTAATTATCGGGCGATAAAAATACAAGTAAATATATTCTTCATTGAGATTTTTAGTAGATAAAAATAGAAATTATATTCTTAAGTCAACATTGGTGGTTTGGATATCCACCATTGATTTAATTAACGGTGGAGACTTGATCTTGATTTAATCAACGGTTGAGAAATAAATAAAGAAACATTGGATGTTAACCATTGATCTAATCAATGGTAGAGATTTAATCTAGACAAGCTTAATAAGAAATGCTTCAATATCAACCGTAGATTTAATCAACGGTATAAAATTGGTCTTGTAAAGTAACAAGGACCATTTATAACCATTGGATTTAGATTAAATCAAGGGTGGAGATTTAGTCTTAAAAAGTGAAAAAGACCATTTATGATATTGGATGAAGAATTAATTAAGGGTGGAGATTTAGTCTTAAAAAAAGAAAGACTAATTATGACCCTTGGATTAAAAGTAAGAAGGAGTAATCTTGACCCTTCATTTTGGAGACACATCTAATGGTTAGAATTTAAAGGAAAAAGATCTAATGGCGCAGATTAAGTCTTCTAAATCAAAAGTCTACTAAATCCTAACCATTGAATTAATCAATGGCTAGAAATGCTCTAGATGGTGACTAATAATGATGACAACTTCATGAATGCATTAGGAAGAGGGGGGACGGTTTTGGAGAATGCATAGGAAGGAGGAGACAATTTTGAGTAGCCTTTTTAGGCCAAAGAAAAAGTTTGAAAACCATTAATTTCCTATCTTGATCAATCTTCATCATTCATTGATTTTTCAAAAGCAAGACTTAGCAAAATACATTCTCTTATTTCTCTCCATATGAGCTACGGCCGTGCACTCCAAAGAAGACCAAAATTTTTTGTTTCTATCATTTGTATCATAATTACTTTCTATTCATCATCTTCTCCAAAGCAAAATACAAAAAAAAAAGCTCTATTTTCTTCTCCAAGAAATACCATTCGGTCAACACCTAGAAATCATGTCTCCAAGCTTCTAAAATTTCATCTAAACACATTTCTTAAACCTAAACACCATTCTAAGAACATCTCTAGTTATGAGTTTTTCCAAAATCATTCATCTTGAGCTTCAAATTCAAGCTTCAAGTTTCTATCAAAAATCAAAAATTTCATCTTTGTGCTTCAAGAGAAACCATTCGATCAAGACACCTAAAACCACTCTCCAATCTCTTTTAATTTCATCCAACCATAGATCTTGAATCTACATGATATTCTAAGCAACTTTCATGCTAGAGATTTTCTCTAAATCATTCATCTTCATGGACTTTCTTCAAGATCAAAGTTATTGAGTTTTTGAGGTGAAGTATAAGAAGACTTCATTTCTTCTCTTCTTTTTCATGATCTAAACTATGTTTGATTCATGGTTCCTCTTAATCAAGCTTAGTATACTAATTTCTATATATTTTGTTTTGTGTTTGAGAAGTCCTTGGTGGTGAAGGACTTGAAAAAAGAAGCAAAACAAGGAGTTTTTGAGGATCTTCAAGAGGTAAGAGGGAGATCCATCTCACCAACCAAGTATGGTGGTGAGAGATGGTCTTATATTTGATGGATGGTGAATCCATGTGAGGATTCCAATCCATGGTCATGTAATAATTTATGTGTATTTATGAGCTTTGATTTATTTGCTTATACTTGATATGCTTTGCATGATTTTATGACTTTGATGATATGCTTATATTTTGCATGATAAGTATATGGCATGCTTATAGTATTTATGATGAAATATATATGTGTATGTCATGATGTGGTGATGGAAAGGAAATTGATTTTTGGCTCCAAAGGCCAAGGGGGAGGCTACGGTTTTAAGCTCCCAAAAATTAGAGTTCATGTTGAAATTTTTCAAGAATAAGGGAATTAATTTTTGGTCCCTACAACTTAGTGAATTTCGGCCAAGACACCTCAAAATAGGTGTTCAAAAATTAATATTTTCACGAAAAATAAAAATAGATGATTTGAAGAGTATGAAAAATAAACAAAGAGTTTGTTTTTCAAGAGAACAAGAATACGGTCTTTGAAGAATTTTTATTGATTTATTTTGTATAAAAAGATCCTAAGTGTTTTTCTAAATATGAGTTTTGAATGAAACGTGCAAACATTGATTTTAAGGATTTGCAAAGAAAGTGAACAAAGATTTGCAAAGAAAGTGAAAAATGATTTGTAAAGAAAGTGAAAAAGGATTTGAACAAATGGGTTTAGTTTTTTATAACCATTAGTACTTCGGTTTTGAAAATAAAATTTTAATGGTTTTGTTTGTGTAAAATCATATCAATTTAGAAGGAAAAATGTTTTGATAATTTTCAATAGTCATGTCCACATTTTTGAAGGCTTATAATGCCTAGATTTTGATGAAACAAAGTAATTGATTTAATACAAGGAATTTAAAAAGGGAATCAGAGCATTTTAATCACTTGAGAAATTAAATTTTTGTAAACGAAAATGTTTTCGAATTTCATTTTATTTTGAAGAAAGTTGTGTTTGGAAATGATTTGGAAAAAATGAAGAATATAGTGGTATTATGAAAATCTACTAACGTATAACTTATTTTGAGTTTTGAAGTACGTTAAAAAATGTTAAGTTTTGAAACGTTGATTTATATCAATGGAAAAGTGATTTTGTGAATTATATTTTGGAAAATGATTTCTTGAATTAAGAAATGTAGAAAAAGATTTTCTTGAATAAGGAAAATATGAAAAATAAAATACAAAGCTATATTATTTTGAGAAAAGTTAAAAAGGAATTTTCGAAGGTTAAGAAATATTTTTTGTAATGAAATTGTGATGAAAAATGTTTTACGTATCTTAAAAACGTGGTTTTTAAGCTACGCAATTTGAAGAATGTGTTGAAATTAATATTGATTTATTTAAGTCCAAAATAATGTTTGAAATATTGAGGAATATTTTACGTAATTGTAAAATGTTGAAAAATATTTTACATATCTTAAAAATGATTTGAAATATAGTAAAATATTTTTACGAGATTTGAAAAATGTTAATGTATTTCTACGTGATTTGAAAAATGTTAAAATATTTCTACGTGATTTGGAAAGCGTTTAAATATTTTACACTTTTAAAAATATTATTAAAAAATCACTACGTGATTAAATAATGAGAGAATATTTTTACGTGATTTGAACTATTGTTAAAAAATCACTATATGATTTAAAAGTGATAGAATATTTTTATGTGATTGTGAAAATGACTAAAAATCGTTATGTGATTTGGAAAGTGTTTTAAATATTTTGAGAATGATGGAAAATATTTTACGCGACTTAAAAGAATGATTTTTAAGTTACGCGATTTTGAAAACGATAGAAAATCATTACGGGATTTGAGAAACGTATATTTTTATGCGATTGAGAAAAATATTAAAAAATTTAATACGTGATTTAAATGTGTAACAGAAGAGTTGCAGTATTTTGAAAACGTAATAAAAATATTTTGGAATTTTAAAAACGTAACAAGAGTGTTATGGTATTGTGAAAATGTAAAAGAAATATTTTGGAATTGTGAAAACGTAACAGAAACTTTTAGAATTGTGAAAACAAAATGAAAATATTGTGCAATTTTGTGAAAATATGACGAAAGTGTTTTATAACTATGAAAATGTGATAATATAATTTTCCTGTTGAAAATACAGTATAAATACTGTAGAACCAATATATGAATGTTGTGTGAGAAAATGACATGTTTTGCCTGTGATTGGCATTTGGTGCATTATACATGCATTGAAAAGATATGTCTGTGATTGGATTTAGTGCATTATACGTGCATTGAAAAAAATATGCGTTGAAGCATATGATTACATTGAACAAATGAAATTGAAAATATTTGACCCTTTGGGGTTGGACTTGCACTGATATATTCGTGCATTGTATAAAATATAACTAATAGCTATTATGGCCCTTGTGGTTGAAGAGGGAATGAGAATTGATAGTGAGGTCTGTGATGGATCTTGGGGCGTCAATGGCGGTCGACAGTGGGCGGTTAGCGAGTACCCTGTGCCACTTAGCGTCTGATCCGTTGCAACGCATTGACGATACCCGACAAGAACACGATTCTTTTCAACGACTGGGAGATTGTCTTTGGGCTAAGGCTGACAATTAATCAAAGCATTCTTCTCGAAATTGTGAAAACATCCATGAAGTTGTTTTTGATAAACTGAATCTTTGTGCATATGCATAAATCTAAGCATTTATATCTGTGTGATATATTAATTAAGGAATATTGGTTATTGGTTATGACAATTGTTTTGAATACTTGAAAGATGATGATGATGATAATGTTGAGGACATTATCATAATTATTGTTTATGATAATTGAATTGATAAATGATTGGATGATGATAGTTGATTAATGTTGATGGCATGATCATAATTGCGGTATGATCTATCTGTATGATATTACTGTTTGTGTTATTTCTGTGCTGCCATGTTGGTATTGGTGTAGGTGATCTCACCTCTTTATTATATTGTTTTACTTTGTCTGTATTGTTAAAATCAAATAATAGAAGGATCGAGTTGTCTTAGACATAACGGGCGATAGATACTCTGAGATTGGTGACAACAATAAGGAGTGGACATTCAGGACTTGACGGTGTGCAGTGTTGACAAAGGAACAGATATCTGATGCATCAAGATGGACAGAAAAAGGAATAAGTATGTTAAAGTATCTCGTTAGTGTTGTACCGTGCTATTAAGTAGGACCCGTCATGGGATTTACTACTGTTAAAAAAAATAAGTCTGTTAATTTTATATTTCTCTTTAAATTGTGATATTAATTGGTGTCAATATTGCATAATGAATAGTTGAAATATGATTTTCAATATTACCTAATATTTTCAGTAAATTTACGTTTCAGTAAAGAAGAAATTTTGAAACTCATCTTTTATAACTCAAACTTTGTGCGAACTTCTTTTCAGATTATGAGTCGGGAGTCGGAAATGTGATGCCTTAAGGAGGGTGTTACATTAGTTGGTATCAGAGCACGATTTGAGTCTTTTGAGGTTTGTGGTTAGGTCTATTTTGCTTGTGTTGTGTTCTCTGTGTTTGTTTTTCCGAAAGGAAATAATGTTGTTTATAATGGATGTTAGATCCATTTTATTTCGATCCGCACGTCTCAAAAAAAAAAATGGCTCAGGATAGTTATACTTGTGAGGAAGTGTAAAATGTTACTAGTAATGCAGTTGCAGCTACGGGAGCAACGGGAGCAATGTGAAAAGACGACTGCACGAACAAAGGACAACTGTTCAGTGAAAACTGGAAGTTGAAGTTTAGGATCTGATGGAAGAGAATCAGTCTTGGAATATAAGATTTCGTAATTTTGGAACCTGGTATTTTTTTAGGATATTGAGAAAGTAATTGATTTCGACGGAAGATGTATTTACAACCATTGAAGAAACCAAAAGTAGTAAGTGATGTGAAAGAAGGTACTTAATAAAGGGATGTACGTCAAGAAAATAATTTGTGAAAAAGTTGGACACATTTTCTCAGAGATTATGCCCTTTGAAAACAGAGTTTTCTATTAGTAAAATTTTAGATAGTAAGGGAAGTTGTTACTCTGAATGGAACGGGAGTGTTCTGAGCAAAAGATTTAATCAATGGAGATTGCGTCATTGGAGCTAATCCTATAAACCATACTGAATATTTCTGTGAATAACCTATTCCTTATAACATATGATTGAATAGATCAATTATATGTTAGAGTTATTCGTCATCCTCTGATTTGTTTACTTCTGTTTCTATTCTTAGCTGATCGAGTTATTCAAGTTATTCAAATTGTTGTTGCGGATCAAATCTTTGTATTAGTTTGATCTGTTCTTTAAAATTTTTGTGTTAGTTTGATCTGTTTCATAAACAGATGTGGTCTTTGAAAATAGATTGGTTATTTTCCAACTATATCCAATGAGATTATTTCAACAGAGTGTGAATAATCCAGAGAAAATTTATTCTTGAAAATCAGGTTACATCTAATTCTTTGTTAGATATGTTCGATAACAAGTTCGATTCGTTTCGTTATCTTTCATGATATTTTCTTTCATCTCCTACAATTGAACGAACAAGAAACGATATAATGGGTTGGCATTAGTAGATAACATGGACACTCCAGATAAATTGCGAAAGGTAAGGTATTCATATAATGGGTTGGCATTGGTTTATTCTGGCCTAAACTCATCTTATATTTTAAACAGACTAATTTTTTGGACTCTAATTTGACTCAATTATTGCCTAACAAATGATCAGATTAAAATTAGAATGACATGATAATAAATAAATTATATAAATATAAATATTTATATAGTTAAGTCATAAAATTTTAAAAATAAAAAATATGTAATATTTTATAATATATAAAATAATTTATATTAACATAAATATATTATAATATTATATAAAAAATATTAAGTTAAATTAAAAAGTCAATACTTATTGCTAATTATAAAAAATTATAAATTTTAAAATATTTTATAATATCGAGACGAATTGAGAAAATCCAAAACATAATTCTAACTCGATTCACAAATATTCCTAATATAATTCATAAAATTTAAATTCATTCAAATTAACTTCAGCTGCGGAGGAATAGAATCGGTAGGATTTAGAACCCCCTATCGAATGGTACTAGGCTGTGGGCAACACCCATGACCTACTTTATATTTTAATAAAAATAATTAGGTAACAGGTGTTCCAAAGAGAGCAATAGAAGCCATGTGACCCATAGATACGCATTGACCTTTGGTTTGAACTTTATAATTGGAAAGGACATGAAACTACCTTCATCAGTTCCATTTTTGTTTAAAAAAAAAAGTTATTTTGAACCATCATCAATTGCTAATTCCTTTGAACAGATACTATTTCATAACTTTCATTAGCAGAAAGAAATTCAAAATATGGGAAGAGCTGGCAGCCAACTAGTGGTTAGAATTACAGCCCGCACGGGCACTTTGTTGGTTCTGCACATTTAAATCAAAATAATAAATAGTAAACTCAGTTGCGTGAGATCTTGATTTGGAACTTGGCAATTAGCTACTGTGTTAGAAGTTAAATAGTATAAATTACACGACAAGAATGCAATAATAGACGATATGGGAAAAAGGCAGTTGCAACCTCTACACTATTGAGGAACATGGAAGGCTTTGAAGGATCTATAAGCATGTTTTTTTGGGGGGAGGGGGTAAATTAGGCTTTGCATCCAGCCAAATTCAGAGGAAAGCAAGCATTTTCCTTTTTTTTCCCCGTGAAATATGTCAGAAAACTACATAGAAATTTATAAACGATAATAATATGAAAGTCATATTACTTATCTATAAACATATACTAAAAAGAGTTCAAAAGAAAAACATAAACTAAAAAAGGGATAAAAAAACATATACTAAAAAAGTGTTATGCTTATTTCGCATTTAGATAGTTCATTAATAGTCTTTTAATTGTGTTGTAACTGTAACAGTGAGTCATAAATTTTATTTTAAATGGGAAAAAACAGAAGGGTAATGTGAAGGAACTTTGAGCGTTCAAACACACCATTTATACATTGGCCATCATTAAAAAATAGGTAGGTTCCGTTTGCTTTTATAATCAATTAAAAAATATCACTTAATTTATGACCAGTGCGTTAATTCCATAGCAATTTTCAAAACTGAAAACAGCATAATTAACTCAGATGGTAATAATAAAGTGTTATTAAAAAGGCAGACTAAACTCTCAATCTCAAAGTAAAATTAGATTAAATATTTTTTTGGGTGAGAAATTAGATTGATAATCGTTAGCAAGCATTACATTACCAATGAAAAGAACGTATACGTCTTCTACTCAACGATTAAAACCAAAATCAATCAATTTAACTCAGAAAGGCAGAAACCATACCAAGGGATAGAACTAATAAGAGTATATACAATTTCTGGATACTCATCCCCAACATTGAAGCCAAAAAAATGATGAAAACATAAATCCACCGACATTATAAAATAAAAAAAATGTTGATAAAACATGAATCTGCAACATTATGTTTTTTAACTTCAATCTTTTTGAGAAGGAATTGCAACATTATTTCAAAGATGCCCTCCGCATGAATTGTGGAGAAAAAGCCGCTTGGAAAAATCAGAACTTTTATGACAAATCACGTGTTCCCAATGGGCTTTTTCAACGTGATTTATGCTAAGTTCTGTCCATTAATATCCCACTGGAAATTTTCTCTTTCCAGTATAAAAGGAACTGAAGCTTCATCCACTTCTCTTTCATCCTAAGCCCTACTCTTCCAGAGCAACAACTCCTGTTCACCTCTTTTCTTTGAGCTCCAGATTTTGTAGTGAAAATGGCAGTGACACTAATATCTACACTTTGTTTGGCTTTGCTATTTGCAGCTTCAGCTTTTGCTGCTCTTCAGCCTAGAGTACCAGAAGGTGATGCTCACATCTGAGATCCTTTCATTTAGTTATATAGAAATGTTAAATCACTTGATCTATGCTATTTTAGTTGAGTCTATGCTGCATTTTGTTTTTCTTGTGGTGTTTGCTTTCCTGTTTGCTCCAAATATGTTCTCTTGTTCTGCATTATTCACTCTCACTCTCAGTTTCTAAGAGTGGGCATTGTCCACGCTCAACCTGGTCTAGTTAGGGAGTGTATTATACTCTGATGTGCCTGTTGGAGTGGCTCTATGGGTTCCATTTTTTCTTCACTTTTTGTGGGTAACCTCAAGTCTTAAGATCTGTCCATTATGTAGAGAGAGAGAGAGAGAGAGAGAGAGAGACTGTGCTTGGATTTGATTATTTGCACTTAATAACACACTGATTCTCAAGTTGTGTGTTTCTGTGCAAATTTTTTCTTGACAGTTTACCTCCAAAATGGAAACTTTGAGGAGCAGCCAAACCCCAGATACCTCAAGAAAACAAAACTCATTGGGAAATATGCCTTGCCCAAATGGGAGATCAATGGTCTGGTTGAGTATGTCTCTGGGGGGCCACAACCTGGAGGCATGTTCTTCCCAGTGACTCATGGAATACATGCTGTGAGGCTTGGCAATGAAGCCTCAATCTCCCAGACCATCAAGGTCAAACCCGGTCAAAATTATGCTCTAATACTTGGGGCCTCAAGGACTTGTGCACAAGATGAAGTTTTGAGAATCTCTGTGCCTCCACAGACAGGAGATGTTCCTTTGCAGACATTGTATAACCTCAATGGTGATGTTATTGCTTGGGGATTCAAGGCCACTTCTGATGTTGCCAAAGTGACTTTCCACAACCCTGGTGTTCAAGAAGATACAACTTGTGGTCCACTCTTGGATGCCATTGCTATCAGAGAGTTTTATCCTCCAAGGCCTACAAGAGGTAATGAAACATAACCACATGCTATGCTATTCTACTCGAGGAACCTAACATATTTGAATTTGAGCAAAATGCTACTTTGGTATGTTTATTTGAATCTTGCTAGTGTTTGAATATTTTTTATAAAATAATGCTAACATGGATCTTTCTGCAGTTTTAACTTTTAGCACATCTGAAAGTTGTAGGAATCCATGAATAAATCCGCTTGCTGAGTTTTCAGATGACAATTATTTCCATGCTCTTTGGTCTCTTAAGATGCTATCACATTTCCAATGTTTTCCAAATTCGCCCTTATTTTTTTTCCAAAAATAAGTAACATTTCTAGAGTAGTTGGAAATTGGATTCCTACCTTGGCCAGCCACATGGATGGAGCCTGATAGCCTATTAGATATGGAATATCAACTATATGATTTCACTTTGCATTTCTTTTGGAGTTGTGTTTTGCTTATTTAAGAATCAAGAGCGTCTGGAACTCTCATTTTCTGATAAAACCATCATATGGTCTCCTGCAGTTAATTTGGTAAAAAATCCTGGCTTTGAGGAGGGTCCATTCCCTATTTTCAACTCTACCAATGGTGTTCTGCTCCCTCCTCAACAGCAAGATCTCATGTCCCCACTCCCTGGTTGGATTATTGAATCCCTCAAAGCTGTGAAGTTCATTGATTCAAATCATTTCAATATCCCATTTGGGTTGGGAGCAGTAGAGCTTGTTGCAGGCAGGGAAAGTGCCATTGCTCAAATAATCAGAACAGTTACCAACAAAGTCTACAACATCACATTTTCAATTGGAGATGCCAAGAATGGCTGCCATGGATCAATGATGGTTGAGGCATTTGCTGCAAAAGATACCTTTAAAGTTCCCTTCAAATCTGAAGGGAAGGGAAAATTCACGACGGTAAGTTTCAAGTTCAAAGCAATTGCGCCCAGAACCAGACTCACATTCTACAGCTCTTTCTACCATACCCGAATTGATGATTATGGATCTCTTTGTGGCCCTGTTCTTGATCGAGTTATAGTGTTCCCTGTCGCCTAAGTATGAGTTCTACCATTACTGTAATACCTAGTAATTGAGATTTTTGCAACTTACTTGAGCCTGTATTTTGTATAATTGCATGAGATGAAAGATATTCTTAAATACTATTCAGTCTTAGTAAATTTCTGGTTAAATTTCTGATTTAATTTCGTTTTCCCTTTCTTTAAGAATGGAAAGTGTGAGTAGGCACACGATCATGCGTAAATGATTACAAATTCGAATCTCAGCCATGTCAAAATTTTTGGACTAGTTTATAAGGAATATCCCTATAAATATCCTAGTCCACTGAATAGCCTAGCTTTGACCGACCAGCAGCATTAGTTAGCCCAAATATCAACTGACCAAAATGGACTGTGTTAACAAGCGGGTACGTACACTAGTTGCATCGTGCTTGATTTAGATTCTAATTTGCCTACAATTCTGCATCATAAGAGATATGGATGCGCTTATGGTGCAGGGTACACCTAGCTCATTTACCCATTATAACCGGTTATTTGGTTTCTTTTCTTTTCTTTTCTGTTTCAATTGCGTCATAATTATTTTTTAAACTCAAAATTCTTGATTGTAGAGTATATAAATATTATTAATTAAAATCTTAAGAGTTTTTGTATATATAGTTAATTATTTGTAAATATATATATAAATATTATCAGTTAAAATTTATAATTTTTTACATGTACATTTTTTTTAGTAAAAAAAAAAAGATGAGTGATTCAAATTTTCTGTGTGGCTCTAGGTGTATATAAATATTACTAATTAAAATTTATAAAATTTCTTATATGTAACAATAAATAAATAAATAAAATATGACATGTACTTTAAGTTACACGTCATTAATTTCAACGATTGACTTGATTTTATGTCAAATTAACAATTTTTATGGTTGTATACACTAGAAGCGTCGGTTTGGTGGATTGAGTGGATTGTATAATAATTTTTTAACCCAATCCGCTCATTAAATTAGTGGATTGGGTAGAATTTTTTTTTTCTCAACTCGACTCAACTTAACTCGATTAAACTCAGATCGGGTTGGGTCGAACACATGGGTTCACATGTTTAAAAAAATTCAAAAAAAGTCAAAATACAAAATTAAAGTTAGTTATACATAACATGCTTTTTATAATCATAACAAGTCACATATTAATTCATATAATCAATCTTACATAAATATAATAGGTCTCAAATAAGCTAAATATACATAAGTGCATAACAAATTAACAAGTCTTACTAATTTAAGTCTACAATAAATTAAACTAAGTTAATAGGTCTCAATATTCATAAAAAATAAATTACTCTAATCAATTAAAGTCAATGTCATCACACATACTATGTGGATTGACATAATCAATAACTTCACTCTTTATTTTTTCAAGATGTTACAGTTCTTAAAATAGGAAGTTAGAAATTTAGATTTTTTATTTAACAGATTGAAAATTTAAGAGCGAATAGTCAAAATGGTAATTGGTGAGAATGAATATATTTCTGTGTGTGAATGTTTTTGCCTTTTGTTAGGCTTCAAAGTGGAATGACATCATTCCACTAGATAAGTTTTTTTTTCAATTATCGTTTAATCGTGGTTAAAAACTACACCTAAACTACTTTTTAACCACAACTAAGGATTTTTTTTAATTTAAAAAAGACATGGGTGGGTTAGATATTTTCAAACCCATTATCGGATCCACAAACTGCAGATTAAGATATTTTCTAATCCGCCTCAACTTGCAAATCAAATCTAACCCATATTTTATTAATTTAGTTGAGTTAAAACCCATAAATTTACAGGTTGACCTAACCTACTTGACATCTCTAGTATACACCCACCTGCCATAAACGCCTCCTAAGAGATATGTACTTCCTAAAGAACAAGCTTAGGGATCAGATTGGTAGGACAACTTTAGGTGGTAACTATTATTGATGTCGTTCTTTTATAAGAGAGACAAAACTATTGATGTTGTTTAGTGCGAGGATTCAGAAAAATGAGTGAAGCGTGAAATTAGTCGAGGACCTCACTTTCAGGGAGGCTGAGTGGGCTGAAATAGATAGGACTTCTCGAAGATGAGGAAGCAAGATAAGAGAGGCCCAGTGTTCTCCTCTAAGATGTCATGGGCGAACAAGATCTTTGTTTGGTTAGGGTGAGTGGTCACTACAAACCCAAACAAGTCTTGAACTTCTACAACAATTACCCACGAGAGTTAAGAATTTTCGATGAGGGATTCTAAGAATGAATATTTGGGATTTATTTAGGTTCCAAATTCTCCCCAAATGAAATGAGGTAGAAGGGTTAGGAAGATATGTTTTTCAGCATTTATCCTTAAGATATCAAATGGGAAAAAGGGATAGAATATCTGCTTGTTCTCAGACCTTCCAGACTAGCATTGGAGTAAGCTGAGGCATCAGCTGCATAATATTGAATTTTGAATAATGCTAGTGAATATTTTCATTTTAAGCACGCTTCTTAAAACTTACGGCTTAAGCGGAGACATTGGCTGCATCATAAAGCTAATACAAAAATATCGGTATATTTCTAAAGCATCTTTTTAATAATTTTTTTACTATTTAATAAAAAAAAATATTAAATGAAAAGTTAAATGCACCAATATCTTAAAAATATAAAAAATATTTAATATTTTTTAATTTAGAAATTGTTGATATAGTAGAATAATTGAAAATTAATCATTTTCTAATACAAAAGAGCTTTGTTATATCTTCTTAAAGTATCTTCTTAATAATCCTTCCACTATTTAATAAAAAAAGTATTAAATAAAAAATTAAATACAACAAAAAATACAAGACTTGACTAATGATCATGAAACAAGAACTTTACAATGGTCAATGTCTCTATCCAACAAGCGAGGCAAGATGTCACCTCTTTTGCCAACATTCTTATCCAAAAGGCTACCTTTGAGGGTGAAGCAGCGTAGCTAAAAGCCTGATGACAATGGAGAAGGCAAGAGATTTTGCATGTACTCCACCTAAACTACACCACCATTATTTTACCTTTCAACTAGTCAGAGGCTTGTTGGAAGATCTCTTTTGGGCATATGACCCAAATTTTGTGCTTAAGACCTAGCTTCCCCTTTCATTCATTCCTGTAATGAATTATCTATTTTTGGCAAAAGAAAAAAAAGAAAAAAAATTATAAGACTCACCTAAGTTCTAACAAGAATGGAGAAAAATTCAAAGACATAAAACATCTTGAAAGAACTCACTGCAATTAGAAACTCTGGCAGTCTGCTAATCTGTAGATCCTCGGAATAGGTCCTTTCCATTGAGGTTAGGGTCCATGTAAATTTATGGTTGAGTCGAGACAAGTTGGAACCAGTCCAGATATTGTACACCAGACACCCACATGGCGACTTGGGCAGGACCACGTCTTGATCTTGATGCAGTTCCAGCATGTTATGAGACGGGCCAAAAAGAGGCAACAACATTTGAGGCTTCATAGGAATATCCATTACAGCCAACCAACAGAGCAATCGAATGTAAGCCACTTAATCATCTTGACAAGTGAACAACGCATTGAACAATTGAAGAAATGAACATGACCTAAAAGTTGACAATGTTTTCCTTATAATATCTAACAAATACATAGTTATAGACAGGCTTCTACAATTTCAGGTGCCCTACCACATATAACTTAGTCGATAACACTTTATGATATTGTGAAATGTTTCAGCAAAAGAATTTTATTAACTCCCCAATCATGTCACAGTATACATTGTTGCAAGAAAGGGATTGTTGTTACTGCAAACAGAGACTAAAGCAAATGTTCAGACATGAAGTTCTCTCAGAAAACATTGTTTAAATCTTCGCGCCAGCATTCAGAAATTGGAAAGTATAAAGATTTTACATATTGCATCATCATTGATACTCTGTTAGGTTTAAAGTGGACCTTGATACCACCACTATATGGTCAAATTACAAGCAAAAAGACAGACAAGCATGGATCCCTTAATAGTGATTTATTTAGGTTTTAAATCTTAAAACTCTTTAAGTTATTTATAATCCAATCCACCTATTGAAACAAAAGCCAACACTTTCAGACTACAAAGCTTGAATTGGGCAAGAGTTTGAGCCCATTACCTTCAAACTTCAAATTTTTATCACATATTAAATTCTAGACATGAATATGAAATTTCTGTTGTTAATTGAACCTGCAAATAAATAGCAAACCCGTAAAGTCTGAAGATGTGCAAGCTAATCGCCTCGAGGATTATTTCGGTATATACGAAAATCCCCGTCACCCTGACAGACTCCTCGTTTAGGATCAAGGATCGGAGAGACTATCAAAGAGAGTAACCCGACGAAGAGGATGAGAAGGTGTAGAAGAAGAGAGAGTAGCACCCTAATTGGAGACGTCGGGGCAAGACACAAAAGATATAATCATCAATTTTTGAAACTCACTAAAAAGTTGCCGTTTAGAAATTTGGGACTTTGTCATGAACCCTAACGTTTAAGTCATGTGAAAACTAAATGCTAATTATCCGCTTATTAATAACTAATTGGAACGTTAGGAAAACGAATTTAATTGCCCGTTAGGAAAAAGATCAAGTCAAATTTGACTTATTCAAAAACCTTTTTTTCGGGTAAGCTCCAAAAATTAATTGAATGTTTTGGGCTTCATGATATCACGCGCGGGGGGGCAAATCGAGGATTTGAACGGCCATGAAATTATTTTCTTTTTTTTTAACTTTATTTGTTTCTTCAAAGCCCAAAACACAAGTTGAAATATAAACTCTTCAAAAACTTGCTTCCAACCAATGTGGGACTTATTCTTTTGAAATACCCATTTCACAACAATCCCCCACAATTTCAAAAGAATATTTAAAATAAAAACAAATAATAAAAAATATATCTGGGTTACATCATCGGTTAAACGTTTTTCATTTCTGGTGTCTTCGGACTATGAACCGGACCTAGAAAAATAAGACTCTAACTTACAATGTAATTGGTGAAAGTTAAAGTTCTATGAACCAAAACATTTTTCATGTAAATTAGAATCCCTTTTTGATCACATCACCTCTCACTTATCTCATTGTGTTAATTTGTTTTGTCTGGTTGTTCCAACAGGCAAGACTATGCCATTTTTCTTTTGCTAACATTCTATAGGTGAAAAGGCTGCCTTTGATACAACGAGTGATATGAAATTCATTAAACGCTTATCCTCACAATAAATGCGTCTAACACCTGATGCTTCTCACACCATAGGAGAGGCCAGAGATTTTGCATGTGACTTGTTATTACCTATGAACTTCTTTCATGGGATCTCCACTATAAAATTTACCATACCTTTGTTAGTTTCAAATTGGCTTAAGTCCCATTCCCTCGATGTGGTATATATTAAATTCCTTCCCAAAGGCTTAGTCGGAGGATCGGCCAAGTTCACTTCGACTTCACATAATCAATGGATATAATTCCATCTTTTTGTGCTTTAGGACTTCATTCTCAACCTAATGTTCATTTTTTACCATTAAAGGTTTTATTACTTGCAATAGATATTGCCGCCTTGTTGTCACAATGCAAAAATAAAGGGGTTGGTTTTATTCCTAAATATTTTCTAAGAAATTTCTCACCACTCGGCCTCAGTTCTAATAAACTCGACTCCATGGTGGATTTTGCAATTATTGTTTTCAAAGACATAAAACAGTCATCGCACCACCACCAAAGGTGAAGAACTCACTAGTGGATTTAATCTAGAAACTCTGAGATCCAATTAGCATAATCTGTAGATCCTTCTAACACGGAAATCCACTATAAACAATACCATAGTTCATGGTACCTCTCAAATATTTCATTGGTTGAGTCGTGATCATTATTAGGATTAGTTGGAACCAGTCCAGATATGTGTCGAGTGAAATTCATCAAACACCAGACACTCCCATGGCGACTTGGGCACAGGATCACGTCTTGATCTTTAATGCAGTTAGCAGCATGTTATGAGATCAAAATGTCCAAAAAAGTTTCAACACACATTTGAGGCTATCACTAGGAATATGATTTTAACACCTAGAATTACAGAGCTTCGAATGTGTCTTTCATGTCAAATTTAGATTCAAGAAAACATTTTGTTTGATGAACTATGTCACGCATTGAACAATTGCAAGTCATCCAATATAGACAAATAATCACACATTCATTATTTACTAATTTGTATATACACATTTATCAACTTCAACAAAAACATCACAAATTAAAGTTTGATCAAACTTTTCATACAATTTCAGGTGCTTGTTTTACCATATAAAGATTTAGAAGCTTAATACTTTATTTTCTTGTGAATACCCCTTGTGTACCATGTAAATTTCTTCTTCTAAATCACCATTTAAAAAGAATTTTTTAACATCCCCAAATTATGTCAGAGCTAAATACAATCAAAAGAATAGAAGAAATTTGTTACTGCAAGGAGCAAAGGTATCAAAAAAGTCAACATTTTGTTTTTGAGTAAAACCTTTTGCTACTAATCTTCTTTATATTTTTCAATTGAAAGTTATATTTCCTTTTAAAAATCCATTTGCAACCAATTGGTTTTTCAGAAAGAGGTAAATCTACTAAAACCCAAGTATTACATTTTGTAATTGAATTAATAATTGTTTCTTTCCAAAAAAGTGCAACCTTGAAGAAAAAGCTTGAGAAATAGTTAAATGGTCATCATCAACAAGATAAAAAATCAAAGAAGTTTCTTTTCTTTGGATCTTCTCAAATATGAATCATTAGATAAATTTTTAGGCTTCAGAAATAAATCTTAAAATTTTCTAATTTTAAGGGGAAAATATGTTAAAAAATTCACCTATTATGAAACAAAAGCCATCACTTTTAAAACTAAAATCTATATGAACTTGGGCAAGAGTTTGATAAGCATACAATCAAGTCTTAGAGCCTATTTTTCCTCTTTTTAAAGTTTTATCACTTTATTAAAACCCCCACACTTTTAAATAGTTTAAGTTAGGCTTATAAAATTTCAACTCAATATGTTTTACCTATTTTCTTATAAGAATCTATTTTGTAAGAAAATTAATATGCTTCACCCCATTAAGGTTATCGGTGCATTAGAACCAATTAAAAGAGCATTCATGATTTCTTTTAAAGTCATACCACACCAGTGATGAAACAGGGGAGTGATTTCATGAATTATCCCTTCTTTTTCACAAAAGTTATTAAATAAAGTTATTCACCATCTCTATCCGATCTAACTCTTTTAATTCTTTTATTTAATTGATTTTCTTAGCTTTTTATACTAGAAACATATGAGAAAGCCTGATCTTTATTTCTAAGTAAATATACTTTAGTGTATCTAGAAAAATCATCAATAAAAGTTACATAATATTTTTTACCAGGTCTATTCATAGTTTGTTTTAACTCCTAAATCGAATGAATTAATTCAAGAACTTCGGTTTTTTTTCAAAAGATAAACATGATTTTTTAGTTATTTTTGCAAGACATATTTCACATTTGTTTAAGCATGTATCACTAAAACCAGAAATTAATCAAGATATTGCATTTTCTTAATATCCTGACTAACATGTCCTAATCTAGTCAGCCACAAATGGAGTCAATCATAACCAATTTAATTAGCATTTTCATTGTGATGGCCTTGATTACAATAACCCTTCCCTACAAGGACATTATTTTTTGTCATCACTATTTTGTCGACTCAAAAGATACTTTAACCCCAACTTTCACTAGCAAGGCCACGAAATTAAATTATGGTGTCAAGTACATCAACTCTGAAGCTAAATCTTATGTGAGTTTAGAAGAACTTTTCCTTTCCCAAGAACATGTTCGGGAATCACCAAGATAAACTTCAACAATTTAGAATTGTAGGAGGTAAACATAAGTCTAATGGAGTAGCCCGAGTCTAGATCATTCAATTCAATGAATAGAACTTGAAAAAAACCGCAACAATTATATCATCTTTCCACCAAATTTGCGTTTGGCTTAGGAGGATTGTCATTTCTCTTCTGCTCAGTTTGAATTGGATTGGCTTTCAAAATACGATTTCATCTATTTTTGAAAGTGGGATTATTCAATAATAGTTTGGTTTATTGTAATTAAACCCCCAACCTTTTGACTTGTACCAATTTTCAATGCTTTTCAAATAAAGATTTCATTTCATTCGTGTCCTCAATGATTATGTGGGTGATTAGACAAAGAGGACAACTGTTTGTTTTTATGCTTGAGTTGTTGTTTGTAGTCCTTCCAAGTTTGTGGTAGTTTTTCAATGAGCAACGCTACGAATTCAAGCAACCTTCAATTCTTCTAATAGCTTGTGGTATTGGTTGAAGTCTTGATATCAATTTCATCCGTCATCTACCATCGGTGTAGTTCCCAAAGAACTTTTGTTTCCAACATCCTTTCAGTGTATTTGACAATCATAGACTCACAAATTTTGTTGCTTTCCTTGTTGCAGGAACATCGAACATTCGTTAGATAATGTGGTTAGAACATCATACACCCCTCACTCTAAGTGCACCGTCTTTGTGATCATTGATGCAACCTCGGGCATTTTGATGTAGCAACGGGAAAACCCACCATTGGAGAGAATCAAGTAGACAACTACTGCATCTTTGAAATTTTGTCCAGGGTTGCATCTTAGAAAATCGGAATGGTTATAGCGTGGTCGTGCAGCAACAGCAGAGTGGGCATGTGGGGGCTATACAGCGCCTGAGGATGTAGAACGTTGTTAGGCTGCGTTTTGTGGTCTAATCTTGAGATTGCTTAATTGAACCACCAGAAAACACGTGTTTGCGGAGGCTATATACGAAAATTTCCGGCCAAGATCGGCGGCAAGAGGCGAGGTTGACGAAGGGTTGAGAAGGTGTGAAACTAGATGGAGCCATTGCCAAGACATATATAATCAGAATTTTTAGCTAAAAAACTTGAAATAAATGAAAGCAAAGAACGTTAGTACGACAATGAATGGACTTATTCAAACACAACCGTGGCAAAAATTAATTGAATGTTTATAGGCCAATTCAACATAGAACACGTGAACTTTTGGCTGTGAGCCCACTACTTTGTTTGTTTTTACAAAACCCAAAACACAAGTTAATATGCACTTATTTTAGTTAATAATGGCTTAATTCTTTTAAAAAAAATACCCATTTCACAACAATTTCAACTGCAATATCATATGTAGATACTGAGAAAAGAATATGCTCATTAATGAGTATCACGGGCAGAACCAATTCTTTGGTATGTTCATACCAGCATTGATGAAACATGAGACTTTCAGTGTTTTTTTCATTCTTTTGCTTTTGTGTTTATTTTCTTAGTTTTTAGCTACAAAATTTGAGACAGGTGAGAGTTTTAGTAACTACTTACTACTTAGTACACAATTTTAAGGTCCCGTTTATAACTAGGGATTCAATTCAAATTTTTTTTTTTTCAAAAGATCAGCTGTTGGTAATAGGCATAGCATGTCATGTGGCATGGCATATACCTTTGATCATGCTCACATTCCTGCACGCACACATATCTTGTCAGAGTAAGTCAGACAAAATGGCATGAAACCAATTTAATTCCTCTGTGATGGGAACAGGTCTTCTGTGACAAACACTCCACTATTTAGTATTTTGGTTCACATGACCGAAATTATGGTGTCAAGTCTCAACTCTCAATCCATTTATGAATTAAATGGACATGCAGTACCCTTCAACAATTTATGAGTCAAAATAAGTCTAATGGAGTATCTGTAGACTTCAATTCAAGGAAAGTTAAAAAAAAAAAAAAAAGATAGCAATTGAAAAACACTTGTTTCTGCTCAGTTTGAATTGGATTCTTCAAAATAGCATCAGATAATTACAATAATAATTACATCACTGCTAATTAAACACCCCAATTTTTACACTCAATTCAATCAAATAAAGATCCATTTCAATTATTCACAGGATACAAAAAACAAAAACAAAAAAACAAAATTGAAGGGCCACTTCAACACCTTGTTTTCTTGCAATCCCATACTAACCCTTTTTGCCATCTCCTCCAAAGACTCCATTTTTTTTCAATTCAACTTCAATCACATAATCCCTTTTGCAGGAACTCTCCATTAAAGACATCATCACCCCTCACTCTCCCACCTCCTTTGTGATTCCTCTGATGCAACCTCATATTTTGAGTGTAGCAACGGGAAAACCCACCATTGGAGAGAATCAAGTTCCAACTACTGCATAGCTTTGACAAAATTCAGGGTGATGCATTCTAATCGGTTATAGCGTGGTCGTGCCAGCAGAGTAGCATGGCTATACAGCGCCTGAGGATGTAGAACCGAGTCTTCTGCTGCTTCACCACCAGAAAACACTGTTTGCGGAGGCTGATTTTCCGGCCAAGTCGGCGGCGGCGAGGTTGGGGTTTCGGAGTGAAACTAGATGGAGCCATTGTTGGCTAATTTAGCTGTTGAAACTTGAAAGAATGAAAGAAGAACGTGTAGTACGACAATGAATGGGCACATGAACACAACCGTGGCAGTTTTATAGGCCAATTCAACATAGAACACGTTGTGGCCCCACTTCTCTTTTTTTTTTAACTGCACTTATTTTAGTTAATAATGGCTTAATTGTAAAAAAAAAAAAGTTAATAATGGCTTAATGCCAATTCAATTCATGCGTGCAGTATTTTCTTGTACTATCTTCATTTTTCTTTTCTTTTTAAAGAAAATTACTGAAATCTGAAAAGGTCGGCATGTGTTATTGTCATATGTTATGAAACACAAAAATGGACACGGACATGGAATATAACATGGACACAAATATAAATATAGATATATTAAATTTAAAATTTTAAGATACAGATATAGATACGAACATGTCGTATATATATATAATTTTGATTATAAATATTTCAAACATAATTTTTTAATGATAATATAAGTATATTTATTTATAATTAAAAAAAAATCAATAATAATTAAAAATTAAACACTAGATCAGTGAAACTCACTGAAAGTTGAATCGAATTAAGTACACAAAATAACACAATATATTGAGGAAGAATAGAAAATTTTTTTGAGAGTGGGTGGGTGATATTGAGCTTGATTGGATGGTATGATATTAGTATACTGTCACATAATAATTTTTTTTTAATTTTAATAGACTATGTCTAATATGTATTCGTAGTATGAACTGACCGTATTTGCAGTATATCCTGACTGTATTCGAGTCGTATCTGAACAACTAAAAATAATAATTTTTTTAATTAGACACACTCAAATATATGAGACATATATATTATATACGTATTGTCATATGTCCATATTTAACACATGTCAACACACATGTATGTGAACATTAATAAAATAACGTATCTGTAATTTCTAGGTCATATGTAATGTAATTGTCTCTTTTAAACATAAGTCAATCATGTTTTGAAAATAATTTATATGATAAAAAATAGTAATATTCATTTTTAAAATAATTTTATTGAAAGACTAACTTCTCTCTGACGTCATATTAAGCTAAGCCACAAGGCCCACAACATATGAAATGAAATCATACTTATTATTTTTCCGCACAACATAATGCGAAATTAGGCTTCTATGATCTCATATATATCTGTTGTGTACTATTTGTCTCAAATAAATTTCTAAAGCGCTTATTCTATTTGAAAATTGAAACGTTTACTATAAAATACAATTAAAAAATTTAGAATTATCACATAAAAAATAGAATTATATGAATACCATAATTAGATTATTGCATTCACTATTTTCTATTATCTTCGTTTTATTTTTAAAATTATATTTATTATTTCCTTTTCAAATGATTTTATTATCACTTTTTTATGTACATATAGAAATTATAATATATTAAATTAGGGTATATGCCTTTCAATATGCTTAATTCATATCTAATCTCTAATAAAATAATAAATGTACTTACGATCTATTAATCTGTAATTTGCTTTTCATTATGATTACATCATACGATGTTATGTTATTTAAAAAATATATAATAGTAATAGCTTTCACTAAAATAAAATTTTAATTATTACAATAGTATAACATTTTTAAATAATAATAATAATATAAAAGAGAATGAAGGTTTTTTCATTTGGAAAAAGAGAATGAAAATATTATAAAAAGTCATATATTAAATTAAATGAAATGTGCTCCTCATTTTATAAATCATTAAATAATGTATGACTAATAAAGTGTAAGTAAAAAAAAAAAGTAAGATTAATAAAGTGGAATAATAAAATTTGTTATTTTTTATTCATTTATTCAGATTCGGGCTTATCTAGAAGGATGCGTACTGGTCAAGTTGGTGTGCGGGAAATCACGTTGGTCAAAAACTGTGGGGCAAATTTCAATGGATGACAAGTGCTCAATGACAATTGAGATATGGAGAACCCGTGCAGGTGTGGTATGGCATGGGTTGCAAACGCCCAAATACACCCCCTCGCCACACTTGTTTTCTTTCTCAATCTCAACCGTATCTATTATAAAAATATCATATTACCTCATTTTTTATTTAACACTATCTTTTACACTCATTTTAAATGAATATAATTAAGTAAAAATAAATAATAAAAAAAAAATATAATAAATGATATTAAAAAAATATAAAAAAGATATATATATTATTTATAATAAGAATATAATTATTGTATCTATTATTATCATATATCTTTTTTAAGAGTATATATATTATTAATATTTTTTAAAGACGTTAATTTTAATAAAAAATAATAAAATAAATAAATATTATAAATGATATTAAGATAAATATAAAAAAGTATAAAATATATATATTATTAATGATAAAAATATCAAAACTGTATCTATTATTCATATCTTTTCTTTTGACTGATATCTATTATTCCAGTTTTATTGAAAAGTAATATATTTTATATAAAATTTAATATAAAATAGTTTTAAAGATGAATGATGATAAAAAGTGAGTAAGGGTCAATGTTTTTCATAAACAGAGTGATCCTTGAATTAGAAAAGAAATATGGTAAAGATTTTGAAGTTTCAAAATTAGGGTCAAATCGAGATTTTATATATATACATATATATTATATAAGTATATAATAATATATAAGAAAAATATAATATATATATATATTAATTATTTAGATAATATAAAATAATTAACATAATTAAATTTATTTATTACATAAATAAATATTAAATTAAAAATATTATATTAATATTGACATAATTTTTTAAAATATACTAATATCAAATCGAATAAGTAAAATGGTAAAAAATGAATACTCTCATTATAAGTTGAAGTCAAACTCTTATTATATTACAAACTCTTATTTATCATACATTGGACAAATTAAGAGTTTTAAATGATAATTTTTGTATTATAAATATGGAACCAAATAGAAAATGTCATCAAAAGTTTCAAATATTTTTTCTTTAAAAAATTGGATTTATTAAAACAAAAAAAGACCAGTTCAACCTTGTGAATTCTGACTGGTTCAAATGGATTAACTGGTTCAAGACAAGTTTCTGATTTATTAACCAAATTTTGAAAATATGATTTTTAAGATTTGATTGGACCAGTCGAATAACCAATTCCCAATTTTTTCGGTTCAATTCTGAAAACCATGGTTAGGGTTTATTGAAGTCATAAAATCAAGTTGCATCAACTGGAAGTTTTTTGGTGTATAACTTCAAGGTTTTGAATTTGATTTGTTAATGAATTATTAAAAATTTATTTATAAAATTTATTGTAATTTTTTATATAATTTTATGACATACATTCACCTTAAAATATAGTAACATTAGGGGTATCTGTCGATTAGATTAGAACAATTTTGAAGAAAAAAGCCATTTGATTAAATTATATCGGTTTTTTTATGTTATCATCTTATTGATTTTGTTTAAAATGTAAATTTAATCTAATCCAATCTAATTTAAATAGTTTTGAATTAAATTGGTTTTTTGGTTTATTATTATAATTTTTTTAATAAACAAATTCATCAAAATACATAATCTAAATTCATTAAACTACATTAAATACAAATATAAAATAACTCATGAAATAACAACAAAATATTAGTTCAAACTAAATAATCAAAATCAAAATCCAAATCCAAAATATAAATCCAAATTAATTGATAATCCTTCTATATATACATATCCTAATCTAATAGAATAAATTAAGTTTGAGTTGAGGTATAATAGAAAAAGTTCTTAAATAAGTATAGGTAATATAAGAACTTCAAAGTAAAATTTATTTTAAAATATACATATATATTTTTCAATTCGATTTGGATTGGATTAGTTTTCAAATTTAGAACCAAAATCCGATCCAATCCAAATAATTATTTTGGTTTTTTCGGTTTCCAATTTGTTTGTTTCAGTTCACTTTTTTTTTTCAGTTTTAATTGGTTTGGTTTGATTTTGACCACCCCTAAATAACATTATCTCCTTCTAAATGTTCAACAAGTAAAAATAATATTACAAATTTCAAATGATTTGAAATCCAAAAGTTTTAAAGACAAATGATGATAAAAAATTCTTGTTAGGATCGAATGTTTACCTCTAAGTCAAAAGCTATAACTGTTAGTCAGTGTGTAACTTTATTTTCTTATAGTGACAACACATAACCTTACATCTATAACGTGCTACGAGTAGGCATGAAGGGTTTCATAGCGCTTACATAGGGTGCACCAGTAGGTTGGGCTGTTAAGTTCTTTTAATGTACGCCCAAACGTATATGGGAGTCTTGGGGTGATTACTAGACTTCCATAAATCCAACAAAAATGAGTTAGGGTTGATTGAAGTGATAAAACCTAGTTGCATCAACTTAAAGGTTTTTTGGTATACAACTTAATGGTTTTAAATTTAATTTGTTAATGACTTTTTATTACTAAGTTATTTATAGAATTTATTGTAATTTTTTATATAAATTTTATGACATACATTCACCTTAAAAATACATTATCTCCTTCAAAACTTTCAACAAGTAAAAAATGAGACTACAAAATCTTGAATGATTTAAAGTCCAAAAGTTTTAAAGACGAACGATGATAAAAAAAGAGAGTTATGGTTGATTGAAGTCATAAAATCAAATTGCATATTAATATATGTTGATCTAAGTGGAAGAAGCTTAGGTCCTTTAAACATATGGTCTTGAATTCGATTCTGAGATTTATGTGTATAGAAATAATACTGTTAGAAGGAGTCTCTACTTAGGTACTTGACTGTACTCTAAAAGATTAATTTCTCATTTATCGGATAGAGAATACTTTAAAAAACTAAAAAAAAAATCAAAGATGCATCAACTTAAAGGTTTTGAATTTGATTTGTTAATGACTTTTTATTAATAAGTTATCTATAGATTTTATTGTGTTTTTTTATAAAAATTTATGACATACATTCACCTTAAAATACAGTAACATTCTCTCCTTCTAAACTTTCAACAAGGAAAAAATAATACTACAAATCTCAAATGATTTAAAAGTCTAAACAACAGGTGAAGAAACAATAAAATGAGTTCAACTCTACTTGTGAGACTCACTTTATTTATTTATTAATTATTTAGTCTAAATAATCATTTGAATTATATAGTAATTTAATTTAAAAATAATAAATATAATAATATTTTGATTTGATATAAATATAATAATTTTAAAAATATATATATATATATTTATATATGAGTGATTAATGTTAATATATACGAAACTGTAAATTTATATTTTTAACCCTAGAGGAGGATATTTTAATATTAATTGAGCTGCATTCTCACGGAGATGATTAATATTGATAGAAGATGTAGTGTATTAGAGAATAGATCCTATTAGAGAATAGATCCTATTATGTCTATTTTTTCATGATAAGATCATGTAATTAAAAAGAGAAAAACACAAAAATGCTAAAAAAATTCTCATTGGGAGAGTCCTTTCAAAATTTGGGTGGCTTTATTTAAAGAATATACTTCTTTCTTTACATAAATTTGTCATATAAAAAAATACGTATGAAAGAATATATTTACAGTAATATTATATTGTGGTGCCTTAGGCGAGTTGGCTACTTCTCTTTTCTTCTAGACATTAAAATAAAAAAAAATAAATAAAAGTTGGTTTGTGATAAGATTGAGATCAGCCCAATGACACATCACCAAATCCGGTCGACCTTCATGGTTCATGCATGTTTTTAAAACAATTCCTTTTTTATTTAAGAAATTATGCTTTCACAGAAAAAGTAAATGCAGAAATGTCAAAAACATAATTTTTAAATTTTATTTACTATTACCGAAAAAGAAAAAGAGATGAAAAGTGCTCTTTAAAATATTAAAAATATCTCATTGTAGTACTTGCTTTTAACACTCATATTTTTATATATTTGGATACTTTCTTGCAAGTTGTAACCGATCAGACTTCGTTTTTTTAATAATATAAGGTTTGATAATATTAGATTATATTATATTATACAGTTTTATCTTACAAAATTGTAGGGGTCTGTGGTAGTTTAAAATTAACATATTAATCAATTATAGACTTGTAGTATAACAAAAAATGCAAATTGATAGACACGTTAATACTTGTCAATCTATTATAGGTCTGTTTGAATAATATAATTAAAATTGAAATATAAAATTTTAATTTTAATTTTAATTTTTCAAAATTAAAATTAATTTAAAATCTTAAATTTTATATTTAGAATTGTCAAAGAATTAAGATAAAAATTATAATTTTAAATTTAATTATAATTTTACTTTTTAAAAATATGATTTAAAATATTAAAAAATTATTTAAAAATTAAAATTAATAAAAAAATTTATATAATAATATTTTTATAATATAATAATCTTTTTTTTCATAAAAATTTTTTCATGAATTTTTTTAAAAAAATCAATAGTTATTATAATAATTTTTATATAAATATAAAAATAATTTTTTATATAAATATAGAATCTTAATAAACATGATTGTTCATAAATAAAATGAGAGAAAAAATTTAATTTTTAAATTATAAAATTAATAATTTTAAAGTATAAATTAAAAATTAAAAAATATTTAATTAATAATTATTTTTAATTTTATAAATTAATTTATGAAATTATAATTTAATTTTAAATAGTATTTTAAACATAAAAATTAAAATTAAAATATTCAATTTTAATTTTAAACTCTAATTCTATGTTCAATTACATGATGACAACCGACAAGTAGTGTAATTAAGATTTCTTTCAAGCCCGTGAGCTAATGTGGAACTCTCCCCACAAAGTGGAGGTTAAGAATTCGACTCTTCATTTCCCCTGCTAGAACTATCCCTTAGTCGGCTGTCAAATATCTAATGCCTAAAAAAATAAATAAGATTTACATTTTTTTTTACCATAGATTTACTTTTTAGCTTATTAAATAAAATAGAGAAGCATCGACCAATGGAAAGAATTATGAATTATGTTTTTATAGACTCAGGTGTATAATGAACTATATATCATAATATATTTATAATTTTAAATTTTTTAAATGATAGATATCTTACTATATATTCCTTTCATTCTTTTTTATTTATCATTTAAGAAAATGACATTAGTATTAAAAAATAATTTAATAATCTTAATTTTAAAAAATAATCGTAAAAGATAGTATTACCTTTTGAAAAAAAAAAGAATGTGATTAGCTAGTAAAAAAGGTGATAAGAGAAAGATAAAAATTAGATGAGTAAATATTAAGAATTTATAAGAATTAAATAATTAATAACGTAAAAAAAGATAAATTTGATATAAAATACTTAATTCCATATTAAAATTCTTAAACAACATCTATTATAAAATATAAAATAATGTTTAAAACGACAAATTAAAAAGAACAAAGAATGTATAAGGTTAAATGTGACCTTCAATCTATATTAACACCACTCAAGAATTATTAGTCAAGATTTCATAATCTCACTGAAATGGAATGATTATTATTTTAGGTTTAGTACGAAAGCTCAATCTTACCCACTTTCTACTTCTGCATTCACTTTTTAAAAATCATTTTTGTTATTATATTTTTTCAATCATGATTTTTTTATATCATTTTTCTTTCACATCACTTTTTATACTATTCCTTATATTATTAATTATATCACTTTTTACTTATTTTTTTTTCATTTAATCACAACTATTAAAAATAGTATGTAAAATGATGTTTATTAAAAAATGATGTATGAATATTATTTTTCATATTTTTTATTTAAAAGAGAAAAAACTTATTATATAAGTATATAATCAAACAACATTAAATTTTTTGGTAGATTACAAAATTAATTTTTTGCATACATATCACAAGTGTTCCTTTAGTAAAAAAAAGTTATGAAGAGTTAAAATTTAAAATATAAATCAAGGTGTAATTTAAAAGTAATAAAAATGTAAACGAAAAAGTTGTAAATATAATATTATTTTATAAAAAGAATAAAAGAAAAGGACCACTTGCCTTATGTTTTGTTCGTTCTGTTCGACGTTCGTTACTCTTTTTTCACCTAGTAAACCTTATGTTATTATTATTTTGGTATGATTTTGTTGGGTTTCCAGAACAGACAAACAATCCCACCAAACCCACGGTCGGCTCCAAATTCATTAACAATTAATTGCCCGCTAAGCCGACCTTCAAAAAATAATAAATATCCAATTTTATTCATAAATCATGAAAAACACAAAAACAGAAAATCTTAGCACTTAAGGTAATTGTCTCGGATTGGATTTGGGCCTCATTGACCCGACGGCACAAAACTCGACATCTAACCCGCCCTGCCTATAACCTAGTAAGGTGTAATAGAATCCTCACTTATGTGGATATTAAGGAATGGAACCCCATTATTTGTAAGGCCAATGCTATCATGCATTTTCTTATGAAAAGGTGCATTCATTAAGTTGATCTACAATAGTTTATTATTATTTTTATATTGTAAGTTTTTTTTTTCTTTGACACACTTCAGAACCATCACCCACCTTCTCCTCATCCACCACCTCCACCTCCACCTCACCTGCACCTCACCTCCACTACCACTCAGAGCTTCGATCACCACATTTTAAAGAAGTCGCTGATGAACCGTTGTAACTTCAGCCGATAAGTAACCCGACAATGCCAGTCGAAGTAACCACAAGCTTTGTCGTCCACGAACCTGTGAACTAGAATGTCCAGTCGAACCCAATACCTAACCACCAGAATCCATGCCGATCTGAAGCTGCCACCGTCCAGATCCAGGTTGAACCCCAAGTCAAAACTGTCGTCCAACCTCATTAGAGCCGTCACGAAGGATCAACTAGGTCTCTCAGTAGCCCAACTTCACCCACACCCACACCCCCACCACCTTCCACCCCATCCTCAAATTCCTCTCCCACAGTCACCGCCACCACTTCAACAATGCCATCGATTCCCATTCACAATAGCGACCTTGACAGCGGAGGCTGGTGGTTCGTGATGGCATTTCTTAGTGGTGGCTGGTTGGCGTGGGTTGTTACAGGACAATGTAGCTCCGACGAAGTGATGGTGACAGTGTGTAGGGCGTGAGCTGTGTCTGTTGCTGGCAGTGCGCGGATGGATGCATGGCAGAGGTTGGTTGGAGGCATGGTGACAGGGTCATGGTGGTGGTGATTTTTGGGTTGCCTTTGGTGATGTGGGAAGGAACGCGACGACGAGTATTGGTGTGCGGCTGCAACGCGAATTTAGCGGTTGTGATGGTGACGGCTTCGATGCTGGTTCTGGCTGGTGACGGCTCCAATGGTGGAGGCACGATTTGTAATTTTAAAAAATCAGTTAATCAGGCAGCAAGTTGCTTAATCTAACCATTCATGTTTTTTAATTATAAATGAATGGTCCATATGTAAGGTGCATGATGCACCCTAAAAGTAAGGGCGCATAGTAGAAATCACCTATTTGTACACCTACTTTTTGACACCTACTTCTAATATTTACAGGATATAGTGATCAATGAAATAATAAGTGGTGAATCAAATTACTTATGTGGTTATCTTTTATTAAATATAATGAGTTAAAATTAGAATTCACTAAATCTTACACATAAATTACTATTTATCTTAGAGGTATTCACTATTTACCGAGACATATTTTTTTAACACAAATTAAAGATATGGTGATCAATGAGGCCATAAATAGTGATCTTTATTACTTATGTAGTGACCTTCTTCTATTCTCCCTAACTTGGCCTAGTCTAAGTTCACTATATCTAATATAAGAATCACCATTTATCTTAAAGGCGCTCACCACATCTTATGGGTGTTAAAAGTAAGTGAACAAAAAATATTTTTGTAAGGAATGAGATCCCACATGAATCCATCAACTCCTAAACATAAGGGATCACAATTCCAGGAGATGATCCTCTAAGTAGGGGTGTCGAGTGAGTTGGGTTAATCCATAAACTCATAAGTTTTGACTCAACCTAACTCATAAAATATATGTTAGATTGGATTTGCAGGTAGCGCAGGGTTGAAAAATAATCCAACTCACAAAGTACAGGCTGGTAGCAGGTTTGGAAAGTGCCAACCTGCACAAACTCAACCCACCCAAGTAGGTTTATATATATATAATTCATTTAGTCATGGTAACATTTCAGATTGCTTTCCCTTGACTTTTTCATAATGCCAATTAAGTTTGAGTGTAGACATTTTGGTCACATTCTCAATGTGACCAAGATAATAAAGATGAAAAACTCATAAAACATCTAACAGGCCATTACAATGAAAATTCAACGGATCGCTTAGATGATAAAGAGTATCTTAAAAAAATTGAGAGTGAGGTAAAGGATTATGTTAATCCATATGTTATATGTGATGACATTTACTTCAATTAGCTAATATGATTTATTGTTTATGATTTTTAGGACCTGTTAACTTACTTTAGTTTATTTTGACTTATGTTAACTTAGTAAAACTTGTTATGTTTATTTAGCTTGTTTGAGACTTATTATATTTGTGTAAAATTGATTATGTGACTTTTAGTTTATTTGGAACTTATATTGTCTCTAATTAGAATGTGTTATGTGTAATAAATTTTTGATTTCGTATTTTGATAATTATTATAGCATTTTTTAAAATGTATGTCAAACCCACATGTTTAACCCAACCCTCCCACTCTTAAACGGGTCGAGTTGGGTTGTGTTGAAAGCAAAAATTCCCTTGGTCTAACCTAACCAACCCAACTCAATCCACTAGTTTGATGAGTAGGTCGGGTCACCCACCTAACATACCCAACGGACACTCTTACCTCCAAGTAACTAACAACCCCTACAATTATAACATGGGGCTAAACCCTTAAGGTATGCATCTTCTATACACACATTATTAGCCTTTTAGTAGAAACTTTAATTTGAGCGTTGGAGTGTTTTTATAGGCCCACCATCCCATGTACTATGTCTTTGCTTTGGGAAAAAAACCCTTAAGCTACGTACCTTCTACACACAAAATAGCCTCTTAGTGCAAACCTAATTCGAGTATTGAAGTGCCTTTGTAGGTACACTACCTCCCTCACTCTACAGCTGCTTTAGGAGGCTCCACCATCTTCAACCGTTCAACTTGAGACCAGGTACAACACTACCCCTCATCTCGGGACCAAACACTAATCAATAATGAAGTATGATTTCTAATCATTATTTAAGAAAAATAATAACCCTAAATGCATTAAGTTGATATAGGACTTACAATTTTTTTCGTTGGAAAATATGAGTTACATACAACAAGAAGTCTATATACCCTAAATTTATAGTAATTGTTGCATGGGAGTTACATCTTTAAAATAGCCTGAAGAAATGATTCCCATTAACACCAAAGCTTGTCCGTCCAAAAATTTCCTTAAAACATCTCCTTATCCATTTGATTTATTGGTGCTTCGTCATTAATTATTCATATATAAATGTCACCATAAATCTTTGTTAAGACTTACAATGTATTTTACTATTGAAATTGGGAAACCTTTATGTCCTAGGTTCTCAACAATAAAAAAAAAATCCCTCGTTTATTTAAGTATTAAATATTTTCTTATTAAATGTAGTTAAAAAAGAAATATTTGCTTATAAAATAAACAGATTTTATAGTGTCACATTTTTGTATATATGTAGCAATATCGTTTTATAATATTATTGAACACATAACATATATTATTTCAAATATTTAGTTTTTCTATGATATAAAAAGATCATATCTAGAAGTTTCTATGTTAAACTTATATTTGATTTATTAAAAAATAAATTTCAATATTATTATTTTAAGAGATTAAATTTGATCTATTGTTGGTATAAAGTTTTAATGCTATCATTCAATGATATGATAGTATATCATTCAATAAGTGAGACTTTTTAGATAGTGAGAAAATTCTTAAGGCTCCTGGAGCAAGAGAAATATCTTAATTTGTATAATTAAATTTAAATCACTTAACTATAACATTAAAATATATTTAAAGTGGGAGATAATAATGACCTACAAAACTAACATGGTACACATTAAATGTTATAAAATAAAAGATTTCTCTTGCTATAATAGTACTTAAGAATTTTTCAGCTAGGTGGTTGTTAAATCGAACTTATTTCACGATTTAGCAATATATAATTGCATGATAGTGTAGAGAAGTATACACTAACATTGGATTAAAATTAAATCTTTATTTTAATTAAAAAAACACCAATTAGAATTATAGTGTAAGAAAAGTCCTCACTCTTTTTTCCCAAGCGCAACTAGGGTTTGACAGAGTGTAGCGTTCATTCTTGTCCGATCTCTTCGAGAATTTGATCATCGAGGTGTAGTAAGGAAGTCCCGTCCAAGGGTTGGAGGGTGCAAGAATGAATGAGATAGTGGTACCAATGGAGGAGGAAACAAGCTACAATGAGTAAGAGAGTTCAAAGGAAGTACATAGGGTCGAAGAGTATGATGAAACCCTAGTTTTCTTTGAAGAGGAAGATGTGGTTGATAGAGTAAAAAGTGTGAGAGAAGTCTTATACAGAAGATATGGATGGAAGAAAAATATCTATAAGATGGCAATGCAGGTAGCATTGAGGAACATATGGAATAATCCAAAAAGGTTTATGGTGGATGAACTTGGGGAAATTTGTTCCAGTTTTTATTTAAGGATGAGAAAGTGATGCTAAGGGTCTTAAAGGGGAGCCCATGGACTCACCGCTCCAAGGCTAGTCTTAGGATTGCGCCCCAACTAATATGTAGTTCAACTAAGTACTATTATGGGTGCAACTAAGGCTGCATAAGACTCGGTCCAACCCGTAAACCTGGACTAAATTGAGGCGATCGAGCTTGGTTAGACCTAGTTGCAATTAAAAATTAGGTCAAGATAAAAAAAATTGGCCCCTTGTCTTATAGCGCCAATCTAGGCCACCCTTCAAGACACCTAACCTAACCCGCATATGTACTATAATTTCTTTTTTCACTATACTTGTATACTATGTCATTTTGATATTTCCTCACTTTCCCTTTGTTCACATCAACAATTCCCCACCCCATTTCTTCCCTTTACCATTGTTGCTCTATGGGTCTTTGAGAGCATAACTGTGAGTTGTGGTTGTGGTGGTTGATAACAAAAAAGCTGCAAGAGCACGAGATTTGCAAAGAAAGAGAAAGAGGACAAGGTAAGGATGCAACTCAATATCTCCCTTTTCTATATAGTTGCACTCTTCACACTTCACAAGGTCCTCTCTTAACGTTTTCATCTTAGTGCCTAAGTGTGCGCACACACACGCATGATTTAAGTCAAAGCAATATTTAACTATAGATATATTTTGTTCACCTTGCATTTTAATATATGTTTGCTATAACTTCAACACTGTATGTATCCTTCCATTCTCTTATATTTAATGTTTGAAAATAAATTCATGCTTCTTATAAATTTTCCGCAAAAAGGCATGAGGTTGAATGGGTTTTTTTTATATGTTATTGCTATTACTTTGATTTAAGGAGAAAAGTATTCAAACTATTGCATTTACTATCACTATTGTTATCATTATTATTATTGAAGAATTTGAAATATAAAGCCGCTATGCAATACTAGCATTGATTTTGATTGGTGGCAATATAACTAAGACTATGGTATGTATCCTGATGCACAATTTTTTAGTTTCAAACAAGTCTACAAACTTGATGCGGGATTAATTGTTGCTTTGCGAACCCAAGTGCAGGTTGTCTCAAGTAATAAATTTCTCGGGAGTCCGAGGTCGATCCACAGGGAATTGTTGAAGATTAATTAAGGTGAAGTAAATATTTTGTGACTATGGTAAAAATTATTTACTTGGGTTAAAAGATCCACTCTTGGTAAATAAAGTAAAGGTAAAATTAATTTCTTTTATAACTCAATTAGAATCCTCGCAACATGGAGGTTCCAATCGGAAAATACAACATTAAAAGTCCATTTAAAATAATATACGTAATTAAATTATATTTCTTAAAAATATTACCACCACTTATAAATGGGTTAAAGCATTCATTGTGTCAATATTTTATCTACAACAAATCAAGAACTCCTCTTTACAAAAATGGTTTCTAAATTATAAGAAACAAATTATAATACGTTTAATGGTTACTAGAAAATATAAATCATTTAAGTACAAGAGAAGAATAAATCTAACCTTACTTTATTTCTAAGAGCTTCACCCTTTCACCCAAGTAAAATGAAACTTAGTTACTCATAGATAAAAAGAAAGAAAGAGAGAAGAAGAAGAAGAAGAACATGACTTTAATTTAGAACAAAGGAAAATTACTATAAGAAAACTTAGTAACAAAATGACATCATTTTGATAACTAACACCTAACACCCCTCAATGATCTGCCAAGGACCCCTTTTATAGAGGATTAGAGATACAAAATGACAAGGGAGCTGAGTCATTAGTGGGTGAATGAGTGGAAAATGCCAAATGACTTTAGGTGAGTGGGAAATTATGGAGATTCCTTGTCTCCAAAATCATGCAGCTCTGAAGTCATTGCATTCGTCATTTTTGAACCAAGTGGTATTCATGAAAGTTGTAGGCCTGGATCTTAACTTTCAAATGGCTTTAGTTTGAGTCCAATATCACATCTATAACTCCAAATACGTTCAAATTACTGAACACTGCCCACGCTCAGTCACAGCTCCTCTGTTCTGACTTCCAAGCCTAATATCACCTTCAACGAGTCCGATTCTGGAAAAGTGTTCAACATAAAAGTTGTAGATATGGGTCTTAACTATTCAGCATCCAAATGTCAGCCTATTTGACAACTTATATCCCGAAATATGTGATGAACAGTACACATAGGTTAAGTTGTCAGGAAAAGCACTCTGGTTCTTGCTTCAACCCCAATTTGAGTTATCTACTCGTGTGAGTGGGCCTTTGAGGTATTCTTGAAAGTTGTAGAACTCTCTCTTATCTTTCAAATGCCACTAGAATCACCTCTAAAGACCACCTACAGCCCAAGATATGACCCAAATACAGAAACAGTGTAAGATAAGAATCATGCTGAAAAATTCAATTAAGTCCAATTTGAGTCCAAACTTACAAAACATAATAAAACTCAATCAATTAAGTACATAGAGAGTGTAAATGACTAAGAATGAAAGCTTATTAATGTATCAAATATATGATCATCAAACTCCTCCACACTTAGCTTTTTGCACTCCTGAGCAAAACACATAAGATCACTCACAAAAAAAAAAAAAAAAATGAAACAGACTCAAAAGCTAAACACTCTAAAAGATTCAATTTCTAATAATATTTAAAAATGAAGAGCAATCATTCAAGTAATCAAAACATTCATGAGGTAACATATCTTCACTTCTCAAATCAACAAGCAAGGATATTTCAATTGAAAAACATGAGTCAAGAATGATAGATTTTCACAAGATTCACTCTCAATCCCTCAAGTGTTTAAAAGGTAGGTATTTCACTCAATTCAACCTATGAAATTTGTACTACCATAAGCTTGCTTATCTTCTACTTCTCCACTACTCAGAACACATGCACACACAAATCATAAGGATTTTATTCAAGGTTGTAATGAGGTCAAGGTAAAGGAGGAGGTAATATGAATATGACAAGTTAAATACTAGAGAATAAAAGAGCATGAGAGCTAAGTTCAATTAACAAGCATGAAAGTTCATCCCAACTCCACCTAATACAAATTCCCTTTACATATTCTTTTCCTTTCCTTTATTGCCTTGTTGACCTTCTTTTTCTTTTTACTTACTTTTTTTTTTTTTTTATTTTTTATTTTTGATTTTTGATTTTTTTTTTTTTTTTTTTTTTTTTTACAAGAAGAACATCATATATACATTTTTTTTAACTATTCTGCACACACACCCCCATACTTGTTCAAGAACTCATCGAATGACAAAACTAATGTTCTCTTATTCCCCAAGGTCAAGTAAGAACATAGTTTTTCATTTAAGGCACATAATGAGTTCGAAACAAAGAATAGTCAAATAAGCACAAAGGGGCTAAGCAAGGGGAAATAGGTCATTTCTAATGCTTTATGTTGGCAGGAATCAGAGAATTTCCAAGAAGTCATAAGAGTGCTTGATATCATATTGAGACAACATGCTGCTAAATAAGGCTAACTATTTGATTAAAGTAGCTATTTCAAGAAAAATGCCTCAATCATATTTATATATGCATATGAAAATGTAGTCTAAAAAAGAATCAAAGCAAGTTTTAGAGTAACAATTCCATGAGTGAAATTCACACAATAAAGAAAAGAATGGTACAAATATTTAATCCATTCATCAATAGGCTCAAAATCTCACAAGGCATAATTCTATCATTCTCAGTCCACCAATTCAACATCCATAACCAAGCATGTGAATTTTACGAAAGAAGACAATTTACTCAATCATGCAAATTTTCCTGAATTTGAATTGCTACTTCCACACAAACTAGTTACTACCCAAATTACTCCTTACTCTGCCATCAATTTTTGATGCGTCTCAAGAGTAAATAATTTACTCCTTACTCTGCCATCCCTAATTACTTTTATTGTTAATAAATTGATGACAAATACAATAAATATATTAACAAACACACTCTTATTTTTTTATTTTTTTTAATATAAACACAATAAACATATTAACAAACACACTTCCTAATTTTTTTTTTGAGTTTTTTTTTACAACCATCTTTCTCCCCAACCAGATCACAACATTGTCCTCAATGTCAAAACATAGATAGGTAAAGGATAGAATATATTACCTGTGGCTGCAATTACTGAAAAGAAAAACCTCACACAAAAATAAAGTATGATAAATAAAACTAAAGCTTGTAATTATTTAAATAGTTGGAGTGTCTTGGCTGGCTTTCTTTTCATTTTGCTTCCTTCACCACTTCCTTCACCGCTTCCTTTGGACCAATCTATCTGAACTGTTACTGGATCAGGTTCATAAACAAAAGCTTCTAATTTATCAATCAACTCATCAACAGTGGAAGCAGAGATAAGGAGTCGTCTTGCTGAAGGTGTGACAAATTTCTGTTCCACAGCATGGTCAACAAAATATAACAAATTATCAAAGAAATTATTAACATTCAACAAACCTATGGGTTTATGGTGGATGTTCAATTGGGCCCAAGAGACAACTTGAAAGATTTTTTTCAAAGTACCAAAACCACCAGGTAAGACAATGAATGCATCAGAGTTTTCAAGCATCGCCTTCATTCGTCCATGCATAGATGATACCTGAATTTCCAGTCCAATTGTCTTTCCAACGATGTTCCTTCGAGTTAAAGGTTCAGGAATGACACCTAAAACTTGACCACCTCTTACAAATGCAGAAAGTGATACAACCCCCATTAACCCAAGGCAACCTCCCCCATATACTACATGACTGTTCCTCGCAGCAAGTGTTCTACCAACAGTGCTTGCTGCATTTACAAACTCTAAACCATTCCCATAACTTGTCCCACAAAATACACAGATACTGAGAAATCTACGAACTAAAGAAGAAGCTCCCTCCATTTCTACACTCACACTCTCTTTGAATGATTATGAGTTGTAGGAAAATGAAGAAAATGGAGTGTTTAAATAGGGAAGAGAATAGAAAAAGTAATAATAGCTCCTATACATGTAGGTTGACTAGTGTCAGAAAAGTTTAAAAATTTAAAAATAATAATAATAATAATTTTTTTTTATTTTTTTTGTTTTTTGTTTTTTTTTACTTCAAGAAAACCATCAGGGTAAAGAAGTCTAGAAACCCCAGAAGGATCCCATCAAAGGATCGTCATGTCCAAAACCAAAATTCAACAAAATCATACAAAGATAAAATAATAATAACAAATGATTACATACCTTTATGTACAAGTTTCATGGCAGATCTTTATACTGCGCGTCATGAGTGCAGTAATACCAAGACGGCTCAGCCAATCTAGGCATTCTTCTCCCTCCCGCTTGTGGGATATTTTGGATTGAGCTACGACGCCACTAATTAAAGTGCGTAAATCTGACAGCTACTACCAACGACCACAGCTAGTGAGAGGTCGCTGAAGAGCCTATGACATTAAATCACAGGATCCAGCTCAGAGGCATTGTCACGCGAGAATGCAAACACGGGACGCTTCTTTCTGTCCATCAGCAAGCAGAGCCTTTGGTTAAAACCTGGGAATGCTTGCGCGGCTCTCTACAGAGCATAGCACATGAACCTTATTTACCGACCGGCGTGCGAAGGTCCACCCAAGTCAATGACGGGTCTGCCACTCCACTGGCAGGGGCTCTTAATCTAATTAAAGACCAAGTACAACCGAAGTTTCGCCTTTTTTTTTATTTTATTTAATTTATTTCATTTATTTCATTTCATTTCTTTTCTTTTCTTTTCTTCCTTTTTTTGTTTTTTTTTTTTTGTTTCTTTTTTTTTTTGAAAATGTACAAGATAATATATACATGTTGTTGTGATTGTGGCTCACATCTTCCTCTGGTTTCACGTCCAGAAACGGCTTAAACGCCTTCTATGAGTCGAGGATAAACTTCCCATCTAATTTTCTTATAAATTGGCAAACAGGGTCTTTTTGAGTCAGATTCCCAAGACTATAACGCTCTTGCTCGTCCTTGAAGAGTACAAACTAAGAAGTTCACGCTGCACCATTCCACAAGAATGCGTCTCAAGAGTCAATAAGATATTATCTAATGACTCCTTACTCAGTCCATTCTTAATGAAGAATATTTTATCTTCTCTGTTTATGGAAACCATCCCCAAAGAGCGACATCGTGTGTTGCAATTCCATCGTGCACACTTGTAACAAACTTTCATTCTTTTTGCTTTTCTCCTTTTTGAAAATGAACTTTTACCGAGATCAGGCATGTATGGGACAAATGAATCTGAAGATTCACTAGCTAAACGAACCTTTGCTTCGATTATCCAACGTATATCTTCTGGGATGCCCTTATACATTAACAGTCTCAGTCTTTCACACCTAACTTTATAGACTTTTGTTAGAGCATTTAGAGGGAGAGAAGGAAAATGTTTTCTTAGATTTGAGAGAATGACATCCATTTTAAAAGGAGAAGAAATAAGTTATTATGGGAAACTGAAAAACAAACCGACTTGAGAGTCACGGAGTACCGTTATCCACTATTTAACCGGGAACACAAAGAACTGCAAAAAGAAAGAAACAACATTAAAATAAATTCTACTCATAACAAGGATTAGAAAGAAAAATGGATTCTACCTCAACAACTTGATGTTCCAGAAATGATTTGAGTCTTTGTCCATTGACCTTAAATACAATACCATTCCTAAGATTCTCAATGTCTATAGCCCCATAAGAATACACATATTTGACAATATAAGGACCAATCCACCTAGATCTCAATTTTCCAGGGAATAGGTGAAGACGAGAATTATAAAGCAGAACTTTTTGACCAATTTCAAAAGTTTTTCTCAAAATTGATTTGTCATGAAAAACTTTTGTTCTAACTTTATAAATCTTTGAGTTTTTATATGCATCATTTCTTAATTCCTCAAGTTCATTCAATTGCAATTTGCATAACTTGGATGCATCATCAAGACTTAAGTTGAAAGCTTTAATGGCCCAAAATGCTTTATGCTCCAATTCTACAGGCAAATGACAAGGTTTTCCATAAACTAACCGATAGGGAGACATGCCTAAAGATGTTTTAAAAACAGTACGGTAAGCCCAAAGTGCATCGTTTAGTCTTAAAGACCAATCTTTACGATTTGGGTTAACCATTTTTTCCAAAATTTGTTTAATCTCCCTATTTGCCAATTCAACTTGTCCACTTGTCTAAGGATGATAAGGGGTTACAATTTTATGGGTAATGCAATATTTCTTCATTAAGGATTCAAATGATTTATTGCAAAAATGTGTTCCCCCATCACTGATGATAGCTTGAGGAATTCCAAATTGACTCAAAACATTTTCTTTTAAAAATTTTAGAACAGTTTTATAATCATTGTGCCGACATGGAATCGCCTCAATCCATTTTGAGACATAATCAACTGCAACCAAAATGTACACAAATCCAAAAGATGATAGAAATGGACCCATGAAATCAATTCCCCAACAATCAAAAATTTCAATGACAAGGATAGGGTTCAAAGGCATTATATTTCTTTTAGAAATAGACCCCAATTTTTGACAACTTTCACAACTTTTGCAAAAAGTATAATTGTCCTTGAATAAAGTGGGCCAATAAAATCCACACTGCAAGATTTTCGCAGTTGTTTTCTTTGAAGAAAAATGACCTCCACATGCTTCTGAATGACAAAATTTAATGACACTACTTACCTCATTGTCAAGTACACATCTCCGAAAGATTTGATCAGGATAATATTTGAACAAATATGGGTCATCCCAAAAGAAAATTTTCACCTCAATCAATTTTTTTTTTTGTCTTGGTGTGTCCACTGAGGCAGCATCTTACCTGTTACAAGAAAATTGACAATGTTAGCAAACCAATGCATGGAATTGACAGAAAATAAAAATTTATCGGGAAAAGAATCATTGATAGGTGTGCTATCAAAAGATGAGCCTGTTGTCAGCCTTGACAAATGATCTGCAATAACATTTTCGGCTCCTTTCTTATCTTTTATTGTGATGTTGAATTCTTGAAGCAACAAGATCCACCATATCAACCTAGGTTTGGCATCCTGTTTAGACATTAAATATCTAACAGCAGCATGATCAGTGAAAACAACAGTGGACGAACCAATTAAATAAGCTCGAAATTTATCCAATGCAAAAATTACAGCAAGTAGTTCTTTTTTAGTAGTGGTATAATTTATTTGTGCACTATTCAAAGTTTGACTTGCGTAATAAATTACATGAGTCTTACCTTCCTTTCTTTGGCCTAAAACAGCGCCAACAGCAAAATCACTAGCATCACACATCAACTCAAAAGGCAAAGACCAGTCAGGAGATTGCATGATAGGAGCAGAAGTCAAAAGACCGATTAATTTTTCAAAAGATTTTTGACAATCTTGAGTCCAATCAAATGGTGTATCTTTTGTTAGAAGATTACATAAAGGTCTAGATATGACACTAAAGTCCTTTACAAATCTTATGTAAAATCCTGCATGTCCTAAAAAGGAACGAACTTCTCTGACTGTTTTTGGAAAAGGCAAATGAGCAATTAATTCAATTTTGGCCTTATCAACTTCAATTCCTTTAGAAGATATCACATGACCTAACACTATTCCTGAGGTAACCATGTAATGACATTTTTTCCAATTTAACACAAATCCTTTTTCTTCGCATCTTTTAAGAACTTTTTCCAAATTATCAAGACAATTTTCAAAAGAATTTTCAAAAACTGTCAGATCATCCATGAAAACCTCTACATAATGCTCAATCATTTCTCTGAAAATACTTAGCATGCATCTTTAAAAAGTTGTCGGAGCATTACAAAGACCAAAAGGCATTCTTCCATACGCAAAAGTGCCAAAGGGGCAAGTAAAAGTGGTCTTTTCTTAGTCCTCTAATGCAATTGGTATTTGATTATACCCTGAATAACTATCAAGAAAATAATAGTAAGGATGTCCTGCTACTCTTTCCAGAATCTGATCAAGAAATGACAATGGAAAATGGTCTTTCCTAGTGGCTGCATTCAATTTTCTGAAATCAATACACATACGCCAACTAGATGAGACTCGAGTAGGTATTAATTCTCCTTTTTCATTTTCAACCACTGTTATTCCAGATTTCTTAGGCACAACTCGTGTAAGGCTTACCCACTGGCTATCAGAGATAGGATAGATAATTCCAACATCAAGTAATTTAAGAACTTCAGCTCTAACTACCTCTTTCATGTGTGGATTTAATCTTCTTTGAGGTTGTTGAGATGCTTTAGCATTATCCTCTAAATGTATTCTATGTATACAGATTAATGGATTAATGCCTTTTATATCCTTTAATGTCCATCCAATTGCACTTTTATGCCTTTTAAGTATTTCTATCAACTTACCTTCTTGTTCTTTGGTAGGGATGAGGAAATTACCCTTTGGAGAGCTTTGTTTTTCTCCCAAAAATGTGTACTTCAACCCATCGAGGTAATGGCTTCGGTTCAGTGTGGGTACTTCTTCATGGGTATCATCATTCATGGATTTTAGCTCTTCGAATCTTGGCTTCCTTCCTTTGTATTTCATTTCGTGTGCTAGTCAAGCAAAGAGCATATTTGAAACATCATCATCTAATTGTGTAGCTGAATCAAATGAATTAATTAAGCAGATTTCTAATGGGTCAGAAGAACTCCTGATTTAAAGATAATCATCTATAATGGCCTCAATCCCTTCAATCTCTTCCTTTTCGTCATAAATTTCTTGTGGTTGCTTGCACATGTTGAAAACATTAAGCTCCAGTGTCATATTTCTAAAAGTTAGCTTCACCACTTCATTTCTGCAATTTATCAAAACATTAGATGTTGCTAAAAATGAGTGACCCAAAATAACAGGAACTGACTTAGAACTATCAACCATAAGTTCAGTTTCCAAGACAATAAAATCCACAGGATATATGAATTTATCAACTTGTACCAATACATCTTCTACTATTCCTTTTGGAATTTTAATTAATCTATCAGCAAGTAAAAGAGTTACAGAAGTTGGTTTTAACTCACCAAGGTTGAGTTGCTGATAAACTGAATATGGAAGCAAATTAACACTAACACCAAGATCAAGTAAAGCTCGTTTAATTTTATGTTCACCACTAATGCATGAAACTGTAGGACAACCAGGGTCTTTATATTTCAACTCATTATTATTTTGAATAATGGAGCTTACCTGTTCAGTCAAAAATGCATTCTTTTTCACATTATGTTTCCTTTTAACAATGCATTAGTCTTTCAAAAATTTGGCATAACAAGGAATCTGCTTGATAGCATCTAACAGAGGAATATTGACTTTCACTTGTTTAAAAATTTCAAAAATGTCACTGTTATGATTCACTTTACTTGAATTATTTAATGTTTGAGGAAATGGGGGTGAAGACGAGGGTTTGATCTCCTTTTGGCTAGGTGGCTTATCAACTCATTCCTCATCTTTGGAAATTGACTTATCATCTTTCCCAAAAAGTTCAGGAATTTATTTTTCAACAACCTTTCCACTCCTAAGAGTTATCATTGAGTTGACTTAATCTATTTTTTGACTTTCTGAACTACCCTAATTTAGGCTAAACTGACCCTTAGGATTTGGTTGAGGTTGAGAGGGAAACTTTCCTTTCTCATGAATGACAAGTGCAGAAGAAAGTTTAGCAATAATGTCTTTTATGTCAATCATGGCTTGAGTGTTTTGGTTATTGATGGCCTCTTGTTTTTTCATGAATGCATGCAATGTTCCTTCAAGGTTTTTCCTATATGGTGGGACATAGGGTGCATATCCTTGAGGATTTTGAGAATCTTGCTGTGCCTGAGGAGGTGGTGGTTGCATGAATTGTGGCTGGTTGCTATTCCTCCAACTGAAGTTCGGGTGATTTCTCCATCCCGGATTGTATGTATCTGAAAAAGAAGAAGTGAATGACTTTTTAAAATTATTCATTGCATTTACATGCTCATGCACAACTTCTTTAAAAATAGGAAGTTTTGGACATTCATTTGTTGAGTGTCCTAATTCATCACAAATGCCACAAATTTCTTCATTTTGCACAGATTTGATTTCTTTTACTTTCCCTGATTCTATAGCTTCAATCTTTCTAGCCAAACTAGCAAACCTTGCATTTAGATCTTCTTCTTGACTAAGATGATATTTTCCTTTACTAGCATTTGCAAGGTTTGATTTAATTGAATTTTCAGAAGATTAGTACCATGCCAAGATTGAGAATTTTCAGCCAAATGCTCTAAATAGTCTAAAACTTCATCAGGTTCTTTATCAAGAAATTCACCATTGCACATTGTTTTCACAAATTGTTTGGTTTCAGGTGCTAACCCTTCATAAAAGAAGCTTATAGTGCGCCATTTTTTAAAACCATGATGTGGGCAAGAATTCAACAAATAAACATTCCTAACTTTGAAAATATGCTTCATTTGAATTTTGAAAAAAAATTTGGATTTGTCTTTTCAAAGCATTGATTTTATGTGTTGGAAAAAATTTCTTCAAAAACTCACATTGCATTTCTTGCCATGTGCCAATTGATCTTGGTTTCAAAGTGTTAAGCCAAGTTTTTGCTTTATCTTTCAAAGAAAAAGGAAATAATTTAAGCTTAACAACCTCTTCAGTGCAAGTTTGATCATGAAAAGTAGTACATACTTCCTCAAATTCTTTTAAATGTAAATATGGGCTTTCAGATTCTAAACCATGGAAATTAGGAAGTAAAGAAATCATACTTGGCTTGAATCTAAAATTGTTGGCATTGAGTGGAAAGATAAAACATGATAGACTAGAATTTCGAGATGGTTGCAAATACTCACGCATGGTTCGCAACGGTTGATTTTCATGTTCATCATGCACACTTTCGTTTTCAGCCATTGTGCTTAATGTGTGCGATTGTGATCCAAACAAATCAATATGTAAAGTACCTGAATTAACTCTAACCAAACGATCAGAATTTAAATCACGATACCAATTAAGTATAAACAAGTAACTTACAGTATAAAATAAAATGTACAAGCAAGTAGTATAAATCGTCCATTAAATATTAACAAAGGTGTGGTATAAACTAACCACCAAATAAGTTAAAAAGCATAAAAATTAAAAAGTTAGTATACAGATAAAGTAAAATGTTAGAAGCAGATAAAGTAAAAAGTTAGATAGTTAGTAAGAGAGTTAGTAAGTTAGTAAACAAAAAAAAATGACAAGAAAATAAATACAGAAAATAAAGTACAAAAAAAAAAAAAGGGAGAGTTACCCCCACTAAGTTAAAATGTACAAGAAAATAAAATGGAGAATTACCCCCACTGTACAGAAATTAAAATGCAGAAAATAAAGTACAGAAAGTAAATTTAAAATATGAAAACTGGAGTATCGGCAAGCCGATTTTTTGCTCCAGCGAGAGAGGAGAGAAGAAGAAAGATTATTTCATTAATGATTAGAGATTATAGAGAAATTATGGAGAGTTTCCCCCACAAGTTAATATGCACAAAAATTAAAAAGGGAGAGGTTCCCCCACTAGTTAGTATGTTAGTATATATACAAAATTTTTTACACCAGAAATTCAGTCTTCAAATCAAGTCCCTGGCAACGGCACCAAAAACCTGATGCACAATTTTTTAGTTTCAAACAAGTCTACAAACTTGATGCGGGATTAATTGTTGCTTTGCGAACCCAAGTGCAGGTTGTCTCAAGTAATAAATTTCTCGGGAGTTCGAGGTCGATCCACAGAGAATTGTTGAAGATTAATTAAGGTGAAGTAAATATTTTGTTACTATGATAAAAATTATTTACTTGGGTTAAAAGATCCACTCTTGGTAAATAAAGTAAAGGTAAGATTAATTTCTTTTATAACTCAATTAGAATCCTCGCAACATGGAGGTTCCAATCGGAAAATACAACACTAAAAGTCCATTTAAAATAATATACATAATTATATTATGTTTTCTAAAAATATTACCACCACTTATAAATGGGTTAAAGCATTCATTGTGCCAATATTTTGTCTACAACAAATCAAGAACTCCTCTTTACAAAAATGGTTTCTAAATTATAAGAAACAAATTATAATATGTATAATGGTTACTAGAAAATATAAATCATTTAAGCACAAGAGAAGAATAAATCTAACCTTACTTTATTACCAAGAGCTTCACCCTTTCATCCAAGTAAAATAAAACTTAGTTACTCATAGATAAAAAGAAAGAAAGAGAGAAGAAGAAGAAGAAGAACATGACTTTAATTTAGAACAAAGGAAAATTACTACAAGAAAACTTAGTAACAAAATGACATCATTTTGGTAACTAACACCTAACACCCTCAATGATCTGCCAAGGACCCCTTTTATAGAGGATTAGAGATACAAAATGATAAGGGGGCTGAGTCATTAGTGGGTGGATGAGTGAAAAATGAGTGAAAAATGCCAAATGACTTTAGGTGAGTGGGAAATTATGGAGATTCCTTGTCTCTGAAATCATGCAGCTCTGAAGTCATTGCATTCATCATTTTTGAACCAAGTGGTCTCCATGAAAGTTGTAGGTTTGGATCTTAACTTTCAAATGGCTTTGATTTGAGTCCAATATCATATCTATAACTCCAGATACGTTCAAATTATTGAACACTGCCCAGGCCCAGTCACAGCTCCTCTGTTCTGACTTCCAAGCCTAATATCACCTTCAAGGAGTCCGATTCTGGAAAAGTGTTCAACATAAAAGTTGTAGATATGGGTCTTAACTATTCAGCATCCAAATGTTAGCCTATTTGACAACTTATATCCCGAAATATGTAATAAATAGTACACATAGGTTAAGCTGTCAGGAAAAGCACTCTGGTTCTTGCTTCAACCCCAATTTGAGTTATCTACTCGTGTAATTGGGCCTTTGAGGTATTCTTGAAAGTTGTAGAACTCTCTCTTATATTTCAAATGCCACTAGAATCACCTCCAAAGACCACCTACACCCCAAGATATAACCCAAATACAGAAACAGTGTAAGATAAGAATCATGTTGAAAAATTCAATTAAGTCCAATTTGAGTCCAAACTTACAAAACATAATAAAACTCAATCAATTAAGTACATAGAGAGTGTAAATGACTAAGAATAAAAGCTTATTAATGTATCAAATATGTGATCATCATATCCTTTGTTCTACTTTCTGACCATGAAACTTGTTAAAGGGAAAAAGGTTTCTTCATTTCAAATATTACTTCTTGTGATGTTTCTAAAGCATAGAACTTTTAATGCAACTGAAAGTAATATGTTTTAAACTCATTCAAATTTTATTCAAGATTGTTAATTATTTTGCTTCTTTCCTGGTTTAGCTAAACAATGACTTCCAAATGTTAGATCTCTGATACATGAGTATGTAGTCCTTGGTTCCTTGAGGCTGTGTTTGGGAGTGAGGGTTAGAAGGGAAAGGGAAGTAAGGGAGGGATTTGGAGTTGAGAAATCCTTGTTTGGGAGTTTCGAAAATAAGAAGGAAGGGAAATAAGGATTTTGGGATACCCTTCAAAGCTCCCCATTTCAGTTCCCTCAAATTAGGGGGTTTTGGTCCAAAATTACTCACTCATCCCTCGATTACCTCGTCTACCTGCAGCCTCTCCACTCCCCCCATTTCAGGACTTCTTCGATCTCGCAGCTCCCAGTCCCCATCTCCCTCCCACTCCGCCTCCGCCTCTGCCACTTCCTCCATCCACAAGCCCAAGCTTCCCTTCGAAGACGACTACGCCCCTCCCTTCCCTCCCTACTCCTTCTCCGCCGACACCCACGATGGCGCCCTCACTTCCAATGATGACCTCGAGAGCATCTTCGCCCGCGGTGCCGACAACAACCCTTTTTCCTAAGTGTGACAACCTCGAGGAGGATGCCGTCGTCGACGACGACTATGACCACTACTCCTCCATACGTACCTTCATTGCCGTCGGGCTCGACAACAACCCCTCTTCCTCAGAGTCTTGCGTTGAAATCTGATCCCCAATAAAATACCCACTACAATCCCTGTCATCATAAATGCTGTGATACCACGGGTGAGGATAGGGTCACCCATCAATCGGGTCAAAAAACACGAATTTGTTACTTGGGTCGGGTGATTCAAAACTGGTTCCCAAAGTTAGCAGCTCCACTATCTCACCCAGCTCCTCTGGGGTTGACGACTCACCGAAGGAAGAAGACACCGCCAATGACAAAGAAGACGGAGACAGAGAGATTGAATGCAACATCGTTTGGGGCTCAAGACCAAACAAAGATATTTTAGTTTTTCACATTTTATAAAATATTAATTATGTTAATTTTTTTTAATAAAAGGTAAAATGGTAAAAAGTATATCCTAAACCCTCCATTTTCTTGCCTTAATATATTTTACACTTCCAAACAAGGAGAAGGTAAACCTCTCATTTGCTTTCCCTTCTTTCATTTTTCAACTACTTCCATTCTTTTACCTCTAAACTCCCAAACATAGTCTGAAGGTACCTCAGTACTTTATTTGCAACTCTCTAGTAATCCAAGTCCGAATTACTTTGATATCTCCTAAGATTTCCAACAACAAATGCAATGTCGGGTTTTGTACAAACCTAAACATACATAAGACTTCCAACAACCGAAGCACATGAATGTTCTTCATTTATTCCTTTTCAAGCTCATTTTTAGGGCATTAGCTCAAGTTGAATTTATCACCCTTCACAATAGGTGTCACACTTGGTGAACAATCTTTTATGCAAAGTCTCTTTAGAATCTTGTTGACATAGACTTTCTAAGATAGACCATGAATTCCATGAGGTCTATTTCTATGAATTTCAATGCTAATGACATAAGAAGCCTCGTCTATATTTCTCATATCAAAATTCTTCGAGAAAAGTTATTTAACCTCATGTAACAATCCCAAGTAATTGGTTGCAAGAATGATATCATCCATATATAAGACTAGGAAGATTATTTTACTCCAACTAACATTGTGGTATATGCATTGATCCATAGAAGAGATAATATTATGGAATTACAAATACCATTGACAGGATGTTTTAGTCAATATATGGATTTCTTGACCTTATAAACCAAATGAGCCTCATCACTAAAGGAAAATCCTTCATGTTGTGTTATTTAAACCTCTTCCTCTAAGTTTCTATTAAGAAATGTCATTTTTACCTCCAATTTCTAAGATAAAATGGGCAACTAAAGCCAATATAATGTGGAAGGTATCGTTCTTAGATACATGAGAAAATGTTTATCTGTATTAAACTTATTCCTTCTGAGTGAATCTCTTGGCAACCATTTGGGCCTTGTATCACTCAATGTTGCCTAATAAGTCCTTCTTTGATTTTAAAGACCCATTTATAGCTAATGATATTTACCCTATTAGGCAACTTTATAAGATCCCACATTATTTGTCATAGAATCCAATTCATTTTTCATGGCATTGTACCATAACTTAGAATTGCTATTGTTAATTGTAACACCCTCCTTAGGGCATCACATTTCCGACTCCCGACTCATAATTTGAAAATAAGTTCGTACAAAGTTTGAGTTATAAAAGATGGGTTTCAAAATTTCTTCTTTACTGAAACGTAAATTTACTGAAGATATTAGGTAATATTGAAAATCATATTTCAATTATTCATTATGTAATATTGACACTAATTAATATCACAATTTAAAGAGAAATATAAAATTAATAGACTTATTTTTTTTAAACAGTAGCAAATCCCATGACGGGTCCTACTTAATAACACGGTACAACACTAACATTAAATATTAACATACTCGTTCATTCTCTTGTATCAACTTGATGCATCAGAACTTTACTCCTTGTCTACCCGGTACATCTTCGAACATGAGACAGTCACTTTTCAATGTTTCCATCAATCTCTGAGTATCTACCACTCGTTATGTCTAAGACAACTCATTCCTTCTACTGTATAATTTTAACAATACAGACAAAGCAAAACAATATAACAAAGAGGTGAGATCACCTACACCAATACCAACATGGCAGCACAGAGATAACACAAACAGCAATATTATACAGATAGATCATACCACAATTATGATCATGCCATCAACATTAATCAACTATCATCATCCAATCATTTATCAATTCAATCATCATCCAAGTATTCAAAATAATTGTCATAACCAATAACCAATATTCCTCAATTAATATATCATACAGATATAAATGCTCAGATTTATGCATATGCAAAGACTCAGTTTATCAAAAATAACTCCATGGAGGTTTTCACAATTTCGAGAAGAATGCTCACAGTTAATTGTCGGCCTTAACCCAAAGACAATCTCCCGGTCGTTGAAAAGAATCGTGTTCTTGTCGGGTATCGTCAATGCGTTAACGGATGCATCGACGCTAAGTGGCATGTGGTACTCGCTAATGCCCACTGGTCGACCACCGCCTCGACGCCCCCAAGATCCATCATAGACCTCACTATTAATTCTCATTTCCTCTTCAACCACAAGGGCCATAATAGCTATTAGCTATATTTCATGCAATGCACGAATATATCAGTGCAAGTCCAACCCCAAAGGGCCAAATCTTTTCAATTTCATTTGTTCAATGTAATTATATGCTTTAACGCATATTTTTTTCAATGCACGTATAATGTACCAATTCCAATTACAGACATATCTTTCCAATGCATGTATAATGCACCAAATGCCAATTACAGGCAAAACATGTCATTTTCTCACACAAAGATCCATATCTTTGGTTCTACAGTATTTATACTATATTTTCAACAGAAAAATCATATTATCACATTTTCATAGTTATAAAACTCTTTCGTCGTGTTTTCACAAAATTGTGCAACATTTTCATTTCGTTTTCACAATTCCAAAACGTTTCTGTTACGTTTTCACAATACTGCAACTCTTCTGTTGCACCTTTAAATCACGTATTAAATTTTTTAACATTTTTCTCAATCACATAAAGATATACGTTTCTCAAATTGCGTAATGATTTTCCATCATTTTTCAAAATTGCGTAACTTAAAAATCATTCTTTTAAGTTGCGTAAATCATTTTTCATCATTCTCAAAATATTTAAAACACTTTCCAAATCACATAAGATTTTCTGTCATTTTCACAATTACGAAAATATTCTATCATTATTTAATCACGTATTGATTTTTTAATAATATTTTCTATAGTGTAAAATATTTAAACGCTTTCCAAATCGCGTAGAAATATTTTAACATTTTTTAAATTGTGTAGAAATATTTTCTTGTATTTCAAATCATTTTTAAGATACGTAAAATATTTTTCAATATTTTACAATTATGTAAAATATTCCCAATATTCCAAACATTATTTTGGACTTAAATAAATCAATCTTAATTTCAAGAAATCCTTTTCCAAAATATAATTCACAAAATCACTTTTTCATTGATATAAATCAACGTTTCAAAACTTAGCATTTTCTAACGTACTTCAAAACTCAAAAATAAGTTATACGTAAGTAAATTTTCAAAATACCATTATATTCTCTATTTTTTCCAAATCATTTCCAAATCAACCTTCCTCAAAATAATATAATCTTTCTACTTCATTTAATATATCTTCTTATTCAAGAAAATCCTTTTTCATAGTATATTTCACAAATTCACAATTCCATTGAATTAAATCAATATTTCTAACTTCAAAATCCAACGGGATTTTAATAAATTCTTTTTAAAACAAATTGAGGCTCACTTGCAACCTCTCTTTTCCATTTACATAAAAATTCATTTCTCAAGTGTTAAAATACTCTGATTCCCATTTCAATTTTCTTGTATTAAATTAATTATATTTCCACTTGGAGAATCACTTTGTTTCATCAAAATCAATGCATTACAAGCCTTCGAAAACGTGGACATGACTATTGAAACCATCAAATATTTTTCATTCTAAATTGATATGGTTTTACACAACTAAAACCATTAAAAATTTTGTTTTCAAAACCGAAGTACCGATGGTTATAAAAACCAAACCCATTTGTTCAAATTCATTTTTACTCTCTTTGCAATTTCTTTTTTACTTTCTTTGCAAATCCTTAAAATCAATGTTTGCCCATTTCATTCAAAACTCATATTTAAAAAAATACTTAGGATCTTTTTACACAAAATAAATCAATAAAAATTCCTCTAAAATCGTATTTTTGTTCTCTTAAAAAAAACAAACCCTTTGTTTACTTTCCATACTCTTCAAATCATCCATTATCATTCTTCATGAAATTATTAATTTAAAGATACGTAAAATATTTGCTCTAAATTTATCAAAATCTTATAAATGGCCATTGAAACCATGAATTATTTTTTTTTCAACTTAAATAAATTCCAAAACCGTATGCATTCTTTTTGCAACACAAACCTTTTGTTTATTTTCTTTGCTTCTCAAATCATTCAATTTTATCATTCATGAAAATATAAATTTGTGAACACCTATTTTGAGGTGTCTTGATCGAAATTCTCATTATTCTAAGGATCAAAATTTAATTTCCTTGTTCTTAAAAAAAATTTCCACATTGACCCAAATCAAGGGCATCAAAACCGTAGCTCTTCCTTGGCCATTGGGACCAATATTAGTTTTCTTTCCATCCACACATCATGGCATACATACATATATTTCATCATAAATATCACAAACATGCCATATACTCATCATGCATATTATGAGTATACTATCAAAGCCATAAAATCATGCAAAGCATATTAAACATAGACAAAAATAATCAAAGCATAAGAAAATAAATCAAAGCTTATAAACATACAATTAATTATTACATGACCATGGATTGGAATCATCACATGGGTTCACCATCCATCAAATATAATACCATCTCTCACCACCATAATTGGTTGATGAGATGGATCTCCCTCTTACCTCTTGAAGATCCTCAAAAACTCTTTGTTTTGCTTCTCTTTCCAAGTCCTTCACCACCAAGGGCTTCTCAAATACAAAATACAATACATAAAAATTAGTATATTAAGCTTGATTAAGAGGAACCATGGATCAAACATGGTTTAGATCATGAAAAAGAGAAAAGAAATGAAGTTTCCTTACACTTCACCTCAAAAATCCAATAACTTTGATCTTGAAGAAAGTCCATGAAGATGAATGATTTAGAGAAAATCTCTAACATGAAAGTTGCTTAGAGTATCATGTAGATTCAAGATCTATGGTTGGATGAAATTAAAAGAGATTGGATGGTGGTTTTGAGTGTCTTGACCGAATGGTTTCTCTTGAAGCACAAAGATGGAATTTTTGATTTTTGATAGAAACTTGAAGCTTGGATTTGAAGCTCTTAGATTGTGATTTTGGGAAAACTTTCTAAATGAAAAGTGTTTAGAATGTTGTTTAGCTTTAGGAAATGGTGAGAGTGAAAATTATAGGTGAGTGATGGTGATTATAGGGTGCTTGGCCGAATCACTCAAGGAAAAGGAAGGAAAAATGGTTATTTGGTTCTTGGAATTTTTGAGAGATTTTGAGAGAATTTGATGAAGGCTTTTTGGTGAAGTAGAAAAATGAATATGGAGAGTGTAACCAAAGGTGCTGCTGCCGTGGGAGTGAAAGAATGGAGAGATATGAATTCATTTGGCATAATTGAAGGCTATCACATGATGCACAAAGTCTTCCACTTTGTCATCTTTTTCTTTGGCCTAAAAAGGCTATACAAACATGTCTAAACATGTCTCCTCCTTCCTAACACTCCAAAACCGTCCCCCCCTTCATCATGCACTCAAAAGGAAGCAAACAAAGCAATAATGGTCAAGAAGAATGTCATATTGACCATGACAAGCAATAATGGTCATCAATTAAGCTTGCATGGCTATTATGGATAATTCAAAATTCATGTAGATGCCTCCCCAAGGCTGCTGAAAACCGTGACATTCAAGGGAGTTTAGAGACTTTAATTTATTTTAATTCAAGTCTAATTACTTGCTAATTGATTAGTTAATTCATTAGATTAAGTTTCCTAGTCAATCTTAACTAATTTTCTAATTACATAACTAATTAATTAGACATATTATTTCATATATTATAATCTCTAATTAAAATTAGGATATCTAATTAAGAATTAGATTATAACAATTTAACATTTAATTTAGTTTACTTGGCTTGTTAATTAGGCCATTATTTGAAGCATTTCTAGCCATTGATTAATTCAATGGTTAGGATTTAGGTAGACTTTTGATTTTTAGAAGACTAAATCTAAGTCATTGGATCCTTCTCCTTTAAATTCTAGCCATTAGATGTGTCTCCAAAATAAAGGGTCAAGATTGCTCCTTCAAACTTTAAATCCAAGGGTTATAATTAGTCATAACCTTTTTAGAAGACCAAATCTCCACCATTGATTAATTCTTCATCCAATGGTCATAAATGGTCCTTGTTACTTTACAAGACCAAATCTCCACCCTTGATCAATTCTAAATCCAATGGTTGTAAATGGTCACTTTATATAATTAAATTTACACCGTTGATTAAATCTACGGTTGATATTGAAGCTTGCCTAACTAAGTTTTTATTCTTACACCATTGATTAAATCAATGGTGATTATCCAATGCTTCTTTATTAAGTTTATTTCTTAACCGTTAATTAAATCAATGGTAGATATCCAACCCACCAGTGTTGACTTAAATAATATAATTTCTATTTTTATCTACTAAAAACCTCATGAAAGAATATATTTACTGTATTTTTATCGCCTGATAATTAAATACAGTGCCAAACACAATACAAGAAAATTTCTAAAACTATTTTCGGATTCAAGTTTAGTAAGATCTCCTGTCTCCGTCTAAACAGTATAAATTTTTCTATGCGTAGAAAAATTTTCACTTTGCGGGGCCCACCTGAGCCCACGTAAGGTCACCTGGGCCCACCTAAGACCACCTGGCCCACATACAGTCAAAAAAATTCATAATCATTCACAAAAATCACAAATATTAGAAAACGTATGAAAATCAAGTCAGATTGTTAAAAATAATTAACAGTCAAGAGAAATAAATACAGAAAGATTTTTCCCGACCCAAAAATTATTATTTTCCTGACACGGAGTAAATCACTCAAAACAATCAAATATCTTTGACGGAATAAACAAAATAATTTTACAAGATATCAGAAATTACTAAACAGTAAAATTCTGTTAACTGTCAAAATTACTGTTTAAGAGATACAAAATTTGGGGTGTTACAATACTCCCCCTCTTTATAGAAATTTCCCTCGGAATAAATACGGATATGGTGCTTTCATCTTATTTTCCAATTCTCATGAAGCTTCCTCTCTTACGTCTTGCTATACTATTCTATCCAACAAAATCTCTTTGCTGATGTTCAACTTCTTCTGATCAAACAGATATCTCAGACTCCTATAATTACTGAAAATGTTGAATGTTACTCCAGAAAGAAAGAATCTCCATATCTCTAATACCAACATAACAACAACCGATCTTCATTCATGCCTATAATAGTTTTTCTCAGATAACTTCCAACTAATGTAATGTAATGTTCAGCTAATGTAATGTATTACTTAAAATTTCCTTATCCTCGTATCACTACATATTCTAGATTTTTGCTTTTAACAGGAAATGTCTCACTAACCGAGTTCTCCTTTCCACAGCACGATACCAGATACTTCCATAAATTTTTTTTCTACGATTTTCTATTACCGTCTTAAATTTTCCCATAGAAGAATTGTTCCAATCTTTTGAAGAATTCACCACGCTTCTGCTGCGTTACTCAGATACGTTAACACGGATACAAATATAGAAATATCCTTTCTTGCAAGATATTCTTTCAATTGCAGGAGATAAAAGAAAACATCATGGAAGATAACAAAATGAATCGAACCTGTTATCGAACATATCCAGCAAAGAATTGGATGTAACCCGATTTTCTAGAATGGATTTTCTCTGTATTACTCACAGTCTGTTGAAATAATCTCATTGGATATGGCTGAAAAATAACTAATCCATTTTCAAAGACCACGTCTGTTTATGAAACAGATCAAACTAACATAAAATTTTTGAACAACAAATCAAATTAACACAAAGTTTTGATCTATAACAACAATTTGAATAACTTGAATAGCTCGATTAGTTAAGAATAGAAATAGAAGTAAACAAATCAGATGATAATGAATAACTCTAACATATAATTGATCTACTCAATCATATGTCATAAGGAATAGATCACTCACAGAAATATTCAGCATGGTTTATAGGATTAGTTCTAATGACACAATCTTCATTGATTAAATCTTCCGCTCAGAACACTCTCGTCCATTTAGAGTAACAACTTCCCTTTTTTATCAAAAATTTTACTAATAGAAAACTCTGTTTTCAAAGAACACATCAGAGATTATACTCTTTGGAAATATGTCCAACTTTTCCACAAATTATTTTCTTGACGTACATTCCTTCATTTAAGTACTTTCTTTCACATCACTTACTACTTTTGGTTTCCTTAATGGTTGTAAATACATCTTCCGTCGAAATCAATTACTTTCTCAATATCCTAAAAAAAATACCAGGTTCCAAAATTACGAAATCTTATATTCCAAGACTGATTCTCTTCCATCAGATCCTAAACTTCAACTTCCAGTTTTCACTAAACAGCGGTCCTTTGTTCGTGCAACCGTCTTTTCAAATTGCTCCCGTTGCTCCCGTAGCTACAACAGCATTACTAGTAACATGTTCCACTTCCACACAAGTATAACTATCCCGAGCCATTCCCCCCCTTTTTTTTAAGGCGTGCGGATCGAAATACAATGGATTTAATATCCATTATAAACAACATTATTTCCCTTTGGGATACAAACACACAGAGAACACAACACAATCAAAATAGACCTAACCACAAACCCCAAAAGACTCAAACCGTGCTCTGATACCAACTAATGTAACACCCTCCTTAGGGCATCACATTTCTGACTCCCGACTCATAATTTGAAAATAAGTTCGCACAAAGTTTGAGTTATAAAAGATGGGTTTCAAAATTTCTTCTTTACTGAAACGTAAATTTACTGAAGATAATAGGTAATATTAAAAATCATATTTCAATTATTCATTATGTAATATTGACAGCAATTAATATCACAGTTTAAAGAGAAATATAAAATTAATAGACTTATTTTTTTTAAATAGTAGCAAACCCCATGACGGGTCCTACTTAATAACACGGTACAACACTAACATTAAATCTTAACATACTCGTTCCTTCTCTTGTATCAACTTGATGCATCGAACTTTACTCCTTGTCTACCCAAAGACATCTTGAACTTGAGACAACCACTTTTAATGTTTCCATCAATCTCTCGAGTATCTACCACTCGTTATGTCTAAGACAACTCATTCCTTCTCGTATAATTTTAACAATACAGACAAAGCAAAACAATATAACAAAGAGGTGAGATCACCTACACCAATACCAACATGGCGACCGAGAGATAACACAAACAGTAATATTATACAGATAGATCATACCACAATTATGATCATGTCATCAACATTAATCAACTATCATCATCCAATCATTTATCAATTCAATCATCATCCAAGTATTCAAAACAATTGTCATAAACAATAACCAATATTCCTCAATTAATATATCACACAGATATAAATGCTCAGATTTATGCATATACACAAAGACTAAGTTTATCAAAAACAACACCATGGAGGTTTTCACAATTTCGAGAAGAATGCTCTGGTTAATTGTCAGTCTTAGCCCAAAGACAATCTCCCAGTCGTTGAAAAGAATCGTATTCTTGTCGGGTATCGTCAATGCGTTGCAACGGACTGCATCGCCAAGTGGCACAGGGTATCCGCCAACTGTCCACTGGTCAACCGCCGCGCCTCGACGCCCCCAAGATCCATCATAGACCTCACTATCAATTCTCATTCCCTCTTCAACCACAAGGGCCATAATAGCTATTTGCAAGTCCAACCCCAAAGGGCCAAATCTTTTCAATTTCATTTGTTCAATGTAATCATATGCTTCAACGCATATTTTTTTCAATGAACGTATAATGCACCAATTCCAATCATAGACATATCTTTCCAATGCATGTATAATGCACCAAATGCCAATCACAGGCAAAATATGTCATTTTTTCACACAGCATCCATATACTGGTTCTACAGTATTTATACTATATTTTCAACAGGAAAATCATATTATCACATTTTCATAGTTATAAAACTCTTTCATCGTGTTTTCATAAAATTGTGCAACATTTTCATTTCGTTTTCACAATTCCAAAACGTTTCTGTTATGTTTTCACAATACTGCAACTCTTCTGTTGCACTTTTAAATCACGTATTAAATTTTTTAACATTTTTCTCAATCACATAAAAATATACGTTTCTCAAATTACGTAATGATTTTCCATCATTTTTCAAAATTGCGTAACTTAAAAATTATTCTTTTAAGTTGCGTAAATCATTTTCCATCATTCTCAAAATATTTAAAACACTTTCCAAATCACATAAGATTTTTTGTCATTTTCACAATTACAAAAATATTCTATCATAATTTAATCACGTATTGATTTTTCAATAATATTTTTAATAGTGTAAAATATTTAAACGCTTTCCAAATCGCATACAAATATTTTAACATTTTTCAAATTACGTAGAAATATTTTACTGTATTTCAAATCATTTTTAAGATACGTAAAATATTTTTCAACATTTTACAATTACGTAAAATATTCGTCAATATTCCAAACATTATTTTGGACTTAAATAAATCAATCTTAATTTCAAGAAATCCTTTTCCAAAATATAATTCACAAAATCACTTTTTCATTAATATAAATCAACGTTTCAAAACTTAGCATTTTCTAACATACTTCAAAACTCAAAAATAAGTTATCGTTAGTAAATTTTCAAAATACCATTATATTCTCCATTTTTTCCAAATCATTTCCAAATCAACCTTCCTCAAAATAATATAATCTTTCTACTTCATTTAATATATCTTCTTATTCAAGAAAATCCTTTTTCATAGTATATTTCACAAATTCACAATTTCATAGAATTAAATCAATGTTTCTAACTTCAAAATCCAACGGGATTTTAATAAATTCTTTTTAAAACTAATTGAGGCCCACTTGCAACCTCTCTTTTTCATTTACATAAAAATTCATTTCTCAAGTGCTAAAATACTCTGATTTCCTTTTCAATTTTCTTGTATTAAATTAATTATATTTCCACTTGGAGAATCACTTTGTTTCATCAAAATCAATGCATTACAAGCCTTCGAAAACGTGGACATGACTATTGAAACCATCAAATATTTTTCCTTCTAAATTGATATGGTTTTACACAACCAAAATCATTACAAATTTTGTTTTCAAAACCGAAGTACCGATGGTTATAAAAACCAAACCCATTTGTTCAAATTCATTTTTACTCTCTTTGCAATTCCTTTTTCACTTTCTTTACAAATCCTTAAAATCAATGTTTGCCCATTTCATTCAAAACTCATATTTAAAAAAATACTTAAGATCTTTTTACACAAAATAAATCAATAAAAATTCCTCTAAAATCGTATTTTTGTTCTCTTAAAAAAAACAAACCCTTTGTTTACTTTCCATACTCTTCAAATCATCCATTATCATTCTTCATGAAATTATTAATTTAAAGATACGTAAAATATTTGCTCTAAATTTATCAAAATCTTATAAATGGCCATTGAAACCATGAATTATTTTTTTTTCAACTTAAATAAATTCCAAAACCGTATGCATTCTTTTTGCAACACAAACCTTTTGTTTATTTTCTTTGCTTCTCAAATCATTCAATTTTATCATTCATGAAAATATAAATTTGTGAACACCTATTTTGAGGTGTCTTGATCGAAATTCTCATTATTCTAAGGATCAAAATTTAATTTCTTTGTTCTTAAAAAAAATTTCCACATTGACCCAAATTAAGGGCATCAAAATCGTAGCTCTTCCTTGGCCATTGGGACCAAGATTAGTTTTCTTTCCATCCACACATCATGACATACATACATATATTTCATCATAAATATCACAAACATGCCATATACTCATCATGCATATTATGAGTATACTATCAAAGCCATAAAATCATGCAAAGCATATTAAGTATAGACAAAAATAATCAAACCATAAGAAAATAAATCAAAGCTTATAAACATACAATTAATTATTACATTACCATGGATTGGAATCCTCACATGGGTACACCATCCATCAAATATAATACCATCTCTCACCACCATAATTGGTTGATGAGATGGATCTCCTTCTTACCTCTTGAAGATCCTCAAAAACTCTTTGTTTTGCTTCTCTTTCCAAGTCCTTCACCACCAAGGGCTTCTCAAATACAAAACAAAATACATAGAAATTAGTATATTAAGCTTGATTAAGAGGAACCATGGATCAAACATGGTTTAGATCATGAAAAAGAGAAAAGAAATGAAGTTTCCTTACACTTCACCTCAAAAATCCAATAACTTTGATCTTGAAGAAAGTCCATGAAGATTGTCGCAACCGGGATCGCGACGGGACGACCGAAAAAATTAAAATATCAATGGAGTCGCCACCAATGTTTATTTAAATTGGGAAAACATTAGAAAAACCCTTTTATCAGGAAAACTGGTCTTTTGAAAATGAGTTTGAGTCCGGGAGTCGATTACAGATAGGGAAGGTGTTAACACCCTATACTGCCCGTTCCAAGAACGGTACCTTATGTTAGTTGTGCAAATTTTAATAATATCAAATATATTTATTTTAACCCTCTAAACAAAAGACTTTGTAATTATTTATTATTTTTTTCATTTTTTATTTTTTGAAAAGAAATAAAAGAAACAACCAAATTATGAAAATTTATTTTTTGGCTTGACAGAAATGGGTTTCTGCTACTACGTATCTCCTGGTGCAATGGAGAACTCAAAGCCACGTAGTTCTTTATAAAATAAGTGTGGGTTGGTTGATTTTATTTAAAAAAGATTTTATTTGAAAGTGAATCCATTCTTGCACAGGATTCAAGTTAGCACTAGGCTACTCAATAAACCCTTATGATCCAAATGACATTGAAGGTAGTATTCACTACTCAATCATCATCATTGGTCATTGCATGGATCAAAAGATTTTTTTTTTTTTTTTTCTTTTGCCCTTCTCTTTTTTTTTTTTTTTTTACCAAACAAGTGTATCATTTTTGCCTTAATATGAAATGAGCAATGGCCCACGTGAATCAAATTCAAACTCAACAGGATAATCAACGGTGCAATTTAAAGAAATGAAGGTTTGGGGACTTTGGCAACCATGGCGGCACACGCCTGAGGATGTTTGGGGAGGATCCGGTTTAAGATTCGACGGTCGGATGAAGGTTGATGAAGATGATGGGGGTGACGTACGTAGAGGGGAAGGACATGGCTTCTTGGGTTTCGACGGTCGGTTGGGGGTATGATGGATCCTGGTGTTTTGAGTTCGACGGTCGGTGAGGGCGACCTAGGCGAGGTTCGACGGTCGGTTTGAGGAGATGGGGTGGTTCGGTTTGGGGTTCGACGGTCGATTGGAGGATATGGTGGGATGATTCTGTTTTGGGGTTCGACGGTCGATTGGAGGATGTGATGGTTTGTGAAGGCTGGTCGGTGAAGGTCGCAATGGTATGGTTCGACGGTCGAGTGAGGAGAGGATTTGGTTTGAAGGGTTACGGTCCGACGGTTGGTTCGGTTGGGTTTGATAGTGTTTGGAGAGGTTATGGAAATTGCTTGGGTGATGGGGATTATGGGATCACGGTTTGGAAAGTGGGACCCGACGGTCGAATGTGATGGAGATTGGTTGATGGTGTGAAGATTTGGATGGGTTGTCGGTGAGGGGGTAGTAGGCTGGGTGTGGTTCGACGGTCGGTCGAAGGTGTGATGTAGTTCGACGGTCGGTAGAGGAATGATGGTATTTTGTGAAGTGGTTCGACGGTCGGTGCGAGAGGGATTCGGGGGTCCGACGGTCGGTTGGTTGAAGGGAAAGCTCGGCTTCTTGGGTTTCGACGGTTGGTGAGGGTGTCGGTGAGAGGATGGTAAGTGGTGTTGGTCGGTGAAGGTCACTGGTGTGGTTCGACGGTGAGGGTGTCGGTGAAGTTGGTCGGTGAGATGATGGTAACTGGTGTTGGTGAAGTTCGACGGTCGGTTTAGGGAGATTGAATGGTTCGACCGTCGGATATGATGGAGTTTGGGGGTCCGACGGTCGGTTGGTTGAGGGGTAGTAACTGTTGTGGTTCGACGGTCGAGTGAGGTGAAGGTGGGCTTTGGAAGTTGGTTGAGGGTCACAATGGTGTGATTCGACGGTCGGTTGGTTGAAGATGGTGGTTACAGCGTGATGATGGAAAGCGTATGATGGTTGGGTTCATAGTTTAGGGGGATTCGACGGTCGGTGGAAGAGGATTTGGGGTTCGACGGTCGGTTGGGAATGATTTGGAATTCGACGGTCGGATGTGATGGAAGTAGGTGATGTGGTGAGAGATGGAAGGCTGTTGGATGTGGATATTGAAGGTGAGTTCTCTGGTGGTTTTGGGTAATGTGTTGCAGAAGGAGAGGAGTGCCAGTGTGTGTATGGTGCTCATGGCTTAAAAACAAGAATAGGAGAAGAAGATGGACAACATAACTAACCAGCCAGTATCCAAGCATGCATTTGAACATTACATTTTTACTCACAACAGTGCAAGGATAGTGATGAGAAAGGGCATACCTCTTCTGTGCTACCAGTAACACACTCAACTCAAAAAGAATCAAAAATCCCTTTCGTTCCCAGCAGCCTCCCCAGTATTCTTGCTTTTTTCTTTTCTCAGCTACCACCAGAGATCAACTCAACATCATCAATCTTCTTTCCTTGGCTGAAGATGGGATGATTTGGGGAAGATAAAAGATGGTGGTCGTGAAGATGGAGATGGTTCACGTTTTTTCTTTTTGGAGGCGAAGATGAGATGAAGGATGATAAAGACGATGGTCCCAGTGGAGAATGGGTGAAGGTGCTGTTTTTGGTGATGAGGGTGGTGAAAATGGAAGGTGTTCTTATGGTTCTTGAAGGTGAAAAATGTGTGAAAAAGATCCCTCTTTTCTGATGCTCTTCTCTTTTAAATACCTCCACCCTTTCATCATTTCTCCCCTGACATTTCCTTCTTTTTTCCTTTGCGTGAGCCTTCCTACGTTGAGCCCCCCATTTTCTCCTTTATCAGAACCTTTTCTTTTCTTTCCATCCTTTTAGCCCCCCTTTTCTCTGCTTGCTGCCTCAATGCATTTAATGCCTTTTTCTTTACGTGTGCAGGCATAAGGTATTAAATGCAATGCCCACTTTTAAAAATTTTCATTTTAAAATATTGTAATTAAGTATAAAAAATTTTATGGACAAAATTGGGTATCAACAGCTGCCCCCCTTTGCTTTACATTTAACATAAATGGGAAGCAAAGGAATTGATTTAATTTTGTCCATGAAAATTTTCACTTCTTTTTTTTCTTTTCTATCCTTTTTTTTTTAATAAAAAAAGGAAAGCGTATTGACGCAAAAAGAATGGACATTAAATGAGGTAGAAAGTTTGCGGAGTCAGGTACCCGCTGAAACTTGTCAGAAACTTAAAACAGAAAAGGCACAAAACTTGCGGAGTCGGGTATCCACTGAAGCTTGACAGAAAAGAAAAAGGTGACGGGCCCAAGGCCCCTGCTTGCTTTGGAAGCGATGGGTACGAGGACCCAAAAACTAAAAAGCAATGGGTGCAGGGACCCAAAAAGAAAGACAACGGGTGCGGGGACCCGAAAAATTAAAAGACAAAGGGTACGGGGACCTGGAAATGAAAAGGCAATGGGTGCGGGGACCCGAGAAACTTAAAGACAATGGGTACGGGGACCCAGAAACTAAAAGACAATGGGTGCGGGGACCCGGAAACTAAAAGACAATGGGTGCGGGGACCCGGAAACTAAAAGACAATGGGTACGGGGACCCAGAAACTAAAAGACAATGGGTGCGGGGACCCGGAAACTAAAAGACAATGGGTATGGGGACCCAGAAACTAAAAGACAATGGGTGCGGGGACCCAGAAGCTAAAAGACAATGGGTACAGGGACCCGAGAATTAAAAGACAATGGGTGCGGGACCAGGAAAACTAAAAGACAATGGGTGCGGGGACCCGGGAATGAAAAGACAATGGGTGCGGGGACCCGGAAACTAAAAGCAAATGGGTGCGGGGACCCGGAAACTAAAAGACAATGGGTACGGGGACCCGGAAACTAAAAGCAAATGGGTACGGGGACCCAGAAACTGCAAAGGGTACGGGGACCCAGAAACTAAAGGTAAATGGGTGCGGGGACCCGGAAACTAAAAGACAATGGGTGCGGGGACCCGGAAACTTAAAGACGATGGGTGCGGGGACCCGAGGGCAGATGATCTTTTTTTCATTTTATTTTTGTCTGATCTGTGTTTGCTCTTTTTTTTTTTTTTTAATTCAACCTCTCTTTCTTCTCTCTTTTCCTTTTCCTTTTCCTTTTCCTTTTCCTTTTTTATTTTATTAAAAATCCCTTGAACCAACGATAATCTGTGAAAGAAAAGGCAATGGGTGCGGAGACTCGAAAACTAAAAGACAATGGGTGCGGGGACCCTGAAACTTAAAGACAATGGGTGCGGGGACCCAGAAATGAAAAGACAATGGGTGCGGGGACCCAGAAATTAAAGACAAAGTGTTGACTTTGTAAATACATGTGATGGCAGAGATGGGCATGATGCGATGGATGCATGATGATACAATGGATGTGATGCTTGAGGACAGTGCATGTAATGCCTAAGATGATGCATGACGCAATGGATGTCATGAACAAATTTAGTAAGCAATTTTTTTTTGCTTTTTTTGTTTTGTTTTTTTTTTTGTTTTTGCACATCGGAGCTTTGGTTCCGCAACCCTTAAGGACTCTATCCACAGCAGAATCGAGATTGAACAGTAATATTCGCTGATTGGCCTTATGATTTGCTTGATAAATCTTACTTTTCTCATCAACTCTTGTTAGGATTTCATTGCGTTTCCCATGACCTTCGAGATTGTTAAAGCAAATCTAAATGCTTTTGTCATATTGTCACATGTTTCACATCTCAATATAAAACTATCATAAAAATGCATATTAAATCAACAATGGGTTGCAACAAAAAGGGATTATCATTATGGACAAGAAAAGTACAAGAAAGGTAGTACAAATGGGACTCGAATTGAAAAGGTTTACAAAAGAAATGTTGGAGTGGAATTTTCCAACTCTTCCAGTGATGCTCTCTTGGATGATCAGTGCTAATTTCCCATGTACGCGACCTTGAACATCCCCTTGTCTGTTTCTAGGAATATGATTTGACCCAGCTTTTACATATTGGGAGTGTCTCCCGACAAGACTTCATATATTCAAACTGCCCCGGTTCGGCCCAGATACTCTCAAACTGCCCCAGTTTGTGACTTGAGGTATGTTCACTTCTTCGGATGTGTCAAGTACCATTTTTAACCCTAACTTTTGCCTAGGTCGCTCTTCCGAGTTTTCAACCTAGCGGGTCGCTCTAACTTTTGCCCAGGTCGCCTTTTCAGGTTTTCAGCCTAGCGAGCCATTTTTCTTTTTTTTTTTTTTTTTTTTTTTAAGCATAGTACATTTTGATTCGCATCTCGAATTTATGGGAAGTGGTAGATCTTCGCCATCCATGTTTGTGAGAATCAAAGCTCCTCCCGAGAAGGTCTTTTTACAACATAAGGTCCATCATAGTTTGGAGTCCATTTTCCTCGAAAATCCTTTTGAATGGGAAGGATCTTTTTGAGTACTAAGTCTCCTTCTTGAAAGCGTCGAGGACGCACCTTTTCGCATAGGCCCTCATCATTCTCTTCGGTAAAGCGACCATGACATAGTGCGGTTAATCTTTTTCCTTCAATGAGGTTCAACCGATCAAGTCGAGTGCGGACCCGTTACGCTTCTTCTAGTCCTGCCTCCATCGGCACCCTTAATGATGGGATTTCCACTTCAATAGGGAGACCGCTTCCATTCCATAAACCAAAGAGAAAGGGTTGCCCCGGTTGAAGTACGAACGGATGTGCGATAACCATGCAAAGTGTAAATGGTAGCATTTCGTGCCGTCTTTGTATGTTACAACCATCTTCTGGACGATCTTCTTGATATTCTTGTTTGCTGCCTCAATTGCCCCATTCATCTTAGGGCGGTAAGGTGAGGAATTGTGGTGCTCAATTTTAAAATTCTCACACATCCCTTTCATCATCTTATTATTGATTGGTGGCATTATACGTAATAATCTTGCACGGCAAGCCATAACGACAAATCAACTCCTTTTTGACAAACACGACCACTACATTCCTAGTGACATTGGTATAAGAAGCGACTTCGACCCATTTAGTGAAGTAATCAATTGCAACGAGAATGAAGCGATGTCCATTTGAGGCCTTTGGTTCAATGGGTCCTATGACATCCATTCCCCACATCGAGAACGGCCGGTGCCGTTAAAACATTCAAAGTCTTTGGTGGCATGTGAATCCTATCGCATATATGTCGGCATTTATGACATTTTTTCACATAGTTGAAGCAATCGGTCTCCATTGTCAACCAATAGTACCCCGCCCTTAGTATTTTCCTTGCCATTGTATGCCCATTTGCATGAGTTCCAAAAGAACCTTCATGAACATCTTTGATGATCTTCTTTGCCTCCGTCGCATCAACGCATCTTAGCAGCACCATATCATGGTTCCTTTTGTAAAGCACTTCCTCATTTAGAAAGAAGCCCATTGCGAGTCTTCTGAGGGTCCTTTTGTCATTTTCTGAAGCATGTGGAGGGTACTCTTTGCTCTTGATGAAGCATTTGATGTCATGATACCACGGTTTCCCATCTGGTTCCACTTCTATCATCGACAATATGCCGGTTGGTCTCGACTTTCCATTTTTATAGCGGCAAGTCCCTATCCCGACTTACTTTGAACATTGACGACAATGTGGCTAGGGCATCAACAAGCGATTATCTTTTCGAGGATATCTTGGGAATGTAACTTCGTCAAATTGTTCAATCAACTCCTTGATGTGGGCATGATAGGGGATTAATTTGGCATCTCGAGTTTCCCATTCTCCCTTTGGGCGATGGATGACCAAGGCAAGAGTCCCCATATACCTCAAGAACTTTTGCCTTTGAGTCTCTGCTGCTTGGATTCCCATGGCACACGCTTCATACTCGCTATGTTGTTTGTACGGTCGAAGCACAACCGAGCGGTGATTGGGATGAAATTATTTTCGGGGAAATCGATGTATGGCCCCAACTCCATGCCCCGGTGAATTGGAAGCTCCATCGAACAACAAAGTCCATTTTTCTTTTTCCGAGGGTTTTTCTTCTCGAACAAAGTCATTACATCTTCATCGGGAACTCACTTTGCATAGACCCATAATCTTCCACTTTGGTTGACTAGCCAAGAAATCGCTAGAAACCTTGCCTTTGATTTGCTTTTTGCGTGACATAGACAATGTCATATTCGATAGCAAAACTTGCCGGCGTGCGTGCAATCCTCCTAGTGAGGCGGGTTTTCAAAGATGTACTTGATCGGGTCCATTTTGGACACTAACCAAGTAGTGCAACACAACATGTCTTTACCGCCTTAACCAGGTGGAAATTTGCCCGTGCCAAGGCGTTAAACATGTTCGTTCCAACAATGAGTATTTTGCCTCATAGTTGGTAAACTTTTACTCAAGTAATAGATGGCTGCTCTTTTCGCGGTTTCATCGTGTTGTCCCAAGACACAACCCATGGATTCATCCAACACGGTCAAGTACATGATGAGTGGCCTTCCGGCACCAGGAGGTACCAAAGCGGGGTTCTTGCAAATCTTGCTTGATCTTCTCAAATGCCTCCCGACAATCCTCATTCCACTCTCTTGTCTGGTTTTTACGTAACAACTTGAAGATTGGCTCACATGTTGTCCGTCAATCGGGATATAAACCTAGCAATATAGTTGACCTTCCCAAAACCCACGAACTTCTTTTTCGGTGCGAGGAGCGGCATCTCTATGATTGCTCGAACTTTGTCCGGATCAACTTCTATCCCTTTCTCGCTAACCACAAATCCCAAGAGCTTGCACGATTTTACCGAAAGTGCACTTAGTAGGATTCAGTCGAGCCTGAACTTTCTCAATCGTCAAAGAGCTTTTGCAAATCGGTTAAGTGATCTTCTTCTGTTTTTGACTTTGCAATCATGTCATCCACGTAAACTTCTATTTCTTTGTGCATCATGTCGTGGAACAATGCCACCATCGCCCTTTGATAAGTTGCTCGGCGTTTTTCAATCCAAATGGCATCACCTTATAGCAAAAGGTTCCCCATGAGTGATGAATGTGGTCTTCTCCATATCTTGAGCGCCATCTTGATTTGGTTATATCCCGAGAAACCATCCATGAAGGAGAAAAATGCATGTTGAAAAGTGTTGTCCACCAAAACGTCAATGTGAGGTAGAGGAAGTTGTCTTTAGGGTGGCCCTATTCAAATCTCTATAGTCAACGCACATTCGCACCTTCCCATCTTTCTTTGGGACGGGGACGATGTTAGCAACCCATTGAGGGTATTTTGCAACCGCGAGGAAACTGCATCAAAGCGCTTTTTAACCTCTTCTCTAATTTTTAGTGACATCTACGGCTTTATTCGTCTCAACTTTTGCTTGCCGGGAGGACATTCGGTTTTAAAGGCAATTTGTGCTCAACTATGCTAGTATCTAGGGCGGGCATATCTTGGTACGACCGGCGAAAACATCACAATAATCGGATAAGAGCTTAACCAACTTGCTTCGCTCATTTTCTTTCATGGTAGTGCCAATTTTAACTTTTTTTTTATCATCCTCGGTCCCCAAATTAATCAATTCAGTTGGCTCTTCGTGGGGTTGAATTTCCTTGGCCTCTTGTTCCATTAATCTCATTAGCTCAGGAGAGGGTTCCCAATTGTCATCATTATCCTCATCAACATGATTAACGGGATGGTCAAAATCGTATAATGGGGTCATAGTACTGTCATTTTCAAGAGAGTCACTTTCAGATCTGCATTTATTGGTGTTAACACAAGTAAAAAAAAAGGGTAATGAATAAAGGTTAATGAAATGGTCGAGCAAAAAGTTAAAAAGAAGAAAAAGGGAATAGCAAGATAATCTGAAAATGCATTTATTGATAGTAAATATTGAAATGGAAACATGTGAGCCCGCTTTCACAACACATTATCCCAAAGCCTTGGGCAGAGCTAAAGGATTAGCATTACAAAATTACTTTGAATCAATTTCATAAGTCATGGGAAAATCAACGCTCTCCCAATTGTTGAGTTCGCATACGGGGAGCAAGGGTACACCAAGTTGACACAATGATTGATGGGTAGATCGTCTTCGATGGCGGTCACTTGGTTGAAACACTAATCCCGCACTTCGAAAGTTTCGTCGGATGTCACGGATGGGGATCCTCTCGGCTTTAGGCTCCCGATTTTCCAACCTAGCCAACCTCCTCTCCCTTTTCTCTTCTAGGACCCTTCTTACATGCGCTTTGGTGGGTTTATACCCTAGCCCAAATCTGTCTTTGTTTTCGCAGGTGCCCGAACTTCACGATGCCTTGTCCATTCATTCCTAGTCCTCTTCCATATTGATATCCTTTTCCAAGCATTACCTTGGCCATCATCATGGATGTATTAGATGGCTGAGGCTTTAGACCTTGAGCTCCTTCTTCCACATAGGTGGAATTGACAATCTCTAGCGCTTGGAACGCGGTTTCAAGAGCTTCTTCTGCAGCTTCGATATAAGGAGTGTCCAATGGCTTGCTCACCAGTAGGTCCTCTTCGCCAAAGATAGTAATCATCTTATTATCAACTATGAATTTTACTTTTGGTGCAAGGTAGAAGGAACGACGACATTTCAAACGAGAATGAATCCATGGTCGTCCTAAAAGACAACTGTAGGATGGCGTAATGTCCATCACTTGGAAGAGTATATTGAAAGTGCAGGGACCAATCTGAACTGGTATTTCAATCTCCCCCATGACTTCTCTTCTGGTGCCATCGAATGCCCTTACTATCATCGTGCTTGGTTTCATGCAAGTCCCATCAAAAGGCAGCTTGGAAAGGGTTGATTTCGGTAACACGTTCAAGGAGGAACCATTTTCAATGAGCACTCTAGCCATTATATGCTTTTGACATTTGATAGAAATGTGCAGTGCCTTGTTGTGCCCCATTCCTTCAGCTGGTATCTCATCATCAGTGAAAGTGACATAATTATTAGCAGTAATGTTGCCAATAATACCACCTAACTTGTCAGCTGTAATGTCATGGGAAACATGAGCACGATTCGATATTTTCATCAATACTTTTACGTGCGATTCGAGTTCATCAATAAGGACAAAAGCGATATCCTCGCAGGGGTGCGATTCGGTAGATCCACCACTCTATATTCGCTTTGCTTTATAAACTTCAAGAACTCACAAGCTTCTTCATCGATACCTCTTTTTGTACTCCTTTGACTTTTCGGCCTTTCTTTTTCTTTTTGCTTCGTTCCCAATGGAAGTTTCCCTTTCTCGACTTTGTCTTTATGGTTCCCTTTTCTTCTTCTTCTTGGGTCTTTCGCGGCTCCTCGGGAATGTAGATGCGACCACTCGGGTCACTCCCCAATCCCGATATATTAGTAACAATAGAAGTCGAACCAGACGCAACTTCCGACTGATCATTCGTGGGATTGCTTCTAAGGACCTGCACATTATAATTCCATGGCACGGCTCGAGTGTCCTTGAAGGGAAAAAGACTGGGAACTTGAATGGTGATAGGTTTCGGGCCACAAGGGGATGGTACATATGCAGCTTCAGTATAATAGATAACCAACGGTTTGATAGCCGGATTTGCAATGGAAGGGACAAGAGAGTTTACGGCTTCTTGACCTTCTTGCAATTGTGGAATAGCACACTTATCCACCATGTTTACGCCACCATTGTCACCTAAGTGACCTATTTGCACTAATTGCGTATCCATTAGATCTTGGAGGATTTGTCTGAACTCACCACAATCCTCAATAGAATGCCCTACATTCCCGTGGAGATTGCACCTTATTTCACCTTCGTCGCCCCCTTTCTCCTCAATATGAGCTTCCATCATCCCAAATTTACACAGTTCTTTGAAGATAACCCTCATGGGGGTCTTGACATCTGTCGCTTGTCTTATGAGGCTTTGGGCGAACACTCCCTATAGCATTAAGCTTGTGGGATTCCGTGGTTTGGTAAAGGATTGTGACCCACACTAGGAGTATTTGTCTTGAAATTCAACCACTTAGCATCTATTAGGTCTTGCACCTTAAATTTCAGCGTTATGCAATTCTCGTGGAATGGCCTGCGGCACCCCGCATGGTAGTCGCACTTGGCATTTGGGTCAAATCCTTTAGGGTATGGGGGCTCCACCGGCTTCATCGGGCAAGGAGCTAAGAGAGAGTTACGGATGGTGGGGTAACTTGACTCGGTATAAGTCATAGGGATTGGGTCAAGATGTTTTCTTTCTTGGCTATATGGTGGTTTTCTTTGGTTTGTGTTTGGGCTTTGGGTCCATGGTGAGCTTGTTGAGGCGGTAAGGTAGGGGTGTCCGGTATTGATTAGGATATGGCGTTTGGTGAGGCCTCATTGGGTGATGAGGTGAGGATGAGGAACATGTGAAGTGTTGGCGACATGGGGGTGATACGGCTGGGGATATGGAATTGGTGGAGTAGTGGGAAAGTACGGGTGGTAAGGTGCGAAAGGAGTTTGGAAGGATGGTTGATGGTTGATGGTTCACAGGTGTTTGGCTATATCTCTCTCGGGTGAAGTTTCTCTGGTCAAAGGTAACAGCATGAGTTTCTCCCTCTCTTTTCTTCCCCATTGGGGGCCTCTTGGCATTGAATGTTCTGTTGAACTTTCAACGATCTTCCCGCTTCTCATTCCTCCCTCAACTCTTTCTCCAATGATAACCATGCGAGAAATTTGATGACACGCTCCATATCATTTTGTCATAAAAGGGTGATTGCGAGTGTCGATGAACGTAGCCACCATCTCTCTTTCCGTCGATGGGGCTCTACTTGAGCAGCCATTTCCTTCCACCTCTGAGCATATTCCTTGAAGGTCTCAGCATCCTTCTTAGCCATATTCTGCAATTGTAGTCTATCCGGTGCCATATCAATGTTATACTTATACTGCTTCAAGAAAGCGTCAGTCAAGTCTTTGAAACATCGTATATGGGCACGCTCAAGATGCGTGTACCAATTCGAAGCTGCCCCAGTTAGGCTGTCTTGAAAGAAGTGGATTAACAGCTTGTCATCGTAAGCATGCGAAGCCATCTTGCGGATGTACATGGTTAAGTGGTTCTTTGGACAAGTAGTTCCCCTGTACTTGTCGAAATCTGGGACTTTGAACTTGGGAGGAATCACCACATTCGGGACAAGACAGAGCTCTGAAGCATCCAAAAGACCATAACCGCTTGCCCCTTCAACGGCTCGTAGTCTTTCTTCAAGAACTTCCCACCTCTCCTTGGGTGGGGTTTTCCACAGAGGAATTCAACGGGTATTGTGGCATGATGGTGGGAACAGAATGTTGCCCCAGTGGGGTTCCACTGGCATGTGGTTGAGCTGCACTTAAGGAGTTTGAAGCAGGCATGCTACTGTCCAGAGGATTGGCAGTTTGTGGTGGTACAGAACTAGGATGGAGACCATATGGCGGGACGAAGAAAGGGTATGGGTGTTGTGTTGGCGGGGTTCGTTGACATTTGAGTGAGTGGCTTGATTTTGGGTAGAGTTTGAAGGATTTGGAGTTGGGGACACTTGTTGGCATGTCATTATTAGGGGAATTAGTGGCTAATGGTGGTAGATAACTGGAGGGAGGCCATACGGGGAAAAGACGTCCCTGGTTTCCCTGTGAAGCGGCGACCGAAGGTTGAGTGGTGCCGTTTGGGCAAATGGTGGCGGCATCGTAATCCCTTGAGGATTAAAGCCTTGGTATTGTAAGGGGCACGCGGCAAAACCAGGGCGGGCAAGGAGGTGTGGTGGATGTCCTTCATTTGCCACCGAAGGATTCCCATCGTGCTCTTTCTACTCTCCATAGACCGTAACATTTCCATCATTTTGGACATTTGCTCCCTGAGTGGTTCACTTCATCCCTCAAATCTTGCGTCTGCTCTATCTCATCCATGATCTTTGCTTGGGACGAGTCTGTAAGGGTGTCGTAGAAATTTGTTTTCTGCTATAGTGTCTATTTTTCTGCTTGAGGAAACATGATGCGATTATTAGTATGGACTAAACCAAAATGACAAAATGCATGTATGCAAAGCAATGACTATTTATGCTGATGATTTTTTGTTTTGGCAGATAAATATGATTCTGCATGCAATTCCTTGTTAGCGAAAAGAACAAGTTTGTGCCCCGTGAGGATACTTGGTGACCGTGGAAAGGTTCGCACAAACATTCGATAGCAAGGTAAAATCCCTACATTTAGCACTAGGGCATATCGCTCCTTAGGCGAAAATGTAGTTGATGGTAAATCCAAGGGAATATTCATTCCTCAATGGACACCATTCACTGGCAATGCAGACGTAGAACCAAACTCTCCGTACTTTCACTCAAGGACAAATCGTCCCGAGGCGGAAAGATGGTTGACAATTTAATCACGGAAGAATTCACACCTCAATGAACAACATCTTGATAAAAGGATAACAAAACACAGCAATGAGCATCCATTTTCATTTCAAACTTCAGAAGTACAAGATTTAGTTCCCACAAAATGTAACACAATTACATCAGCAATTTCATTTGTTTTCTTCTAAAACCCTTAGCGAGACTTCGACAATACTTCATAAAATCAGCAATTTTTGATGGTAGTCGTAACCAGGGGTTTGTGTGAGCCTGAATGTCTGCTTCTTCGAAATGAGTAATCAGTTGCGTGGCGTGATATCGTAAGCTATCAGATATGTCTTCAAATTTCTTCTTCCATTCTTCTTTTTCAGCCCTTTGGTCTTGTGCTACTGATTGCCACACTTCTGCCCATTCTTCTTTTTGCCTCAATAGTCTTTGGGCTTCAAGTCTCCACTGCTCATGGTTTCGCCCCAACTCTTGAATTTCGAGCTTCAAATACCCATTCTTTTGGTTTGCTTCCGAGAGTGCATCGTGATATTTGGTAGCTAATGCTCGCCCTTGGTCTGAGTGGCGCTTCGCCTCAGTCAGAGCTTCTTGTAAGACTTGCATTCTACGATCTTGTACCCTAGCATTCGCCTCCAACTTTTCTTTCTCTTGCAAAACCAACGCCATTGTCTCTTCCTGAGCACTTATCTTGGCTCATAATTCATAAACTTCTGTTGTGGTCTTTTCAAATTCTATCTCCCTTCCTTTCCTTGCCCTTTTCCCTCGGCTTGGGGTCCTAGCCATATCTGCACATGTATCCTTTAGATATTCAACTTCATCAGCTAGCTTCTGGCATCGACTCTGGTGGATGACTATTTTTAACTCAGCGGCTTCCTTTCCTTGTTCCAAGGCTTTCATTTGCGCTTTCAATCTTTCAATCTCGGTGGCCATTTGAGGTATGGTTTGAGGATGACCTTTATCATTTGAAACCGTCCGAGGGATACTATTCTGCACCCTTCTTGCCTCTCTCCATTGCATGTATTCAGGGGTACAAACCACCACATGCTTCCCCAATTCCTTTGTTCCGCCATATGAACACTCTTCCAAGCATCTCTAATCTCTTTTTCTCGCTTAGTTGTGCTTCCATCTTGCTGGTATAAGAAGCTGAACCCTTCAAGTTGCTCTTCGTTGGGCACGTATTGAGTCCATCGGAGTTGCCTAAGCACGAGGATTGGCGCGTATGATACACCACCTCTAGGGCTCATCAAAGGAACATTAGGAAAGTCACCATAACTAAAAACTATCTCTTCTCCATGATACCACGGGCATACCCATTTAAAAGAATCTGACCCCGTCCTAACGAACTCATTCTTCCATTCATAAGCTTTTTGTGGCTTCACTGGTATGCGACCAAAGTTCCTCAACGGGTCAGGTAGGAGTCCCAGGCGATTCTGTACATCCATATGCGTCATGATCCAAACGTACAACATATGTGTACAACATCGAATTTTTCCACCACCCTTTTGATGACAGATTTCCATCGTCTGGAAAGTATCAGTAAGGATAGCAAGGACCGGATTTGCTTTATACTTCTCAAACTTGAAGAATACATCCATTGCTGCTTGATCTACCACATCTGAGGTAAATGGGAATAATACTAACCCAAAGATTGTTAAGGCCAGTGTTTTGTTGAAGAAATCCCACTTTCCTTGTTGTGCTAGATATTGAAGATGTGCTTCTAAGTAACTTTTCTTCAAGCCTTCTGTTCCTCCCCTCTTTTCCATGCCCAATTGACTTGTTGGAGCCCCTATCAGCTCCGCTATCTTGCCTACTGATACGTAATACCCTCCATAAAGATAAACATTTGGGTGCTTATTCATTGGAAGTCTCAACATGATCGCATACTCCTCTATGGTTGGTGTAATGTCCAAGTTAGGCAGCTCAAAACATTTGAGAGAATGGTTCCAAAATTGGGTAAGGCCACTCAAGACGGGCTCCTCAACATGTAATGCGCAACAAATCCAGAATCGCCCGTAATGCTTGAGAACTCGAGGCCGAGCCTTAGGGGTCATTTGTTGGGTAATGTCTCTCACATAGCTCGAGATCACGCCATTTTGTAACCCTTATACTCCTCTTGAGGTCGATCGCACCTCTTGGAGTTACGTCCTTGATATGTTTCTTCCATCCCTTGCTATTGACGAGTGCTAACCTTTCCACTTTGCCAAGAGAACTCACCCTAAAAAAAGGAAGTAATGAAGGGAACATGTAAGCAAAACAAAAAAAAGAATGCACCCTAAGGATACCTCTCATCGAGGTAACTCTAAAGAAAATGTATTAACAGTCTAAGTGGAGAAGCCCGCACAGGGTCATAAACCCAAAGGGTGCCTTGTCTCTTTTTCTTTTTTCTTCTAAAACGCTGAGACTGTTATGAAAATGCAAGATGATGTGTGTTTTGTTCTGCTGAATTTTTTTTTTTATGAAGACGCAAGAATGAATGAAAATGCCAGCCATGAAAATGCAAGATGATCTTTTTTTTTAGACAAGAATGAATGACATGAGATAGATGGATGATGAAAAAATAAAAAACTAAGAATGACAATGCAATATCATATGTTTTTTTTCTTTTTTCTTTTTTTTTTAACCAAAGGAATGCATGGATGAATGACATGAGGAATAGATGGATAAATAAAAAAAGCTAAGAGTGAAAATGCAATATCATGTATCTTTTTTCTTTTTGTTGAATTTTTTTTTTTTAAAAAACCAAAAGGATGCATGAATGAATGTCATAAGGAATAGATGGATAATGAACAAAGAAAAAAAACTAGGAATGAAAATGCAATATAATGTATCTTTTTCTTTTTCCTTTTTTTTTTAACCAAAAGAATGCATGGATGAATGACATGAGGAAAAGATAAAGAAAAAGTATGCTCCATTTGTGTCCTAATCAGGTGTAACCTAAGGAGATGGATGACTCTAAACTTTTTTATGTCATTATGTTCAAACTATTAGTGCAAGGTTTTTTAGGACAGATCTATCTTCTAGAAAGTCATGGTCCTCAGATTGCCCTCATCTCAAAAAATAAGGACCCAATTCATGAATTAATCACAAGTAGGGATAAACCCTCTCAATATGACTAGTTCATGATACTGGTAACAATCTGAGTGGTGTCTCGATAAATGTCAAGTGAGCATAAAGCTCCTCAATAACAAAAGTCGAGACCCCTCCTACTCCTCGGGTTCGCACAGACTCGGGTATAGAGCCCAAAAGTGTGTGAGGTAAGTGATAGTGACGTGTGTGAAGGAGCATACAAACTGTACAAAAACTTAAAAGACAAAACTACCCCTAACCTGCAAAACATATATACAACAACCAACCAGCAATCGCCTACCCTAAGGTTTTAACAATTAAGCACAAAATATATATACAAGTCACAATATACATAAAATGCTATCAGATATTTACGTAAAAGTACTAAATAAAATACATTTACAAACAAATAAGAAAACAAAAACAAAGACAAAGAGGGTAAAATAAATAAATAAAAGATTATTAAAAATTTGCACAACTAACAACAACAGGCCTGACTCTCTAAATGTCCCCAGTGGAGTCGCCAGCTGTCGCAACCGGGATCGCGACGGGACGACCGAAAAAATTAAAATATCAATGGAGTCGCCACCAATGTTTATTTAAATTGGGAAAACATTAGAAAAACCCTTTTATCAGGAAAACTGGTCTTTTGAAAATGAGTTTGAGTCCGGGAGTCGATTACAGATAGGGAAGGTGTTAGCACCCTATCTTGCCGTTCCAAGAACGGTATCTTATGTTAGTTGTGCAAATTTTAATAATATCAAATATATTTATTTTAACCCTCTAAACAAAAGACTTTGTAATTATTTATTATTTTTTTCATTTTTTATTTTTTGAAAAGAAATAAAAGAAACAACCAAATTATGAAAATTTATTTTTTGGCTTGACAGAAATGGGTTTCTGCTCCTACGTATCTCCTGGTGCAATAGAGAACTCAAAGTCACGTAGTTCTTTATAAAATAAGTATGGGTTGGTTGATTTTATTTAAAAAAAGATTTTATTTGAAAGTGAATCCATTCTTGCACAGGATTCAAGTTAGCACTAGGCTACTCAATAAACCCTTATGATCCAAATGACATTGAAGGTAGTATTCACTACTCAATCATCATCATTGGTCATTGCATGGATCAAAAGATTTTTTTTTATTTTATTTTTTTTCTTTTACCCTTCTCTTTTTTTTTTTACCAAACAGTGTATCATTTTTGCCTTAATATGAAATGGACAGCAGCCCACGTGAATCAAATTCAAACTCAACAGGATAATCAACAGTGCAATTTAAAGAAATGAAGGTTTGGGGACTTTGGCAACCATGGCGCACACGCCGAGGGATGTTTGGGGAGGATCCGGTTTAAGATTCGACGGTCGGATGAAGGTTGATGAAGATGATGGGGTGACGTACGTAGAGGGAAAGGACATGGCTTCTTGGGTTTCGACGGTCGGTTGGGGTATGATGGATCTGGTGTTTTGAGTTCGACGGTCGGTGAGGGCGACCTAGGCGAGGTTCGACGGTCGGTTTGAGGAGATGGGGTGGTTCTGTTTTGGGGTTCGACGGTCGATTGGAGGATATGGTGGGATGATTCTGTTTTGGGGTTCGACGGTCGATTGGAGGATGTGATGGTTTGTGAAGCTGGTCGGTGAAGGTCGCAATGGTATGGTTCGACGGTCGAGTGAGGAGAGGGATTTGGTTTGAAGGGTTACGGTCCGACGGTCGGTTCTGGTTGGGTTTGATAGTGTTTGGAGAGGTTATGGAAATTGCTTGGGTGATGGGGATTATGGGATCACGGTTTGGAAAGTGGGACCGACAGTCGAATGTGATGGAGATTAGTTGATGGTGTGAAGATTTGGATGGGTTGTCGGTGAGGGGTAGTAGGTGGTGTGGTTCGACGGTCGGTCGAAGGTGTGATGTAGTTCGACGGTCGGTAAAGGGAATGATGGTATTTTGTGAAGTGGTTCGACGGTCGGTGCGGAGAGGATTCGGGGTCGACGGTCGGTTGGTTGAAGGGAAAGCTCGGCTTCTTGGGTTTCGACGGTCGGTGAGGGTGTCGGTGAGAGGATGGTAACCGGTGTTGGTCGGTGAAGGTCACCTTGGTGTGGTTCGACGGTGAGGGTGTCGGTGAAGTTGGTCGGTGAGATGATGGTAAGCCGGTGTTGGTGAAGTTCGACGGTCGGTTTAGGGAGATTGAATAGTTCGACCGTCGGATATGATGGAGTTTGGGGGTCCGACGGTCGGTTGGTTGAGGGTAGTACTTGTTGTGGTTCGACGGTCGAGTGAGGTGAAGGTGGGCTTTGGAAGTTGGTTGAGGTCACAATGGTGTGATTCGACGGTCGATTGGTTGAAGATGGTGGTTACGGCGTGATGATGGAAAGCGTATGATGGTTGGGTTCATAGTTTAGGGGGATTCGACGGTCGGTGGAAGAGGATTTGGGGTTCGACGGTCGGTTGGGAATGATTTGGAATTCGACGGTTGGATGTGATGGAAGTAGGTGATGTGGTGAGAGATGGGAGGCTGTTGGATGTGGATATTGAAGGTGAGTTCTCGGTGGTTTTGGGTAATGTGTTGCGAGAAGGAGAGGAGTGCCGGTGTGTGTATGGTGCTGTGGCTTAAAAACAAAAATAGGAGAAGAAGATGGACAACATAACTAACCGGCCGGTATCCAAGCATGCATTTGAACATTACATTTTTAATCACAACAGGTGCAAGGATAGTGATGAGAAAGGGCATACCTCTTCCGTGCTACCAATAACACACTCAACTCAAAAAGAATCAAAAATCCCTTTCGTTCCCAGCAGCCTCCCCAGTATTCTTGCTTTTTTCTTTTCTCAGCTACCACCAGAGATCAACTCAACATCATCAATCTTCTTTCCTTGGTTGAAGATGGGATGATTTGGGGAAGATAAAAGATAGTGGTCGTGAAGATGGAGATGGTTCACGTTTTTTTTTCTTTTTGGAGGCGAAGATGAGATGAAGGATGATAAAGACGATGGTCACCGTGGAGAATGGGTGAAGGTGCTGTTTTTGGTGATGAGGGTGGTCAAAATGGAAGGTGTTCTTCTGGTTCTTGAAGGTGAAAAAATGTGTGAAAAAGATCCCCTATTTTCTGATGCTCTTCTCTTTTAAATACCTCCACCCTTTCATCATTTCTCCCCTGACATTTCCTTCTTTTTTCCTTTGCGTGAGCCTTCCTACGTTGAGCCCCCCCATTTTCTCCTTTATCAGAACCTTTTCTTTTCTTTCCATCCTTTTAGCCCCCCCTTTTCTCTGCTTGCTGCCTCAATGCATTTAATGCCTTCTTCTTTACGTGTGCAGGCATAAGGTATTAAATGCAATGTCCACTTTTAAAAATTTTCATTTTAAAATATTGTAATTAAGTATAAAAAATTTTATGGACAAAATTGGGTATCAACAAAGATGAATGATTTAGAGAAAATTTCTAACATGAAAGTTACTTAGAGTATCATGTAGATTCAAGATCTATGGTTGGATGAAATTAAAAGAGATTGGATGGTGGTTTTGAGTGTCTTGACCGAATGGTTTCTCTTGAAGCACAAAGATGGAATTTTTGATTTTTGATAGAAACTTGAAGCTTGGATTTGAAGCTCTTAGATTGTGATTTTGGGAAAACTTTCTAAATGAAAAGTGTTTAGAATGTTGTGTAGCTTTAGGAAATGGTGAGAGTGAAAATTATAGGTGAGTGATGGTGATTATAGGGTGCTTGGCCGAATCACTTAAGGAAAAGGAAGGAAAAATGGTTGCTTGGTTCTTGGAATTTTTGAGAGATTTTGAGAGAATTTGATGAAGGCTTTTTGGTGAAGTAGAAAAATGAATATGGAGAGTGTAACCAAAGGTCTTTGCTGCTTAAAGTGGGAGTGAAAGAATGGAGAGATATGAATTCATTTGGCATAATTGAAGGCTATCACATGATGCACAAAGTCTTCCACTTTGTCATCTTTTTCTTTGGCCTAAAAAGGCTATACAAGTATGTCTAAACATGTCTCCTCCTTCCTAGCACTCCAAAACCATCCCCCCTTCATCATGCACTCAAAATGAAGCAAACAAAGCAATGATGGTCAAGAAGAATGTCATATTGACCATGACAAGCAATAATGGTCATCAATTAAGCTTGCATGGCTATTATGGATGATTCAAAATTCATGTAGATGCCTCCCCAAGGCTGCTGAAAACCGTGACATTCAAGGGAGTTTAGAGACTTTAATTTATTTTAATTCAAGTCTAATTACTTGCTAATTGATTAGTTAATTCATTAGATTAAGTTTCTTAGTCAATCTTAACTAATTTTCTAATTACATAACTAATTAATTAGACATATTATTTCATATATTATAATCTTGAATTAAAATTAAGATATCTAATTAAGAATTAGATTATAACAATTTAACATTTAATTTAGTTTACTTGACTTGTTAATTAGGCCATTATTTGAAGCATTTCTAGCCATTGATTAATTCAATGGTTAGGATTTAGGTAGACTTTTGATTTTTAGAAGACTAAATCTAAGTCATTGGATCCTTCTCCTTTAAATTCTAGCCATTAAATGTGTCTCCAAAATAAAGGGTCAAGATTGCTCCTTCAAACTTTAAATCCAAGGGTTATAATTAGTCATAACCTTTTTAGAAGACCAAATCTCCACCCTTGATTAATTCTTCATCCAATGGTCATAAATGGTCCTTGTTACTTTACAAGACCAAATCTCCACCCTTGATCAATTCTAAATTCAATGGTTGTAAATGGTCACTTTATATAATCAAATTTACACCATTGATTAAATCTACGGTTGATATTGAAGCTTGCCTAACTAAGTTTATTCTTACACCATTGATTAAATCAATGGTGATTATCCAATGCTTCTTTATTAAGTTTATTTCTTAACCGTTAATTAAATCAATGGTAGATATCCAACCCACCAGTGTTGACTTAAGCAATATAATTTCTATTTTTATCTACTAAAAACCTCACGAAAGAATATATTCTTGTATTTTTATCGCTGATAATTAAATACGATCTGCAAACACAATACAAGAAAATTTCTAAAACTATTTCCGGATTCAAGTTTAGTAAGATCCCTTGTCTCCGTCTAAACAGTATAAATTTTTCTATGCGTAGAAAATTTTTCACTTTGCGGGACCCACCTGGGCCCACGTAAGGTCACCTGGGCCCACCTAAGACCACCTGGGCCCACATACAGTAAAAAAATTCATAATCATTCACAAAAATCACAAATATTAGAAAACGTATGAAAATTAAGTCAGATTGTTAAAAATAATTAACAGTCAAGAGAAATAAATACAGAAAGATTTTTTTCAGGCCCGAAAATTATTATTTTCCTGACACGGAGTAAATCACTCAAAATGATCAAATATGCTGACGGAATAAACAAAATAATTTTACAGTATCCAGAAATTACTAAACAGTAAAATTCTGTTAACTGTCAAAATTACTGTTTAAGAGATACGAAATTTGGGGTGTTACATTAATAGCTTATGAAAATGTCACTAAATAATTCTCAACTCCTAAGTCACATCCAAGTTCTTGCAGATACACATGATAGTCACTAGAAATCGCTAGTTTTCTTATTTTAGTTTATCTTCTGAATGATGTTTCTATAACCTCTTAGGGAGTTTGTTGTTCAACATGTTGTTCAATATCTTGTGTTCGATGTTCTTCAACCAGATCTCCTAGAGTAATCTCAGCTTGACATGGGACTTTAGTTACTGTTAGTTCCAAGTTGACTTTGATTTCAATGAGTGTCACAAAAAACTACTACTTTATAACTTGATGTAGAAGTTGTATCTTCATTGTGATCTTTCTCAAAATCTAAGTTGAGATAGATCATTCCCATTAACCATGTCATCCTAAAAATTTTGACATTTCTTGTTTCCACAATTCTAGTGTTATGAGTTAGACAATAAAATTAACAAGCCTTAGTTTCTTTAGCATAACCAATGAAATATGCATTAATAGTCCTCAGGTCTAACTTATTTTCATTTTAATTGTAAATCCTAACTTCAGCTGGGTAACCCCAGACATGTACATGTCACAAACTTGGCTTCTAAACTTTTCACAACTCAAATTTTTTTTGGCAAATGCGCCTTAGTTGGAACTGATTTGGGTTTAATAGCCACAATATGCTTGCGAGTAGCTTTGAAAATGGCCTTAGTCCATGTCATGACAACAAATATTCATATGTATGATTTCTAATATTTCCAAAACTTCTCTTGCCATTTTTATTTGTCTTGTTAGTCAACTTTCTCTTTATGCAGTCTACACAAGTGTTAAAAATAATGAAGTCAAGAGTCTAAAGTACTACATCATTTACAAACCTCTTAATTCTCTCCAAGGAAATGTATCCTAATCTTCTATTCCATAATATTGAAGATTTTTTTATTCATAACACAACGTTTAATATTAACATTTTATTGCATACCCATTAGATTGTATGGATTCATGTTGAGTGAATTAATTTTAAACAAACTATCATCCAACACACCATTTCCAAATAGTAGACTTGAACAATAAATCAAATCTCGATGCATCAAAATTTATTAAATAACCAAAAAATACAAGCCCTGAAATATAAATTAAATTCCTAAAAAATCCAAGAATATAAAAGGCATTATTCAATTCTAAAACAAATCCAAACTCTAAAACAAGTCTACATGTGCTAGTTGTTGCCACATATGAACGCATCCGATTTTTAGAATAGATGAACCGTTCACTTTCAATTGGCTCCCTCTGACTTACAAAGCCTTTCATGGTATTAGAAAGATGGATTGTAGAACTAGAGTCAATCCACCATGTTTTATGACAAATATCAACTACAAAAGATTCATAACATACAAAAGACAAAGGTTTACCTTTCCTCTCGCACCAAGCCTAATACTTGTGGTAGTCATTCTTCATGTGCCCCTTCTTTTTACAAAAAAAGCACCTAGGCTCCTTCTTGATGTTGGCCACAAGAGGTATGCCCTTATTTCCCTTCTTTTTCTTCTTCCATTGACTCTAATATTGAGTTACTATAAGTGCACATTCACTAATCACTTGAGCTAGCCTCCCTTCCTCTTGAACACATGGTTAGAAGTTCATTAATTAATAATTTTTCCTTATATATGTTGTAGGAGATTTTGAAAGGACCATATTGCGGTGGGAGCGAGCTTAGGACCAAATTCACCAAAAAGAAATAAAAAATATTAACCTCAAGTGGATTTAGTTGAGCTACTATGTCCCTCATGTTCATAATGTGTTTTCTCACACCTTTGACTCCAATGAGCCTCATGGATGACAACTTTGCCATAAGAGTACTAGCCAATTTATTATCAAATAACTTAAACTACTCATTAAATAGCAATCATGAAATCTTTGACATTCTTGCAGTCAAGAATTGAACCACGAATACTAGTGGAAATGCATGTCTTGATGAACATGATTGAAAGACGACTAGATCTTTCTCGTCGTTCATACAAGGCAATTTTATCTAGGGTACTATCATCATTGGGCTCAACTTGCTCATCCTCATGAAGAGCATAGTCAAGGTCCATACACCGTAAATGGATAAGAATCGTCTACTTCCAAGCCTTAAAGTTGTCACCAATTGAAAAGCGAACACCATTTTTTTCATCAGAGATAATAAGAGATTGAATTGATGTAAATAAATAATCATGCTTACATCAATTAATTTCAAAGAAAAACAAGTAAACTCATGAAAGAAAATATACCTGTGAGCTAAGATTTTAACAAAAAATAGATTCATTTTAAATTCCTCATGATGAAAGTAATGAATTACTATCATTTCCTAATACTTGTGGGCTACTTAAGAGATAAAAATAATTTAATTATTCAGTCCTAATTGATCATGAAAATTATAATAAATTCCTATGGGCGCATGTATTATACTATTCATAACTAATCACAATTTGTCATTTAAGCATAATGTGATTTTTCTTAAATACAGCTACATCCGAAGATGCTATAGTTATACCTTAATGTCTAATGTACTAATCACTCAAATATGATATGTAGTGAAAATGATCATAAAAATTATGTAAGTATTTCATAAATACGCACAAATGCATATAAATATAAAAGGCAGAGCAAGACACCGGTTAGCACAGTGGTTGGAAACTGATTTGCTTAACTAGTAAAACTGAGGTCGATTCTTGAACACTACAAAATGTTGATTTTTTTTAAAATTTTTTGTTCTTGCATGCATGAAGAGTTGGGCGAGCGGCCCAACAAAAATCAAATCCACTTTTGGACATAGAGCAACTTTGTGTTCCTACAAAGTTAGATAAATGAAAAACAAGGATGCATCTAACATGCACCTTGTAGAATTGTGGTGCATGATGCACCTTGTATTATAACCATTGATCTGGGTGACATTTAAATCAATAGCCATGAAGTGTAACTTGTAACCTAATCAACAAGTAAGATGTTTTTTATTTTTACAGATTATTATTTATTATCAAAACCTTTTATTTATGCTATTTGTTTTTGAGTCCTTACCCCCTCCTCCAACCCTTCCCTCACCCATCGCCACCGAAACCACTTAACCACCTTGCCACCGCTAGCCATCAACACCAACCTAACCACCATCGGCACCAAACCCCCGCCATTGACCTTAACCAACCACCATACAATCACCACACCCTCATCGTTGCAACCCAAAAATTATCCAATACCACTGATCCCAAGGTCCATGCCAAACACCAGTAGCCACCGTTCCTAGTTACCTGAAACCACCATCACCTGAATTGCACCATCCTTCGCCGTTCCACCTACGCACTGCTGTCCTCCACTGCGACCTCCAACCACATCCCAGTTCCCAACGTTGCCTTCCCTACAACCCAGGAACGATTGCAAAACCCTCTATGCCTTTGTGACCCAAAACAAAAATCGAGCCCTAAACCTGCGACTATCGTCCTCCGCCGTGCCATCTAGACCACACATTGCTCTACTTCTACTTCTAGTTCTTCTGACTTTTTTTTTTGTTAAGGAAGCTCCTTCGCTAATCTCTATGGTATTCTGCCCTTTGTTGAAACCCTTCAATCTTCCATTTCATAAGATTCCTCTCTCAAATTTGGTATGAGAACCCCACTCCTCCTTCTGCCACTTTACCACCCAACACATCATGACCGATTACAAACCCAAGACCCCCTTTCCAGAAAGCTCAGTCACTTGTCTCCCAAGTCCCCCACAAGACAAGATGATGTTGGCACAGAAACAGTGGAGACGTGGTTGGCTTTGGTTCGTCAGAGCTTCTTCCTCCGGTGTATGTTTCGTCATCATTAGCGAGGATGAAAGGAAGAGGCAGAACACCAGTTTGCATGAGAATTGTTTGTCTAAAGGACTAAATTACAAAATATCAGACTTAAGAGGCTAAATTATAAATAATAAAAAGCTTTTAAAAAATAATTAAAATTAGTCAAACACAGCCAGAATTGGTTATTATAGGTTAGGTACAATGTGCATCTGTGATTACCATGCAACATTGATGATGAGTTTTGATGATAACAAATATGGAGATGATGAGATGATGAGAAGATCAAGTCCAAGTTGTTCAAGTTTAGCTTTAGGACTTAGGATCTCTCTTGTACAGAGCTCTCATACGATATCTCAGTGGTTAACTCAAAAGATCTAAGAACTTATTTTTTTTTTCTTCTACAAGCCAAATTAAAGTTCTAATAAACCTTTGATAATCAAAGAGATTGTGGTTTTTCTAATCTTACATAATCTTGTTCATAGAAGCGTTTTTCATGTTTTTTAACAGAGGTATTCGAATACTTCAAAAGTCATTCGAATACAACCATTCTGAAAATGCTTCTACAAACGTGTAGTATTCGAATACTCATTTGAGGCATTCGAATACAACATGTTTTTAATAGAAGTATTCGAATACTCCTTAGAGGCATTCGAATACAACATTCTCTATGGCATTCGAATACCTTGGTATGGTATTCGAATAACGTGGGTCTGATCTGTTTTTTAAATGTTGATATCAGAGGTATTCGAATACCTCATAATGGTATTCGAATAACCCAAGCCTAAACTGTTTTTTATATATTGATATCAGTGGTATTCGAATACCACAACAAAGTATTTGAATAACCCACGAGTTTTTAGCTTCTGGTTTTTGAATTTGATACGCAAACGAATTTTGCATTTATTATGCATTCAATTTTCCCAGCGAAGTTTTCTGATCAAAGGCTCTATAAATAGAGACCTTCCCTCACGGCTGACACACACCAATCCTTGAATTTATTTTCTGGCTGTGCTAAAATACTGTTTGCATAATTTCTCTTTTTTTCTCTCTTAGATCTTTTGAGTTAACCACTAAGATATCGTATGAGAGCTCTGTACAAGAGAGATCGTAAGTCCTAAAGCTAAACTTGAACAACTTGGACTTGATCTTCTTATCATCTCCATATTTGTTATCATCAAAACTCATCATCAATATTGCATGGTAATCACATTCTCCCTCTTTTTGATGATGACAAACTAACATTGAGAAAATCATTAGTTCATATAGGTAATAACAAAACAAGCATATTATTCTCCCCTTTTCTTTTGGAATCCAAGCGCCAGTGTTACTCCTTTCTTTTCTCAAAAAGATTATTATTTTTCTCCCCTTTTTGATATGATCAAAAAGGATACATTCACCCAATAAAGCATAGTGATGAGATAATAGTAATAATAAAAAAAAATGATTGTAATTGACAATAGATTAAAGAAAATACTCATTGCATTAAATGAAAGTGGTCAAGCGCATATACAACAGTAATTAAAGGGCAATCAATACAATAAATAGCTAAAAAATAGAACATAAGCAACTGATCCTAAGACTAAGCAAGCTCTAGAAGTAGGCATCAGGTGGTGGAGGAGGAGAGGCAGGGTCGTTGCCAGACAGCAGAGCTCGAATGGCAGCCTGTTCACGCTCAACACCATCGATTCTGTCAAACAAAATAGTGAAGGTGTTCTCCATGTAGGTTCTGTTATCCAATAGGGTAGCCAAGATTTGCTCATTCGTGACAGGAGCGGGAATATCAGCAGCAGCAGCAGCAGGGTCGTTGTCTTCATCATCAACTTCCATTGGGAACACCCAGCCTTCATCAGTCCTGACCATCTTCATTTTGTTAAGGGTAAAAGACCCAAAAACGTGATGATGGGTTAGCGGGGTCGCTCGCTCAGTTTCTAGAATGTGTGGATACTTGCCTAAGAAGACAGTGATGATTACGCCGTAGGGAAGTTCACACCGCTCTTTACCTCTTGCCCTCATTATGTGTTTCATAATGAAGACGGGCCAGTTGATCTGATGGCCTTGCTTTAGAATCCATAGCATAAACACGTCATCTTCACTCATGTAGGCGTAGTTCCCACCTCTAGGAGCGAGGATGTGGGCATAAGCATAGTGGAGGAGCCTGTCCTGGCTCTTCATCATGCCCCCTTTGACTCCTTTTTGAGTCGAAGGTAAAGCCAACCCAGGGAGAAGAACATCTTCAATTGCTCTGATACCACTTGTTAGTCATGACAACCATTACCCAAGAGGGGGCGTGAATTGGGTATTAAAAATTTTGGCAAAACTTCTTTTAATTAAAATACAAATATTAAAACTAATTAAATAAAAGCACAGAAGGAATGAGATAAAAGAAAAGCTTTAGTAATAGCAAATGAATAAGTGTGCAATAATATAAAATTACGTAAAATAAAGATTGCAAGACACGATATTTATCCTGGTTCGACCACCAACCACTTGTGGTCTACGTTCATCCCGAAACACAGTTCAAGATTTTTCACTATATGTACAAGCTTCAATAGGTGCTTGCAACCGTTACATAAAAGAGCACTTTTCACACACAGGAAAACTCTACCATTGTGCTAAAGTCTCAGCCTGCAGGGATACCTCACCCTTATACAAACCTTGAGAGATACCTCACCCTCGATACAAAAAATCAAAAAATAGATGAAGAGAGAAAGGATTAACACTGGCGCTTGGATTCCAAAAGAAAGGGGGAGAATAATATGCTTGTTTTGTTATTACCTATATGAACTAATGATTTTCTCAATGTTAGTTTGTCATCATCAAAAAATGGGAGAATGTGATTACCATGCAACATTGATGATGGGTTTTGATGATAACAAATATAGAGATGATGAGATGATGAGAAGATCAAGTCCAAGTTGTTCAAGTTTAGCTTTAGGACTTAGGATCTCTTTTGTACAGAGCTCTCATACGATATCTCAGTGGTTAACTCAAAAGATCTAAGAACTTATTTTTTTTTCTTCTACAAGCCAAATTAAAGTTCTAATAAACCTTTGATAATCAAAGAGATTGTGGTTTTTCTAATGTTACATAATCTTGTTCATAGAAGCGTTTTTCATGTTTTTTAACAGAGGTATTCAAATACTTCAAAAGTTATTCGAATACAACCATTCTGAAAATGCTTCTACAAATGTGTTTTTAATAAAAGTATTCAAATACTCATTTGAGGCATTCAAATACAACGTGTTTTTAATAGAGGTATTCGAATACTCCTTAGAGACATTCAAATACAACCTTCTGAAAAAGGATTTTACAAACGTATCTCAAACAGTGGCATTCGAATACCTTGGTATGGTATTCGAATAACGTGAGTCGATCTATTTTTAAATGTTGATATGAGGTATTCGAATACCTCATAATGGTATTCGAATAACCCAAGCCTAAATGCATTTTTTATATATTGATATCGTAGTATTCGAATACCACAACAAAGTATTTGAATAACCCACGAGTTTTCAAGCTTCTGGTTTTTGAATTTGATACGCAAACGGATTTTGCATTTATTATGCATTCAATTTTCCCAGCGAAGTTTTCTGATCAAAGGCTCTATAAATAGAGACCTTCCCTCACGGCTGATACACACCAATCCTTGAATTTATTTTCTGGCTATGCTAAAATACTGTTTGCATAATTTCTCTTTTTTTTTCTCTCTGTGCTCTTTTGATAAAATTCTGAGATATTGTTAGAGAGCTTTATAGTGCTTCAGTTTGTATTACTTACTTTGAGTGAGAGTTTTTCTTCATCTATTTTCTGATTTTTTGTATCGAGGGTGAGGTATCCCTCAAGGTTTGTATAAGGGTGAGGTATCTTTTGTGGTGAGACTTTAGCACAAGGGTAGAGTTTCCCTGTGTGTGAAAAGTGCTCACGGTTGCAAGCACCTATTGAAACTTGTATATATAGTAGAAAATCTCGAGCGTGTTTCGGGGATCGGACGTAGACCAAGTGGTTGGTGGTCGAACCAGGATAAATATCGTACTCGCTTCTTCTTCTCTTTATCTCTTTATTTTATGCAATCTTTATTTTACGTAATTTTATATTATTACACACTTATTCATTTGCTATTGCTAAAGCTTTTCTTTTATCTCATTCCTTCTGTGCTTTTATTTAAATAGTTTTAATATTTATATTTTAATTAAAAGAAGTTTTGCCAAAAATTTTAATACTCAATTCACCCCCCCTCTTGGGTAATGGTTGCCATGACTAACAGCATCATGCACCCAAACATAACAAGGTGCATAATAGAATCATCCACAAAACAAAATATACCAATACATGTTTTTTAGTTACAGGAGGACGAATGCTACTATGTACCCTTCAATAATAGGGTGCATCATGCACCCTTGTATTTTACTTCCAATAACCAATTTTACAATATTTTAAAAATAATCCTTTAAGTAAATCAATTTATAATTTAGTCCCTAGACAAACTCCTTTAATGTCATTCTGGTCACCAGCAAAAATGATCAGCAAGTTACTGTTGTTTCGACGGGCCACCATTTCCAACCCCGATGTCACCTCCTCCACCATTCACACCTTCACTTCACCACGCCAACACGACTTAGATCTGTGACCACCACACTGACTCAAATCTCCAACCCCGACGTCACTGACTCAGATCTGCGCAACCACCAAAAATACCCCCATCCTCCATGGTCCATTGTATTTGAATGGGTCCTCCGTTCAACCTGTGATCTGCTATGCCACAGGACCACCACCACCGCAGTCATCCTCTGAAACCAAGAATCACTAGAAATCGTGCTCAAAACCACTAGACCCAAACCCACCAAACCAGTCACAACCCGACTCTACCAAACCAGTCATGACCTACCTCAGATCTGTCGTGAATGGCCATATTCTACCATGATCACGAACCAGAACTACACTCTTGTCGGCGGCGATGCATGACCACTAGTCGTGACCCGCCCCAAATTCGTAAAAAAACGACCTATTTCGCTATGGCCGTGAACCAGAACCCAGTTTTTGCTACCGTCGCCAGCCCCTACAAAACACCCAACCACAAATTCAAAGCCCAAATCGCCTATGGTTAAGTCGCACAACCATTGCCATAGGGATGAAGAAATCCAACCTTTAAGGAAGTCCAACAACCACCAATCCAAATCACCAACATTCATCTATAGGGAATATTTCAAGGAGAGAGAAAAAGGACTTGCTTGGAGGAATTAACAATTGGGTTTGGACCACTTACCAATTTTCTCAATCCTGCTTAGCAAGTTTCCTTTCCTTCATATCAGCCATTAATCTTTTTTTTTAAATGTAAATTAACGATCAAGATGTGAGGTGCATCATGCACCCTTAAACTAAGGGTGCATAATAGAAGGCGTCGTTACAAGAGTCTTCCCAGACATGTTTTAAAGTCCAAACAAAATACGTTACAATTAGAAAACCCAAGATCAATGTCCTTATCCCTTTCCTTTATTGAAGTTGTCACACAATGCTATACAATCATGGCTCCTCTTCCTCATGGGATAATGCCCTTGATGTGAGATTTCGGCAAGAGATGATCAAGGTGAAGACATGCACAGGAGCTTTCATCTTCATCAACCATGGTTTGTAGCACCGATACTTGCTTTCAGCTGCCATAGTCATGGATTCTTCTCAGTATCAGAAGACTAAATGCCACACACACAACCACGAGAACGATCACGCTTCAAGGGACAAAGCCCTTTGAACCTGCCACTGTGGTGCAAACACAAACAACCCAGTCATCGGTTTTCTCAACAACAAGCCAGAAGAGAATTTCTCCTGAATTATTATTGTTGATAGGTCCATCATGGGTTCCTATCTTTTGAAGATATGATTGTGATGGGGAGTCTCCATGGGTTCACAAAATTTCATTTGAAACATCATACATGAAAATTATTGTAAGCTAAAATTGATTATTTATGTATATTCTTATCATTGATTGCATAAAACACGTATATGAAGCATACAATTTTTTTTTAAGAACACCTCTTCATTCAATAATTTAGGCAAAAAGCAATTAACACAACCATTCATGCCTCTATCACGTCCTCAATGAACAGAATATAATTTGTATAAATCAAATATAGTTGTGCAAAAACATGCTCAAAAGGTGTACGAATTTCACTATAAAAATATAGCATCATTAAAACTCATGTCACTACATGTGCAAAATTTATGTACATGTGTTCTGAATAACATGTCATAGGAAGTAGACATACAAAATCAGCATACAATTATGCATGTTTTTAAATGACTAGCAGAGATAAACATGCTCTAATACCAAATGTTAAATATAAAAAAATAACATGCATTCTTCCATATAAACAAACCAACGATTATTTCAAATAGAGTACATATGAAACTGAATTAAGGGTGGGTAGATTGCACTAACCTCCAACCATAATCTCAATATTTTGCATCCAATAGGCAATAGCATGAACTAGAAAAAGCAAGCACAAATTCTTCTAGTTTAAAGTTGTTATCGTATATAGGTGGAATATGGCATGATTTAGCATGCTTAGACTAGGACTCTATGCTATATTTTATATGGATTGATATCTCTCCATCAGAAAAAAATAATAATAATTAACCCCCTTATCCTGGAGTGGATATCCCTATAATTCCCTCAACAATCTTACCAAATCAATTTTTTATCTTATCTACTTGACTCACAACTAACTTATCTAGTGAGTAACCTACATTTGACTGAGTCAAAATGACCAGAAGGTGATAGAAAATGTGAGATCACTTCTAGTTATTAGATTATAATTTAGATTTAAATTAAAAACCTAACATTGAAGACTACACCTCTTTCAGCTTTTGGGAATGAAATTGTTGGTTCTATGGAGGAGAGATTATTTGTAATTGATGTCAGATATGAATGATTTGGATGATTGGGGTAATTGAGGAGGATTGGTTAGCAAAGCAAATGGATAATTTTATTCAAGAGGAAGATGATACAATATGTGACGTAGTTGGTTAGTTGCTTGGCTAGGCTTGCTAGCCACCTTTCTACATGAACACTACATACCTCTTTATAAGGCTGTTACACAACCCTTTATATGTCGGTTTTCCATTTTCTAATGCTTTTCCTATCCAGATTATTCCACATTAATTAGCTCTAGATCATTCCTATAATGCCGGTGTCATTGCCTCAATATTGCAGCACCTCGATATTTCTAGACGCTGGCTTCTTTGGTCAGTCTTGAAGCTTCTAGATATTATCAAATGTGCAGCACTTTTAACAGATATACTGTCAAAGCTTTTCTTTAAACAATTGATTCTTAGATCTCGAGTTTTATAGTTGTCATTTTTGTCAAGTTTGATCATTATCCACTGATTTTTAAAAAGGTTAAATATGGAAAGTTATTTGATGGAACAAATTGAGTAAATAAGAAACTAAGCAGTCAGCATGTTGTAGTTCTTATATTTAATTTGTTCGGGCAAGTGGTAAGAATGATGAACTGTGTCAGATTGCTAGTCCGTTAGGTCTGTTTGGTTCACCACTATTTAGCATCATGATATGTCATTTTCATACATGTGACCTTAATTTAACTTTTTATGGAGTATATAAAGAATGGTGACCGGCAAGTAAATGGTTACTGCATGTATTTGAGGCAATGCAATACTTAGTTATGGTCCCTGGTACCAAACAGGCAGCAGAGGCATCTACAGTATCAAGAGCATGAAGCTACTGCTGTTGCTCCATTGAAGTTGGCAGGTATTAAAAACAGTAACTGGGACCATGAAAGATAATTTTCTTGTTGAATTATCTGCTCCTCGCAGAGAAGGAGCTTTCCAGGCTATAAGCTTTTAGCATTATGCAGCTTTTTATGTTTGGATACAGTTGGCGCCTGGATACATCAATAATGTCTGTTTACACCCCAATTTGACACTTAGGAGATCGTATATTTATGTGAATAGAGTTAGATATTATCATATAGATATATGATATAAAAATGTGAGTGAGATATCCTATTCTAAGTATTGAAATAACAAAATTCATATTATGCTATGTGCCATTGGCCATAGTTGTTGGTCTAATTAAGGACTTCATAGGCTTATAGATTTTTGAATTTTTTGTACGGTAATATCACACAATAAATCTTTCCATTTGGCACTCTTTTTCTTTTTCTTTTTTCTCTGCAGGGCACAGTTTGGCAGCGTTCGTACCTGTAAAGAAACTTCTCTTTTTCATTTTCTGGCTCTCAAAACGTGTTCATTTAAGTTGCGCTTTTGGATAAGGGTCTGGCTCTATTCCTTTCACGAATTAGTTTATTGACCCTCTCCAATAGTATGTGTCTGTTGTGTCGTTGTCCACTTAGATTTGGGGGCCATGACTCTTGCATTGGTTCTGCTTCAATAACAAACTGGGGCTTTGAGCTTATTATTTTGATTAGGTAGTTGTTGATCAATGATAAGCTCAAATCTTCAAAATCATGAAACAGTGCCTTTGCTGCAAATTACAAGGTTATACCACTTAAACAAGCTTACTTTCCATACAACTCAACCTGTCTTTTACCTTCTAATTGTATTTTTTCGTCAGGCAGTAGTAACTTCAATTAAAGATCCAGAGCCTGTCTCTCGAGTATCAGTTATATTAGTGTGGTTCGTGGTGCGGTGCCTTGATCTTCTGATTTGAGAACACTGCACTTTAATCCATAGTAATTTCAATGTCTCCATTGGTAACTGTTGATGTCAAAAATTGCATGGCTGGTTGTTGCCAGTAAACTTCTTGGAGAAGGCAAAGAGACAACACCGTGAATGCTTAGAGGCCATAGCCCCCGGAGTGGATTTTGATGCTTGAGTCAATATTTTATGATGGTGTTGAATGCTTGAGGAAAAATAGAATTAATTAGGTTATTATAGGGTTAAAATGTTATATCTCTCTCACTGAATGTACCATAATTAAGGGCCTTGTGTGAGTAAATTTAGTTTAGTGAAAGCGGACTGCTTAAGTGGACCATTTTCATTGGTTTGACGAAGGCACTTCTAGAAGCATACGGAGACTAAGCCTGGCGTTGAAGCAGGTAAAATGCCCCTCAATACTTTACTCTTTGTCATCGAAGAATCTGTGAGTGAAGTGACTACAAAATTTGGTATTGAAAAACTTTGATGCGGTGGTCTCTTTCTCCTTGTTAGTCTTGTTGGATTTCCTACTTGCTCCTTAATGTCAAGGAGCTTGCTCCCTAATTACATGGAGAGAGAGTAAAGAGATCTATTATGGGCACAAGGAAAGCATTGTCTAGTTAGTATTTGAGCTATAGTCACACATTTGTCAATAAGTAATGCAGAGTCAGAAAATTTTGCTACTTGTTGCAATCCCTTTAAATATATATCGCATAGCCATAAGTGGTGAGTGATTGATATGTAGTTGGAATATATGCAAAAGAGCCTAAGATGAATTAAGCAAATATAAAATGAACAACACACCTAGCTAACATGCAGAACAATTCGTCTGAACAAAATGAACCATGCCCTTTCGAGCTAAGCATATGTGCACCATTCATTACCACTCAATACATATGATAAACATGTCTCTCAAAACTGAAAGTGTGTGGATCATGCTTTTTTGATCGAAATAGATATGAAACAAGTAGAATTTGCCCTCCATAAGCTAATCTTATGTAGGAACAGTGGAACCTAACCCTGTGGAGACATTAAATATAAAACAAAACTCTAACTTTTGACTCTAACTTTTGCCTTCAATCTCATTTAATCTCTCTTCATATATTACTTTTAATCTCATTTATTTGAATTTATAGACACATGAAAAGAGATTAAATGAGATTAGAGGCAAGAGCTAAAGTCAAAAATAAAAATCAAGTTTTGTTCTTATTGCTGATTATTGAATATGGAGAATTTTGAGTATTTTGATATTAATTTTTTTTTTGTTCTATATCACCCTACCTAGCATGTTATGGTCATCACCGATAAGCTAGAGAAGGAGACCGTGAGTGGATGGTATAGCTTCAGAGTGGACTTCAGCGTTTATAAGGGAAGAATGATATGCCTCTTAATAAGTGGGTCATAAGCGAATTGTGTGAATATGTAAGTACGTTGGGTTGATTAATGCACCTTAGAGAGTAAAAATTAACCGCATGAACTGCTCAAGACATATAAATAATCGTGTGGGTGAATTTTACCCGCAGTGCAGGGGTTTAAGTCCCACTGGAAACATCTGTGGCTAGGGCAAATGCCTGTACCTTGGGATTGTTTTAACCTACAAGCAGGTAAAATTTCCCTTAACATAATACCATTGAAATATTTAAAAACAGGACTAACTTTACTATTGGTAGTGCTCATTCAACATGTAATTCCACAAATATCATATTTTGTACATGATTATAATTTGTTACGGTATGGAAACAGGGAGTTAATATTTTAGTACATTATGTGAGGAATTGGAAGATAAGGAGATTTAACACCCGTTTGTTATTATTAATTTGTGAATTTCACTTGTTCCTTTTGTTTGATATTAGTTTTTGACTTTAGATTATTTTTCTATTGTTTTGCTCCTCCAAGGAGATTATGAGTACAATAAATTAAAAAGTAATAATGAAGGAGTGAGAGTTCTTGCAACTATACCACTAGATTACATTGAAAATGTAGGTATTTAGGGCTTGGTTGATGAAACACAGATTGATACCAAGATCCATCCAAAGGTTCATGACTTGTCAGATCTGAATATTTGGTCTTGCCCTTTTGGTGTCAAAGGAGTGAAAATTATGTTCATGGTAGCACTGCAATACATTTAACAGCTAAAGGGACATTGACGTGGATGGTTGATCATTTAGGTATTGGAGGGTGTATAGGGATAAGAATGCAAGAGATGCTGTTAATTATATGCATATTGTCACTTGTTATTCGCATAATTTAATTGAAATAATAGTTTTAAATAAATACTAAATAAATTATTATTTTAATGGTTTAAATTATACGAAAAATTTGTGATAGACAAAACTCATGGTATTGTCAATCCATTACCAAGTTGTTATAAAGTGATAGCACAGCAGCCCTACATGGTAGTAATAGTTCCTTCAAGTCAAAAGAGCAAACGCCAGGAACCCAAAAGAAGGAAAACAACAGGAAGCTCCCTCACAGCCAAGGAAGGGAGTCTGTGGTTTAAAAAACTGAAACCAGATAAACCATAAACAAAGCTTGTCTTCCATGTCATAGACAGTGACCATGTCAGTCACGTGAACATCACGTGCAACAAAAGATTGGTTTTGATACCGTACAGATAGGTCTTTTCTATTTAAATGTGTTGGCAAGATCTGCTGGGTTGCTTTTAATATTTACCAATTCCATATAAATGGGTTTGAATTTGGAACCACTAGTAGGTGAGCCTCTATTCTCATATACATTAGTGCATGTATAGTTTTATCACTTGTACCCTATCAAATATGATAGCCATATATCTAAAATATGCAACCAAAGAAAAGTCGTACAGTAAAATAACTGAATAAATGAATTTCTAATGATAAATAGAACAAATAGTTCAGATAAAAGAAAAGATTAGAGGGCTTTCACTCTGACAAGAGGGTTGGGATTCGGATTGTCTCCAGTCGCTGGAGGTGCGGTTGGAGCATCTCAACCATTGATTTTTTATTTAACGGTCAGATTTTTATTTTATATTTTAATATTTAAAATATTTATTAATTTTAAATTAATATTAACCATCGGATTGGATGAGAGATAAATGGTAGAGATTTATTCTCAAAGAAGAGCTTGCTGGAGGTGCACTCTGGAGACAAACGGATCCAGAGGGTTGTGAGCTCGCGCTGTTATGCAGTGATTGCTTGCTAAACTTAAACCTTGAGCAATTTATTTGATTTAATATGTATTAAATTATTTTCATAGAAACATGATTGATTTAGTCTCAAATATTTTAAATTGCAATTAATGCGATGGAGCTGATCTAATAGTGGAGGCAACAAACATGTAAGGTGTGATTAGTCATATGTTTAAATTATATTATAATTTTATTAATTTTTTAAGTCAAGCTAAAAAGCATTTTTCTAAATCTCTTAATCTTTGTATGAATGATCTAGATTAGTTTAATTTACAAGTCAAATTTACCATAAACATTAAGCTGTAATCCAAGAATGAACTAAGGTTACCTACAAATACTACCCTGGACCGAAAAACTAACACAAAAAGAATATCCCAAAACGTAACAAATTCTGTGCTATATATACTCCGATTTGATAAGTAAAAATGCTCAACCTAGTATGCAAATACTTTAACATTTTCTATACAATTCAAATCCTCCACACCTTTGTATGCAAATCCTATTATTATTATTATTTGAAAATGATTTCGAAGACCTTATATGGAGAAAGGATAGACTAAATTACATGCAAATTTGACGACATGATATGAGTGAGATTCAATTTCAGGATCAAACAATTAATCTCCAAGAAGATTTGGTGCCACTTGAGTTGCAGTTATTGGGCATGCAAATACTGTTATGTTCATGGAAGCTATACAACTCATTAAGGTCATATATACATATATACAAGGAGTATATCTAGTGAGAGGAGTTTTTATTGTGAGAGGGTGAGAGGGGTAAATCTTAACCATATAACCATACATGAATGGTCAAGATTAAAAGTTACTTGAAGGTCATGTGACCACTTAAAAAAGTCACATGCATTTATGTTTTAATCTTGACCATTCATGTAAGATCTAATGGTCAATATTTACTCCTCTCACATCTCACAATAAGCACTCCTCTCAGCGATACACATCCTATATATATATATATATATATATATATATATATATATATATATATATATATATATATATTATATTATATCATAGACACCCCATTTTCAAAACCTATACACATAAAAAATTTTGTCTAATTTATAGAAAGCTGAAAGCCCTAGACATCAATTATGAGGGGGAAAAAACACACACACATAAGGGAAAAGATAAAGGAAGGAGAGAGACAGAGGGTGTTTCGTATGGTTTTGAACATTCGTTTCTTTTTATTATTGTTGCTTGCCAGAAGTGTTGGGACCCAAAGTGTAGCTCCTTGGTGAGGTTACTGAGACATCTCATATGATCCACCACAAGCCCCACGTTTGGTTCCTTTATTGGCGACCAGGTAGAGCCAGGAGCAAATTAAAGTACCACAACAAACCCCTTTTCTTCCTATATAAGAACACCCATCCCCCCTTTCCCCCATTCTCTTGTCATGCAATTCAATCATATCACCTCATGTTGAACTTGGGTTGAACATCCAAAACCTCAAAAAGTCATCTACTTGCTAATTAAAAAGCTTAAAGAGATCACATAAAAGCCCAAAAAGTGCTCCCAATTGTTTGAGAAAGAGCAAAGAGAAAACAAGCAAAGCCCCAAGCTGATATATTGTGAGAAGATGAAGATAGAAAGTGAGACCATTGGAGTATCTAAAAGAAGGTTTATGGGCAAAGGAATGGGAGCTCTTCTCAAAGAAGGTAGAGGAAGGTTTTATATACTAAGAAGATGTGTCATATTGCTTCTCTGCTCCCATGATTAATTTGTGAGTATTTGTATCTTTAAGTTTTGTTCAAATTACAGTACTACACTTACAAATCTATGTATATTACTGTCTTCTGAAGAGAAGAGAAGCGAAGTTGTTATTGATGGTCCGAATAAAAATCCAACTTGTTGGTGTACCTAAAATAAATAAAAGGAAAATCCAACTTGTTGATGTTCTTTATTTCTAGATCTACTTTCTTTCTGTTTTAGTTTTTATACCCTAGACACAAGAACGAAAAAGTTAATATTTTATGCATCCTTTGTGGAAGGCTCACTTCTAAATATGGTTCCTTTTCTCTCTATATATAGCTTTTTTCATGGTTAGGTTTTCTTACCTTCCTCTCTTTCTCTCATAGCACAATGAAACTTGTTGAACATAAAAGCTTTCTGATGAATTTGGAAATGATTCAGACTTGTATGGTACTAATGCTATAAATTCTTTTTGTGACATTTGGTAGATGTCGTTGTGGTTTGGCTGGACTTTTGACTTGACATTGGAGTATGGTCTTTTACCTTTATTTCTCTAAAAAGGGCCCAAAGAAAAGGAGAGTTAGACTGAATTCGCTACAACTTGATCTTTTTAGTTTTTTTCATTCCGAAAGCTAATTTACAAGTTATTATATATCTAAGTTGCCTATATATGATTTGTCTTACAGATGAAACTATCTCTTTCTGTAATTTTTCAAGACACTCACAGCTTAGTACAGAAAATGAAAAATAGTTTAAGCATTTCAGAACTTTGGCATATTGATCTTAGCTTTACTTAACACTTACAGCTTTATAGATATTAAGTCAATCAAAGGAAGCACTGATTAATAGCGACAACTTTTCTGCTATATATATCTATCCTAAAGCGACAAGCCACATTTACTTTTGTTAGTTTATTAGAGTAGGGGTAGTAGCCATAAATCAAACTAAACCCATCTTAGATTTGGTTTAATTTTAATAAAATATTAAATAGCCGGCTCAATTTCATAAGGATTTTTATGTCAAAAACCTAATCAGTCATGTGTAAGTTTAAAGTATCAAGTGAATGTATAAACATTGTTTTATATCTTTCATGATTTGGTTTAATTTTCAAACTAAACCCATCTTAGATTATATAAATTTTCATAAAATATTAAATACCCGGCTCAATTTCATAAGGATTTTTATGTCATAAACCTAATCAGTCATGTATAAGTTTAAAGTAAACATTGTTTTATATCTTTCATGATTTCATCCTTCTTCTACTTATTCTGGTCATTTTTCCGAAAGGAAGAATGGACTCTCTCTCTCTTTCCGACTCACACATACAAATTAAACTTAATTCGTTAACAATTTAAGAGCAAACTACTAGAAGATTTTGTTAGGGAACAAAATGAGATGTAAAAACATGAGCGGAAACAAAGTAGAGAAAATGATATTGAGAATTAGAAAACGATCCTCCCCTTTGTTTGAATAATGAGAGGAGCAAAACCAAAGCGAAAATCTTAGAATTACATATTTTTCTTTTTTCTTTTTGAGATGATACTTTTAAAAATAATGTAATTTGGAATACTATTACCATATATGTTAATTTTCTCTTCTTTTTTAAATCTCCTTTTCCAAGAGTTTTATTTGCAATAGAATTTAAATTTTATCGTTGTTTCTATTATTTGTATTCTCGTTTACATTTCAAAAACAGTATAATGAAACTTTCACCTTTGATTTTCATTTCGCACGAAGTTACTTCACTTTCACCCGTCCAAGCAAAGTGAAACTGATTAAGACGTATGCCTGTAAGCCATGTCTTTGGAGGAAAAATATATATAAAAGGTGTGCATACGTAGAGTGTTCAATGCATTTGCAAAACAGTATGAAACTAACTAGTTAATGTGTCATTATTATAAGGGTGGGTGGAACTTTTGTCTTGACATGGAAGTATGGTCTCTGCACTTAATTTCTTTAAAGGGCCCACATAAAAGTAAGATAATAGATAAACGATGACAAAAACACCAAACTGTCACTATTAATAAAATTATTTATTAAAATATTATTTTATTTAAATTATTTATCAAATTATTATTTTTTTAAATTATTTATCAAAATACCACTCTTTTAAAATTATATACTAAACTGTCACTCTTTTGTCTTACGTGATATTTTTTAATATTTTTCAGCGTCATAAGATCTGTACAAGTAGATGCCACAGCATCCTTACTGACGTGACAAAGAAAATTCCAACAAGAGTGGTGTAACCAAGCCACATGCGCCACCCTTGTTGGCGCAACCAGGGTATATATGGTCTCCTCCCTCCCCCATCTGTGCCATTGTTTTAATTTTCTTAATTCTCACTATCTCTCTACAAATTAGAGAGAAGAAATTTGTGGTCATCCTACTTGGCACAACCTTGCTAACGTGAAAAATATTAAAAAATGTTATGTAGAACAAAATGGTGGCAGTTTAGTATATAGTTTCAAAAGAATGACATTTTGATAAATAATTTAAAAAAATGATAATTTGATAAATAATTTAAATAAAATGACATTTTGATAAATAGTTTTACCAACAGTGACAGTTTGGTGTTTTTGTCAAAAAATGTGGAAGAATTTAGATGTCGGAATAACATTTCAAAAGAAAAAATAAATAGATTACATTTTTTTTCATCATAGACCAATAAATAAAAATCTCAGTCAAAAGTAAAATCGAGAAAATATGCATAATATAGAGGCATTCAACATATGCATAATAAAACAAATAGATTACCTTTCTTTTCTTTCGAAAATGCTTTATCCTATATATTATATAAAATGTTCCTAGTGCCACATATTTTGGAAAAGCTTTCCTTATTAAAAATTATGCTCTTCATACAACAACCACACTAGATAACACCAGCTGACCTTCGACATGCATTTGATCAGCTAGTAACTCCATTCGAATATGGCTCTGGACATATTCAGCCTAACCTTGCAATGGACCCTGGACTTGTTTTTGATCTAAGCAGAATTGAGTACTTGAACTTCTTATGTGCTTCTGGTTACAACCAAGGTTTACTCAAGTTCTTTTATCACTGCTCTTACACTTTTCCAAAGTCTTATAACATTGAATATTTCAACTATTCTTCAATCACAGTAAGTCATCTCAGGACACACCCAATATATGTTACTCATTAAACGTTGGGCCTTCGAGCACATATGTGTTGTGAAAACTCACATCCTTGAAGGATTTAAGATTCTTGTTCAACCAAGTTCATTGACTTTTAGGAAAATGGGAGAAAAGAAGACCTTTCAGGTTATTCTGCAGGCAACGGGTGTGCCAGGTCATGGTTTTCCAATATTTGGGAACTTGTCTTGGATAGATGACAAGCATAGAGTAATTAGTCCTATTGTAGTCCTACCACCTCAGATATTAATCTGAGAAAAGTCGGGTTTTAGCTTTTTTTTATTTAATTATAGTCAAGGTTACTCCTTTTGCAAATACAAAATCTCTAAGAGAGAGAAAGGAGGGAAATTAAAGAAGGTTTCTTCTGGATCGAGCACAAGTAAATCAAAGAAATTTATGACATGGTTCTCGTTGATTGATGCAGGGATGTTATCAAGAAATTATGATTTTATTGCCTGTGATGGTAGTAAGGAATTATTTGCAATTCATCCCATCGATGTTCCATGTTCCTTTGGTTGGTATGAATTTCACATTCTGAATATACGCGTACAACTCCAACGTACAAAGTGATGGGTAGTTCAAAGTGTTCTGAGAGAACAAATTTGTAGAAAGATAGTGAGAATTAAGAAAATTGAAGCAATGACACGGATGGGGGAAGGGAGAGACCATATATATCCTAGTTGTGCCAACAAGGGTGGTGCATGTGGCTTGGTTGCGTTAACCTTGTTGGAGTTTTCTTTGTCCACGTTAGCAAAGATGCGCCGAGTAAGATGGCGCATTCATGTAGGTTACGCCAACCGTGTTGGCGCAACCTACATGGATGCGCTATCCTACTTGGCGTATCCTTACTGACGTGAAAAATATTTAAAAATGTCACGTAGGACAAAAGGGTGGCAGTTTGGTATATAGTTTTAAAAGAGTGACATTTTGATAAATAATTTTAAAAAAATGACAATTTGATAAATAGTTTAAATAAAATAACATTTTGATAAATAATTTTACCAACAGTGACAGTTTAGTATTTTTGCCGATAAACGAGTTACACCTTCTCTCATGGAGGAGCCCAATTTTGACCCGAACCGACATGATTAACTTGTAGTAGGCCAAATTGATATGCAAATTTGATGTTTTAATTTTTAATTAAAGCATTATTATATAATTTATATAATATGTAAAATAATTTATTTTTGTTTATTTAATGTAAATTAATATTTTTATTATAAAAATAATTTTATTTAATATTTAATAAGACTTAAACTATGCCAAAAAAAAATTAAAACATAAGAATAATTTTTTCTAGTGTTAAAAACTAAAAAAATTAAAAACATATATTAGTCCACGGACCGGTTCAATCCAACTCGCAACTTACATAAGATTGGATTAAGCCAATAATTTACCAATTAAATATTTTTACTCAATCTAAAATGTAATTGATCTTATATAGATCGACTCATTTTGTTGCCTCAGTCTTTTTTTTCTTTTCTTTTGGTTAGGAATTATCAGTCATCCAAATGACTAAGATTGCGTTGATTTATTGAAAAAAAAAAAAAACTATGTTGATTTGTACTGAGGACAGTCAATGGATGACAAACAGACTGAAAACAGTACAGTATTTTCTCCACCACAATTGTTCAGGACTCTTGCAGTTTAATTATAAGTACCATCAAGTCATCAACTTAATTCACTCAATTTTTTGTTGTTGGTTTTTCATCTCTCAATTTTGTTTCTTTGACTAAATACTATGTATTATTAAGTGATACAAGCTGATTGTGACACTAAAAGCAGATGTGTGTTTTAATCTTACTGAAATCATTATCTTGGAGAAGGTTTATCTTAAAAGTGACTTGATCTAAGAAAATTAAATTTTATTGTCTATCCTTTACTTAAAAATAGTTAGTCACAATGAAAGTGAATTATGATTCCAGACGAATTTCATGTAATGTTAGGATTTCGAATCTTATAATCGTTAGTTTAAAAAAGAGTTTTACCTAATCATCACCTTCAACTTAAAGATTAGTCTCAAAGCAATTTTTGTAAATGATACCTTGACGAATAACAAAAAATATATTATGTATTAAGCAAAAAATTTACTATCAACTAATTAAAAAATTACTCATTTTACTTGAATCATGTTCCACATCTCTTAATTAGTTGGCAATAATAATTTGTGCAACTAATAATATTTTATTAGAGAAACAGATTAAGACCAAAAGATAAGATACTCACCTTAATTACTGTTATATTTGCCCAACAACCACTAAAGTATACTAATAGTCTTTTTTTTAAAAATTTGGTGGAAGGGGTGAGTGCATGAATCAAATTAACGATTTATTTATGGATTTCGTTTGGTTTCGTACAGTGACCGTTTAAATGGTTCAAGTTGATTTTTAAAAAAAATGTAGTTTTGAGTTGTGATTTGAACTTTGAAGGTTGTGACAAATATTTTTCAGGAAACTTTACCAAACAATGCATATTATGTGGTCCGCAAAAGAAACCACTAATTGCAATTTTATCCCTAAAAGATTTCAATTTCAGTTGAGTCCTAATTTTTTCACACCAGTTTTCTTTACCACTTCAATTTCCCTAAAAGTACATATCAAGTTTAAATGTAAATTTTACTGCATAGTTATAAGACTCATAATGTTGTATAGTAATGAATGTTGAGTAGTAAAAAGTCACTTAGAGCATAAGAACAATATCGTTGAGATGAGGATGTTGCGCTAGATGTATGATCATACAAAACAAGATAAAATTAAGAATGATTACATTAGAGAAAAAGTAGGGATAGCACATATTGTGAAAAAGATGGAGAATCTCTCACCTTAAGTGGTTTGGACATATAAGCAAAAGATTTTTAGAAACCCTTGTAAGAAGAGTAGATTAGGTGGAGGATAACTCAATAATTATAGATAGTGAGAAACCAAGAAATATTATAGGTAAAATATTTAAAAAAAATTATATTTAAATGACATTTCCAAATACTTTGTTTATAATAGGGTACAATGACATCATTTGATTCATGTAATCGATCTTACCTAGTGAAAATAAATAAATTGTTGTTGTTGTAGTAGTTTTCTTTACCACTCCACAGGAATAGGTCAGCATGATATAAAAGATGTCACAAAAAAAAATTCCCTTTCAAACTTGAGCTCAGTTTACTCGTGTTGACTCAGAAGGACTAAGCAGAACATCATATTAAGAAATTTGATTCTAGGTTCTTTCATATTTTTAAGTGTGAGATTAATCTTCGTTTAGAATACTAAAACTATACACATAATTGTCTATTATAATTTTAGGGCTAAATTATTAAGTTATTAGTCTATGGAAACCTATGTATTACTTATTGCTAGCATTTTGTGAATGTATTAAGAAATTTGTTTCGAGATTCTTTCATATTTTTAAGTGTGAGATTAATCTTTGTTCAGAATACTAAGACTATATGCATAATTGTCTACTATAATTTTAGGGCTACTTATTAATTTATTAGTCTATGGAAACCTATGTATTACTTATTGCTAGCATTTTGTGAATATATATGGACAGAAGTGTTGGAGAAAAAAAAAGAGCAGAAGTGTATTTTGGTTCGGGAAAGATTTTTAGAATATCAATTTGATCTTAAATTTTTTTTTCACATCAAAATAGTCAAAAAATTACTATTTACTATGATAAAATTTATGCCATTTGATGACTAAAATTATCATTTAAGGACTAAAATTTCGCTAATCTTTTATTTTTTTGAGCTGAAAATTTCACTAATCTTTAAAAAAATAAATTAATATTTCAAAAATCTTTCAAAGATCAAATTAAGGGTTTTACTCAAGAAGGAAGAAGAAAAAAATGCCTCTTAGTACTAGCTTAGGAAATTGGAAAGGTAGATCATTAAGAAGAAGAAAAAAGTTAATTTTGATGTACTGTCAATATAAAATTTTTTATAATCATCAATCAATAATAAATTACTATATATGTGATTTTTGAAATAATTAATTATTATAAGAGTCAAATATTTTTAATAACATGATAAATGCATGATTGAATGATAATATAAAAGACTTTTATATTGATAATGTATTTAAATTAAACATTTAAAATAAATTATATATATATATATATATATGGAAGCATATCTAATGATAGAAGTTTTTATTATGAGAGGGTGAGAGAAGTAAATTTTGATCATATAACTATATATAAATGATCAAAATTAAAAGTTACTTAAAGATTATGTGATCACTTAAAAAAAATTACATGTATTTATCTTTTAATCTTGACCATTCATAAAAGATCTAATGGTCAAGATTCACTTCTCTCACTTCTGACAATAAACACTTCTCTCACTCGGATACATTCCCTATATATATATATATATATATATATATATAAACACATTGTATCCTGCACCTACCAAACCACCGTCAAGTTAGGAACTCTATTGCTAGTTGCTATCCACTAATAATTGTTGCAAAAAATGTTAAATATTAAATATGAATACCATATAAAAGCCAGATTATCATTCAATGCTTCACAGTAAACTAAATGCCTAGAAACGGCAATATTGCTTACAGTAAGTAGTACATGAAAGTTGTGAAGAGCACGATTTAGAAATAATGTTTGACCCAAAATTTATGACCCTAATGGAAGTAACTTGTGAATCCTAATTAAATTTTATTTGTAATGTGAAAAGTTCGAATCTTAGAATCATTATTTTAATAAAAGTTTTACCTATCATTCTCAACTTGAAATTATATGAACAATTGTTACATAAATAATAATAATAATAATAATAATAATAATAATATTTGAGAAATATGATTTAGATTATGCCATTTCTACAGTCCTTATTAGACCTCATTTTTATTCTAAAGAACCCAATAACTGTTGGAGCACCTTCAGCTACAAGATCGGTACATCCTTGACCATGCACTTCCGAATCTATTGTATTATTTCTCTGCAGCCTCCACTGCTCAAGCTCCAAGCGAGAAAACTATTTACCTCTTTAGCTATGATATGTTTTGGCATACATGACAGCACTCACAACACACCAACTAAAATACAGATTTTCAAGTCTATAAAAAACTGTAGTTCTGTAATCAATAACTCTCAAAGCCACCTCTGATGTTCTGACATGTAATCACATATATATTGCTTGCACCTCAAGAAGTTCAGAAGCACTCATGATGCCTCTAGAGCTTAATTTCCTCATCGGGAATGCTGCTGCTGACCTGTCCTGCTGAAAGAAAATCACTTGCCTGAGGATGTTTAAAGTACATGCTATAAATATTGCTTTCATAATCTAAAACTTGGCAATTTATCGCCGGCCATTTCACCTTGACATGTTGAATTCATAAAACTGAACAGAGTCAACAATCATGTAAAAAATGTTAGATTGTTATTTGTTAATCCATAATTTCCAGTTTACAGAATAGTTTACCTCATCAAAAATTGTACAACAAACTCCCATCGAAATTCTTTAACTCCAAACAAGTATATGAAGAAAATTTATTCCACATTGTAGACAGCCCCTGGCCAGTGAATAGAAGAGGAACCATGAAGAGGCATATTGGAGTGTAGCCAAGGCTAGCTTCATGTGATGATTCATTATTATATCTGTTCTTTCTTCAATGACTGTCGTCTGAAGTAACCACAAGGCATTTCTCCAATAATAAGAAATCAACGTTAACCAAGCATGGTATTCATCCACACAAAGGATTAAGGATAAGGCTGCGAGTAGTCCTTGAAGAGCAGAAACTGTGTGCATCAATGTTGTGCTATGTAGAACAGATGAACATGCCCAGTGCACTTCAGCTGTATATATCAACATTTGTCCCGATCTTTCTTTCTCAGAGAACTTGATAAAGGCTTTAGTTTATGAGATGGATTTTAGGACTTCAACGCCACGTTTGGAGAATAACCCAACTTCCATTTTGTCCTTCGTTGAAAGAGTTAAAAACAGAAATAAGAAAATAAATATTGGTAATTTGTGTATATTTTTGAATAAATAAATATAAGAGAGCCACATTTATTTATACAAGAAGACTACTGTATAAAAAAAATAAAAAATATAATTATATATTAAATCAAACTAATTATGTATTAAATCAATTATAATCATTCTTAAAAATAATCATGATCAATCACAAATAATCATGCTAACATCCCCCCTCAAACTCAAGTGAGTGTAGAAGAAACTAATTTTATTTTGGAAACCAGAGTCCGGAATCTACTAGGATGATGAACTTTGGTGAACAGATCGGCTGACTGATCAAGAATATCAATGGAAAAGATACGTAGAGCGCCATGAAGAATCTGTTGACGGATAAAATGGTAGTTAATCTCAATATGCTTGGTGCGTTTATGAAAAACATCATTGTGAGCTATCTGAATAACATTCCTATTATCACAGTAAAGAGCAGTGGGAGAGGACTGAGAAATATCCAAGTTGTCAAGAAGCCAATATAACCAAAGTATCTTAGATGTGGTGTCAGCTAGTGCTTGATATTCTGCTCCAGTGCTGGAATGTGCAGTTAAAATCTGTTTTTTACTTCTTCGTGAAATAAGTACATCACCAAGATAGATATAGTAGTCAATGGTAGATCGGCAATTAATGGGATCTCCAGCCCAGTCAACATCAGAATAAGCCCAGAGAACCAATGAGGAGTTGATTGAGAAATGAACTCTATGAAATAGAGTTCCTTTTATATACCGAATGATACGTAGAACAGCAGCAAAATGAGTAGTGTGCGCAGTTGTCATAAATTGAATGACTAGATGAACAACATATGAAATGTCCGGATGAGTAACTATAAGATAAATCAAACTGCTAACCAATTACCGATAGAGAATAGGATCATTAAGTTAGTATCATCCAGAGATGTAAACTTGACATTAGGTTCTAAAGGAGTCAAAATCCATGATTATATTATTTGAGAGATCGATTTTAATTTCGAGAAATAAGATCTGAAGCATATTTAGCTTGTGACAAATAAATACCATCAACAGATAAAAGAACCTCAAGACCCTGAAAATAACTGAGAGGACTAAGATCCTTCATCTTAAAAGTGCAGCTCAAAGATGCTCTAAGATTAACAATAGTAGAAGTATCATCTCCTGTAATAATCATGTCATCAACATAAAGAACTAGTAACATAGTGCCACTGTCGGTCTTATGGATGAAGAGCGCTGAATCATGAGAACTAGAGGAGTATCCAAGCTAACTAATAGTAGAATTGAACTTAGCAAACCAGGCTTGATGAGCTTGTTTAAGACCATACAAGGCTTTGCAAAGAAGACAAACCTTATTAGGTGGATAAGCATAACTTGGTGGTGGTCGCATACAGACTTCTTCTTCTAAGTCACCATTAAGAAAAACATTCTGCACATCCATTTGATTAAGAATCCAGTTGTGAGTGGCAGCAATAGCAAGAAGAGTACAAATTGAAGTAAGACGAGCAACTGGAGCAAAGGTTTCTTCATAATCGATCCTATATTCTTGAGTAAAATCTTTGGCTACCAACCAGGCCTTGTAACGATCAATAGACTCATTGGATCGAGTTTTAATCTTGTAAAACCATTTACATCCAACAAGAGCATTATTTGAAGGAAGATCAACCATTTCTCAAGTATCATTATTCTCCAAAGCCTGTAATTCTTTATTCATAGCTTATTGCCAACGAGGATCAATGGATACCTCTGAATATATTTGTGGTTCATGAAGATGAAGCATAGTAGAAAAACAATGATAATCACGAAGAAGGTGTGAAGGTTTCTTACCCGAGAAGGATGAATGACAGTGTCAGATGCAGAATTAACGATAAGGATAGTGTCAGCGGAATGAGTCAAAACTTTATATGATGATGAGAGCTCACTGGGAGAGTCGGAAGAAGAACCTGGAGGTAGAGAACTTGTCTCAGACACATCTGAAGACTCTGTATCAGAATCATGTGGAAAAAGATCAATAGATGGTGTGGTGAATAAAGGGGGTAGAAGTGGAAGGAATAGACTTGACTTGAGACAATGTGGAGAATAAAGTATCTTCCCCAAGACAATATGATGAGAAATACGAATGCGCTAAAAGACTAGATCCCAGCAGCAATAGCCTTTGTGCTCAGTAGCATAACCAGGGAAACAACATAAACGGGCACGGAGGTTCAAGCTTAATGTGTTAATAGGATTGAAGAAGAACAAAATAATTACAACAAAAAACTTTGAAAGAACTGTAATTTGGAGGTCTCAGGTGAAGACATTCATAAGGAGATACATTACTAAGAATAGAGAAAGGGAAACATTTGATAACATAGACAGCAGTAAAAACAACTTCACCCCACATACATTCAGGACAAGAAGAGGAAATGAGCATAGCTCGACCAAAGTCAAGAATATGTCGATGCTTTCTTTCAGCACGACTATTTTGTTGAGATGTACTAGGACATGAAAACTTAGAAAAGATTCCTTGTTCGGTAAGAAAAGTGAGGAGTTTTGAATCATGATATTCTGAGGCATTATCACGATGAAAAACCTTAATTGTCTTTGAAAACTAAGTTTTAATCATAGTGGCAATGGTAATGTAGATTTAAGGGAATTCAGAACGATTTTTCATTAAATATATCTAGGTAAAACGTGAATAGCCATTAATAAAAATCACAAAATATCGACAACCCCCCACAGTGGGTGTATGAGCTGGACCCCAAACATCAGAATTAACAAGATCAAATGAGGAAACAAAAATGGAAGTACTTTTATTAAACAATAAAGTAGGTTGTTTAGCCATTTGACAAGATGTACATTGGAAAAACTCTTCTATAATAGATCCTAAGACACGCTGAGAAATGAAATAATGTAATTTACTAAGAAAACTATGACCAAGACATTTATGCTACATCTAAAGAGAAGAAGTAGTAGAAGCAGCACAAATAGTTGACACGGGAAGTGAAGGAACATCAAGGGTAGTGAGCTCAAATAATCGTTCAACTTTACAAGTATTCCCAATGATCTGCCCACAACTAGCAAAAGAAAAGGTAAGTATATAACCAATGTCACACAATTGGCCAATAGAGATGAGATTAGAGTTTAATTTAGGAATAAAGTAATTGTCTGATAGAGTAAGGATGGGTAAGGAGATAAGACCCTCATGACTTACTTCCATAAGAGACCCATCAGTAGTATGAATGAAATAAATGACATCTCTAGAAGAAAAAGGAAGAGAATGCATAGGATGAGGAAGTCATGTGATTACAATATGCAAAATCAAAATACTAACGATTATTACCTAGTGTAATGGCTAAGGCAATAGGAGTATTACCAGAATGAGAAAGGACTTACTTAAGAAGAAACATAAGATCAATAGTGGAAAAAGAGATCTAAGAATCTGAGGTATCCTCGGCAATTGAAGCTGCAATTACAGGCTTGGAGGAGGAACTAGTATGAGGTTGAACTTTTCTCTAATCAAACTTTTATGGACGAGTAGAATTCTGTGAACGACTAGGGCATTGCTCAATCGAATATCCTGGAACTTTGCAGTGTCTGCATACCTTAGAGGGATAGGTAGGAGCAATATGACCCTTTTTCATACAAAATATGGCACTCTATGGTGGGAAATTTAGGAAAAACATGACCAAGTTTGTGGCAGCGGCTACAGAATGTGCCTCTCTGATGAGTAACTACAAAGGATAAATTTGTTTTAAGTTGAAGAAGACTCAATGTAGTTTCTTCTTATTTCAGACGAGGAAGTGCATCCTTAAGTGTGGGTAAGGAATCCTAATGAAGTAAGGAAGCTCGAACAGGCTCGTAGTAATTAGTGAGAGCCATTAGAAACTAAATGAGTTTGGTGCGATCATGGTACTCCTCATATAGTTTGGCATCACTTTTGTGTTTCAAGGTTGGCTCACACATAATCAGTTGATCCAAAATAGCTTCCATCCGAGCCAGGAACTCATATATAGCTTGGCCGGGTTCTTATTTTAGATTGTTGAGTTCCTTTAGCAATTAATATTGAAGAGATAAATCAGAAATTGTACATCTATTTTTAAGATGATCCCATACCTCTTTGGCAGTATCAAAGCATCCAAATTGTAGATGAATGTTGGGAGTGGAGGTGTTTCGGAACCAGGTGATAATATGATGATTTTTGTTATCCCGATCTTCTAATTTTTCAGCATATTTCTCATCGGTGTCATTTTTAGCTTTGACAGGACAAGAAATATCATATGTGATATATCGTCAAAGTTTGCGGCTTTTCTGAGAGCTACACATGACCTCAACCCAGTGAGTGTAGTTTGAACCATTAAGTAAAACTAGAATGGGCTGAGCAACATCAAACTTTTTCATAGTAGTGAAGAAGAATAACAACAAAAAATGCACTTCCAGGGTTGAAGTGACATAAAAGAACTTCAAAAATAGAAAGATCCTACTGAAAAATCTTAGAAAAGATCAACAGAAGCTTACGTGTCGCAGACAACAATGAAGGTTGTACAGAAACCAAACACAACACATCTGTATGGATTGGCATGCAATGATTGACGTGCAGCAGTAAAGGGAAAAAAAAAAGATGGATGTGCATGATTCCCGAGACAGTACAACAATAAGGAATTAATGACAAAAAAAAGGCGCACGAAAATGGAGACAAAAAATGGTCAACAAAAAGAAATAAGGAACAGTGCATGAAGGAACATGCATGCCGTGAAACAGTATTTGAAAATCTAGAGTAGTCTCTAAAAACGAAGTATGAGATCTAGGACAAAGTCTGGAGTCTAGAGTCTAGAATCTAAGATTGGATCGAGAGTCTAGACGCTCTAATACCAAGTTAAAAACAGAATTAAGAAAATAAATATTGGTAATTTGTATACATTTCTAAATGAATGAATACAGGAGGGCTAGCCTCTATTTATACAAGAAGGCTACTGTACAGAAAAAAATAATAAAATATAATTATGTACTAAATTAAACTAATTCTGTACTAAATCAATTACAATCATTCTTAAAAACAATCATGATTAATCACAATTAATTACGCTAATAGAAAGTATTCCTATGGTAATTGAGAAGTGGTTTAATATGAAGATGGTTACTTACAGTACTTTAATTGTGAGAGAGCTAACAAATCTTCAAAAGAAAAGGTGAAAAAACTTGAGAAAAGAATTAGATATTTAAAAGACTAATAATTAATTACAAAACAAATTATAAGATCTTAGGTCTAAATTCACCTTCAATAATTGGATTTGGAAGGTAGGGTTAAAGACATGAGTGAAGGTGTTACAAAGTTAGGCAAAGAATGTCAGGATAGGCCACGTACCAATGGCGACGTTTAATGTGCACCCCTTAGAATGGGGTGCACTAGTGCTCCTTGCATTTGTAGCCATAGATTATGTATTAAAATCAGAGCCATGGTAAGAAGAGCATTACCTGAAACCTGGTTAACAGGTAATGGTAAAAAATTATTATTTACAAATAAGGTCCTTCATCAAAACAAAATATTTGCTCATATAAGAACTAGTTTATTGAGAAGATCTAAAGGTTGAAGATGAAATACTGAAAGCCATCGTCAGAGGAAACACTAAAACATTTCCTTTGTTCTAACCCACAGACCAAAACACCTCAAAGCCAGCCGTCTCAAAGACCAACCAGCCCCATTAGCCAAGCCAAATCCACAAAAGAGTTTGAATTTTAAAAAAAAATCAACAAAAGAGAGGAAGAATGAGAGTTAGAGGCGGTGCAGGGGCAAGTTTTGTGGTGTCTTAGGCGTGACTCCATGGGGAGAAATGAATTGCTCAATCTTAAAGTAGAAGGAATATTTTAAAATTTTAAAAAGTTAAAGGGTAAAAGCAAAGAAAAACAAAAGTACTAAATTATAAATTGGAAAACTTGTTATAGCAGGTTAGGCCAATGGAATAGTAGTGCTCCTCTGACCAAAATGGTGCACATTAAACGTCACCATGCACTAATACCATAGAACATAGTTCTCTTGGTTTGAATTTCAACAAGTTGGATTTTGCATATCATTTTGGTGTCTATGTATGTAGTGGAACCGGGAATATGTCACTAACTCTCTTTGAGAAAGAAAAAGTTATAACCCTGATTTTTTTTCATATTTTTCTTTCACATCACTTTTTACACTACTTCTCATACTATTGAGAAAAACATTCACATGTCAACAATTTCTCTTACTTAACCACAACCATTAAAAAGTGATATAAAAAGTTATGTGAGAAAAAAAGTAATGTGAGATCCTCATTTTCCAAAAAGTTATTAGGGTTTTCTATACTTGTGGATAGTTTGGATTTTCTGCCTCTCATTGCCTTAAAGAAAAGGAATCTAAATTTTCAAAAAGATATACAAGCCTTTTTTACTTCCAAGGGATGTCTTGTCAATATGAAATAACGAAGAACATGACGTATTTAGAGAGAAACCAAGAAACTCTTCCTTCAATCCATCTTATAAAGAAGCTGAGATGATATGCCAAATATTTCCCATGTTTCACCTGTTTTTAAATATATGTTTTTCTTCTTTTGCAAGGCTTGAAGCATAGGTTAGTATTCAAATCCTCGAAAGGATTGTTAAGTCCTCTTTAACCAAGATGAAGCCATTTTTACTTCATTCTAGAGGATTACAACCATTTCCTTTTTTCTTTTACAAAGATAGTTTATCATTAATGAATAATGAAAGAAAAACAATATTCCAAGATACAAAATGGCTATCTAGTAAAAAATGGTCATATGATCAAAAGAAACAACCAAAGACCAACTAACTCAAGGTTGTTACATACTCCAACCTCCATTCTTGGGCAATATTGAAGGTTTCACTTAGTGTATGTTGCTAGGAAGGAAAAATCTATGCATTCCTTGTTTTCTAGATCTGTTATAACACCCAAACTGCAAGCTCAATAGTTGTGTTTGGAATGAATAAAAATAGAAAATGATTTGATTTGATTTGATTTAATTTAAAAATCTAATTTTATGTTTGGAACTTTCAAAAAATATAGGATTTGATTTGATTTTATTATTTTATATTTTAACCTTTATGAAAGTAGTTACTAATGGTAAAGTAATCTATTTATTTCAAATCAAATTAAATCTTAACAAATCTTATCAAATTTGATGAAATTTCTAAAACAAAAAGAATAAAATTCATGTGATTTTAGAAATCAAATTATTTTTTATTTTTTAACATTTCAAACACAACAATTAATTAGATTAGATTTACAAATCAAATTATTTATCATTTTTTTACATTCCAAACACACTCAATGTTCTCCCCACTAGGACTGTTCTTCTTATAACGTCTTAGCACCGAACTCAACCAAGACTGGATGCTTGTATATGTGTTGGTTGTTGAGATGATCAACGGAATCAGTTCCCAAACTTTAGATAAGACCGACCACTGCAGGAAGAGGTGCATTTCTAACTCCGAAACTTGGTCACACATACGGTAGTTTATTGAGGAGGCATTGATCCCTCTAGATTGAATGTTGGTTTTAACAACCAATGCCCCACTGAAAAATCTCGGAAGAAAGTCTTTAATCTTGGGTGGAATTTTCAAGCCCCGTATCCTCTTCCATGGTATGTGTTTATAAGGGAATTCGACCAGGACCAAGATCATTGGAATCTGATTGTAATCCAATGGAAATAGAACAAGACAGGAGCATTTAATGGCAATGCAAATGTAGTACCCAGGTGAAGGATCTGCAAAACTACATTCGGGAACTTGAAGGTAGCAGCAGAATGAGAAGGATGGTCGAGATGTAATTACTAAAGATAATTAAATATTAATTTAAGGCTTAAACGCTTCTCTGATAGTTCAGAAGCCTCAATTAAGAATTCAGAAGATAGCTATTCAATAAACAGAATATATAAGAAACTAAAGGAGAAGAGATCAGAATCTACACTTAGTAATTTATATTGGTTTGGCCAAACTAGGTGCCTACGTCTAATCCCCAACAAACCACTAAGATTTTTATATTATGAGTATTCTTTGATCTACCCTAACTTCTCCAAGTTATATTACAAGTAGTCTTTGATATACCTTAATCTTTTCAAGTTAGATTCTCACAATGATCACTACTGGATTAGGTTATAAGAATTTTGATAAGTGTTTAGGACTTACTCTCAACATTCAAAGATTGAATTTTGACAAATATAATATAGATAATTGCAGCTGTACACTTAAGAAGGTAATCATAAAGAATTCAAAGAAACTGAGTTCAAAAGTAAGAGAGCGAGTACAGTTACCATTTAGATTTTGTAAATCTATCAGTTGTAGCTTCTAACGGTCTATTATTGCAAGTATAGTTACCGTTTTCCTATCTTGTAGTCGTCATATAACTTTTATGCAGGATTTTGTCCTTTTCCAATGATAGAGATAAGCTTAGATTTCCTGATAGTTTCTAACTTCGTCTCTTCTGATTCTTGGCTTTGATTCTCTTCTAAGTACTGAAAAGTCAAAGTTGCTCTTTTTATGAAGTTCTAAGTCTTCTGAATTGCATTTCCTTTTTTTAAAGGTAACATTCTTGAGTCTTTCACAAACCTTAACATGGTAGCCTCTAAGAACTCCTCTTCTGAGTGTTGTGTATAATTATGATGATTCATCGAGCCATGAGACTTTAGCAAATGGATGAATTCTATGTTGATTCTAAGTGCTATTGCGATAGGACATCAATATTTTTTACTTTTAGAAGAGTTTTAAGATAATTGTGATAAAGAATTCAAAGAAAAATACAAGAATATTTGTGAAGAAGAGACAAGGGTTTCATTGATTGTTGAAATGCAAAAGTCAATTTAACCTAAATACAAGAAATATCACATGTGATATATCATCAAAGTTTACTGTTTTTCAAAGAGCCACACATGACCTCAAAGGAAAATACTATTCTACCATTTAATAAATAATAAAACAAAATAACTCAATATTCTTAACATAATAGTAAAAAAACTCAGGGTTGAATGACATAAAAGAACTACAAGCATCGAGAGTTTACCAACCTTAGAAAAATGAAAACGAGAGATGGAATGCGACTTGGTAAAGAAATCTACAATGCAATGATTGACGTGCAAAGAAGAAGAAAAAAAGGGCAAGGTAATGGTTCCATGATTGAGATGATGACGCAGTAAGGTGACAATCGATCTCAATGTGCTTAGTTCGTTCATGACCAAAAATGAGTCAACAAAAGCAATCTGAATAGAACTCCGGTTGTCACAATACATATGAAGTGGGATCGAAAGAGAAACTCCCATATCGCAAGTAACCAACGTAACCAAACAATCTCTTTAGTAGTAGATGTCATAGACGATATCTCGCTTACCAAGTTGAAGATTGAGAAACAATAGATTGTTTATATGCTTTCCAAGAAATAAGAGAATCATTTATAAAAATATACGCACATGAGAAAAATAATAAAATATAATTATTACTAAATGTGGGATCACCGTACTATGATCAAGCATCGTAGTATGCATTACAATCATTCTTAAGGAAGAGGTTGATGGAAATAAAAGACTATGAAAGAAAGTATTCTCGAAGGTATCGCAAAGTGGTTTAATATGAAATGGTTACTGCCCAATGAATTTGTAGTAGGAGAAGCTAACAAATCGACTAACAACATGAACTTGAGATATGCAATATTTCGGACGAGTAATAGTAAGGTATACCAAGCTCCCAACAATAGTACGATATAAAGTAGGATCGACATAAGGTAAACCATCGTTAAAGAAGAAAACTTTGCATTAACTTCAATGGGAGTGTCTGATAGGCCTTATTATCGTAAGTCTAGCTCGCTCAAGAATATCCGCAACATATTTCGATTGAGAAAGAAGATAACCTCTCGAGGGTGAGTAGGCTACCTCAATACCCAAGAAATATCGTAAAGAACCCAAATCCTTCATTTCAAAATATTTGCTCATATAAGAACTAATTGAGTCTTCAAAGATGAAATACCATGAATATCGTCACCAAGTGATAATCATGTCATCAACATATAAAGACAAAATGATACGACTGCATCAAAGTGCACTTAACAAAAAGAAGAGAATCATGACTACTTGAAGCAAATCCAAAAAGAGGAAGAGATCACAACAGAAAATTTTCAAACCAAGCACGGGGTGCTTGTTTGAGACCATATAATGCTTTCTTGAGCTTTAGAAGGACATATTTTAATCATGTAAAACAAAGGGTAAAAGCAAAGGGTGCCATATAAACTTCTTCTTGAAGATCTCCATTCAAGAAGGCATTTTTAACATCAAGTTGAAAGATATGCCAACGAACCATAGAACTAGTTCTCTTGGCAATAAAGTACGAATAGTAGTCATTTTTGCAATCATTTTGGAAGCAAATGTCTCCTCATAATCCATACCATCACTAACTCTCTGTTGAGAATAGAAAAAGTTTTGCAACCAACCCGGCTTTGTATCGCTCAATAGATCCATCTAATTAGTCTTGATTTTATATACCCAACATTCACATGTCAACAATTTCTCTTCTTACCGGGACCATTAAAAAGGAACCAAGTGATGTACTCATCTTTTGCAAAAAGTTAAAGTTCCTCATCCATAGACTTTTTGCCTCTCATTGCCAAAGAGGATCAAGAATAGCCTCTTTATAGGATACATGCCCTTTCTACTTGAGAGACAATGAATAGAAAGCTAAAAGGAAGAAAAAATGAAGAATAACAAGAATAAGCAAAATCCATCGGTAACTTTGTGGACTTAGAATGCGTATGGATTCCCATGTTACGGGTGGATCCAAATCTCGACGGAGCTTTTGAGGGACCATAGAGAAGAGGAAGCTTCGAAAGGATGTCCTCGGGAGATAAAGTGTTTTCACTTCATTCTGAGGAAGGGGTATTTGAAGTTTTAGGAAAGAGATGACAAACTATGAATCCTGAAGGAAAAAGGATCTATACGAAAAGGTCGATCTAGTCAAACTATGAGTAGTGGATGGAATAGAAAAGAAAGGTATATGCTCAAGAAAACAACATCCGACGAGACACATAAAGTTTCACTTGAGTTATTGGATCAAAACAACGATTCCTTGTTTTTACCTTTACCATAACCAAGAAAGACACAAATGAAGCAGATTGAGAGGACAACTTTTGCTTTCCACATATAGGATTTGATTTGATTTTATTAAGAACGAAACAAGTACAACCAAAAACTCTAAAGCAAGAATAATCGGGAGCATACCCATACAACTTTTCAAAAGGAGACAAAGAATGAAATATGAGAAGATGAAATTGTATTAATCAAACTTACAACATTTAATTAGATTAGATTTATAAACAAATTATTTTCACCCAAAACACACTAGAATGTTCTCCCACCAAGACTGAAGAGAGAATGTCTTAGCACCGGTTTCAACCAAGATGTGCCTATGTTTTCTTTCAAGAACACCATTTTGCTCAGGAAGAGTATTTCTAACTCCGAAACTTGGTCACACATGAAATTTGGTGAATAGTTCCATCTAAGGCAAGCAACTCACAAAATTTATTGGGAGGTGTATTCAAGCCCCACCCAAATCACACCTAAAACATTTAATCTGATTGTAATCCAATGGAAATAGAACAAGAATGTTGAGTTTTGACAAAGAGTACCCAGGTGAAAAGATCTGTATATATCTCGGGAAGAATTGCAGCAGAAAAGGATGTTTCATTAAATAAACCCAGATAATAAAGTATGATCATCAATAAAAGAAACATAATATCGAACCCTCAATTTTGTCACAGGAGAAGGTCAATACATCAGAATGAATCAAATCAAAAGGAGAAGAAGAAATCAAGAAATACTTCGATTAAAGGTAAAGTGAAAATTTTGCTAGTTTACATCCACTACAATCAAATATCACAAGTTTGTAAATTTCCTAAATCCCCTGGATGCCAAAAATCTCAAACGAGTCTTTGAAACATGACCTCAAGTTAGATTCGAGAATGCCATAAGTAAAAACTAGAAGAAGACTGACTCTCAAATGAAAAGAAGATAAATCAAAATATAGATAATTGCAGCTGCCCAAAAGAAAAATAAAGAATTCAAAGTACAAAACTGAGCTCGAATAAGAGACTTGAAATACCAAAATATAGTTGAAGCTTCTAACGAATACCCTCGAAATAGTTACGGTTTTCCTATCTTGTAGTCGTCATATAACCGAATGCGAATGTTGATCTTTTCCAATGATAGAGATCAGCTTGTTTGAGATTAACTTCGTCCCTTCTAGCTTGCTTTGATCTCATGATAAAGAATTAAAGAAAATCAAAATTTTTATGAAGAAAGTCTTCTGAATTGGTTTCTTGATTTTGTAAATCTTGAGTCAATTTAACCTAAAACATGGTAAACTATATAAGAACTCCTAAACTGAGTGAAAAGTGTAAAATACTATTCTACCCTTAATAAATAATAAAACAAAATAACTCAATATTCTTAATAAATTGCACACTGCAAGTCCTTCAAATCATCAAGTATGTTCTTTTGATAACACTTAACATGTATTCATTAGTAACCAAAAAATCTAAGTATAAGTTTGTTGATCATTAAAACTCAAAAAGTTATAAAGAACGTCAGTATGTCTTAAGACTTCTGATGGGTTTTGTAGTTTACAATATTTCCTTTTTTAATGGTGACAAACTGTACTTAAATTTTTAAAGAATGGACTAAGTTAAAGAATTTGTATTCGAGTTATAAGACATAAGTATTCACATGCGTAGAATTATATCATAGCAATGGAAATAAGTATTAGAGCAGAAAGAGTATTAGAACAATCAAGAAATGCTAAGCATGAGATAGTGGATATTTGTCTATTTCAAGGATTTCAATGAACAATTATAGAAATCTGCACATGATTTCAAAAAGTGTTCATGAAGTGCACAATGTTCATGCTCCCCTTAAATTTATGCCTAAAGTTTTTTTCCTTTCTTCTTCTTTACTTTCCTTTTTGCCATCAACAAAAAGCAGGGTGAAGAAATTTAAGCATTATGAGAGCCCAAAAGTTGAACTGATTAGAACGATCTTGGTCGTTCCTCAGTATCTTTGGAAAAACAATATTTTCAAACTTCTGAACCTATCATTCTTCAAACCTAGCAAACTTTGCCTTAAAAGAGGCAGGGGCAGCATTAATCTCAACGAAGCCACTTTGAACATTATTTTTTAGAATTTGAACTTCATTGTTCAAAGAGTTCAAGCAATCTTCTACTGATTAATGATGTCTTCTTTCTTGCAGTAGACTGGATGCAGAAGAGAGAACTAGGTTATGGCTCTGGACAAAGGGTTTTTTTAGCTTTCTTCTTTGATTTAGGTGACCTCTGAAGGAATGTGACATCTTCAGCACCAGAAGCCTTTTCTCAATAGTCTTTACTCTTTGCTTCTAATTCAGTTTCAAATATCTCTCTTTGAAGAGTGTCTTCACGTTGAGTGTGGCCTTTAAGAATATGTTCTGTTTGTTGTGGCTCAAATTTTTCGAAGAGAGGTTTACCCATGGTTGGTGGAGTGGATGGTTCAGAATTAGATGGAGTAGATTTCTTGAAAAGAGGAGTAATGGGTTCAACAGAAGTTTATTGATGAGAACAACTTACTGGTTTAGAAGTAGTAGATTGCTTCTATTTGTTTTCAACATCAGCATCAGAAACTTCAATAGTCTTATGAGTTCCTTCATTTTTCAGCTTTTCTTCTTCTTCCCTTCTTCTTCTTATTGTTTCATTAGCTATTTCTCATACTCTTCTACTTCAGCAAGAAGATATTTTGTTTTCACATCTTATTTGGTGACTGTGAAGATTAGCAAAGGGCTCTCTTCAGATGGTTTCCTATATAGCTTCACATACACATCAATAATTACGTTTGTTAGCATCTCACTCTACTTGGGGAAAGTTAGGAGTGAGAAATTAAACTTCTGAGACTTTGAGCCTCCGACTCCTTTTTCTTCTTCCTTTCTTCCGATCTCAGTTGCAACATCAAACTTGGCAACTTCTTCTGGAATGATGATATCTTCATTACCTTTATTCTTCTTTTCTTCTTCTCAGCTATCGTTTTCCCTTTTCTTTTTATGTTTCTTTCTTTTCATCAGAAATTTCAATAATATCTTCTTCTCTTATTTATTTTTCCTCCTTTCCCTCATTCTCCTCATTCTCTTCTTTCTCCTTTATTTATTTTTTTATTTTAGCCACAATTAATAATTTTATTAAAGAACTATTAAAAAAAATTATTTAATATTACATTTTTGTGACCCGGTCAAATTGGGTACAGACATCCTTTTTTACTTCTCTTTCTATCTTCTCTTCTTCTTTCTTCTCTGAAATTAATGGCTTTGGTTTCTTTTCAGTCTTCAGCAATATCTTCTTTCTTCTTGCTTATTCTTTCTAGTCTTTTTGCTGCAGAGACAGACACTTCTGTAGCTTCCTTCTTCTGCTTGGGTTTCACCTTGATACTCATAACATTGAGGTTCTGGGTTTGCTCCAGTCTCATGACATGAGAATATTATTTTAACATGAAATGTCCAAAATACGTATGCTTTTATTGCCATGTTATCAACCAACCTCCACCACATCATTGTTAGCAGCAACTACAAATCACCATCGGCTACCGTGTGACCCTTCGCTGTAGCGCCATTGCCGTTGATCACCAAAATCCACAACCCTCTGCTGCTATTGGCGATTGATGAAGGTCAATAATGACTTTGACTATGACCGCTAGTCACTAAAATCCGGCCACCTTTCCTCCTCCTAGCAATCGGATTCTTTCCCAAAAATATTTTGGTCAACCAAACATGATAATCACCATTCACATCGATACTAGGCCATGTACATTTTGGTGCACCATACACCTTTCACCTTTACCTCTAAAAGTAAGTTTTTCTTTTTGGACAAATTGTCTTTATTTTTAGATCATATTGTTCACACGACATTTATTGTTCATGCCAGAGAATGCGCTGTTCTTACCGAAAAATACACTATTTAAGCCCAAAAATGCATTGTTTATTATGAAAAAATATATTGTTCATATCGAAAAATATACTATTTTATCGAAAAAATGTACTGTTCTATAAAAACATATACTGTTATGTCGAGAAATATATTATTTTATCAAAAATATATTGTTTTATGTAAATATGTATTTTGTTAAAAATGTACTACTAAATAGATTTTTATAATTGATTAAATTATTGATTATTTTTATTATTAAATTAATAACTTGAATCACATAGTATATGTATATGAGGAGGATATATATTAGAAATAGCCTCGATACTATTCCTAAACATGTTATTCCTAGGATTATTTTTTCACAATTTGTGAGCTAAACGCCCCTTACATGTGTAGTTGAGGGACCTCCCTCAAAATATTTTAGTTAATAGTTATAACTTTGCAAGTACATTATTTTTTAAAAAATAAAAATAAAAATAAAAATTCAAATTTAGCCCCAAACATCATAATTTTTCTATATGCCCCCTCTCCCCCACACAATGACAGAAGTTACTAGCGGCTCTCCGACCTTCCGTGATCGTGGAGTGCATACTTAGTGTGCATACCTGAACTTCATTATGCGCAAAGAGAAGAGCCCTGGCGTGAAGATCCTATGGCTTTGGACCTTTGGAACCGCTGCCAGTACCCTTTCTTTCTTTCTTTTTCTTCCTTTTTCCCTTAATTTTAATGCCGTTTAATCTCATAGACTCATCTCACACCCATAATTTTATTTATATGATCTATTTTTTCTATCGCAGTACTAGTTACCAATGTGATGAGGACCAGATTAAGGGACGTGGATACACTCATGAACGCTGAACAACAACAACAACAACAACAGCAACAACATGATGCCGCTACGACTGATTCGCCTCAAGTGGTAGTGGATACATTGCCTCCTCCATCTGATCCTATTATTCCAGAGGACGAAGACTGATTTGCATTGCATTTTTCACCTAAATATTGATTTCCATTGAGGTTATGTAGTTTGTGGTACTGTTTAACCTTGGAGGATAAAAGGGTATACAACATGTTTGTTGAATGTCCTGATTGAAACTAAGGCTGGCCCAACAAGCAAAATTTGGAAATCCATTCCCAATGGTAACTTTTTGATGCTTTAACAATGAATTATGAAACCCATGTTTATGTTTGCAACTATTATTTTCTTTTTTGTGGTAAAATATGTTTTATGTGGTATTCCAATTGATGCCTAGGGATTGATATGATGCTTGTGTAATGTGGGTGTTATGCACCACTCAATCCCTAAAATGGTGTGAATGTGTGGTGTGAGAGAAAATTATTATTTAAGGATTCAGGAGGGCCTTTTGAAGAGTGTTGTGAGTTTTTACTTTAAAACTTGATATCCAGCACTTTAACCTCGTTAATGTTGTGAGCTGAGCAGAAGCTTCATATTTCCTTTGGTTTTTTAATGAAAAGAAACTGGGTTGTTTGTGACCTATATTGAACAAGCAAAATCCAAACATTAGATGAGTGATTAATTGAGATTGAGATATGTGTGACACAGCACACACATTTTACTACTCTGTTGTTGATATTCTTGTGAGTTTTTCTACATTTTTGTTTTATTATCCATTTTATGGAGGTCTCTATGTTACCCTTTTGGGGATGCTTTAGTTTATTTATTTTATTTTTTGTTTTGGGGAGAGGGGAGGTTGTTTGGTTGGGAGATGTTTTTTCATTCTCAGGAATTCCATCCCTAAGAATGGAATATTCACGAGAATCCTTCAATCATTCGGACATAAAATTGCTAAGTAACAACTCATTTAAGGAAAAAAATATATATTGAAGGTGCAAGCACCTCTGTAAGGTCGGCCATAAGGGAAGGGGACAAATAGCCTAGTTGAGAATAGAACTTTTAACATGTCCATCACCCCACCACCTCCAAAAACTAAAAACAAAAATAAAAACAAAAAAAAGTCTTATAGACTATTGTTGGCGCAGTTGAGAAATAATCATTTTACATCACTTTTCAATACTATTTTTTATAATTAATTAATGATGTACAAATTTATGGTTAATCACGTGTATTGGTTGGTTAATGAATAAATCTATAATTTAAGATTGAAGTTTAGATTTATTCATTAATCAACTAATACACGTGATTAATCACAAATTTGTATATTATTAACCAAATGTAAAATGTGTTGTTGAAAAGTGAAGTAGGAATGTAGAAGTTGGGCACTGTTAGAGTTACAGGATCGTTGATCATTTTGTTTTTATTTTATTTTATTTCTTCAATAAATGAAAAGGTCAATGTAGAATATGCTAGATTGCTAACAAATACAAACAAATATTGCTACCAAGTAACAGCTGAAAGAAGTGGAGTTAATAATGGGATCACATGACACTTGACGAAAAGGAAGCAAAATGAATCTACATGATGGAGGATATGCTACTCACATATATTTATATACACTATCTTACATTTATATAATTTCTATTCTCTAATTATAGATGATCCAACATTACTTTTTACATATTTACATTTTAATTTTATCATCTATGCCTAATGTGGGGTAATGTCCACATAAAAAATGTACATGAAACATTATTCATATGTTGTCACCATTTTTTGGTTTCAATAATGATATTTATACATTATTTTTATTACGTTATTCTTATAACATTTATTTTTAAGATAATTATTGATATCAAAATTTGTCCATGAGATTTTATTTTTGTTAATTAGCTAAGTTCTAATAATTTGGTGCATTCGTTGCTTAATTTCATTTTGTGCAATTTTTTCTCATCCTATTTTATTTTGTTTCTCATAAGAATTTCTTTTATATATCTGTATTTTTATTGTATTAACAAAAGCGAAAAAATATTAAATTTAATAAAAGCCCACCACACTCAAAGACCCATGAATCATTAGGCCTATATCACCTAAGGCCAATCCACCCTTGCCTTAGAAAAAGAAAAAAAAAGAAAAAAAAAAGAAAAAGAAAATATGCAACATCCTCCTTTTTGTTTAAACTGTTAATAATATTATGTGATAATTAAATTAAGGCAAAAAATTGTTTAACTAAATTTTTGTCAAAAGACAATTCGATTTATGTTAGCAATCTGAGAAGAGAATATCTTTCTCTTAAAACTTTCAAATACTTAATGATTTATATGAGAATCAGAATGTCACCAAATGAATTTGATTAACTAATGAAAAATGTGTGAATTGAGTGTAAAAATGGACACATGTAAATGGCAAGCAAGAAGTGTAGAAGCAGGGATGAAATAAAATAAAGAGAATGGGATCAAAATCAAATAAAAGCAAAAGAAAAGCATGCGAAGAATGCAATGAAAGTAAGTGCATGTAAAATAGGTGCAATCAAAAGATAAATGAAGACATATGAATACTCAAATAACAAATAGCAAAATCAAATATAAACATGCTTCGAATAGGAAAAATAGTAATGAAGTTGATAGAAAATAAAGACAAGCAAAGCGAGATCACTTAAGTAAATTAAATCAAGTGCAATTAAACAAAAATCAAAAGATCACATGGATCACTTGATCATAAGATGAAGAGAAGAATATGAACAATAAAAGATTGAATTGAAACTTGCATTGAAACATAATATTACAAGAAATAAAGCAAGATGGAAGGCATACTTGGCTAATCCCTTTGTATCCTTAAGTTTCAGAGTAACCTATAGGATGTGTGAGAGATGTGTATAAGTGTTTCCAACCATCCTAATGCCTTCACCTCATTAGGTATTTATAAATTGAAAAGATAAATGTCTTTCTTATAAGATGTTGACAAGTGTTTTGGTATTAATAACTCCTTAATCTTGACAATGACATTTGTCTTCGTCTTGAAACGAGTACTTAACTTCTAAAAAATGTTGCATTTCAAATTCAAATTAGATTTGAATTTGAACACCATCGCCTGAACTCGCTCGAGATTGAATCACCCTTTGAAGCAAACTTTGAATTTTCTTAAGTGTCATGAAGCCTTTTGTCTTCGATCTTCCTCTTCAGCCTAATTCAATTTCTTCAATCAAAAACTTGGTAAGTTGTTTTTCTTTGATTACTTGATCTAACTTTTTCAAGGATTCCATAATTGTTCTATAATTTTGAAGTTTATCTTAAATAAAAAGTCTTTGCAAACTTAGTATTAATCAAATATCAAGCCTTCGATTTTAACCTAAAATCGAAAAGATTTATTTTGATACCAATAGATGCCCCCCCAATATTTTTCTCCTAAGTTGGAAAGAGGAAAATAGTATATTATTTGAGTATCATCTTTTCAATTTGATTTATCTGTGCATGATAGGTGAAAAGACTTTAGTCTTTGTAGTCTTTAGTTCCCAAAAGACACTTTTAAGTGAAAAGACATTTTGGAGGGGGAAAACTGAGTTAACACATGGAAACCCCCCCCCCCCACGTGGGAAGCACAACGCATGATGGGCCTTTTAAAGCTTCAGCTACTTTGTGGTCAAAGCCCATTGACAACCTTCGATCACTTTTCACTATAAAACCCTTTAGGTAGCTTAAGGTGATTGTTTTCTTCAACCTCGCACTCCAAAGCCCCTATTTCTTTCTTCCTTCAAGCTATTGCAAATGTCAATCTTTCCATAGCTTTTGATGCCTCCTTTTTTTCAAAAACTAAAATGGTTTCCCTATTTCTCAAGATTCTTAGGTTTCCTAACTCGCTTCATCATCTTCAAATGGCATCTTCAATCTGGCATTCTATGTCTTCTAGAAACGAAGAAATAGAAAACCTCCATCATGCAGTAACAACCTGTGCTCCAACCAATCACAGTGGCCTTCTCTATGCTCCAAACTTTTTGGTTGACAATTCAAAGCTTTGGAAATCCCAGGTACTTATCCCTTTCTCCATCGCAGACTCTAGGTTTGCATTTCTAGGTCCAATTCTTCCTTTGAAGGAACTTGAGTTCATATCCCATTTCTTTCTTTCCTTAAAAGATGAATCTATTGTTGCCTCTAGGGGAAATGTGTCAATTAATTTCTTCAACTATCTTTCCAAAGTTTTTCGAAGTCCTCCCATTTTCCCAAAAATTAACTACTTAAATTGGCTAAATAAAATTGAAAAACAAAAAGCTGAGTTATGGAAGCAAATTAGTATTTTCAATTTCATTTAACTCAATATATACCATATCGATTTTAGCCCTTCAATGTTAGTTAATTCTTTCTTCTTTTAGGACAAAACTACCAATAGCTTCCATGCTCCCTATAGTATGATTGCCCCTTCGCTATTTAAACTTGTCGTGATATTTGGTCTCAAACCAACTAGGCAAACCATTACTTTGGACATAGAGCCTACTGATTCTTTAATGCTTGATGTAGGGAAACTTACAAACACTATCTTCTTCGAAGAACATCATAAAGATACTGAAGAAGTATTTGATAAAGAACATGTAACCTTTCTCCTATATTGGCTTAGTGCCTATGTCTTTTGCACTAAATCCCTTCAAATCCCAAAACCCTTGATTCCTTTGGCAATACTTCTTCACAAAGGAAACCAACTTTGTCTTAGCAAGTTAATCGTCTGCTAATTTTATGATTTGATGGCCAAAGGAATCAATATCCTTCAAGATAGAAAAGAGAAATCACCTAATTTAGGTGGGTCTTTCTGACTTCTTCTATAAGCTCCAAAGCCCTTTTGAATTAATACTTCTTATTTTAGTTTTGATGCTAACAAACTAAGTTGAAAATGCTAATCTATTGCTCTTAGTGCTTAAAGTGGTTTAACATATTCTTTATGGAGTTTTTCTATTATATTAATCCATATAGGACTAATCAAGTATGAAGGAAGTCTTTTGGGTGATTAAAGAGAGCTAAGAAGATTAAATTCTGACTTGAGAAAGTTCAAGTGTGACTTGAGAAGATTCCTGAAGAACATAAGAAAGTTCATCATGAGAAGGTCCTGAGGAGTGTGTGAGGAAATTCAGAAAAATGAAAAATCTCCACAAGAACTAATACAAAGAGCAATTCAAAGATCATAATGAAGCTCACATCATCCAAGTTTTGAAGAAGAAACATGTGTTTGATGATGGAATCAAAGGATGAGAAGATTGGAGAAATTCAAGTGTGAGAAAGTTGGATGAAAGAGTTGACTGAGAAAGATCAGTGAGAAGATTGCTCGTGAGAAAGTTCCTGGAGATCATGAGAAAGTTCCTAGATAACATGAAAAAGTTCTCGAAGAACCTGAGAAGGTTGGTCCAAGTGCAAGACCAGAGAAAGTTCACATCAAGTTGGATAAAGAATGAAGAACTCTCCTAGAATATATTTGAAGAATGAACAATGTTAGAAAAGCATGATTTCTCACGTACAATTTCAAGCTCATATCAACAAAGTGAGAAGAAATCTACTTGAGAAGACTGAAGACTTGAGAAAGTTAGTTGAGAATGTTCAAGTTTAGAATAGTCATGAAGAACCTTTCTTAAAGTCTTTAAATAACAAATCTAGAAAGCAAAGCTAATAAAGTTATCAACATGAATTTTTAATCGAGGTACCAAAGGTGAAAGCTAAAGCTCAAAATGGCCAGCAATAGATAAAAAGCATCAGAATGAAAAATTTGAACAAGTGCTTACAAGCTGAGAAAGGTTGAATGCTAGAAGAAAAAGTTTGAAGCCTTTTTCAATAAGATTACAAGCCTAGAAGAGACAAGATGTGCAAAGTCATACTTTGAATAAATAAAGTTCAAAAGGATAAGTTTGAAAGATTTCATCTAAGCATAGTCAAAGTTAAGCTAAGCCAAAGTTGAGAAAGTTTGAATTGAGAAGGTTCGAGCTGAGAAAGTTCAAGTTGATAAAGTTCGGCACCAACAACCTTCTCAACTATACCAAAAAACGACAACTAATACGGGAAAGTATTCCAATGGCTAGTAACGACTATTTTCCACATGGAATCACTCAGGACTTGATCCTAACAATTAGACACATATTCTCAAGTATAAATATGACCTACCCGAGAAGATTTACAAGAGCTTTGCATGGATTAACATCAGAAAAATTAAAAAATTCATATTTAAGTTTATACCATGTTTTATGTTCTCCTTGAGAGAAGAATTCTGGTTTACATCTTAGAAGCAAAGGGTTATTGAGCTTAAAAATGAAATACACTCCTTGAGTGATTAGAGAGCTTACCCATGAAGATTTGAAGGTTAAAAGCTTGAGCCTCAAGGGCATAGTAAACATATAGTTGAACATTCTCATCTCTACCTACTTGACTTTTATTCTATTAAATCTTTAGTAGGTGCATTGTGATCTCTTCTATAATGTGCTAATACACTCTTTGAGTGTTTTTGAGAGCTACCCAATTGTTACAAATATCTTTTAGCTGATATTGATCTTTGAGTGTTAGTGGTGAGCTTGTGGGTTGTGCAAGTCACTTGAAGCTTAGTTAAGCTAGATCCTGGAGAGACTTGATTGTAAAAGAATACTTGTTTAGAGCCTGGAGAGGCTTGACCATGAAAGAATACTTGTTTAGAGCCTAGATAGATTTGACTGTAAAAGAATACTCTTTGTAAAGTCTAGAGAGGCTAGTTAGTCAAAGTGTACTCTTGATAGTGAAAAATCCTCGTTTTTGCTAGGTACTGAACATAGTCCCATGTGGTTTAGGGGTGAATCAGTATAAACCTTGATCTTCAGCTCTTCTTTCCTTACTCTTATTTATCTGGTTCATTTGATAGTCATTCAAAGAGTGAAAATTGAGTTTTGACAAAATACTTTTGAAGTTTTTATCAAGTGAACTTAAAGTTTAACTTCCTCAACACAAGTTCAATTCTTTAATTATTAAGGTTTTATCTATTATTGAAAATGTTTTCAAAAGAAAGAGATTTGATTTTCTAAAATACAATTTTGAAAAGACTATATTGATTCTGATACAGTAGTGAGAAAGTTCTTTTGACTCAACCAGTAAACTATCTCACTAACTTTCTCGCCATATTATGTTAAAATAAGTTGAACCTTCTCATCTGTCTATTGTTTCTTAGTGTAACTTTCTCACTTTCAAATCTAAACAACTTGATAAAGTTGTGAGAAGATTGAATTTTTCAAGAAAAGAGTAACACAATTCAACCCCCCTTCTTGTGTTTTTACCAATTGCATCTTCAACTTTGACTAAACACCTTCTTCAAACCCCACCAAGCAAATAGTATCCCTCAAAACATTTTAAGAAATATTAAAGGTTGTCGTCTCACTTACCTCAATTACAATTCTAGAAAGCGTCAAGAATTTGAAGACTTCAAGCTTTTATTCTCCCTTTTTCATGGAGTCAAATATCATTTTGCCAATTTAAATCTTTCTCCTTTTACAAATCAAAAACAAGGCCCAAAGTGGTTTAATTACCCAACCTTTCTTTACTAATAGGCTTAGGGATCAATCAACAAATCTTGATCTATGGAGTATCTTCCTTTGTTCTCAAACACTTTCAACCAATTTTCCAAGTTTAAGAGATATAGGTGTGGTTTCTTATCTACCATGTACATTGTCTCGAGAGTTTGGTTTTTATCAAGCCCTCCCATCACCTTTATCAATGAAAGGGGATTTTCATCTATATGATAGCTCTTTTACTTCACTTAAGTCCCTTAAAGCCTATCTTCTAATGAATGAGAAAAGAAAAGAAAAGTTCAATCCTTTTGACTTCAAACCTATTTTTTTCTCAACAGTTGTATTCGCAAACTAGTGGAATAATTATTATTCAAAACATTGGGTAAATTTGGAGCTTTGTTTTCAACGAATGGCTAATTCGACTTCTTCCATGCAAAGTGGAGATCCAAAGAAAAAAAAATCCAAAGGTAGGTATCTTTAAGAAATTTACAAATTCAAAAAGTACTTCAAAGTTAAATGGGATCCTCGAAATGTATTAGTAGTAGTTTTGAGAGGCTGAACAAGTTCTTAGGCACAAGAAAGCTGAGGAGCACCAAAAATGTTATGCTAAGTTCATTGGTGTCCTCTATTCGAGTCCATCAGCAAATTTTGAGGACTACAACCAGTCTTTGCCTTAGTATCCTCCATTACCCAATGCTCCTTTTAGTATAGCTAACTGGTTTCCAAACCATGCTGGTGGAGCCATTGGAGTTTATTATGAAACTAATAAAAATTGATTTACTTTTGCAAAGCATTATTTGTACAACTATCAAGGTGTTTTAGATGGTAACACTTGAGTAATAAAATATCTACCTTATGGTAAATTATTTTCTTAGTTACTTATTTATATCTTTTCAATTCCTTCGAGTAACCTAGTATAATGCTTTTTAATGTAAAAAGAAACGAAGGTGACAGATGATCCAAATTACCCTGAAGAACATTAGAGTTCTAATGAAGAAGCAATTTCCTCTTATGAAGTTGTTCCCTTGAAGAAGAAGAAAACTAATACCTTGAAATCAAAAGTGACCACCAAACATGTAATACCTCCAATCAATGAGTTTTTAAAAATGCCTTCATTCGGCGAAGTCTTTAAACAAACGATTTCAAATGTTGAAATATTTAAATGAACCAATAAACTCCTTTCGAAGGTATTTCAATTCTTATTATTTCGAAAAGAAATAAGAATTTTATCTCTAGTTCTTACTTGTTACTACATGCAGCCCACTTCCTCAAGTATTACAAAAATTCCTAAAAGCAAGACTTTAAGGATTAAAAAGTATGCTCAAAAAAGAAAAAGAAAGGACCCTTCACCACACCAGATGTGGAAGCTGTCAAATCACCTTAAAACTTCTTGAAATGGCCAAGGCTTAATAACTGAGTGCAATTCACTTACAAGAACGTGTTGTATGCTCCTATGCTTTTGACATTCCTTGCAAGACTTAGTGTATGAATTGTAATCCTAACTATTGTTGGCCAATAAACTCGCTGTCAATTTAGTACACATTTCATCTTTTCATTAGCTTGATGGGCACCATATATGCTTTCATGCACTTCTGCTAAAGTTGTGTAAGCTTTGGTTTCACTTAAACATATTAACAAGTTACTATCAATCGATTTCTAAAATAATGAATCATCCATTATAACATAATGTGGTACCCTATATTTTATTTTCTTTTAGACTGATGAACTTGGATTCCTTCAATGGTCAACAATTGTTTTCCTCCAATTGGATTGGCCCAAGTTTTTTATTGTGCAAATTTCTACCTCTTCGAAAAGGTATATCTTTTTTTTTATTTTGATTAACTTTAATAATAGATCTATCAAAATGTTATACCTAGAAGCTATTTCTGCCAACTTCTTGGCTTCAACATTAAGTTCTCTTGGAATATGTTGGAATATCACCTTATCGAACTCACTCAATAATCTCCCTGTGAAGGCTAAGTATTTGATCATTGATGATTAATACATGTATATTCTCGAGCAATTTGATTGAGTATCAATTGTGAGCCTCCCATTATTTTAACATTCTTAGCTTTAAGTGAAATTAATAATTCCAATCCAAGCTTCATGTCGTATTTTATTTCAAACATAAACTTTGTTCGTATACCAACTGGGGAAATAATTAGAATCCCCAAACCAACACCACCACTGTGTTTTGACCCATTGAAATATAATCAAGGTTTTAATCCAACATAATCAATTTCTTGTTTGATTTCGACACAAAGGTGATTAGCTAAGAAGTCAGCCAAGATTTAGCCTTTTACTGTCTATAAAAGCATGTATTGTAACAAAATTTTAGTTAAAGCAAGAGCTCATTTACCTATTCGACCATGTAGAATAGGTTTAGATAATATGTATTTTATTATATCTATCTTGGAAAGTACAAATACGTTATAAGGCTTCATATACTACTTTAACTTAGTACCTGAAAAATATAATGCCAAACATAATTTGTCTATAGCACTATGTCTTGTTTCAACATCATTAATAACTCGACTGCTGTAGTAAATAGCTCTTTTGATTCCATCCTCATCCTCTTTGACCAACATGCTCCCAATGGTTTCGTTAGATGCTGAAACATACAATTTCAAAGGATGTCCTCAAGTTGGAGGAGTCTCTCAAAAGCATTTACCACAACATTCAGACCTTTATCAAATCCTCAATGAAATATAATACGCATATATCAATATAATTATGTTAAAACATCCTCAAATAGGTGTACAAATTACACTATAAAATTATAGCATCATTCAAATTCATATTACTGCAAGTTCAAAAGGTGCTTTGAATATAACGTAACAGGCATAATAGGCAGTAAATATACAAAACCAAAATGAGCATACATTAATGCATGTTTCTAAATGGCGATGTAGAGATAAACATGGTTCAGATACCAAATGATAAATTTAATCATAACATGTTCACATTCATGCTTCTATATGAACAGATTAGCCATATTATTTCATACATAATAAAGATAGGTTGGATCGTACTAACCTCCTACCATAGCCTCTACAATTTGCATAAATGTAGAAACATCAGCACCACGAAAAGCATGCACAAAATACTTCTAGCCTAGAGTTGTTTACCGTAGATGGAATGGGTACTGATTTCTTTTCTAAAAAAAAAGCTTAGACTAGGGACTCTGTGTTGTATTTATAGGGACTAGTTTTTCTCCATTAGAAAAACCAACTCCCATTTTTTAGGAAGTGGATAACCTATGATCTTCTTAAGTCCTCAATAGTCAAGTTTATCTTATTTGCTTGACTCACAAAGGACACGAGTTAGCCAATAACTTTAATTGACATAGTCAAGGTGAGAGAGTGAACAAAATGTGAGATCGCTTTATTAGATTTAATTTAAACCACTTCTAGAATATTAAAAAATCTAACATGACGCAAATGGGCACATGGACAAAGGGATGAGATTCATTGATTGAGTGATTAGCATCTCAGTAAATACACTTGCATTTTTTTACAAATGAACTGTGTATCTGTTTTGTATCACCTAAATGTAATTTTGGCTTTCTTGTTATTTTATTATTCTTATTTCATTTTCTTCTATCCAAACTTGAATTGGCATTTCTAAGCCTAACTAGCTGCACACAACTACAATCCATCCAACAAAATTGGGAGAGGAGTATCCAAAAATTAAAGCTTCATTAGATTGGTAGTTAGGAACTTTTTTTTTAAGAATAATGCTTATGTCACATCTCTATGGTTCATATCCACTCACATTACTAGCGCTTGGTTGATTCAAGTGGTTCATCACTTGTTCCCCTTAAGCAAGGTCTCGAGTTCGAGTCTTGTGAATAGAAAAAATTAACGTCGGGAGATCTTTACACCTTTGTGGTCTGACCCAACTCAGGGCCCAATGCGGCTTTTGGATATTGGAGGGTTTACACCAAAAATAAAACTATCCACTCACATTAGTATTATGTAGCAGAAGAGTGTAAGTGTATAGGACTATAAGCTCCAAAGCCCTTTTATGTTTTATGTTGCATATTATGTTTTAATGATAACAACTATATTAAAAATCATGTTTGAATCTTCCCAATGTGTTAATCTGTTGATCTTTGTGGAGTATTTCTGGATGTTATTAAGTCTTATAGGTCTAAACAAGATTCAAGGAAGCTCTCTAAGTAATTTGAAAATACTAAGAAGATTAATTTCTGACTTGAGAAAGTTCAAGTGCAACCTAAGAAAGTTCTTGAAGAACATGAGAAAGTTCAGCATGAAAAGGTTCTGAGAAGATTGTGAGAAAGTTCAACAAAATGAAGAACTCCCATAAAGGTTAAATTCAAGAAGAATTTAAACTTACAAGTAAAGAATTTACTATTAGAATAATTAAGAAGAATTAGAAAGAAGACGATGGAATGAAAAGATAAGAAGATTGAAGTTATTTACGCTTGAGAAGGTTGGATGAGAAAGTCAACTAAGAAGGTTCAGTGAGAAGCTTATTATTGAGAAAGTTCATAAGAAGGTCATTGTGAGAAAGTTGCTCAACCTACTCACTTAAAGACTAACATGCTGACTTAATAAGAAAGGAAAAAATAATGATCACCTACAATAAGCAAGTATAGTTACCATTTCAATTATCCAACAATCATATTTTTGAAGTCTATAAAAGGATCCAAGCTTGAAGATCATATGGTTAATGAACTTTAAAGCAAATCTGACTAAGAACACCACAAACTAAACCTTCTCGTCTCTACCTACTATTCTAAAATTTGTCAAATCTTTAGTAGGTGTATTGTTAGCTTTGGTTAAGTGTTTGTAACCACTCTTAGAGTGTTTTTGAATACTACCTAGTTGAAACAAACACTTCTATTCATCTTTGATTCTTGTACTTCTTGAGTGAGTTTGTGGGTTGTACAAGCCACTTCAATTTGGTGAAAGTGAGCCTGAAGAGGCTATGAAAAAGAATACTTGTTGTTTAGCCTGAAGAGGTTATGTCAAATAATACTTGGTGTTAAGCCTTCAGAGGCCATTGTTAAAGAATATTTCTATTGAAGATTGAAGAGGCTTGATTGTAAAAGAATACTAAAATCCTAGTGGTTGTTAGGTATTGGATGTAGTCCTACGTGGTATAGGGGTGAATTAGTATAAATCCTAGTGTAAAGCTTCTCTTCCCCTTGCTCTTTACTTATTCATATCAGTTTGGTTGAAGTTTATCAAGTTAAAACTGAAATATGGAACATAGAGTCTTTGTTGAGACATATTTTTAAGGAACTTATTTTGATATATTTGAGATCTAAAGTTTAAATCTAGTTTTTCTTAGCTTCCTACCTTAAAGGTGTATCTTAAAGAGATGTTGTAGATCTAAATATAACATACAAACTCATTTTTCAATAGTGAGAAAGTTCTTCATACTTAACCATCAAATCTTCTCATGAACCTTCTCACTCTAATATGATAACATATTCTGAACACACTTTAATATGATAACATATTCTAAGCATTCTCACTAATATTTTGGTTTAAGTTTGTACATTCTCACCTCTAAGTCTAAACAACTTGAGAAAACTATGAGAAGTTTTATTTTTCAAAAAAAAAAAGAGAACATAATTCAACTCCCTTCTTGTGTTATTGTCAACTTCAAAGACCAATTGTAATTAAATTAAATAGTAAAAATTGTGTAAATATAAAAGTAATATATGTATAAGTATGTGTAAATAACATTATTCTTTTTTTAAGTGCACACTACAACAAAATTAGTTTATGACAATCCTTCAAAAGTGTACTCTAAAATACACTTAAGTGTAGCCTTTGATGAAGGCTACACTTTTTTGTCCTAAGGCAACGCTTTTAGAGGAGTGGCCTATTCAGGCGTGGCCTATTATCTAAGGCTACGCTTTTCAGAGTCGAAGGCAACGCTTTTCTTCTTCACTCTATGGGTACGCTTATAAAGTGTTGCCTTATGTCAAACTCTATGGGTACGTTTATAAAGCGTTCCCTTATGTCAAACGCTATGGTTACGCTGGAAAAGCATACTCTTATGTTTGATGCTATGGGAACGCTGAAAAAGCGTTCCCTTATGTCTAACTCTATGGGTACGCTTTCAAAGCGTTCCCTTATATCAAACGATATGGGTACGCTGGAAAAGTGTTCCCTTATGTCTAACTATGTGGGTACATTGAAAAACCGTTCCGTTATGTCTAACTATGTAATTATGTAAGTGCACCTACAAAACGTTCCCTTATAGCATTTTATATGTTTCACCTAAGACATCACTTTACAAGTGTTCCCTTATGTTGCTATTTTTTTTTAAACCTTCTATAAATGATTACTCTTTTATTATTTGTAAAAATAACATTTGTTAATCAAATATTATTACCTTGTAATTAAATTTAATAAAACATTAAAAATACTTTATTTTTTAATATTTTTAATGCCATTTATTTTATATATTATTTTTATAAAATTTTAATTTGAGAATATACACAAATTTATATATAGTATAAAATTTTAAACAATAATATAAACTAATTTTAATATTTAACACGTTGATCAAAATATTAACCAAAGTATCCACAATAACACATTGATGAAAGTATTAAACAAATAATCTAAAATATTCATCATCATTATAATCCAAAGTACTTAATCAAAATAAAGATATATATAATTTACAATGTATGAGAAAATTATCTTCATCTGACTCTCTTCACGAACATCAAATATACTAAGTAGCTCTATTGCCATCCCCAAATGCAATACCAGCATTGTCCTACAAATTTAAATTAAATTAAAAGATTAGTAATGTATAGATTCATTTTTAAAAAGCCAGAAAATCTCAACAATTCATGCATATAAAAAAAATAAAATCATTCAAACACATAACCTGTCAGTTATTATTTCAAGAAATTGTCATTGGTCAAATTAAAATAAATAAACCAAAAAAAAATTGAAAGTATCAGGCTTTGTAAAAGCTCAAATGTATAATTTATCTCAGCTGAAAAGTATTGTAACAAAAGAATTCATAGATACAGGGAGATCATTTCCTAGTAAGCTTTTGAATATGTTATTTTAAATATAAAATAAGTTAATACAAATACATAACTAATAGAGTTTCTGGAGGAGGTAAAGAGGAAACTATCTTGGCGTGCAGGCCTATATATTTATTGTATAAGAATTATGCAAATATATAAAAATAAATAAAAATTGTAAAGCTATATGAAAAGAACAGTGTAAAAATATACTTTTCCATTTGTTAAACACAATGCAAAAAGCGATTACCGTGGTTCGCAGCCACCTATGCATGTATTAAACATTCTTAAATTCAAGAACCCATAGAAGACAAAAAACCAAGAACTAAAACAACTCATGTCTTTTCTTCTTTTCACAGTGCACCAATAGCGCATGGATCTACACAATTCTGAAAAAGAAAGCATATTCAATTAAGAGGATACAAAATGGGGTGTGGTTGGGGAATGGACTAATTAGCTAGTGCTAGTGTAGTGTGTACACATCCACGACCAAACTTTGGATAATTAGCACTACATTAAAAAGTAGCATAGCTTTTGCAATTTGCATTGTGTCTGATTCCGGACAAGGAGAGAATTAAACCCTCATGTATATTGTCTGATATGTAATGAACATGTGGGTCTGTGTGACAATTTGTGCATGCATCAAAATTAAATGAAACCCGCAAGAAATAAACAATATTTGTTCTTTTTGATCTCCACGAAAAGAGAGACGATTGAGGCACCCATTGTAAAGCCTGGCACCAAGCACGCTAGTGCTTGAGGAAGCGACTTAGCAACATTGTTGAAGAGCATTTCATCTTTCAGAAAAAGAGGAATACATGATACATCAGATAAGGCTAAAGATAAGATCTCCACGAAAGAGAGACAGATTGAGAGCCCCCATTATAAAAGCCCCCACCAAGCACACACCTAGTTCAATGTACTACCTATTACTCGACAATTGGTTATCATAGCATATATTCCTTACCTTGGTACATATTTTTGTTTTTTGTTTTTAAAGGAGCCAGGTCAATATATGCATTGTCATTGAAAGAAAAAAAATTCCTATGATTGTACAAATTTAGACAGTAGATGTCCTTTATGATTTAAGGGGACTAGTCAAGATATAGGCACTAGAATCTAAACTGTTTAAAACAAGACAAGATGAAGAAAGGATACCATTTCATGGTTCGAAACATGAGTTGATCCAAAAGAACGTGGAAGATGGTGTCCTGCGACACCTTGTGCACTATTCGCATCCGGTGGAGAGTGTTGGGTAGATTACAGTAATGCTTCAACTTCTTCTGCGCTCATTTCGGGGTTGTTTTGCTACAACAATATCTTTACAATATGTCGCAACCCTTTAACCTCTCCCTTCAAATCTCCGACTTCAGTTTGCAAGGATTCAACTTTCTCATTGTGTTGTTGTTTGATTATGTGGATTTCTGCTTCTTTTTTCAAGTACGTCGCTGTAATTGATCTACCATAGCATCGAACCCGCCCGGGCTGCTCCTTCCCAAACACTGCTTGAAATGCATCCTCGTCAGTTTCTCCAGCCTCTTGGCGATTTTGAAGTTCTGACTGTTAAAAAAAACATTAATAATAACATCAATACTAACATTAATAATATCATTAATAATAACACACTTCATTTGCTTACAATTGCATTTTTTGTCTCTGAATCAACTTCTTTTCCTTTACTATTTGTGCGGGTTGCAACAAACATTTCAGACTTTGTTGGATCTTCATTGTTCTCTTTGGTTGAGCGCTACAAGAATGAAAAGAAAAGTACAAACAATCAAGACAATACTAGCAAGGTATGAGAAGAAAGGAAAGTCATGTTGCCAACCCAAGTGTCTAAGATTAATACCAGTCTCATGCGTACTATTCCAAAATTTACAGGCCCCATCCGATGCCCAAACTTCTGCTTCTTTCTATTTACAGAATTCATTTTACACATAGACTACATTCAAATAAAAAAAGAAATATTTATATATATATATATATATCAAATCATAAAAAAAATATAATTAGATCAGTAATTTGACTAAGGTTAGAAAAGAATGTTCTATCTCACTTGGACAATGGGAAGACTCCAATAGTTAATCAATTTAGTGAAAGTTACTTCTGGTATGTCAACAGGACGATTTGTCAACATATCTTCAATGGTATCATACTTATCAAAATGCTTCTTCTTGATCTTTCTCTTGTGTCGCTTCCAAGCATCGTGAATAGTAGCCATCACCCATTTCTTTGCATCATTTGGAACGATGAACTTGGACTATGCAAAATACAACGTATATGTTAATTTCATTTAGTAAGAAAAACTAAATAAAAACTAAAATAAGAAAAAATGGTTGTTCTTATATTAACATAGTTCCACATGCATTTTTTATTTTCTTTTGGCACAGCTGTCCAATTAGTGTATAGCAATGTGATAAATCTTGGATTCCTAGCAATTGTGCCTAGAAAATTGCTTAAATCATACACTCTTTTATTAGTTGGTCCTACTGCTTGTCCCTTATCAAATGTCACCTCCTCTCGTTCTTCCATAGTTCTTGCATGAATTGATTTGCAAGTTATTTTTCCTCGAGTTTTTTTTCTTTTCCATTGTACCTAGTTCCATGTAATAGCCAAAATCCAAAAAAAAAGTTATAATAGTTAAACGATGAGCATACAATATTTTCATAATGAGCATAACATATACAAGTAATTAAAAAAGTAAGTTTCAAATATACCACATTCAACATGATCAATGTCCATAACTTGATCTCCAGCAAAGTCATTGTCACCAACTTCATGATCTGCAACATCATTGTCATCCGATGACATATTATCTCCTCCAAAATCATCCATTGGCTGAATATTATTTCCTCCAAAATCATCCACTGGATGAATATCAGGTTGTTTCTCTCCTTCCACATGTATCCCTTGTTTTTCTAGAAATTGATCAAGACTCATTGCTGGGTGAATTGGCTTCCTTTTAGCCTTTTTAAGACCATGTTGTTCTTCAATAGCAGGCTGGTCTTTTACTCCAGCTTGTGGGATGTTCTCGGTTATAGGTAAAGAAGATTGGGAAGCTTTATTCATAGGATTCTTCCTTTTATGAATTACTGGGGCCTGATTTTGCATAGCTTTATTCATTACTTGTCTTTGGGTGCAGTTAGCTTGAATTAAATTCAGCCTACTTTATCCTTCACTTGCACCACATGCTGTAGGCATAGGATTCTTCCTTTTATGAGCTTGCATACTTACATTCTTCCATTCATTTGCAATTTGTTCTCTTTTAATTTCAAATTGCCTAAGCAATTCAGTACTTGATCGTGCTTGTAATTCAAAATTGAAGCCTTTATTCTTTATAGGACTTCGACCCTTGTTTGGGGTCAAAACCTTCTTCGTAAGAGCTCCTCCTTTGTACATTCTTTATACTGAAAAAAATAAAGGCAGCAGTCCTATAAATAGAACAAATTTATAGTTTGTCTCGAAGCAAATACAAATACAAATTTATAGTCCTAACGTGCTAACTTCATATGTGGAGAAAAAGGGGTGACATTTTAAACATACATGAACTTACATTTAAAGTATCTAAGAATTTCTCCAGTAATATTGTTTACAATCAATTTCTTAATTGGGAATCCATCTCTTAACTAGTATAAGGTAATCTTAGATCAGCTTCTGACAGTGTTTCATTCAGATTTCACCAAAGAAAAACAAAACAAAAGCAACACATCAAAGAAAATGCAATATATAATAATGGAGAGGTTTTATCCCACAAAAATCACAACCAGCTCCTATGTGAACTTTCAAGCCAGGATCAGATCATCCTATCTTTCCTCCTTTACCCTTATCCAATGAACCTGAAAACACAAGATCGTGGAGAGCAATCAACGTCATACTATATTACTATATTACTAGAATAATTTTCCTGAACCAGAATAATTTGTGTATGAATATATTATGTCAAAGGTAGCAAAACGAAATTACCTTCTGGATACAATATTACTATGAGTGCAGGGTTACTCTAGTTTTACACAAGAAAACTAAGGTAAACAAGCCTCATATATATACAATTCTTATGAACAATAAGAATCAGAAGTACAATGTTACCAAGTGGCTTCCAGTACTCAAGAGGGGGTGAATTGAGTATTAAAACTTTTTGGCAAAACCTCTTTTTAATTAACACGAATATCAAAAGCTTAATAAATAAACGCACAGAAGGAATGAGAAGAAGAAAAGAAACAATAAAGAAAGCGTGAAAAATAAATGTGCAATAAAATAAATAGCATAAAATAAAGAGATTAGGGAAAGAGAAGCGTGTACAAGATTTATCCTGGTTCGACCACTAACCCACTTGTGATCTACGTCCGGTCCTCGAAAGCCGAGATTTTTCACTAAGTATACAAGCTTCAATAGGTGCTTGCTTGTTACAAAATAGAGCACTTTTCACACACAGGACACTCTACTCTTGTGCTAAAGTCTCGGCATAGGATACCTCACCCTTATACAAACCTTGAGGATACCTCACCTCGATACGAGAATATCAGAAAATAGAGATGAAGAGAAACTCTCACTCAGAGTAAGTAATACAAATTGAAGTGCTAATAGAGCTCTCACAGAAAATATCTCAAAGTTTTTAAACAAGAAGAGCGTAGAAAATAATTTTCACAAAAACAGAGTAATCGAAAATAGTTTAATTATGGGCAATGAAAAACGTGACCCTGGGCTTGCTATTTATAGGGAAAACTAGGTTAATTAGCCGTTGGGTATAATTAATAACATTTAATACTAATTAAAATTCTTGTCTGTTTCCATTTACGTAAACACAAGTTCCGTGTTTATTCGAATAGAGCAAAGGCCTTATTCGAATAACACTGTTTCTGAAAAACTCATTTGAGATGAGTTATTCGAATAACTAACCTGTTAGTCGAATAACTCTATTAAAACCAGAGTTGTGAAAACGAACGTTTATTCGAATAAAGACTTATCTATTCGAATAACGTATTTAAAAGAAGTTCAGAAAGAAAGGTTTTATTCGAATAACGTATGACTTATTCGAATAACTCACTCAAAGCTTAGTTCTGAAAAACTTCATTTATTCGAATAAGGGAAGCTTTATTCGAATAGCCTCTTACAAAACAGATTTCTGAAAACCTTAGTTATTCGAATAACGGGGTAGTTATTCGAATAACATTTTTTAGAAAACAAACCACATGAGGATGGTTATTCGAATAAGCAAAGCTTTATTCGAATAACTCAGTTCAAAAAAGAGTTTCAAAAAGATGTTTTCAAGGATACTGAGTTTAAAAAACAAATTTTATCTTTTCTTTCAAAAACAAAGAGATATCAATGTGAGCTCCGTACAATAGATCCTAAGTCCTAATGCTAAACAAATATAAACTCGGACTTGGTCTATATATCATCTTCATTTATTCTTCCCGTTTGTTATCATCAAAACAAGTCTTCAAAGGTAAGCATCCAAACACATTCTCCCCCTTTTTGATGATGACAAACTATCAATAAGACTATCAATGAGAAAAATGTTAGTGCATATAATTAAAATTCACAAAAGGTAAAAAAAAAGGTTACTCCCCCTCTTTAATTATAAGAGGTAATGTATGTATATCGATATGTATGTGCACTCCCCTTTCAATTTGAATCCAATCCTATTTAAAAGTACCTGTCTTTTCTCAATTAAAGTCAAATGAAATGATCAAATATTTCTCCCTCTTTTGTCATGAGCAAAAAGGTGGGGTAAGTCTCATCAGATATCAAAGTGCATAACAGGAGACATACTCATATCAAAGGATCAACAGGAAACATTATTTATTCATTAATATAAAGAGTCAAATACACAAGCCAGAAAATAAAACAACATAAAGCCAAAGACAAACAGCCTAAGAACAAAAGAAAACTAAAAGTAAGCATCCGGAGGTGGTGGTGAAGAAGCTGGTGCAGGAGCAGGTGAAGCAGATCGAAGTGCCGCAACCTCACGTTCAACGCCTTCTATTCTGTCAAACAGAATAGAGAAGGTGTGTTCCATGTATGCTATGTTGTCTTGCAAGGTGGCCATGATCTGTTCCAGAGTGACAGGAGCAGGAGCAGCAGCAGGTACGTCAGCAGAAGCAGCAGGAGCATCAGCAGGGTCAAGCTCGTCCTCAGCAACCTCATCTGGATACACCCAGCCTTCATCAGTTTGGATCATCTTCATCTTCCGTAAGGTGTGAGCTCCAAAGACGTTATGGTGCGTCATAGCAATAGCTCGCTCAGTCTCCAAGACCTGAGGATACTTGCTCAGCAAGGTTGTTACAAGAATGCCATAAGGCAAGTCAGATTTCTCCTTGCCCTTGGCCCTCATCATGTGCCTCATGATGAACACAGGCCAGTTGACCTGATGGCCATTCTTTAGGAACCACAACATGAAGACATCTTCCTCGCTGAGGTAGGCGTAGTTTCCACCGCAAGGAGCCAGGATGTGAGCATAGGCGTAATGCAGAAGCCTATCTTGGCTCTTCAGCATTCCACCCTTGAGACCCTTATCAGGCAGGGCAGTATCGGGTTTCAGCAGGTCCTCAAATGCTTGAAGTTTGTTGAAGTCTTCAAGGAAGGGCGTGTCATCCTTTTCAACAAGGGCGCCGGAGAACTGCAGCCCGAATAAAGTTGACCAGTCCAATGGTGTGATCATAATGTTCTGATCACATACCTCAGAGAGAAGATTCTGACCATCGAAAGCCAGATTGCAGAAGAACATCTTCACCAAGGCTGGATAGATGGTGGCCCGGTGAGAGCAGAGTTGAAGAACTCCCTGGTTTTGCAGTAGAGTCAGGAAGTCGAAGCCGCGGTGCTGCTGGAAGAAAGAGAGATCCAGGTACTTGGGTTGAACCAAGTTTCGCTCCCAGAAGTGCGAGATGTAGCGTGCACGATGCTCTTCGTTGGAGGAGAGCCTTCTCAGATCAAAAGGGTTAGTGCCTGGAGCATTCTTCGTGCGAGGACGTTTGCTGGAGGAGGAAGCCATGGAGGAAGGTGAGAGAGAGAGGAAAAGACGCAGAGAGTGAAAGGTTTGAGAGAAATGAGTGAGGAGTAGAGAAGATGGAGAGTGAAAATATCTTGGGCGCGCAGGGTTTATTTAAAGAACCACGTGTTTATTCGAATAAACTGAGGTTTATTCGAATAAACCTTGCAGGAAAGCTGAATAGACAGGTGCGCAGGAAACTGAAGAGGTGTGGCAGCTAGGGTTTATTCGAATAAGAATGGTTCTATTCGAATAAAACAACTGGGAAAGCCAAGCGTTTTGGCTTAGCTGAAAAGGTTTATTCGAATAACTATGGGCGTTATTCGAATAGACTGAGGCCAATCAGTCAACACTGAGAGAAACAGGTTCAGGTTATTCGAATAACCTGAGGTCTATTCGAATAGACAGAGATTAAGACCAAAACCTGATAAAGAAGGTCGCTGGTTATTCGAATAAAAAAGTGCTTATTCGAATAAGCAGAGGGCAGAAAGAAACACTGATAAACGAATGCTTCGGTTATTCGAATAGGGAATGTGTTATTCGAATAAGCGAGAGATGAAAAACACACAGGGTTAAGCAAAGGTATCAGTTTATTCGAATAAACTGAATTCTATTCGAATAAGGCTGATGTTCAACACACAATTTAACTATCAGTGAAGGAGTTTATTCGAATAAGGCCTTGCCTATTCGAATAAAACTAACATAGAAGCATGTACGTATATGAAATTAAAGGCATATAAACATGATAATAATCAGCAATAAATAAGCAAATAAGCAATTCAAATATTTGATTGATCAATTATGCCCAATTCTCCTCGAATATAAAAGAAAGCTTCTTTTGCTAAGGGTTTAGTAAAGATATCTACAAGTTGCTTAGATGTTTCAACAAACTCAAGAATGCAAATTCCCTTTTTGTACATGATCTACGATAAAGTAATGTCTTATCTCTATATGCTTTGTTCTAGAATGCGTATGGGATTCTTAGAGATATTTATTGCACTAGTGTTATCACATCTTATCGGGATGTGATCAAGTCGAAGACAAGTAGTCTAAGAGTCATGTTGCTTCATCCAAAGGATTTGAGCGCAACAACTCCCTACCGCAACATATTCAAACCTCGTAGACAAAGCCACACTATTTTGTTTCTTACTATGCCAAGAAACTAAAGAACTACCAAGCAAGTGGCATGTCCCACTAGTACTTTTTCTCGTCCAATTTGCACCCAAAGCAAAATCGTAGTCGAAACGACCTATTAGGCTACAAGAGGCACCCTTAGGGTACCACAAGCCCATTTGTGAAGTGCCTACTAGGTATTTCATTATACGTTTTACAGCACTTAAGTGAGATTCCTTAGGATTTGCCTGATATCTAGCACACATGCATACACTAAACATAATATCTGGCCTACTAGCAGTAAGATAAAGGAGAGATCCAATCATACCTCTATATTTTGTTATTTCTACTGATTTACCTTCTTCATCTTTGTCCAAGTAGCAAGACGTGCCCATCGGAGTTGCCATGTGTTTAGCATTTTTTATTTCGAATCTCTTGAGCAATTCCTTACAGTATTTTGTTTGACTTATGAAGGTCCCTTCGTTCGTTTGTTTGATTTGAAGTCCGAGGAAGAAATTCAATTTTCCCATCATTGACATTTCAAATTCATTCTGTATTGACTTAGCAAAATCTTTGCAAAGGGATTCATTAGTAGCACCGAAGATAATATCATCCACATATACTTGCACAAGAAGAATGTCATGCTTTTTATTTTTAATAAAAAGAGTAGTATCGACTTTTCCTCTTGAAAAACCATTTTCCAAAAGAAACTTACTCAACATTTCATACTAAGCTCTAGGAGCTTGCTTTAAACCATATAAGGCCTTTTTAAGTTTAAAAACATGGTTGGGCAGTTCATGATTTTCAAAACCTAGAGGTTGTTCAACATATACCTCCTCTTGAATAAAACCATTTAGAAAAGCACTCTTGACATCCATTTGATATAATTTGAAATCCATGATGCAAGCATAAGCAAGTAACATTCTAATAGCTTCTAATCTAGCTACAGGTGCATAGGTTTCTTCATAATCTATTCCTTCTTCTTGATTATACCCTTTAGCAACCAATCTAGCTTTGTTTCTAGTTATTAACCCATTTTCATCAAGTTTGTTTCTAAAAACTCATTTAGTTCTAATTATAGGATGATTATTAGGTCTAGCAACTAATTCTCAAACTTGATTTCTTTCAAACTGATTTAATTCCTCATGCATAGCTAAGATCCAATGTTCATCATCAAAAGCTTCAATTAAATCCTTAGGTTCAATTTGAGAAACAAAAGCTAAATGATTATAAGTATTTCTAAGGGAGTTACGAGTACTTACACCTTTAGATACATCACCGATAATTTGATCATTGGAGTGATATTTTGAAGTTCGCCATTCTTTGGGAAGTTCCAAAGCTTGCGAATCTTCTTGTCTTTGTTCATCCTCTTTCTCCTTGATTTCCTTTTCTTTACTGTCCAAATGTGTTTCCGCCAAGATTTCTGCAACATCATCAACAACAAGATCCTTTCTCGATCCACTTTGGTCAGTTTCATCAAATGCAACATGTATAGATTCTTCAATAGTCATAGTTCTTTTATTGTAAACGCGAAAAGCTTTACTATGATTTGAGTAGCCAAGAAATATACCTTCATCAGACTTAGCATCAAACTTGCCTAAATTATCTTTTCCATTGTTTAAAACAAAACATTTGCAACCAAAAATATGAAAGTGTGAGACATTTGGCTTTCTTCCCTTATACAACTCATATGGAGTTTTCTTTAAAATAGGCCTTATAAGAGCCCGGTTCATTACATAACAAGCTGTACTTACAATATCCGCCCAAAAGTATTTAGGAAGAACAGCCTCATTAAGCATAGTTCTCGCCATTTCTTCTAAAGAACGGTTTTTCCTTTCTACAACTCCGTTTTGTTGCGGAGTTCTAGGGGCAGAAAAATTATGATTAATGCCATGTTCATCACAGTAATTTTCAAAAACATTATTTTTAAATTCGCCACTGTGATCACTTCTTATAGAAGAGATTTGAAAACCTTTTTCATTTTGAATAACTTTGGCAAGTCTTTTAAAAGCTAGAAATGCATCATTTTTATTTGCAAGAAATAAAGCTATGTAAACCTAGAAAAATCATCCACAATCACTAAAGCATAGTAATTCCCACCAAAGCTCATAGTTCTAGAAGGTCCAAACAGATCCATGTGTAAAAGTTGTAAAGGTCTAGAAGTTGAAACTATATTTTTTGCTTTAAAAGAGACCTTTATTTGTTTACCCTTTTGACATGCATCACATAATTTATCTTTTATAAAATTAAGCTTGGGTAGTCCAATTACTAGCTCTTTAGAGACCAACTTCTTTAAGTGATCCATATGAATGTGTGTAATTCTCCTATGCCATAACCATGAATCATCATTCTTACTTAAAAAGCATTTCGCATCATTTGAAGATATATCATCAAGACTAATCATATAGATGTTGTTTACTCTATGACCAATGAATTTAACATGCTTGTCATTTTTATCTTCAATTATGCAACAGTTTGAATCAAATATAATTTTATTTCCTTTATCACATAATTGACTAATACTAAGCAAGTTGTGTTTCAAACCCTCCACAAGCAGCACATTTTCAATAGAAGGGTTGGGGTTCTTACCGACTTTGCCGATTCCAAGAATTTTACCCTTGTTGTTATCGCCATAAGTGACGTGTCCATGATTCTTGGGAATAAGCATGGTGAATTTAGAGTCGCCCCTTGGTCATGTGCTTGAAGGCCGCTATCAAGATACCAATTTGAACTCCTGGCTTTCAAGCACACCTACAACACAAATTTAATTTTTAACTTTTGGTACTCAAACTTTCTTGGGTCCTTGTGTGTCAGTTTTGGGTATAGTACCCTTGGGAACCCAAATCATTTTTGTTCCAACTTTTGTATTTATATTTTTCCTTGCATTACATGTTGATGCACTATGTCCTTTTCTTCCACAGTAAAAACATTTAATAAAAGGACTACTTGAAATACTAGAATGCACAAAGAAATTTTTATAGAGTTTTTGTTGATTTTTCGGATTATAGCCTATCCCGGCTTTTTGAAAAACCACTCTTTGTCTTCCTAATAAAATATTTAAGTTATCCCTTCCAAATGTGAATTTAGATAGAGTATTCTTTAGGTCTTCGTTTTCTTTTTCAAGTATATGACATGAAGAACAAGATGACGAAGTAGAAGCATGTGAAGAATGATTTGTGCATGCATCAATGATTCCTAAAGTTTCGTTTTCAATTTTCAATTCTTCTATTTCTTTATTTAAAGCAATAATTTGATTTTCTAAAGAGGAAATTGTTTTCTTAGATGAAGAAATAATTTTTGTAAGTTTTAAAGATTCTTCATGTAGTTCCTCAAAAGCATCTTGTAACTCATCATAAGAGGGTAATAAAGTATTAGAACTTACCTCGTTTTCACTTTCTTCTTCATCTCCTTTTGCCATGAGACATAGTTGAGCCTCTTCGCTATCTGAGCTGTCAGTTGAGTCTATGTCGTTTTCATCTCACACAATATAGGCTTTTCTTCCTTTTCTTTCTTTGAAGGGTTTCTTTTCAAACTTCTCCTTCTTCTTTTGATAATCAGGACACTCCATTTTCATGTGACCAGGTTTGCCACATTCATTACAAGTTGGGGTCGATGAAGTTCCTTCGCCTTTGAAGTGAGTAAGGAAGGGAGGTCTTCTTTGTATTCCCTTTTTCCTGAGAAATTTACCAAACCTTTTAACCAACAAACTCAGATTTTCTTCACTTACCTCTATGTTCTCTGAACTTTCTTCATTCTCTTCATCATCATTGTCGAATGTTGATGAAGTGGCTTTGAGTGCTATCCCCTTTTTCTTTTTATCGTTCTCTTCGCTTTGGCTTAATCTGCTTAACTCCAACTCGTGCTCGTGAAGTTTTCCAAAGAGGGTAGTTAAAGTCATTGTGGACAGATCCCTCGATTCGGATATTGTTGTCACTTTGGGTTGCCAAATCCTGCTAAGACATCTCAAATCTTTGTTAATCAAATCTTCATTAGAAAAGCTTTTGCCTAATGATGCAAGATGATTAACTATGTGGGTAAACCTCTTTTGCATTTCCTGAATGCTTTCTCCTTAGTTCATTCTGAATAATTCATATTCACGAGTTAGAGAATTTATTCTCGATCTCTTAACTTCACTAGTACCCTCATGGGTAACTTGTAAAGTATCCCACATTTCTTTAGCAGTTTTACAATTTGAAATTCTAAAAAACTCACCATATCCCGAAGCAGTAGTAATAATATTTTTGGCTTTTAAATTAAATTGAACTTTTCTTTTGTCTTCATCAGACCATTTATTTCGTGGTGTTTCAGTCCTTACACCATCGACCTCATGTGTGGGTATAAAAGCACCATTTTCGACAGCATCCCAAACATTTAGATCAATAGCTTCGATGAAGATTTTCATTCTTTCCTTCCAATATGCGTAACCATCCCCACTGAAAAAGGGTGGTCAGTTTATGGAGGATCCTTCTGAAAAACCATTTGAAGAAGCCATATACTCTTGAAGCTGCTAAGTTCTTTATACAAGAGTCTAGCTCTGATACCACTTGTTACCAAGTGGCTTCCAAGATTTCAAGAGGGGGTGAATTGAGTATTAAAACTTTTTGCAAAACCTCTTTTTAATTAACACGAATATCAAAAGCTTAATAAATAAATGCACGAAGGAATGAGAAGAAGAAAAGAAACAATAAAGAACAATGAAAAATAAATGTGCAATAAAATAAATTGCACAAAATAAAGAGATTAGGAAAAAGAGAAGCAGTGCACGTTTTTATCCCTGGTTCGACCACTAACCCACTTGTGGTCTACGTCCATCCTCGAAAGCCGAGATTTTTCACTAAGTATACAAGCTTCAATAGGTGCTTGCTACCGTTACAAAATAGAGCACTTTTCACACACAGGACACTCTACCCTTGTGCTAAAGTCTCACTGTGAGGATACCTCACCCTTATACAAACCTTGAGGATACCTCACCTCGATACTAATATCATAAAATAGAGATGAAGAGAAACTCTCACTCAGAGTAAGTAATACAAATTGAAGTGCTAATAGAGCTCTCATAGAAAATATCTCAAAGTTTTTAAACATGAAGAGCGTAGAAAATAGTTTTCACAAAAACAGAGTAATCAAAAAATAGTTCAGAATTATGGGCAATGAAAAACGTGACCCAGGCTTGCTATTTATAGGAAAAATTAGGTTAATTAGCCGTTGGGTATAATTAATAACATTTAATACTAATTAAAATTCTTGTCTGTTTCCATTTACGTAAACACAAGTTCCGTGTTTATTCGAATAGAGCAAAGGCCTTATTCGAATAACACTATTTCTGAAAAACTCATTTGAGATGGGTTATTCGAATAACCAACCTGTTATTCGAATAACTCTGTTAAAACCAGAGTTGTGAAAACGAACGTTTATTCGAATAAAGACTTATCTATTTGAATAACGTATTTAAAAGAAGTTCAGAAAGAAAGGTTTTATTCGAATAACGTATGACTTATTCGAATAACTCACTCAAAGCTTAGTTCTAAAAAACTTTATTTATTCGAATAAGGGAAGCTTTATTCGAATAGCCTCTTACAAAACAGATTTCTGAAAACCTTAGTTATTCGAATAACGGGGTAGTTATTCGAATAACATTTTTTAGAAAACAAACCACATGAGAATGGTTATTCGAATAAGCAAAGATTTATTCGAATAACTCAGTTCAAAAAAGAGTTTCAAAAAGATGTTTTCAAGGATACTAAGTTTAAAAAACAAATTTTCTCTTTTCTTTCAAAAACAAAGAGATATCAATGTGAGCTCCGTACAATAGATCCTAAGTCCTAATGCTAAACAAATATAAACTCGGACTTGGTCTATATATCATCTTCATTTATTCTTCCCGTTTGTTATCATCAAAACAAGTCTTCAAAGGTAAGCATCCAAACACATACAAAACATATTTTGAAGGTCAGATGGAGCAAGGTTAACGTCGCACAGGCCATACATAAAAGGATCTAGAACCTGGTTTGGTTATATACTCAGATAACAGATTGTATATATGAAATGTTGTTTAATGCTTACTAAGTTACTATCATACAAGAAATAAGGACAAAGAGCTATTTATTTATGTATAAAAAGTCAAAAAGCAAATAAGCCACATTTAAACTAAACCAATAATTGTATAAGTGAAAGTGATGTCTCATGATACATCCTCAAACCCAGTCTCTTCTCCCGATTCTATTTCATGTTCTTGGGCAAGAAACACTTGTGGAGCCGCATCAATAATGGTCGGTGGTACATCATTCCTCTCTAAAACAACTTCACCATCATCAATGGGTATAGAAGAACCCATAGAATGTTCAAATGGCTCATTTTCAACGCTATGGTGGGCATTAAACTCAGGTTGGTCACTTATGTTAAACAAGTCTCTTGGAATTGTCTTCATTATATAATGTTTGTTTTGATCAAATGGGTCTTGAACATAAAAGCATTGGTGTGCTTGAGATGCTAGCACAAAAGGCTTTTCTTGGTTGGATTTCTTGTTGAAGTGAACATATGTAAGGCTATAAATATCTTCTCCAACCTCATACCAGTCACACCTAAATAAGACAACCTTAAAATGGCCATAATAATCTAACTCAACTATATCAACTATTCTACCATAATAAGTTAGATTTGCATCAATCGGATTTACATCCTTTGAGCTTGCAAAGCTTGTAGTTAATGCAACTAATGTGACACCACTATTCTGCGTTTTTCATCTTGCATCACGCCGCCTAGAATGAAATCTGTATCCATTGATCAGATACCCAAAATATCTTCTTGCAATTGAATTTGGTCCCCTAGACAGGTCTTTTATCCAATATGGCACATCCTCATGCATAACACGAGTTTCAAACCACTAAGAGAAATTTTGACTATGATTTTTGGCTTTGCTCCATTTTGATCCTCGTCGTTGATTATTAACTTCATGCTTATGCTCTCTAAAGTTGACAAGTATTGTTATATATTAGCTAAAAATTAATAATAATAATTTAGTGAGTAATAGAAAATATTGCAGGTGAGTCAAAGTACCTAACATATTCTTGAACTTCATCACAATTGTTCACTATGTATGCATGGACTTGGCTATGTGACTTGTCATCCAAAATAAATGGAGCACATTTTTTTCCTCCTAAAGGACACCCTTTGTTTGGGAACAAATTTGAAGATTCCACTTCATTTGAATTATATTCATCATTGTTTCGAGGTCTTCTATTAAACCTGGTCTGCACACCTCCATGTAAATATCGTGAGCAAAAGGTCAAACACTCGTCAACCAAATATGCCTCTGCAATAGATCCTTCTGGATGACTTTTATTGCGAATATACGACTTTAATGTACACATATATCTTTCTAGAGGATACATCCATCGAAATTGAACTGGGCCACCTAATCTCACCTCGTTAGCTAAATGAATAGGCAGATGAACCATTATATCAAAACAACTAGGAGGAAAAATCCTCTCAAGCTGACACTGTTTCTATAATCTCTTTCTCTAAACAATCTATCTCTTCTAGTGTGATAACTTTTTGACACAAACGACGAAAGAAGGAACTTAGACGGATCAAAGGGATAACAACATGATCAGGAAGTATGTTTTTAATTGGTATTTGCAACAAGTAATGTAACATAAAATGGGCATCATGGGTCTTATAACCAAACACTTTTCTTTCAGCTAGTTGCACACATCGTGAAATGTTGGAAGCACTACCATCAGGTAGTTTTGTTGTCTTCAAAACACTACAAAAAATCCACTTCTCTCCAGCAGTCATTGAGAAGCATGCTTTTGCAAACTTTGTTTTCTTGCCATCCTTTGTATCTTTTGGTTGAAGGTTCCTTCTAATGCCCATCTCTTTTAGATCATATCGAACATTTGCATGGTCCTTTATCTTACCCGGAATATCCAATAGAGTTCCAATTATGCTATCAACTATGTTCTTCTCTATATGTATGACATCAAGGTTATGGCGGAACGTGTTGTGCTGCCAATAAGGTAATTCAAAAAAAATTGACCTTTTCTTCCATGGGCCATCATTTGATTTCTTTTGCTTCTTCCCAAATACATTGTCAAAATTTTGTAAGCTCTCAAACACATTTGTACCATTTAAGAAGGGCGGGGGAGGCCTAGATTCTATTTTTCCATTGAAAGACCTTTTATTAGATCTCCATTAATGATCCATGGGTAGAAAAACACGATGGTCCATATAGCACATCTTTCGACTATGTTTCAGATAGGTAGAAGAAGTCTCATAATTACAGCAAGGGCAAGCCAACTTTCCTTTTGTACTCCAACCAGACAACATAGCGTATGTGAGAAAGTCGCTAATTGTCCATAGCAAAGCTGCTCGCATTTGAAAGGTTTCATTCCTTGAAGCATAATATGTTTCTACCCCTATCTCCCATAACACCTTCAAGTCTTCTATCAGTGGTTATAGATAAATGTCAATGTCATTTCCAGGTGATCGCGGCCCAGGTATAAGCAAAGAAAGCATAGAATATTCTAGTTTCATGCACAACCAAGGAGGCAAATTATATGCCATCAAGACAACTGGCCATGTGCTAAGAGATATGCTCATAGTCCGAAATGGATTGAACCCATCATTTTCCAAGCCAAGTCTCAAATTGCGAGAATCTTTAGCAAATTCTGGATGAAGGCTATCAAAGTCTTTCCATGATTGGCCATTGGTAGGATGCCTTAACTTCCCATCTTTAGAACATTTCTCATCATGCCACCTCAATGTATCCGCTGTCCTTGAGCACATAAATAGCCTTTGAAGTCTAGGAATTAAGGGAAAGTATCTTAAAGTCTTAGCAGGAATAGGACGAGCTTTTTTGGAAGGCTCAAGCTCACTATCAACTTCAGGATATTCAATATATCGAGACGCTCCACAAACATGGCAATGACTGTCACGCTTATGGCCATTCCTATATAGCATGCAGTCATTGGGACATGCATCAATCTTTACATAGTCAAGACCTAAGTCTTTCACCATAGCCTTTGTTTTATTGAAAGATAAAGGAATGTTCAAGTCAGGCATCACCTCTTTCAATAGCTCTAAGAGGGAAGTGAAGGATACATTGCTCCATCCATGTAGACACTTCAACAAGTACAGACGGATGGTGAAAGATAAGGTAGAGAACCTTTTACAACCCAGATACAGTTCTTGGCTTGCCTCGTCAACTAAGTTATAAAATTTCCTTGCATCTTCATTTGGGCCTTCATAAACTCCTTCAGCTTGTGTCATATTTCTAAATGTATCATTCAGCAAACCATCAATGTCGTCATTTGATGGAACTTCATCATCCGCGTCACCGTCGACATCCATTGGGATTTCCCATTCCCCATGATTAAACCAGATTGTATAACCTTCAACAAATCCATAGCATATTAGATGATCATATACTACGTTCCTCCAATACCAATAAATATTAGAACACTTCGCACAAGAACATTGAATTTCTTCGCCTTCGGGATTTCCAACAGAGAAAGCAAAGTCCAAGAAACATTGAACACTACCACAATACTCTTTGCTATACCTCGGTAAATCCATCCAATGCTTGGACACATCTTGAGTTGTCCTAATTAATCAAATTTTGATATTAAGGCTTCAAATATATATTCATTTATGCATTAACTAGAGTTTACAAGAATACAAATAATGTGTGTTAAGTTCACACTTGGGGATTAAGATACAATATCATAAGAAAAAAAAGAGAAAGAAAAAAATGTTGTATAAATAATAACAACATAAGAAAATAAAGAGGATAAGAGTTTCTTACCTAGTCATGACACAGATTGTAACTCAAAACTTAACTTCAAGTCCACTATAGATCTTCCCAAGTCTTGAATAATCTCCCTTGAGCAAAGAACAATCAATTACATGTCATGTATAAAAATCATAGTTATGACATAGTTATAAGTTTCTAAAAAAAATGAAAATTTACAGGGTTGAGACCATTCCTCATATCTATATAATTATGGTTATAATTATATCCCTATGGGCTATCCGACGATTCCATGTGTATCTTTCAAGGTAGAGGCTATAGGGTTTCTTTTGAAAAAAGTTAGAGAAGATTGAAAATTAGATTTTTTTTTTTTTTGGAAAAGCAGGAAACTAAATGTGGCAAATATAAGATAACAAAATTTTGCAGCTTTACATGTTAATCACACAAAGACACAACTTACATGAGGTTGGGAGAATAGAAATGCCATAATATTTTTCCAGACACAGCTACTAGAAGCTTGGGAGTATGCTACCAATTATATGCAATCCAAGCCATTGACAAACAGAACCAACACTCCAGGCCATTACTAACAAAAATTGGGTTCAAGCTGCAGAATTTTGCAACAGCCACACCGCTGGGCGGCACAATGGCCGCTGGGCGGTGAAAAAAAGAATGGGAAAGGGCTTTCTCTGAGTTGAGAATGTCGGGCGGCCAGTGGTACCGCTGGGCGGTGGAAGTTCAAAAAAATTGGCTCCTCTCTGACTTCATGCCGCTGGGCGGTCCCTTAAAAAAAGGCCCACTGACCATGAACTGCTATACGACCCATAATGCCGCTGGGCGGCCGCGTGAAGTCCTCTCTGACTTCATACCGCTGGGCGGTATGTGTACCATCGGGCGGTCCTTTAAGTGACTTAAAAAAAACAAAGAGTGATGTCTTCTGAGTTGGTGCCGCTAGGCGGCCCATAGTGCCGCTGGGCAGTCTATTTATATAAAAAAAATGAAAAAAAGGGAAAGGACTATGAGAAGATTTGCTTTGGGTTCTGCTCAAAACCCACCACAATTGCTATCATGTAATTGTGCTACCATTCCAAAATGAATTGGTGTAGTTTGAAAAATAATAATAGGCCAAGTCAAACACATGCTTGATGCTTGCATGGGTTGATTACAGATCAACCTAGTAAGCTCTGTTTTGCTCTGTTCTTAACGTTGAATGCCTGGACATAATCTAACAGCTTTAAGACCTGTCATATGGGGATTTGCTTGCTTAAGCCATTAGCAACAGACATATACCATGTAGTAACGTAGTCTTGGCTATTTTGGGTTCATTAACCCATGAGCAAAAATTCTTAGTAGAAAGTTTCATAAATGAGCAAAAACTTTTCATACTTTTATCATATTTCTTGCATTTTAGAATAATAAAACGCGTAAGATTATTTTCATTTCTTATCTTAACTTTCATATCAAGTTTGCTTAGAAATAGTAGTGCCATTCTCCATTACTTAAGCTAGAGTACCTTAATAATGAACTTGAAAACAAAATTATTCTTATATATATTCAATAATATTATTTCAAGAATAAAGGCAATAGAAAGAAAATGGAACAAAACAATGCATTAGTACAGCATTGTTATGATAAATTCGTGATGCCAAATTAATGTTGTACTAATTAAGAACTAGCAAATGGCTTAACATACAATTATTCACCTTAACACACAATAGACTAGGAGAGAGGATGAGAGGGGAACGTGTGTTATAGAAGTTAACAAATCACCATATACAATTGGGATTTGAGCAAAACAAATTGAAATAAAATCACATACAAAACAAATATTTGAACAAAAAGGCATGTGTTTGAGATTTGAGAATAAAACCTGAGATACGGAATCAGAACGTCATTTCCCAGAATCCATCCACTCGAAAACCCAACTCTAAATCAATTTTGAAGAGAACGAGTAAGATAGTGCCACTAACAATTAGGATCAACACAACAATATGAATTAGAACAGCCAATTGAAATAAGGGATGAATGGTAATTTAGTAAATTATCATACAGTATTGTTTGTTACACAAATTGTAAATTTATGCAATGTCACAAATTAGGAAAGCTTACTAGCAAGTGCTTGACAATATGCCTGAACAACTGCTCTTGCCAAGATGCCCCCACCCATCACAATCAAGTTTGCAAGAATCTTTGCGGCCTGCATAGACAATTCAGTTAAAGTTAAGATCCTCACTAGAGATAGGGAACTTTCCAGAAAATGAATCGTATAAAGACCATTTACAGATGGTGGATTCTAACCACTTCCAAGACCAGCCTCATCAATCAATACTTTTCTCTTTCATTTTTATTTTCATTTTTGCACAAACATCACAAATTACTACTATGTTTTGTACCTATGACACCCCCAACAAACTGAGCTAAGACCAATTGGCAATCAAAACATGGCATGCTCAAGGCTAAAATGCAAACAAGAACAAGTTAAAACTTCTGGGTATTATAAATATCACATAATAGTCAATGAAAAAACTCCCAATAAGAATTTATTCCTCCAGATTCAACCTACGTTGGCCAAACAATACATTATTAGAAACACCATCTTAAAATCTGCACACCTGAAAAGAACCTAATTCAAAATTCTACAGCTAAATCTTATGAGAAAATACAGAACAACCAAAAGGAACAATTTCTAATTTTCTTTATGCATAGAAGCTAAACAACAAGGAATACAAATATTTCCCCATTTCCCCATTTTCCTTGAAAACCAGACAACAAAATTTGATAGAAACAAATAAGAAAGACACATATGAAAACGAAGAACAGTGGGGCGCACCAAACCCTAACGAAGAGAAGGGAATGGCAGAGAGACTATGAAAACGAAGAACAGAGAAGGGAGTGGGTTACAGTGGAGACGTAAGGGGGAGTGGGTCACGGTGAGGGAGAGGTTCTGAAAGTAATGGAGATGGTCCTTCTTTGAAGTTTTGAAAGTAAAGGACTCCTTCTGAAGTAAGGGAGTTTCTTCGTAAAGTTTGGAAAAAAAATTTAATGGGAAAACAATACTATGCGCGCCTTATCAAAATATATTAGAGTACGTTCACGAAACATACCTTATGATGATTAAATAAGCTACACTTCATCAGTGTTACGTTTTATTAGATAAAACGTACCCAAATGCATAATATGGTAACGCTTAAAAAATGTACCCTTTATACTCTAAAGGTACGCTTCCCAAGTCTTGCCAAAAATATGGTTGCCAAAACCACTCAAAAAAGGCTACTCTTGTAAAAGTGTTGCCTGTTAAGACATAAGACTACACTTTTTAAATGTAGCTTAAAAAAATGTAGCCATAGGCCAATTTTGTTGTAGAGCCCATCACAGTTGTGGGTCTCCCCGACTTTATAGTAGAGCCTAGTATACAGGGGTAGAAATCAACGAGTCTATTCATGGTCAAAATTACTCATTTTAGTTCCTAGAAAAAAAAATTTGTTTCATATTCATCCATTCTTCAGTGCATAGTTTAACAATTTAAGGGTTCATTTGATATACAGGATATGATAAGGTCTGATACTATTAGATCTGATAGTATAAGACCTGATAATATAAGGTATAATACGATGGGATATGGGGTATCTATTTAGAGTTGTAATGGGAATGTTTTTAGAGAAGCTCATACATCAAAACTCAATCAAGCATAATCCTACCTACTAGGCTTGATTAAGTTATCTATTATTTTATTATATAAGAGGAGTTTGATAAATAAATTTATACAATTCAATGTTCACATCAAACAACTAATTAATAAGATTATAATATATTGTATTTACTTATACTATCTAATCTAATACGGCATGCCAAAAGTTTCTAATAGACATTTTCATGTGAATTGCCAAATATGACGTAGCACCATTAGTCAACATTATAGATTGAGTTGAAAGCAACCTCTTATCCCAATTTTTTTTTTTTTGCATAATAAGTTTAAGATAAAAGGAGGTTCTTTCCATTTTAAAATCAATGCAAAACCATCAACCTCAACGAAAATTTATAATGAGATTACAAATTGTCTATCAACAAAAGATATCAAGATTTGAACCTAAGTCATATTATTGTCATGAGTATAAGGTCGACTAGGTGAGACAACCTCCATTAGCCTAGTCGCAATTTTTTGAGAAACATGCCAAATAACTCAAGAATTTTAAAAGAAACTGAGAAAACTACAAAAGTAAATTTGTATTGGAAAGAAAGAAGAGTATACATAAAATCAATCAATAACCTACACAGAAGAAAGAAACTAAAAACTACATTTTTTATACTAATTCATCAAATTAATCTAGCCTCTCACTCATCAAACAAACATAATTAATTTTTAATTAAGCTAAATATACTTGTCAAATCAAAAAAGAAGCTAACTATACTTGTAACAGTAACACAAAATTGAGTTACTTGTAAAGAATCTGAATAGTTTGCAAGAAATTAAAAATTAGAAATTTAAACATTTGTGCTACTATTGTTTCAAAATATAAAGCAGCCTCAATCAAACATAAATTACGAGATTTTTTTTTGGGACTTAAACGACGTGGTTTTAAGTGAAGAAAAATAATAATAATAAAAAAGAATGAACAGTTTTGTGCATCAGATGGAAAAGTTGTCCACGGTATCATGCCACATTTATTCACATGAACAACTTCATCAAATTGTAAACTGACAAATTGATTTAGGGACAAATATGAAACGATTTGTTATTTTTCTTTTAAGCACAAAACTGAAAAACTTTGACTATCTGGATAGCTATTCATTTGGACACAACATATTTGGTTCAATAATTCCTTCAGTTAGGCCAAAGATTAGATGCTTATGCATGTGAGGCCGAATACAGCCGACAAATGAAATTGCAACTTTGACTATCTGGATAGCTATTCATTTGCAACTTTGACTATCTGGATAGCTATTCATTTGGACACAACATATTTGGTTCAATAATCATTTGGACACAACATATTTGGTTCAATAATTTCTTGCCAAAGATTAGATGCTTATGCATGTTAGGCCGAGTACAGATTCTTCTTCTTATAATAATAATAACAACATAGTTGTCCTAATTTTTTCCATACTAATAAGTGCTCTTGTAAATTTTACGGGTTATATCTATTTGACTTGTATATTAATATTGTTTATCCATCATAATTTTAACAGTTCATAATATTAACATTTCTAATGATATAATTATGCTTAGGTAAATTTAACCACAGTTATTCTTTTAACTTCAAAATAACAATAAAAAAAGATTTTGTTATCACCTAATAAATCCACATCATCAAATTCAAATCCACCATCATCTAGCTCAACATCGCATCTTCCGTCAGACACTGCTGTCACATAACAGTTTTCATTGTTATCAATTGTTTCTGTTACAATATTTAGTTATCATATTAGTTAGTTATATTTCTGTTATTTATCAGTTAGCAGTTTGCAATTAGTTAACTTGTTGTTAGTTAATATTAGTCAAGTGAGTTGTTGATATATATAAAAGGCAGTTTGCAGTTGTAATCTGCAGATTTTTAGATTTAATTTCACATAATAAAGTTTTCATTCAGTTTCTATCAACTTCTAGCTTTTCTTTGATTTCGATTTCTTGTTATCTTTGATTTTGATTCTTTACTATATTTAATTTTGATCTTTCGATTTTGATTCTTCTTTCTCTTGTTATTTGTTAATACATGTCCTTAGAATATAGGTTAATAAACATTAATTACCTTTTATTAAATCATCTTAATTACTTAAACTTAAAAGTATTAAATATTTTTTAGGTTAATTTACTTTATAAGTCCCTATAGTTTTATTGAATTTTTAAATATATTCCTATAATTTAAACATTTTTAAAGGAGTTCACATATTTATAAAAAAATTTAAATATGTCTTTAAGACTCTGATAACCTTTTTTAAATTATGTACCTAATTGAAAAATTTATATAAACTATAAGAACTTATTTGATAGACAACACAATTGAAAAGCTCCTGTAATTTATCTGAATTTTCAAATTAGGTCCCAATAATTTAACAAATGTTAACTGTTATTAGTGAGTATGAGCTTATTTAAAGATTTTTAAAATTATAGGGATCAAATTTAAAAAAAATTAATTATAAAGACCTATTTAAAAATTCAGTAGGGTTATATAGGGACCTACAAAAAAATTTAGCCTATTTTTTAAATTTTTTAAATATTAGCTATTTTTACTTTTTTCTATAATTTTTACTTTAAATCATTAATTTGTGTGCCCTAAAAGGATTAACAAAATCCTATAATATATATTAGATGCTTGACTTTAAAAAAAATGCACTAATCCTGCAAGCACACCCAAAAACATGAAAATACTCAACGGTCTTGTGGATTTCTCTTGAAAATACTTTTAAAAAAATGTTAGTAAAAATACTCAACACTCCTGTGAGTTTCTTTTGAAAATCGTAGAGACCTGATAGTAGTGCCATGTGTATTAACAAATAAAAAGAAGACTCAATTAAGAGCTGAAAATTTGAACGAAAAAATTAACAATAACTTGAATTGAGAGATAACCACGTAATAGTAGAGGTAATTTCTTTATGAGAATAAATAAAATTTATCAGAATATATAAATGGATAATTGATTAAATAAAAAATTATAAAAGAGATTTATCATCATTTATATATATTATCTAATCATTAAAAAAAATTTAAGTCCATAAATAATTATTCAGATAAATAATTAGATCCGTATAAATAATTACTTAAAAACTCAACACTTTTAATATCATGATGATTATATATTATATAAAAATCCTACATATATATTGATTAAAATAAAATAAAATAATATGTACATAATAGCATATTATCACAAGCAAAAACTGATGTAGTTTTTTTCCAGAAGGGGAGAAAAAACACAAAACTTGGCAACTTTTTCATGATCTTAACCGTGCGTCCTTTCTTCCTTGGATATGGTTGGACGATTTCAACCAAGTGGTATCTCAAGAGGAGAAGATGCGTGGTAACCCTCGTTCCAGTCAGGTAACGGGTTTCAGGGATATTTTGCAACTTTGTGGTCTTTTTTATTTGGGCTTCTATGAAAATTCTTTCAGTTGGTCTAATAACCAATAGGATAATGATAACATTCAGATAAGGTTCGATAGAGGAGTGGCTACAATATCTGAAGTGAGATCTGCCTAGGTTCAACTCAGATCATAATCCATTACTTCTGTGCTTGAACGCCACGTTGGAAGACTATGGAGAAAGAGACGTGTTGCATAATAGGGCTGCATACGAGTCGAGTTTATTTGGATTTTAAGAAAAAAAATCTAAATTAATTAGTTGAAGTCAGATTGAGTTGGGTCGAGTTTGAAATTTTTTTTATGTAATTCAAACCGAATTAACTCGATTACAATCGAGTTGGTTCAGGTCAAATAGTCGGGTTGTTCAAATTTGCAAACAACAAGAGGACTGAGGATTATATTAATGAGAATGAAACTCACAAATCAAACCTTTGAAATCAAACTCAAGCATCTCAATAATGATTATATTAACGAGATTCATAACTAAAAATTAAACTAATGTATCCACAATATACAAATCATCACTCACAAATCAACATTATTCATGTTTACAGTGAATAACAAGGAAAGCTTATTTGTTGATTCAAGAATTAAATAAGGAAAGTTATACCAGAAATTGAACTAATTTGGCTTTAAATAAGCAAAGTTTTTTTTTTTGGTTTTCTACCATATTTCAAATTCAAATAAGTTAACTTAAACTATCAGCAAACTAAAATCATAACTAATAAAAATAAAAAGGATAAAATAAAATAAAATGGAAAAAAAAGGAAAAAGAGGGGAGGGGTTTTGCCTTTTGCAGATCTGGCAGCGCAGTGCAGAGGCTGCCGTTGGACGGGTGGTCGCACGGTGCCACAACACGGTGGCTGTGCAGGGGAAGACGACGATGGTGACGTGCGGCGGCTCAAGCGACTGAGGGGTTTGGTTGCAGATTCGGTCACGGTGCTCCGGTACGGCAACGCAATAGCCGGATCTAGGGTGGTTAGCTCGTGGATGTGGTGGTTAGGTCGTGGATCTGGGTGAGAGAAGTGGCGGATCTAGGCGATGATGCAGCTTGAGTTGAAGCTCGCGGTGGCTGGGTCGCGGCCATGGGTGGTGGTTCGTGTGCAGAGGCGTCAGCATGGATATGGCTTGTGGCAAAAGGGGTTGGTCTAACGGTGGTGGAGGTTTGATCGGTTGGTGGGTTGCGATGGTGGCAGAGGAAGGTGGTGACGTGGTGGCTGGAGTTGCTGGTGGCGTGGTGGCTCAAACGAAGGTGGCAAGGACGGGGGCTAGGGTTCGGTTCAAGAACGTGGTGGAAGAGGAATTGGAAATCAGAAAAGTGAAGGAAGAGGAATAATGAAAATGAAAAGTGAACTGAAGTTTTTCTATGTAAAATGTTGGCACAAAATGACAATGTTTAATTTTGGGTCATCGGATTCACAGGTTGTATTTGTGAACCCGTCACCCACATCAACCATTGATCGGATTAATTGGATTTGACTTGATTTGACTCGATGACCCGAACTAACCCTAAAATACAAAGTTGGGTCGGATTGGATTGGTCAAGTTGATCGGGTTGGGTTGAGTTATGGGCAGCCCTAATGCACCCAATTTGAGGAAATATGGCCTAGGCATGCAAATTGTACGAAGATGATTTCACAAACAACAATTTTTTTGTCACACTTTTTTTATATCACTTTTTATATTATTTTTATATCATTCATTATATCATTTTTTTACCTATCATTTTTTTATTTAATCAAAACTATTAAAAATATAATAAAAAATAATGTATTTTAAAAAAATAATGTAAGAATATCATTATCTTCTCACAAATGTGGAGTAGGGGTGGATCCCACATAATGGGCAAAATAGGAACTTATTTGGATGGCTTGGACATGTGGGGCAACAGGGAGTTTGGGGAGATGAAGAAAAAAATTTAAAAATATCAAGACAAGCTCTCCGAACTGGAAAAAAAGCTGCACATGGAGGGGGATAGTATAAGAGTACAAAATGAACTAAATTTATGGCGGGTGTTATTATCCACATTGTTATGTTTGGATGTATAATATATCTTCTATTTTATTTATATTAGTAAGATTTTTTTTTACAGGTTAGCTTTTATTAAAATAGATTGTTTTTTTATTTTATGTTTTTTTTAGGCCACCATTACCAACAATCACCTGTCACTGTATCCATCGACTGCAGTTGGCTGGCAACCTTCGACTAGTCACATTCGGCCACCGCTAGCCACTACCAGTTGGTTACTATTCATTTTTTAAAATTATATAATTATGTAAATAATATCAATTAAAATTATATTAATCTTTATATTTTTTATAAATAACTCGTAAACTAAAAATTTTATAGATTTTAAGCGATAATATTTATACATAATAATATAATTTTCTTTGTATAAGTGTATAAGGGGTTTTTAAAAAATATATATTTTTTAATTAATAATGTTATCATATTTTAAGCTGATATAAAAAATATTACTAATGTTCATTTGATAATATTTACACAAGATAATATTTTTAAAACAATTATTTTTTTCCTAAAATTATAACTGGATTTGTTAAAAAATCTTATAAATTTTAACTGATAATATTTATACAGTTATATAACTTAAAAAAATTAGAGTTGGTGGCAAACGGTTGTCGACCAGCGACTTACGGTGATCGGCAAGCAGCGTATAGTGATCTACCAACACGACGATAGTGATGGTGGTAGTATGTAAAAAATATATAAAACTAAAAAAACATTTTACAAAAAAGAAATCTGCTTAGCAGATTTTCTATAATTGATCTAAGTCATTGATATTTTTTATAATTAAATCAATAGTTTAGATCAAATGGTATACCATACATTAGACACCACCCTAGATTTATTATTGGAACATGAAGAAATCTGGTTAGTGCAGATAGCTAGATCCTATTGGCTCAAGTTTGGGGATAGAAACACAAGGTTTTTCCATCAGAAAGCTTCTCAGAGAAGGGACAAGAATACAATCTCAAAAATTAAAAATAATGCAGGGACCGAGTTTACTAAGGAAGAGAAAATGGCTTGTGGAGTCATGTCTTTTTCTAAAATAGATATTCTTGGATACACATAATTTAACATATTATTTTTTAAACACTTCATTTAAGTTTTGCTATATATAAAATAATTATCTACATTTTAAATTTCTCATTAAAGTTACATAATTTTTAAGACTTGACTTAAATATAACTTATTCTCTCTCTTTCTTTTTTTCTCACATATAATATTTAATCTTTCCCCAACCTAAAACAGCCTTGCGCTGTTTTCTCATTTACTTTTTTTTTAATATTTGTTCTACTTAATCTTTAAGTAGTTTATGAATTCTTTTTTTAATAAAAAATCTCTTTTAAAATAAAACAAACATAAGAAAAATTTAAAAAAGGATTTCTCATATAGAAATATTAAGTTTTTATAATATATTTGTAAGTTCAAAAAATGTAAATTTAATTTTTCATAATTATTTTTAATTGTATCTTATAATAATCTTAGTACTTTTTTTAGTTTTTTTAGTTATTTTTTGTATGATCATTGTACAGCTATTAGATTGATGTATTCCCTATAAAATTTACGGAGCACATACTAATCTATAATATATAATTGTATTGTTTCTTTTAATATATTTTTTAGATTCACATAAAGTAACTTGTGATAGATTAAATAAGCAATCTTATATTTTTTGTGTGATTTTGAATTTTAGTAAAATATGTTTTTAAGAAATTAAAGAAAACTTAGATGGTAAATTGACTAGTGAGTAGCAAAGTAGTAACGTAAATATTGACGATAAAATTGAAAAGTGCTATTGCTTAAAAAAAGTCATAACGTAAAGAAGGTCAAAATTAAAAAAAAATAAAATAAAATTAAGTGCTGCAAATTGTTTTTTTAGAAGAAAGAGAAGATGAAGAAATATTCTAAGACACTTTCTATTTGTTTTATGTTTAAAAAAGTTAATATTTCTGCATGAGAAATCATTTTTTTTAATTTCTTTTATGTTTGTTTCATGTTAAAAGATTTTTTTTTTATAAAAAAGATTTCATAAAGAAATTAAAGATTAAGTATAATAATTTCATAAACAGCATAAGGCTGTTTCGTTTTTGGAAGAAGTTAAACATTACATTTTGTTTTTTAATATTTGTATTAATAACATGTGAGAGAAAAAAAGAGAAAATAAACTACATTTAAATCAAATCTTAAAAATTGTGCAATTTTAATAAAAAAATAAAAAAATGAATCATTATTTTACATATGTCAAAATTTAAATAAAATATTAAAAAATGATATATTAGACTGTACTTTTTCAAGAATTTCTCATAAAAACTTATTTGATGCTGGCATAGTGACTAACATTGATGAAGCAGTATCTGTTGTACAAGTAGGGTCTATGAGAATATTAAGGTTGTGTTTGGGAGTGAGGATTAGAAGGGAAATAGAAGGAAAGAAGGGGTTTGGAATTGAGAAACCCTTATTTGGGAGTTTTGGAAATAAGAAAGAAGGGAAAGGGAGATTTTGGCATGCCCTCTAAAGCCCCCCATTTCAGTTTCCCCAAATTGGAGGGTTTTGGTCCAAAATTATCCACTCATCCCTCGAGCCTCGTCTCCCTGCAGCCTCGTCTCCCTGCGCTCAAAGGCTCGTCTCTCTGCGCTCGTCTCTACACTCGAAGCCTCATCTCGCTGCACTCATCTCTGCGCTTGTCCGTCTGAGCTCGTCCGTTTGTTTGTCTCTGCGCTCTCCAGTCTCCACCATCACTGCGTCTCTCCGATCTCCACCGTCTCTGCGCTCATCCGTTTGGGCTCGTCGTCTCGTGTCGTCTCCAAGAAGTTATGACCATTGTTTCTTGAAAGGCCTAACCGATTAGAAAGTTTGCCTAACCGGTTATTTACAAGGCAGAGGCATTGTCTCTTCATTCATAAAGGCTCTAACCAATTAGGGTCCATTGCCTAACCAGTTAATAGTGTTTTAAATAGCACGTGAACAGGTTTTTTAAAAGGAACCTAACTGATTAGGACTAATTGCTTAACCGATTAGCATGTATTTTAAATGAAACATAAACTGAGCATTTAAATGGCTTAACTAATTAGGGTAACTCTCTAACCGGTTAGTATGGTTTTAAAAATCACGTAGAAAGGAATTTTAAGATTAATTATGTTAACTTTTTTGAATAAAGGGTAAAATAGTAAAAAATATATCTTAAATCCTTCATTTCCTTCCCCTCGTATATTTCACACTTACAAATAAGAAAAAGATAAACCTCTTATTTTTTTTCCTTCCTTTCCTTTTAAATTATTCCCCTTCCTTTTCTTCCAAACTCTCAAACATAGCCTAAAAGTATTTTATTGTCAAATGTTACCAGAGAAGAAGTCCATCATACTTTATATCAAATGCATCCTTCAAAGCCTCCGGGTTTTGATGGACTTCAGGCAATTTTTTATTAGAAATTTTGGGATATCGTGAGGACTGATGTCACAAATGCAGTTTTGGATATTCTGAACAATGGAGGGGATCTTAGTGCCATGAATCAGACTTTTATTTGTCTCATTCTTAAAGTTAAAGGACCTAGTCATACGAAAGAATTTAGGCCCATCTCCCTGTGTAATGTCATTATGAAGCTAGTCACGAAAACAATAACAAACTGATTGAAAATCATTCTTCTCAATTTAATCAGGGAATTCCAGAGTGCTTTTGTCCCTGACAGATTGATAATAGATAATGCTCTTATTGCCTTTATGCTTTCCATTATATGAGGAAGAAAAGGGGGGGTAAAAAGGTTTTCTCGTAGTTAAGCTGAATATATGGTGAAGGCTTATGATAGAGTTGAGTGGGTTTTTCTAGAGAGGGTTCTTAACCCAATGGGATTTCCGGTGCGTTGGATTTCTCTTATCTTTAGATGTGTAAATTCTATATCCTTCTTAGTTCTATTGAATGGTGGTCCATGTGATACTTTTAAACTAGAGAGAGGTTTGAGACAAGGTGACCAATTATTCTTTTATTTATCTTTTTATTCTTTGTGTTGAAATACTTGAGTTGCCCAAGAAATCATTCATCTGTGCTTTGCAGAAGACTGTTTTTATTTACTCGTGCTTCTGAACCAGAGGTGGAGGTGCAGCTTATTGATATTCTTGATCTTTATCAAAGAACTTCAGCCCAACTCATTAATCTGGATAAATCCGAGCTCTCCTTTGACCAAAATGTTTCGACCGATTGTGTAGCTTCTAGATTGAGTGCAAAGCAACCTTTGATCCCAATTTTGTTTTTTTTTTGTATAATAAATTTAAGATAAAGGGAAGTTTATCTTATTCTCTGATTAAGACAAATTATTAATCTCAATTAGAATTTATAATGAGATTATAAATTACTTATTAACGAGTGATTTCAAGATTCGAATCCAAATCATATTATTGTCACGAGTAGAATGTCGATAAGGTGAGACAAACTCCGCTAACCGAGTCTTAATTTTTTTGAAAAACATGTCAAATAACTCAAAATTTTGAAACGAAGTGAGAAAATTACAAAAGTAAATTTGTATTGAAAAAAAACGAGTACACGTTAAATCAATCAATAACCTATACAGAAGAAAGAGACTAAAAACTAATAATTTTTATACTAATTCATCAAATTAATCTAACCTCTAACTCATCAAACAAGCATAATTAATTTTTAATTAAGCTAACTATACTTGTCAAATAAAAAAAGAAGTTATCTATACTTGTAACAGTAACAAAAAATTGAGTTACTTGTAAAGATTCTGAATAGTATGCAAGAAATTAAAAATTAAAAATTTAAACATTAGCGCTACTATTGTTTCAAAATATAAAACAGTCTCAATCAAATATAAATTACGAGATTTTTATTTTTTGGGCTTAAACGACGTGGTTTTAAGTGAAGACAAATAAAAAAAAAAAGAATGAACAGATTTATGTATCAGATGGAAAAGTTGACTACGTATCATGCCACATTTATTTACATGAAAAAATCCATCAAATTGTTAACTGACTATTATGGACCATGATCCATTCTACGGTTAGTGAATTAACTTGACATGTATATTAATGAAAATCGTTATGAACATTCTAGTTAATCATTGGACGTTGTTAAGATTTTGGTACTATGTATATCGAATTGCAGTATTAGACAAATATCTTAGGATTATAATATTTATGCAAAGGTTAAATTTCAAAATATTCGTATTTGTCAATTACAATTTTACAAGATTACAGCAGTCATAATTGCTTTAAATTATTCATAATTATAATATTAATATTTTAATCTTATAAAGATTTTCTGCTATAATTAAGAAACACCAAACTCTAATAGCACTTTTTAAATATCAAATTTAATTATGCTTTACAAGTAACTTATTATTTACAATATATTTTACTTGTGTACAACTTAATTTGAGTGTTGTAGTTCTTTTGCAAGTACTAGTTTTCTTCTCAGTTTAATGCGCTTTACTGCTATTACGCAAGCAGAAAATCACTAAAATATGTCTATTTCAAAAACTGAACAAATATGAAACAATTTGTTATTTTTCTTTTGAGCACAGAACTGAAAAACTTTGACTACCAGGTTAGCTATTAATTTGGACACAACCTATTTGGTTCAACAATTCCTTCAGTTAGGCCAAAGATTAAATGCTTATTCTTTTGTGAGGCCGAATTGTCCTGATTTATTCCATACTAATATGTGCTCTTGTAAATTTGACGGGTTATATCTATTTGACTTGTATATTAATATTGTTTATCCATCATAATTTTAACATTCATAATATTAACATTGCTAATGATATAATTATGTTTACGTAAATTTTGAGATTAAAAAGGTAAATTTAAAAATTTTACGGGTTATATCTATTTGACTTGTATATTAATATTGTTTATCCATCGTAATTTTAACATTCATAATATTAACATTGCTAATGGTATAATTTTGTTTACGTAAATTTTGAGATTAAAAAGGTACATTTAACCACAGCTATTCTTTTAACTTCAAAATAACAATAAAAAAGTTTTTGTTAATACATGTTCTTAGAATATAGGTTAATAAATATTTATTATCATTTATTAAATCATCTTAATTACTTAAACTTGAAATTATTAAATATTTTTTAGGTTAATTTACTTTTTAGGTCCCTATAGTTTTATTAAATTTTTAAATTTGTTCCTATAGTTTAAATGTTTTTAAGGGAGGAGTTCACATATTTATTAAAATTTTTAAATATGTTATTATTTGCTAACGGCCATTAAGAGTCTTTTATGACCTTTATTAAATTATGTACCTAATTGAGAAATTTATGTAAATTATAAGAACTTATTTGATGGACAACAGTTGGAAAAGGTCCTTGTAGTTTATCTTATTTTTCAAATAAGCTACTATAATTTAGTAAAGGTTAACTACTATTAGTGAGGATGAGCCTATTTAATGATTTTTAAAACTATAGGGATCAAATTAAAAGTTTTTAAATTATAAAGACCTAATTGAAAATTCAGTAGGACTATATAGGGGCTTACAGAAAAATCTAGCCTATTTTTAAAATTTGTTAAGTATTAACTATTTTTACTTTTTTAAATAAATTTTACTTTAACTCATTAATTTGTACCCTAAAGGGATTAAAAAAATTCTATAATATATATTAGATGCTTGACTTAAAAAAAAAAACAATAACACTAATCCTGCAGGCACACCCAAAACCAAGAAAATACTCAACACTCCTGTAAATTTCTCTTGAAAATACTTTTAAAAAAATGCTTAGTAAAAATACTCAACACTCCTGTGAATTTCTCTTGAAAATCGTAGAGACCTGATGGTAGTGCCATGTGTATTAACTAATAAAAAGAAGACTTAATTAAGAACTGTACAATCTGAACGAAAAAATTAACAATAAATTGAATTGAGAGATAACCACGTAGTAGAGGTAATTTCTTTATGAGAATAAATAAAATTTATCAGAATATATAAATGGATAATTGATTAAATAAAAAATGATAAAAGAGATTTATCATCATTTATATATATTATCTAATCATTAAAAAAGTTTAAGTCCATAAATAATTATTCAGATAAATAATTCAATCTGTATAAATAATTACTTAAAAAATCAACACTTTTAATATTATGATGATTATATATTATATGAAAATCCTACACTTATATTGATTAAAATAAAATAAATTAATATGTACATATAATAGCATATTATCACTAGCAGAAACTGATGAAGTTTTATCCAGAAGGGGAGAATAAACACAAAACTTGGCAACTTTTTCATGATCTTAACCGTGCGTCCTTTCTTCCTTGGATATGCTTGGGTGATTTCAACCAAGTGGCATATCAAGAGGAGAAGATGGGTGATAACCCTCGTTGCAGTCAGGTAACGGGTTTCAGGGATATTTTGCAGCTTTGTGGTCTTTTTTATTTGGGCTTCTATGGAAATTCTTTCACTTGGACTTGGTCCAATTAACCAATAGGATAATGACAACATTCAGGTAAGGTTGGATTAAGTTACTTGTAAAGAATCTGAATAGTTTGCAAGAAATTAAAAATTATAAATTTAAACATTTGTGCTACTATTGTTCCAAAATATAAAACTGCCTCAATCAAATATAAATTACGAGATTTTTATTTTTTGGGACTTAAACGACGTGGTTTTAAGTGAAGACAAATAATAAAAAAAAAGAATGAACAGTTTTGTGCAGCAGATGGAAAAGTTGTCCACGGTATCATGCCACATTTATTCACATGAACAAATTCGTCAAATTGTTAACTGACAAATTGATGTAGGGACAAATATGAAACGATTTGTTATTTTCTTTTGAGCACAAAACTGAAACTTTGACTATCAGGATAGCTATTAATTTGGAGTTTGGACACAACCTATTTGGTTCAGCAATTCCTTCAGTTAGGCCAAAGATTAGATGCTTATTCTTTTGTGAGGCCGAATAGAGCCGACAAATGAAATTAATTGCCACTAGCCAGTTGGCCTTATCATTTTTTTAACATCCTGATTTATTCCATACTAATATGTGCTCTTGTAAATTTTACGGGTTATATCTATTAATTGACTTGTATATTAATATTTTTTATTCATCATAATTTTAACACTTCATAATATTAACATTTCTAATTATATAATTATGTTTAGGTAAATTTTGAGGTTAAAAAGGTAAATTTAACCACAATTATTCTTTTAACTTCAAAATAGCAATAGAAAATATTTTGTTAATACATGTTCTTAGAATATAGGTTTATAAACATTTATTATCCTTCATTAAATCATCTTAATTATTTAAACTTGAAAGTATTAAATATTTTTTAAGTTAATTTACTTTATTGGTCCCTATAGTTTTATTAGATTTTTAAATATGTACCTATAGATTAAACGTTTTTAAAATAGTTCACATATTTATAAAACCTTTTAAATAGTCTTTTTTTGCTAACGGCCATTAAGACTCTATTAACCTTTGTTAAATTATGTACCTAATTGAAAAATTCATATAAACTATAAGAACTTATTTGAAAGACAACACAATTGAAAAAGTTCCTGTAGTTTATATGACTTTTCAAATAAGTCCTTATAATTTTGCAAAGGTTAACTGCTATTAGTGAGTATGAGTCTATTTAAAGATTTTTAAAACTATTGGGATCAAATTTAAAGCTTTTAAATTATAAAGACCTATTTAAAAATTTGGTTGGAATATACAGGGACCTATAGAAAAATTTAGCCTATTTTTAAATTATTTTAAATATTAACTATTTTTTACTTTTTTCTATAATTTTTATTTTAACTCATTAATTTGTATCCTAAGGTTGTGTTTGATGTACCTGATAGTATAAGACATGATAGTACAAGACAATAGGATAAGGTCTGATAGTATAAACAAACTGATAAACTCTTATACTATCAAATATTTAGTACACATAGTATAAATAACTTGATAGTATATGTAATTATCTACTATGACTATATTATTATTCATCTTCCTCACCATCACCTTCTGCATCTCACCCTTCACCTACACATGTGCATTGACCACAACGTGAACTCCCTGTGCGTGAAGCTATCTTCCAAACCTATGACTATGACTTTGACTATAAAATAAATTTGGGCATAAGAAATTGCTCTTATAAAATAAATTTGGGCATTCACAGATTACACAATCCCTAGAAATTGAATGCAAAGCAAAGAAGTGAAGTTCACAAGTAGCGCTTGATTTCAGGAGGCATCTTTTGAAGCGGGTCAGAATCATCAATACCTTCCGCTCCTTCATCAAATCTATGTGTCGTCAATATGTCATGATCATCATTTGTGATTATCTGCTTTCTGATGTTTAACTTTTATTCTTCACTTTTCTTCTTATAGTCATGAAATTATTAAAAAATAAAAAATGGAAGCTTAGAGCCCAGAGAACTATTTTGAATAATCTAGTGTTGATTGTAACTAGGATTGAAACCCCCAAAAAGATAACAGAGTCATTGATTGTGATTAAAAACGTACAATAGTGTAGCAGAAAGTCCTACAAAATGATAATAATTCATCAATGGAAAAAGGAAGAGCAATTTTATAAAATAAAGTTCTTATGTAACGTGAACACCCTTCACTATGACTATGACTATACTATGGATTGAGAGGGATGAACGACGGCTCTAGATGAATGGCGGCTGTGGTGGTAAGGTAGAGTGGTAGTGGTGAGGAGCGTGGTGGTGGGGGATAGTTTTTTGATCTTGATGGGTTTCAGTTGTTAGGTTGTTTTATTTTTTGGTATGAAAGTGGAGGGTAGTGGTGGAAGAAAAATTCTATCAGGTTATATCAGAGAGTCATGAGGAAGATAATGTTATACTATTAGAGTGGGATAAAAAGTTTTAACCAAATTTGACTATCCTATCAGGTTGACATACTAAACACCTGATAAAACCTGATAGTATTAACTTATACTATCAAGTCCTCTTTATACTACGCATCAAACATAACCTAAAGAGATTAACAAAATCCTATAATATATATTAGATGCTTGACTTAAAAAAAATTGCACTAATCATGCAAGCACACCTATAAAGCATGAAATACTCAACACTCCTGTAAATTTCTCTTGAAAATACTTTAAAAAAATGCTTAGTAAAAATACTCAACACTCTTGGGAATTTCTCTTAAAAATCGTAGAGACCTGATAGTAGTGCCATGTGTATTAACAAATAGAAAGAAGACTTAATTAAGAATTGTAAAATTTAAACGAAAAAATTAACAATAAATTGAATTGAGAGATAACCACGTAATAGTAGAGGTAATTTCTTTAGGAAATAAATAAAATTTATCAGAATATATAAATGGATAATTGATTAAATAAAAAATGATAAAAGAGATTTATCAGCATTTATATACATTTTCTAATCATTAAAGAAGTTTAAGTCCATAAATAATTATTCAGATAAATAATTAGATCCGTATAAATAATTACTTAAAAACTCAACACTTTTACTATTATGATGATTATATATTATATAAAAATCCTACATTTATACTGATTAAAATAAAATAAATTAATATGCACATAATAGCATATTATCACAAGCAAAAACTGATCAAGTTTTTTCCAGAAGGGGAGAATAAACACAAAACCTGGCAACTTTTTCATGATCTTAACCGTGCGTCCTTTCTTCCTTTGATATGCCTGGGCGATTTCAACCAAGTGGTATCTCAAGAGGAGAAGATGGGTGGTATAACCCTCGTTGCAGTTAGGTAACGGGTTTCATGGATATTTTGGAACTTTGTGGTCCTTTTGATCTGGGTTTATAATCCGTAGGTCAACCTGGTACGCATGCTCGCTAGAATCTGGCATCAACGCTTTCAGCAGGAGTACGCTTACCATGAGACCCCAGTGATATAAGTCAGACTCTAGTACGAGATGTTAACAACTTTACCGCGAGATCTACGCAATGAATAAATCATTATGATACCTCTTATTGTCAATCATAAATTTACGGAATAATAGTATTACAACTACCATCCCAGTATTCCGATAATATAGGGATCATCTGTAACTAAATAAGAAACATATCTCTTCCTGCTAGAATTACGGGAACATATCTCTTCATTATGAGAACGTATTTATCTAACCTCTATAAATACCAGACTAAGTACCTTAAACAGGTATCAGTAAATTATCACTTTTAGCATAACCCTACTTGTGCACAGTTTGACTTGAGCATTAGAGTCTCTTTGCAGGTACCAACCCCTCGGTCTCGATACGCCCTGCTGCTGCTGCGCAAAGAGGAAACCACCGTGACGTGCCTATCTCAGATACACCTCTGAATCCATTTTAGAACATTGGCGCCGTCTATAGAAAACACAATAAACTTTTATCCCCACCCAACCATGGTGAACACACATCAAAACTCGAGAAGAGACATTGCGCTAACCTTTGCAAACCAAAGGCAAGGACTAGCGGCGCAGCGCCCTCCTCACTCTGTTCCACCACCTGCTGTTGAAGCCTTTGCCGTAAGGAACCAAGCATTCATCTCGGAACATCTGCGCGATGGCCATGAAACTTCGCTTTCTAATGAAAGCCCTCACCCATCGCGCAAAGTATTCATGAGAGACAGACTTGGTCGCCTCGGGGAAAGAGCCAACATTGTTGCTCAGGGGTTTAGGATTCCAGTGCAAAATCGCCTGGGCCCCCTGAATGACAATGCTACTAATCGCGTGTCCAACCAATGCACCGTTCGTTCCGAGATGACCAGAAACTGCCTCCAAGAATTGGTGGCTTAACAAATGACGCAGACCAACGAACAACGTCGTCTGTTAGATGACCAACGACGCTGGCTTGATGAATTGGAGAGGTCTGTACATGAGAAGAATGATAACGGAAGGTGGAATGTGGCCCACAATCGGAGAAGACCGCTACATGACGAAGCCAGTAATGCTGTTGGAAACAACGTTTCGAGCCCCGACGGTCAACAACAGCCCTTCTTAGAGAACTAATGGCATATAGAGTCCTAAGAAAATTCAAATTTTCTTCCAACATAGAGCCCTATGATGGGACGACGGACCCTCAAGAACACTTAGACGCTTATACCCAATATATACAGTTCTATGGGGGATCCCCAGAGTTGCTGTGTCATGCCTTCCCCTTTTTTTTTAAAGAATGGTGCCCTTTGCTGGTTCGTCACCTTACAAGCAAAATCAGTGGAGGACCTCAGACAATGCTTCTTGCTACACTACACCACTGCCAAGGAGTAGCCCAATTCGGTTGATTCTCTTTCTAGAATTCACCAAGAGAGTAATGAGCCCCTTCGGGAATACATCAAGAGGTTCAGTAACGCTTGCGTTTGTGTAGAAAGCCTGGATGACAGGATTGCTCTTCACTATGCCTCGAGTGGCCTTCGGAGTAATTCAACTTCTTCTGGTCTTTGGCCAAAAGGAAGCCAGATACTTTGAATGAACTTTACTCGCGTTCCCAAAAATATATCGACCTAGAGAACATTACTAAGGCCAAAGAGAGTCTGAAAAAAGGTGAGCTCACTCACTAGAAAATAGCTGAAACTCTAACCAACCTTGAAGTTCCTCTAAGGGCGAATCGTATCGGCCTAAATATTCTGATTATACTCCTTTGAACACCCCACGAGAGACGATTCTAAGGGAAGTGCTTCAGACCGAGTTCTAGGATATTAAGAGGCCACCCCCTCTAAAGAAATAGGCTCAGAAGGATCACTCAAAGCACTGTAAATGACACAAAAGCTATGGCCATGAAACAGAAGATTTCTATTAGTTCTATGATGTCATTGAATCCCTAATTAAGAAAAGACGACTACAAAAGTATATTAGTGGAATATGAAACAATGAGAGTCACAGAAGATGGAGAGAGCATAGACATAGTCGTAGTCCACGATGAAGTCCAACTCTATGTTAGAGGAGAAGAACCCACAGCCCCACTAGAAAATCTCAGACTCCACCCCATCGTGGTACTGAAAATCGACAGGATTGGAACCAGGATGCTCAAAGTGCAAAGCAATAGAAAGGATCGGCTCATTAGTACCATCTTCGGGAGATTTGTAGGTGGGGGATCATCCTACAATTCTTGGAAAAGGCACTTCGAACGGCGGTTTTAAGAGTTTCCAGCTCCACGTGCAAACCCCGTGTTAAAGATAGGGAAGAACCACCTGTATCCTTTTCAAACAAGGACTACAGCGATATTATCCAGGATCACGATGACTCACTGGTTATCTCCAGAATAATATTTAATGCTGAGGTCTGACGTATCTTCATCGATCAAGGAAGCTCGGCAGACATCATGTTCATGGACGCCTTTGAGAGATTGGAGTTCCCCCTATCTATGTTAACCTCTTATGATGGCGAGCTCATTGGTTTCTTTGGGGAAAAGGTCACCCCGGTGGGTTACTTTAAAACCTTCCTAACCTTAGGCGACGACAATATCTACAGAACCATTAAATTCAAGTTTCTAGTTATGGATTGCCCATCAACAAACAATATTATTTTGGGTCGCCCTACGTTGAATGACATTGCCGTTGTAGTATCTACCACTCACCAAGCCATGAAATTCCTTAATAAGAATAATAAGGTGGTCACGGTTAAGGGCGATCAGATCGCAACGTGCAAATGCTACAATGAAAACCTCAAAATCTACAAGACCCCTAGGAAAACCAAAACGTGCACATCTAGCCCGACCCTAGATCAAGTCAACATCCTTATGACCGAGCTAGACGTAAGTGAAAAGATTTGGGGTACCATACCCCAGCCAGAGGGAGACTTACTTCCACTCCAAATGGGTGACAAGCCTGATCAAGTCACCAAGATTGGTGCAAATCTAGAAGAACAAAAGAGGCACCAGCTTATAGAGCTCTTGCAGAAAAACAAGGACCTCTTTGCTTAGACGTCCTCTGATATACTTGGGTTTGACCCCACTTTTATCTGTCATCGTTTATATATTAAATGAAATGCAAGGTCGGTCTCCCAGAAGAAAAGAAAAGTTAGCTTTAAGAAACAACAGATTATCGAAGAGCAAGTCAATGAGCTACTCAGTGTCGGCTTCATCAGGGAGATTTCATACACCACATGGCTCTCTAATGTGGTCTTGATAAAAAATTCAAATGGGAAATGGAGAATGTGTGTGGACTACATGGACCTGAACAAGGCTTGCCCTAAAGATCCATACCCCTTTCCTAACGTTGACAAACTGGTCGACAACTCCTCCGGCTTCCGGCTGCCGTCTTTCATGGATGCTTACTCTGGGTACATCAGATCCCAATGTATCCTAGAGACAAAGACAAAACCCTTTTCATCATTGAGAAGGCGAGATACTGCTACAGGGTAATGCTCTTTGGTTTAAAAAATGCAGAAGCCACCTACCAAAGAATGATTAACAGGATTTTTGAAGATCAAGTGGGAAGAATGCTCAAAGTTTACATAGATGATATGATTGTTAAAACCCCACTATCCAGATCACACACCTTGGATCTCGAAGAAATGTTCACGCAACTGAGAAAGCACAACATGAGCCTTAATCTAGAGAAATACGCATTCATGGTCTAGGCCGACAAATTCTTCGGCTTCATGCTGACTCACCGCGGAATCGAGGCAAACCCAAACAAATGTCAGCCGATGCTCAACATGTGTAGTCCTCAGAATGTCAAAGAAGTACAATAACTGACAGGATGGATTACGGCCCTCACATGGCTCCTCGCTAAAGTTGCTCACAAATCTCTCCCCCTCTTCAAGTTGTTAAAAAAGGGGACAGGTTTTGACTGGACTTGGGAATGTGAGAATGTCATCACATCTTTGAAAAACCTCTTGTCTTGTCCCTCTATCTTGACAAGGTCAGAACCAAGTGAGACATTGTACGTGTACCTCTCTGTTCATGAGGAGGCCGTAAGTTCAGTGCTTATTCGAGAAATGGTTGAAGGTCAGAAGCCGATTTATTTTGTGAGCAAGGTATTGCAAGGTCCCAAGCTCCGCTATCAGAGAATAGAGAAGGTTGTCTTCGCCCTCATCATCACAACTAGAAGACTTAGAGAATATTTTTGATGCCATCCAATGATGGTAAGGACGGATCAAATAATCCGTAAAATATTACATAAATCGAACTTAGCAGGAAGAATGATCGCCTGGTCCGTTGAACTTTTTGAGTTCGAAATTATGTACGAGCCCAGGTTAACAATCAAGGCGCAGGCACTCTCAGACTTCCTTGTTGAGCTTACTTCAGACCTCGATGATCCTAAGGGAATATCGTGGACCGTGTTCATTAACGGCTCCTCAAACCCAAAAAGGAGTGGCGTTAGGGTAATCCTTGAAAATTCTGAAGGAATAACCATTGAAAACTCTCTTAAGTTTGAATTCCCAACGTCAAACAATTAGGCATAGTATGAAGTATGCATTGCTGGATTGATAATGGCTAGAGAATTGGGAGCAACAAAGATTACACTTTGTAGTGACTCCCAGCTCGTGACCTCCCAGATTCAAGGTGATTATCAAGCTAAGGAGCCCCTCATTCAAAAGTACTTAGCGAAGGTGCAAAGGCTCCTCAAAAGCTTCCAAGCAGTGAAAATAGAGCACATACCCTAAAAACAGAATTCAAAGGCCGACCTCTTGTCCAAGTTGGCCAGCACCAAGAGCTCGGATAACAACCGTTTAGTGATCCAATAGACCTTCTCGCAACCTTCTATCATGGACACGTCCGTTTTCCAAGTAGAAGGAAAAGAACATACTTGGATCACACTAATAATGGAATACTTACAATCTGGTGTCTGTCCTGAAGACCTGAAGGAAGCCTCCAAATTAGTCAAAATTGCGATTTGGTACACTATCTATGATGGGCAGTTATACCAGCGTGAATTTTCTTCACCTCTTCTTAAATGCCTCACGCCAAAAGAAGCAGAATATGTGCTGGCTGAGGTCCATGAGAGGAGCTATGTACACCACTTGAGAGGCAAAACTTTAGCTTTAAAGGCACTTAGGGCTGGATACTATTGACCAACAATGGAAGTTAACTCTCTTGCACATGTCTAAGTCTGCGATAAATGCCAATGACACTTGGACCATTATCATGCTCCACCTGAGGAACTATCCATGACATCTGTACCTTGGCCATTCTACAGGTGGGGTATGGATATTCTAGGTCCGTTCCCTCAAGCGCCTGGAAAGCTGAAATTCTTGGTGGTAGTCGTGGACTACTTCACTAAATGGATTGAGGTAGAGCCCTTAGTCATTATTACTTCTACCCAAATCCAAAAGTTTTCTTGGCGCCACATCATTACTAGGTTTGGAGTCCCAGAATCCATTGTGATGGACAACGAGACACAATTCAAAGACAAGGGGTTCGAAGAGCTGCTTCCTGACTTGAAAATCAAGCATCATTGCAGTGCCATTGAGAACCCCCGGACAAACTGCCAAGCTGAAGCCACCAACCAAATTATCGTTCACGAACTAAAGAGAAAGTTGGACGAAGCTAAAGGAAATTGGGCTGAACAACTACATCATGTCCTTTGGGCCTACCGAATCACGCCCTATTCTACGATAGGTGAAACTCTCTTTAAGCTCACTTATGGGTGTGAAACTATGATCCCGGTAGAGATAGGAGAATTTAGCTAGAGTCTCCAACACTTCTCACCCGATAGTAATCCTAGATTGATTAAGGAAGACCTAGACCTTCTAGAAGAAAGAAGGCATGTTGATCATATACGTGATGCTGCCATTAAGCAGAGGATGGCAGCGCGATACAACCTAAAGGTTGTTCCCAGGAAATTCCATCCAGGTGACCTCATTCTCCACAAAGCTGACATTGGAGGTAGGAATGCTTCCCAAGGGTAGTTCCCAACTAGGAAGGCCCCTACCATGTCATGGTCAGCATTGGAAAATGATCCTACACCTTGGAGACACTGATAGGCAAGCCGGTCAAGAACTTTTGGAATACGGATAAACTTAGAAAGTAGTATAGCTAAGTGTCTTCTAAGCCCTAGTCTCTTAGTTTACTTCATGTTTGATATGCCCCAGTCATTATGGAAGCACTTTGTATGGACCTTAGTCCTTTATCAAATCAATAAGCAAAGTGATTTTACACATTTACTTGCATTTAAAAAGTCTTAAAGGACCCTTAAGGCTATAGACAGCTTTGAGAGTGTCCATTAAGCCTGTCCCTTATGGGAGTCAGATTTCGAAGATAAAAGGCCCTCAAGCCAGACTCCCCCTTGAGTAGCCTTAGGAGTCCGTTCCCAATAGAATCAGGGAGTGCCTTAGCTTCCAGATTAAGAGGATAACCCACCAAACCCCTCTTTGCGGGTTGGTCGCAAGTTGTAGGGTCTACACCTAAAATCTCGACACTTTGCTAAAATTGTTACGTGGTTATTGGCAGCATGAATAATGACATCTGCGTCTAGCATTATGGTACCTACCGTAAGTTATCTTATGTTAAACATGTTGTGTGGTAGAAAAATCCTAAGTCTTAGGATTTTTTATGCACTAAACAGTAAACATTCAAAGACCCCGACCATGGGCCACTTAAAATTATACCAAAGTCAAGTGGAATCTTAAATGCCAAAGCAATTGATGATGAACCCCAGACAAGGTTTCAATTATAAGTTAAACCAAAGGCAAAGGGGATCTTAAACACCAAGACATCCTGGACATTGAACCCCGAGTTGAGGTTTTGATAATACCTAAGTCATAAATGGAATTCCAAGTGCTCAAACATAAAGGGCATTGGACCTCGGACCATGGTGTTCTATTGATTGGAAATATTCCTAAGTCCACTAAATGGTGTTTCAATTATAAATTAAACCTAAGGCAAGGGGGATCTTAAACGCCAAGACATCCTAGACGTTGAACCCCGAGCTGAGGTTTTGATAATACCTTAGTCTTGAATGGATTAGTCTTAAATGGAATTCCAAGTGATCAAACATAAAAGGCATTGGACCTCGGACCATGGTGTTCTATCGATTGGAAATATTCCTAAGTCCACTAAATGGTTGTGAAAAGCAACGTAACGGGGCGTTGAACCTAGTAAAGGACCATGGATGAAAAAATTAATAAGTTAGTAAATAAATTTAACACCCCAGAACCAAGGGTAATTGCCTCAACAAAAGTAGAACACCCCACGTAGGGGGCAAAAGCAAGATCTACGAAGCATTTGCCAAGTCCTCGACGACATCCGGATCCCGAACGGTGGTGGATGAAACCTCAACAACACTTTGACCATCTGGAGCAGTAATGGGAAGCACGAGACGGCCATCTCGAATCACCCTCCTAGGGTCCAACGCATCTAAGGCCAAGACTACCCTGGGATTGAAGAGCCGGACTTGATTAATGACATTTTGAAACTACTCCCCACTGATATTCTTGCAAACCGTGCTAAGTTGCTATACATCACCTTGCAGAGAGGTCATCCTAGTTTGAAATTCTTGATTCTAAGCACGGAGGTTCTCGTTATCAGCTCGGACTATGATGATCTCCCTCTGAACTTCCACCAAGCTGGCTTCCCTCTGCTTCAAAGTGTCCTTCAAGGCTGCCATTTCTTTCTCCAGCTCCTAAGTCTTAGCTTCAACATCATTCTTAGCCTCCAAAGCCTCTTCTTTGGCCTCTAGAGCCCGTTGTTTGCCCCTCTCAACTGTCGATACCTTTTCTGTCATCTCATTACCGTAATCGTCATAGCGTCTCTCCAGAAAATGGGATTCGGCAGCCATACAGATGGCATATGTTTGAAAAGCCAACAGGATCTCCTTCGCATTATATCGAGCAATATGATTCACCACTTCGTCGTGGAGGATGTCGAAGTCTATAAAATGACCGGGATCCGAGCCTTCCGAATATAGGTTGATCGGTCCAACTCGTCCAATCTATAAAATGATCATACCGAGTGATAAGATCCGAGTCTATAAAATGAGTGGGATATTAATAGGTACTTTAACCACCATGAAATTTAATGGTTCTTGTACTATGCATGATCACGTCATTGAAATGACAAACATTGCAGCAAGACTTAAGTCATTGGGAATGGAAGTGGATAAGAATTTCTTTATGCAGTTCATTCTGAACTCATTACCGCTTGAGTATGATCAATTCCAAATAAGCTACAATACCATGAAAGATAAATGGAATGTACATAAATTGCACAGCATGTTTGTTCATGAGGAAACCATACTTAAGAATTAAGGAAGCCACTCTATCCATTATGTAAACCATCAAGGAGCTGGAAAGAAAACTTATGTATGTTTCAAATCAAATTTAAATGAAGTTTTCCATAATACTTGGTGGATTGATTCTGGATGTACAACTCATATTTCTAATATAATGTAAGGATTCCTTACAATTCAAACCACAAGCCCAAATGACAAGTTTGTCTTTATAGGAAATAGAGTGAAAGTTCCAGTGGAAAGTGTCGGGACTTACCGTTTAATCCTAGACACCGGACATCATTTAGATTTATTTGAAACTTTTTATGTACCTAGTATTTCTAGAAATTTAGTTTCTTTGTCTAAACTTGATGTTGCTGGATACTCTTTTAAGATTGATAATTGATGTTTTAGTTTATATAAGCATACCTATATGATTGGTTCTGGTATACTTTATAATGGTTTATATAAATTGAATCTTAATAATTTATATGCTTAAACTCTTATGACCTTGCATCATAATGTTGGCACTAAACGTAATTTAGTGAATGAACGTTCTGCTTACTTGTGACATAAACGTTTGGGTCACATTTCCAAATAAATAATGGAAAGGTTGGTTAAGAATGACATCCTTCCATATTTGGATTTCACTGCCTTAATATTTGTGTGGATTGTATTAAGGGAAAACAAACAAAATACATAAAGAAATGTGCCACGAGAAGCACTCAGCTTCTTGAAATTATACACAGTGATATATGTGGACCATTTAATATTAATTCTTTCGGTAAAGAAAAGTGCTTTATCACCTTTATTAATGATTATTCACGTTATAAATATGCCTATTTACTGGATGAGAAATCTCAAGTAGTGAATGCCTTGAAAATTTATGTAAAAGAAGTTAAAAGGCAATTGGATAGAAAGATAAAAATTGTAAGGTCAGATATATGTTATGAGTATTATGAAAGATTTGATGAAAGTGGACAACACCTACGTCCAATTGCTAAGTTCCTAGAAAAGTGTGACATTTATGCTCAATACAAAATGCTAGGTACACCACAACAAAATGGTGTATTAAAAAGGCATAACTAAACCTTAATGGATATGGCTATGAGCATGTTAAGTAACACATCTTTACCATTGTTTAACAGGGCTCCTAGTAAGACATTTCCAAAGACACCTTTTGAATTGTGAACAGATAGGAAACCCAGTTTAAGGCACCTGCATATTTGGGGATGCCAAGCAGAAATAAGAATTTATAATCCACATGAAAAGAAACTGGATGCAAGAACAATCAGTGAATATTTTCTTTAGTTATTCAAAAAAGTCTAAAGGGTATAGACTTTCCTGTCCTACCCATAGTACAATAATTGTTGAAATTGGATATGTCTGGTTCATTGAGAATGGTGAGACCAGTGGGAGTGAAGCTTCACAAAATGTGAAAATTAAGAAAGTTAGAGTATAAGTTCCTTTAACTTGTACTCCTACTTATGAAATTGTTATGCTTCATGTTGTTGAATTGAATAACAATAAAGAAGAATAACAAATTAATGATCCTGAGGTTAACAATGAACCTATAGTAGAACAACCACAAGAAATAACATTAAGAAGATCCCAAAGAGAAAGAAAATCTAGTATTTTGAATAACTATGTGGTGCATCTACAATAGTCAGAAAATGACTTGGGAATTAATAACAATGATCCAGTTTCGTTTTCACAAGCCATTAATAGTGATAATGCTGATAAATGGTTAGATGCCATGAAAGAGGAGCTTAAATCAATGGAACATAATGGTATATAGGACCTTGTGAAATTACCTGAAGGGTGCAAGAGAGTTGGATGTAAATGGGTCTTTAAGACTAAACATGACTCTCATGGCAACAAGGCTCGTCTTGTTGCCAAAGGTTTTACTCAAAAAGATGACATTGACTATAAGGAAACATTCTCATCAGTTTTCAAGAAAGATTCTTTTAGAATTATCATGACATTAGTAACTTATTAAGATCTAGAGCTGCATCAAATGGATGTGAAAATCATCTTTCTAAATGGGAATTTAGAGGAAGATATTTATATGGATCAACCAATGAGTTTTTCAGTTGAGAAAAAAGAACACATGGTGTGTAAACTTAAGAAATCAATATACGGACTTAAGCAAGCTTCCCGACAATGTTATCTAAAGTTCAATGATACTGTTGCATCCTTCGAATTTAAGAAAAAACATTGTTGATCGGTGTATATATATCTAAAGGTCAGTAGGAGTAAGCTTATCTTTCTGATTCTGTATGTTGATGACATATTGCTTGCAACTAATGATCTTGGTCTATTAAGTGAGACTAAAAAGTTTTTCTATAATAACTTTGAAAAGAAAGATATGGGAGAGATAAACTATGTGATTAGAATAAAAATATTTTGTGATAGATCACAAGGATTGTTGGGTTTGTCTCAGAAAGTCTATATCAATAAAGATATAGAAAATAAATAAATGGCCAACATGTATGGTTCTAATTCAGAAAAGGGGGACAATTTTAATGTTATGGCATACTTTGAGGCCATTATTAATGGATTATGGTTGCAGAATTTTATTTAGGACTTAGAATTGTTGACAGTATTGCAAAGTTGCTAAAGTTTATTGTCTGCAACAATCTTCTTTTATATAAACAACAAGTATTTTAAAGGTGCTAAATATATGGAATTGAAATACTTTGCCTTTAAAGAAGAAGTTCATAAACATAGAGTGTCAATAGAGCACATCAGCACCGACTTTATAATTGCTAAACTTTTGATGAAAGGGTTACCGCCCAAAACATTTAGTGGACATATTGAAAGTATGGGCATTATTATATATTATGTTAATGATTATGTTTTATGTACTTTGACACTCTGAGCTCATGAAAGAATATGTTTTTGTATTACCTGTTTTTCGAGTTTGTATACATGATTGAATAAAAATGATGATAGCAAGTTCTGTCTTTAATAAAGACATTATTGTTAAACCAATTATGTGCTTCTCATTTTTAGGTTATGTCAAGGAGAGGACTAATTTTGTGGTACATGGAAGGGATTATGTCAATTAAATAATATACGATCAACATAACTCATGTTAGTTTATTATTGGTCATGATGAATGATATATCCAATGTAAAGAAGAGTTTGACTATATATATGAATTCATATTATGTTTTGACAGACTTATCAAATTATAAAAAATATAATGTCACATGAGTCAAGTGAGAGAATGTTATATTAAATGTCTCATGTGATGAGTTTTGTGACTTATCTTATTAGTTTAATAAGTAATTAAAATTAAGTTAATGAGCTAAACTCTTATTTGGTAAAAGAAAAATGACAATTTTGTAATTATAATAACTGTTAACTTATAGAAATTAGCAGTATTTAAGAACATAAAACTCAATATCAGTTCTTGACCGTCAGAGTTTATTCTTTCATTACTATCATTAAAGTAGAATAAACATAAAATATATATATATAAGAAAATAGAAAGTGAGTTTTTAGATCTTTCTAATGCTCTTGAAATACAATCTACTAATTATTTACAGATAAAAGTTAATATCTTCTTATACTTTTATTTATGATAATCATAAATTTTAAAGTCTTTATATTTTAATAATAATTTTTTATGTTAAAATTCTTAAAAAACTTATAAACTAACATCGATAAGTCTGATGGTTTATTTGGAAATTTTGTTTGGGTAGAGGATACTACCTATGATGCTAGAAATTTGGCTTTTCTAAATGTGATGGCTTTTCCTAGGTCATCTTAATAAAATGCTATCTTTCCTTAAAAAAAAAAAATAGAAACTGATGAAGTTGATAGTAGAATGCTCCTAATTTAGCGTATACATGATAGAGCTGCTGTCTTCCAATACAAAATAAGAGTGAGAAAGAAAGAGAAGAGACAGAGAGAGAGTAGAAAAAAAGGTAATAATAGGAAAATGAGTATCTCATGTAAGGAGAAAAAGAAAAATGATATTATTACATTATTTTTTAATTATATTATTATTTAATAGTTATGATTAAATAAATAATAATAATAAGAATAATAATAAAGTGATATAAAAAATAATATAAAAAATAAAAAAGAAACGAGAGAAAAAATCTAGAAAGACAGAGAACGAGAGGAGCATTAACCGAGTCAATTACAAAATTACACGTGGTATTATAAAAAAGATGAAGCACCTAAATTAAAATTGAATGAGAAACATTTTATTTTAATTAAAATAGGAGTTGTCATGGCAACATCTCCAATTAGTAGGATGTAAAAGGAGAGAACATGAAACATGGAATTTCATTTTTATTAAAATAAGAGCCGCTACATGGCAACAACAGGCAGTTCAATTAGTAAAATATAATTGATAATAAAATTTGGCACAATCCATTTATCTCCATTAGTTTTTTTTGTGATTTTATTTCCATTAATTTTTTTTAGTAATGTTAACCTCACATAAAATTTGTCACATGACTCACGTAATATTATTATTATTTATTTCTTTTTTCTTTTCTTTTCTTTTCATTTTTCTTCTTTGACATCCATTATATGAGTTATGTAAGTCTCATATTACTTGATTCTATCATTTTCTAAATTCCTTGACTCATTCCAAAAATTGAATACTTATTCTTTTGTGAGGATTGGTCCAACCAAAGTGATTAGTAGGAGAGAAAATAAGTCAAGTGACTTATTGGAATTTATGACTTGACATAGTCTAATCTGTTTAATAAAAAATGTTTTAAAAAAAGTGAGTCAACTTATTTAATTATATATTATTATTTTATATATATTATGATATTTTAATATTTATATAATATAATTAATTTTATAAATAATATAATATTTTTTAAAATTTAAGTCTATTAATTTATTTGATTGACTTATTTAAATGTAAATTTATTAACCTATTTAAATATTTATTATAAAGTAAATATTTAAATAACTTTTCAGATTATATTAGACTTTTAAAAATGGTCTATACCTGGTAAGTAGACCAAACTCAAGTATTATATTTGAAAAATGACATGACTAGACCTAACTTATTTCTACCCTACCTAACTTATTTCTACTTTTAATGACTGGAATGACATCTCTAAGTTAAAAGAAATGTTTGATATGTATAAAATTTGTGAGTCATCTTAAAAATATAGTGAATGGAGGTCGATTTACTTAGTTGACTTTATGCTTACGACAACTGAGTTTGGATTATGAGATCTCCAATTACTAAATGGTTTGAAATTTTACTATAAATCTCAAATTAGTGATTTGTCTTAACTTTGAAATAGAAAGTATTTTCTCACTCAACTTTTATGTACTAAAAAAATATACATATATGTAGATATTGTATTTTCACATATTAACGGTTGATTTGAGTTTACCATTTCAACTACTTAAATTATCATAATTTCTTATTTTAATTATATTTTTAATGCTATAATTTCTTAAGTACATTTTTAATGCTATAATTAAAGAGACACATGTAAAAAAAAAAATATTTTGAGAACATATAATAATTTCTCACCTAGTAATTTATCATTAAGGGAGTGTTTGGAAGTTTTCAAAAACTAGATATCTAAATATAGTAGAGTCAATTTTTAAATATAAGATGTTTGATAATCACTTAAATTTTTATAAATTGGTTCTCGTGTAAACCAATTTTGAGATAAAACTTGTTTTAAAAAAATCATTTTAAAGTTTATTTTTTTCTAATCCCACTTTTTAATACTCTCTCCCATCCTTATTTTATGTAACATTTGTCTCATTTTTTTATTTTTTTTTTCTCATGATTTGTTTCTATCTTAATATTTAAATTTAAAATTTTATAATTAATTTAAGACAAATGTTTAACTAAACTAAGAATAAATTAAAACTAATTAACAAATAATTAAAATTTATATGACTAATTTATCTTAAATAATTCTGAATTGATTTTGAGGGTTGTCAACCTATCTCTAAAGGTCACCTTAATATGAAGATAAAAATAAAAGTTAAATAATTCATGTATCAATTTTATTAAAAAAATTACATTGAAAGCTGACCGATGAAATTTTCATCTAATACCAAACTGACATTAAACTAGGCTAAAATAGAGTTTTAGAAGTAGTGTGGCAATCACCAAAATCGGTTTAGAATTATTTTTAAGATAAATTAACCATATAAATTCAGATTATTTTATAGTTAATTTTAATTTATTTTTAATTTAGTTAAAATTTATCATAAATTAATTATAAGATTTAAAATTTAAATATTAAGATAAAAACAAAGTAAAAATGAGATAAATGTTACTCCAAAAAATTTAAAAAATATACAAAAAGTTAGATTAAAATAAAACCAACTTAAAAATATTATTTTAATAACCACTGTGATTTCAAAATTAATTTAAATTAGAATCAAATTTTAAAAACTTAAATAATTACTAAATATCGACTTTTTGTGAGTTTTCAATCACCGTAGCTATCAAAAAATAGTTGAATAGGGAATGAACACCCCAGCGTGGTTCTTAACGTGGTCCTTCACGTTCATACCATACAGCACCACGCATACGTGCATATGATAGCGATAATCGAATCCGCATACTTTTTCCAGTACTACCCTCTGTTCTTGTTACCTTTTTCCATTTTATATTCACTCACTCGTCTTCACTTCATTTCGCTTCTCTCTCTCTCTCTCTCTCTTTTATCCTTTTAAGCTGCCCCCTCTCCCATTCATCGCCGAAAAGCTTCCCCTTCTCTAGGGATCTCTCTCGCACACTTCTTTCCATGTTAGTGTCATTCAACCCCCAAATCCCGTTTTTAATGCCTGCATTTCCCTTTCTCGTTGGGATTCGAATCATCCACGATTCTCATGCATATCTGTTTCTCTTTTTCTTTTCTTTTTTCTTTTTAAAATATTGTAGTCTCTGTGCTTAGATCGAAACGAGGTCGTTTTGAATTCCGCGAGAAGCATCGGAAGCTGCAGCTATGGATTTGGCAACGGGTCTCGGTGGCAAGATTGACAAAGCCGAAGTTCTCTCTGCTGTTGAGAAGTTTGTTTCTCTCTCTCTTTTGTTTTGCTTTTCCTTTTTGTTTTGTTAATTTTCTACTCGCATTGTGATTTTGGACTTTGAATCTCTGTTTTGCTTTTCGAAATGAGGTTTCTGTGTTAATTTTTTTTTTTTTTGAATTTTCTCAGTTCTCAGTTGTTCATGGTAATTTAATCTGATTTAGCTCTTGGACTTAAATCTCACAGTAAGCGTTGTGTCAGTGATGATATTTAATAAAACAAACGAAAATATTTGCATTTTTTCATGTAAATATTTATTATTATTTAGGAAATTAGGATGAAAAATTAAAGAATCCCTCTGGTGCTGGGATCTGATATAAAGAGCTTGATTACTGTATGACTATGAAAATTAGGGATTATATTTATTTTAAAAAAATGCAAATTGGGAGTTTTAATGAATTTTTGTTTGTATAACAGTGCTAATTATTATTTAGTAAATTTGTATAAAAAAATAAATAAAAAACCCTCTGGTGTTGGATCTGATATAAAGGGGTTGGTAATTGTATGACTATGAAAATCGAGGATTATATTAAATTTAAAAAAAAAATGAGGGGTTTTGATGATTTTTTTTTATATATAAAAATGCTAATTATTATTTAGTAAATTTGGATAGAAAAAGGTAGAGAATCCTCTGGTGTTGGATCTGATATAAAGGAGTTGATTACTGTATGACTATAAAAATTGGGGATTATATTTAATAAAAAAAAATTATGTTGGTGGGGAATGAGTTTCAGACTTTCAGTATCATCCTGCGTGGAAAGTTAGATATGGACTTGAGGAAAATGAATCATTGAATCATATGTTGGTCCATCCTGCATTTAATGCATTATTGGTACAAGTCTCATTTTGGTTTTTTTGGTGAATAAACGGGGCTAAAAAAAATTGGAAACTACAAAAGGATAACTCTAGGGATAGAAACCCCCATTACATCATGAATCAGAAGCTAACCCATCTCCATAGGAGGAGACTCGCAAGTTGAAGCTCCTCAAGAAAAGTCCACAACTCAGCCTTATACGCAGTAGTGTAGCCAAGGTTTTTACTGAATCCCACTAACCGTTGTCCACCCCACCCTTGCAACAGACCCCCACACCCAGCATTCCTGTCTCGGCCTTAGATGCTCCATCAGTGTTGACTCGAATGCAAGGAGGAACTAGTCTCATTTTGCTTGTGAAAATTTACTACACCTTACATAACTGCACATTGGTGATAGTTAAGAATTACCTAGTTGTAACGAAAATGAAGTACTGAACCATGATATCAGACTTTTCCTAGGTAAGCAATTATTATTCCCTTACTGCACATGACGATAATTATGAATTTGCTAGTTGTAGTGAAACTGAACCATGGCACTAGACTTTTACTAGTTAAGCAGTTTTTATTCTGTGAGTTTAATATTTCTGGTTTCGCTCAGATATGTCACTAGGGGAAATTGGGAACAGAATTAACTGGGAGTTTTACCTTGAGTTAATTTGAACAGTGACCCTGAAATTTCAAATTTGTAAGCTTGGGTATGACTCATACTTTTATTCAACTAAGGAATTTTGAATAGCTACAACTTTGATGTATAGAAGAACTATGGAAATTTGACTACCGCTAAACCTTTAGGTAATAATGAAACCATTCACTTTGAGTAGACAAAATTTTCATGTTATTGAAGTTTTCAAATTTTACTCTTAAAATAATATTTTCTAAACTGCATCAAAACACATTATTTAAGATGTTCTGCATTGCAGTTGGTTATGCTGTCATCAAACAGATGCTTTGGTTCTATATTTTTTCTTACCTTTGTATTCATTGCTTTATAGCCCTTAATAACTTTGGCAATTATGGATTGCAATCAGATGTTGATTGTCTACAGTAAATTGGTGGTGCTGCTATGAAACTTAGAAATTATGTTGTTAAAGTTATTTGTTTATATATTGACAAGTAATCATGTTTTTTATGTTATTTAATTTAATTTAATATAATTACAAAGCTATATTTGAGGGTAAAAAAATATAATCTGTGCAATCTGACAATGTATGACTTTGTTGTTAGTCATTATAGCTGTTGCATAAGGCCAACAAACAAACAAAAATATTATGGTTGCTGCTTTGTGTGATAATTTTTCTTTTTCCATATGAGCCTGATGAAATGTATTGATCTTTTGGTTCAGGTATGAAAAGTATCATGTTTGCTATGGAGGTCAACAGGAAGAGAGGAAAGCTAACTACAGTGATATGGTGAGACATTTTAAAATCTAGCAACCAATTTTTTTTTTATCTATAACATATATAGCACTAACCTTATTGTCAAGATGCATGCTATATGCTTTGCATCATTCTTTACAATTTTTATGTTTACTCTTTTCAAAAAGAGAAGCAGTTTTTTAGTTGAAATAACGATTCTAATCCTAGAAGATGCTAAGACAAACTTTGAAAAAAAAAATTTCTCTCATTATAATTTTTATGAAGATATCCAATTGATATGGCACTAAAACAATATCCAAACTATTTTGGATATCTAGGTAGTTAGATTGGTTGCTAAGCTAAGTTCATGAAGGGATAATTAAATTATAGCAAACTCCTTTTTTTAAAAAAAAATATTAATGAATATTGACTCTTTCTTTTTAGCTATCCTCTTTCTATCGCGCATGTGATGTTGTTTATAACTTGTGATTTGTGAAGTCAGGGAATACCCTTTTTTAAGTCTTAATTATAGTCAATTTGATTATCTGCAAAAAGAATAGAATAAGATCTGCACAATTTTTCAGGTTAATAAATACTATGATCTTGTTACCAGCTTTTATGAGTTTGGCTGGGGAGAATCGTTCCACTTTGCACCCAGGTGTCTATTTGCTTCATTCTGCACTTACAAATTGAAGAATTTGCTGTTAAATCGATCATGCTGATAATTATCTTCTCATTCAGATGGAAAGGTGAATCTCTTCGAGAGAGCATCAAGCGACATGAACACTTCCTTGCTTTACAACTTGGCCTGAAGCCTGGACAGAAGGTTTTCATGCTCAGTAGAGCAAAGTAGCAAACTGATATCTGGTTTACAGTATGTTATTTATTAAAGATTGATGAACCCTTTTATGTTTTAGGTTTTGGATGTTGGATGTGGAATTGGGGGTCCATTAAGAGAAATTGCTCGATTCAGGTGAACAAGACTACCTTTGTTTAGGCTTCCTCTCCCTTTGCTCTTCCCTGCTCTACCTTTATTGGCTAAAAATTAAGCTTTAAGCGTATTTGTGCAGCATGACATCAATTACAGGGTTGAATAACAATGAGTACCAGATAACAAGAGGAAAGGTATGTATTATGAGATTTAATGCATTGACACAACAATTTTGAGGTGTAAATTGTAATGCATTGACACAACAATTTTGACCTTCTGGTTCAATCATCATATCTAGTTGTTATAGCCTTATAGGTACTTGAACTGTCACTTTTTGAAATGTTTCATTTTTCTTATTTAAGATTACTGGATTGGTTAAAGCATTAATAATATATTTATGACAGTCTTCTAGTATTAATTTAATACACAAAGTCTCTCATGCTATTTTTATTTTTTTTTGCTAATTAACAGGCACTAAATTGCATTGCTGGAGTGGACAAGACTTGCAACTTTGTCAAGGTTGATCTTTTGTAAATCAAGTCTTTTCCCTTTTTTTGGGAGTGGGAGGCCTTCTATTTTTTAGCACATATGGGTAAAATGTTTTGTAAAATTGTTCTACTCCAATTATATATGTTAGATTGGACATTTTATTTTGTGTGTTTGGATTAACTTGTGTTCAAAAAAGCTTATAATCAAATTACTCAGGTCAGAGCTTTTGCCTAAGAAGCTATTTTAAATTAAGAAAACCAAATATATGCTCATAATAAAGTGATATGATTTAAAATTATAGCTGACATGATTACCATATTTGATAATGCAGGCTGATTTCATGAAAATGCCATTGCCAGACAATAGTTTTGATGCAGTGTATGCGATTGAAGCCACCTGCCATGCACCAGATGCTGTATGTGACAGTATTTCATGCCGTGACAGTGTTTCATGCTCTAATTAATTTCACATTCTTAATCCCTTTTTTTCTCTACTACAGCTTTCTTTCTACACTTTGCACTTGCACCCATAAATTGGTCAAGTATTATGGACCAACTTTCAATATGGCCATGCATAACAGCATATAGTGCACGTGTTAACTGTAATCTACAAAATGGTTTCTTTAATTTGTAATGTCTGACACTTTTTTTCCTGCTATGGGATTATGGATAGTATGGATGCTATAAAGAGATATATAGAGTGTTAAAGCCTGGTCAATATTTTGCTGCATATGAATGGTGCATGACTGATTCTTTTGATCCCAGAAACCAAGAACACCAAAAAATCAAGGTATGACATAAGAGGTTTAGAAAGAATTTAGATTGAGGTTATCTATTGATTCTGTTGAAGCCTCTTGGTTTGTAATTCAATAGATAAAATTCATTGGTACAGGCAGAAATTGAGATTGGTGATGGGCTTCCTGACATTAGGTTGACCACAAAGTGTCTTGAAGCTCTGAAGCAAGCAGGTTTTGAGGTGAATGTCAATTTCTAATTTGTTATTACCTTTCACTAGTATTGTTCTTTCAATATCTAACAGATGAACAACCTAATTGGCTAAGGGGAGATTCATTCCTTTTTGTGTGCAAAGGTAATTTGGGAAAAAGATCTTGCAGTGGGCTCTCCTCTTCCTTGGTACTTGCCTTTAGACAAAAGTCACTTCTCACTGAGTAGCTTCCGTCTAACAGCTGTTGGACGATTTTTCACCAAAAACATGGTATTGCTTCTGAATATCATAGCTACTATTCATTTCACTTTAGGTATCTTTTGGATATGACTCCTTAGTGTTTTTCTGTAATTTGTCTGCACGTTGTTTAGAATTTTAGAATTCGTTATGGTATTACTCAAAATTCAATATTGGTTGCGGGCTATTAATTTGATATATTTGTAGGTCAAGGCTTTGGAGTTTGCTGGACTGGCTCCAAAGGGGAGTCTAAGGGTTCAAGATTTCCTAGAGAAGGCTGCTGAGGGACTAGTTGAAGGTGGAAAGTAAGTTTCCCATTTATCCCATTAATGTCATTTTCAAGCTGCATCTAAAATGTATGGATATATTTTTTTCAATTGGAGTTGAAACTGGGATGCTCTTAGCTACATGTACAGTTCTCTTCTATATGGCAATTTCTCAACCAGATGATCTCTGAGTGCATCTGAGCCCTGAGAGAAACGATGATGAATTAAATACTGGGATTAGCTAACACTAACCTATGGAAGTTTTTCTCGACCAGAGGACTGTCAGAAACTTGACTTGTTTATGTTACTTTTTCAGGAAAGAGATTTTCACACCAATGTATTTCTTTTTGGCACGGAAGCCTCATTCAGAGAGTAACTAGACTAGCGGTGCAAATTGCTTGCTGTAGTTGGGAGATACTGTAATTCTGGGAGGGAGAATTGTAAGCTAGGATTGTCTTTGGCCTTGCATTGAGTCTTCTTGTTTTGAGTTGCTTGTTTGATTTTAGGTTACCAAGACTTAACTTTGTTTTTTTTTTTTTTTCTGGTCGTACTTTGATTCTTGTTCGGCAAAGCAGTGTATCTCCTGCTTCACTGGATGGTATTGAACGTACTTACCCAATGGATGGCCTTTCATGTCACATTTGTTTATCCTACGTATTAGTTTTTTTTTTTTGTTTGTTCAAAAGTAAAATGGTAATTTGGATGGATTACTCTAATACTACTGGTTAAGAGCCCAAAGGGGCAGGCAGAGACTAAGCGGTGGGGGATCTTCTAGAGGAACGATGAGCAAGACTGCCAGTCCAAGAGGAGGGGTTCCGAACCCAAGCACATGGGGAATGTATTATCTTATTTTAATATTTTCAATTAAGTCAGTCAATCCCATTGCCATATTACTTTTTTCTGTTTTTTTTTTCGGGCGAAAGCCATATTACTAGTCTTAAACCATATATATATATATATAAGGGAGAGATAAAGTTACATTAGTGTAAGTCAAAATAATTTTTACACTATTGAATATTTTTTTATTGAATAATTTTTTATTAAATTTATCATTAGATTAAAAATTTTTATCATATAGATTATTTTTATAAAATTTTATATTAATTTAAAATTGTTTAATATTTTATTAATATACGCCAAAATTAACGTAATATATAATTTTGAAATATGACATATATTAATAAAATATTAAAAGCGATTTTGAATTAATATAAAATTTTATAAAAATGATCGTATGATAAGAATTTTTAATCTAATGATAGATTTAGTAAAAAAATTATTCAATAAAAAGATTCAATGATGTAAGAATGACTTTAATTTATAGTGGTAGAACTTGATCCATCTATATATATATATATTATCCCTTTTAAACGTTACTCTTTTAACCTACTAGTCTGCAAATAATGTTGTCAAGGTACAATTTAAAGGGAATTGATTGATGCATAAATGTGGGAAGATTGTGTGAAATTTAAGTTAATCAAAAGAAGTTTTTAGTGGAGTCAAATTATTATCTGGCCATTTATTTATAGAAAAAATTGTGAGATCCATTTGTGTCAATAACAGTACTGGAACTTAGAAAGAGATTGACCGAACTAATATACATATATTCTACCGTCACCGGGTCCTCTTTACACTGTGCACTTAATCATCACTGATTCACCAGGTTCGGCAATAAGTTGAAACAAGACTCAAGACTGCAGCTAAAATCTTGAGGCCTATACACAAAGCATCATTTGAGGACCTCGACGATGTTACATGGAAAATTTTCTAAGAAATTGTGTTTGGATTCATTAAAATGTGTTACATAGAACATTGTGTTTGCTTTCTTATCTTTAATTATAACTAGAATATCACTCGTTGATGCACGAGATTATAAAAAAATATTTAAAAATAATATATGATAATTATGTTATTATAATAAAATGTATATTTATAAATTTTATATGTGATCATAGATAATGTAAAAATTTTATGTTGAAGTTCAAATATTTATTATATTATTTATGGCATTAAATATTAAGTTTATATATAAAATCTTGAGAATATTTTAAAAGTTCAAAACTATTAAAAGAGTGTTTAAAAATATTTTTATTTTACAAGAAAATATGTCAAAAGGATTTCATGTGGAGGTTAGCAAGTGTAACCTCCACATTTTGTTTTAGACAAAAAGATAAAAAAAATTAAAAATAATTTAACCTTAAGAATATTTTGGTAACTCTTGATTGTCTAATTTAATGAATAAAGATAATATTAATATAAACTTTAATGATGAGAGATAATTTGACTCTTCTTATTAAATAAAAAAAGGAAATAGATAAACAACTGATACATTTAATTATTTTATAAACATTGAAACTATGTAATTATGTAATTTTTTAATAAAATAATTAAATCTGAAATACATAACTAATTCATCTACGAAATTTTTGTTTTTTAAATTTTTATAGAAAAGATTACATAATTTTTATTTTTTATAAAATAATTAGATTTGTAAACGTAATTGAAAAGTTAAATAAATAAAAAATGTTTGAAAGAATAAATTTGTATTATATTAATTATTTGAATGAATAAATTTCTTAAACCTTTTAAATTAGGTAGAAGAAAGAGAATACTAAACAAAGAATTTCATTACTGAGTTATGTAGTATACAAATTATTATTGTGCTTCCAGGATTTGACGAGAAAATACTAAAATACCAACCTTTTTTTAAAAAAAAATTGTAATAAGTCATAAAACTATATTT